>CM073465.1:43014093-45414093 GCA_037074535.1 Gleditsia sinensis | reverse complement strand
TATGGTGAAGAATTTCTAAGGATTATATTTCCTTAGATATCTAAAAATTGTCTAATAAATTTTATTTCCTTAATTAAATATTTATGTACCTTTATCAATAAAAGAAATGAAATTATGGATGTTACTTTGAATACTTTTGTACTTTTATTAATACATAAAACAAAATTAGGGATGTTACAACTTTCCCCATGCTTTTCTTGAATTATAAATGTATTATTGTTTCTGTTTATAAATTATTTATACTATTATAAGTTTCTAAAATGTGTTATAATATCTGTTATACTTACGAACTGGCACATAGTTCAAGAAAAGTATGGTTTTAGAAATGAATTTTGGAACTCATTGAATATGTGGTTCTAAATGTATTTATCATTATTTGATAAAGTGAATATTATGTGCACGATGCATTGATTTGTAAAGCTATATACTTGTGAAAATGATGCATGTCATATTATAAATGAGATTGAATGACAAGCGTAAAGCTCATGGCGAGTTGCTTGATAAATATGACAAGCGAAAAACTCATTGCGAGTTACTTGATAATTTTACATGTAATTATATGTATTGATGAATATCGGTTGGTTGTATGGCTTGTGACAGTACCGAATAGGGGACGCCCTATTAGCCTGAGTGAGCCGGGGGAGGGCCGCTCCAACTGGGTGACAGTGGTAATGTGAGGAGGCAGGAGACTGATATACTCACATTCCCTGATCACTTATTGTGACTAGGGTTGAGGTCACTATGCGTATAGTAAATGAGTTATATTTTCATTACATTGACTAGATTTCTGAGTGAGGCAGGTGCATTAAAAGTGATGATTTTTTCTCCAAATCTTAATATTTTACTATAGCTTATACAGATGAGCATAACAATATTTGTTTAATGATCATACCGTGCAGCATATGGTTTTGGATATCTGAATATCCTTTGATTTGAGAATATTTGAAATACGGGTCTCATATGAATGTACTTCTGAACTGTATTTTCTATACGACACATTTTAAAATATAGGTACATCTATATGCTGACCTAAGAGGTCATAGGAGGAATTATTTGCTCACTGAGTTGTCAAACTCACTACATGATATTTCCACATTTTTCAGATAAGAATATCAGAGTCTGATTCGTCAGATATGTGATATATTCTCTGGGTGAGTCTACATTCCTTCCAAGACTTACGATCTTTAAATTATACTGTGTTTGTATTCTAGAGTGCTCTGAATGCTACAGGCAGGATCCCCATTTCTGTTGTACTTTGATGTTTATAGACTTGGTCTGTATATTGTGTATACATGAGAGAAATGACAAAAAATTGAATTGTGCATCTTTATGGAAAATATCTGATTGGGAAGAAAATGTTTATTTTACGTAACGTAAATTGGGGGCGTTACAGTTGGTGCTAGCATTGTGTGACGGCCAACCCATGGGATATGATATGTGAAGGAGAGCGGAATGCCTCCTATCTGAGCGAGATGTTGACTATATAATATGTGATTTGCCCTTTCTTGCTGTGTGCTTGGGAAATTGCCCATATTAGAGTCCCTTTATGTGTGGCGGTAGGGTAAACCTTGATTAGGAAGCTAATTTTAGGCAAATCCTACACCACCCAAGTATAAAAAAGCTTAAACTATGATATGGTTATTTTGGTATGGGATCCTCCTAATGTTTTCATGTGAAATATTTTGATGCACAACAAAATTTGTTTAATGATCATACAATACAATATATGGTTTTTGATATCTGAATATCCTTTGATTTGAAAATATTTAAAATGTGGGTCTCATATGGATATAGTTTCAAACTGTAATTTTCTACATGATAAATTTTAAAATATGAGTACATCCATATGTTGACCTAAGAGGTTATAGGAGGTATTATCTGCTCACTGAGTTGTTAAACTGACTATACGATATTTTTACATTTTTCATATAAGAATACAGAGTTTGGTCATTTCCCTTTAGATAGGTGATCAACTAGGCAACATATTCTCTGGTGAGCCTATTTTGTTTCTACGGCTCATAGATTTTGATTTATATTATACTAGTACTCTAAAGTATGCTCTGAACGCCACAGGTAGGATCCTTGCTTTAATTGTTACTCTGATATTTATAAACTCAATCTGTATATTGTGTTTACATGAGAGAACCTATATGTATCTGTTTCCATAATGAACGATTGTATTATACCTATTATAGTAAAGATCTGTCCGTAATGTAAGTGTTTAACATGCCCTTAAAAGTAGGGGCGTGACACTTCGTGTGTCCTCTTGAATAGTGGTAGGACAACCTTAGTTGGGATATTGAGTTTAGTCAAATCCTTCAACACCAAAGTACGAAGGGCTTGAACTATAATATGGGATCCTCTTAATGTTTTTATGAGAAATATTTTTATGCATAACAATATTTGATTAATGATCATACCGTATTGCATATGGTTTCAGATATATGAATGTGATTTGAACTTCGAATATTTAAAATACAGGTTCCATATGAATGTACCTCTGAACTGTAATTTTCTATGTGATAAATTTTAATATATGAGTACATCCATATGTTGACCTAAGAGGTCATAGGAGGTTTAATCTGCTCACTGAGTTGTTAAACTCACTACATAATATTTATATTTTTTTCAACTAAGGATACAAAGTTTGATCTTGATACCATGTGATCTACTAGGTGTCACATTCTTTGGGTGAGCTTACGTTGCTTCTAAGGCTCACAATGTTTAAATTATTTGTACTTGTATTTTAGAGTATGCTCTAAACGTTACAAGCAGGATCCTTACTTCTGTTGTAATATATGTATAAAGACTTATTGTGTATATTTGGTTATATTGGAAAACTTGTAAACTTATGATATTATTAAAATATGTGATATACTTGGAGAATGTATGCAATAAAATAAGGGTAAAGTTATCGGTTACTCGTGACAATCACATTCTCTTAAATTGGGGGGTGACAATTCTTAGGCTTTTTTGCTCACCTACAAAAAGAAAACAAAGCTAGGCAATATCCAAAGCAACCAAAATAAAATAGAACCAAAATAGGGAAATATTCATAAATTAACATTGATTTAAAGGATGAAAAGCAATGAACAATCACATAATTTTTCCATTTATCAAATCCCCTATGTTTAAACTTTTGCTTGTTCTCAAGCAAACAACAAAACATACCAATAGAAAAAGAGAAGATGAATTCAAATTCCAGAAAATAGGACACAACTAATTTTTCAATAAATCAATGTAATGTCAACATATATATGAGTCGGCATTTATAAGATAATCTCTATTCTTTTAAAACTAAACCTGAATTCTCTTATTATACACCTACTTCTATTGTTACCATAAATTGTATACACCAAAATGAATTTTTAAGCACTCAAGTAGGTCACCGTATCCTTTAGATATCCCCTTATTGCTTTACTATTATTTCAACTTTACCACTCTTTTTGTCACTGAAATTCTTTTGCTTCACTCTTTTTCTTCTCCCTTCTTCCGTATTTCCTCATTAACTTGATCATAATCTAAAGAAATCTTGGAATGAGCTTTCTCCCTTGATTCTTGGGATCTTTTGCTCACTTACAAAAGGAAAACAAAGCTAAGAAGTATCTAGAGCAATCAAAATAAAATAGAAGCAAAACAGGGAAATATTCATAAATTAACATTGACTTAAGGAATGAAAAGCAATGAACAAATAAATAATTTTCCCATTTATCAACCCCTCCATGCTTAAATTTGTGTTTGTTGTAATATCCTGTAATTTTTTTAAATAATAATGGTTTGCTATAAACAAATATATTTTTTAAATAAAATGGTTTCTGTTGTGTCTAAAATAATTATATTTGCCTCTAATAAATTTTTGTTTTAATTTTGAAAATATTCTTTCTTTTATTATGCATAAAGATGTTTTATTTTGTGATGTTTTATTGAAATTTTTATCAAGAAAAGTTATGATTTAAGAGTTGAACTAAAGTTTTATAAGAATGTAAATTTTTAGAAATTTTTGGGATATTTTAAGATGAAAAATAACATTTATATGTATATAATAAACATAATAATACCAAATTTTTAATATTTAATGATTAAGTAAATATAATTAAAAAAAGAAAAGGAAAGAAAAAGGGGGAGGGGGAGTCGAAAGCGTGAAAGAGGGATATAAACCACTTTCCTTAATAGACAAGTAGTATAAATAGTGTGAATAGTAACCTTCATTTTTCTCTCTAGATCTGGAGTGCCTATTGGCTTCTGATCTCAAAACTAAGGATACCACTGGATTCAGGACGGAGTATACTATGATTTTAACCGAACAATTTTTCAAATCAGCTACAGAATCGCCACAGATCAGAAGTAGAAAATTTTAGAAAAATGTAAGTTCTGAAACTTCTATTTAGAAACCTCAAATTGAAAATCTGACACCGTAGATGGATTCAGGAGCTAGATAAACTTTATGATATATATTTTTTCGGTCATCTAACAACTTTTTGTGTGTCGTGAACAGTAAATCCGGTGGGTATGAATAGTATTTTTTGATAGTGAATAGTGTTTTCCTGTAGTGAACAGTGATAGCGCTGACCAAGCTCCCGAAATAGTTTCCTAGGTTTCTGGACCTTCCAGATTCATTTTTGAGATCTATTTGATAAGATTTGGCTTGGAAAATTACATTTGGGGTTGTCAAACCTAGAGCCCTGACCTGTGAGTAGATAATTCTTTTTATAACTTACCCCATGCTTTTCTTGAATTTAAAATGTATAATTGGTTATATTTACAAATTATTTATGCTATCATAAGTATATGAAATGTGTTAAAATATCTAATTTGCTTACGAACTGGTACATAGTTCAAGAAGAGTATGGTTTAGAAAATAGATTTTGAAATTCATTGAATATGTGGTTCTAAATGTATTTATCATTATTTGGTAAAGTGAATATTATGTGCATGAGGCATTAATTTGTAAAACTATAAAGTTACTAATTATGATTGAATGACAAGCATAAAACTCATGGCGAGTTGCTTGATAATTATAAATTGCATTTGATGAATATGTATTTATATATATGTATTTATATGTATGGATGAATATCGACGGGTTGTATGGCTTATAACGGTACCGAGTAGGGGACACCCTATTAGTTTGAGTAAGCCAAGAGAGGGCTACTCCAACTGGGTGACAGTGGTAACGTAAGGAGGCAGATGGGTGATGAACTCATATTCCCTGATCACTATTGTGACTGTAGTCGATCGATCACTTTGTGTATAGCAAATGAGTGAATTGAGTGTGTGGATTGACTAGATCGCTGAATGAGGCAGGTCATTTTTAATTGAGTATGCTAGATCGCTTAATGACTCAGGTGTATTAAAAGTTATAACTTTATCTCAAAAGCTTATTATTTTACCATAGTTTATATAGTTGAGCATAACAATATTTGTTTAATGATCATACCGTACTGAATATAGTTTAGATATCTAAATATCCTTTTTTTTTGAATATTTAAAATACGGGTCCCATATGGATGTACTTCCGAACTATATTTTGTATGTGACAAATTTTAAAACATGAGTACATCCATATGCTGATCTAAGAGGTTATAAGAAGTATTATCTGCTCACTGAGTTGTCTAACTCATTACACAATATTTTCACATTTTTCAGATAAGAATACAGAGTCTGATCCTATAGATATGTGTTCAGTTAGGTAGCATATTCTCTGGGTGAGTCTACATTGCTTTCAAGGCTCACAGTTTTGAATTATACTGTGTTTGTATTCTATAGTGTGCTCTGAATGCCATAGACAGGATCTCTGCTTCTGTTGTTACTTTGACATTTATGACTTGGTCTGTATAATATATATACATGAGAGAATCTATATGTATTTATTTCCATAACAAAGAATAGTGTTATGCATGTTATGGAAAATATCTTATTGCAGGAAAAAAAAATTATTTCACCTGCTCAAAAATTGGGGGCGTTATAAGTTGGTATCAGAGCATTAGGTTTCCCTGTGGTTATCAGAGCAAAGGATTCTTTAGTAGGACCTTTAGTATGGGTCTGAGCTGGACCTATTTATACTTTAGGTGCTGTTGAGGGATTCTATAGGGTTTTAATTTCTTTTCTATTCCAAGTTATTAATTTTCCTTGTATAAATTTGATTGAATATTGTGACATCTTAAGAGGTATCTATAGGTCAATTACTGCCTGAAAGTGAAAGGGATAGGTGTCCTAGAGAATTTAAAGAATTGAGACAAATGTCAAATATGATCATTTCTAAATATAATATCTGTTTTACCTAAATGTCTAGATATGTTAGACTTTGATGTGATATTAGAAATGGATTGGTTGGCAACATGTCAGACCATTTTAGAATGTCATTCGAAGATGATTAAATTTAATATTCCTGGAGAATCTTCTTTTTTGATACAAGGAGACTATAGTGAGGTACCCAAAAATCTAATATCTTTTTTAGCAGCCTATAAGTTATTACATAAAGGTGCCAAAGATATTTGACAGTAGTGGGAGATGTTGATATAAAATATACTAGTATAAATCAAGTTCCAATTTTTAAAGAATTTTCTGATATAATTCCTAAGGAATTACCAAGATTACCCTGAAACATAAAATAGAATTTGGTATTGATTTACTTCCTGAAACCCAACCAGTGTCTATACCCCCATATAGAATGGCAATAATTGAACTCAAGGAATCGAAAAATTATTTGTAAGACTTGTTGGATAAGGGATTTATATACCCTAGTACTCCTTCTTGGAGAGCTCCAATACTATTTGTGAAAAATAAAAGTTGGATTGTTGCGATTATGCGTAGATTATAGAAAGTTAAATAAGGTGATAGTATGGAATAAATACCCATTATCTCATATAGACGATCTGTTTGACTAGCTATATGGTGCTCAACGTTTTTCAAAAATTGAATTGATTTAAGATCTGGATATCATCAATTAACGATAAGGGAAAAGGATATTCCATGTAATAATAATTCTTTTAGGACGCATTATGGGCATTATGAGTTCTTGGTTATGTCATTTAGTTTGACAAATGCCCCAGCTGCAATCATAGATTTAATGAATAGTAATTAAGTCATCCTTGGATCAATTTGTTATTATATTTATTGATGATATACTAGAATATTCCAAGAGTTTAGAGGATCATAAGCAACATTTAAAGATAGTTTTACTAACTCTAAGAGAGTATGGTTGGTAAGAATGATATTCAAGTTGACCCTAAAAAAGTAAAAGCGGTACAACAATGGCCATGTCCTACTACAGTTACAAATGAAGATCCAAGTCCAATTTGTGCTTTCTGCAGTTGTCTGTTGTTCATTCTATTTGAGGTGTAATTGGATCAGGTACATGAACATGTGCTTGTAAAGCATCGATCAACTCCTCAGCATTTAAAGCTTAGAGGAGAATTCGTCATGCTTGAGATGAACCTCTATTCCACAGCTTCATCAAGAAAAGACAACAGACCATCAAATAAATGGTTAACATTTAACAAACCTATTGGTTTGTGATGCATATTTAGTTGTGCCCATGAAACTATTTGGAAAATCTCTTCTAAAGTACCAAAACCACCTAGTAAGGCAATGAAGGCATCAGCATTGCTCATCATTCTAGCCATGCGCTCATGCATGAAAGTTACCCTAAATTCTTCCTGTAACAACTTTTTTATTATTATTTATTATTATACAATATAGAGTTCACATACATGTCATTAATCAAAATATACGTACAACATTTCAAACACATAAATATCTACATCTTATTTATTCTGAGCCAACTCGCCCACAAACATTTTATTTAGGATCTGCCCATCATAGAGTAACTCGATCCAACGTGCACTAAAAGCCATAGCCATAGAAAAATCTGCATAACTAATTTTCTGAACATGACATGAAAATATAGTGAGATTTAAATCCCAGTAAGTTCAACAATAAATCATCATCAATATAGCTCATCACGTCATTTTGATCTGTATAAACTATAGCAAATATCTTTGGTCACATCGATGTAGTTTATCTATGTACATGAGAATCGTATAGTAATGACATGTATGGCAAGATTGACTAATTTCAGAATATCATATGATGACTATCAATTTATTCTCATATCAAGCTACCCCGGTCAGGTAGAGTATTTTCTACTCTCCGGTACGGGCTTTTGTCACTCCGTTTGACAGGGCATACTTTATCTTTTTTTTCTCATAATCATAACCGTTGGTAGGGCGTCCCTTACTGGTGCATCACACGGAACGCCATGTGACCGTGCTAATTTCTTTTCTTTTTACAATAATAGCCAAAAATATGATTTCAATAACAAGTATGTTCATTATACTCACATACCATAATGTTTCATCAAAATATTTCCATGTCAAAATTACACACTTAGAATGGTAAGAAGTTCATGCATTGGCAATGGCTATAGTATCTTTTAGTCATTTATTATTTTCATTTATAAGATTCTTTTTCTTTTTTAAATATTAAATTTATTCATTTATTTTCTTGATGCAGGTTTTCATCCTATCTGACATTATGTAACAATTTTTTATTATTATTATACAATATAGAGTTCACATACACGTCATTAATTAAAATGTACGTACAACATTTCAAACACATAAATATCTACATCTTATTTATTCTGGTTGACCAATTCCGGAGATATAGGTGCGGGTGGTTGCACCTTCACCGGGATCTGAGCCAACTCACCCACAAACATTTTATTTAGGATCTGCCCATCATAGAGTAACTCGATCTAACGTGCACTAAAAGCCATAGTTATAGAAAAATATGCATAACTAATTTTCTGAACATGACATGAAAATATAGTGAGATTTAAATCCCAATAAGTTCAATAATAAATCATCATCAAAATAGCTCATCACGTCATGTTCATCTGTATAAACTACATCAAATATCTTTGGTCACATGAATGTACTTTATCTATGTACATAAGAATCGTATAGTAATGACATGTATGGCAAGATTGACTAATTTTATAATATCATATGATGACCATCAATTTATTCTCATATCATGCTACCCCCGTGAAGGTGAGTATTTTCTACTCTCAGGTATGGAGTTTTCTCTCTCCATCTGACATGGCACACTTTATCTTTCTTTTCTTATAATCATAACCGTTGGTAGGGCGTCCTCTACTAGTTCACCACACGGATCGCCATGTGATCGTGCTAATTTCTTTTCTTTTTACAATAATAGCCAAAAATATGATTTCAATAACAAGTATGTTCATTATACTCACATACCATAATGTTTAATCAAAATATTTCCATGTGAAAATTACACACTTAGAATGATAAGAAGTTCATGCATTGGTAATGGCTATAGCATCTTGTAGTCATTTATTATTTTCATTTATAAGATTCTTCTTCTTTTTTAAATATTAATTTTATTCCTTAATTTTCTTGATGCAGGTTTTCATCCTATCTGACATTCTCTTACTAATTATAGCATAACTCCCTCAATATAACTTCGATTTAGGTGATCTTGGTGTCAATTTAAAGATACAACAATTATCTAAAACTAATATTTTGAGTTATTTAGCAAAAAATTAAGAAATCATAGTGATAATACTCTCTCAAATTACAGGTTATTTCTTCTCGGGTAAGTTCTGACCTCTACCTACTAATCTGTCCATATCTCCCTAATGCGAATTCCAAATTGAGTGATTCCAATGGTTAAAATTCTGTGACACATATAGCTATAATTTTATGTTAATCATTTAATTTAATTCCATATAGAAGGTTCCCAGAAATTAAAACACAGAAGCTATCCTAACATATTCTTCCCTGATTATCCATTTTCTAACCTTTGCTTACTAATCAAACCATATCTACCTCATATGGACTCTAAATTGAATGATTCTAGTGGCTAAAAATCCATAAGACATAGTTCTACATTTATTATGTTAACCATTTGTTTTAATTCCTTATTGATTCTTCCCAGAATTTAAAAAAAAAAGCTTAAAAGTTTGCCACCCATAGCCATACCTATGCAGAACTATCTACACTAGCCTAAGTATTCAAACATACATAATATGTAACATGATATAGCAACATCCATGACCAATCCTTAAAGTTATAAAATCAAAATATCATATAAATATTACAAGTTTCAAAACTTTTCTTCAAAAAGAAATATTATTAAACTTACTAGGAGCACTTAGTCCTCTAGACTTCTCCTTCCTCTTTCTTCCTTTCTTCCTCTCCTTTCCTCACTCTACCTTGCTTCTATTTTTCTCTCCCTCACTTGGACGAAATTCTAATGCTATAAGGGTGGGTTTTGCTTATATAGACTATCAAATAATTCACCTTTCATAATCATGGGTCTACCTTATCACAATTAGGATGCACTTGGTTGAATTTTTAAAAAACAAACAACTCATGTTCTTGTCTTCTTCTTCCTTAGTCTAGATATGCATAGGAAAAGGATATTTGTATTTTTAAAATTATGATAATATGTTCTTAAGATAAGGAACAAGGTCCCATTGATTTAGGGATTCATTTCATTTTTATTTTGTCTTAATCAATTATGATAGGATTGCCTTTTTAGGTGGCAAATTTCTAGCCCTTGAATCTCCATTATTTAGTTGAAATTATTTGTGTGGGATAGGAATGTTTTGTCCTAATGCCATGTATTATCATACAACTTGCTAAAATTATGAGTGTAGGATATAGATGTTTTATCCTAAAGCCTTGTATTATCATACCACTTGCTAAAATTATGAGTGTATGATATAGATGTTTTGTCCTAAAGCCTTTTATTATCATACCACTTGCTAAATTTTTGTCTTAAAGGCATGTAACCTAATCTTTATTATATTATCACATGATTTTTTTTTCCTCTTGGATTTGGGCTTATTCCTACCCATTTCCTTTGCTTTAGATAAAATTCTACCTTTCTTGGAGGGCTTGGACACATTTTCATAATTTTTGGGCTATCGATCCAATTTCTATATCCTAGTCCAAGTCTATATTTTATTTCTTTCTTAGGTTATCCAATGGGCTTGCTAGAAACTTATGTGAAGTGGAAAAACTCTATATGAAGTGTCCATAGGTGAAAGCCCAATGTATGGGTGAATATGTTAAACTTAGTAACTGTAGTTCTTAAATTAGGAAAAATTACCCTAATCCAATGTTTTCTTGAAATTTTAAGACCTTTACTTGTTTCCAAAAATTTATCTACGTTACCCAAGAATTTCACCTTTCTTTAGTATATTTATTTCTAATTTTTCCTCTTAGGTTTTCTCTCTTTACCTATTCCATTAATGTTAGAACATTTCTATGCATACACATAAGGTGAATAATTTCTAAGGATTATATTTCCTTAGATATCTAAAAATTGTCTAATAAATTTTATTTCCTTAATTAAATATTTATGTACCTTTATCAATAAAAGAAACAAAATTAGGGATGTTTGTAACAACTCCATTTAAGTATCAATTTTTTTTTAAATACCATGAAGTTATTACCTCATTACAACTTAACTCAATATAACATTCATTTAATTTATACAATACAGAGTTCACATACATGTCATTAATCAAAACATACGTACAATATATCAAACACATAAAAATCTACATCTTATTTATTCTGGTTGACCAATTCCGGAGATACAGGTGTGAGTGGTTGAACCTTCACCAGGATCTAAGCCAACCCAACCACAAACAATTTATTTACTTCTAGGATCTGCCCAACATAAAGTACTCAA
Organism: Gleditsia sinensis; assembly: GCA_037074535.1. Classification (NCBI taxonomy): domain Eukaryota; kingdom Viridiplantae; phylum Streptophyta; class Magnoliopsida; order Fabales; family Fabaceae; genus Gleditsia; species Gleditsia sinensis. The sequence continues at coordinate 45,402,357 of CM073465.1, read as the reverse complement.
TCCAACGTGCACTAAAAGCCAGAGCTATAGAAAAATATGCATAACTAATTTTCTAAACATGATATGGAAATATAGTGAGAATTAAATCCCAGTAAGTTCAACAATAAATCATCATCAGTATAGCTCATCATGTCATGTTCAGCTGTATAAACTACAGAAAAAAATCTTTGGTCACATGAATGCATTATAGCTATGCACATAAGAATCATACAGTAATGATATTTATGACAGGATTAACTATTTTTAGAATATCATATGATGACTATCAATTTATTCTCATATCAAGCTACCCTGTTCAGGGTGAGTATTTTCTACTCTCTAGTACGGGATTTTCTCGCTCCATCTGACATGGTCCACTTTCTCTTTCTTTTCTCATTAACATGATCATAATCGTTGGTAGGGCGTCCCCTACTGGTGCACCACACAGATTGCCATGTGACCGTGCTCATTTCTTTTCTTTTCACAATGATAGCCAAAAATATGCTTTCAATAACAAGTATGTTCATCAAAATATAACTATTACCATAAATCATTCGTAATCATGCCATGAACATAACCATTTCAAAGATCACTTTATAAAATATTTCCATGTCAGAATTTCACACTTAAGATGGTAAGAAGTTCATACAATGGCAATGGCTATGGCATATACTAGTCATTTATTATTTTCATTTATAAGATTCGTCTTCTTTTTTAAATATTAATTTCATCTTTTCATTTTCTTTATGCTTGGCCTTTAGTCAATTTCTTCTTATTTATATCATTTCTAACACATGTTCTTACAAATTTATAGAGCATTTTTCTCCAATTTGATTTCTACTATTACCCTATAGTTAAAGAGGTTCATCTATGGTAGAAAAATGGTGAAAATAGGCTTCACCAGCTTCCAACACGGTCTAGCCATATTCCAAGACACGGCCATGCTTTAAAAATACATCAAATGAACTCAAAAACAGCCCCGAACATGGCTAACCCGTGCTTGAAGCACCCAGAACACGGCCTGACCGTGTTCTGTGACCTTTTCTCACTAATCAGATCATAACTCCCTCATTTTAACTCCAATTGAGGTAATCTTGGTGTCTATGGAAAGCTAAGACAATTATCTAAAACGATTATGTTAATCATATCAGCAAAATAGTAATAAATCTTGGTTTTATTACTCCCTTAAATTCAATATTATTTCTTCTCAAGTAGGTTCTAACCTTCACTTACTAATCTGACTATATCTCCCACATATTAATTCCAAATTAAGTGATTCATGTGGCTAAACATCCATGACACATAAATATAGAATTCATATCTTAACTATTTATTTTAATTTCTTATATAATTTTCCCAGAAATTAAAACACCGAAGCTATTCTAACATATTATTCCCTGATTAACCATTTTCTAACCTTTGTTTACTAATCAGAACATATCTACCTCATATGAACTCTAAATTGAATGATTCCAATGGCTACAAATCCGTGACATACATATATATAATTCATATGTTAACCATTTATTTTAATTCCATACAGATAATTCCTAGAAATTAAAATACAAAAGCTATCCTAACATATTTTTCCCTGATGAACAATTTTCTGACCTTTGCTTACTAATCGGACCATATCTACCTCATATGGACTCCAAATTGAATGATTCCAATGGCTAACAATCCGTGATACACATAGCTATAATTCTTATGTTAACGATTTATTTCAATTCCATACAGATAAATCCCAGAAATTAAAATACAGAAGCTATCCTAACATATTCTTCCCTAATGAACCATTTTCTGACCTTTGACTACTAATTGGACCATATCTACCTCATATAGACTCCAAATTGAATGATTCTAGTGGATAAAACTCCGTGACACATATATCTTTAATTCTTATGTTAACCATTTAATTTAATTCCCTATAGATAATTCCCAGAAATTAAAACACAGAAACTCAAAATTTTGCCACCCATAGCCATACCTATGCAGAACATTCTATACCAGTCTAAGTATTTAAACATACATCACATGCAAGATCAATATGTAACATGATATAGCAACATCATGACCAATCATCAAAGTTCTAAGATCAAAATCTCATATAAATATTGTAAGTTTCAAAAGTTTTCTTCAAAAAGAAATATTGTTAAACTTACCTAGAGCACTTAGTCCCCTAGACTTCTCCTTCCTCTCTCTTCCTTTCTTCCTCTCCTTTCCTCACTCTACCTTGCTTCTATTTTTCCTCTCCCTCACTTGAACAAAATTCTAATGTTGTAAGGGTGGGTTTTCTTATATATACCACCAAATAATTCACCTTTCATGATCATGGGTCTACCTTATCACAATTATATTACACTTGGTTGAATTTTTGGAAAACAAACAACTTATGTTCTTGTCTTCCTCTTCCTTAGTCAATATATGCATAGGAAAAGGAGATTTGTATTTTGAAAATTATGATGATATGTTATTAAGATAAGGGACAAGGTCCCTTTGATTTAGGGATTCATTTCATTTTCTTTTGTCTTAAACAAGTATGATAGGTTTGCCTTTTTAGGTGGCAAATTTCTGGCCCTTGAATCTCCATTATTTGGTTGATATTATTTGTGTGGGATAGGAATGTTTTGTCCTAATGCCATGTATTATCATACCACTTGCTAAAATTATGAGTGTAGGATATAGATGTTTTTGTCCTAAAGCCTTGTATTATCATGCCACTTACCAAAATTATGAATGTAGAATCACACCACTTGCTAAATTTTTGTCTTAATGCCATGTAACCTAATCTTTATTTTTATTACATTATTATATCATAACCTATTTTATTTTATTTTTTTTCCTCTTGGATTTGGGCTTATTCCTACTTATTATGGGCTTATTTCTACCCATTTTCTTTGCTTTGGATAAAATTCTACCTTTCTTGGAGGGCTTGGTCACATTTTCATAATTTTTGGGTCATTGGTCCAATTACTATATCTTAGTCCAAGTCTATGTTTTATTTATTGCTTAGGTTATCCAATGGGTTGCTAAAAACTTATGTGAAGTGGAAAAACTCTGTATGAAGTGTCCATAGGTAAAAGCTGAATGTATGGGTAAAGATTTTAAACTTAGTAACTCTAGTTCTTGAATTAGAAAAAATTACCCTAATCCAATGTTCTTGAAATTTTATGACCTTTACTTGTTTCTAAAAATTTATCTTCCTTATCCAAGAATTTTGCATCTCTTTAATATGTTATTTCTAATTGTTTTTCCTATTAAGTTTTCCCTCTTTATTTGTTCTCTTAATATTAGAAACATTTTCTATGCATATACATAAGGTGAAGAATTTCTAAGGATTATATTTCCTTAGATATCTAAAATATTGTCTAATAAAATTTATTTCCTTAATTAAATATTTACGTACTTTTATCAATAAAAGAAACGAAATTAGGGATGTTACATTTCTCTCCCCTTAAAAGAAATTTTGTCCTTAAAATTTCAGAAATTACCTTATAAGAACAATTGCGGATATTTCTTCCTCGTGACTTCTTCCAGCTCCCAAGTTACTTCTTCCGGAGTCAAACCTTCCCATAACACCTTAACAAGGGGAATAATTTTATTTCTCAGTTGCTTCACGTCAGTGTCCAATATGGATGCTGGTACTAGCTGGTATGTCATGTTCTCCTTTATTTGGATTGGTTCATCCTGTATTACATGTGATGAATCTGGAAGATACTTCCGCAGTTGTGATACGTGGAAAACATTATGCAGGTTGGATAAATTAGGTGGGAGAGCAACTTGATATGCTGATGTCCCTACTTTCTTCAGAATTTGGTAGGGTCCCAAAAATCGTGGACTTAACTTTCTTGTTTTAAGAGACCTACCAACTCCAGTAGTCAGGGAAAGTTTCAGAAATACATGGTCTCCTTCCTCAAACTCTAGAGGTCTATGTCTCTTATTGTAGTAACTCTTTTGCCGACTCTGAGCTGTAAGTATTTTGTCTCGTATCATCCTGATTTGTTCAGTGGTTTGTTGAACTAGATTAGGACCCAACAAGTTCTTTTCTCCTACCTCAAACCAACATAGTGGAGATCGGCACTTCCTACCATATAAAGCTTCGTAGGGGGCCATCTTAATACTGGAGTGATAACTATTATTATAAGCAAACTCTACTAAAGGTAGGTACTTATCCCATCCTTTACCTTGCTCTATCACACAGGCCCTCAACATATCTTCTAGGGTTTGAATGGTTCGTTCTGTCTGCCCGTCAGTCTGAGGATGGTAGGCAGTACTGAACCGCAACTAAGTACCAAAAACTTCCTGCAATGCCTTCCAAAACCTCGATGTGAATCTCGGATCTCTATCAGAAACAATATTTAAGGGAATCCCATGAAGTTTAACTATTTCCTGGACGTACAATTGGGACAATTTATCCAGTAAAAAGTTAATTTTTATGGGCAAAAAGTGAACAGATTTGGTTAATCTGTCAACTATTACCCAGATAGAGTCATGTACCACTGAAGTCTTAGGTAAACCTACAACAAAGTCCATCGAGATACTATTCCATTTCCATTTAGGGATCTCAAGAGGTTGTAGAAATCCGGCTGGCTTTTGATGCTTCACCTTCACCTTTTGACAAATGAGACATTTCGCCACAAACTCGGCAATGTCCTTTTTCATCCCTAGCCACCAATACATCATTTTTAAATCCTGGTACATTTTAGTGCATCCAGGGTGGACTGTGTATTTACTCTCATGCGCTTCCTACAGGATCTTAGTCCTCAACTCTCGTTCTTGAGGGACACAAATCCTTCCCTGATACATGATTGCTCCATCTTCCATGACAGAAAAATTACCTTGGTTTTTATGATCCTGTAAGTATTGGTCGTGAGCTTGAGCCTTTTTTATCAGGGCTCTAAGGTCACACCCTATACTTAAACCATTAATGGTTAGCTTCTTTGAGGAAAAAGTAGTGTCCAGCTTCAAATTCTAAAACTCCTCTAGCATTTGCATCTCATACAACATCATCTGGCCCATGTGTAGAGATTTTTGACTTACGGCATCAGCTACAACATTCGCCTTTCCTGGATGATACTTTATCTCAAACTTGTAGTCATTGAGAAATTTCACCCATCTTAGTTGCCTCATATTTAACTCCTTTTGATCAAAGAGATATTTAAGACTCTTGTGATCGCAATATACTTCAAAGGTTGCTCCGTATAAGTAATGTCGCCAAATCTTTAAAGTAAACACCACCGCCGCCAATTCAAGATCATGGGTTGGATAGTTTCTTTAGTGGGGTCTTAGTTGTTTAGAGGTGTAAGCAACTACTATCTTGTCTTGCATTAGCACACACCTTAGCCCTTTCTTTGAAGCATCACTATACACTTCAAAATGTCCTATGGGGTCTAGAATAATTAAAACTGGAGGAGTGGTCAGTCTTGTCTTAAGCTCCGAAAAACTAGCTTCACATTGATCAGTCCATTTGAAAGGACTTCCCTTCCTGGTCAATTTAGTCAATGGCAAGGCTATACGAGAGAAGTTTTGTATAAACCTCTTGTAGTATCCTGCCAAACCCAGGAAACTTTTGACTTCCGTAACCGTCTTTGGTCTCTCCCACTGAATCACTGCTTCCGTCTTGCTAGGATCTATGGCTACCCCACTATTAGAGATGACATGTTCGAGAAACTTCACCTCTGACAGCCAAAATTCATACTTCTCCAATTTGGCATATAACGTTTTCTCTTTCAGCACTTGCAGCACGATTAGGAGATGTTGTTCATGTTCTTTCTCACTCTTAGAGTATATCAAGATGTCATCAATGAACACTACAACAAATTGATCTAGGTAGGGTCGAAAAATGTGATTCATGTAATCCATGAAAATCTCGTCAACCCGAAGGGCATTACGAGAAACTCATAGTGCCCATACCTAGTCCTGAAGGCAGTTTTTGGTACGTCCTCCTCCTTGATCCTAATCTGATGATATCCTAACCTCAAGTCAATTTTAGAAAAGATGGAGGCACCCTTCAATTGATCCAATAAGTCATCTATCCTAGGGAGAGGGTACTTGTTTTTCATAGTCACCTTATTCAGCTTTCTGTAATCTATGCATAGTCTCAAGCTCCCGTCTTTCTTCTTAACAAACAATACAGGAGCTCCCTAAGGTGATACACTCGGTTTAATGAATTGCTTGTCTAATAGTTCCTCCAACTGCTTCTTTAGTTCTTGTAGTTCCTTCGAGGCCATTCGATATGGTGTAATAGAGATAGGCCTTGTCCCAGGTAGGAGATCAATAGAGAACTCTATCTCTCTCTTGGGAGATAAGCCTGGAATATCTGATGGAAATATTTCAGGAAACTCGTTGGCTATTGGGATTTCATCAAGCTTCGATTCGACTTCTAGGTTTGATAAATACAAGAGAATGTATCCAAGTACTCCATTCTTCAAGTCTCTATTAACTTGATTTGCATTTAGCATCAATAACTGGACCTCCTCTTTCGGAGTAGGAGGTAGAAATTCAACGGTCTTGTTACAACAATTCAACAGGACTCGATTTCTAGACATCCAGTTTAACCCTAGAATGACCTCAATACCTCTTAAAGGTAAATAGACGAGGTCTATAGAAAAAGTTTTCTCCTGGATGGTGACTTGATAGTCCTTACATACAGAGGAAGTTAATACCCGTTCCCCTGTAGGGGTTACTACGGATAGCTCATAGGGAGTTTCAGAAATAGGGAACTGAAACTTCCTAATACATTCTTCCGATATAAATGAATGACTAGCACCAGAGTCAAATAACACCATAAGAGAAAATCCATAGATATAGCATGTACCTTGAATCATTTCAGAAGATTGGGCTGCCTCTTGGCCGCTCAGGGTGAAAACCCTTCCTTTCACTTGAGGCGTCTGTTCTGGCTGCTTCCCCACATTCTGTGGGCAATTTTTTGCAAAATGTCCCTTCTGTCCGCAATTGAAGCAGACATCTTGTCCCATGTAGCATGGCCGGTTACCATGCATGCGTCTGCACTTAGCGCACTTGACTGAGGCGAGGTCTTGTTGAAAAGGCCTCGGACCCGCAATCAATGGCCTCTTACCAGCTCTATATCCACTTCTTCTCACGTTCTTTCCAAGGTTGGGAAAATTTTTCTTCCTTTTCCATAGGTTTCGCCTTTGCTTTTCGTCCTCCACTGCCTTTAAACTCTTTTCCAGGAGTCTGCATTTATTTATCAGAGGTATAAACTCCCTGATCTCCATAGCTATAACAACATTCTTTATCTCCGGGTTTAGTCCCGCTTCAAACTTAACCGCCTTCCATGCTTCATCTGGATTATATAGCAGATAAGAGGAGAACTTAGACGGCACCTCGAACCTTGTGATATACTGGTCCATGGTCATGCTGCCTTGCTTGAGTTGGAGAAATTCGATCTCTTTCTCTGTCCGTACAGTACTTGGAAAGCACTTTTCAAAAAAAATGTCCTTGAACACTTGCCAGGTGATCTGTCTTCCCTGATGAGCTAAAAGTTCTCTAGCTCCACGCCACCAGTATTCTGCTTCATCCTTTAACATATATGCAGCAAAAATAATTTGCTGCTCTTCAGTACAGCCCATCACTTCAAAGATTTTCTCTAATTCCCTAATCCACCTTTGGGCTACCGTTGGGTCATAGCCACCTTGGAAACAAGGTGGTCTAATCCTCAGGAACTCAGATATGCCATTATCTTTTCCAGCCATCCGATTGTTAGCACCATTCTCACCATTTGGGTTATTAGCATTCTGGAGATATTGTAAAATTTGGTTGGTGGTCATGACTTGGTCTCGAATTGCCGTGGCCAGGTTGTGCAGGGTTTCCTCTGCATTGGTTGTTGGATTCCTCCTTGGTGGTGCCATTTCCTACTATGGCAAAAACAAAGTTATGTTGCTATTGAGGTGATTAAGCCCAATAGTTAGTTCAAAAATATTTAATAGCAGTCATAACACCACCTCGGCATATAGATAAGAAACACTAGTAATTTCTTATCTATATGAATCACTGATCCCCTACACAGCACAACCACAATATACTCAAGACACTATAAGATTGATTCAGATAACCATCCACCCACTGGCCATTTAGGATCGACCTCCTCTGATACCAATTATGTAACAACTCCATTTAAGCATCAATTTTTTTTTAAAATACCATAAAGTTATTACCTCGTTACAACTTAATTCAATATAACATTTATTTAATTTATACAATACAGAGTTCACATACATGTCATTAATCAAAACATACGTATAACATATCAAACACATAAAAAATCTACATCTTATTTATTCTGGTTGACCAATTCCGGAGATACAGGTGTGGGTGGTTGCACCTTCACTGGGATCTAAGCCAACTCGACCACAAACATTTTATTTGCTTCTGGGATCTGCCCAACATAAAGTACTCGATCCAACGTGCACTAAAAGCCAGAGCTATAGAAAAATCTGCATAACTAATTTTCTGAACATGATATGGAAATATAGTGAGAATTAAATCCCAGTAAGTTCAACAATAAATCATCATCAATATAGCTCATCACATCATGTTCAGTTGTATAAACTACAGAAAATATCTTTGGTCACATGAATGCATTATATCTATGCACATAAGAATCATACAGTAATAATATGTATGACACGAGTAACTATTTTTAGAATATCATATGATGGCCAACAACTTATTCTCATTTCAAGCTTCCCCGGCCAGGGTAAGTATCCTCTACTCTCCGGTACGGGCTTTTCTCGCTCCGTCCGACATGGCACACTTTCTCTTTCTTTTCTCATAATCATAATCATAACCGTTGGTAGGGCGTCCCCTACTGGTGCACCACACGGATTTCCATGTGACCCTGCTCATTTCTTTTCTTTTCACAATGATAGCCAAAAATATGCTTTCAATAACAAGTATGTTCATCAAAATATAACTATTACCATAAATTATTGGTAATCATGCCATGAACATAACCATTTCAAATATCACTTTATAAAATATTTCCATGTCAGAATTTCACACTTAAGATGGTAAGAAGTTTATACAATGGCAATGGTTATGGCATATACTAGTCATTTATTATTTTCATTTATAAGATTCGTCTTCTTTTTAAATATTAATTTTATTTCTTTATTTTCTTGATGCAGATTTTCATCATATCTAACCTTCTCTTTATGCTTGGCCTTTAGTAATTTTTTTCTTATTTATATCATTTCCAACACATGTTCTTACAAATTTATAGAGCATTGTTCTCCAATTTGATTTCTACTATTACGCTAGAGTTAAAGAGGTTCATCTAGGGTAGAAAAATGTTGAAAATAGGCTTAACCAGCTTCCAACACGGTCTGGCCATGTTTCAGAACACGGCCATGCTTTAAAAATACTTTAAATGTACTCAAAAACAGCCCCGAACACGGCTAGCCCGTGCTTGAAGCACCCAGAACACGGCCTGGTCGTGCTCTGTGACCTTTTCTCACTAATCAGAGTATAACTCCCTCATTTTAACTCCGATTAAGGTGATCTTAGTGTGTATGGAAATCTAAGACAATTATCTAAAACTCTTATGTTAATCATATCAGCAAAATAGAAATAAACGTGGTGTTATTACTCCCTTATATGCAATATTATTTCTTCTCGGGTAGGTTCTAACCTTTACTTACTAATTTGACTATATCTCCCACATAAGAATTCAAAATTAAGTGATTCCAGTGGCTAAACATCCGTGACACAAAAATCTATAATTTGTATGTTAACCATTTATTTTAATTCCTTATAAACTTTTCCTAGAAGTTAAAACACCGAAGCTATCCTAACATATTCTTCCCTGATTAACCATTTTCTGACCTTTGTTTACTAATCGGAACATATCTTCCTCATATGAACTCTAAATTGAATTATTCTAGTGGCAAAAAATCCTTGACACATATATCTATAATTCATATGTTAGTCATTTATTTTAATTCCTTATATATTGTTCCCAAAAATTAAAACACCGAAGCTTAAAATTCTGCCACCCATAGCAATACCCATGCAGAACTATCTACACCAACCTAAGTATTCAAACATACATCACATGCAAGATCAATATGTAACATGATATAACAACATCATGACCAATCATAAAAGTTCTAAGATCAAAATCTCATATAAATATTATAAGTTTCAAAAGTTTTCTTCAAAAAGAAATATTGTTAAACTTACCTGGAGCACTTAGTCCCCTAGACTTCTCCTTCCTCTTTCTTCCTTTCTTCCTCTCCTTTCCTCACTCTACCTTGCTTCTATTTTTTCTCTCCCTCACTTGGATGAAATTATAATGTTGTAAGGGTGGGTTTTCTTATATAGACCACCAAATAATTCACCTTTCATGATCATGGGTCTACCTTATCACAATTAGGATACACTTTGTTGAATTTTTGAAAAACAAACAACTTATGTTATTGTCTTCCTCTACCTTAGTCAAGATATGCATAGGAAAAGGAGATTTGTATTTTGAAAATTATGATGATATGTTATTAAGATAAGGGACAAGGTCCCTTTGATTTAGGGATTCTTTTCCATTTTTCTTTGTCTTAAACAAGTATGATAGGTTTGCCTTTTTAGGTGGCAAATTTCTAGCCCTTGAATCTCCATTATTTGGTTGATATTATTTGTGTGGGATAGGAATGTTTTGTCCTAATGCCATGTATTATCATACCACTTGCTAGAATTATGAGTGTAGGATATAGATGTTTTTGTCCTAAAGCCTTGTATTATCATGCCACTTGCCAAAATGATGAATGTAGAATCACACCACTTGCTAAATTTTTGTCTTAATGCCATGTAACCTAATATTTATTATTACATTATTATATCATCACCTAATTTATTTTATTTTATTTTTCCTCTTGGATTTGGGCTTATTCCTACCCATTTTCTTTGCTTTGGATAAAATTCTACCTTTCTTGGAGGGCTTGGTCACATTTTCATAATTTTTGGGCTATTGGTCCAATTACTATATCCTAGTCCAAGTCTATGTTTTATTTCTTGCTTAGGTTATCCAATGGCTTGCTAGAAACTTATGTGAAGTGGAAAAACTCTATATGAAGTGTCCATAAGTAAAATCCCATTGTATGGGTAAAGATTTTAAACTTAGTAACTCTAGTTCTTGAATTAGGAAAAATTACCCTAATTCAATGTTCTTGAAATTTTAAGACCTTTACTTGTTTCTAAAAATTTATCTTCCTTATCAAGAATTTTGCATCTCTTTAGTATGTTATTTCTAATTTTTTTCCTATTAGGTTTTCCCTCTTTATTTGTTCTCTTAATGTTAGAAACATTTTCTATGCATATACATAAGGTGAAGAATTTCTAAGGATTATATTTCCTTAGATATCTAAAATATTGTCTAATAAATTTTATTTCTTAATTAAATTTTTATGTACTTTTATCAATAAAAGAAACGAAATTAGGGATGTTACACCCATCACTCTCAGCCCTACCAAAAATAGTATGGGCCATAAGACGCTGTAAATATCTGAAGGTAGGGTTGCAAATGAAAGAGGCTTTGGAACTTGATGCGCTATATTGCCCCTCAATAGTAATTAAGTTCCAAAATTTGTTGGCAAGAAAACTGGAGGGTACTGATCTAGTTCCCTTTGGAGGCAGGCTAAATAGTGCATTAAATTCAGCTAAAGTGAGGCAAAGGTACGGTTAAATAGTCGAAAATTAACGCGGCCCTGACTGAGTCTGGGCCTTGAAACAAGACTACATTAATGGAGTTGAGAAACTCTAAGGTGGGTCTAGGGTAGGCTGGGTATCGTAGTGAGATGAATGTGTTCCACCCAATCCGATCAACCAAGTATTGGACGTCATTTAAAAGACCTAATCGTTCCAAACATTCCTCATCTAGATACCGGGTACTTAGCATTCCCCATCTAACCAGAGTATCGTATCGTGTCCGTTAACTATCATCAACGAACACAATACCATACTTATTAATCTAATGAGGAAGTTGTGGCAGTTGTTGATTTCGTCCTCTACGAGATTGGTGGGATTGGGTGGATGATTGGCCAATTCGGAGTCTTTTGGGACCCATTTATAATGAGATGCAATGTAAAAGAGAGGGGAAGCAAATGCACTTCAAGGTTGGCAAATGTTGCAATAACTATGAGGAACTATCAGAACAAGCAGCAGGGAATATCAAGTCCAAAAGTGCAAATCCTAATCCAAAGCAATTTAGACACATGCTATTCAAACCAATGGATGCAACTACTGGTGGATTATGCAGAGACAACTGGGAGTATTTAACTGGTAAAGTGCAACTCAAGTTTATGTATTAAAGACAAGATCAGACCATTATAAGCAAATGAAGTACACATGCAAGGGTAAACCTAGTCAGATAAACCATTCTCTGAAAAAAATAGAAACCAGAGAAACATATACCATAAGTCAGTTAAACCAACCAGTAAGTCTATATAATGGGAAGGAGAAGTTTAATGCAGCATGTCAATCAAGGCCAGAGATTCAAGGTAGTAACTAAGCAATGTGAGGATCAAAAACCAAATAGCAAAACAGAGCAATGTATGATAACTATCGATTGCAGAAAGCAACAGACATAAACCAGCTGTGAGACTAATTTCAGAAAGGTAAAACCATTCCTAATGCAGATTAAGAAACCAGTGAAACAACCAGCATTATATGGCGTGAAACAACCAGAGATATCCAAACAATGAACAGCAACAACACCAATAACCAGCAATAATCATGGAGTGTAAACCAGATAATTAAAAAAAAAGTAGGGATAGAAAATACCTGGGTGGAGGCACAGCAAGATGAAGAATGCTGGTGAATGGGTTTTGGGTATGGGTAGTGGAGGGAAGGTGAAGAATGTAGGGGAATGGGTTTCAATTTTAAGGGGGAGGGAAATGGGTGTCGTAGACTAGGGGATTTGGGTAAGGAAAAACCGAGATTGTTTGGGAGATTGAGATGGAGTATGGATTTTGGAACGGGAATGGACGCAAAACAGGGGGTTAGTGATACGGGTAAGGGAAAAACCGAGTGGGTGAGGGAGATGGAGTTGGAAAAAGGAAGAGGAAGGATGGGGAAGAGGATGGGCAAACGCACGGCGTGGGAAGGGGGAAGACGAAGCAAGCGGGGAAGAGGAAGAAGAAGAATGGCCGAGAGAGAGAGAGAATGGTTGCATGGGTTTAGGGCACGGTTTGGGTAGGGAACATGGGAGAAAAAGGGGGAAAAAGGCAGTTAAATTTGGTGGCCAAGCCTGAAGCACAGCTAGCCTGTGCTTCGGGCTAGCAGCTGCATTGCCCCCTTTTGTTTTTACTTACCTGGAGAACGGCCGTGTCCTGGGACACGGCCTACTCGTGTTCCTGGAGGGTGTGCACTAATTTTCCACAATTTGGCCCGTGCTTGCAGCACGGGCTTGGTGTGGAACACGGGTGACTTATGTTTCGGGCTGGAATCCCTAAATTCTTTGAATTTGGCCTTGGTTTTTGATTCTCTTTGAGCTCCCTTGATTCTAATCCTTTATATTGCCTTGGAGACATGGGAATAGACCTGAAAATCAAATAAAAACACTCATTGAACTTCAACTTAAGAAATTAACTAGAATTAAAGATGAAAACTAAATCTCAAAGCAAGAAATCAAACAAAAAGGGAACTTAAGAATTAAAATGTGGGTTACTTCTCACAAAGCGCTTGTTTAAAGTCATTAGCTCGACTCCCTTGCACCCTATTGGATTGATAGGGGCTCTAGAGAGCTTGGGTGGCTCTCATTTCAACTGATTATCCCGTTACAAAATGCTTGAGGCGTTGACCGTTAACCTTGGAGGATCTGGTAGCTTCACTCCAAACTTCCATTGCTCCATATGGAAAAACTCAACTTACTTGGAATGGGCTGGACCAACGAGAACAGAGCTTTCTGAGAAAAAGCTTTAGCCTTGAATTAAATAGCCAGACCCAATCTCCTACTTGAAATTGGAGCCTAAGGATGTGCTTATCATGCCATCTTTTTGTTCTCTCTTTATATAACTTAGCATTGTCATAAGCATCAAGCCTCAACTCATCTAACTTATTCAATTGTAGGCATCTCCTTTTTCCAGCAGCTGTCAAGTCAAAATTAATTATTTTGACTGCCCAATATGCCTTGTGTTCAAGCTCTACCGGCAAGTGACAAGGTTTTCCATATATTAACTGAAAAGGTGTGGTGCTTATCAGTGTTTTATATGCAGTCCTGTAAGCCCATAATGCATCATCAAGTTTGAGAGACCAATCTTTTCTTGGCTTTGATACGGTCTTCTCCAATATTGCTTTGATTTCCCTATTTGATATTTCCACTTGCCCACTTGTTTGAGGATGATAAGCTAGAGCCATTTTATGAGTGACTCCATATTTCTTTAAGAGATTATGAAATTGTTGCTTGGTGAAGTGGGAACCTCCATAACTTATCACAGCTCGGGGTACTCCAAATCTTGGGAAAATCACTCTCTTGAAGATCTTGGCGACCACTCTAGCATCATTAGTGGGAGATGGCACTGCTTCTACCCACTTAGACACATAGTCCACAGCTACTAGGATATACTTGTTCCCACATGAGGATGGGAAGGGACCCATAAAGTCAATCCCCCAAACGTCAAATATTTCTACTTCTAGAATACTGTTCAGGGGCATCTCATTCCTTCTTGACATGTTGCCAACTTTTTGACACCGATCACATGCTTTTACAAAGGTGTGCACATCATTGAAAATCGTAGGCCAATAAAATATAGCTTAGAGAATTTTAGTTGCAGTCTTAGAAGTGCTAGTATGGCCTTCACAAGGTGAATTATGGCAATGAAATATGACGCTATATACCTCTTCCTTCGGAATACACCTTCGGAAGATGCCATATGTACACTATTTGTATAAACATGGATCATCCCAATAGTAGGACTTGATATCAGAGAAAAATTTCTTTCTCTGATGGTAGCTCAACCCTTCAGGTAATATTCTGCATGCAAGATAGTTCACAAAGTCTGCGTACCAAGGAGCATCAGCAAAAGTGACTGCAAGGAGTTGGTCATCGGGGAAAGAATCATCTAGAGGCCACTCATCTTTGTCATCTCTCATTAAATCTTGCCTAAGTCTTGAAAGGTGGTCTGCAACCATATTCTCTGTTCCTTTCTTATCTCGGATCACAAGGTTAAACTCCTGCAATAAGATGATCTATCTAATCAGTCTTGGCTTGGCATCCTTCTTACATAGCAAGTACTTGATTGCAGCATGATCCATGAATACTATAACTTCGGATCCCAGCAGATATTGTCGGAATTTGTCAATTGCAAACACTACTGTTAGGAGTTCCTTTTCATTGGTGGAATAGTTGACTTGTGCTTCATCCAGGGTCTTGCTAGCATAATAGATGACATAAGGCTTTCTATCTCTCCTTTGCCCAAGTACAGCTCCCACAGCATAGTCACTTGCATCACACATGATCTCGAAGGGAAGGCTCCAATCAGGAGGTTGGATGATTGGTGCATATATTAGTGCCTCCTTCAACCTACAAAAAGCACGTAAGTAGTCATTGTGAAATAAGAATGTGATATCTTTAATAAGCAAGTTAGTTAAGGGTTTAGAAATTTTAAAGAAGTCTTGGATGAATCTTCTATAAAAGCCCGCGTGCCCAAGAAATCTCCTCACTTCCTTAACATTTGATGGTGGTGGCATTGTCTGGATTGCTTTAAATTTTGCTTTATCCACCTCTATCCCTCTTTCAGACACCAAATGCCTGAGTACTATTCCTTCCCTTATCATAAAATGGCATTTCTCCTAGTTCAGTGCTAGGTTGACTTCCTCACATCTCTTGAGTACCTGTGTCAAATTATTTAAAAAGTTATTAAATGAGGTACCATAGACAAAAAAATCATCCATAAATACTTCTATTATATCCTCAATAAAGTCAGAGAAAATAACCATCGTACATCTTTGGAAAGTGGCTGGTGCGTTACACAATCCGAATGGCATTCTTCTATATGCAAAGGTGCCATAGGGACATGTAAACGTGGTCTTTTCTTGGTCGTTTAGATAGATAGGGATCTGAAAGAATCCTAAGTATCCATCCAGATAACAAAAGTGTGAATGTTTAGCCAGCCTTTCTAACAATTGATCAATAAATGGCAAAGGGAAGTGATCCTTACGAGTGGCCTTATTTAATTTTCTATAATCAATACACATACGCGAACCCGTAACAGTCTAGTAGGGATTAATTCATCATTATCATTTTTAACAATAGTTATACCTCCCTTTTTAGGAACCACATGTACAGGACTTACCCACTCACTATCTGAAATAGGATAGATAATACCTGCATCAAGCAATTTAAGTACTTCCTTCTTGACTACCTCTTTCATATTTGGATTGAGTCTCCTTTGGTGCTCCCTGTAAGGTTAATGATCATTATCAACTATAATACGATGCATGCAAACAGTTGGACTAATCCCTTTTATATCATCAATACTATATCCAATCACTTTCTTAAACTTTCTAAGTACATCCAACAACTTATCAGTTTCTTCAGCATTCAAATCAGCATTCACTATGACTGGATATGAAGAGTTAGGGTCCAGAAATTTATACCTTAGATTGGATGGAAAAGGTTTGAGTTCTACCTTAGGTGCTTTGCTTTCCTCATTAGTTGCTGATTTTTGACTATGGTCCAACTCTAGATTTTCAGATCTTTCTGGTGAGGTGAGCATGGGACACTCATCAAGCAATTTAGTATATGCATTAGCTTCTGTAACAACTTTTTATTATTATTATTATACAATATAGAGTTTACATATATGTCATTAATCAAAACATATGTACAAATATCAAACACATAAAAATCTACATATTATTTATTCTAGTTGACCAATTCCAGAGATACAGGTGTGGGTGGTTGCACCTTCACTGGGATCTAAGCCAACTCGACCACAAACATTTTATTTGCTTCTGGGATCTGCCCAACATAAAGTACTCGATCCAATGTGCACTAAAAGCCAGAGCCATAGAAAAATCTGCATAACTAATTTTCTGAACATGATATGGAAACATAGTGAGAATTAAATCCCAGTAAGTTCAACAATAAATCATCATTAATATAGCTCATCACGTCATGTTCAGCTGTATAAACTACAGCAAATATCTTTGGTCACATGAATGCACTATATCTATGCACATGAGAATCGTACAATAATGACATGTATGATAGGATTAACTATTTTCAGAATATCATATGATGACTATCAATTTATTATAAAGCTACCCGGGTCAGGGTGAGTATTTTCTACTCTCTGGTACGGGCTTTTCTCGCTCCGTCCGACATGGCCCACTTTCTCTTTCTTTTCACAATAATAGCCAAAAATATGATTTCAACAACAATTATGTTCATCAAAATATAATTATTACCAAAAATCATTGGTAATCATACCATGAACATAACCATTTCAAATATCACTTTATAAAATATTTCCATGTCAAAATTTCACACTTAAGATGGTAAGAAATTCATACAATGGCAATGGCTATGGCATATACTAGTCATTTATTAATTTCATTTATAAGATTCTTCTTCTTTTTTAAATACTAATTTTATTTCTTTATTTTCTTGATGTAGGTTTTCATCCTATCTGACCTTCTCTTACTAATCAGAGCATAACTCCCTCAATTTAACTCCGATGTAGGTGATCTTGGTGTCAAGTTAAAGATAAAACAATTATCTAAAACTATTATGTTGAGCATGTTAGCGAAATATTAGTAAAGCAAGGTGATATTACTCCCTCAAAGTACAGGTTATTTCTTCTCTGGTAGGTTCTGACCTCTATCTACTAATCTCTACATATCTCCCTCATACGAATTCCACATTAAGTGATTCCAGTGGCTACAAATTCGAGACACATATATCTATAATTTTATGTTAATAAGTTATTTTAATTCCTTATAGAATATTCCCAGAAATTAAAACAAAAAAGCTATCCTAGAATATTCTTCCCTGATTAACCAATTTCGGACCACTGCATACTAATCAGACCATATCTACCTCATACAGACTCTAAATTAAGTGATTCCAGTGGCTAAAAATCCATGACACACAGACATATATATATATATATATATATAATTATTATGTTAACCATTTATTTTAATTCGCTGCAAAAAGTTCCCAGAAATTAAAACACTGAAGCTATCCTAGAATATTCTTCCCTGATTAACCAATTTCTAATCACTGCATACTAATCAGACCATATCTACCTCATACGGACTCTAAATTAAGTGATTCTAGTGGCTAAAATTTTGTGACACATATAGCTATAATTTTTATGTTAGCCATTTATTTTAATTCCCTACCGATTCTTCTAAAAATTTTAAAAACAGAAGCTAAAAAGTTTACCACCCTTAGCCATACCTATGCAAAACTATCTACATTAGCCTAAGTATTCAAATATACATAATATGTAACATGATATAGCAACATCCATGAACAATCATCAAAGTTCTAAGATCAAAATCTTATATAAATCTTACAAGTTTCAAATCTTTTCTTCAAAAAGAAATATTGTTAAACTTACTTGGAGAACTTAATCCTCAAGACTTCTCCTTCATCTTTCTTCCTTTCTTCCTCTCTTTTCGTCACTCTACCTTGCTTCTATTTTTTTTCTCCCTCACTTGGATGAAAATTCTAATGTTGTAAGGGTGGGTTTTGCTTAAATAGACTATCAAATAATTCAACTTTCATGATCATGGGTCTACCTTATCACAATTAGGATACACTTGGTTGAATTTTTGGAAAACAAACAACTTATGTTCTTGTCTTCCTCTTCCTTAGTCAAGATATGCATAGTAAAAGGAGATTTGTATTTTGAAAATTATGATAATATTTTTCTAAGATAAGGGACAATGTCCCTTTGATTTAGGGATTCATTTCCTTTTTCTTTTGTCTTAATCAAGTATGATAGGTTTGCCTTTTTAGGTGGCAAATTTCTAGCCCTTGAATCTCCATTATTTGGTTGAAATTATTTGTGTGGGATTGGAATATTTTGTCCTAATGCCATGTATTGTCATACCACTTGCTAAAATTATGAGTGTAGGATATAGATGTTTTGTCCTAAAGCCTTGTATTATCATACCACTTGTTAAAATTATGAATGTAGGATATCACACCACTTGCTAAATTTTTGTCTTAATTCCATGTCACCTAATCTTGATTACACCATTATTTCATCACTTTACTTTTATTTTTCCTCTTGGGTTTGGTCTCATTCTTGCCCATTTTCTTTACTTTGGTTCAAATTCTTCCATTCATAATGGGCTTGGTCATATTTTCATGATTTTTGGGCTACCGGTCTAATTTCTATATCCTAGTCCAAGTCTATGTTTTATTTCTTCATTGGGCTATCCTATTGGCTTGCTAAGAATTTATGTGAAGTAGAAAAACTCTATATGAAGTGTCCATAGGTGAAAGCCCAATTTATGGGTGGAGATACTAAACTTAGTAACTTTTGTTCTTAAATTAGGAAAAATTACCCTATTCCAATCTTCTTGAAATTTTAAGACCTTTACTTACTTCACAAAAACTTATCTTCCTTACCTAAGAATTTCACCTTTCTTTAGCATGTTTATTTCTAATATTTTCTCTTAGGTTTTCTTTCTTTACCTATTCCATTAATATTAAAACATTTCTATACATACACGTAAGGTGAAGAATTTCTAAGGATTATATTTCTTTAGATATCTAAAAATTGTCTAATAAATTTTATTTCCTTAATTAAATATTTATGTACCTTTCTGAATAAAAGAAATGAAATTATGGATGTTACTTTGAATACTTTTGTACTTTTATTAATACATGAATCGAAATTAGGGATGTTACAGCTTCCACCTGTTTAGCACAAGAAACAGAACTATCCACAAGGCAAAGTTCAAGTGGATCAGTAGAACATAAACTCGCTACATTATCAATAATATTTGGCTCAATTACATCAACCATGCAACAAGTATCACCTAAAGATGGGAATTTCATTGCATCATTAAGATTAAACTCAATCTTTTCATCCCCTACATTCAAGGAAAGCTTTCCATCTTTAACATTTATAATGGCACCTACAGTGGCTAAGAAAGGCCTTCCCAGAATGATGGGGAATTGACTATCTTCCTCTATTTTTAAAACAACAAAATCAATAGGTATGAAAAACTTAACTACCTTTAGAGGAACATCCTCTAATATACCTACCAGATGAGTGACGGATCGGTCTGCTAACTGGAGGGAAATAGTGGTAGGCTTCAAATCACCCATCTGGAGCTTCTTGCATATGGACAATGGTATAAGACTCACACTTGCTCTGAGATCACATAAAGCTTTAGTGATTTGCACATCTCCAATAGAACAAGGTATAGAGAAGCTTCCAGGGTCCTTGAGTTTAGGAGGCAATTTGTTCTGGATCAAAGCACTACATTCTTCAGTTAATGCCACAGTGGCATACTCCTCAATCTTCCTCTTATTAGAGAGGATTTCCTTCAAAAATTTGGCATATGAAGGCATCTTAGAGACAGCTTCCAGGAATGGAATATTAATGTGCAGCTTTTTCAGTACATCTAGAAATTTTCCATACTATTTTTCTAACTTGGCCTTAGCTAATCTTTGAAGGAAAGGAACTGGTGGCTTGTATTGTTCAGGAGCCACATATTTAGGCTCTTCTTCTTCCTTCCTTCCACTGACTTGCTCTTCCTCTTCAATTGCTCTTTCAGGCATATCTCTTTTCTCTTCTTCCTTTTCTTCCTCCTTTTCCGCTGACTCACTCAATTGCTTACCACTTCTTAAAGTGATAGCTTTACAGTGTTCTCTTGGATTCTTAGGCTGGCCAGGGAATTTACCAAAACTTTTATTTGAAGAACTCGGTTGTTATGCTATTTAAGTCTTTAGCATCTTGTTATGTGTAGCAAGGGAGTCAACTTTACAAGCCAAGTCCTTTATGGCTTCATTCATTGAATGATTCTGGGCTCTAAATTCTTCATTCTGTTTACTCTGTGTGGAGATGAAATTCTCCATTAGAGCCTCCAAATTCGACTTTGGTTGAGGAGGACGAGGATTGAATGGCCTCTGATTTTGAAAGCCTGGAGGTTGCCTGAAATTATTTTGAGGCTGCTGATTAGCATTCGGCTTGTAAGAGAGGTTCAGGTGATTTCTCCAGCCTGGGTTATATGTATTGCTGTAGGGATTGTTTCTTTGGTTGCTCACAAAATTTGCCTGCACACAATCTTGAAGTGCAGAGTTTCCAAGCTGATATTCGTTGGCCACATGACCAACACCTCCACAAATCTCACAAGATGAATATGAAGATGGAGAACTAACAGCATTGATGCTTAGCTTGTCTAATGTCTGAAATAAGGTATCAACTTTAGAAGTTAGATGATTGAATGCATCTACTTCATACATCCCTACTGGTTTTCTTGGCTGCCTTTCACTAGACCATGAGTAATGGTTTTGAGCCATGTCTTCTATCAATTCATAAGCCTCATCAACTGTTTTGTTCATAATTGCTCCTCCAGCTGCATCATCCATAGACATACAATTGTTGTAAATCAGTCCATTATAAAATGTACGGACTATCAGCCACTTCTCCAACCCATGGTGTGGGCATATTCTGAGGAGCTCTTTGAATCTCTCCCTAGCCTCATACAATGACTCCTCATCCTTCTGAGCAAAAGTAGCGATTTGATTCCTAAGATGGGCCGTCTTGCTCGGTGGGAAGTACTTGGCTAGGAAAGCTAGAAAAAGTTGTTTCCAAGTGGTGATGGACCCTGGTGGAAGAGAATGCAACCATGCACAGGCCTTATCCCTCAAAGAGAAAGGGAACAGTCTCAATCTGATGGCATTTGAAGATACCCCATTCAACTTCAGGGTGTCACAATACTCTAAAAAGACTGACAGGTGTAGATTTGGGTCTTCAGTAGGTAACTCTCCAAATTGATTCTGCTAAACCATCTGCAAAAGAGAAGGCTTCAGCTCAAAGTTGATAGCTTCAACAACTGGCTTGAATATGCTGGGATTCAAGCCATAAGTGTTTGGGGCGGCAAAATCCTTAAGAGATAGGTTATCTCTCTCCCCCATGGTAGCTGCAAAATTTTCTTGATGTTGTATTCTTCTTCTCCAACGTAAGGTGTGCTCAATCTCTGGCTCAAATTCAGCAATGAATTTGTGGCCTCTTCGCATAAAATAGATACACACCTATGAAGGAAGAAAAAGGAACAAAAATAAGCAAACACAAATTATGCAAAAAAATTAAAAAGAAAGTGATCTAGTCTAGCTATTTTGTAAAATATCTAATATTGACTTTGTCCCCCGGCAACGGTGCCAAAAACTTATTGTGTGTGTTTTACCAATTACCGCAAGCACACGGCGTAGCTATAGCTAGTTCGGTGAGTACGGGTCGTATCCCACAGAGGACAATGCCAATTACTAGAATTTCAAGAAAGATGCTATCTAAATCGATGCAATATGAGGAGAAAGTGTGGCAATTAAATAGAGGAAAATAACCAATTAAGCAAAGCCTAGGGTTAGGGTTCACCACACTTGTAATACTCAACAACTAATATTTACCTCTAATTGCAATTATCTAGATTATTGGGGATGGTTTAGCCTTAATTAATTAGCAATCTCTTTCAAGCATTACCAACCGTACCTAGGTTGATCTAATTGCCTACTTTCATGGTTCTTAGCTCAACCTAAGTCCATTAAGCTCTATGCCAACCATGGAATACAATTAATCGGTTTTCTCATGCCCACTAATTGATTCAATCCTAGAGTATCTTAAACTACTTTCGTGATTAAAATATCCCTAGTTAACTATTAAGTTTCGATTTTAATCTTCACCTTTCGGTTCATCGATTAAAAACCTAAGATGTGATAGATTGGTGATCAGACATTCTACCAACTCATTCATGCATATAATAGTCAATTGTAATCAATCTAGAAGTAATCACAATTAGAGTTTCAACATTCAAGTCATCAGCACAATATCATCATATCACAAGAGGGTTCCTCGAAACCCTAGATCAAATCTACTCACACATCATATAAATGGAAACCAAATTCATATTCATTAAGTAAATCATTATAGTTCAGTACAATTTAAAGAGAATAAGTAGAAGTTGAGTAGAAGAATTCAAATAGAAAGATAAAACCTGGTCTTCGAGAAGTTAAATGAAATACAACCTTTGAATGCAGTAAATTCTACTCTAGAACATCAAAATCCATAATGATTCAAGTAAAAATCTAACCTAGGAGTGTTTTCTAAGCCTAAAAACTGAGTCTAAATGTGTCTCTCTGGGTCTCAATATGTGCCTTTGCGTTTTCCCCCTAATATTTATCAAGACAACAGCCAAAAACCCTAAAAATCACGTGCAGTACGGACCCGAAGCACGGCCGTGCTTCGGGCTAGTTTATGGAGGTTCTCTGCATCTTCTTCCTAGAGCATGACTTTGCCGTGCTCCATGCCACCAAGCATGGCTTAGCCGTGTTGGGGGATACCGAACTACTTTCTTGCTGATTTTTGGTGTGTTGCCTCCTTGCTTCCTCCTTAGCATATCCCAAGTCCTTTTGGCTCTTCCCATGATGTTTTCTCTTGCTTCTTTGCCTCTTTTGCTCTACTACAAACATAAAACAAACCATATCAGTATCCAAAACAAAGTATAACAAAAAACAGAGATATAATCATAAGTTACTATGAATTAGGGGATAAAATATAGCCATTAAGTACTCAAAATTCCCCTTTATCAAATTAAAACAAATGGTTAATATGAAAAATGTAGATCTATGTTTCACATATTTTTAGCCACTGGAATAACTTAATTTGGAGTCCATATGCGGTAGATATGGTCTGATTAGTAAGCAATGGTCAGAAAATGGTTAATCAGGGAAGAATATCTTAGGATAGCTTCTGTGTTTTAATTTCTGGGAACCTTATGTATGGAATTAAAATAAATGGTTAAGATAAGAATTATAGATATATTTGTCAAGTATTTTTAGCCACTAAAATCACTCAATTTGGAGTCCCTATGAGGTAGATATGTTCCGATTAGTAGGCAGTGGTCAGAAAATGGTTAATCAGGGAAGAATATGTTAGGATAACTTCTGTGTTTTAATCTCTGGGAACCTTTTGTAGGGAATTACAATAAATAGTTAACATAATAATTATAGATACATGTGTCATGGATTTTTAGCCATTAGAATCACTCAATTTGGAGTCCATATAAGGCAGATATGGTTTGATTAGTATGCTGTCGTCAGAAATTGGTTAATTAGGGAAGAATATTTTATGATAGCTTCTGTGTTTTAATTTTTGGGAACATTCTGTAGGGAATTAAAATAAATTATTAACATAAAAATTATTTCTATATGTGTCACGGAGTTTTAGCCACTAGAATCAGTTAAGTTGGAATTCTTATGAGGGAGATATGGACAGATTAGTAGGTAGAGGTCAGAACCTACCCGAGAAAAAATAACATGTACTTTGAAGGAGTAATATCACCTTGATTTCTTAATATTTTGCTAAACTGTTCAACATAATAGTTTTAGATAATTGTTTTATCTTTAAATTGACACCAAGATCACCTACATCGGAGTTAAATGAACATAACCATAAACATACCTATACAGAACTATCTACACTAGCCTAAGTTTTCAAACATACATCACATTCAAGATCAATATGTAACATGATATAGCAACATCCATGACCAATCATCAAAGTTCTAAGATCAAAATCCCATATAAATGTTACAAATTTCAAAACTTTTTGAAAACAAATATTTTTAAACCTACTTAAGGATCCCCTTAGCTCACTTAGTAAATTCGTTTTCTTGTTTCCTCTTGAAGGAAGTAGCAAGATTCCCCCCTTTCCTTAGCTCTTCTAGAAGCTTAAATAAGAGAAGGAGAGTGAGTTTTTTTTGAACCTTAAGAATGATGAGAAAAGATGGATTCAAGTGGAGATTTAGCTAACTTAACTTGAGCACTTAGTCTTCTAGACTTCTCCTTTCTCTTTCTTCCTATCTTTTCCTCACTCTACCTTGCTTATGTTTTTCCTCTCCCTCACTTGGACGAAAATTCTAATGTTATAAGGGTGGTTTTTGCTTAAATAGACTATCAAATAATTCATCTTTCATGATCGTGGGTCTACCTTATCACAATTGGGATGCACTTTGTTGATTTTTGGAAAACAAACAACTCTTGTTCTTATCTTCCTCTTCCTTAGTCAAGATATGCATAGGAAAAAGAGATTTGTATTTTGAAAATTATGATAATATGATCTTAAGACAAGGGACAAGGTCCCTTTGATTTTGGGATTCATTTCCTTTTTCTTTTGTCTTAATCAAGTATGCTAAGTTTGTCTTTCTAAGTGGCAAGTTTCTAGCCCTTGCATCTCCCTTACTTGACTGAAATTATTTGTGTGGGATAGGAATGTTTTGTCCTAATGCCATGTATTTTGATATCAGTTTCTAAAATTATGAGTGTCGGATATAGATGTTTTGTCCAAATACCTTGTATTATTAGACCACATGTTAAAATTATGAATGTAAGATATAGATATTATCACACCACTTGCTAAAGTTTTGTCTTAATGCCATGTAACCTAATCTTTAATATTATTACACTATTATTTCATTGCATGATTTATTTTATTTTATTTTTTCTCTTGGATTTGGGCTCATTCCTACCCATTTCATTTGCCTTGGATAAAATTCTACCTTTCTTGGAGGGCTTGGTCACATTTTTATAATTTTTGGGCTATCGGTCCAACTTCTATATCATAGTCCAAGTCTATATTTTATTTCTTGCTTAGGTTATCTAATGTGTTTGCTAGAAACTTATGTGAAGTGGAAAAACTCTATATGAAGTGTCCATAGGTGAAAGCCCAATTTATGAGTGGAGATGTTAAAGTTAGAAATTTCTAACTCTAGAATTAGGAAAAATTACCCTAATCCAATATTCTTAAAATTTTAAGACCTTTACTTACTTCAAAAAATTTTATCTTCCTTACCAAAGAATTTCGCCTATCTTTAGTATGTTATTTCTAATTTTTTCTATTAAGTTTTCTCTCTTTACTTGTTTCCTTAATGTTAGAAACATTTTCTATGCATACACATAAGGTGAAGAATTTCTAAGGATTATATTTTCATAGATATCTAAAAATTGTCTAATAAATTTTTCTTCCTTAATTAAATATTTATGTATCTTTAAAGAAACAAAATTAGGGATGTTACATTAAATATTTATGTACCTTTATTAATAAAAGAAATGAAATTAAGGATGTTACAAGAATCGTGTGAGAAAATAATAGTATAATAATAATCAAGACTAGGTCACATGGTATTAGGACAAAACATCTATGTTCGACATTCATCATTTCAACAAGTAGGTAATAATACATGGCATTAGGACAAAACATCTATATTCTACATTAGTAATTTCAACAAGTAGGTAATAATACATGGCATTATGAAAAAACATCCTTATCCTACCCAAATAATTTTAGCCAAGCAAGGAAGATTCAAGGGTTGAAAATTTGCCACCTAGAAAGGCAAACCTATCATACTTGAGTGAGACAAAAGAAAAAAAAAATGAATCCCTAAATCAAAGGGACCTTGTCCCTTGTCTTAAGAATATTTTATCACAATTTTTAAAATACAAATCTCATTTTTCTTTGTATATCTTGACTAAGGGAGAGGAAGATAAGAATATGAGTTATCTTTTCCCAAAAAACAATGAAGTGCATCCTAATTGTGATAAGATAGATCTTTGATTATGAAAGTTGAACCACTTGATAGTTTATTTAAACAAAACCTACCCTTATAACATTATAATTTCGTCTAAGTGAGGGAGAGAAAAAAAATAAGCAAGGTAGAGTAAGGAAATGAGAGAAAGAGAGGAGAAGAGAGGAAGGAAGAGGAAGGAGTAGTCTGGAGGACTAAGTACTCAAGGTAAGTTAGCTTAATCTCTACTTGAATCCATCTTTTCTCTTCATCCTTAGGGTTCAAAACTACCCTCCTCCTCTTATTTAAGCTGCTAGAAAGGCTAAGGGAAGGGAGGAATCTTGCTATTTCCTTCAAGAGGAAACAAGAAAAAGAATTCACTAAGTGAGCTAGGGAGATCTTTAGGTATGTTTAACAATATCTCTTTTTAAAGAAAAGCTTTGAAATTTGTAACATTTATATGGGATTTTAATCTTAAAACTTTGATGAAATTTACAATATTTGCTACTTTGATGATTGGTCATGGATGTTGCTATATCATGTTACATGTTATCTTGCGTAAGGTGAATGTTTTGAACATTTCAGTTGGTGTAGATAGTTCTGCATAGTTATGGCTATGGGTAGCAAAATTTTAGGATTTTTATGTTGCTATTTTGTATATTTGAATGTGGTAAAAAAATTGATGGAATATGATTAGATGTAAATTAGGAAAAAAAATGGAAGAGGAAGTAATATAATTATGAACTAAAACCTGAGAAAATGTTTGGTTAGGAAACTGGATTTCGAAGTAACCAGGCAAGATTCTACTTTTAGCCATTGGAATCACTTAATTTGGAATCCAGATTAGGGAGACATTTTCCAATTAGTAAGCAGTGATCAGAAAATGGTTAACCATGTAAGAATGTGTTAGGTATGCTTCTGTGTTTGAATTTTTGGAATAAATCTATAGGGAATTAAAAGAAATGGTTAACATGATAAATATAGATATATGTCTCACAAATTTTTATCCACTGGATTCATTCAAATTGAAATCAATATGAGGGAGATATGGTCAGATTAGTAAGTAGAGGTCAGAAACTAGCTAACCAGGGAAGAATCTGTTAAGTATTCTTTTGTGTTTTAATTTTTGGGTCAAATCTATAGGGCATTAAAGGAAATTTTTAACATAATAAATATAGATATATGTATCATGGATATATGGGCTCTGAAATAACTTAATTGGAAGTCCATATGAGGTAGATATGGCTTATTAATGAGTAAAGGTCAGAATTAGTCTAGAATCCAGGGTGGTAAATATAAGCGTTTTTGTCTTCAATTTTTTGGGAATAACTAGTAAAGAATATAAAGAAATGATAAACATGAAAGTTCTATATACATGTCTTAGCGTTTTATAAGCTTTGGAATCTCCTCAATTAAAATTCGTATGGGGGAGATATGGTTAGATTAGTAAGTAGAGGTTTGAACCTACCTGAGAAGAAATAACATTGAATTTGAGGGAGTAGTAACACCATGATTACTTAAGATTTCACTAAAATGTTCAACATAAGGATTTTAGAGCATTGTCTTATCTTTCAATTGACACCAAGATCAACTCAATCAGATTTAAAATGAGGGTGTTATGCTCTATTTAGTGAGAGAGAAAAATAATATTTGAAAAAAGAAGAAGAATTTTATAAATGAAAATAATAAATAACTAGTGTATGTCATAGCCATTGCCAATGCATGAACTCCTTACCATTTTAAATGTGTAATTTTGACATGGAAATATTTTATGAAGTGATATTTGAAAATGATTATGTTCATGACAAGATTGTATTTTACCAATAATTTTTTATAATGATTATGCTTTAATGATAAATTATGGCATGTTAGTATAATGAACATACTTGTTATTGAAATCATATTTTTAGCTATTAACTTGAAAAGAAAAGAAAAGAGACGAACACGGTCACATAGTGGTTTGTATGGTGCACTAGTAGGGGACACCCTACTCATGGTTATGATTATGTTAATGAGAAAAGAAAGAGAAAGTGTGTCATGTCGGACAGAGCGAGAAAATCCTATATCGGAGAGTAGAAAGTACTCACTTTGACCGTGGTAGCTTGATATGAAAATAAGGTGATAGTCATCATATGATATTCTAAAAAATAGTTATTTATGCCATAAATGTCATTTATGTATGATTTTCATGTGCATAGATAAAGTGCATTCATGTAACCTAAGATATTTGCTGTAGCTTATACAGATGAACATGACATGATAATCTATATTAATGATAATTATGATTTATTGTTGAACCTATTGGGATTTAATTCTCACTGTATTTTCATATCATGTTCAAAGGACTAGATATGCAGATATTCTCTATGACCAACTTTTAGCGTACATTGGGTCAAGTTGGCTATGATCCCGGTGAAGGTGCAACCACCCACACCTGTATTCCTGTAATTGGTCAATATGGATAAATAAGATATAGACATATATGTGTTTGATTTGAATATGGATGTTGTTGATTAATTATGTGTAAAACCTTAATTATGCTTGGTTAAATTAATTGAATGTTATTATGAGTTAAATAGTTAGAAGTAAAGAGGTAATGATTTCATGGAATTTTAAATATATATACATATATACATATATATATATATATATATATATATATATATATATATGTATATATATATATGTATTTAAGTAAAAAAAAAATAGAGTTGTTACAATTTACACATATACCATATCTTTCAAAACTGAGGTTTCAATATAAATTTAAAATTTTCAGTTTTAATACAATTTATCTATTAGAAACTTTCCAATCAGGGTAATCACATATACATGCCCTTTTCTAAGACAATCTTATAACTTTACATATCAATGCCACATGCACAATATATTTCATTTACCATATGATGAGAAATTCATTTAAAATCATATATTCAATGAGTTCAAAAATCCATTGTCAAAACCATACTCTTCTTAAACTATATGCCAGATTGCAAATAAATATGATAATTTTATCCATTTCAGAGACATATAAAAGTATAAATAACTTGTAAACAGAATCAATTATACATTTAAAGTTTAAGAAGAGCATAAAGTAATTCATATAAAGAATTATCTACTCACAAGGTAAGGCTCCAGGTTGGACAACCTTAAAATACACATTTTCAATTCAAATTTAACCAAATAGATATCAAAATTGAGTTTGGAGGGTCCAAAAACTTAAGAAATGACTTCAGGAGCTTGATCAATGTTGATCAACAGAAAATTGAGTTCGGCGTGCTTCCAGTGAAATTGATCGGTAGGTTTTGAAGCTCTCGTCGCCACGAGTCTAACGGTACCTCCGGTATCTCAATTGAATGTATATATTATGAAATATTCTAGAGAGATTGTAGAGAATCATATAGACTGAAAGAGGAAAAAAAATGGGTTCCTCCTTCTACCCGAGCGTTCACTGCTTCTTCCAATTCTATTGTGTTCTATTTTTTTACTTACTATTATTATTTCGTAATTGAATATTTGGTTTACTTTTTTATATATACATATATACATATAAATATCGTTTTTCATCTTAAAGCATCCTAAAAATTTCTAAAAATTTATATTGTTGCAAAACTTTATTTGCACTCTTAAATCATGATTTTCTTAATAAAAATTTTAATAAAACAAATCATAATATAAAATAACTTCATGCATATTAAAAGAAAGATATTTATAAAAATAAAATAAAAATTTATTTAAAGCAAAATATAATTATTTTAAGAAAAACAAAAATCATTTTAATTAAAAGCGTATTCACTTTTAGCAAAACATAATCATTTAAAAATATATTTATTTATAGCATAAAATTATAATTTAAAATTATGGGATATTACATTCTTCCCCCCTTAAGAAATTTAGTTCCCGAATTTCAAACTATCCTATCACAAGTAAGGAACGAAACCAAACCATAAATTACACTTATTAACTTCATTACTTAAACAATTGGGGATATCTCTTTTGTTTTTCATCTTTACTTTCTAATGGGTTTCTTCACTTAAGTGATTTTTTCATATAACCTTAACCATTGAGATTTCTTTCAGCAATAAGTTCTTCACTTGTCGATTAATAATAAACATCGTTTTTTCTTCATGATTAAACTAAATTCTTGTCCAATTGAATTTATTAGAATTAGATAACATGAGAAGAATATGATAGGTACTTTCTTAACATTGATGCAAGAAAGACTATATCTACATTACTTAATCCTGATAGCAAAGCTAGGTAATGTACTACTATGTCTACTTTGTTCAAGATTTCAAAAGAGTCTATATATTAGAGCTTAACTTTTTTCTTTTTTCCAAACCTCATTATCTCTTTCATGGGTGAGTCCTTCAAGAATATTTGGTCACTAGGTTATAAATTTTAGTGCTCAACATTCTTGGTCCTTATAGACTTTTGGCCTGTAATGAGTTTGTTGTATTCTTTTTCTAATCAATTTCACTTTATAAACTACATCTTATAAATGACTAGTATATGCCATTGCCATTGCCATTGTATGAACTCTTTACCATCTTAAGTGTGTAATTTTGACATGGAAACATTTTTTATGAAACACTATGGCATGTGAGTATAATGAACATACTTGTTATTGAAATCATATTTTTGGCTATTAATGTGAAAATAAAAGAAATAAGCACGGTCACATGGCAATTCGTGTGGTGCATCAGTAGGGGACGCGCAATGATGATGATAATGAGAAAAGAAAGAGAAAGTGTGCCATGTCGGACGGAGCGAGAAAAGTCTGTACCGGAGAGTAGAAAATACTCACCCTGACCAGAGTAGCTTGATATGAGAATAAATTGTTAGTCATTATATGATATTATGAAAATAGTTAATTCTGCCATACATATCATTACTGTATGATTTTCATGTGCAGAAATGAAGTGCATTCATTTGACCTAAGGTATTTGCTATAGCTTATACAGTTGAACATGATGTGATGAACTATATTGATCATGTTCAAAAGATTAAATATGCAGCTATTTTTCATGACTCTTATTATTGTTGTACGTTGGATCAAGGTGCCCTACCTTGGGCAAATACCGATTATATCAGATGTATCAGTAGTAGACGTGACTTAGATTCTGGTGAAGGTGCCGCCATCCGCTCCAGTGTCTCCGGAAGTAGTCTACATGGATGATTAGGCCTTATATGTACATGTATATGTTAAACTTTTGTACGAATGTTTGTAAATTAATGATGTGTATGTGGACTCAGTATTGTATCAATAATAATGGTAGATTTTAAATCTTAATTATGCTTGGTTAAATCAAATAAATGTTATTATGAGTTAAGTAGTAAAAAGGTAATAACTTCATGGAATTTTACAATTATAGAAAAAAATTGTTACATAAATGGAGTTGTTACATAATTGGTATCAGAGCATGTCGATCCTAGATGGCCAGTGGGTGGATGGTTATTTGAATCGATCTTATAGTGTCTTGAGTATGTTGTGGTTGTGCTGTGTAGGGGATTAGTGATTTCATATAGGTAAGAAATTACTAGTGTTTACTATCTATATGCCGAGTTGGTGTTATGATTGCTGTTAAATATTTTTGAAACTAACTATT
The DNA here is from genome assembly GCA_037074535.1 of Gleditsia sinensis. NCBI lineage: Eukaryota > Viridiplantae > Streptophyta > Magnoliopsida > Fabales > Fabaceae > Gleditsia > Gleditsia sinensis. The sequence goes on along the minus strand of CM073465.1, from coordinate 45,370,009 downwards.
GGGCTTGATCACCTCAATAGCAGCATAACTTTGTTTTTGCCACAGTAAGAAATGGCACCACTAAGGAGGAACCTGGCAAACAATATGGAGGAAACCTTGCATAACTTTGCCACGGCAATTCGAGACCAGGTCACGACCACCCATCAAATTCTACAATACCTCTAGAATGCTAATAACCCGAATGGTGAGAATAGTGTTAACAACTGGATGGCAAGGAATGATAACGGCATATCTGAGTTCCTAAGGACTAGACCACCTTATTTTCAAGGTAGCTTTGACCTAACTGTAGTTGAAAGGTGGATAAGGGAACTAGAGAAAATCTTTGGATTGATGGGTTGTACTGAGGAGCAACAAGTTATCTTCACTGCATATATGCTGAAAGATAAAGCAGAATATTGGTGGCATGGAACTAGAGAACTTTTAGCTCACCAAGGAAGGCAAATCACTTGCCAGGTGTTCAAAGACACCTTTTTGGAAAAGTACTTCCCAAGTACTGTGCAGACTGAGAAGGAGATTGAATTTCTCCAACTTAGGCAGGGCAGCATGACCGTAGACTAATACATCGCAAAGTTTGAAGAGTTGTCTAAGTTCTCCTCTTACCTGCAATTTAACCCTGATGAACCATGGAAGGCTATTAAGTTCGAAGCGGGATTGAATCTGGAGATAAGGAATGTTGTTGTAGCTATGGAGATCAGGGAGTTTGTACCTCTAATAAATAAATGCAGACTTCTGAAGAAGAGTTTAAGGGCAGTGGAAGATGAGAAACAAAGACAAAATTTTTGGAAAAGGAAGAACGATCCACAAAACTTTGGCAGAAATGGTAGAGGAAAAGGACAGAGTACTGGCAAGAGGCCAATGACTACAAGTCTTCGACCCTTCCAACAGAACTTTTCCATAGTTAAGTGTACTAATTGCAAACAGATGCATGGTAACTGGCCATGCTACATAGGATCAGATGTTTGCTTTAATTGCGGACAGAAGGGTCATTTTGCAAAGAACTGCCCACAAAATCTAGGGAAGCAGTCAGAATAAAAGCCTCAGGTGAAAGGAAGGGTTTTCACCCTAAGCGGCTAAGAGGCAACTCAATCCCTCGAAATGATCCAAGGTACATGTTATATCTATGGATTTTCTCTTATGGTGTTGTTTGACTCTGGTACTAGTCATGTATTTATATGGGAAGAATGTATTAAGGAGCTTCAGTATCCTATTTCTGAAACCCCTTATGAAGTATCTGTAGTAACTCCCATGGGGGAAAGGGTCTTAACTTCCTCTATATGTAAAGACTGTCAGGTCACTATTCAAGAGAAAACATTTTCTGTAGATCTCGTTTGTCTACCTTTAAAAGGTATTGATGTCATTCTAGGGTTAGATTGGATGTCTAGAAATTGGGTCTTACTGAATTGCTGCAACAAGACCCTTGAATTTATACCTCCTACTTCAGAAGAGGAGATGTAGTTATTGATGCTTAATGCCAATCAAGTCAATAGGGAGTTGAAGAATGGAGTACTTGGATACATTCTCTTGCACTTATCAAACCTAGAAGTCGAACCGAAGCTCGATGAAATCCCAATAGCCAACGAGTTTCCTGAAGTATTTCCATCAAATATACCAGGCTTGCCTCCCAAGTGCCCGTTTGGTACGCTGGAATAAATTTCAGTGGAATGGAAAGAAGAAAGGAAGAGGGAATGGAAAAGAGAATAGAATGCCATTACCTTGTTTGGTATGCAATGGAATGAATTAGGTAATGTAATATTTTATTATTTGATTAATAGAAATTGAAAGAATAGAAAGATAAGATAAACAAAATGATTAAATTAATTTTAATATAAAATAATTAAATTAATTTTTTTAAATAAAAAAAATTTAAAAAAAATAAATTTTTTTTAAAAATTTTTTTTACAAATTAATTTTTACAAAATATATTTAAATTAATTTTTTTAATAATTAAATTAAATTATTTTAATACAAAAAAATTTAAAGTTAGCCTTATTTTATGATGGAATCATGGATTCCATCCATTATTGGAAGGAGTTCACTTTCTATCATATGATGGAATGGAGCATTCCATGGAATGCTCTATTCCATCCATTCCATCATACCAAACACTGGAATCCTGCTTTCCATTTTAGATTCCTTTTCATTCCAGTGTACCAAACGGGCACCAAGAGAGAGATAGAGTTCTCTATTAATCTCCTACCTGGGACAGGGCCTATCTCCATTGCACCTTATAGAATGACCTCAAATGAACTATAGGAACTTAAGAAACAGTTAGAGGAACTGTTAGACAAGCAATTTGTTAGACCTAGTGTATCACCTTGGGGAGCTCCTGTGTTGTTTGTTAAAAAGAAAGACAGGAGTTTGAGATGATGCATAGATTACAGACAGCTGAATAAAGTGACTATCAAAAATAAGTACCCTCTCCCTAGGATAGATGACTTATTGGATCAATTGAAAGGAGCCTTCATCTTTTCAAAAATTGACTTGAGGTCGGGATATCATCAGATTAGGATTAAGGAGGAGGATGTACCAAAAAAAGCTTTCAGGACTAGGTATGGGCATTATGAGTTTCTTGTAATGCCCTTCGGGTTGACAAATGCACCTGTAATTTTATGGATTACATGAATCACATTTTTTGACCATACCTAGATCAATTTGTAGTAGTATTCATTGATGACATCTTGATATATTCTAAGAGTGAGAAAGAACATGAACATTATCTCCGAATCATGCTACAAGTGTTGAAAGAGAAAAAGTTGTATGCCAAATTGGAGAAGTGTGGATTTTCGCTATCAGAGGTAAAATTTCTCGGAAATGTCATTTCCAATAAAGGGGTAGTCGTAGATTGTAGTAAGACAGAAGTAGTGATTCAGTGGGAAAGACCAAAGATGGTTACAGTAGTAAGAAGTTTCTTTAGTTTGGCAAGATACTACAGGAGGTTTATACAAAACTTCTCTCGCATAGCCTTGCCATTGACTAAATTGACCAAGAAGGGAAGTCCTTTCAAATGGACTGATCAATGTGAAGCTAGTTTCTTGGAGCTTAAAACAAAATTGACCACTCCTCCTATTTTAATTATTCCAGACCCCATAAGACATTTTGAAGTGTATAGTGACGCTTCAAAGAAAGGGCTAGGTTGTGTACGAATGCAAGACAAGAAAGTAGTTTCTTACGCCTTTGGGCAACTAAGACCCCATAAAGGAAATTATCCAACCCATGATATTCAATTGGTAGTAGTGGTGTTTGCCTTAAAGATTTGGAAACACTATTTGTATGGTGTAACATTTGAAGTATACTATGATCATGAGAGTCTTAAGTACAATTTTATCAGAAAGAGTTAAATATGAGACAATGAAGATGGGTATAATTTCTCAATGAATACAAGTTTGAGATAAAGTATCATCCAAGAAACGCGAATGTTGTAGCTGATGCCTTGTGTCGAAAATCTATACACATGGGTCAGATGATGGTGTATGAGATGCAGATACTAGAGGAGTTTCAAAATTTAAAGCTGGCCACTACTCTTACTCCAAAGAAGCTAATCATTAATGGTTTAAGTATAGGGTGTGACCTTAGAGCTCAGATCAAAAAGGCTCAAGCTCACGACCAATACTTACAAGATCATAAAGATCAAGGTAATTTTTCTGTCATGGAAGATGGAGCAATCATGTCTCAAGGAAGGATTTGTGTCCCTCAAGAATGAGAGGTGAGGACTAAGATCCTGCGGGAAGTGCATCAGAGTAAATACTCACTCCATCCTGGATGCACTAAAATGTACCAGGATTTAAAGAGGATGTATTGGTGTCCAAGGATGAAAAAGGACATAGTCGAGTTTGTGGCGAAATGTCTTATTTGTCAGAAGGTGAAGGTAGAGCATCAAAAGCCAGCAAGATTTTTACAACCTCTTGAGATCCCTCAATGGAAATGGGACAGTATTTCAATGGACTTTTTCGTGGGTTTACCTAAGACTTTAGTTGGACATGACTCTATCTGGGTAATAGTTGATAGATTAACCAAATATGCTCACTTTTTGCCTATAAAGATTAACTATTCACTAGACAAATTGGCCCAGTTTTACGTCTAGGAAATAGTTAGATTACATGGAGTTCCCTTAGTTATCATTTATGATAGAGATCCGAGGTTCACATCGAGGTTTTGGAAGGCGTTACAGGAGGACTTTGGAACTCAGTTGCGGTTCAGTACTCCCTACCATCCTCAGACTGATAGGGAGACAGAACAGATCATTCAAACTCTAGAAGAACTTGCTGGGTCCTAATCTAGTTCAACAAACCACTGAAAAAATCAGAATGATACGAGACAAAATATTTACATCTCAGAGTCAGCAAAAGAGTTATTATGATAAGAGACATAGACCTCTGGAGTTTGAGGAAGGAGACCATGTATTTCTGAAACTTTCCCTGACTACTGGAGTTGTTAGGTCTCTCAAAACTAGAAAGTGGGGACATAAGCATATCAAGTTGCCCTCCCACCTAATTTTTCCAACCTGCATAATGTTTTCCATGTATCATAGTTGCGGAAGTACCTTCCAGATTCCTCACATGTAATACGGGATGAATCAATCCAAATAAAGGAGACCATGACATACCAGCTAATACCCGCATCCATATTGGACACCAATGTGAAGCAATTGAGAACTAAAACTTCTCCCTTGGTTAAGGTGATATGGGAAGGTTTGACTCTGGAAGAAGAAACTTGGGAGGTGGAAGAAGTCATGAGGAAGAACTATCCGCATTGTTCTTATTAAGTAATTTCTAAAATTTTGAGGAACAAATTTCTTTTAGGGGGAGAGAAATGTAACATCCTTAATTTTGCTTCTTTTATTAATAAAGGTACATAAATATTTAATGTAACATCCCTAATTTTCTTTCTTTAAAGGTACATAAATATTTAATTAAGAAAATAAAATTTATTAGACAATCTTTATATATCTAAGGAAATATAATCCTTAGAAATTCTTCACCTCATATGTATGCATATAAAATGTTTCTAACATTAAAGGAACAAGTAAAGAGAGAAAACCTAATAGGAAAAATTAGAAATAACATACTAAAGATAGGCAAAATTCTTTCATAAGGAAGATAAATTTTTGTGAAGTAAATAAAGGTCTTAAAATTTTAAGAAGATTGTATTAGGGTAATATTTCCTAATTCAAGGGTTATAAATTTCTAAGTTTAACATCTCCAACCATAAATTGGGCTTTCACCTATAGACACTTCATATAGAGTTTTTCCACTTCAGATAAGTTTCTAGCAAGCCCATTGAATAACCAAAGTAAGAAATAAAACATAGACTTGGACTAGGATAAAGAAGTTGGACCAATAGCCCAAAAATTATGAAAATGTGACTAAGCCCTCCAAGAAAGGTAGAATTTTATGCAAAGTAAAGGAAATGGGTAGGAATGAGCCCAAATCCAAGAGGAAAAATAAAATAAAATGAATCATGTGATGAAATAATAGTGTAATAATAATAAAGATTAGGTTACATGGCATTAAGACAAAAATTTAGTAAGTGGTGTGATATCCTACATTCATAAATTTAGCAAGTGATGTGATAATACATGGCATTAGGACAAAACATCTATATCCTACACTCATAATTTTAGCAAGTGGGTAATAATACATAACATTATGACAAAACATCCTTATCCTACACAAATAATTTCAACTAAGCAAGGAAGATTCAAGGGTTAGAAATTTACCACCTAAAAAGGAAAAACTATCATACTTGATTAAGACAAAAGAAAAATGAAATGAGTCCCTAAATCAAAGGGACCTTGTCCCTTGTCTTAAGAACATATTGTCATAATTTTCAAAATACAAATCTCCTTTTCCTACGCATATCTTGACTAAGGAAGAGGAAGAGAAGAACAAGAGTTGTTTGTTTTCCAAAAATCAACCAAGTGCATCTTAATTGTGATAAGGTAGACCCATGATCCTGAAAGTGGAATTATTTGATAGTCTATTTAAGAAAAACCCACCCTTATAACATTATAATTTCATCCAAGTGAGGGAGAGGAAAAATATAAGCAAGGTAGAGTGAGGAAAGGAGAGGAAGAGAGGAAGAAAGGGGAAGGAGAAGTCTAGAAGACTAAGTGCTCAAGGTAGGTTTAACAATATTTCTTTTTGAAAAGTTTTGAAATTTGTATTATTTATATGGGATTTTGATCTTAGAAAATTGATGTTTGGTCATGGATGTTGCTATATCATGTTATATATTAATCTTGCATGTGATGTATGTTTGAATACTTAGACTAGTGTAGATAGTTTTGCATAGGTATGGCTATGGGTGGAAAAATTTTATGCATCTATTTTAAAAATTCTGGGAAGAATCAGTAAGGAATTAAAACATATGTTTAACATAAAACATGTAGACCTATGTTTGATGGATATTTGGCCACTTTAATCACTCAATTTGGAGTCCATATGAGGTAGATATGGTCTGATTACTAAGCAGTGGTTATAAAATCGTTAACCAGGGAAGAATCTGTTAGGTATGCTTCTAATTTGAATTTCTAGTATAACTCTGTAGGGAATTAAAAAAAATTCTTAACATAAAAATGTAGATCTATGCTGTAAAAAATTGTTGGCCACTGGAATCACTCAATTTGGAGTCCATATGAGTTAGATATGGTCCAATTAGTTAGTAGTGATAAGAAAACGGTTAATCAAGGAAGAATCTGTTAGGAAAGCTTCTGTGTTTGATTTTTTGGGAACATTCTATAGGGAATTAAAATAACTTGTTTGCATAAAAATTATAGATATATGTGTCATGAAATTTTAGCCATTGGAATCACTCATTTTAGAATTCTTATGAGGGAGATATTGACAGTCGAATAGAGTAACTCGATCCAACATACACTAAGAGCGAGAGTCAAAGAAAATCTGCAAAACTAGTTTTCTGAACATGATACAGAAATATAGCGAGAATTAAATCTTAGTAGGTTCAACAATAAATCACAATTATCATCAATATAGATCATCATGTCATGTTCATCTGTATAAGCTACAGCAATTACATTAGGTCACATGAATACGCTTTATCTATGCACATGAAAATCATACAGTAATGACATGGATGACATGAATAACTATTTTTAGAATATCATATTATGACTATCAATTTATTCTCATATCAAGCTACTCCGGTCAGGGTGAGTATTTTCTACTCTCCAGTATGGGCTTTTCTTGCTCCATCCGACATGTCACACTTTTTCTTTCTTTTCTCATTATCATAATCATAATCGTTGGTAGGGCGTCCTCTACTGGTGCACCACACGGATCGCCATGTGACTGTGCTTATTTCTTTTCTTTTCACATTAATAGCCAAAAATATGATTTCAATAATAAGTATGTTAATTATACTCACATGCCATAATGTTTCATCAAAATATTGCCATGTCAAAATTACACAATTAAGATGGTAAGGAGTTCATATAATGGAAATGGCTATAGCATATACTAGTCATTTATAAGATTCTTTTTTTTTTAAATATTATTTTTTTTCTCTTCATTTTCTTTTTGCATGGCCTCTAGTAACTTTTCTCCTACTTATATCATTTCCAACACATGTTCTCACAAATTTAATACAACATTATTCATCAATTTGGTTTATACTAATATCCAATAGTTAATTAGGTTCATTTAAAGTAGAGAAAATGTTGAAAATAAGTTTTACCAACTTCCAAACCGGCCTAAACGTATCTTATAACACGGCTTGGTCATTTACTATAAAACAACCATGCTTTAGGTTTCAAAATGTCATTTCCAGTACAGAACACGGCATGGCCGTGCCTTGAAACACGGCAATGCTTTATGTTGAGTTATTTCCTGATGCAGGTTTTCATCCTGTCTGACCTTCTCTCACTTATTCCATTATAACTCCCTCATTTTAACTCTGCTTTAGGTGATTTTGGTGTCCTTTTAAAGATAAAACAATTAATTAAAACTATTATGTTGAACAGTTTAGGTAAATTTTAACGAATCTTGGTGATATTACTTCCTCACTTTACAGGTTATTTCTTCTCGGGTAGGTTCTGACCTCTACTTACTAATCTGTCCATATCTCCCTCATAAGAATTCCAAATTGAGTGATTCTAGTGGTTAAAATTCCATGACACATATATATATATAATTGTTATGTTAACCAATTATTTTAATTCCCTAGAGAATGTTCCAAGAAATTCAAACACACAAGCATACCTGGCCTCTACTTACTAATCTGTCCATATCTCCCTCATAAGCTTTCCTAATAGATTCTTCCCTGATTAACCACTTTCTGACCACTGCTTACTACACATAACATATCTACCTCATATGTACTCAAAATGAGTGATTCTAGTGGATAAAAATTCGTAAAACATAGATCTACATTTTTCATATTAAGAAGTTCTTTTAATTCCCTACAGATTTATCCCAAAAATTCAAACACAGAAGCATACTTGATAGATTCTTCCCTGGTTAACCATTTTCTAACGAATGCTTACTAATCAGACCATGTCTACCTCATATGGACTCCAAATTGAGTGATTCCAGTGAATAAAAATCCATGAGACATAGATCTACATGTTTTATCCTAACAATTTGTTTTAATTCCTTACCGATTCTTCCCAAAATTTCAAAAATAGAAGCGTAAAATTTTGCCATCCATAGCCATACCTATGCAGAACTAACTACACCAGCCTAAGTATTCAAACATACATCACATGCAAGATTAATATGTAACATGATATAGCAACATCCATGACCAATCATCAAAGTTCTAAGATAAAAATCTTATATAAATGTTACAAATTTCAAAACTTTTCAAAAAGAAATATTGTTAAACCTACCTTAAGCACTTAGTCCTCTAGACTTATCCTTCCTCTCCCTTCCTCACTCTACATTGCTTATATTTTTCCTCTCCCTCACTTGGATGAAATTTCAATGTTATGAGGGTGGTTTTGCTTAAATAGACTATCAAATAATTCACCTTTCATGATCATGGGTCTACCTCATCACAATTAGGATGCACTTGGTTGATTTTTGGAAAACAAAAAACTCATGTTATTGTCTTCCTTTTCCTTAGTCAAAATATGCATAGGAAAATGATATTTGTATTTTGAAAATTATGATAATATGTTCTTAAGACAAGGGACAAGGTCCCTTTGATTTAAGGATTCATTTCCTTTTTCTTTTGTCTTAATCAAGTATGATATGTTTTCCTTTTTAGGTGGCAAATTTCCAACCCTTGAATCTTCCTTCCTTAGCTGAAATTATTTGTGTAGGATAAGGATGTTTTGTCCTAATGCCATGTATTATCATACCACTTGCTAAAATTATAAATGTAGGATATCACACCACTTGTTGAATTGTTGTCTTAATGTCATGTAACCTAATATTTATTATTATTACACTATTATTTCATCACATGATTTTTTTTCCGCTTGGATTTGGGCTCATTCCTACCCATTTCCTTTGCTTTGGATAAAATTCTACCTTTCTTATAGAGCTTGGTCACATTTTCATAATTTTTGGGCAATCGGTCCAACTTCTATATCCCAATCCAAGTCTATGTTTTATTTCTTGCTTAGGTTATCCAATGGGCTTACTAGAGACTTATGTGAAGTGGAAAAACTCTATATTAATTGTCCATAGGTGAAAGTCCAATTTATGGGTAGAGATGTTAAACTTAGAAATTTCTAACTCTTGAATTAGGAAAAATTACCCTAATCCAATCTTCTTAAAATTTTAAGGCCTTTACTTATTTCACCAAAAATTTATCTTCCTTACCAAAGAATTTTGCCTATCTTTAGTATATTATATCTAATTTTTCTTATTAGGTTTTCTCTCTTTACTTGTTCCCTTAATGTTATAAATATTTTTTATGCATTCATAAGATGAAGAATTTCTAGGGATTATATTTCTTTAGATATCTAAAAATTGTCTAATAAATTTTATTTCCTTAATTAAATATTTATGTATCTTTAAAGAAACAAAAATAGGGATGTTACATTAAATATTTATGTACCTTTATTAATTAAAGAAACGAAATTAAGGATGTTACATTTCTCTCCCCCTAAAAGAAATTTTGCCTCAAAATTTCAAAAATTACCTAATAAGAACAATTGCGGATATTTCTTCTTCATGACTTCTTCCAGCTCCCAAGTTGCTTCTTCTGGAGTCAAACCTTCCCACAACACCTTAACCAAGGGAATGATTTTATTTCTCAATTGCTTCACGTCGGTGTCCAATATGGATGCAGGTACTAACTGGTATGTCATGTTCTCCTTTACTTGGATTGGTTCATTCCGTAATATATGTGAGAAATATGGAAGATACTTCTACAGCTGTGATACATGGTAAACATTATGCAAGTTGGACAAATTAGGTGGGAGGGCAACTTGATATGCTGATGTCCCCAATTTCTTCAAAATTTGGTAGGGTCCTAAAAATTGCGGACTTAGCTTTCTAGTTTTGAGAGACCTACCAACTCCAATAGCCGGGGAAAGTTTTAGAAATACATTATCTCCTTCCTCAAACTACAGAGGTCTATGTCTCTTATCATAGTAACTCTTTTTCTGAGTCTAAGCTATAAGTATTTTGTCTCGTATCATCTTGATTTGTTCAGTGGTTTGTTGAACTAAATCAGGACCTAGCAAGTTCTTTTCTCCTACCTCAAACCAACATAGTAGAGATCAGCACTACCTACCATATAAAGCTTCATAGGGGGCCATCTTAATACTAGAGTGATAGCTATTATTATAAGCAAACTCCATTAAAAGTAGGAATTTATCCCATCCTTTACCTTGCTTTATCACAGAGGCCATCAACGTATCTTCTAGGGTTTGAATGGTCCTTTCTGTCTGCCTGTTAGTCTAAGGATGGTAGGCAGTACTGAACCAAAACTGGGTTCCAAAATCCTCCTGGAACGCCTTCCAAAACCTCGATGTGAACCTCGGACCTCTATCAGAAATGATATTTAAGAGAATTCCATGTAATCTAACTATTTTCTGGACGTAAAACTAGGCCGATTTGTCTAGTGAATAGTTAATATTTATGGGAAAAAAGTGAACAAATTTTGTTAATCTGTTAACTATTACCCAGATAGAGTTATGTCCAACTGAAGTCTTAGGTAAACCCATGACAAATTCCATCGAAATACTTTCCTATTTCCATTTAGGGATCTCAAGAGGTTGTAAAAATCTTGCTGGCTTTTGATGCTCTACCTTCACCTTCTGACAAATGAGACACTTCGCCACAAACTTGGCTATGTCCTTTTTCATCCCTGGCCACCAATATATCCTCTTTAAATCCTAGTACATTTTAGTGCATCTAGGATGGACTGAGTATTTACTTTGATGTGCTTCCTGTAGAATCTTAGTCCTCAATTCCCATTCTTGAGGGACACAAATTCTTTCTTGATACACGATTGCTCCATCTTCCATGATAGAAAAATTACCTTGATCTTTATGATCCTGTAAGTATTGGTCGTGAGCTTGAGCCTCTTTGATTTGAGCTCTAAGGTCACACCCTATACTTAAAGCATTAATGATTAGCTTCTTTAGAGTAAAAGTAGTGGCCAGCTTCAAATTTCAAAACTCCTCTAGCATCTGCATCTTAAATTTTGAAACTCCTCTAGCATCTGCATGTCCGCCCGCATAGTACTTAGGAATTAGTTTTCCAAAAAGGTGTCTTTGAACACCTATCAGGTGATTTGCCTTCCCTGGTGAGCTAAAAGCTCTCTAGTTCCACGCCACCAATATTATGCTTCATCTTTTAGCATATATGCAGTGAAGATAACTTATTGCTCCTCAGTACAACCCATCACTTCAAAAAAAAATTTAGTTCCCTTATGCACCTTTCAACTACAGTCAGGTCAAATTCGGCTTGAAAACAAGGTGGTCTAGTCCTTAGGAACTCAGATATGCCGTTATCATTCCCTGCCATTCGGTTATTACCACCATTCTCGACATTCAGGTTATTAGCATTCTGGAGGTATTCCAGAATTTGATTGGTGGTCATAGAATTTGATCGGTTGTCGTGACCTGGTCTTGAATTGTCGTAGCAAGGTTGTGCAGGGTTTCCTCAGCATTGTTTGCCGGATTCATCCTTGGTGGTGCCATTTCCTACTGTGGCAAAAACAAAGTTATGCTGCTATTGAGGTGATCAAGCCCAATAGTTAGTTTCAAAAATATTTAACAACAGTCATAACACCAACTCGGCATATAAATAGCAAACACTAGTAATTTCTTACCTATATGAAATAACTGATCCCTACATAGTATAACCATAACATACTCAGACATTAAGATCAATTCAGATAACCATCCACCCACTGGCCATCTAGGATTAACCTGTTCTGATACCAATTATGTAACAACTCCATTTATGTAACAATTTTTTTTCAATAATTGTAAAATTCCATAAAAGTTATTACCTTATTACTACTTAACTCATAATAACATTTATTTGATTTAACCAAGCGTAATTAAGATTTAAAATCTACCATTATTATTGATACAATACTGAGTTCACATACACATCATTAATTTACAAACATTCGTACAAAATTTTAACATATACATGTACATATGAGGCCTAATCATCCACGTAGACTACTTCCGGGGACACTGGTGCGGGTGGCGGCACCTCTACTAGAATCTCAGTCACGTCTACTACTGATACATCCAATATAATCGGTATTTGCCCAAGGTAGGGCATTTTGATCCAACGTACAACAACAATAAGAGTCATGGAAAATAGCTGTATATTTAATCTTCTGAACATGATATAGAAAAATAAATCATAATCAATATAGTTCATCACATCATGTTCATCTGTATAAGCTACAATAAATGCCTTAGGTCACATGAATGCACTTTATCTATGCACATGAAAATCATACAGTAATGACATGTATGGCAGAATTAACTATTTTCATAATATCATATGATGACTAATAATTTATTCTCATATCAAGCTACCACGGTCAGGGTGAGTGTTTTCTACTCTCCGGTACGGGCTTTTCTCGCTCTGTCTGACATGGCACATTTTCTCTTTCTTTTCTCATTATCATCATCATTGGGCGTCCCCTACTAGTGCACCACACGAATTGCCATGTGACCGTGCTTATTTCTTTTTTTTTCACATTAATAGCCAAAAATATGATTTCAATAACAAGTATGTTCATTATACTCACGTGCCATAATGTTTCATAAAAAATGTTTCCATGTCAAAATTACACACTTAAGATGGTAAAGAGTTCATACAATGGCAATGGCAATGGCATATACTAGTCATTTATAAGATTCTTCTTTTTAAATATTATTTTTATCTCTTCATTTTCTTATGCATGGCCTCTAGTCACTTTTCTTCTACTTATATCATTTGCAACACATCTTCTCACAAATTTAATACAGCATCATCAATTTGGTTTCTACTAATATCCAATAATTAATTAGGATCATTTGGAGTAGACAAAATGTTGAAAATAAGTTTTACCAACTTCCAAACTGGCTTAAACGTATCTTATAACACGGCTTGGCCATTTACTATAAAATAGGCATGATTTAGCCTTCAAAATGCCATTTCCTGTACAGAACACAGCCTGGCCATGCCATGAAACACGTCCATGCTTTATGTTGAGTTATTCTCTGATGTAGTTTTTCATCCTGTCTGACCTTCTTTCACCAATTGGAGCATAACTCCCTCATTTTAACTCCGATTTAGGTGATCTTAGTGTAAATTTAAAGATAAAACAATTATCTAAAACTATTATGTTCCACTTCTTAGCAAAATATTAAGGAATCTTGGTGATATTACTTCCTCACTTTATAGGTTATTTCTTCTTGGGTAGGTTCTTACCTCTACTTACTAATCTGTCAATATCTCCCTCATAAGAATTCCACATTGACTTATTCCAGTGGTTAAAATTCTGTGACACATATATCTATAATTGTTATGTTAACCAGTTATTTTAATTCCCTGCAAAATGTTCCCAGAAATTCAAGAACAGAAGCTTTCCTAACAGATTCTTCCCTGATTAACCATTTTTTGATCACTGCTTACTAATCGGACCATATCTAACTCATATGGACTCCAAATTGAGTGACTCCAGTGGCTAACAATCAGTAAAAGATAGATCTACATTTTTTATATTAAGAATTGCTTTTAGCTCCCTACAGCGTTATCCCAAAAATTCAAACACATAAGCATACCTGACAGATTCTTCCCTGGTTAACCATTTTCTGACTACTGCTTACTAATCGGACCATATCTACCTCATATGAACTTCAAATTGAGTGATTCTAGTGGATAAAAATGCATGAGACATAGGGCTACATGTTTTATATTAACCATTTGTTTTAATTCCTTACCGATTCTTTCCATAATTTTGAAAACAAAAGCATAAAAGTTTGCCACCCATAGCCAAGCCTATACAGAACTATCTACACCAACCTAAGTATTCAAACATACATCACATGAAAGATTAATATATAACATGATATAGAAACATCCATGACCAAAAATCAAAGTTCTAAGATCAAAATCCCATATAAATGTTACAAATTTCAAAACGTTTCAGAAAGAAATATTGTTAAACCTACCTTGAGCACTTAGTCTTTTAGACTTCTCCTTTCCTCTTTCTTCCTCTCTTCCTCTCCTTTCCTCACTCTACCTTGCTTATATTTTTCCTCTCCCTCACTTGGACGAAATTATAATGTTATAAAGGTGGGTTTTGCTTAAATATACTATCAAATAATTCACCTTTCATGATCATAGGCCTACCTTATCACAATTAGGATGCACTTGGTTGATTTTTGGATAACAAACAACTCATGTTCTTTTCTTCCTCTTCCTTAGTCAAGATATGCATAGGAAAAGGAGATTTGTATTTTGAAAATTATGGTAATATGTTCTTACGACAAGGGACAAGGTCCCTTTGATTTAGGGATTCATTTCCTTTTTCTTTTGTCTTAATCAAGTATGTTAGGTTTTTCTTTTTAGGTGGCAAATTTCCACCCCTTGAATCTTCCTTGGTTAGTTGAAATTATTTGTGTAGGATAAGGATGTTTTGTCATAATGTTATGTATTATTACCCACTTGCTCAAATTATGAGTGTAGGATATAGATGTTTTGTCCTAATGCTATGTATTATCATACTACTTGCTAAAATTATGAATGTAGGATATCACAGCACTTGCTAAATTTTTATCTTAATGCCATGTAACCTAATCTTTATTATTATTACACTATTATTTCATCACATGATTTATTTTATTTTATTTTATTTTTCCTCTTGGATTTGGGCTTATTCCTAGCCATTTCCTTTGCTTTGGGTGAAATTTTACCTTTCTTGGAGGGCTTAGTCACATTTTTATAATTTTTGGGCTACTGGTCCAACTTCTATATCCTAGTGCAAGTCTATGTTTTATTTCTTGCTTAGGTTATTCAATGGGTTTGTTAGAAACTTATCTGAAGTGGAAAAACTCTATATGAAGTGTCTATAGGTGAAAGCCCAATTTATGGTTGGAGATGTTAATCTTAGAAATTTATAACTCTTGAATTAGGAAATATTACCCTAATACAATCTTCTTAAAATTTTAAGACCTTTATTTACTTCACAAAAATTTATCTTCCTTACGAAAGAATTTTGCCTATCTTTAGTATTTTATTTCTAATTTTTCCTATTAGGTTTTCTCTCTTTACTTGTTCCTTTAATGTTAGAAACATTTTATATGCATACATATGAGGTGAAGAATTTCTAAGGATTATATTTCCTTAGATATATAAAGATTGTCTAATAAATTTTATTTTCTTAATTAAATATTTATGTACCTTTAAAGAAAAAAAATTAGGGATGTTACATTAAGTATTTATGTACCTTTATTAATAAAAGAAACGAAATTAAGGATGTTACAAGAAGACACAAGCAAAAAAAACCACGAAGTGTGGAATGAACACGGGGAGAAAAGGTTGAAAAATCAAAAGAAAAACTGACCTGGGCCCGAAGCATTGTCGTGCTTCGGGTTAGATGCTAAAATTCCCTAGAGAAAACCCCATGTTCAGAAACACGAGAAGAAAGTGCTTGCCCAAAACTTGAAGCACGGTCCTGGTGGCAGACACGGCCTGGCTATGCTTCACGCTAGAATCCCAAAACTTCTGGATTTTGCCCATGTTTGCTGGCACGGGATAGGAGTGTTTGGTCTTAGAGTGAGGCACGGCCGTGTCTTGTGACACGGCTTGCCCGTGCTTGGTGTTGGAACCTTTTCTTCGAAATTTTCTACAGTTTTTGATACTCTTTGATTTCATTTGATTTTCATCCTTTTATATAACCTTGGGCAAATAGGAATTTACCTATAAAACGTATGGAAAGACTCATCAAACCTATAACCTAAAAAATCAACTAAAATTAAAGATAAAAACAAAAGCAAAAGCAATGAAACTAAACAAAAAGAAACTCAAAAATTAAAATGTGGGTTGCCTCCCACAAATCACTTGTTTAAAGTCATTAGCTCGACTCCTTTTCATGCTCTCCACTCAAGGAGGCTTAAAGAGAGTTTGAATAACTCTCTTTGCTATCCATTGCCTCTTAGTATGATGCTTGAGGCTTTGTCCATTGGCTTTCAAAGTTCCTTTTGGCTCAATCCTTTCTTCTTTTGCTCTATTCAAGTTGAGAGGAGGTGGCTTGGGTTCTAACTTTGGAGTTTAAATTTCCTCCTCAATTACTTGCTTTTCAACCCTTGAATTCGTAGCAACTCCAACCTGTTTAGCACAAGAGGAAGGACTTTCCACAAAGCATTTATCAAGTCAGTTAGTAGAAGAAATATTCATTACATAATCATCCATATTTGGTTTAGGTAATCCAGTCATACAACAAGATTTATTTAGAGAAGGAGGGTTTGTAGTATCATTCAAATTAAATTCTACTTTTTCATCCCTTACATTCAAAGAAAGATTTCCATCTCTCACATTTATATTGGCACTAGCCGTAGCTAGGAAAGGCCTTCCAAAAATGATGGGGATTTTTTCATCTTCCTCCATCTCTAAAATAACAAAATTAATAAATATGAAAAATTTACCTACCTTTCGAGAAACATCCTCTAAAATACCTACCAGACGCTTAGTGAATTGGTCAGCCAAATGAAGAGAAACAATGGTAGGTTTCAAGTCACCCATCTGAAGCTTCTTGCAAAATGAAAGAGGCATGAGAGTCACACTTACTCCAAGGTCACATAGGGCTTTGTCAATTTTCATAGCACCAATAGAGCAAGGAATTGAGAAGCTTTCAGGATCTTTAAGCTTTTGTGGCAGCTTATTTTAAGTTAAAGCATTGGATTCCTCTGTTAGTGGCACAACAACATGCTCTTCAATTTTCCTTTTATTTGAGAGGATCTCTTTCAAAAACTTTGCATAAGAAGGCATTTGGGAGATGGCTTCTAGGAATGGAATGTTAATATTTAGTTTCTTCAAAACATCCAAAAACCTCCCAAACTGCTTCTCTAACTTAGCTTTAACCAATCTTTGAGGAAAAGGGATTGGTGGCTTGTAAGGTGCAGGAGCCACATATTTGGGCTCTTCTTCCTTCTTTTCCTTTTCATCTAGTTCCTCTTCTCTTCTCTTCTTAGATGCAGCCTATGGTTCATCTTCTTTTACTTCCCCACTTCTATCAGAATCAACCAACTGTTTACCACTCCTCAAGGTAATTGCATTGCAATGCTCTCTAGGGTTTTCAGTTTGGCCTGGAAGTCTGCTAAAGTTCCTATGAGATAGACTTGCTTGCTGCGCTATCTGAGTTTCCAGCATCTTACTATGGGTAGCAAGCGAATCAACCTTAAAGGCTAAATATTTTATAGCCTCATTCATTGAGTGGTGTTGGGCTCTGAATTCATCATTCTGTTTACTCTGTGTAGTGATGAAATTCTCCATCAGAGCCTCTAGATTTGACTTTGGCTGAGGAGGCGGATTGAAGGGCCTCTGATTCTGAAATCCAAGAGGTTGCCTAAAATTATTCTGAGGCTGATTCACATTAGGCTTGTATGAGAGATTTGGATGATTCCTCAAGCCTGGATTGTATGTATTACTGTAGGAATTGTTTTCCTAATTATTGTTCACAAAACTTACCTGCTCACAATCCTGAGGTGCAGAGTTTCCAAGCTAACATTCATTGTCCACATGACCAACACCTCCACAAATCTCACATGATGAAGATGAAGAAAGGGAACCAATAGCATTGATGCTTAACTTATATAATTTCTAAAACAGAGCATCAACTTTAGAAGTTAAATGATTAAATGCATCTACTTCATACATACTTGATAGTTTTCTTGGCTGCCTCTCACTAGACTAGGAGTAGTGGTTTTGAGCCATATCTTCAATTAACTCATAGGCCTCATCTACTTTTTTGTTCATCAAAGCTCCTCCTACTACAACATCCATAAACATACGGGTGCTGTACATCAGTCCATTGTAGAATGTATGAACTATAAGCCACTTTTCCAACCCATGGTGTGGGCATATTTTGAGGAGCTCTTTAAATCTTTCCCAAGCTTCATATAAAGACTCACCATATTTCTAAGTCAAGGTCGTGATTTGATTCCTAAGATGAGCTGTCATACTTAGTGGGGAGTATTTGGCCAAGAAAGCTTGAGAAAAATACTGCCATGTAGTTATTGACCCCGATGGAAGGGAATACAACCATGTATGGGCCTTATCCCTCAAAGAGAATGAGAAAAATCTCAGTCAAACATCAGAGGATACTCCATTCATCTTCAATGTGTCACAGTACTCCAGAAACACTAAAAGATAGTGATTGGGGTCCTTTCTAGGTGACCCTCCAAACCGATTCTGCTGAACCATCTGCAAAAGAGAAGGCTTCAGCTGAAAGTTGTTGGCCTGAACAACTGGTCTAACAATACTAGGATTCAAGCCATGAGCATTTGGGGCAGTGAAATCCTTGAGAGAATGTTTATCTCTCTCTACCATGGTAGGTGCATAATGTTCTTGCTATTGTCTTCTCCTTTGTAGTGTGCATTCATTCTCCAGATCAAGTTTAGCGATGAACTCAGGTTCTTTTCGCATAAATGAGAAACACACTTATAAAGGAAGAAAAGAGGCAAAAAAAAATTAGCAAGATAAAATTATGCAGAAAAATTAAAAGAAAGTGATCTAGTTTAGCTATTTTGCAATATATCTAATATTAACGATTCTTCCCCAGCAACGACGCCAAAAACTTGTTGTGTCTATTTTATAAATAACCGCAAGCGCACGACGTAGCTGTAGCTAATCCAGCGAGTACGAATCGTATCCCACAGAGAACAATTATCAACTACTAGAATTATACGAAATATGCTATCTAAATCGATGTAATGCGATAGAAAGTTTGTCAGAATTAATTAAATAAGTAATTCAATTAATAAAAGCCTAGGGTTAGGGTTCACCACACTTATGATATTCAACATTCAACATGTACCTCTAATTGCAATTATCTAGGTAATTGGGGATGATTTAGCCTTAATTAACTAGCAACCTCTTTGAAGCATTACTAATCGTACCTAGGTTAATCCAATTGCCTACTTTCGTGGTTCTTAGTTTAACCTAGGTCCATTAAGTTCTATGCCAACCATGGAATACAATTAATCAGTTTTCTTATGCCCACTAATTGATTTATCCCTAGAGAACCTTAAACTACTTTTGTGATTAAGATATCCCTAATTAACTATTAGGGTTCTGTATTAATTTTCACCTTTCAGTTCATCAATTAATATCCTAAGACGTTATGAAACGTTGGCCAGACATTCATAAACTCATATAATCAATGCATAATAGTCAATCCTAATTAACCATGGATAATACAATTAGGGTTCCTACAATCTAATTAGCACATTGTATCATTACATCATAAGTGGGTTTACCAAAACCCTAAATCAAATCTACTTAAACATAATAGAAACAGAAATTAAAAGCATATTTATTAAATAAATCATTAAATTTCAATACAAACCAAAAGAAAGGAGTAGAAGAAGAAGTAGGTGCAAAATAGAAAGATATAACCTGGTTTACAGGATGTAATAGAGATACAATGCTGAATACATATCAAATCTAACATAAGAACATGAAAGTAAAGTCTAATCCTACTCTAAACGTAATCTAATGGTGTTTCCTAAGCCTAAAACTAAGTAAAAGTGAGTATGAATGAGTCTTCCACCTCTTGGTTGCATTTCCCCATGTATTTATAACAACTTGGCTGCTCAAAACCCCAAAAAATCATGTGGTGTACAGACATGAAGCACGGCTGTGCTTAATGACACAACCTGGCCATATAGGGCTGGAAATTTGAGAAATTCTCCACTTTTCGCACAAAGGACGCCCTGGCCGTGTTTGGGGCTGCAAGTCTCTTTTCTTGCTAATTTTTTCAGGGTTGCCTCCTTGTTTCCTCCTCAGCATGTTCCAAGTCCATATGGCTCCTCTCAAGAGTGTTTCCTTTAGTTCTTGGCCTCTTTTGCTCTCCTACAAACATAAACAAACCAAAGTAGTATCCAAAGCAAAGCAAAACCAAATGCAGGGAAATAATCACAAGTTTACTACTAATTAGGGGATAAAATATAACCATTAAGCACTCAATTTCCACTTTATCAATGTGATGAGCATTATTGATGATGATTATAATTTATTATTGAACCTATTAGGATTTATTTCTCACAATATTTTTATATCATGTTCAGAAAACTAGTTATGTAGATTCTTCTATGGCTTTGGCTTTTAGTGTACTTTAGATCGAGTTACTCTATGTTGGGCAGATCCCAAAAATTAATAAGGTGTTTGTGGTCGAGTTGGCTAAGATCTTGGGGAAGGTACAACCACCCACACCCATACATATGGAATTAGTCATCATGGATGAATAAGATGTAGATACTTATATATTTAATTTTTGTATGGACGTTTTGAATAATAATCTGTATGTGAACTCAGAATTGTATCAATGTTAATGGTAGACCTTCAACCTTGAATTATGCTTGGTTAAATTAATCAAATGTTATTATGAGTTAAGTAATTAGAAGTAAAGAGGTAATGATTTCATGGGATTTAAAAAAAAAAAAATATATATATATATATATATATATATGTATTTATGTATAAAAAAAATAGAGTCGTTATAGGGGATACAGGTGCAGGTGGTTGCACCTTCACCAGGATCTTAGCCAACTCGACCCAATGTACGTTAAAAGTCGGTCATAGAGAATATATGTATATCTAGTCCTCTGAACATGATATGGAAATATAGTGATAATTAAATCCTAGTAAGTTCAACAATAAATCATAATTATCATTAATATTGTAACAACTCCATTTTTTTAATACAAATATACATATATATAAATTATTTTAAAGTCCCATGAAGTCATTACCTTTATTTAACTCAATAAAATTCAATTAATTTAACCAAGCATAGTTAAGGTTTACACATCATTAATTAACAACATATGTACACAAGTCAAACACATATATGTCTACATCTTATTCATCCATATTGACCAGCTCCAAGGATACGGGTACGTGTGGTTGCACCTTCATCGGGATCTTAATCAGCTCGATCACAAACACCTAATTAATTTTTGAGATTTGCCTAACATAGAGTAACTCGATTCAACGTATACTAAGAGCCAGAGCTAAAGAAAAATCTACACAATTAGTTTTTTGAACATGGTATGAAAATATAGTTAGAATCAAATCCTAGAAAGTTCAACAATAAATCACTATTATCACTAATATAGATCATCATGTCATGTTCATCTGTATAAGCTAAAGCAAATATCTTAGGTCACATGAATGTACTTTATCTATGCACATGAAAATTATACAGTAATGACATGTATGGCATGAATAACTATTTTTAGATTACCATATGATGGCTATCAACTTATTTTTATATCAAGCTATCCCGGTCAGGGTGAGTACTTTCTACTCTCTGGTACGAGATTTTCTCGCTCTGTTTGACATGGCATACTTTCTCTTTCTTTTCTCATTAACATAACCATAGCTGTCGGTGGGGTGTCCCCTACTGGTGCACCACACGGACCACCATGTGACCGTGCTTATTTCTTTTCTTTTCTTTTTTCATTAATAGCCAAAAATATGATTTCAATAACAAGTATGTTCATTATACTTGATGTGATCTTGATTAAACATGATATTAATACTTTTAAACTAACTTTCTGTTTGATTTAAGTAAAATATGATTAGAAATTAGCTTTGTTTTGTGTTTTGTGTTGTAGGAACAAAGGAAGAAGAAAAGAGAAGAAAAAGATAAGAAATTCATGGAAAATGCTACATTACAGCGATTCCAAACCTTTAAGCACTATTTAGAAAAGAGAAGAAATGAAGAAGGCGTTGACTACCTAGAAGCATCGGGTGCTGCGGCTCTCGAGCCCCAGTGCTGGGGCACCCAAGCATCAGAACCAGAGTACCCTGATGCTGGATCAGGCGCCGCGGTGCCTGTAACATCCCTAATTTCGTTTCTTTTATTGATAAAAGTACATAAATATTTAATTAAGGAAATAAAATTTATTAGACAATATTTTAGATATCTAAGGAAATATAATCCTTAGAAATTCTTCACCTTATGTATATGCATAGAAAATGTTTCTAACATTAAGAGAACAAATAAAGAGGGAAAACCTAATAGGAAAAAAAAATTAGAAATAACATACTAAAGAGATGCAAAATTCTTGGATAAGGAAGATAAATTTTTAGAAACAAGTAAAGATCTTAAAATTTCAAGAACATTGGATTAGGGTAATTTTTCCTAATTGAAGAACTAGAGTTACTAAGTTTAACATCTTTACCCATACATTGGGTTTTTACCTATAGACAATTCATATAGCGTTTTTCCAATTCACATAAGTTTCTAGCAAGCACATTGGAGAACCTAGGCAAGAAATAAAACATAGACTTGGACTAGGATATAGTAATTGGATCGATAGCCCAAAAATTATGAAAATGTGACCAAGCCCTCCAAGAAAGGTAGAATTTTATCCAAAGCAAAGAAAATGGGTAGGAATAATCCCATAATGGGTAGGAATAAGTCCAAATCCAAGAGGAAATAAATTAGGTGATGATATAATAATGTAATAATAATAAAGAATATGTTACATGGCATTAAGACAAAAATTTAGCAAGTGGTGTGATTCTACATTCATAATTTTGGCAAGTGGCAAGATAATACAAGGCTTTAGGACGAAAACATCAATATCCTACACTCATAATTTTAGCAAGTGGTATGATAATACATGGCATTAGGACAAAACATTCCTATCCCACATAAATAATATCAACCAAATAATGGAGATTCAAGGGCTAGAAATTTGCCACCTAAAAAGACAAACCTATCATACTTGTTTAAGACAAAATAAAATGGAAATGAGTCCCTAAATCAAAGGGACCTTGTCCCTTATCTTAAGAACATATCATCATAATTTTCAAAATATAAATCTCCTTTTCCTATGCATATCTTGACTAAGGAAGAGGAAGACAAGAACATAAGTTGTTTGTTTTCCAAAAATTCAACAAAGTGTATCCTAATTGTGAAAAGGTAGACCCATGATCATGAAAGGTGTATTATTTGGTGGTCTATTTAAGCAAAACCCACCCCTACAACATGTTAATTTCTTCCAAGTGAGGAAGAGAGAGAAATACAAGCAAGGTAGAGTGAAGAAAGGAAAGAAAGAGAGGAGAAGAAAGGAAGGAAGAAGAAGGAGAAGTTTAGAAGGATAAGTACTCAAGGTAAATTACCTTAATCTCCACTTGAATCCATTTTTCTTCTTCATCCTTGAGGTTCAAAAACTCACCCTCCTTCTCTTACCTAAGCGGCTAGAAAAGATAAGGGAAGGGAGGAATTTTGCTACTTCTTTGAAGAGGAAACAAGAAAACCAATTCACTAAGTGGGCTAGGGAGATTCTTAGGTAAGTTTAACAATATTTCTTTTTGAAGAAAACTTTTGAAACTTATAATATTTATATGAGATTTTGATCTTAGAACTTTGATGATTGGTCATGATGTTGCTATATCATGTTATATATTGATCTTGCATGTGATGTATGTTTGAATACTTAGACTGGTATAGAAAGTTTTGCATAGGTATGGCTATGGGTGGCAACATTTTTAGCTTCTGTGTTTTAATTTCTGGGAATTATCTGTAAGGAATTAAAATAAATGGTTAACATAAGAATTAAAGATATATGTGTCCCGGATTTTTAGACCACTGGAATCATTCAATTTGGAGTCAATATGAGGTAGATATGGTTCGATTAGTGAGCCAAAGTCAGAAAATGGTTCATCAGGGAAGAATATGTTAGGATAGCTTCTGTGTTTTAAATTTTGGGAATTATCTGTAGGGAATTAAAATAAATGGTTAACATAATAATTACAAATATATGTGTCATGGATTTTTATCCACTCGAATCATTCAATTTGGACTCCATATGAGGTAAATATGGTCCGATTAGTAAGCAAATGTCAGAAAATGGTTTATCAGGGAAGAATATGTTAGGATAGCTTCTGTGTTTGAATTTTTGGGAATTATCTGTATCAAATTAAAATAAATGATTAACATAAGAATTATAGATATGTGTGTCACGGATTTTTAGCCACTGTAATCACTCAAGATGGAGTCCATATGAGGTAGATATGGTTTGATTAGAAGGTAGAGGTCAGAAACTATCCGAGAAGAAATGACCTGTAGATTTTGGGAGTAATATCACCTTGATTTCTTAATATTTCGCTATAATTTTCAACATAATAGTTTTAGATAATTGTTTTATCTTGAAATTGACACCAAGATCACCTACATCGGAGTTCAATTGAGGGAGTTATGCTCTGATTAGTAAAAGAAGTTAGATATGATGAAAATCTGCATCAAGAAAATAAAGAAATAAAATTAATATTTAAAAAAGAAGACGACTCTTATAAATGGCTAGTATATGCCATAGCCATTGCCATTGTATGAACTTCTTACTATCTTAACTGTAAAATTCTAACATGGAAATATTTTATAAAGTGATCTTTCAAATGGTTATGTTCATGACATGATTACCAATGATTTATGGTAATAGTTATATTTTGATGAACATACTTGTTATTGAAAGCATATTTTTGGCTATCATTGTGAAAAGAAAAGAAATGAGCATGGTCACATGGAAATCCGTGTGGTGCACCAGTAGGGGACGCCTTACCAACGGTTATGATTATGATTATAAGAAAAGAAAGATAAAGTGTGCCATGTCGGATGGAGCAAGAAAAGCCCGTACCGGAGAGTAGAGGATACTCACCCTGACCGGGGTAGCTTGAAATGAGAATAAGTTGATGCCATCATATGATATTATGAAAATAGTTAATTCTGTCATACATATCATTACTGTATGATTCTTATGTGCATAGATATTATGCATTCATGTGACCAAAGATATTTTCTATAGTTTATACAGCTGAACATGACATGATGAACTATATTGATGGTAAATTATGATTTATTATTGAACCTACTGGGATTTAATTCTCACTATATTTCCATATCATGTTCAGAAGAATAATGCAAATTTTCTTAATGACACTTATTATTTTCGTATGTTGGATCGAAGTGCCCTACCTTGGGCAGCTACCAGTTATATCAGATGTATCTGTAGTAGATGTGACTGAGATTCCGGTGGAGGTGCCACCCGCACCAGTGTCCCCGGAAGTAGTCGACATAGATGATTAGAACTAATATGTATCTTTGTACAAATGTTTGTAAAATAATGGTGTGTAGTTTGTAAAATAATGGTGAGTATGGAAACTTAGTATTGTATCACTGTTAATAACAATTATGCTTGGTTAAAGTGATTATTATTACGAGTTAAGTGGTTAGAATTAAAGTAGTAATAACTACATTGAATTTTACAAATATAAAAAAAATTGTTACATTTACATAAATGGAGTTGTTACATAATTGGTATCAGAGCAGGTAGATCCTAGATGGCCAGTGGGTGGATGGTTATCTGAATCAATCTTATAGTGTCTTGAGTATGTTGTGGTTGTGCTGTGTTGGGGATCAATGATTCATATAGGTAAGAAA
This sequence comes from Gleditsia sinensis, assembly GCA_037074535.1. Classification (NCBI taxonomy): domain Eukaryota; kingdom Viridiplantae; phylum Streptophyta; class Magnoliopsida; order Fabales; family Fabaceae; genus Gleditsia; species Gleditsia sinensis. The sequence goes on along the minus strand of CM073465.1, from coordinate 45,343,906 downwards.
TTACTAGTGTTTCCTATCTATATGCTGAGGTGGTGTTATGACTACTATTAAATATTTTTGAACTAACTATTGGGCTAGATCACCTCAATAGTAGCATAACTTTGTTTTTGCCACAGTAGGAAATGGCACCACCAAGGAGGAATCCAGCAACCAATGCAAATGAAACCCTGCACAACCTTGCCACGGTAATTTGAGACCAAGTCATCACCACCAACCAAATTTTACAATATCTCCAAAATGCTAATAACCCAAATGGTGAGAATGGTGTTAACAATTGGATGGCTGGAAAAGATAATGGTATATCCGAGTTCCTGAGGACTAGACCACCTTGTTTCCAAGGTGGCTATGACCCAACGGTAGTCGAAAGGTGGATAAGGAAATTAGAGAAAATCTTTGAAGTGATGGGCTGTATTGAAGAGCAACAAGTTATTTTTGCTGCATATATGTTAAAGGATGAAGCAGAATACTGATGGTGTGGAGCTAGAGAACTTTTAGCTCATCAGGGAAGACAGATCACCTGGCAAGTGTTCAAGGACATTTTTTTTGAAAAGTACTTTCCAAGTACTGTACGGGCAGAGAAAGAGATCGAATTTCTCCAACTCAGGCAAGGCAGTATGACCGTGGACCAGTATATTGCACGGTTCGAGGAGCTGTCTAAGTTCTCATCTTATCTGCGATATAACCCAGATGAAGCATGGAAGGCGGTTAAGTTCGAAGCGGTACTAAACCCAGAGATAAAGAATGCTGTTATAGCTATGGAGATCAGGGAGTTTGTACGTCTAATAAATAAATGCAGACTCCTAGAAAAGAGTTTAAGGGCAGTGGAGGACGAGAAGCAAAGACGATACCTATGGAAGAGGAAGAAAAATTTTCCCAACCCTAGAAAGAACGTGAAAAGAAGTGGATATGGAGCTGGTAAGAGGCCATTGATTGCGGGTCCTAGACCTTTTCAGCAAGACCTCCCCCTAGTCAAGTGCGCTAAGTGCAGACGCTTGCATGGTAACCGGCCATGCTACATGGGACAAGATGTCTGCTTCAATTGCAGACAGAAGGGACATTTTGTGAGAAACTGCCCACAGAATCTGGGGAAGCAGCCAGAACAGAGGCCTCAAGTGAAAGGAAGGGTTTTCACCCTGAGCGGCCAAGAGGCAGCTAAATCTTCTGAAATGATTCAAGGTACATGTTATATCTATGGATTTGCTTTTATGGTGTTATTTGACTCTCGTGCTAGTCATTCATTTATATCGGAATAATGTATTAGGAAGTTTCAGTTTCCTATTTTTGAAACTCCCTGTGAGCTATCCGTAGTAACCCCTACAGGGGAACGGGTATTAACTTCCTCTGTATGTAAGGATTGTCAAGTCACCATCCAGGAGAAAACTTTTTCTGTAAACCTCGTATGTTTACCTTTAAGAGGTATTGAGGTCATTCTAGGGTTAGACTGGATGTCTAGAAATCGAGTCTTGCTGAATTGTTGTAACAAGACCGTTGAATTTCTACCTCTTACTCTGAAAGAGGAGATCCAGTTATTGATGCTAAATGCCAATCAAGTTAATAGGGAGTTGAAGAATGGAGTGCTTGGATACATTCTCTTGTATTTATCAAACCTATAAGTCAAATAGAAGCTTGATGAAATCCCAATAGCCAACGAGTTTCCTAAAGTATTTCCATAAGATATTCCAGACTTACCTCCCAAGAGAGAGATAGAGTTCTCTATTGATCTCCTACCTAGGATAGGGCCTATCTCTATTGCACCATATCGAATGGCCTCGAAAGAACTACAGGAACTCAAGAAGCATTTGAAGGAACTATTAGACAAGCAATTCATTAGACCGAGTGTATCACCTTGGGGAGCTCCTGTATTGTTTGTTAAGAAGAAAGACGGGAGCTTGAGACTATGCATAGATTACAGACAGCTGAATAAGTTGACTATAAAAAAAAAGTACCCTCTCCCTAGGATAAATGACTTATTGGATCAATTGAAGGGAGCCTCCATCTTTTCTAAAATTGACTTGAGGTCAAGATATCATCATATTAGGATCAAGGAGGAGGACATACCAAAAATTGCCTTCAGGACTAGGTATGGGCATTATGAGTTTCTCGTAATGCCCTTTGGGTTGACAAATGCACCTGCAATTTTCATGGATTACATGAATCGCATTTTTCGACCCTACCTAGATCAATTTATTGTAGTGTTCATTGATGACATCTTGATATATTCTAAGAGTGAGAAAGAACATGAACAACATATCCGAATCATGCTGCAAGTGCTGAAAGAGAAAAATTTATATGCCAAATTGGAGAAGTGTGAATTTTGGCTGTCAGAGGTGAAGTTTCTCGGACATGTCATCTCTAATAGAGTGGTAGCCGTAGATCCTAGCAAGACGGAAGTAGTGATTCAAAGGGAGAGACCAAAGACGATGACAGAAGTCAAAAGTTTCCTGGGTTTGGCAGGATACTACATGAGGTTTATACAAAACTTCTCTTGTATAGCCTTGCCATTGACAAAATTGAAAAGGAAGGGAATTCCTTTCAAATGGACTGATCAATGTGAAGCTAGTTTTCGGGAGCTGAAGACAAGACTGACCACTCATCCTGTTTTAATTATTTCAGACCCCACAGGACATTTTGAAGTGTATAGTGACGCTTCAGAGAAAGGGCTAGGATGTGTGCTGATGCAAGATAAGAAAGTAGTTGCTTACGCTTCTAGGCAACTGAGACCCCACGAAGGAAACTGATAGGGGCCTGCTGGATAATGGGGTCAATGACCAGTTATTGGGTCAACCCAAGCCCAATAGTTGGAAGGTTTATTCTAGAAGAAAGAGACACGTGGGTGAGGAAAAGGAAAATTCAGTTAGGCAAGATAATTCTGTTGGGCAGCAGGAGTCTGTTAGGAAATTGGGGGGAGAGGTATTTGGGTGAGAGGGAGGAGTAGGAGAGGCATCTTTGGAGAATTATTGAGTCATGGGCAGGATTCTCTGGCGAGAATTCTGAAGGAGCTGAAGCTCTGGGAGATTGATTTTCCTTCAGTTTATCATTTCTCTGTTGAAGTACTTATTTCTGTTTGAGCATTTCTATATTTCAATTTACATTTGATCCAATAGCATCAGTTTCTATCAATTGGTCCGACCTGCCGGATCATTCAAAAATGCCACAAACAAGAGCTACAGTAGATAGAAACGAAGCTATGGAAGAACGAATGGCAGTGGTGGAAGCTTTGTGTCCCAAAGTGGAAGGTTTGAAGGTTTCGGTAGGAGAAATCCGCGATATGGTGATTGCTTTGCAAAAGAACATGATGCATGAATTTGAAAAGATGCACGGCAAAAGAGTGAATGAAGAACCGCAAGCTAATGCACCACGATGTAATACAGCTCCGACTTCTCAAGCAGCTTCTGCGTCAGCTGCTTCGTCTTCGCTGGATCCCATGAAGGAGAGCTTGGATGAATTTAAACTCTCTGTGAAGAAAGTGGAGTTACCCAGTTTTTCGGGTATTGATCCAGTGGGATGGATTTCTCGAGCTGAAATTTATTTTGAGGTTCACAACACCGATGATGAGATGAAGATTCGCCTCGCACGATTGTGTATGGAAGGTAATACAATCCATTGGTTCACACTTTGGCGTGAATCCGAAGAACACCTAACTTGGAACAGGCTTAAACAGGCTATGATTTGCAGATTCTCAGGCTCGCGATATGATAATCCCTACGAAGCGTTGAAGGCATTGCAGCAACTGGGTCCGGTGGATGAATATATTGAAATTTTTGAGTTTATATCATCTCAGGTGCCCAAGGTGACAGAGCAACAATATATTGGATATTTTATGGGTGGACTGAAGCAGGAAATCTGTCAAAGAGTGCATATGTTTCGACCGGTGACGCGCTGGCAAGTCATGCAACTTGCGCGCGATGTGGAAGTCAAGCTGGAGGGGGAAGACCGGCGAAGCTATGGGGGTCGAGGGGGTGGTTTTTCATCGACAGGGAAGATGAGTAGCTCGATTGCGTACAGTGCTTTTGGATCGAGTTGGAAGAAGAGTCCAGAGCAAGTTGTATCTGGTGAATCACAAGCTTATGGGCCGAATTGGGTCACACAAGCCCAAAAACGTGGGTCAGTCATGATGGGCTCAATGGGTGGAGCATTCAGAAACCCGAGTGGCTCGTCTGGCTCAAACACGATGGGAGTTGGTAGAGGAGAATAATCGAGAAAGGGGGTGACTCCAGAGAAAGGGAGAGGGGTGCGTCACATCTCCTACAACGAGATGCTGGATCGCAAGAGCAAGGGGTTGTGTTTTCGGTGCGGAGAGCGGTATTCTCCTGCTCATCAGTGTGCAGCAAGGTCGCTGAGGATAACCATACTGGCAGATGATGAATCTGGAGAGGAAAGCGCTGAGGATGGCAGAGGCTCTCATCCTATAGAAGCGGAACATGGGGTTGAAGGAGCTGGCCTAGAATGCCGTATCATGGGTTTGATGGGCATCGCATCAGAGAAGGTAGGGGATTGTCGTACCATGCGAGTGGAAGCAGAGGTTAATGGGACTCCTATCTTAATCTTAATCGATAGTGGGGCCAGTCACAATTTTGTGGCACCCCAAGTGGTAGCATCATTGGATTTGAAGGTTGACAATACCAGGAGGGTCTCGGTAAAACTGGGCGATGGACATAGAGTATGGACGACTGGGAAGTGTGTTGATTTACCTTTGCACTTGGGAAATGTTTTTATGAAGGTGGATGCTTACATCTTGGAATTAGGGGGAATGGATGCAATTCTGGGCATAGCATGGCTGAGAACCCTGGGAAAAATTATGGTAGACTACAGGGAGATGGCAATGTCATTCGCACACCAGGGAAAGGAAGTGATTTTAAAGGGAATTAATTCTGGGTTTAGTCGCAGTATTGTTCCTAACCACCTAGCATTGTCAGTTTAGGGAGTGGAGGATGACACTCAAATGGAAGTGGATGGGTGGTGCTGGAGCACAGAACTCACAGCTGTAATGCAAAGAGGTCGGGCGTTAAGTACAGAACAACAATTAGAGCTGGATACTGTATTACAGAAGTTTTCCAATGTCTTTAGGGAGGTTGCAGGACTACCTCCACACAAGGGCATAGTCCATGCGATCATTCTTACAGAGGGAACCACACCAATCAGTGTTCGTCCCTATTGTTACCCTCACCAGCACAAAGCAGAAATAGAAAGGCAGGTTAATGAGATGTTAGAGCAAGGCATTATCAGGCACAGTTCTAGCCCTTATTCCAGCCCAGTTATTTTGGTGAAGAAGAAAGATAATAGTTGGCGTATGTGTGTTGATTACAGGGCTTTAAACAAAGCCACTATTCAAGATAAATTTCCAATCCCTATTATGGATGAGCTGTTGGATGAGCTCAATAGGGTCAGCTACTTCTCTAAATTAGACCTTAAAGCCGGATATCACCAGATTCGTATGAAGAATGAAGATGTAGAGAAGACAGCCTTCCGTACTCATGAAGGTCATTACGAGTATATGGTTATGCCATTTGGCCTTATGAATGCTCCTGCAACATTTCAGGCAGCAATGAACCTTATCTTTCAGCCATATCTTCGTAAATTTGTTTTAGTCTTCTTTGATGATATATTAGTGTATAGCTGTGATTGAAAAACTCATATGCAGCATTTGGAAGTAGTAATGATGGTTTTGGAGTCATCACAGTTTGTGGTGAACAAAAGAAAATGTCAATTTGGGAAGACTCAAATAGAATACTTGGGTCATGTAATATCTCAAGCTGGGGTAGAAGTGGATCCTGCCAAGGTAGTAAGTGTTAAAAATTGGCCAATTCCAAAGAATGTAAAGGGAGTTAGAGGATTTTTGGGGCTCACTGGTTACTATAGAAAATTCATTGCTGATTATGGAAAAATTGCAAAACCCCTTACAGAATTGACTAAGAAGGAAGGGTTCAAATGGAGTAAGGAGGCTACTGTGGCTTTTGAAACATTAAAGGAAGCTGTAACTAGTGCTCCAATTTTGGCTTTACCGGATTTTTCACAAATATTTGAGTTGGAATGTGACGCTTCAGGACGAGGACTGGGAGCAGTCTTAATGCAAGAAAAGAGACCGATTGCCTTCTTTAGTAAAGCATTATCTTCCAACAATTTAGCCAAATCCATTTATGAGAAAGAATTAATGGCTGTAGCACTAGCTATTAAGCATTGGAGCCATTATTTGTGTGGCAGGAGGTTTATAGTGTACACAGACCAAAAAAGTCTGAAACACTTACTACAACAACCCATCATTAGTGCTGATCAGCAGAATTGGGTAGCTAGATTAATGGGGTTTAATTTTGAGGTGATCTATAAGCCAGGACCAGAAAACAAGGTTGCTGATGCATTATCTAGGATGCATGAAGAGGTAGTGGAGTTGACTGAAATGGTTTCCTTTCCAATTTGGTTGCAAGAAGAGAATGTACAGAAGGAAATTAAGGTTGATCCAGATCTCCAAAAAATTATTAGTGTTCTGCAACAGCAACAAGAGAATTATCGGGGTTTCTACCTTTATAAGGGAGTGCTGATGCATAAGGGGAGGAGGGTCATTTCTGCACTCTCAAATTTAGTTCCTCACCTTCTGCAGGAATGTCACAACTCACCCACAGGGGGCCACTCTGGTTTCCTGCGTTCTTACAAGAGGTTGGGGGCAAATGTGTTCTGGTTGGGTATGAAGAGGAGTATACAGAAATTTATGCAGGAATGTGACATATGCCAGCGCCACAAATATGCAACTACAACTCCCTATGGCTTACTCCAACCATTAACGATTCTGGATCAGATTTGGGAGGAGCTTTCAATGGACTTTATCACGAGACTTCCTCGCTCCAAAGGTTATGAAGCTATTTTAATTGTAGTTGATCGTCTTACTAAGTATGCACATTTCATACTTTTAAAACATCCCTATTCTGCTAAGAGTATAGCTGCTGTATTTGTGAAGGAAATTGTGCGATTGCATGGGTTACCCAAGTCTATAATCAGTGACCGTGATCCCATTTTTGTGAGCTTGTTCTGGAAAGAACTCTTCAAGTTATGTGGGACACACTTGAAGATGAGCTCAGCATACCACCTGGAGACCGACGGACAAACTGAAGTGGTTAACCGCTGTTTAGAGGCATATTTACGCTACTTTGCTTTAGATCAGCCCAGAAATTGGTCTATTTGGGTTCATTGGGCTGAGTTTTGGTACAATTCCACATACCATAGCTCAACAGGAACCACACCCTTTGAGGCAGTATATGGGAGAAGAGCCCCTACGGTGGAAAAATATGTGTTGGGTGAAGCAAAGGTTGAGATAGTTGCTAGAGAGTTGCTAAACAGAGATGAAGCTTTAAAGCAATTAAAAATACACCTGCAGAAAGCTCAACAAAAAATGTGCAAGTTTGCAAATAAAAAAAGGCAGCATATGGAATTTCAATTAGGAGATTGGGTGTTTCTCAAAATCAGACCACACCGGCAATTATCCATGACTCAGCAGATTTATTCAAAACTATCTCCACGGTTCTATGGACCTTTCCAAGTCACAGATAAGTTGGGGTCAGTGGCTTATAAATTAAACCTCCCTCCCACATCTAAAATACACCCTGTCTTTCACGTGTCCCTTTTAAAGAAAGCTGTGGGAAAATACCCAGTAGAGCCTATCCTGCCAGTGGATTTAGCAGTTGATGATATGATCAAACCAGAAAAGGTTCTGGGAGTTCGATTGAAGTGGCAGGATGGTCAACAGGTCAGGGAATTCTTGATTCAATGGCCCCACAGCCTGGAGGAGGATGCTACTTGGGAGGAGGAAATTACTATGAAGAGTCAATTCCCTGAATTCTGCCTTGAGGACAAGGCAAATCTTTCTGGGGGAAGTATTGATAGGGGCCTGCTGGATAATGGGGTCAATGACCAGTTATTGGGTCAACCCAAGCCCAATAGTTGGAAGGTTTATTCTAGAAGAAAAAGACACGTGGGTGAGGAAAAGGAAAATTCAGTTAGGCAAGATAATTCTGTTGGGCAGCAGGAGTCTGTTAGGAAATTGGGGGGAGAGGTATTTGGGTGAGAGGGAGGAGTAGGAGAGGCATCTTTGGAGAATTATTGAGTCATGGGCAGGATTCTCTGGCGAGAATTCTGAAGGAGCTGAAGCTCTGGGAGATTGATTTTCCTTCAGTTTATCATTTCTCTGTTGAAGTACTTATTTCTGTTTGAGCATTTCTATATTTCAATTTACATTTGATCCAATAGCATCAGTTTCTATCAGAAACTATCCAACCCATGATCTTAAATTGGCGGTAGTGGTGTTTGCCTTAAAGATTTGGCGACACTATTTGTACGGGGCAACCTTTGAAGTATATTGTGATCATAAGAGTCTTAAATACCTCTTTGATCAGAATGAGTTAAATATGAGGCAACGAAGATGGGTAGAATTCCTCAATGACTATAAGTTTAAGATAAATATCATCCCAGAAAGGTGAATGTTATAGCATATGCCATGAGTCGAAAATCTCTGCACATGGGTCAGATGATGGTGTATGAGATTATGCTAGAGGAGTTTCAAAATTTGAAGCTAGCTACTACTCTTACTCCAAACAATCTAATCATTAATGGTTTAAGTATAGGGTGTGACCTTAGAGCCGAGATCAAAGAAGCTCAAGCTCATGACCAATACTTACAGGATCATAAAGACCAAGGTAATTTTTCTGTCATGGAAGATGGAGCAATCATGTATCAGGGAAGGATTTGTGTCCCTCAAGAACGAGAGTTGAGGACTAAGATCCTGCAGGAAGTGCATCAGAGTAAATACACAGTCCATCCTGGATGCACTAAAATGTACCAGGATTTAAAAAGGATGTATTGGTGGCCTGGGATGAAAAAGGACATTGCCGAGTTTGTGGTGAAATGTCTCATTTGTCATAAGGTGAAGGTGGAGCATCAAAAGCTAGTAGGATTTCTACAACCTCTTGAGATCCCTAAATGGAAATGGGACAGTATCTCAATGGACTTTGTTGTGGGATTACCTAAGACTTTAGTGGGACTTGACTCTATCTGGGTAATAATTGACAGATTAACCAAATCTGCTCAATTTTTCCCATAAAAATTAACTTTTCACTGGATAAATTAGCCCAATTGTACGTCCAGGAAATAGTTAAACTGCATGCAATTCCCTTAAATATAATTTTTGATAGAGATCCGAGGTTCACATCGAGGTTTTGGAAGGCGTTGCAGGAAACTTTTGGTACTCAGTTGTGGTTCAGTATTGCCTACCATCCTCAGATTAATGGGCAGACAGAATGAACCATTGAAACCCTAGAAGATATATTGAGGGCCAGTGTGATAGAGCAAGGTAAAGGATGGGATAAGTACCTACCTTTAGTAGAGTTTGCTTATAATAATAGCTATCACTCTAGTATTAAGATGGCCCCCTATGAAGCTTTATACGGTAGAAAGTGCCGATCTCCACTATATTGGTTTGAGGTAGGAGAAAAGAACTTGTTGGGTCCTAATCTAGTTCAACAAACCACTGAACAAATCAGGATGATACAAGACAAAATACTTACAACTCATAGTCGGCAAAAGAGTTACTCTGATAAGAGACATAGACCTTTAGAGTTTGAGGAAGGAGACCATGTATTTCTGAAACTTTCCCCGACTACTGGAGTTGGTAGGTCTCTCAAAACAAGAAGGCTAAGTTCGCGATTTTTGGGACCCTACCAAATTTTGAAGAAAGTAGGGACATCAGCATATCAAGTTGCTTTCCCACCTAATTTGTCCAACCTGCATAATGTTTTTCACGTATCACAGCTACGAAAGTATCTTCTAGATTCATCACATATAATACAGGATGAACCAATTCAAATAAAGGAGAACATGACATACCAGCTAGTACCTGCATCCATATTGGACACTGACGTGAAGCAACTGAGAAATAAAACCATTCCCCTTATTAAGGTGTTATGGGAAGGTTTGACTCCGGAAGAAGCAACTTGGGAGCTGGAAGAAGTCATGAGGAAGAAATATCCGCAATTGTTCTTATTAGGTAATTTTTGAAATTTTGAGGACAAAATTTCTTTTAGGAGGAGAGAAATGTAACATCCCTAATTTTGTTTCTTTTATTGATAAAAGTACATAAATATTTAATTAAGGAAATAAAATTTATTAGACAATATTTTAGATATCTAAGGAAATATAATCCTTAGAAATTCTTCACCTTATGTAAATGCATAGAAAATGTTTCTAACATTAAGATAACAAATAAAGCGGGAAAACCTAATAGGAAAAAAAATTAGAAATAACATACTAAAGAGATGCAAAATTCTTGGATAAGGAAGATAAATTTTTAGAAACAAGTAAAGGTCTTAAAATTTCAAGAACATTGGATTAGGGTAATTTTTCCTAATTGAAGAAATAGAGTTACTAAGTTTAACATCTTTACCTATACATTGGGTTTTTACCTTTGGACACTTCATATAGAGTTTTTCCAATTCACATAAGTTTCTAGCAAGCCCATTGGATAACCTAGGCAAGAAATAAAACATAGACTTGGACTAGGATATAGTAATTGGATCGATAGCCCAAAAATTATGAAAATGTGACCATGCCCTCCAAGAAAGGTAGAATTTTATCCAAAGCAAAGAAAATGGGTAGGAATAAGCCCATAATGGGTAGGAATAAGCCCAAATCCAAGAGGAAATAAATTAGGTGATGATATAATAATGTAATAATAATAAAGAATAGGTTACATGGCAAGAAGACAAAAATTTAGCAAGTGGTGTGATTCTACATTCATCATTTTGGCAAGTGGCATGATAATACAAGGCTTTAGGACGAAGACATCTATATCCTACACTCATAATTTTAGCAAGTGGTATGACAATACATGGCATTAGGACAAAACATTCCTATCCCACACAAATAATATCAACCAAATAATGGAGATTCAAGGGCTAGAAATTTGCCACCTAAAAAAGCAAACCTATCATACTTGTTTAAGACAAAAGAAAATGGAAATGAATCCCTAAATCAAATGGACCTTGTGCCTTATCTTAAGAACATATCATCATAATTTTTAAAATACAAATCTCCTTTTCCTATGTATATCTTGACTAAGGAAGAGGAAGACAAGAACATAAGTTATTTGTTTTCCAAAAATTCAACAAAGTGTATCCTAATTGTGATAAGGTAGACCCATGATCATGAAAGATGTATTATTTGGTGGTCTATTTAAGCAAAACCCACCCCTACAACTTTTTAATTTCGTCCAAGTGAGGAAGAGAGAGAAATAGAAGTAAGGTAGAGTGAGGAAAGGAGAGAAAGAGAGGAGAAGAAAGGAAGGAAGAAGAAGGAGAAGTTTAGAAGGCTAAGTACTCAAGGTAAGTTACCTTAATCTCCACTTGAATCCATTTTTCTTCCTCATCCTTGAGGTTCAAAAACTCACCCTCCTTCTCTTACCTAAGTGGCTAGAAAAGATAAGGGAATGGAGGAATCTTGCTACTTCTTTCAAGAGGAAAGAAGAAAACCAATTCACTAAGTGAGCTAGGGAGATTCTTAGGTAAGTTTAACAATATTTCTTTTTGAAGAAAACTTTTGCAACTTATAATATTTATATGAGATTTTGATCTTAAAACTTTGATGATTGGTCATGATGTTGCTATATCATGTTACATATTGATCTTGCATGTGTTGTATGTTTGAATACTTAGACTGGTATAGAAAGTTCTGCATAGGTATGACTATGGGTGGCACAATTTTTAGCTTCTGTGTTTTAATTTTTGGGAATTATCTGTAGGGAATTAAAATAAATGATTATCATAAGAATTAAAGATATATGTGTCACAGATTTGTAGCCACTGGAATCATTCAATTTGGAGTCCATAAGAGGTAGATATGGTTTGATTAGTAAGCAAAGGTCAGAAAATGGTTCATCAGGGAAGAATATGTTAGGATAGCTTCTGTGTTTTAATTGTTGGGAATTATCTTTAGGTAATTAAAATAAATGGTAAACATAAGAATTATTGATATATGTGTCACAGATATTTAGCCACTCGAATCATTCAATTTAGAGTCCATATGAGGTGGATATAGTCCGATTAGTAAGCAAAGGTCAGAACATGGTTCATTAGGGAAGAATATGTTAGGATAGCTTTTGTGTTTTAATTTTTGGGAATTATCTGTATCGAATTAAAATAAATGGTTAACATACAAATTATAGATATGTGTTTCACGGAGTTTTAGCCACTGCAATCACTCAAGATGGAGTCCATATGAGGTAGATATGGTCTGATTAGCAGGTAGAGGTCATAACCTATCCGAGAAGAAATGACTTGTAGATTTAGGGAGTAATATAACCTTGATTTCGTAATATTTCGCTACAATGTTCAATATAATAGTTTTAGATAATTGTTTTATATTGAAATTGATACCAAGATCACCTACATCGGAGTTCAATTGAGGTAATTATGCTCTGATTAGTAAGAGAAGGTTAGATATGATAAATACCTACATCAAGAAAAGGTCAGAAAATGGTTCATCAGGGAAGAATATGTTAGGATAGCTTCTGTATTTTAATTTCTGGGAATTATCTATATGGTATTAAAATAAAATGTTAACATAAGAATTATAGCTATATGTGTCACAGATTTTTAGCCACTGGAATCAATCAATTTGGAGTCCATATGAGGTAGATATGAGCTGATTAGTAGTCAAAGATCAGAAAATGGTTCATCAGGGAAGAATATGTTAGGATAGCTTCTGTAGTTTAATTTTTAGGAATTATCTGTATGGAATTCAAATAAATGGTTAACATAAGAATTATAGATATGTATATCATTGGTTTTTAGCCCCTGGAATCACTCAAGTTGCAGTCCATATCAGGTAGATATGCTCCGATTAGTAGGTAGAGGTCAGAACCTATCCGAGAAGAAATAACCTGTACATTTAGGGAGTAATATCACCTTGATTTCTTAATATTTCGCTACAATTTTCAACATAATAGTTTTAGATAATTGTTTTATCTTGAAATTGACACCAAGATCACCTACATCGAAGTTCAATTGAGGGAGTTATACTCTGATTAGTAAGGGAAGGTTAGATATGATGAAAACCTGCATCAAGAAAGTAAAGAAATAAAATTAATATTTAAAAAAGAAGACGAATCTTATAAATGACTAGTATATGCCATAGCCATTGCCATTGTATGAACTTCTTACCATCTTAATTGTAAAATTCTAACATGGAAATATTTTTTAAAGTGATATTTGAAATGGTTATGTTCATGACATGATTACCAATGATTTATGGTAATAGTTATATTTTGATGAACATACTTGTTATTGAAAGCATATTTTTGGCTATCATTGTGAAAAGAAAAAAAATGAGCACGGTCACATGGCAATCCGTGTGGTACACCAGTAGGGGACGCTCTACCAACGGTTATGATTATGATTATGAGAAAAGAAAGAGAAAGTTTGCCATGTCGGACGAAGCAAGAAAATCCTGTACCGCAATTCTTAGGGTTTTTTAACTCCAAATGAAGCCCGATGGGTCAAGATTTGACTTAGAAACAACCTTACTTCATTGAAGAGCATCCAATCTATAAAAGGGGAATAAATGAAGGATCAAAGGGATCCATTCAATTATCAAAGTTCTTAATTATCTTCTTTAATTATTGTTTAGATTATATTATGGCCCTGCACGGTTGAATTACTTTTAGTTGGTAGAGGAAGATTGAAACCTTAAGGGACGCATATGCATTGTGAGATTTGGAATTGATTTTAATAATTCAATCTTAATCGAGTATTGATTATTTATTCACTTTTTTTTTCTTAATGGTTATTCATATGATTGCTAGGGAGGCCTATTAGTATATTGTATGTCTTTATCTACTGCTGAATTAGGTTTTGAACAAAGTTTTCATTACTTTCTTCATGAAGCAAATAGGATGAAAGATTTTGGATTATAAATCATTAACCTTATGATGCATGATCAACTAAATTAAATATAACCGATGTGCTTATATTTGTTTAGCTCTACCAGTTTCTCTTGTTCTTCATGCAATTAATAAGTTAGACTTTACTGATTTGTTAAAGGATATCTTATTAATTAGGGTTTAATTGGTGTGATTGTTATCAATTTACTAGACATAAGGAGGAACAGGAATAGAATCCCAATGACAGAAATTTGGTTTAAGATTGATGATTTTGTCAATGATCAATGCAATCCCTTGATGGTGAATATCGACTGAAACCAACACCTCTCTCATTAATTACTCTCTTAATTATTTTTTATTATTGTTTACTTTACTTAATTTGTGATTATCAATCTACCCTTTTTTCAATCACATAAGGTAATACAAGTCTCTGTGGGATCGACCTTTACTCCCACTACTACAGATTAGTTGAGAGGTAAGGTATCAATTTGGGTATACCTGCGATAGTACAAACTAATACTCACATGCCATAATTGTATCAAAATATAATCACTACCAAAAATCATTGGTAATCATGACATGAACATAATCATTTCAAATATCACTTTATAAAATATTTCCATGCCAAAATTATACACTTAAAATGGTAAGGAGTTCATCATTTATTATTTTCATTTATAAGATTTTTTTCCTTTTTAAAATATTATTTTTATCTCTTCATTTTCTTTATGCTAGGCCTCTAGTCACTTTCCTCCTACTTATATCATTTCCAACACATGTTCTCACAAATTTAATACGGCAATCTTCTTTAATTTGGTTTTTATTAATATCCTATAGTTAATGAGGTTCATTTTAGGTAGAAAAATGTTGAAAATAAATTTTTCCAGCTTCCAACACGCCCTAAACGTATCCTATAAAACGGCTTGACCATTTCCTATCAAACAAGGCATGCTTTAAGCTTCAAAATGCACTTTGTAGCACAGAACACGACCAGGCCGTGCCTTGGAACACGGCCATGCTATATGTTGTGTTATTCCCTGATGCAGGTTATCTTCCTACTTGATCTTCTCTCACTAATCAAAGCATAACACCCTCATTTTAACTCAGAATTAAGTGATCTTGGTGTCCATTTAAAGATAAAATAATTATCGAAAACAATTATGTTGAGAATTTTAGTGAAATCTTAAGAAATCTTGCTGATATTACTTCCTCAACTTAAATGTTATTTCTTCTCGGGTAGATTCTAACCTCTACTTACTAATGTGACCATATCTCATTCATATGAATTCCAAATTGAGTAATTCCAGTGGCTAAAATTCCGTGAGACATATATATATATATATATATATATATATATATATATATATATTATGTTAACATGGTATTTTAATTACTAATGTGATCTTAATTAAGCATGATATTAATACCTTTAAACTTACTTTTTGTTTGATTTAAGTAAAATATAATTAGGAATTAGCTTAGTTTTTTGTTTTGTGTTGTAAGAACAAAGGAAGGAGAAAAGAGAAGAAAAAGATAAGAAATTCATGGAAAAATGCTACATTGCAGTGATTCCAGACCTTTCAGAATTGTATTCATCATATCTCTCTCTTATGAACTCCACTCAAAGTGATTCAAGTGTCTGTTAAAACCTAACACAATCACCGACAACTTTTATGTTGGACACTTGGTCAAATTCGGGAGATTTCATAGCGTTACAAAGCTCGTAAATCATAATCACAGTGCAGCAGGATGAATTCTGACCTTTGGTCACTAATTTTGTCATATCTCCTTCCATTTAGATTCAATAAAGGTGATTCTAGTGGCTATGAAAAGAAGAGACATAGAGCTACAACTTTCATGTTCAACACTTTTGTAAATTCGGGAGTTTTCTAGGTGCCGCAGCGCTGAGCAACCCAGCAATGAGCGCCACGGCGCCCCGTGTTTTGATTTTTGGAGCACCGCGGTGCCTGCCGCTGCACCAAGTCATTGAATTCACAATGTTTTTGGTTTTTTACCTCCAATTAAAGCCCGATAGGCAGAAATTTGACCTAGAAACACTCCTACTTCAATTAGGAGTTAATCTATAAAAATGGAACAAAGCAAGTAGAGAATTCATTTAATCCTTCATCCAAGTTCTTATTTACATTCTTCAATTCTTCTTTAGAATTTCTTATGGCCCTGCCTGGCTAGTTTTTTTTAGTTGGTTGAGGTAGATTGAAACCTCAAAGGATCTTCATGCATTGTGAGATGTGGATTTAATATTATTATGTCAATTTAAATTGAGTATTAATTATTTATCTGTTCTTCTTCTCAATGATTATTTATATGATTGCTAGGAGGCCTACTAGTATATTATCTATCTTAATCTACCGTTGAATTATGTTTTGAACAAAGTCTTCAATTCTGTTATTCATGAGGCAAATAGGTTTGAGGATTTTAGATTATAAATCATTGAACCTATGATGAATAATTAACTAAATTAGATATAACTTATGTGTTTATATTTGTTTAGCTTTGTCAGTTTCTCTAGTACTTCATGCGGTTAATAAGTTATGCTTTACCGATGTGCTAAAGGATTGCTTGTTAATTAGGGTTTAATTGATGCGATTGTCATTAATTTACTAGACTTAAGGAGGAACAGGGTTAGAAACCCAATGATAGATATTCAATTACAGATTGATTATGTTATCAATGATCAATGCAATCCCTTGACGGTGGATATCAACCGAAACCAACATCTTTATCATTAATCACTCTCTCTTATTTACTTTCATTATTGTTTACTTGGTTTTATTTACAATTATCAATCGCCCCTTTCTCAATCACATAAGGTAATTCCAGTCTCTGTGGGATCGACCCTTACTCCCACTACTACAGGTTAGTTTTGAGGTACGGTATCAATTTGGGTGTACCTACGATAGTACGCACTAAATTTTGGTGTCGTTGCCGGGGACTGCGTATATTACTTTTTGTGATTTTATTTTGATTTATGCCTGTGGCTCGTTTTTCTAAATCTCAAAATTTAGAGTTCAATCTAGATATTGAAAAATCTGTATACAGGCACAGAAGTGAACTTCAAGATGACATTGATTAAGAAAAAGAGGAAGTAACCATGGCGAGGCACCTCACTCTGAAGGAGCTTGCAGCTCCATATTTGCATCAGCAACCCTTATGCATTACTTTTCCTAATCTTGATGACAATGTTAATTTTGAGTTGAAATCTGGATTAATTCATCTCTTACCTAATTTTCATGGTCTTGCAGGTGAAGACCCACATAAACATTTGAAGGAATTTCATGTGGTATGTACCAGTATGAAGCCCCCTAGAGTAACTGAGGAACAAATAAAACTCAGGGATTTTCCTTTTTCATTAAGAGATTCAGCCAAAGATTGGTTGTATTATTTGCCCTCTGGTACTATCACTATCTGGAATGAGATGAAGAGAATGTTTTTAGAACTTTATTTTCCTGCATCTAGAGCCGCTACTATTAGGAAAGAAATATGTGGCATTAGGCAATTGCATGGAGAAACACTTTATGAATATTGGGAGAGGTTTAAAAAGCTTTGTGTAAGTTGCCCACATCATCAGATTAAGGAGTAGCTACTAATCCAATATTTCTATGAAGGTCTTTTACAGGGAGACAGGAGCATGATAGATGCAGCTAGTGGAGGAGCATTAGTAGACAAGACTTCTAAAGCAGCCAGAGTCCTTATATCAAATATGGCTGCTAATTCCCAACAATTTGGCATTAGGCATGATCCTCCTATTATGCATGCCCATGAGGTAAGTATTACTTCTCTTCAGAATCAAATATCTAAACTTACTTCTCTTGTGCGCCAAATGGCTATAGGTACACTACAGCAAGTTAACGTATGTGGAATATGTTTAGCCACTGGGCAACCAACTGACATGTGTCCTACACTTCAAGAGAAATCCACAGAACAAGCAAATGATGTAGGAGGTTTTACCGACCAACCAAAGAGGTATGATCCATATGCTAATACATATAATCCTAGATGGAAGGATCATCCAAATTTTAGGTATGGGAATGCACAAAATAGGCCTGCAGGACAAAATTTTCAGCATAACCAACAGTTCTATTATCCTAGACATAATGCATCCCAGGATCACCAAGTAAGTAATCCATTGGAAGATATTGTGAAAACTCCTGTACATAATTGTCATCAATTTCAGCAAGAGACAAGAGCCAGCATTCAGAACCTGACAACTCAAGTAGGTCAGTTAGCAACCACAGTGAGCGATTGGATGCTCAAAACTCAGGTAAGTTACCTTCTCAAACAGTGGTATATCCTAGAGAAAATGTTAATGCAATTATTTCAATGAATGGTAAGAAAACTGAAGGTTTGCCATCCCTTTCTTCACCTAAAAAGCATGAGAAATTAAATAAGAAGAAAGAAGAATCTACAGGTAAGTCTCTATTTACTCCAAATTATGAAGTAATGCCTCCTTTTCCAAAAGCTCTTAAAGAGAATAGGCTACATGAGAAAACTTTTGAATTGTATGACATCTTTAGAAAATGTGAAGTTAATCTCCCCCTTCTAGATACCATTAAACAGGTGCCAAGATATTCAAAGTTCTTGAAAAAACTATGTACTAAAAAAGAAGGGCAAAAATTAAAGGATTTTGAAAAGGTTCATATGAGTCAGAATGTATCTACTATGATACAAACAAAACTCCCTACTAAATGCAAGGATCCAGGTATGTTTACTATTCCATGCAAAATTGGGGGAACTCGCATTGAAAAGGCTATGTTAGATTTAGGAGCTTCCATCAATGTTATGCCATATTCTGTATATACATCTTTGAATTTGGGATCATTGAACTCTGCAAATTTGATAATTCAACTAGCAGATAGGTCCACTGCATACCCTAAGGGAATAATTGAGGATGTCTTGGTGCAGGTAGATGATTTGGTGTTCCCTACAGATTTTTATGTGTTTGACATGGAAAATGGGGATCTTACCTCTCCAATATTATTAGGGAGACTATTCTTGAAAACCGCTAAAACCAAGATAGATGTTCACAATGGTACACTCACTGTGGAATTTGATGGTGAAGTAATAAAATTCAATATGTATGAAGCCATGAAAAACCCAAGTGATGATACTCCTGTTTATTCTATTGATGTACTTGATTCTTTGGCACACGATGTGTTTGAATTTGATGAGAAGGATAAACTAGAGGAAAGTGTGAACAAATCTATAGCAGAAGATGATGGTGAGATAGACTTAGATGAAGAAACAAAGGAGAAACTAGCTTCACTCAATGATTTTTTAGAAGGGCAAGCAAAAGTTGAATTTCAAGGATTGAATCAGTCCCAGAAATTTAAAGTGAACATCAAATAGCCTCCATGAAAAAAGATAGGGAGCTGGGTCGAGCCAACGACATTAAACAAAGGCACTTATTGGGAGGCAACCCAACATAGCCAAAAAAAAGTGGAAAGCAGAAAATTCAAGATCCAGCAATGCAACACGCTCATTCTAGCTCAAACAAATTCAGGGAAGTTCACTTAACTCATATGTTTTTCTATATCCTTCCCTAATTCTTATCTTTCTTTTACATTAAGGACAATGTAAATTTTGAGTGTGGGGGTGGACGTATATTTTTCTGAATAATTGTGACCCCATTTTGAGCATCAATTTTCTTATTTTCACTATTAATGCACTTTTATTGCGTTTAGAAAGTTAAGTGATTGTGTGAGTGTTTTAATTTATGTTTTGGGATGTTAGGCATAACCAACAGCCAATGATAAGACTATCCAAACTTTCTTTAGCTCTTGAAACAATGTAGAAAAATCATGATTGTGTGTAATTTTATCCCTTTTGCAATTTATTACTTTTGACTTTAGAAACCTGAAATAAGTTTGCACAATAATTTTAGGCATTCAAATTTTCTTTTACATAGAGAAGATTTATATAATTCTAATACATTTCGTGATCTCCACAGGATTCGAGAACTTATTTGAATGCTACTTGAGGCGAAATCTTAGGCTAATACTATTATTTAGGAGATGATTTAGGCATTATTGGATAGATTGAGCCTTCCTAGCCTAACCTAAGCAATGAAATATCCTTAGTTCTTCTATCTTGAGGTTAATGAACTTTTCCTTCTAAAAGCCACAAACAAGCCGAAAACCAAATTTTGTATGAATATCCTTAATTTTGATCCTATTCACTCACTCTATGATTATTTTTCTGAATACTTGTTTTTATAGAGCTTTATTTACAAAAGGGTGGAAGGGTGGAGCAAGGAAAAGAAAAGAATTATGCAAAGAAAAAAAAAGAGAATTACGCAAAGAAGAGAGAATAAAAATCCAAAGAGGATAAAAGCAAATTTTGTGGGTGAAAGAAAAAAAATATTTTGAGAACCAAGGAAAAGGATGGATTACAATCAATTGAAACAAGAAAACAAGTGTGGGGGGAAAATCTCCCTAAATTTATAAAAGCTCAAGAGGTCATATTTAATAATGTGGTGCTGGGTGATTGAGCCTAAATTAGTATCCTTTATCCTACCTTATACCCTAGCCACATTACAAGCTAAATAAAATCCTATTGATCCTAGAGGTAGTTTTGGCCTATATTAGTGGAGAGTGGCATGGAGAATAAGCATATGGAAATCATAAACTAATTAAAGATCTACAACCAAAATTTTGGGATATATAAACTCATCTGAGTAAAAGGAAATTTATTGACCCAAGAACACACACTCACTAGGGATTCAGAAGGATAAAATAATAGATTCAATTTGTGTTAATCTTGTGCATGATTATGACCTTCCAAAATTTTTTCTAGAGTATATTTTTATGTTATGAGGCAAACGTTCGGTAAGCCTAACACTCACTACATATATTGATTGTTGTTTTTCGTCTATAGGAATTATTTTGTTTGAGGACAAGCAAAAGGTTGAGTGTGGGGGTATTTGATGTGATCTTAATTAAGCATGATATTAATACCTTTAAACTTACTTTTTGTTTGATTTAAGTAAAATATAATTATGAATTAGCTTAGTTTTGTGTTTTGTGTTGTAGGAACAAAGGAAGAAGAAAAGAGATGAAAAAGATAGGAAATTCATGGAAAAATGCTACATTGTAGTGATTCCAGACCTTTCAGCATTGTTTTGAGCATATATCCCTCTTATGAACTCCAATCAAAGTGATTCAAGTGGATGTGAAACGATAACACAATCACTGATACCTTTTATGTTCGACACTTGGTCCAATTCCGGAGATTTCATAGCATTACAGAGCTCGCAAATCAAAATCATAGTGCAATAGGATGAATTCTGACCTTTGGTCACTAATTTTGTGATATCTTCTTCAATTTAAATCCAATTAAGGCGATTCTAGCGGCTATGGAAAGAAGAGACAAAGAACTACAACTTTCATGAGTGTTCGGGGCACCACAGCACTCGTAAGAGAGCACCGCAGCTCTGGCCCAGGGCACCACGGCACCCCGTCTTTGGATTTCTGGAGCGCCACAGTGCCCGCCGCTGCACCAGGTCGCTGAATTAGTGATTTTTAGGGTTTTTTAACTCTAATTGAAGCCCGATAGGCCAAAATTTGACCTAGAAACACTTCTACTTTGATTAGGAGGAGTTAATCTATAAAAAGGGAGCAAAGCAAGCAGGGAATTCATTCAATTCTTCATCCAAGTTCTTGGTTACATTTTTCAATTCTTCTTTAGCTTTTCTTATGGCCCTGCGTGGCTAGTTCTTTTTAGTTGGTTGAGGTATATTGAAACCTCAAGGGATCTTCATGCATTGTGAGATGTCGATTTATTTTATTATTTCAATTTCAATTGAGTATTGATTATTTATCTGTTCTTCTTTTCAATGATTATTTATATGATTGCTAGGAGGCCTACTAGTATATTATTTGTCTTAATCTACCGCTGAATTATGTTTTGAACAAAGTCTTCAATTTTGTGATTCATGAGGAAAATAGGTTTGAGGATTTTGGATTATAAATCATTGAGCCTATGATGAATAATTAACTAAATTAGATATACCTGATGTGTTTATATTTGTTTAGCTTTGTCAGCTTCCTTAGTTCTTCATGCGGTTAATAAGTTATGATTTACCGATGTGCTAAAGGATTGCTTGTTAATTAGGGTTTAATTGGTGCGATTGTCATTAATTTACTAGACTTAAGGAGGAACAGGGTTAGAAACCCAATGATAGATATTCAATTATAGATTGATTATATTGTCAATGATCAATGTAATCCCTTGACGGTGGATATCAACCGAAACCAACGTCTTTATCATTAATCACTCTCTCTTATTTACTTTCATTATTGTTTACTTGGTTTTATTTATAATTATCAATCGCCCCTTTCTCAATCACATAAGGTAATTCCAGTCTCTGTGGGATTGACCCTTACTCCCACTACTATAGGTTAGTTTTGAGGTAAAGTATCAATTTGGGTGTACCTACGACAGTAGGCACCAATTGCCTATAGAAGTTTCCTAGAAATTCAAACAAAAAAGCTTTCCTAACAGATTATTCCCTAGGTAAAAATTTTCTGACCACTGCTTACTAGTCTAACCATATCTACCTTATGTGGACTCCAAATTGAATGATTCCAGTGGCTAAAAATACGTGAGTCATATAGCTATATCTTTTATGTTAACCATTGCTTTTAATTCCTAACCGATTCTTTCCAGAATTTGAAAAGAACATAAGCTTCCCTGGTTACTCTGAAATCCAGTTTCCTAACCAAACATTTTCTAAGATTTTAGTTCATCATTTTATTATTTCCTCTTTTGTAATATCCTATAATTTTTAATTTTAAATGATAGTTTTTTGCTATAAACAAATACATTTTTATTTGTTTAAAAATGATTATGTTTTGCTAAAAGCAAGTATACTTTTAATTAAAATAATTATTATTTTGCTTAAAATAGTTATATTCGCCTCTAATAAATGTTTGTTTTATTTTTAGGAATATTATTTCTTTATTATACATAAAGATATTTATTTTGTAATTTGTTTTATTAAAATTTTATCGAGAAAAATCATAATTTGATATTGCAACTAAAGTTTTGCAATAATGTAAATTTTTTGAAATTTTTAGGATGTTTTAGGATGAAAAATGGAATTTATGTGAATATATATAAAATAAAAATCCTATTATTCAATTATTAAATAATAATTATTATTATTATAAAAAAATAAAAGAGAAAAGGGGAAGTGGGAGACAGAACGGAGACGAAAACCGAACTCTGCGAAATTGATGAATAGTGTGAATAGTATAAATAGTAACCTTCATTTTTCTCTCTAGATCTGGAGTTTCTATTGGCTTTCGATCTCAAAACTAAAGGTACCACTGGATTTAGGACGGAGAGTACTATGATTTGGACTAAACAATTTTTTAAATCAACCACAGAATCGCTGCAAATCAGAAGTAAAAAATCTAAGAAAAAGGTAAACTCTAAAACTCTTACTTAGAAACCTCAAATTGGAAATCTAACACCGTAAATGGATTCAGGAGCTAGATAAACTTTAAGATATGAAATTTTTCAGCTATTTGACAACTTTTTGTTCTTGGTAAATAGTACTTTCTAGTAGTGAATAGTGATTTTGCTGGCGTGAACAGTATTTTCCCGCCATAAATAGTGACTAAGTTCTCAGAGTCATTTCTTTGACTTTTGGATCCTCCGGACACGTTTTTAAAGTCTATTTAGTCAAATGTAGATTGTAAAAGTGCATTTTTGGGTTGTCCAATCTGAAGACCTTACCTTGTGAGTAGATGATTCTTTCTATGACTTGCCATATACTCTTCTTGATCTTTAAACGTGTATTTGATTATGTTTATAATATATTTACACCTTTATATGTTTCTAAAATGCATAAACATTATCTGAATTGCTTACAATTTGGAATATAGTTTAAGAAGGCTATAGTTTAGAAAATGGATTTCTGAACTCATGTAGTATTTGATTTCACATGTATTTCTCATTAAATGATAAAGTGAATAATTATGCATATGGAATTATTTATAAAGTTATATGATTGCCTCGAAAAAGGGCATGTACATGTGTTAAAACCTGAATGGGAAATTTATGACAAATGAATCTATACTGAGACTGAAAGTCCGTATTGTATTGAGAAGTTTATACTGGATTATATGGCATATGTGCATATGATATTTTCTATGGAAGAATCATATTGGAAACATTGTCTGCCAACAGTAGGTGATGTTAGCCCTGGTGCACCTTAATAACCCAGCTAGCATGGGTGGTGTTAGCCTCATGTGTCGGCCAACACACGGGATATAATATGTGAAGTGTAACAAATTTTTTTTTTCATTATTATACAATATAAAGTTCACATACACGTCATTAATCAAAACGTACATACAATATATCAAACACATAAATATTTACATTTTATTTATTCTGGTTGACCAATTCTGGAGATACAGGTATGTGTGGTTGCACCTTCACCAGGATCTGAGCCAACTCGACCACAAACATTTTAGTTGATTCTGGGATCTGCCCATCATAAAATAACTCGATCCAACGTGCACTAAAAGCCAGAGCCATAGAAGAATCTACATAACTAATTTTCTGAACATGACATGGAAATATAGTGAGAAATAAATCCCAGTAAGTTCAACAATAAATCATCATCAATGCTCATCACATCATGTTCATCTGTATAAACTATAGTAAATATCTTTGGTCACATGAATGCATTATATCTATGCACATGAGAATTGTACAGTAATGACATGTATGACAGGATTAACTATTTTTCAGAATATCATATGATAACTATCAATTTATTCTCATATCAAGCTACCTCAGTCAAGGTGAGTATTTTCTACTCTCCGGTATGGGCTTTTCTCGCTCCGTCCGACATGGCACACTTTCTCTTTCTTTTTTCATTAGCATAATCATAACCATTGGTAGGGCATTCCCTGCTGGTGCACCACACGGATTTGCATGTGACGGTGCTCATTTCCTTTCTTTTCACAATAATAGCCAAAAATCATTGGTAATCATGCCATGAACATAACCAAGAGGAAATAAATTAGGTGATAATATAATAATGTAATAATAATAATGATTAGGTTACATGGCAATAAGACAATAATTTAGCAAGTGGTGTGATTCTACATTCATCATTTTGGCAAGTGGCATAATAATACAAGGCTTTAGGACAAAAACATCTATATCCTACACTCATAATTTTAGCAAGTGGTATGATAATACATGGCATTAAGACAAAACATTCATATCCCACACAGATAATATCAACAAAAAAATGGAGATTCAAGGGCTAGAATTTTGCCACCTAAAAAGGCAAACCTATCATACTTGTTTAAGACAAAAGAAAATTGAAATGAATCCCTAAATCAATGGGACCTTGTCCCTTATCTTAAAAACATATCATCATAATTTTCAAAATACAAATCTCCTTTTCCTATGCATATCTTGACTAAGGAAGAGGAAGACAAGAACATAAGTTGTTTGTTTTCCAAAAATTCAACAAAGTGTATCCTAATTGTGATAAGGTAGACCCATGATCATGAAAGGTGTATTATTTGGTGGTCTATATAAGCAAAACCCACCCCTACAACATTTTAATTTCGTCCAAGTGAGGAAGAGAGAGAAATAGAAGTAAGGTATAGTGAGGAAAGGAGAGAAAGAGAGGAGAAGAAAGGAAGGAAGAAGAAGAAGTTTAGAAAGCTAAGTACTCAAGGTAAGTTACCTTAATCTCCACTTGAGTCCATTTTTCTTCTTCATCCTTGAGGTTCAAAAATTCAACCTCCTTCTCTTACCTAAGCTGCTAGAAAAGCTAAGGGAAGGAAGGAATCTTGCTACTTCTTTCAAGAGGAAACAAGAAAACCAATTCACTAAGTAAGCTAGGGAGATTCTTAGGTAAGTTTAACAATATTTCTTTTTGAAGAAAACTTTTGCAACTTATAATATTTATATGAGATTTTGATCTTAGAACTTTGATGATTGGTCATGGATGTTGCTATATCATGTTACATATTGATCTTGCATGTGATGTATGTTTGAATACTTAGGTTGGTGTAGATAGTTCTGCATGGGTATGGCTATGGTTGGTAAAATTTTAAGCTTCGGTGTTTTAATTTCTGGAAACAATCTATAAGGAATTAAAACAAATCGTTAACATAATAATTAAAGATATATGTGTCACAGATTTTTAGCCACTAGAATCATTCAATTTGGAGTCCATATGAGGTAGATATGGTCTGATTAGTAGTCAAAGGTCAGAAAATGGTTCATCAGGGAAGAATATGTTAGGATAGTTTCTGTATTTTAATTTCTGGGAATTATCTGTATGGAATTAAAATAAATGGTTAACATAAGAATTATAGATATGTGTGTCACAGATTTTTAACCACTGGAATCATTCAAATTAGAGTTCATATGAGGTAGATATATTCCAATTAGTAAACAAATGTCAGAAAATGGTTAATCAGGGAAGAATATGTTAGGATAGCTTCGATGTTTTAATTTTTGGGAAACTTCTATAAGGAATTAAAATACATGGTTAACATATGAATTATATATTTAAGTGTCACGGATGTTTAGCCACTGGAATCACGTAATTTGGAATTCGTATGTGGGAGATATAGTCAGATTAGTAAGTAAACGTTAGAACCTACCCGAGAAGAAATAGTATTGAATTTAAGGGAGTAATAACACCAAGATCTTTTACTATTTTGCTGATTTGATTAACATAATAGTTTTAGATAATTGTCTTATCTTTCCATAAACACCAAGATCACCTTAATCAGAGTTAAAATGAGGGAGTTATGCTCTGATTAGTGAGCAACAGTCACAGAGCACGGCCAGGCCCTGTTCTGGGTGCTTCAAGCATGGGCTAGCCGTGTTCGAGGCTGTTTTTGAGTACATTTGAAGTATTTTTAAAGCATGGCCGTGTCTTGGAACATGGACAAACCGTGTTGGAAGCTGGTTCAGCCTATTTTCAACATTTTTCTACCCTAGATGAACCTCTTTAAGTAAAGGGTAATAGTAGAAATCAAATTGGAGAACAATGCTCTATAAATTTGTAAGAACATGTGTTGGAAATGATATAAATAAGAAGAAAATGACTAAAGGCCAAGCATAAAAAGAAGGTTAGATATGATAAAAACCTACATCAAGAAAATAAAGAAATAAAATTAATATTTTAAAAATAAGACGAATCTTATAAATGAAAATAATAAATGACTAGTATATGCCATAGCCATTACCATTGTATGAACTTCTTACCATCTTAAGTGTGAAATTCTGACATAGAAATATTTTATAAAGTGATATTTGAAATGGTTATGTTCATGGGATGATTACCAATGATTTATGGTAATAGTTATATTTTGATGAACATACTTGTTATTGAAAGCATATTTTTGGCTATCATTGTGAAAAGAAAAGAAATGAGCACAGTCACATGGCAATTCGTGTGGTGCACCAATAGGGGACGCCCTACCAACGATTATGATTATGATTATGAGAAAAGAAAGAGAAAGTGTGCCATGTCGGATGAAGTAAGAAAATCTTGTACCGAAGAGTAGAGGATACTCACCCTGACCGGGGTAGCTTGAAATGAGAATAAGTTAATGGCCATCATATGATATTCTGAAAATAGTTAATCCTGTCATACATATCATTATTGTATGATTCTTATGTGCATAGATATAATGCATTCATGTGACCAAAGATATTTTCTATAGTTTATACAGCTGAACATGACATGATGAACTATATTGATGGTAAATTATAATTTATTGTTGAACTTACTGGGATTTAATTCTCACTATATTTCCATATCATGTTCAAAAGAATAAATATGCATATTTTCTCTATGACACTTATTATTTCTGTACGTTGGATCGATGTGCCCTACCTTGGGTAACTTCCAGTTATTTCAAATGTATCTGTCGTAGATGTGACTGAGATTCCGGTGGACGTGCCACCCGCACCAGTGTCCCCGGAAGTAGTCGACATAGATGATTAGAGCTAATATGTATCTTTGTACAAATGTTTGTAAAATAATGGTGTGTAGTTTGTAAAATAATAGTGTGTATGGAAACTCAGTATTGTATCACTGTTAATAACAATTATGCTTGGTTAAAGTGATTATTATTACAAGTTAAGTGGTTAGAATTAAAGTAGTAATAACTTCATGGAATTTTATAAATATAAAAAAAATTGTTACATTTACATAAATGGAGTTGTTACAAAATACCCATATTAGAGTCCCTTCACGTGTCGTCTTGAATAGTGGTAGGATAAACCTCAGCGGGATGCTGAGTTTAGGCAAACCCTACACCAACAAAGTATGGAAGGGCCTGAACTCTGATATGGTGGTTCTGATATGGGATCCTCCTAATGTTTTCATGTAAAAGGTTTTGATGCATTACAATATTTGAATAATGATTATACCATATTGCATATGATTTTGAATATCTGAATGTGATATGAATTGAAAATCCTTGAAATGCGGGTCCTATATGGATGTACTTCTGCACTGTATTTTCTTTGACAAAATTTAAAATATGAGTACATCCATATGTTGATTTAAGAGGTCATAGGAGGTATTATCTATTCACTGAGTTGTCAAACTCACTACATGATATTTATATGTTTTTCATATAAGGTTATAGAGTTTGATCCTTTTCCTTCAGATAGTTGACCAGCTAAATGACAAGATCTCTGGGTGAGCCTACTTTGTTTCCATGACTAATAGATTTTGATTTATATTGTATTTGTACTTTAGAGTATGCTTTGAATGCCACAGGCAGGATCCCTTCTTCTGCTGTACTTTGATGTGTTATAGATTTGGTATATATATGGAAATACATATATGTAAAAGAGTGTATTATACATGTTATGGAAAATATATGTTCATAGTATACGTGTTTCACGTGCCCTAAAATTAGGGGTGTGACATCTTTCGTTTTCTTCCTAATTTACATCAAATCATATTCTATCAATTTTTCACCATATTTAAATATATAAAATAGCAGCATAAAAATCTTAAAATGTTGCCTCCCATAGCCATACCTATGTAAAACTTTCAACACCAACCTAAGTATTCAAACATACATCACATGCAAGATCAACACGTAACATGATATAGCAACATCCATGGCAAATCATCAAAGTAACAAATATTGTAAATTTCATCAAAGTTCTAGGATCAAAATCCTATATAAATTTTTCTAATTTCCAAGCTTTTCTTTCAAAAATATTTATTGTTAAACCTACCTAAAGATCTCCCTAGCTCACTTAGGGAATTCTTTTTCTTGTTTCCTCTTGAAGGAAGTAGCAAGATTCCTCCCTTCCCTTAGCTTTTCTAATAACTTAAATAAGAGAAGGAGGGTGAACTTTTGCACCTCAAGAGTGAAGAAGAAAGATAGATTCAAGTGGAGATTAAGCTAACTTACCTTGAATACTTAGTCCTCTAGACTTCTTATTCATCTTTCTTCCTCTCTTTTCCTCTCTTTCTCTCCTTTCCTCATTCTACCTTGCTTATGTTTTCCGTCTCCCTCACTTGGACGAAATTATAATGTTATAAGGGTGGGTTTTGCTTAAATAAACTATCATGTGTTTCCCCATTTATAACGACGGGTCTACCTTATCACAATTAGGATGCAGTTAGTTGTTTTTTGGGAAAAAAATAACTCAGGTTCTTGTCTTCCTCTCCCTTAGTCAAGATATGCATAGAAAAAGGAGATTTGTATTTTGAAAATCATGTTAAAATTTTCTTAAGACAAGGGACAAGTGATAGCTGCAATTTATTTTAGTTTCTATATGCTTTCTGAGTGTATTTACTGAGTTGTTCTAGTGTTTTAAGCACTCTTATTCCCTGAGTAAATTGAATGGGATGACCCTTTTAGATATAACATCAGCTACCCCGTTGCTGTAGCATTTTAGTAAGCATATAACAGAAACCTGAGTGCTATTGGGTGAGCTGCTCCATTTTTTCTGCAATACACTGATTCTGCTTGATATGGTGCAAGTGACAGCAATGCAGGGCTTCGCAGCAGGTGCAGTCTCCACTCAGCAGGAGAGAAAAGCAACAAAAACTAACACTACAAGCTGCTGGAGCAGAACTGTCCCACTACTGAAAGTGGAAAGGACAAAGCTGCACGCAGAGGTGGTTTTGCAGCAGAGCAGGGGGAATGATGTCAAAAGCAAGGCAGCTGACTGGGACCACAAGGCTGAACGATAAAGAGAGGCAAAGAGGGGGAGATAGAGGAGGACGACGAGAGGGGGGAGAAAGAAGGGAGTAGCTGCACACTGCCAAGGGCATCAGTGAAAAAGATAGAGTGTAATCCCGGGATTCTATTGTTGTTTTTATTTTGTTTTCCTTTTTCTTCTGTTTCCTATCAAGACTGCACTGGCATTTTTTCTTTGATCAGTAGAAATGTATACCAGTGATTCTAGGTTGTTTGTAACCAGTGTAACCATCAGGCTTGGCTAGTTTCCAGCTAGGGTTGTACAAGGGTTGTAATGAACTTAAGCACACTTTTTAGTAAAACACATTTCGCTGCAGCACTGTTTTTACATTCATCTGTGTTTATATTTTAAACTCCTTTGATAACGGAAGTTAGTGGAGGTAGATTGAGGCAAATATTCACCCGGGAGGGGAATGGAGGCTGGAAAAATAGTTCGAATAGATAGGGATAGCCAATATAGGAATGTATGGCCCCCCATCTCCCCAGCAGTAGAGCTTCATGCACAACTTAGAGGTGAAGACTGCTGCAGGAATGCAAGTCTAAACCTCAGAGTTGCAAGGAATGGAAGTCTGGAAAGACTCCATTCAAGACTGAACTGGGCACCTAGGGTAGTTGCTATAGCAATTCCTGGAGCAATATGAGTGCATTAGTTCATGGCAACCCTGAGCAACCCTAGACCTCCCTATTCCATTTTCTTTACACCCTAGTACCCCTCGTCCTAGTTATAGCTGTATTTAATTTGAACCACCTTTATTTTATTTTATAAACCATCCTATCATTGCTACAACATTTCACATAGCAAAGTCTCCCTAACAGTTTTTAGTTCACTCCTCGTGGGACGATACTCACTCATCACTTTATTACTTGGTCACGACACATGCACTTGCATTTTATTTGCTTCTGGGATCTGCCCAACATAAAGTACTCGATCCAACGTGCACTAAAAGCTAGAGCTATAGAAAAATCTGCATAACTAATTTTTTGAACATGATATGGAAATATAGTGAAAATTAAATCCCAGTAAGTTCAACAATAAATCATCATCAATATAGCTTATCACGTCATGTTCAGCTGTATAAACTACAGAAAATAACTTTGGACACATGAATGCATTATATCTATGTACATAAGAATCATACAATAATGATATGTATGATAGTATTAACTATTTTAGAATATCATATGATGGCCATCAACTTATTCTCATTTCAAGCTACCCCGGTCAGGGTAAGTATCCTCTACTCTCTGGTATGGGATTTTCTCACTCCGTCCGACATGGCACACTTTCTCTTTCTTTTCTTATAATCATAATCATAACCGTTGGTAGGGCGTCCCCTACTGGTGCACCACACAGATTGCCATGTGACCGTGCTCATTTATTTTCTTTTCACAATGATAGCCAAAAATATGCTTTCAATAACAAGTATGTTCATCAAAATATAACTATTACCATAAATCATTGGTAATCATGCCATGAACATAACCATTTGAAATATCACTTTATAAAATATTTCCATGTCAGAATTTCACACTTAAGATGGTAAAAAGTTCATACAATGGCAATGGCTATGGCATATACTAGTCATTTATAAGATTCGTCGTCTTTTTTAAATATTAATTTTATTTCTTTATTTTCTTGATGCAGGTTTTCATCATATCTAACCTTCTCTTACTAATCAGAGCATAACTCCCTCAATTGACCTCCGATGTAGGTGATCTTGGTGTTAATTTCAAGTTAAAACAATTATCTAAAACTATTATGTTGAACATTATAGCGAAATGTTAAGAAATCAAGCTGATATTACTCCCTAAATGTATAGGTTATTTCTTCTCGGATAGGTTCTGACCCCAACCTACTAATCTGTCCATATCTCCCTCATAAGAATTCCAAATAAAGTGATTAAAGTGGCTAAACATCCGTGACAAATATAACTATAATTTATATGTTAACCATTTATTTTAATTCCTTATAGAAGGTTCCCATAAATTAAAACACCAAAGCTATCATAACATATTCTTCCCTGATGAACCATTTTCTGACCATTGCTTACTAATCGGCTCATATATCCCTCATATGGACTCCAAATTGAATGATTCCAGTGGTTGAAAATCCGTGACACACATATCTATAATTCTTATGTTAACCATTTAGTTTAATTCCCTATAGATAATTCCTAGAAATTAAAATACAGAAGCTATCCTAACATATTCTTCCCTAATGAACCATTTTCTGACCTTTGACAACTAATCGGCTCATATCTTCCTCATATGGACTCCAAATGGAATGATTACAGTGGCCAAAAATCCGTGACACATATATCTTAAATTTTTATGCTAACCATTTATTTTAATTCCCCACAAATAATTCCCAGAAATTAAAACACAGAAGTTATCCTAACATATTCTTCCTTGATGAACCATTTTCTGACCTTTAACTACTAATCGGACCATATCTACGTCATATGGAATCCAAATGGAATGATTCTAGTGGCTAAAAATCCATGACACATATATCTTTAATTCTTATGCTAACAATTTATTTTAATTCCCCACAAATAATTCTCAGAAATTAAAACACAGAAGCTATCCTAACATATTCTTCCCTGATGAACCATTTTCTGACCTTTGCTTACTAGTAGGACCATATCTACCTCATATGGACTCCAAATTGAATAATTCTAGTGGCTAAAACTCTGTGACACATATATCTTTAATTCTTATGTTAACCATTTTTTTTAATTCCCTATAGATAATTCCCAGAAATTAAAACACAGAAGCTAAAAGTTTTGCCACCCTTAGCCACACCTATGCAGAACTTTCTATACC
The DNA here is from genome assembly GCA_037074535.1 of Gleditsia sinensis. Lineage (NCBI taxonomy): Eukaryota > Viridiplantae > Streptophyta > Magnoliopsida > Fabales > Fabaceae > Gleditsia > Gleditsia sinensis. The sequence continues at coordinate 45,310,918 of CM073465.1, read as the reverse complement.
AGTCTAATTATTCAAACATACATCACATGCAAGATCAATATGTAACATGATATAGCAACATCATGACCAATCATCAAAGTTCTAAGATCAAAATCTCATATAAATATTATAAGTTTCAAAAGTTTTCTTCAAAAAGAAATATTGTTAAACTTACCTGGAGCACTTAGTCCCATAGACTTCTCCTTCCTCTTCTTCCTTTCTTCCTCTCCTTTCCTCACTCTACCTTGCTTTTATTTTTCCTCTCCCTCACTTGGATGAAATTATAATGTTGTAAGGGTGGGTTTTCTTATATAGACCACCAAATAATTCACCTTTCATGATCATGGGTCTACCTTATCACAATTAGATTACACTTGGTTGAATTTTTGGAAAACAAACAACTTATGTTCTTGTCTTCCTCTTCCTTAGTCAAGATATGCATAGGAAAAGGAGATTTGTATTTTGAAAATTATGATAATATGTTCTTAAAATATAGGACAAGGTCCTTTTGATTTAGGGATTCATTTTCATTTTCTTTTGTCTTAAACAATTATGATAGGTTTGCCTTTTTAGGTGGCAAATTTCTAGCCCTTGAATCTCCATTATTTGGTTGATATTATTTGTGTGGGATAGGAATGTTTTGTCCTAATGCCATGTATTATCATACCACTTGCTCAAATTATGAGTGTAGGATATAGATGTTTTTGTCCTAAAGCCTTGTATTATCATGCCACTTGCCAAAATTATGAATGTAAAATCACACCACTTGCTAAATTTTTGTCTTAATGCCATGTAACCTAATCTTTATTATTATTACATTATTATATCATCACCTATTTTATTTTATTTTATTTTTTCTCTTGGATTTGGGCTTATTCCTACCCATTATGGGCTTATTCCTACCCATTTTCTTTGCTTTGGATAAAATTGTACCTTTCTTGGAGGGCTTGGTCACATTTTCATAATTTTTGGGCTATTGGTCCAATTACTATATCCTAGTCCAAGTCTATGTTTTATTTCTTGCTTAGGTTATACAATGGGCTTGCTAAAAACTTATGTGATGTGGAAAAACTCTATATGAAGTATCCATAGGTAAAAGCCCAATGTATGGGTAAAAATTTTAAACTTAGTAACTCTAGTTCTTGAATTAGGAAAAATTACCCTAATCCAATGTTCTTGAAATTTTATGACCTTTACTTGTTTCTAAAAATTTATCTTCCTTATCCAAGAATTTTGCATCTCTTTAGTATGTTATTTCTAATTGTTTTTTCCTATTAGGTTTTCCCTCTTTATTTGTTCTCTTAATGTTAGAAACATTTTCTATGCATATACATAAGGTGAAAAATTTCTAAGGATTATATTTCCTTAGATATCTAAAATATTGTCTAATAAATTTTATTTCCTTAATTAAATATTTATGTACTTTTATCAATAAAAGAAACGAAATTAGGGATGTTACATTTCTCTCCCCCTAAAAGAAATTTTGTCCTCAAAATTTCAGAAATTACCTAATAAGAACAATTGTGGATATTTCTTCCTCGTGACTTCTTCCAGCTCCCAAGTTGCTTCTTCCGGAGGCAAACCTTCCCATAACACCTTAACAAGGGGAATGGTTTTATTTCTCAGTTGCTTCACGTTAGTGTCCAATATGGATGCAGGTACTAGCTGGTATGTCATGTTCTCCTTTATTTGGATTGGTTCATCCTGTATTACATATGATGAATCTGGAAGATACTTCCACAGCTGTGATACGTGGAAAACATTATGCAGGTTGGACAAATTATGTGGGAGAGCAACTTGATATGCTGATGTCCCTACTTTCTTCAGAATTTGGTAGGGTCCCAAAAATCGCGGACTTAGCTTTCTTGTTTTGAGAGACCTACCAACTTTGGTAGTCGGGGAAAGTTTCAGAAATACATTGTCTCCTTCCTCAAACTCTAGAGGTCTATGTCTCTTATCGTAGTAACTCTTTTACCGACTCTGAGCTGTAAGTATTTTGTCTCGTATCATCCTGATTTGTTCAGTGGTTTGTTGAACTAGATTAGGACCCAACAAGTTCTTTTCTCCTACCTCAAACCAACATAGTGGAGATCAGCACTTCCTACCATATAAAGCTTCGTAGTGGGCCATCTTAATACTAGAGTGATAACTAATATTATAAGCAAACTCTACTAAAGATAGGTACTTATCCCATCCTTTACCTTGCTCTATCACACAGGCCCATAACATGTCTTCTAGAGTTTGAATGGTCCGTTCTGTCTGCCTGTCAGTCTGAGGATGGTAAGCAGTACTGAACCGCAACTGAGTACCAAAAGCTTCCTGCAACGCCTTCTAAAAACTCGATGTGAACCTCGGATCTCTATCAGAAACAATATTTAAGGGAATCCCATGCAGTCTAATTATTTCCTGGACATACAATTTGGCCAATTTATCCAGTGAAAAGTTAATTTTTATAGGCAGAAAGTGAGCAGATTTGGTTAATCTATCAACTATTACCCAAATAGAGTCATGTTCAACTGAAGTGTTAGGTAAACCCACAACAAAGCCCATCGAGAGACTGTCCCATTTCCATTTAGGGATCTCAAGAGGTTGTAGAAATCTCGCTGGCTTTTGATGCTCCACCTTCACCTTTTGACAAATTAGACATTTCGCCACGAACTCCGCAATATCCTTTTTCATCCCTGACCACCAATACATCATCTTTAAGTCCTAGTACATTTTAGTGCATCTAGGATGGACAATATATTTATTCTGATGTGCTTCCTGTAGGATTTTAGTCCTCAACTCTCATTCTTGAGGGACACAAATCCTTCCTTGATACATGATTGCTCAATCTTTCATGACAGAAAAATTTCCTTGATCTTTATGATCCTGTAAGTATTGGTTGTGAACTTGAGCCTCTTTGATCTGGGCTCTAAGGTCACACCCTATACTTAAACCATTAATGGTTAGCTTCTTTGAGGAAAAAGTAGTGTCCAGCTTCAAATTCTAAAACTCCTCTTGCATTTGCATCTCATACAACATCATCTGGCCCATGTGTAAAGATTTTCGACTTAAGGCAACAGCTACAACATTCGCCATTCCTGGATGATACTTCATCTCAAACTTGTAGTCATTGAGAAATTTCACCCATCTTTTTTGACTCATATTTAACTCCTTTTGATCAAAAAGATATTTAAGACTCTTATAATCGCAATATACTTCAAAGGTTGCTCCGTATAAGTAATGTCGCCAAATCTTTAAAGCAAACACCACCGCCGCCAATTTAAAATCATGGGTTGGATAGTTTCCTTCGTGGGGTCTTAGTTGTCTAGAGGCATAAGTAACTACTCTCTTGTCTTGCATTAGCACACACCCTAGTCCTTTCTTTGAAACATCACTATACACTTCAAAATGTCCTGTGGGGTCTAGAATAATTAAAACTAGAGGAGTGGTCAGTCTTGTCTTAAGCTCTTGGAAACTAGCTTCACATTGATCAGTCCACATGAAAGGACTTCCCTTCCTGGTTAATTTAGTCAATGGCAAGGCTATACGAGAGAAGTTTTGTATAAACCTCCTATAGTATCCTGCCAAACCCAGGAAACTTCTGACTTCCGTAACTGTCTTTGGTCTCTCCCACTGAATCACTGCTTCTGTCTTGCTAGGATTGACGGCTACCCCACTATTAGAGATGACATGTCCGAGAAACTTCACCTCTGACAACCAAAATTCACACTTCTCCAATTTGGCATATAAATTTTTCTCTTTCAGCACTTGCAGCACGATTCGGAGATGTTGTTCATGTTCTTTCTCACTCTTAGAGTATATTAAGATGTCATCAATGAACATTACAACAAATTGATCTAGGTAGGGTCAAAAAATGTGATTCATTTAATCCATGAAAATTGCAGGTGCATTCGTCAACCCGAAGGGCATTACGAGAAACTCATAGTGCCCATACCTAGTCCTGAAGGCAGTTTTTGGTACATGCTCCTCCTTGATCCTAATCTGATGATATCCTGACCTCAAGTCAATTTTAGAAAAGATGGAGGCTTTTTTCAGTTGATCCAATAAGTCATCTATGCTAGGGAGAGGGTACTTGTTTTTGATAGTCACCTTATTCAGCTGTCTGTAATCTATGCATAGTCTCATGCTCCCGTCTTTCTTCTTAACAAACAATACAAGAGCTCCCCAAGGTAATACACTCGGTCTATTGAATTGCTTGTTTAATAGTTCCTCCAATTGCTTCTTGAGTTCCTGTAGTTCCTTCGAGGCCATTCGATATGGTGCAATAGAGATAGGACCTATCTCAGGTAGGAGATCAATAGAGAACTCTATCTCTCTCTTGGGAGGTAAGCCTGGAATATCTGATGGAAATAGTTCAGAAAACTCGTTGGCTATTTGGATTTCATCAAGCTTCGATTCGACTTCTAGGTTTGATAAATACAAGAGAATGTATCCAAGTACTCCATTCTTCAACTCCCTATTAACTTGATTGGAATTTAGCATCAATAACTGGACCTCCTCTTTCAGAGTAAGAGGTAGAAATTCAACGGTCTTGTTACAACAATTCAACAAGACTCGATTTCTAGACATCCAGTCTAACCCTAGAATGACCTCAATACCTCTTAAAGGTAAACAGACGAGGTCTACAGAAAAAGTTTTCTCCTGGATGGTGACTTGACAGTCTTTACATACAGAGGAAGTTAATACCCTTTCCCCTGTAGGGGTTACTACGGATAGCTCATAGGGAGTTTCAGAAATAGGAAACTGAAACTTCCTAATACATTCTTCTGATATAAATGAATGACTAGCACCAGAGTCAAATAACACCATAAGAGAAAATCCATAGATATAGCATGTACCTTGAATCATTTCAGAAGATTGAGCAACCTCTTGGCCGCTCAGGGTGAAAACCCTTCCTTTCACCTGAGGCCTCTGTTCTAGCTGCTTCCCCACATTCTGTGGGCAGTTTCTCACAAAATGTCCCTTTTGTCCACAATTGAAGCAGACATCTTGTCCCATGTAGCATGGCCGGTTACCATGCATGTGTCCGCACTTAGCGCACTTGACTGGGGCGAGGTCTTGTTAAAAAGGTCTAGGACCCGTAGTCAATGGCCTCTTTCCAGCTCCATATCCACTTCTTCTCATGTTCTTTCCAGGGTTGGGAAAATTTTTCTTCCTCTTCCATAGGTTTCGCCTTTGCTTCTCGTCCTCTACTGCCCTTAAACTCTTTTCCAGGAGTCTGCATTTATTTATCAGAGGTACAAACTCCCTGATCTCCACAGCTATAACAGGATTCTTTATCTCCGGGTTTAGTCCCGCTTTAAACTTAGCCGCATTACATGCTTCATCTGGGTTATATCGCAGATAAGAGGAGAACTTAGACAGCTCCTCAAACCTTGCGATATACTGGTCCACGGTCATGCTGCCTTGCCTGAGTTGGAGGAATTCGATCTCTTTCTCTACCGTACAGTACTTGGAAAGTACTTTTAAAAAAATAATGTCCTTGAACACTTTCCAGGTGATCTGTCTTCCCTGATGAGCTAAAAGTTCTCTAGCTCCACGCCACCAGTATTCTGCTTCATCCTTTAACATATATGCAGCAAAAATAACTTACTGCTCTTTAGTACAGCCCATCACTTCAAAGATTTTTCTCTAATTCCCTTATCCACCTTTCGGCTACCGTTGGGTCATAGCCACCTTAGAAACAAGGTGGTCTAGTCCTCAAGAACTCGGATATGCCATTATCTTTTCCAGCCATCCGGTTGTTAGCACCATTCTCACCATTTGGGTTATTAGCATTCTGTAGATATTGTAAAATTTGGTTGGTGGTCATGACTTGGTCTCGAATTGCCGTGGCTAGGTTGTGTAGGGTTTCCTCCGCATTGTTTGCCGGATTCCTCCTTGGTGGTGCCATTTTCTACTGTGGCAAAAACAAAGTTATGCTGCTATTAAGGTAATCAAGCCCAATAGTTAGTTCAAAAATATTTAACAACAGTCATAACACCACCTCGGCATGTAGGTAGGAAACACTAGTAATTTCTTACCTATATGAATTCACTGATCCCTACACAGCACAACCACAAACATACTCACGACACTATAAGATCAATTCAGATAACCATCCACCCACTGGCATCTAGGATCGACCTGCTCTAATACCAATTATGTAACAACTCTATTTAAGTATCAATTTTTTTTTAAATACCATGAAGTTATTACCTCGTTACAACTTAACTCAATATAACATTTATTTAATTTATACAACACAGAGTTCACATACATGTCATTAATCAAAACATACGTACAACATATCAAACACATAAAAATCTACATCTTATTTATTCTGGTTGACCAATTCCAGAGATACAGGTGCGGGTGGTTTCAACTTCACCGGGATCTAAGCCAACTCAACCACAAATATTTTATTTACTTCTGGGATCTGCCAACATAAAGTACTCGATCCAACGTGCACTAAAAGCCAGAGCTATAGAAAAATCTGCATAACTAGTTTTCTGAACATGATATGGAAATATAGTGAGAATTAAATCCCAGTAAGTTCAACAATAAATCATCATCAATATAGCTCATCACGTCAAGTTCAGCTGTATAAACTACAGAAAATAACTTTGGTCACATGAATGCATTATATCTATGCACATAAGAATCATACAGTAATGATATGTATGACAGGATGAACTATTTTTAGAATATCATATGATGGCCATCAACTTATTCTCATTTCAAGCTACCCGGTCAGGGTGAGTATCCTCTACTCTCCGGTACGGGATTTTCTTGCTCTGTCTGACATGGCACACTTTCTCTTTCTTTTCTCATAATCATAATCATAACCGTTGGAAGGGCGTTCCCTACTGGTGCACCACATGGATTTCCATGTGACCGTGCTCATTTCTTTTCTTTTCACAATGATAGCAAAAAATAAGCTTTCAATAACAAGTATGTTCATCAAAATATAACTATTACCATAAATCATTGGTAATCATGCCATGAACATAACCATTTCAAATATCACTTTATAAAATATTTCCATGTTAGAATTTCACACTTAAGATGGTAAGAAGTTCATACAATGGCAATGGCTATGGCATATACTAGTCATTTATAAGATTCGTCTTCTTTTTTAAATATTAATTTTATTTCTTTATTTTCTTGATGCAAGTTTTCATCATATCTAACCTTCTCTTACTAATCAAAGCATAACTCCCTCAATTGAACTCCGATGTAGATTATCTTAGTGTCAATTTCAAGATAAAACAATTATCTAAAACTATTATGTTAAACATTGTAGCGAAATATTAAGAAATCAAGGTGATATCACTCCCTAAATGTACAGGTTATTTCTTCTCGAATAGGTTCTAAGCTCTACCTACTAATCTGTCCATATATCCCTCATAAGAATTCTAAATTAAGTAATTCCAGTGGCTAAAAATCTGTGACACATATATCTATAATTCATATGTTAACCATTTACTTTAATTCCTTATATAATGTTCCCAGAAATTAAAACACTGAAGCTATCCTAACATATTCTTCCCTTATTAACCATTTTCTGACCATTGCTTACTAATGGGACCATATCTACCTCATATGGACTCCAACTTGAGTGATTCCTGTGGCCAAAAATCCATGAAACACATATCTATAATTCTTATGTTAACCATTTATTTTAATTCTGTACAAATAATTCCCAGAAAGTAAAATACAGAAGCTATCCTAACATATTCTTCCCTGATGAATCATTTTCTAACCTTTGACTACTAATCGGCTCATATGTCCCTCATATGGACTCCCAATTGAATGATTCCAGTGGTTAAAAGTCCATGACACACATATTTATAATTCTTATGTTAACCATTTATTTTAATTCCCTACAGATAATTCCCAGAAATTAAAATACAGAAACTATCCTAACATATTCTTCCCTGATGAACCATTTTCTGACCTTTGACTACTAATCGGCTCATATCTTCCTCATGTGGACTCCAAATTGAATGATTCCAGTGGCCAAAAATCCGTGACCCACATATATATAATTCGTTTGTTAACTATTTATTTTAATTCCATACAGATAATTCTCAAAAATTAAAATACAAAAGCTGTCCTAACATATTCTTCCCTGATGAACCATTTTCTGACCTTTGACTACTAATCAGACCATATCTACCTCATATGGACTCCAAATTGAATGATTCCAGTGAGTAAAAATCCTTGACACATATATCTTTAATGCTTATGTTAACTATTTAATTTATTTCCCCATAAATAATTCTCAGAAATTAAAACACAGAAGCTAAAAGTTTTGCTACTCATAGCCATACCTATGCAGAACTTTTTATACCACTCTAATTATTCAAACATACATCACATGCAAGATCAATATGTAACATGATATAACAACATCATGACCAATCATCAAAGTTCTAAGATCAAAATCTCATATAAATATTATAAGTTTCAAAAGTTTTCTTCAAAAAGAAATATTGTTAAACTTACCTGGAGCACTTAGTCCCATAGACTTCTCCTTCCTCTTTCTTCCTTTCATCCTCTCCTTTCCTCACTCTACCTTGCTTCTATTTTTCCTCTCCCTCACTTGGATGAAATTATAATGTTGTAAGGGTGGGTTTTCTTATATAGACCACCAAATAATTCAACTTTCATGATCATGGGTCTACCTTATCACAATTAGATTACACTTGGTTAAATTTTTGGAAAACAAACAACTTATGTTCTTGTCTTCTTCTTCCTTAGTTAAGATATGCATAGGAAAAGGAGATTTGTATTTTGAAAATTATGATAATATGTTCTTAAATTATGGAACAAGGTCCCTTTGATTTAGGGATTCATTTCCACTTTCTTTTGTCTTAAACAATTATGATAGGTTTGCTTTTTTAGGTGGAAAATTTCTAGCCCTTGAATCTCCATTATTTGGTTGATATTATTTGTGTGGGATAGGAATCTTTTGTCCTAATGCCATGTATTATCATAGCACTTGCTAAAATTATGAGTGTAGGATATAGATGTTTTTGTCCTAGAGCCTTGTATTATTATGCCACTTGCCAAAATTATGAATGTAGAATCACACCATTTGCTAAATTTTTGCCTTAATGCCATGTAACCTAATCTTTATTATTATTACATTTTTATATCATCACCTAATTTATTTTATTTTATTTTTCCTCTTGGATTTGGGCTTATTCCTATCCATTATGGGCTTATTCCAACCCATTATGGGCTTATTCCTTCCCATTATGGGCTTATTCCTACCCATTTTAATTGCTTTGGATAAAATTCTACCTTTCTTGGAGGGCTTGGTCACATTTTCATAATTTTTGGGCTATTGGTCCAATTACTATATCCTAGTCCAAGTCTATGATTTATTTCTTGCTTAGGTTATCCAATGGGATCGCTAGAAACTTATGTGATGTCGAAAAACTCTATATGAAGTGTCCATAGGTAAAAGAATAATGTATGGGTAAAGATTTTAAACTTAGTAACTCTAGTTCTTGAATTAGGAAAAATTACCCTCATCCAATGTTCTTGAAATTTTATGACCTTTACTTGTTTCTAAAAATTTATCTTCCTTATCCAAGAATTTTGCATCTCTTTAGTATGTTATTTCTAATTGTTTTTTCCTATTAGGTTTTCCCTCTTTATTTGTTCTCTTAATGTTAGAAACATTTTCTATGCATATACATAAGGTGAAGAATTTCTAAGGATTATATTTCCTTAGATATCTAAAATATTGTCTAATAAATTTTATTTCCTTAATTAAATATTTATGTACTTTTATCAATAAAAGAAACAAAATTAGGGATGTTACAGGAAGGGCACAGCTCTGGAGCAGATGACATTAATGAAAGATTCCTAGATGAGCAACTCTATCTTCTGTCCTAAGATGATGTGCCATGGTATGCTAATTATGTAAATTACCTTGTGAGTGGAATGCTCCCACCAGACTTGACGTGGCAGCAGAAGAAAAAATTTATGCATGAGGTAAACTCATACTACTGGGATGAACCATATCTTTGCAAGCAATGTGCTGATCAGATGATAAGGAGGTGCATACTCAGTGAAGAGATGGAGCAAATCTTGCAGCAATGCCATGCTTCCCCTTATGGAGGTCATTTTGGAGGAGTTAGAATTGCAAACAAGGTGCTGCAGGCAGGGTTCTATTGGCCCTCTTTATTCAAGGACTCCCACTCCTACACAAGGCAATGTGACCGGTGCCAGAGGACAGGGAATATATCTCGCAGACATGAAATGCCACTGAACAACATCTTAGAGGTGGAATTATTTGATGTCTGGGGAATAGATTTCATGGGACCATTTCCCTCGAGTTTCGGCAAGCAATACATTCTTGTTGCTGTAGGCTATGTCTCAAAGTGGGTGGAAGCCAGTGCATCCCAGACTAATGAAGCCAGAGTCGTGACTAGATTTCTGAAGAAAAACATATTTACAAGTTTTGGAACCCCCAGAGCCATCATCAACGATGGAGGGACCCATTTCTGTAATCAGCAGTTTAAGGCACTACTTGCCAAATATGGAGTAAGGCACAAGGTGGCAACCCCCTATCACCCACAAATGAGTGGGCAGGCTAAAGTCTCCAACAGAGAGATCAAGAGAATCTTGGAAAAAATAGTAGGCCCCACTAGGAAGGATTGGTCCTCCAGGTTGGATGATGCACTATGGGCCTATAGAACAGCCTATAAGACACCTCTGGGCATGTCACCATACATATTGGTATTCAGGAAGGCTTGTCATCTACCAGTAGAGTTGGAACATCGAGCATATTGGGTATTGAAGAAGCTAAACTTGAACCTGGAAGCTGCGAGTGAGAAGAGGATGCTACAGCTAAATGAGCTGGATGAATTTCGTGGTCAGGCCAATGAGAAAGCCAAACTGTACAAGGAGAAAGCAAAGCAATGGCATGAAAAGAAGATACAACCCAGGAGCTTCAAAGTGGGACAGAGAGTACTACTGTACAACTCCAGGCTGACCTTGTTTCCTGGGAAGTTGAAATCTCGTTGGTCTAGTCCCTTTAGCATAAGCAAGGTCTTCCCATTTGGGACTATTGAATTGGAAGAAGAAAAGGAAGGGATGACATTCAGGGTTAATGGACAAAGGGTCAAGAACTATCTAGGAGGTGATGTGGACAGATAGCACACCTCCATTCAGCTGCAAGAGGAATGAACAGGATGGAAGTCAGGTTGAAGACTCTAAAAACAAGCGCTCATGTGAGGCAACCTATGTTTAAATTTGTTGTTGTTTAAGTTAACAGTTTTAAGATAGTTTAAATCATAAGTCTGATAGCATTTGTGTTTGTTACGCAGGATGGGAAGCATAGAAGTTTGCAGAACCAGTTTTTGTTTTGCTACAGCAAACCTATACTAAAGATAGTCCTTGCTTTGCTACAGCAGGATTAAGAACAAGCACTCTCTGCTGCAGCAAAAATCCTAGGCAACCCAGTTTTTGCTGCAACATTGCTGCAGCAACGCAGTTAGCCCTAAATCAAGGGGTTCCCCTCTGCTATGCTTCTTACAAAAAAAAAGACAAATATTTTCAAAAAATTGTTGTCAAAAGCAAAATGGGGGCGGGAAAAGGGAAGAAGCCCATAAGTCCCAAAAACACGTCGTCCACCATCATTAAACCTTTGCAACTTCCCCACTCCCTTCACCCTCGAGCAGCTCTCCTGAGTTCCCAAAATCCCTACAGTCTCCTCACCTCCTTCGTACCAGAACCATCCATTTCCAAACCCTCGAACCAATCATGCCGAGAATCAAGACAGTGCCCAGGAAGGTAAGTAAGGTGAAGAAATTCACCTCTGAGGAAACCAGGCAGAAGCATGACGAAGAGATTGTGCCCAGAAACTTTTGCGCTAAGAAAGGTTTCACCCTCGCCTCCTCTGGAGATTTGGGGATGCCAATGTACGTTGGCACAGTGGTCAAGCAGAGGGGTTGGGAAAATTTCGCAAGGCACCCGTAAACGGCCCTCATACCTTTGGTTCGAGAATTCTACGCAAACCTCTCACCCGAAAATGAGAAGTGGGTGACAGTCCGGGAGATTAAGGTTCATTTCGACCAAGCCTCCATCAACAAGGCTTACAATCTGCTGGACGAAGAGGACCAGTATGAAGAATATCTACAGAGTCTACAGGAGGAAGACTAGGATGCGATGCTTACCCGGGTGTGCCTTCCCGACACCACGTGGGATAAATCCCCTCAAGGCTCCACCACCATCAATTGAGTCTCTCTGGTGCCTGCGGCTAAGGTGTGGTATCACTTCCTTAAGACCCGCATGCTACCTTCTACCCATGGGCAGACAGTGTGCCGAGACAGAGTGGTAATGGTGGACGCACTCATATTCGGCCGACCACTCAATGTTGGATGAATCATCAGTGGCCAAATCTGAGCATGTGCCAACCGGAAAAAGGGAAGCCTACTTTTCCCTTCCCTCATCACTATACTGTGCAAGAATCGTGGAGTCCCAGTCTCCATTGATGAAGAAGCACTAAAGGATGCTAGCCACATCACTGCCACCACCATTGCCCGGTTTGTCTTGGAGAAAGCGGCCCCACACCCACCAGCTCCTTCCCGAAATCCTCCACATACTGCCGGACCCTCTACTTCATCCACTGCCCATCAGTCACCTGAAAAGACTTTGCAGTTCATCCTCAATCAACAAGCTACAATTCTGAAGCAGTAAGCTGTGCTTCTACAGCTTCAGTAAACCTTCTGGCGTTATGAGCAAAAAAGGGATTCTGGCGTTATGAGCAAAAAAGGGATTTTGCCTTTCACAACACCCTCGAGCAAAACTTTAAACAATTTTTCCCATTTCTGGAGTTTCCCACCGACTTGCTCCATACCACCTTCAAGGAGTCAGCCCCAGCTCCTAAGCCACAGATAGAGGAACAAAAGGATTCTGAAGGATCCTCCTCCAGCAAGGAGCCCCACCCGGAACCCTACCAGACACCAGTAGGAACCGAATCCTTTGATGATGATGAGCCCATTGCCAAACAGGCAGCAATGCTGCATAAAGGAAAGGCCCCACAACAATCAGCATAGCGTAGAAGTGGACTCAGAAGCTCCTCAAGGTCATCTGGGGGTCAATACCCCTAGGGTGCTGCAGCATACCTGCTAGCACCCTCAGGAAGTTCCCTAACTCTTATCCTTTCTCTGCTATATTTGGAATTCCTTTGCTTCTGCTTCTATTTTTTGGGTGTCTTTTGTGCTTTGGCCATTGCATCAGCAGTGAGGACACTGCTCAATTTTAAGTTTGGGGGGGATATATTATAATGTTTGTTGTGGCATTTCTATGGCTTAGTGTTGCTTCAATATTGCTGTAGAGGTTGCTGAAGCATGGACTTGCTTATTTGTGTGTTGCTTATCTATGTAACTGTTTATATTGCTGTTTACTTATGTTTCTGCCTACCTGTGTTAAATGAGTCTGCTTTAGTACTTACTGATTTTGATTAATACAGTTATAATTGTATGATAAAAAGCTTCCAAAAATTTAAAAAAAATAAACAGGGAAATGAGTATGCATATGGCATAGCCTGCTGAAAGTTCTGGGATACTCCATGAGGAGGATTGGGTAGTTCGCTAGAAACCAGAATAGGAGACCTACAACCTTACCCAATCACACACAGAACCCTCTTCTAATGAGCACAGGATCATGGGCAGTTTTCCAAAGAAAAATTTGATAATCTTTCAGAAATTGGACCTAAGTCTTAAAGCTAGTACTGGGAGCTTTTTGTAGAATTATAAAAGAGGCAGACGCATAGGGTCAGAAAGGTTTAAGTTTGGGGGGAAAAGTATAAAAAAAAATTTGGACACTCCAATGCTCTATAGTTCCTTAGTAACCAGGGGTATGCATGAGCCTCATGTGTGCCTTTGCGTAAAACAGGGACATAGAGTATGAGTGGGAAGCAGTTTAAGGGTGATAAGGCTGAGTAACCGGGTGCCTGCATTGAACATGTTGGCATTCGCGTCAAAAGGCACTAATGACCTCTTCTAGAATAAGATCTATGCAAAAAAAAGAAGAAAGAAAATCAATGAGCTGCCACCCCCCCCACATTTGTTGACTTGGCTGCACCTATGATAAATGCCAACTTAACCTAGGAAGCTCGATATATTAGTATGAAAGTCTTAGGAACTCTGGCTGTTTTTGACCCAAGTGGCTCTTAGGGAAACTATCCATGTCACACACACAACTTCAAAGAAGGATTTTGTTGTGATTAGGAGTAAGGTTTATGGTGTCCTTTATATGAAAGCAATCCTGAGAGTTCAGAGCTATCAGCAGAACTATGGATTCATGCATGAGAAAAGTCTGGAATTTCTGGTTGGTAGGAATGTGGTGAACAGAGCAGATTGCTTGGGGACAAGCAATCCCTTAAGTTTGGGGGGATTTGATAGCTACAATTTATTTTAGTTTTTATATGCTTTCTGAGTGCATTTACTGAGTTGTTTTGGTGTTTTAAGCACTCTTATTCCCTGATTAAATTGAATGGGATGACCCTTTTAGATATAACATCAGCTACCCCGTTGCTGCAGCATTTTAGTAAGCATATAGCAGAAACCTGAGTGCTATTGGTTGAGCTGCTCCCTTTTTTCTGCAATACACTTATTCTGCTTGATATGGTGCAGGTGACAGCAGAGCAGGGCTACGCAGCAAGTGCAACCTCCACCCAGCAGGAGAGAAAAGTAACAAAAACTGACACTGCAGGCTGGTGGCACAGAACTGTCCCACTACTGAAAGTGGAAAGGACAAAGTTGCACGCAGAGGTGGTTTTACAACAGAGCAGGGGGAATGACGGCAAAAGCAAGGTAGCTGACTGGGACCACAAGGCTGAACGATAAAGAGAGGCAAAGAGGGGGAGATAGAGGAGGACGACGGGAAGGGGGAGAAAGAAGGGAGTAGCTGCACACTGCCAAGGGCATCAGTCAAAGAGATAGAGTGAAATCTCGGGATTTTGTTGTTGTTTTTATTTTGTTTTCCTTTTTCTTATGTTTCCTATCAAAACTGCACTGGCATTTTTTCTTTGATCAGTAGAAATGTATACCAGTGATTCTGGGTTGTTTGTAACCAGTGTAACCATCAGGCTTGGCTAGTTTTCGGCTAGGGTTGCACAAGGGTTGTAATGAACTTAAGCACACTTTTTAGTAAAACACATTTCGCTGCAGCACTATTTTTACATTCATCTGTGTTTATATTTTAAACTCCTCTGATAACGTAAGTTAGTGGAGGTAGATTGAGGCCAATATTCACCCGGGAGGGGAATGGAGGCTGGAAAAATAGTTCGAATAGATAGGGATAGCCAATATAGGAATGCACAACTCAGAGGTGAAGACTGCTACAGGAATGCAGGTCTGAACCTCAGAGTTGCAAGGAATGGAAGTCTGGAAAGACTCCATTCAAGACTGAACTGGGCACCTAGGGCAGTTGCTGTAGCAATTCCTGGAGCAATATGAGTGCATTAGTTCATGGCAACCCTGAGCAACCCTAGACCTCCTTATTCCATTTTCTTTACATCCTAGTACCCCTCGTCCTAGTTATAGCTGTATTTAATTTGAACCACCTTTATTTTATTTTATAAACCATCTTATCGTTGCTACAGCATTTCACACAGCAACGTCTCCCTAACAGTTTTTAGTTCACTCCTCGTGGGACGATACTCACTCATAACTTTATTACTTGGTCACGACACGTGCACTTGCGTTTTGACACTGTATTCATCTTTTCATGAAACTAACCCAACAACAAGGTCCCTTTAATTTAGGGATTCATTTTCTTTTTCTTTTGTCTTAATCAAGTATGATATGTTTGCTTTTTTAGGCGAAAAATTTTCAGCCCTTGAATCTCCCTTGCTTGGCTGAAATTATTTTTGTAGGATAAGGATGTTTTTTCATAATGCTATGTATTATTACCCACGTGTTGAAATTATGAATATAGGATATATATGTTTTCTCCTAAAGCCATGTATTATTACGTACTTGTTGAAATTATAAATGTAAGATATATATGTTTTGTCTTAATGCCATGTGACCTAATTTTGATTATTATAACAATACTATTTCCTCACATGATTCTTATTTTTCCTTCTTGGATTTGGGCTCATTCTTACCCATTTCCTTTGCTTTGGTTGAAATTTTACCTTTCTTGAAGGGCTTGGTCACATTTTCATGACTTTTGGTCACATGAATGCACTTTATCTATACACATGAAAGTCATACTGTAATGACATATATAGCATGAATAACTATTTTTAGAATATCATATTATGACTATCAACTTATTTTCATATCAAGCTACCCCAGTCAGGGTGAGTACTTTCTACTCTCCGATACAGGTTTTTCTCGCTCCGTCTAACATGGCACACTTTTTCTTTTTTTTCTCATTAACATAATCATAGTCGTGAGTAGGGCGTCCCCTATTGGGCACCACACAGACCACTACGTGATCGTGCTCGTCTCTTTTCTTTTCTTTTCTTTTAACATTAATAGCCAAAAATATGATTTCAATAACAAGTATGTTCATTATACTCACATGCGATAATTGATCATCAAAGTATAATCATGACCAAAAATTATTGGTAAAATACAATCTTGCCATGAACATAATCATTTTCAAATATCACTTTATCAAATATTTCTTTGATGGTAAGGAGTTCATGCAATGGCAATGGCTATGGCATACACTAGTCATTTATTATTTTTATTTATAAGATTCTTCTTCTTTTTTAAATATTATTTTCCTCTCTCAATAAGCAGGGCATAACACCCTCATTTTAAATCTGATTGAGGTAATTTTAGTGTCAATTGAAAGATAAGAAAATCCTCTAAAACCCTTATGTTGAAAATTTTAGTGAAATCTTAAGTAATCATGGTGTTACTACTCCCTCAAATTCAATGTTATTTCTTTTCAGGTAGGTTCAAACCTTTACTTACTAATCTACCATATCTCCTTCATACAAACTCCAATTGAGGTGATTCCAAAGCCTATAAAAATCTAAGACATTTATATACAACTTTCATGTTCATCCTTGCTTCAGATTCCTTACGAGTTATTTCTAGAAAATTGAAAAACAAATGTTTACATTTACCACCCATGATTCTAGACTAATTCTAACCTCTACTCATTAATCAGACATATCTTCCTCATATGGAATCCAAATTAAGTGATTTCAGAGCCTATAGATCCATTATACATATATATATATATTTATTATGTTAACCATTTCCTTTAGTTCCTTACAAATTGTGCCAAAAAATTCAAACACAAAAGCATACTTAACTGATTCTTCCCTGGTTAGCTAGTTTCTGACCACTGCTTACTAATCTGACTATATCTTCCTAATATGGATTCGAAATTGAATTATTCTAGTGGCTAAAATTTCTTTGAGAAATATATATATATATATATATATATATATATATATATATATATATATATATATATATATATATTATGCTAACTATTTATTTTAATTCTCTATAGATTTCTTCAAAAAAGTCAAACACAAACGCTTACCTAACAGATTCTTCCCTGGTTAACCCTTTTCTGACCATTGCCTAAACATTTGTGAGACATATATCTACATTTTTCGTGTTAACCATTTCTTTTAATTCCTAACCGTTTCTTCCCAGAATTTCAAAAACTGAAGCTTCCCTGGTTACCCTGAAATCCAATTTCCTAACCAAACCTTTCCTATGGTTTTAGTTCATCATTTTATTACTTCGTCTTCCATTTTATTCCTAATTTACATATAATCATATTCCATCAATTTTTCACCACATTCAAATATACAAAATAGCAACATAAAAATACTAAAATTTTGCCAACCATAGACCTATGCAAAACTTTTCACACCAACTGAAATGTTCAAAACATCCATCATATGCAAGATAACATGTAAGATTATATAGAAACATCCATAACCAATCATCAAAGTAGCAAATATTGTAAATTTTATCAAAGTTCTAAGATCAAAATCCCATAAAAATGTTATAATTTTCACAGCTTTTCTTTAAAGAGAGATATTATTAAACCTACCTAAAGATCTCCCTAGCTCACTTAGTGAATTCTTTTTCTTGTTTCCTCTTGAAGGAAGTAGCAAGATTCCTCCCTTCCTTTAGCTTTTCTAGTAGCTTAAATAAGAGAAGGAGGGTGACTTTTGAACTCTAAGGATAAAGAGAAAATATGAATTCAAGTAGAGATTAAGCTAACTTACCTTAAGTACTTAGTGTAATATCCCTAATTTTTATTTCTTTTGAGGCATGAATAATTTACTAAAATTAAAGGAATAAATAATAAAAGATTACTAAGGAATTTTAATAGGAAGCATGTCTTAGAAATTTCCTAATCTTTATGTGCAAATATAGTAGAAAGGTTGGATCATGGAACTTTAAGAGCTAAATTCTCTAAGTTGATATCTCACCCTACACATTTGGGCTTCCACTTAGGATGCCAATTCTTGGACATCTCATATAGGACCTTTTTCCACATTATAGGAGTTCTTGGCAACCCACATGGATGGCCTAAGTAGTAGACATGACATAGGCTTGGACTAGGATGGAAGAGTTAGACTAATAACCTAAAACCCATGAAGGTGTGGCCAAGCCCATCCCTTCGGTGGGAATTTCAGCAATAGTGTGTAATAGTAACCCAAATAGTGAAACAATCATTTCCCTTGAAGACTATGTCATAAGCAAGTCTTAGAGTGCCTCACAAGTTAAGTGTTGAGTGCTCCATAAGCCAAGCTCTTACCACATGGATGAAGGCAGAATTTTCCCCCTCTTGACACATGCACTTTGGCCAGCTAGGAAAGGGGAAGGAATGCTGGAAAATTTGCCACATAAATGAGTTAGTAAGCCACATTAATGCCTCTTTGAGTAACCTACAAGTAGAAGCAAGTGATACTAAAATTTAGGGATATTTTACCACTTGTCTCAGCCCCATCTCACCATGAAAAATAAAGCATCTATTCCCCCCATTTTGCTGAGCATATTTAGGTAAAGAGGGAGTAAGGAAGACCAAGACTTTTCATCCCTCAAGAAGCAAGCATGTGAGCCCTAATGATGACCATATGGAATGTCCCACAAGAAAAGGCAAAGACCTATGATTTGGGGGAAGTTGACCCTTTAATTTTTAAACACACTCCACCCTTAGCAAGAGAGTTTCAATCAAGAGAGAGACAGCAAGAAAGAGCAGAAGCAAAGAGAGAAAAGAGAGGGAAGATGGAAGGAAGAAGAGGAGAAGTATAGAAAGCTTAAGTGCTCAAGGTAAGTAGGCCACACCATCACCTTAAGCCATCCTTTCTCTCTATCTTTAGCATCTCAAAATCACCCTCTTTCTCATTTTCTTGCTGCTGGAAAGGCAAGGGGAGAGGAGGGATTTCACCACACTCAAGGAGGAAGGCAAAGGAGAGAATTAGCTAAATAAGCTAGGAAGATTCATTGGTAGGTTTAACAATAAATTCTTTTGAAAGAAACTTTGAAATTTTGTAACATTATTTAGGACTTTGATCCTTGGACTTTGATGATATTTGTAAGAATTTCTCTACTTTGATGAGGGCCATGGATGTTTCTATATTATGTTGCATGTTGATCTTGCATGTGATAGATGTTTCTATATTATGTTTCATGTAGAAAATTTCTGCATGGTCTTGGCTATGGGAGGCAAAATTTTAAGGCTTTTGTGCTGATATTATGTATGTTAAAATGTAGTGAAAACTTGATGGAAGATGGTTATGATGATAAAAATGAGTATGTCCTTAAAACACCTAGGAGAAGTTCGAATGGATTTTTGCTGAAGTACACTCTTAGTGATGCTTGATTTGATTCTGTTTCTTGAAGAAGTGGATGATGGGATATATTAATTTTTAGTACTAGTAATTTAAATAAAATATTGAAGGATTCAACTGTATGATTAGGAAAAATCTAGGAAGAAAATGGAAGAGGATTTAATACAAGAAGGAACTAGAACTCTAGGACAAGCTAGACCAGAAAGTTGGATTTCAAAATCACCAGAAGTGCTTTTATGTTTGAATTTCTGGGAACAATATGTAGGTTATTAAAAGAAATTCTTAACATAAAACTTGTAGATATATGTCTCACGGATTTTTAGTCTCTAGAATATCTTAATGTGGAGATAATATGAGAAAAATATGCCTAAAACAGTAACAGAAGGTTAGGAACATTTCGTAGTGCAGTAAGGTGTAAGAATAACTTTTGGTTTTGAATTTTCTGGGAACAATCCGTAAGCAACTGGAAGAAATTATTAACATATAAATTGTAGAGGTATTTCTCACGGATGTTTAGGCTTTGGAATCACTTAATTTGGAGATAGTATGAGTAAGATATGACCCAGTTAGTGAACAAAGGTCCAAACTTACCCGAGAAAAAATCATAGTGAACGTGGAGATCAATTAACACCCTGAAATATTAGGAGTTTACTAAAACGATGAACATGAAGATTTTAGATAATTGTCTTAGTTTTTCATAGGCTTTGGAATCACTAGATATGGAGTTTTAATGAAGGAGATATGGGCCAACCAGTGTCAAGAGGTTTGGGCCCAGAAATCCAGAATGCATCTTGGGCCTTAAAAATTGGAGAGATAACAATTTTCCAATAAAAATAAGTATTAAAACCTTTGAGAGATTAATGAAATAACATATAAGGGCCTTAGGTAAAAGAGATGACAAAAAGGAAAATAAATGAAAAAGAGCATATGTTGAAAGGAAAGATAAGATTATTGGAGGCCAAATAGATAGAATAGATGGATAAAATAATATTTAAGAAAGAAGAAGAATCTTATAAATAAAGGGATAAATGAAGAAGTTGGATGTAAGCCCTAGGCATTTCCATTGCATGAATTTCTTAAATTCCTAAGTGTGTGTTTTTGGTATGATGATTTACGAAATGATTATGTTTGGAAAAATGCAATTTATGGCATGAGAGCATGTTGGGCACATTTTTGTAAATGGCATCATATTGTGGCTATCAATATGAAAAAGAAAGAAAAGCAAGTGGTCACATGGCAGTCCGTGTGGTGCACCAAGTAGGGGACGCCCTACTTGTAACATCCTTAATTTTGTTTCTTTTATTAATAAAGGTACAAAATATTTAATGTAAAATATCTAATTTTGTTTCTTTAAAGATACAAAAATATTTAATTAAGGAAATAAAATTTATTAGACAATTTTTAGATATATAAGGAAATATAATTCTTAGAAATTCTTCACCTTATGTGTATGCATAGAAAATGTTTCTAACATTAAGGGAACAAGTAAAGAGAGAAAACCTAATAGAAAAAATTAGAAATAATATACTAAAGATAGACAAAATTCTTTGGTAAAGAAGATAAATTTTTGTGAAGTAAGTAAAGGTCTTAAAATTTTAAGAAGATTGGATTAGGGTAATTTTTTTTTCTAATTTAAGAGTTATAAATTTCTAAGTTTAACATCTCCACCCATAAATTGGGCTTCCACCTATGGACACTTCATATAGATTTTTTCCACTTAACATAAGTTTCTAGCAAGCCCATTGGATAACCTAAGCAAGAAATAAAGCATAGACTTGTATTAGGATATAAAAGTTGAACTGATAACCCAAAAATTATAAAATTGTGACGAAGCCCTCCAAGAGAGGTAGAATTTTATCCAAAGAAAAGGAAATGGGTAGGAATGAGCCCAAATCCAAGAGGAAAAATAAAATAAAATAAATCATGTGATGAAATAATAGTGTAATAATAATAAAAATTAGGTTACATGGCATTAAGACAAAAATTTAGCAAGTGGTATGATAATACAAGGCATTAGGACAAAACATCTATATCCTACACTCATAATTTTAGCAATTGGTTTCATAATACATGGCATTAGGACAAAACATTCATATCCCACACAAATAATTTTAGCCAAATAAGGGAGATTCAAGGGCTAGAAACTTGCCAATTAGAAAGGCAAACCTATCATACTTTATTAAGACAAAACAAAAAGGAAATGAATCCATAAATCAAATGGACCTTGTCCCTTGTCTTAAGAACATATTATCATAATTTTTAAAATACAAATTTCATTTTTCTATGCATATCTTGACTAAAGAAGAGGAAGACAAGAACATGAGTTGTTTGTTTTCCAAAAATCAACCAAAAGCATCTTAATTGTGATAAGGTAGACCTATGATCATGAAATTTGAATTATTTGATAGTCTATTTAAGCAAAAACCACCCTTATAACATTATAATTTCATCCAAGTGAGGGGGAGAAGAAAGCAAGGAAGAAAAAGGAGAAGTCTAGAGGACTAAGTACTCAAGGTAAGTTAGCTTAATCTCTACTTCAATCCATCTTTCTTCTTCATCCTTGGAATTCAAAAATTCACCCTCCTTCTCTTATTTAAGCTGCTATAAGAGTTAAGAGCAGGGAGGAATCTTGCTACTTCCTTCAAGAGGAAACAAGAAAATGAATTCACTAAGTGAGCTAGGGAGATCCTTAGGTAGGTTTAACAATATTTCTTTTTGAAAAGTTTTGAAATTTGTATCATTTATATGGGATTTTGATCTTAGAACTTTGAAGATTGGTCATGGATGTTGCTATATCATGTTACATATTAATCTTGTAAGTGATGTATGTTTGAATACTTAGGCTGGTGTAGATAGTTCTACATAGGTATGGCTATGGATGGCAAAATTTTACACTTCTGTTTTTAAACTTCTAGAAAGAATTGGTAAGGAATTTAAATAAATAGTTAACATGAAAAATGTAGATATATGTCTCACGGATATTTAGACACTAGAATCACTCAATTTGAAGTCTATATGAGATAGATATGGTTTGATTAGTAAGCAGTAGTCAAAAAATGATTAATCAGTGGAAAATCTGTTAGGAAAGCTTATATTTTTGAATTTTTGGGAATATTTTGTAGGGAATTAAAATAACTAATTAACATAACAATTATATATATATATATATGTGTGTGTGTGTGTGTGTGTGTGTGTGTGTGTGTGTGTGTGTCACGGAATTTTATCCATTGGAATCACTCAATTTGGAATTCTTATGAGAGAGATATAGATAGATTAGTAAGTAGAGATCAGAACTTACCTGAGAAGGAATAACATGTCCCTTGAGGGAGTAATATCACCAAGAATCTTTAATATTTGGCTAAACTGTTCAACATAATAGTTTTCGATAATTGTTTTATCTTTAAATTGACACCAAGATCACATAAATCAGAGTTAAAATGAGGGGGTTATCTCTGATTAGTAAGAGAGGGTCAAATGGGATGAAAACCTGCATCAAGAAAATAAAGAGATAAAAATATTATTTAAAAAAGAAGAAAAATCTTATAAATGGAAATAATAAATGACTAGTATATGCCATAGTCATTGCCATTACATGAACTTATTATTATCTTAAGTGTGTAATTTTGACATGGAAATATTTTATAAAGTGATATTTGAAACGGTTATGCTCATGGCATGATTACTAATGATTTTTGGTAATAATTATATTTTGATGTGGGTTTAATGAACATACTTGTTATTGAAATCATATTTTTGGCTATTATTGTGAAAAGAAAAGAAATGAGCACGGTCACATGGCAATCCGTGTGGTGCACCAGTAGGAGACACCCTAGCAACGGTTATGATTATGTTAATGAGAAAAAAAAGAAAGTGTGCCATGTCAGACGGAGCAAGAAAAGCCTGTATCGGAGAGTAAAAAATACTCACCCTGACTGGGGTAGCTTTATATGAGAATAAATTGATAGTCATTATATGATATTTTGAAAATAGTTAATCCTGCCATACATGTCATTACTGTACAATTTTCATGTGCATAGATAAAGTTCATTCATGAGACCTAAGGTATTTGTTGTAACTTATACAGATGAACATGACGTGATGAGCTATATTGATTATGATTTATTGTTGAACCTACTGGGATTCAACATTCTTTCTTTTATTCCAAATTTTCTTTAATTGGAATTTTCTTTCGTTAAATTTTACGGTTATTACATTCTTCCCCCCTTAAAAAAATTCGGTCCCCGAATTTCATCTCCATCGTTGCAGATAAATACAAACATCATTGTTCAAACAAATGCGGATATCTGACGCGTATATCCACCTCACTTTCCCAAGTAGCCTCCTCAGAAGAGTGATTTTTTTTTTCCATATCACTTTTACTGTAGGTATTTTTTTTACCGTAACTTCTTTATTTATCTGTCCACTATTGCTACTGATTGTTCCTTATAGGTTAAATCTTCTTGTAATTGAATTAGTGGACATTATATAGCATGTGTTGGATCCGGTAAATATTTCTGTAGCATAGACACATGAAAAATTGGATGAACATTACCCAATGCAAGTAGTAAAACCAAACGATAAGCCACTGAACCGATCTTATCAAGAATTTCAAATGATTCTATTTACCGAGGGTGTAACTTCCCTTTCTTTTCAAATCTCATTACCTCTTTCATTGGTGAGTCCTTCAAAAATATATGGTCACCAACTGATAATTTCCAGTGCTCAACATTCATAGTCCTTATAAACTTTTGACCGGTATTGAGTTTCCAGTATTCTTTTTCTAATCAATTTCACTTTATCAATGACATTTTATAATAAATCTAACTCCACTGAGTCATTTAATAGAACATTTGTAACACCTCTTGCATAAGGCTTAAATCTTCTAATATCATTTTATTATAGACAAATTCTACTAAGAAATCTCCTACCAATCTCGAAAACATATGCTTGAAGCATGCTTTCCAAGCTAGCATCATCAATGTAGATAAGTCATATTCTATCTATTGCATGTTATTCCAAATTAGATTTCTAAAGTTTAACTTTTCTTAATTCACTCACATATTAAGAAACCTATGATGTTCATGTAAAACTTCAAATGATACCATTGTATATTGGCCTAATAATTACTGATATGAGCAGATTCAACTACGGACAATTAATTTTTCCCAACTTTCACCACAATAATATAAAGATACTTAAAGCATAACTTCTAATGTATAAACACATCATTTAAATTTAGTATCAGTCATACTATAATTTAATAAAGATCCTTAAACTTCCTGAATAACTCTCTTGAGATAATATATTCAATTTGTACTTGCCAACATTCCTGCCAATGAAAAATTTCACTTGTATCTTCTTTTACCATTATACTAGTACAATTTTTTTATCTCCGTATATCCTTATTACCTCGGGTCATCCATATTCACAATCTATGGCTTCTTTTGAAATCTCTTTTCTCAACAATTATCCATACGTGTGAATTTCTAATCTCAACATAATTCAAATCCTAAATACTAGACTGAACTTAGCATGGTATATTTTCTAATTTACACATTTATACATTTTTGAAGTACCTTCTTTGGTAGATAAATCCTATCAAGATCTCTATTATTTTAACTTACTAATTATTCGAATATCATAATAATTGAGTTTCAAAGATCAGATATTAACTCTCCTTGTAATAAGGCGAAAGAACCTTGGATTTAATGCCAACCATTAATGAGAAAGAATGCAGAGAAATAGACGAAAAGCATAATAAAGAATGGTGCCAAAATAGAAAGTCAAAAATTTGGACAAAGCATTGAAAAACATTAAAATCGGTAGCCGTAATTCTTGAAAATCTGTAAACAAAATCTATCTACGATTTCGGCAAAAATCGGTGGCCGCAAATTTTGAATATATGTGTCAGAATCTACTTTAAAGCTATTGATATTCGGTGGAAAAGAAACATTTCCGAACTTATAAAAGTCTGTGAAACACAAAGAATACGTAGCTAACTGGTAGGATGCAGTTGATTGCTTCAAAATAGATGTAATCAATCAACTGTAAAATAACCAGTCTAAATTAAATTTCTCAAAATAGCTAAGTCGACTTAATAATACCGATAGTCGACTGACAAAAATATTGAGAAAACAAAATAAATCATTTGATTGTTCCTCTTCAACAATTAATTGGTTTGCATTTTCATCATTTTTTTTAACAATGACGGCTATCACCTACAACTTTTCTCCAAGAATCAAGACATCAATGCCTCATCAAAGACAACAAGAAAAAGACAGATTTCTGGTGATATCTTATCTTATGCTCTTTATGTGCTTAATATGGGTCATAACTACTGTACATATACATGGTTGCCGTCATTTTTGAAATTTTTTTTCTACCTTTAATTTAGTTGATATCCACCAATCCCTCACATAATTGTTCTAATAATACTCGGCCTATTCGCATAGCTATTATAAATATGCCCTTCTCTGAGTTCTATAAATACTTACATTAGTATCTTTGTCTATACTCAAAGTTAAGGTGATAGAAATTATGGAGGGAACCGCATTCCGTCAGTTTCGAAATATTTGTGTCTTTTGTGGTTCTAGTCCTGAAAAAGATGGGGAGTATGTTAAAGCAGCACAAAATCTGGGTATGGTGCTGGCTAGGAGAAGAATTCATTTAGTGTATGGTGGAGGTAACTGTGGGTTAATGGGGTGTGTGGCTACAGCTGCACATGTAGGAGGATGCCAAGTTCTAGGTATTATTCCTACAGCTCTAGCTGCATCCAGCAATATAGGAAAGACAATTGGAGAAGAATATAGAGTAGCTTCCATGTATGAACGCATGGCTAGAATGATGAGAAATACTGACGCCTTCATTGCTTTACCAATTGGTTTTGGTACTTTAGAGGAGATTTTCCAAATAGTCTTTTGGGCACAACTGAATATGCATCACAAACCGATAGGTTTGTTAAATGTTAATTACTTCTTTGATGGTTTGTTGTCTTTTCTAGATCAAACTGTGGAACAGAAGTTTATCCCACACTCAGCACGACGAATTCTCATCTCAGCTTTAGATGCTGAAGAGTTGATTGATGCCTTACAAGCATATGTTCATGTACCTGATCCAACTATTGCTTAAATAGAATGGACGGCAGACAACTGCAGGAAGTGCAAATTGGATTTGGATCTTCATCTGTAACTGTAGTAGAACATAGCCATTTCTGTTCCACTTTTATTTTCTTAAGGTCTATTTGGATACTATCCTTGCTAAACATACTCCTTTAGAGTTTGTAAAACTATCTTTAAATGTTTCTTATGATCCTTTGAACTCTTGTAATATTTTAGTGTATCATCAATAATTGTAATAACAAATTGATCTAGAAATGGCTTAAGTACTCTTTTTTTTATCAAGTCCATGAATGCAACTGGGCATTTGTCAAACTAAATGACATCACCAAGAACTCATAATGCTATAACGAGTCCTAAAAGAAATTTTTTTTTAACATCCTCTTCCCTTATCCACAATTGATGAGATCTAGATATCAAATCAAAAACATATCATCTATATGAGGTAATGAGTATTTATTCCACATTGTCACTTTATTCAATTGTCTATAATCTATGCATAGTCATAGTGATCCATCTTTTTTTTTCACAAATAAAACTGGAGCACTCCAAGTAAAAGTACTAGGGGTATATAAATCCTTAGTCTAACAAGTGTTACAACTGATCCTCCAATTCTTTGAGTTCAGTCGATGCCATTCTATATAGAAGTATAGATACTGGTTGGGTTACAGGAAGTAAATCAATACCAAATTATATTTTATGTTTCGAGGTATTCCTGGCAATTCCTCAGGAATTACATCAGAAAATTCTTTAACCACTGGAATGTATACTTTATATCAACATCTCTTACCACTGTCAAATATCCTTAGCATCGTTTTGTATTATACATTGTTTTGTAATAACTTCTAGGTTGCTAAAGCAAAGATTAGATTACTGGATACTTCACTATAATCTCTTTGTATCAAGAAAGAAGAATCATCAGAAATATTGAATTTAATCATCTTCGGATGACATTCTAAAATGGCATGACATAATCCCAACCAATCCATTCCCGATATCACATCAAAGTCTACCATATCTAGACAACCGGGTACATCGGATGTCACATTCAGAAACCACCATATTTAGTATTTGTATCAATTCTTAAATTTCAAGCTGTAATTGATCCATAGATATCTCTTAAGATGTCACAATATTCAATCCATCTTATACTATAAACTTTAGCAACTTAGAATAGAAAGGAATTTGAAACCCTATAGAATCCCTTAGCAGCACCTGAAGTATAAATATGTCTGGCTTATATCGATACTAGAGCTCCTACTAAAGAATTCTTTGCTCTGATAGTCACAAGGAAACCTAATGCTCTGATACCAACTTGTAACGCCCCTAATTTACATTACGTAAAATAAGCAATTTTTTTAAATGTAAGATAATCTCCATAATTCAATTCTTTATCATAGGAACAAATACATATAGGATCTCTTATGTATACACAATATACAGACCAAGTCTATAAACATCAAAGTACATCAAAAATAGAGATCCTGCATGTAGCGTTCAGAGCAACTGTAGAGTACATTTATATTACATTTGTAAATACTGAGAGCCAAGAAACAATTTAGGCTCACCACAGAAGTACGACACCTAGTTGACCAAGAAGCTGCAGGACCAAACTCTGGGTCTTTATCTGAAAATATGTCAACCTTGTGTAGTGAGTTTTACAACTCAGTGAGTATAAAATACCTCCTATAACCTCTCAAGTCAACATATGGATTGACTCTTTATTTTAAACTTATCACATTGAAAATCACAATTCAGAGATACATCCATATGGGACTCGCATTTTCAAATTTCCTCAGTTCAAATCAAATTCGAATATCTGTAACCATATATAATACAATATGGTCTTAAAACAAACTTAATATGCATTAAAAATTCATTCTTTTCATATAATGCTAAAGTATGTCACAATTTTCAATATACTCAATAGATAAACATGGAATGTGAGTTCATCACCCTTCTGCCTCCTCACATTACCATAGTCACAGTCACAATAGGTAATCAGGGAATGTGAGTTCATCACCCAACTGCCTTCTCACAATACCACTGTCATCATCACAATAGGTAATCAGGGAATGTGAGTTCATCACCCAACTGCCTCTTCACAATACCACTGACTACAACTTCAATAGATCAACAGGGAATGTGAGTTCATCACCTAACTGCCTCCTCACAATACCACTATCATCATCACAATAGGTAATCAGGGAATGTGAGTTCATCACCCAACTGCCTCCTCACAACACCACTGACTACAACATCAATAGATCAACAAGGAATGTGAGTTCATCACCTAACTGCCTCCTCACATTACCATTAATACCACCTTCACATTACCGTCTCAAGCCATATAACCCATCATTGTTCATCAATACAGATATATATATATATATATATATATATATATATATATATATATATATATATATATATAAATGTATAAAAGTGACAGAGCTTTCAGTCTCAATACAAAATCTTTTATAATAAATTTTCCAATAAGAGGAATCATATAATCATGCCCATATCCGAGTCAAACATAACACTGTACAATCAATGTCACATGCATAACATATTTTCTTTGCCATGTAATGCGAAATACATTTAAAAATCACATGTTCAATGTGTTTCAAAATTCATTTCAAAATCAAACTCTTCTTGAACTAAATATCATATTCCAATTATTTTAGAAATTTCCAAACCATTTCAGGAACATATGAAAGTATAAATAACATGTAATCATACTCATTTATCAGTCTAAAGTTCAAGAAGAGTAAAAAAAGCCATAGAAAGAATTGTCTACTCACCGGTAAGGGCTACAGATTGGACAGCCCTAAAATTCTCGTTTTTGGTCCGAATTCGGTAAAATAAACCTCAAAATCGAGTCCGAAAGGTCCAAAAACCTTGGAAATGACTCCGGATTTGCTAAATTTGGCATCTAGGAGCTCGGTCAACGCTAAGGACTGTTCACCGCCGAAATCACTATTCATAATCACTATTCATCGCCGGAATAACTATTCACGCGTGAAAAATACTATTCATCGCCACATAAAAAGTTACCAAATGACCGAAAAAAACTCATATCTTAAGATTTATCTAGTTTCTGAATTCATCTACGGTGTCAGATTTTCAATTGGAAGTCTTTAAGGTACTGTTCACCGCCGAAATCACTGTTTACAATCACTATTCATCGCTGGAAATCACTATTCGCCCACCACTATTCATGCCGAAAAACACTATTCACCGCCACATAAAAAGTTACCAAATGACTGAAAAAAAACTCATATCCTAAGATTTATCTAGTTTCTAAATTTATCTACGGTGTTAGATTTTTAATTGGAAGTCTCTAAGTAAGAGTTTTAGGATTTACCTTTTACGGAGATTTTCTACTTTATATCTACGGCAACTCAACGGTGAATTTGAAAAACTGATAGGTCAAAACTGAAGTATTTTTTGTCCTGAATCCAGTAACACCTTCAGTTTTGAGATCGGAAGCCAATAGACACTCCAAATCGAGAGATAAAGTTAGATGTTACTATTCACTCACTATTCACTACTATTTATTTTCTCCGTTTTTCTCCCTTTTCAATTTTGCACCTGATAGGTTTCTCCTTTCATTTATTTCTTTTTTTTAATAATAATATTTATTTAATAATTAATGATAGGATTTTCTTTTATATAAATTCATATAAATTTCGTTTTTCATCCAAAAATATCTCAAAAATTTCTAAAAATTTACATTCTCAATAACCTTTAATTGAACTCTTAAATCATGATTTTTCTTGATAAAAATCTCAATAAAACAAATTATAAAATAATTATCTTTATTCATAATAAAAGAAAGAATATTTCTAAAAATATGGAAAAAATTCATTAGAGGACAGTATAATTATTTGAAGTAACACAATAATTATTTTACTTAAAAGTCTACTTATTTTTAGCAAAACATAATCATTTTTAAACAAATAAAAATATATTTGCTTATAGCGAAATACTATCATTTAAAAATAGAGATTACACGCCAAAACTTAAATGCTCATATTTTCTTTTGTAAATCCATGTAAAACTTATTTTCACTAGTTCTTATCTCTATTTTCAACATTCTTTCTTTTATTCCAAATTTTTTTTAATTGAAATTTTCTTTCGTTAAATTTTACGGTTATTACACATACAACAAGGGAGGGAAAATCACATTTCATATAATTGGCATCTCGCCTATATAGAAGGCATCCTGCTCTCCTTCACATATCATATCCCATGTGTTGGCCGTCACACGAGGCTAGCACTAACCCTCCTAGTTGAGGTATCAAGGTGCACTAGGGCTAACATCATCTACTGTTAGCAAACAGTGTTTCTAATAGGATTCTTCCATAGAAATCATATTTGCACTTATGCTATATCATTCAAAACAGATGTTTCAGTATAATATAGAATTTTCAGTCTCAATAAAATTTCTCTATTAGAAATTTTCCAATTAGGGTTATCAAATATACATGCCCTTTTCCAAGGCAATCTTATAATTTTACATATCAATGCCACGTGCACAATATATTACCTTTACCATATATTGAGAAATACATTTAGAATCAGATATTCAATGAATTCAAAAATCTATTTTCAAAACCATACTCTTCTTGAACTATATGCCAGATAAAAAACAAATAAGGTGTTTTAATCCATTTCAGAGACATATAAAAGTATAAATAACTTATAAACAGAACCAATTCCATATTTAAAGTTTAAGAAGAGCAAAGGGTAATTCATAGAAAAAATTATCTACTCATAGGATAAGGGCTCCAGGTTGGACAACCCCAAAATGTACTTTTCCAATCCGAATTTGACCAAATAGACTTCAAAAACGTGTTTGGAGGGTCCAAAAACTTAGGAAATGACTCCAGGAGCTTGGTCAATGCCTATCAACTGATGGATACTATTCATGACCAAAAAATACTATTCGCATCAACCGTAATCACTATTCACGCTGGTTAAAACATTGTTCGTGCACTGTTCACGTAGATAAAAATACTGTTAACAGTTATTGTTCACCGAAGAACAATTTGCAAAATTAGAGCACCAAATCACATTGTTTGATCGTGAAATTTATCATACAAAAAATACTCTATATCCTTAATAAAACTCCTAACTTGAAAGCTCGAAAAGCTATAAAAAAATATAACATTTTAGAAACATTACCTATGAGTTACTATTCATGATTTTTCAACGAGCATCCGACGAAATTGATCGATGGGTTTTGAAGCTCTCGTCGCCACAAGTCCAATAGTACGTCCGGTATCTCAATTGGATGCATATATTAGGAAATATTCTAGAGAGAAGGTAGAGAATCATAGAGAGAGAAAGAGGAAAAAAAATTGGTTCGTCCTACTGCCTGAGCGTTCTCTACTTCTTCCCATTCTATTGTGTTCTAATTTTTTTTGCTTATTATTATTATTTCATAATTGAATATTTAGGATTATTTTTTATATATACATATAAATATCATTTTTCATCCTAAAGCATCCCAAAAAATTTTAAAAATTTATATTATTGTAAATCTTTAGTTGCACTCTTAAATCATGATTTTCTTAATAAAATTTTTTAATAAAACAAATCATAATATAAAATAACTTCATGCATATTAAAAGAAAGAAATTTATAAAAATAATAAAAATTTATTTAAAGCCAAATATAATTATTTTAAGCAAAAAAATCATTTTAATTAAAAGAGTATTTACTTTTATTAAAACATAATCATTTAAAATAAAAATATGTTTATTTATAAAAAAATATTATTATTTAAATTTATGGGATATTACATATATCCACCAATCACTCACATAGCTTTTCTAATTATGCTCAGCCTATTCGCATAGCTATCATAAGTATGTCATTCTCTGAGTTCTAAAAATGCACACATTAGTATCTTTACTTTCATACTCAAAGTTAAGGTGAGCACAGTTATAGAGGGAACTGTATTTCATCAATTTCAAAATATTTGTGTCTTTTGTGGTTCCAATCCTAGAAAAGATGGAGAGTATGTGAAAGTAGTACAAAATCTTAGTATGATGCTAGCTAGGAGAAAAATTCATATAGTCTATGGTGGAGGTAACCGTGGGTTAATGGGGTGCATATTTACAGCTGTACATGTAGGATGATGTCAAGTTCTAGGTATTATTCCTATAGCTTTAACTATATCCAACATCATAGGAAAGACAATTGGAGAAGAAAGTAGGGTAGCTTCCATGCATGAGCGCATTGCTAGAATGATGAGCAATGCTAATGCCTTCATTGCCTTACCAGGTGGTTTTGATACTTCAGAGAAAATTTTCCAGATAGTCTCTTGAGCATAACTGAATATGCATCACAAACTGATAGGTTTGTTAAATGTTAATCACTTCTTTGATGGTTTGTTTCTTTTCTTAATGAAGCTATGGAACAAAGGTTTATCTCACACTTAGCTCGACGAATTCTCATATCATCTTCTAATGCTAATGACTTGATTGATGCTTTACAAGCATTTTTTCATGTACCTGATCCAACTATAGCTCAAATAGATTAGATGGTAGACAACCGCAAAAAGCGCAAAGTGGACTTAGATCTTCATCTGTAACTGTAGTAGGATATGGCCAGTACTATACCGCTTCTACTTTCTAAGGATCTACTTGAATACTATCTTTGTTAACCACATGCCCTAAGAAAGTAACACAAGTAAGCCATAATTCACATTTTGAATGCTTAGCATATAGCTGATGTTCCCATTGATTTTGTAAAACTATCCGAAAATGTTGTAACACCTGAAATTCTGTTAATAATATTCACAAAATGAAATAGTAAGAAAGGATTAAAAAGGGTTAAATGGGGGAGTTATGAGGAAATAATTGTGAATATTTAATAAAGGTTTTCAAATTTTTGGAAGAGTTGTTTAAGGAAGAAATAGTAATTTCCTTGTCTACAGTACCACAAATGGACAATAAGAATAAAGATGGGGAGCCATAAAGAAAGTTGCCCACAAATTCATTAAAGTAAGGCTCAAGAAGGAATTAAACACTTGGTAAGTTTTTCTTTTACCCAAACAAGGCTTAGCCAATTCCTTTTAGTCACAATGTAATGGAGTGGCATTTTGGAAATAGTTAGACAAAGCAAGGGTGAAGGTTAAAGGCTAGATGGCTTCTTGGAGAAGTTTGCATTATTTTATAATATTTCTCCTTGACTTGGTGGCCAAGTAGCCACTCTCTCAGCCTAAAGAAGAGAATCCTACGGCAAGAGAAAAAAGAGAAGAAGAAGAAAGAAAGAAGGAAGGAGAGAGAAGTGTAAATCCAAGAAGGAGAGGTAAGATTGAACCCTTGATCTCTTGCTTATCCCTAAATTTTCTATGGAAACTAATGGATAGAAGGAAAATTTGTTGTTTTGGTGAAGCTTTCTAGAGAGAGAAAGTAGCAGAATCTAGAGAGAGAGAAGAAAGTTTTGAAAAGAGGAAGGTAAGATCAACATCCTCCTTTTTGTTTTGTGGTTGGATGACTTGATGGCTAGTTGTATGTGAGCATTTAAAGTATATGGGAAGTTAGATAAAGCTTTTATTAGTTATGGCATCCATGGTTACTGTTCATTCATATGCAAGTGGTAGTGTTTTGGGAAAATTTTGTGTACTTGGTTTTGAGATTAAATTCATGTTTTTGGTTGGTTGTTTGCTCTGGAAAAATTTTGTTTTTCATGCTTAAAATGTTGGTATGTTTATTGTTGGTTTTTCTTGGATGGTTTGGGAGAAAAATAAATTTTTTGGTGTTTTTCGCACCCGAAGCATGGCCGCGCTTAGGGCTGGGATGTTGGAAATTTGGAAATCTGGAAAAAAAAGATGAACACTGCCCGAAGCATGGCCAGGCCGTGCTTAGGGTTGGACTGTGTCTAACACGGCTAGGTTGAGAGAGAAGCACGGGAAGAAACACAGCCATGAAGCATGGTCATGCTTCATGCTGTGTCATCTTTTTTCATTGTTTTTTCTTTCCTTTCTGAATCTTAATTAATTACCAATATTCATGGAATGTTAATGAGGGTTTTATGATGCATGAATGTTATATTTGCATGTGCAATATCTATTGAATTCTATATGTTCATAGAATCATGTATGTAAGCATAAAGAATGATGCATGAATGCTATAATTGCATACTATAGATTGCTTGTATGTATGGCTGCAAGTAAGTTATTGATGTATGTATATTATGAAAGGCTATCAAGACATGTATGTTCATCCATGATGAGTTGTTGTAACATGCATAGGAAAAGGGGATTTGTATTTTGAAAATTATGATGATATGTTCTTAAGATAAGGGACAAGTTCCCTTTGATTTAGGGATTCATTTCCATTTTCTTTTGTCTTAAACAAGTATGATAGGTTTGCCTTTTTAGGTGGAAAATTTCTACCCCTTGAATCTCCATTATTTGGTTGATATTATTTGTGTGGGATAGGAATGTTTTGTCCTAATGCCATGTATTATCATACCACTTGCTAACATTATGAGTGTAGGATATAGATGTTTTTGTCCTAAAGCCTTGTATTATCATGCCACTTGCCAAAATTATGAATGTAGAATCACACCACTTGCTAAATTTTAGTCTTAATGCCATGTAACTTAATCTTTATTATTATTACATTATTATATCATCACCTAATTTTTTTTATTTTATTTTTCCTCTTGGATTTGGGCTTATTCCTACCCATTTTCTTTGCTTTGGATAAATTCTACCTTTCTTGGAGGGCTTGGTCACATTTTCATAATTTTTGGGCTATTGGTCCAATTACTATATCCTAGTCCAAGTTTATGTTTTATTTCTTGCTTAGGTTATCCAATGGGCTTTTTAGAAACTTATGTGATGTGGAAAAACTCTATATGAAGTGCCTATAGGTAAAAGCCCAATGTATGGGTAAAGATTTTAAACTTAGTAACTCTAGTTCTTGAATTAGGAAAAATTACCCTAATCCAATGTTCTTGAAATTTTAAGACCTTTACTTGTTTCTAAAAATTTACCTTCCTTATCCAAGAATTTTGCATATCTTTAGTATGTTATTTCTAATTTTTTTCCTATTAGGTTTTCCCTCTTTATTTGTTCTCTTAATGTTAGAAACATTTTCTATGCATATACATAAGGTGAAGAATTTCTAAGGATTATATTTCCTTAGATATCTAAAATATTGCCTAATAAATTTTATTTTCTTAATTAAATATTTATGTACTTTTATAAATAAAAGAAATGAAATTAAGGATGTTACATTTCTCTGCCCCTAAAAGAAATTTTGTCCTCAAAATTTCAGAAATTACCTAATAAGAATAATTGCTGATATTTCTTCCTCATGACTTCTTCCAGCTCCCAAGTTGTTTCTTCCGGAGTCAAACATTCCCATAACACCTTAACAAGGGGACTGGTTTTATTTCTCAGTTGCTTCACGTCAGTGTCCAATATGGATGCAGGTACTAGCTGGTATGTCATGTTCTCCTTTATTTGGATTGGTTCATCCTGTATTATATGTGATGAATTTGGAAGATACTTCCGCAGCTGTGATACGTGGAAAACATTTGCAGGTTGGAAAAATTAGGTGGGAGAGCAACTTGATATGCTGGTGTCCCTACTTTCTTCAGAATTTGGTAGGGTCCCAAAAATCGCGGACTTAGCTTTCTTGTTTTGAGAGACCTACCAACTCTAGTAGTCGGGGAAAGTTTCAAAAATACATGGTCTCCTTCCTCAAACTCTAGTGGTCAATGTCTCTTATTATAGTAACTCTTTTGCCGACTCTGAGCTGTATGTATTTTGTTTCATATCATCCTGATTTGTTCAGTAGTTTGTTGAACTAGATTAGGATCCAACAAGTTCTTTTCTCCTACCTCAAACCAACATAGTGGAGATCGACACTTTCTACCGTATAAAGCTTCATAGGGGGCCATCTTAATACTGGAGTGATAACTATTATTATAAGCAAACTCTACTAAAGGTAGGTACTTATCCTATCATTTACCTTGCTCTGTCACACAGGCCCTCAACATATCTTCTAGGGATTGAATGGTTCGTTCTGTCTGCCCATCAGTCTGAGGATGGTAGGCAGTACTGAACCGCAACTGAGTACCAAAAGTTTCCTACAATGCCTTCTAAAACCTCGATGTGAACCTCGGATCTCTATCAGAAACGATATTTAAGGGAATTCCATGCAGTCTAACTATTTCTTGGACGTACAATTGGGCTAATTTATCCAGTGAATAGTTAATTTTTATGGGCAAAAAGTGAGCAGATTTGGTTAATCTGTCAATTATTACCCAGATAGAGTCATGTCCCACTGAAGTCTTAGGTAATCCCACAACAAAGTCTATTGAGATACTGTCCCATTTCCATTTAAGGATCTCAAGAGGTTGTAGAAATCCCGCTGGCTTTTGATGCTCCACCTTCACCTTCTGACAAATGAGACATTTCGCCACGAACTCGGCAATGTCCTTTTTCATCCCTGGCCACCAATACATCCTTTTTAAATCTTGGTACATTTTAGTGCATTCAGGATGGACTGTGTATTTACTCTGATGCGCTTCCTATAGGATCTTAGTCCTCAACTCTCGTTCTTGAGGGACACAAGTCCTTCCTTGATACATGATTGCTCCATCTTTTATGACAGAAAAATTACCTTGGTCTTTATGATCCTGTAAGTATTGGTTGTGAGCTTGAGCCTCTTTGATCTGGGCTATAAGGTCACACCCTATACTTAAACCATTAATGACTAGATTCTTTAGAGTAAGAGTAGTGGCTAGCTTTAAATTTTGAAACTCCTCTAGCATCTGCATCTCATACACCATCATCTGTCCCATGTGCAAAGATTTTCGACTCAAGGCATTTGCTACAACATTTGCCTTTCCGGGATGATACTTTATCTCAAACTTGCAGTTATTATGGAATTCTACCCATCTTCGTTGCCTCATATTTAAATCCTTCTGATCAAAGAGGTATTTAAGACTCTTATGATCACAATATATTTCAAATGTTGCCCCGTACAAATAGTGTCACCAAATCTTTAAGGCAAACACCATTGTCGCTAATTGATGATCATGGGTTGGATAGTTTCCTTCGTGGGGTCTCATTTGCCTAGAGGCGTAAACAACTACTCTCTTATCTTGCATCAGCACACATGCTAGCCCTTTCTTTGAAGCGTCACTATACACTTCAAAATGTCCTATGGGGTCTGGAATAATTAAAACAGGAGGAGTGGTCAGTCTTGTCTTTAGCTCCTAAAAACTAGCTTCATATTGATCAGTCCATTTGAAAGGAATTCCCTTCCTGGTCAATTTAGTTAATAGCAAGGCTATACGAGAGAAGTTTTGTATAAACCTTTTGTAGTATCCTACCAAACCCAGGAAACTTCTGACTTCCGTAACCGTCTTTGGTCTCTCCCACTGAATCACTGCTTCCATCTTGCTAGGATCTATGTCTACCCCTCTATTAGAGATGAAATGTCCGAGAAACTTCACCTCTGACAGCCAAAATTCACACTTCTCCAATTTAGCATATAAATTTTTCTCTTTCAACACTTGCAGCACGATTTGGAGATGATTGTCATGTTCTTTCTCACTCTTAGAATATATCAAGATGTCATCAATGAACACTACAACAAATTGATCTAGCTAGGGTCCAAAAATGCGATTCATGTAATCTTTGAAAATTGCAAGTGCATTCGTCAACCCGAAGGGCATTACGAGAAACTCATAGTGCCCATGCCTAGTCCTGAAGGCAGTTTTTGGTACATCCTCCTCCTTGATCCTAATCTGATGATATCCTGACCTCAAGTCAATTTTAGAAAAGATGGAGGCTCCCTTCAATTGATCCAATAAGTCATCTATCCTAGGGAGAGGGTACTTGTTTTTTATAGTCACCTTATTCAGCTGTCTGTAATCTATGCATTGTCTTGAGCTCCCGTCTTTCTTCTTAACAAACAATACAGGAGCTCCCCAAGGTGATACACTCGGTCTAATGAATTGCTTGTCTAATAGTTCCTCCAACTGCTTCTTGAGTTCCTGTAGTTCCTTCGAGGCCATTCGATATAGTGCAATAAAGATAGGCCCTGTCCTAGGTAGGAGATCAATAGAGAACTCTATCTCTCTCTTGGGAGGTAAGCCTGGAATATCTTATGGAAATACTTTAGGAAACTCGTTGGCTATTGGGATTTCATCAAGTTTCGATTCGACTTCTAGGTTTGATAAATACAAGAGAATGTACTCAAAAATAGCCCCGAACATGACTTCTAGGTTAGATGGATATAGACATGTAATATAATCCTTAGAAATTCTTCACCTTATGTGTATGCATAGAACATGTTTCTAACATTAAGGGAATAGATAAAGAGAGAAAACCTAATAGGGAAAATTAGAAATAACATACTAAAGAAAGGCAAAATTCTTGGGTAAGGAAGATAAATTTTCGTGAAGTAAGTAAAGGTTTTAAAATTTCAAGAAGATTGGATTAGGGTAATTTTTCCTAATTCAAGAGTTAGAGTTACTAAGTTTAACATTTCTAACCATAAATTGGCCTTTCACCTCGGGAAACTTCAGATAGAGTTTTTCCACTTAACATGAATCTCTAGCAAGCCAATAGGATAGCCCAAGCAAGAAATAAAACATATACTTGGACTAGGATGTAGAAGTTGAATCGATAGTCCAAAAATCATGAAAATGTTACCAAGCCCTTTATGAAAGGTAGAATTTCAGCCAAAGCAAAGGACATGAGTAAGAATGAGCCCAAATTCAAGAAGAAAAAATAAGAATCATGTGAGGAAATAGTAGTTTAATGATAATCAAGATTAGGTCACATGGCATTAAGACAAAACATCTATATCCTACATTCATAATTTCAACAAGTAGGTAATAATACATGGCATTAGGACAAAAAATCTATATCCTATATTCATAATTTCAACAAGAGGGTAATAATAAATAGCATTATGACAAAACATCCTTATCCTACATAAATAATTTCAGCCAAGCAAGGGAGACTCAAGGGGTGAAATTTTGCCACCTAGAAAGGCAAACCTATCATACTTGAGTGAGACAAAAGAAAAAGGAAATGAATCCCTAAATCAAAGGGACATTGTCCCTTGTCTTAAGAACAGTTTATCATGATTTTCAAAATACAAATCTCCTTTTGTTATGCAGATTTTGACTAAGGGAGAGAAAGACAAGAACATGAGTTGTCTTTCCCCAAAAAACAACCAAGTACATCCTAATTGTGATAAGGTAAACCCATGATCA
Organism: Gleditsia sinensis; assembly: GCA_037074535.1. Taxonomy (NCBI): domain Eukaryota; kingdom Viridiplantae; phylum Streptophyta; class Magnoliopsida; order Fabales; family Fabaceae; genus Gleditsia; species Gleditsia sinensis. The sequence goes on along the minus strand of CM073465.1, from coordinate 45,270,757 downwards.
TGAAAGGTAAACCACTTGATAGTTTATTTAAGAAAAACCCACCCTTATAACACTATAATTCTTTCCAAGTTAGGGAAAGGAAAAATAGAAGTATAGTAGAGTAAGGAAAGGAGAGAAAGAAAGGAGAAGAAAGGAAGGAAGAAGAAGGAGAAGTCTAGAGGACTAAGTACTCAAGGTAAGTTAGCTTAATCTCCACTTGAATTCATCTTTTCTCTTCATCCTTCGGGTTCAAAACTCACCCTCCTTCTCCTACTTAAGCTTCTAGAAAAGCTAAGGGAAGGGAGGGATCTTGCTACTTCATTCAAGAGGAAACAAGAAAAAGAATTCACTAAGTGAGCTAATGAGATCTTTAGGTAGGTTTAACAATATCTCTTTTTGAAGAAAAGCTTTGAAATTTGAAACATTTATATAGGATTTTAATCTTAGAACTTTGATGAAATTTACAATATTTGCTACTTTGATGATTGGTCATGGATGTTGCTATATCATGTTACATGTTATTTTGCATATGATAGATGTTTTGAACATTTCGATTGGTGTGGAAAGTTTTGCATAGGTATGGCTATGGGTGGTAAAATTTTAGGATTTTTATGTTGCTATTTTGTATATTTGAATGTGGTGAAAAATTGATGGAATATGATTAGATGTAAATTAGGAAGAAAATGGAAGAGGATGTATTATAATAATGACCTAAAACTTAGCTATGGTTTGTTTAAGAAACTGAGTTTCGAAGTAACTAAGGAAGCTTCTGTTTTTAAAATTTTGGGATGGATCAGTTAGGAATTAAAAGAAATGGTTAACATGAAAAATGTAGATCTATGTCTCATGGATTTTTTGCCACTGGAATTACTTAATTTAGAGTCCAGATGAGGGAGATATTGTCCGCCTTTTAAGCAGCATTCAGAAAATGGTTAACCAGGGAAGAATCTATTAGGTATTCTTCTGTGTTGGAATTTCTGGGATAAATTTGAAGGGAATTAAAAGAAATGCTTAACATGATAAATATAGATATATGTCTCAAAAATTTTCAGCCACAGGAATCATTCAAATTGAAATCAATATAAGGGAGATATGGTAAGATTAGTAAGCAGATGTCATAATCTAGCTAACCAAGGAAGAATCTGTTAAGTATGCTTCTATATTTAAATGTTTGGGCAACATTTATAGGGCATTAAAAGAAATGTTTAACATAATAAATATAGATATATGTATCATTGATCTATAGGCTCTGAAATCACTTAATATGGAGTCCATATGAGGGAGATATTACTGATTAATGAGTAAAGGTTAGAATTAGTTTAGAATCCAAGGTGGTAAATGTAAGCATTTTTGTTTTTTATTTTTTGGGAATAATGAGAAAGGAATCTGAATAAAGTATAAACATCAAAGTTGTATATATGTTTCTTATCTTTTTATAGGCTTTAGAATCACCTCAATTGGAGTTTATATGAGGGAGATATGGTCAGATTAGTAAGTAGAGGTCTGAACCTACCCGAGAAAAAATAACATTGAATTTGAGGGAGTAGTAACACCACGATTACTTAAGATTTCAAAAAAATGTTAAACATAAGGGTTTTATACGATTGCCTTATCTTTTAATTGACACCAAGATCAGCCTAATCGAATTTAAAATAAGGGTGTTATGCTCAGTTTAATGAGAGAGAACAATAATATTTGAAAAAGAAGAAGAATCTTATAAATGAAAATAATAAATGACTAGTGTATGCCATAGCCATTGCCATTGCATGAACTTCTTACCGTCTTAAGTGTGTAATTTTGACATGGAAATATTTTATAAATTGATATTTGAAATGTTTATGTTCATGGCATGATTACCAATGATTTTCGGTAATGATTATATTTTGATGAAAAATTATGGCATGTGAGTATAATGAACATACTTGTTATTGAAATCATACTTTCGGCTATTAATGTGAAAAGAAAAGAAATCAGCACGGTCACATGGTGGTCTATGTAGTGCACTAGTAGGGGACGCCCTATTAACAGCTATGATTATGTTAATGAGAAAAGAAAGTGTGCCATGTTGGACGGAGCGAGAAAAGCCCGTATTGGAGAATAGAAGATAGTCACCCTGACCGGGGTGGCTTTATATGAAAATAAGTTGATAGCTATTATATGATATTCTAAAAATAGTTATTCATGCCATACATGTCATTACTATACGATTTTCATGTGCATAGATAAGTGCATTCATGTGACCTAAAATAATTATTGTAGCTTGTACAGATGAACATGACGTAACAAGTATTATTAATGATGATTATGTTTTATTGTTGAACCTATTGGAATTTAATTCTCACTATATTTCCATATTTTGTTCAGAAAACTAAGTTATGCATAAATTCTCTATGACTGGCTTTTAGCGTACGTTGGGTCGAGTTTGCTAAGATCCCGGTGAAGATGCAACCACCCGCACTCGTATCTCCAGAACTGGTCAATATGGATGAATAAAATGTAGATTTATATGTGTTTTATTTTTGAACAGATGTTTTGATTAATAATGTGTACATGAACCCATAATTGTATAAGTGTTAATGGTATTTCATAAACCTTAATTATGTTTAGTTAATTTAATTGAATGTTATTATGAGTTAAATAGTTAGAAGTAAAAAGGTAATGACTTCATGGAATTTTAGAAATATATATATATAAAAGTAAAAAAAATGGAGTTATTACATTATGTAACCTAACTGTAGGGATAGTGGAAAACAACATAGCTTGCGATTTTCACCTATAGTGTTATTTTATTAGCCCAGGTATGAGGCAAGCCTACAATGCTTTTTTGGTAGCCCAAGTACGAGGCAATACATGTGATTTGTTTTCACATAGAAAAGAGTGGATAGAGTAACTCTTGTTATAAGATAAGTAATGCTAGCATAATGCCTATTATTTTTGTGACTTACCCTTCCTTATTGTGTACTTAGGAATAGCCTTTGGTGATTTTACTCTTATAGATTGTGTGTTTTATAGAATGGTGATTACCTTCCCATTGCTATGTCTTTGGGAAAGATTGTATGGTTTTGATATAGGATCCTCTTAATTAATTTATATCAATTACCATAGTATAAAATAAAACAAAATCTTTATCTTAGTAAGTATATATTAATAGTTAAAAATATTGTAGATAAGCTATAATATTAAACCATGTTTACATATAATACAACCTAGGACTATTATTCATATTAAAACTAGTGTTGAATCCTAGTATATATATATTCAATGAATGTTTGGAGGTATAAATTGATTCGAACCTAATCCTATATACAAAATCTTATGTTTTGAGCAAGATTCATGGAATATATAGTTAAAGAAAGAAAAGATATTTGATAAAGCATGTGAAAAGGTTGACACTAACAACCCTTTCATTATTGCGATTGATTGTAAACTTCTTGTGGAAAAGGATAGTGATTGGATAATCTAGAATGGTTGTGTGTGTGTGTGTGTGTGTGTGTGTGTGTTTGTGTGTATGTGATCTTAGAATAATGCTTATTTTGTTTTAAGCAATATATTATGGGATCTTATAAGGAGTTATACATGTGGTGTTGCCTATGAGAGTCTTTATAAGCAATAATTTGGTGAACATTGTAATTTGAAATTAAATGTTAAATTGTGAATCTCTTATAGCTATATAGATGAAATGAAATTGGATATTATTTTATATAGATCTTTTAGACTGTAATCGATATATTATGATCTTAGATCGACAATTCTTTCAACACGTTATATTTGTTGAATCACAATATTATTTCCCCTCTATCTTTCCCCATTCCAAATAAAGTTAAGATTAAATAGATCCAGCAGCTTTTTTGAAGATAAGTAGTTTTTGGTAAGCCCAAAATCAGTCTTGGGCCTTATTTTGTTTAGTTATCTATTTGTTTATTGAAATCTAAAGTACTCCATTACCACAGGTAGTGTCTATATTTCTTATGGGAACAACTTCAGTGATTATGTATGAGATATGATGTATTAGTTAATAAAAGATTTTTTGTTGTACTTAAAACTACGATTTGAGAAATTGGTCGATGTCTTTGCTTATAAGAACAACAGTTATATCTGTGTTCATGATTCTTTAAAGCTAGACCTTTATTTATACGTTAATCGAGAATAAGCTAGTAAACAAGTATCTAAATGTTTTATGTGTTTAATGCTTATGTAGTTTGTACTTGCGATATGTTGATGTTACGTAGCTTACGGAGTGAGAAAATCCCTCATTTTGTGCTAGTCACGTGCTCTAAAATCTTGGTCATGACAGTTTCCTTATCTTGTTGGGTTTCTGCCACTACACTAGTACCACCACAACATTATCACTGTTGGGATTTTATACTAGCTGCAATGATTAGGGTGATGTAGCAGTAGCTTTCTAGCATCGTTGTGCTGGAGCTCTTAGGAAATAGTACTACTACAGCCACTCTGGCATTGCAACGACGACTTCTTGCTACTACAGTGCTAGCCTCTTGAACTCCTTTTTAGAATTTTTCTTATTACTCTCCAATTTCCTTCAACATGGCTCTAATTTGATTCTAAAGCCTTTCATTGCCTCATACATCAAATTACATGTTAATTGAGTGCATATCAACATTATTTCATCCCAAGACACTAAGTATTATGAGGTAAAAGTAGTTTATAATAAATTCATATCGTATACTTGAATTATTTTGATTATGTGAAGTAGTGATATAGTAGTTTTGAAGTCTAAGGTTGTGTGTGTGTTTTTTTTATGACTTTATTTTTTCGAATATGTCAATTTTTCAATGGAATTACAAGACTTTATGATAATATTTTTCTTAAACGCCAATTGTATCCTTTTTTTTCTGAAAGATTAATAACTTGAATTAGACTAAATTTTTTTACTTATTTGAAATTTAAAGGACTAAGTAATCTAATATGTATGAAATTATGAATTTAATGACTATCTTACAGATTTGTTAGTTTAATTGTGATAAGCAAACAAATAATTTTTTTTCAAAACTTCAAACTTGGTTTTTATTCAAATTTTCATTAACATGATATTGTAAACCTTAGGTGTTCATTGTTTGAACAATAATTCCACATGTTTTCTTTTACTATAATTTCTTTTCTTGTTTACAATTTTGAATAAGAATTACCATTTTATAACACATTAATTTGAAAAAGATGTATTCTATTTTGACTTATCCTATTTTTATTTTACTTCATTTTATTTTGTCTTATTTTATTTTTATATCTAATATAACTTCTTCAGTCTACAAAATGCTAGACTAAATATTTAATTAAAACTCTAGCATAATTTGTAATAATTATTATTGAATATTTTATATGATTTCTATTGTAAATTCTATATGATTTTCTTTGTAAACTTTATATGTTTGTTTCTCGACACTACTTAATTAATTGTTTTGATGTAAATCCTTTTATTGAATTATAAATTTTATTAGGAAAGTTATCGGACTCTATTAGATTGATTTCTTTTAAACTTATAATATTTATTATAATTTGTTTTTGGATTCACCAAAATTACTAATTATGTTTTGTCTAAATCATTCGTTAATATAATAGTTTTAACTATAGTTTCTCCTTTAAACTATTATTCTCTCATTAAACTATAATTTAAACTAAATAAAATTATTTAGTATACACTTCTAAACTATTATTAAGAATGAGAACTATTTTGGAATGAAATAGATAATTTTTTTTTCCGAAGGATGTTGCTATGGAAGTATACGAATTGTTAATGCTTTGACTTAAGATAGTTATAACATAAATGATATGGAATTATATTAAATTTCTCTTACTCTTTGAAAGAAAATTTTTGAGTATGAATCTGAATAAATTTTATAATAAGAATGTGTTTTATAATAATATTATTTTTGTTTAGTTACCGTTGGAAAGTTTTAAATCTTTAAGGTATGGACTTCTTTTTTATTTTAACTATAGATTCTTCTTTAGGCTATTATCCTTTCATTAAACTATGCTTTTAATTAAATAAAATTATTTAGTATATATATATTTTCTAAAGTATTGTTAAGAATAATGATATGTTTTATGAACAACTATTAAATGGTATGTTTCATATAAAATGGTTAAAATTTATTTTGATGTGGATTGGATATTTAGTTCATTTTAGATAAATGATACTTTATAAGGTATACAATTTTGAGGATATTGTTATGATAGTAATGTGTATTCTAATGGAGTGTAGTTTTGTGAAAAAATTTCTTATCAAAGTACTTTGTTTTGGAAAGAAAAGATCTTAATGATTTGGTACATGTATGAGTTTGTATTTCTATTTAAAGTATTCTAGAATGGTTTTATATTTCTGAATATTAAGATTTATTTTTTGGACTGTAATTTTTTGTGAAAAACTTGTGCATGTTGCTTGTTATGTTCCATTATATTATCTACTACCTGATTTTTCAAAATTTTCAAATATCTTAGGATTGGATATGTTTGTTGCACTTAGTAGGCTAATCATGATCATCCTAAATTGCGTCCTTGAGCTTAGCTATTATTTATTTGTATAGGTGTTTGTACTTTAGAGTATGTTCTAATTACCACAGGAAAAATATTTATTTCCACTATGTTTATTATGTATCTCTGTGATAGTTGGTTTTGTATATTAATGAAATGATATTTTCATATAAGTCTAAAGTATGAGTTTTGATAATTGATATGTTTTCTATAATAGTTAGTACTGTAAGCTTTATATGTTAACTTTATGTGTATGTTTATATGTATTTGGATTAGATATTTGATGATGTTTTATGTGAAAAGCAAACTTTCAATGAATTTTATTTATATATTTATGTTTTTAGTGAAAACAAAATTTTAGTGAAAAAATAGGATTATATAAATGTTTTAATGGTTTATTGTTTTTAGTTAAATGAACCTTTGATCAGTATGCTACATTCTATTAGATTTAGGCTTACAAGATAAGGTTATCCTCAGTATCATATCATTTATGCACTCTGTAATCAAGGTCATGAAATGAAGTTTTAAAACTAATATTGTTTCTTCTGTTTAAAGCTTTGCAAAGCTATTAAATCAAGTCTTCAAGAGTTTCTAAATTCCAAATTGGTTCCATTGATGGCTACATATTATGGCATATTAGTTTAGCTCATGCTTGTGAATAAATTATGCATATATATTTTTCTAGTGTGATGTTAGCTTATGCACACTTTATGGTTTCCCCTATTTGATGTGCATATCTTTTTGAAACCTTTATTAACTTAAGAATCAGAGTAGTTTCTAAATTTGTTTCGCAAGTCCCCTTTTGCTATATGATATGCCCATCTCTATGTTCCTCAAGCACAAGCATGCAAAATTAAGAAAAATGAGTTAAGAGGTTGAAAAAGGAAGTGCTTGGTGGTGGGTACGATCACAGACACACTAAAAATAATAAATACCTTACCTTGCAAATTGATTATAATATCTTATATTTTTAAAATGGCATATTCTCCTTTAATGACTATTTTTCGTAAGACGTTTTTGCTTTGTTTAAAAAGTAAATATGTTCTATTGATTATGATTTGTTTCATTTTACTAATATCTTATATATATATATATATATATATATATATATATATTGGATGATAATCTTAAGATTTTAAAATGTAAAGGGAATTTTTTCTAGAACCTAAAAATATATTTTTGAACTCTGGAAATTTTATGTATGAAAGTTTTAAAATAGTTGTCTATAAATTAAGTTTTTTGTGGTTAAAATTTTTACATCTTAAAAATTTACTTATTTTGATTTTCCAATTTTTTCTTATGAAAAAATTCCAAGAATAACTTTGTAAAACTTTGCATGGAAAATTGACAAATTTTCCCCTGCTTTCTTTTTCCTTTCTTTTCTTCTAGCCATGACTTGCTTTGCTCTTTATTGAAGCTTTTTTCTTCATTTTCTTACTGTTTCATACATTTTCCCTTAATTCATTTGCCAAACCAAACCTTCAATCATGGTACTTTGTTTACCACCTTGCAATAGCAAGAAGCATGGCATAATTTGGTTGAAAATCCCTTTAGAAATGGCAATAGTTTTGGGGAGGACTAGCTTATGGTAATATTTGAAAATCTGAATCATTGAAGCTTTTATAGTTTTTTTGGCCTATAATCATGTTTAGGAGGTATAATAACTTTTGTATACAAGTTTTTCATATCAGATAGCATCATTTGGGACCCTAACTCGTGAACTAAGCAGTGTAGTTAACAATGTTTTGTTTGTGTCTATGTGAATAGAGAATGAACAATAACTATGGTGTGAATTTTTAAGCATTCGTTGTTTTAAATTGAAGAGTACGAAATAGAGGGTTAAGAAATCCAGTTGTTTTGGGAAAATAACCAAAAAGAGCTAGCTTAATTAGAGCTCAAAAATGGTGTGTAAATAGTATAAAGAATAACATTTGGTAGAAATTCTAACTCTAAAGCTTTTGTATGCATGTTGTAATGGTGCTTTGGGAGTTGTATTTCATTTATATAAATATAAATATTAATAGAAGTGATTGTGTTGTTGTGAATGGTTTATGGTGGACATAGTTAAATATTGAATAGTATAAGGAAGTGTTTAAGATAAAGTAAGTATTAGCAAATGTAATTAACATGTTAATTGTAATATTCTGTAATTTTTAAATAATAATATTTTACGACAAAAGAAATATATTTTTTATTTTAAATGATTATTTTTTGCTAAAAGCAAATATATTTTTAATTAAAATGATTTTTTTTGCTTCAAATAATTATATTGGCCTTTAACAAATTTTTGTTTTATTTTTAGAAATATTCTTTTTGTTATTATGTATAAAGATATTTATTTTGTGATTTTTTTATTAGAATTTTTATCAAGAAAAGTCATGATTTAAGAGTTCAACTAAAGTTTTATAAGAATGTAAATGTTTAGAAATTTTTGGGATATTTTAGGATGAAAAATAGTATTTATATGTATAAAATAAAAATAATAATAAATTTTAAATATTTAATTATTAAATAATATTAAAAAAAGAAAGAAAGAAAAAGGGGAGGAGACACGGAAGCGAGGTTTAGAAATCCCGATTTGTAACTGATGAATAGTATGAATAGTAACCTCTATTTTTTTCTCTAGATCTAAAGTGACTATTGGCTTCCGATCTTAAAATTGAGAGTACCACTGGATTCAGGATGGAGAATACTATGATTTTGACCAAACAATTTTTAAAATCAATTACAGAATTGCCGCAAATCGGAAGTAGAAAATCTTAGGAAAAAGTAAACTATGAAACTCTTACTTAGAGATCTCAAATTAAAAATCTGACACCGTAGATGGATTCAGGAGCTAGATAAACCTTAGGATATGAATTTTTTCGGCTATCTAACAAGTTTTTGTGCATTGTGAAACTGATTTCTAGCGATGAATAGTATTTTTCGATCGTGAATAGTACCCAACAGTTGACCAGTGTTGACCAAACTCTCAGTGGCCAAATTTTGCTATTTTGGAGTTTTTTCGTAGGTTTTTGGAGCCTCCGAACTCATTTTTGAAGTCTATTTAGTCAAATGTGGATTGGAAAAGTGTATTTTAGGGCTGTCCAACCTGGAGCCTTACTTTGTGAGTAGATGATTCTTTCTATGACTTGTGATATATTCTTCTTTATCTTTAAATGTGTATTTGATTATGTTTATGAGATATTTACACTTTTATATGTTTCTGAAATGCATTAAATTATCTGAATTGCTTACAACTTAAAATATAGTTCAAGAAGAGTATAGTTTTGAAAATGGATTTCTGAATTCATGGTATATTTGATTTCACATGTATTTCTCATTAAATGATAAAGTGAATATTTATGCACGTGGCATTAATTTATAAAACCGGATGATTGCCTCGAGAAAGGGCATATATATGTGATAAACCCTAAATGGGTAATTTATGACAGATAATCTGTATTGAGACTGAGTTTCTGTATCATACTGAAAGCTCTGTTTTGAATTATATGGAATATATGCATATGATAATTTTATAGAGGAATCTTATTAGAAACATTGTCTGCTAACAACAGGTGATGTTAGCCCTAGTGCACCTTGATACCTCAACTATCAGGGATGGTGCTAGCCTCATGTGAGGGCCAACACACGGGATATGTTATGTGATGGAGAGTGGGATGCCTCCTATATGAAATGTGATTTGTCTTCCCTTGCTTTGTGCTTGGGAAATTGCCCATATTAGAGTCCCTTCGTATGTCCTCTTGAATGGTGGTAGGACAAACCTTGGCTGATATGCTAAGTATAAGCCAATCCTACCCCAACAAAGTAAGGGATTGAACTCTGATATGGTGATTTTGATATGGGATCCTCCGAATATTTTTATAAGAATGTTTTTTACGCATATCAACATTTGATTAACGATCATATATGGTTAAAGATATCTGAATGTGATTTGAACTGAGAATATTTAAAATGCGGGTCCTATATGGATGCACTTCTGAATTGTAATTTTCAATGTGATAAATTTAAAATATGAGTACATCCATATGTTGACCTAAGGGGTCATAGGAGGTATTATTTGCACACTGAATTGTCAAACTCACTACACGATATATCTATATTTTTCAGATAAGGATATATAGTTTGGTCCTTCCCCTTCAGATAGTTGACTAGCTAAATGACATAATCTCTGGGTGAGCCTACTTTGTTTCCAAGGCTCGTAGATTTTGATTTATATTGTACTTGTACTTTAAAGTATGCTCTGAAAGCCACAGGCAGGATCCATGCTTCTACTATTATTCTGATGTTTATAGATTTGGTTTATATATTGTGTATACAGGAGAATACCTATCTGTAAAAGAGTGTATTATACATGTTATGAAAAATATATGTTTCACGTGCTCTAAAATTAAAGGCGTGACATTAGTGTGTATGTATATATATATATATATATATATATATATATATATATATATATTGATGAAATAATGGGAATAGTTTGTTGGTTGTCTCAAAGATGGTCGTTTGTAAAAGAATGTGTTTGGTGATAGGTAAGACTTGTATTTTGAGGAAATAAGATATCATTTCACATACATAACTAGGGTATTTTGAGGGTTTATCAAGTTGGAGAAAAGTAACATACGAAGTTGATGATTCTAGATGCCAAAAATTTGGTTTATGACATGAATATCGAAAATAATTTAGTTCTTATATTCTTTATGGTTTAGTAATAAATTTGGGTGTTTTAAGGATGAAGGAAGGATCACTAATAAAAAATAAAATTTCGTATAAAGAAAATGAGAAATATTATGTGACAAGATATATGAAAGAATAGAGACTTTTATACTTAGGGAATTCCATAAGGTGTGTTCTCTTGGTAATGGAGTTGACAGAGGTGACTTTTGTTTATAAATTTGGAGTTTATAAGTAATGCCTTAGAATAATAAGTTGGGATAATGTAATGACCTCAGAATTTATTTATATATACTAACAGTTATAAACGGTGTACTTTCATTTATGATGCCATTACCTTATTCTTTTATTGTATTTATTTACTTACTTCACTACATCATTAATTAATTAATAATAGAATAATTTAGTAATACAACATATAAACATATACACAAAGTATAAACTAGTATTATTTCTAAGAGATTTTCATTAGCTAAACCACTATGGAGATGTTTATATGTATACCATAGTAACTAGGGTACTATCTATAATACAAAAATCAGAAGGGTACCCAATCATTACTCCAAAATTAATCTCTCATGGTTGGATCAATGCAAGTATTTACATAGTAAAATCTCAACTACATTATAACCAAGTACTCGTCTGAACCTCCTAGTAATATAGGTGGTGGCAGCGGCATATGCATCGAGAGTTCAGAAATGTTTACTATAACCAAGTTCTGAACCATATGTGTAAAATCCCTAATTTCATTTCATTTATTAATAAAGATACATAAGCATTTAATGTAACATCCATAATTTCATTTCTTTTATTAATAAAGGTACATAAATAATTAATTAAGGAAATAAATTTTATTAGACAATTTTTAGATATCTAAGAAATATAATCCTTAGAAATTCTTCACTTTATGTGTATGCAAAGAAAATGTTTCTAACATTAAGGGAATAGGTAAAGAGAGAAAACCTAATAGAAAAAATTAGAAATAACAAACTAAAGAGAGGCAAAATTCATGGGTAAGGAAGATAAATTTTTTGTGAAGTAAGTAAAGGTCTTAAAATTTCAAGAATATTGGATTAGGGTAATTTTTCCTAATTGAAGAGCTAGAGTTACTAAGTTTAACATCTCCACCCATAATTTAGCTTTCACCTATGGACATTTCATATAGAGTTTTTCCACTTCACATGAATTTTTAGCAAGCCAATAGGATAACCCAAGCAAGAAATAAAACATAGACTTGGACTAGGATATAGAAGTTGGACCTATAGCCTAAAAATCATGAAAATGTGATCAAACTCTTCATGAAAGGTAGAATTTTAGCCAAAGCAAAGGAAATGGGCAAGAATGAGCCCAAATCCAAGAAGGAAAAATAAGAATCATGTGAGAAAATAGTAGTGTTATAATAATCAAGATTAGGTCACATGGTCTTAAGACAAAACATCTATATCGTACATTCATAATTTCAACAAGTAGGTAATAATACACGGCTTCAGGACAAAACATCTATATCCTATAATCATTATTTCAACAAGTGGGTAATAATACATATCATTATGACAAAACATCCTTATCCTACACAAATAATATTAGTCAAGCAAAGGAGATTCAAGGGCTGAAAATTTGCCACCTAAAAAAGAAAACCTATCATACTTGATTAAGACAAAAGAAAAAGGAAATGAATACCTAAATCAAAGGGACCTTGTCTGTAACATCCCTAATTTCGTTTCTTTTATTGATAATTAAGGAAATAAAGTTTATTAGACAATATTTTAGATATCTAAGGAAATATAATCCTTATAAATTCTTCAACTTATGTATATGCATAGAAAATGTTTCTAACATTAAAAGAACAAATAAAGAGGGAAAACCTAATAGGAAAAAATTAGAAAGAACATACTAAAGAGATGCAAAATTCTTAGATAAGGAAGATAAATTTTTACAAACAAGTAAAGGTCTTAAATTTTCAAGAACATTGGATTAGGGTAATTTTTCCTAATTCAAGAACTAGAGTTACTAAGTTTAAAATCTTTACCCATACATTGGGCTTTTACCTATGGACAATTCATATAGAGCTTTTCCACTTCACATAAGTTTCTGGCAAGTCCATTGGATAACCTAAACAAGAAATAAAGCATAGACTTGGACTAGGATATAGTAATTGGACCAATAGCCCAAAAATTATGAAAATGTGACCAAGCCCTCCAAGAAAGGTAGAATTTTATCCAAAGCAAAGAAAATGGGTAGGAATAAGACCATAATGGGTAGGAATAAGCCCAAATCCAAGAGGAAAAATAAAATAAAATAAATTAGGTGATGATATAATAATGTAATAATAATAAAGATTAGGTTACATGGCATTAAGACAAAAATTTAGCAAGTGGTGTGATTCTACATTCATAATTTTGGCAAGTGGCAAGATAATACAAGGCTTTAGGACAAAAACATCTATATCCTACACTCATAATTTTAGCAAGTGGTATGATAATACATGGCATTACGACAAAACATTCCTATCCCACACAAATAATATCAACCAAATAATGGAGATTCAAGGGCTAGAAATTTGCCACCTAAAAAGACAAACCTATCATACTTGTTTAAGACAAAAGAAAATGGAAATAAATCCCTAAATCAAAGAGACCTTGTCACTTATCTTAAGAACATATCATCATAATTTTCAAAATACAAATCTCCTTTTCCTATGCATATCTTGACTAAGGAAGAGGAAGACAAGAACATAAGTTGTTTGTTTTCCAAAAATTCAATAAAATGTATCCTAATTGTGATAAGGTAGACCCATGATCATGAAAGGTGAATTATTTGGTGGTCTATATAAGAAAACCCACCCCTACAACATCTTAATTTCATACAAGTGAGGAAGAGAGAGAAATAGAAGCAAGGTAGAGTGAGGAAAGGAGAGAAAGAGAGGAGAAGAAAGGAAGGAAGAAGAAGGAGAAGTTTAAAAGGCTAAGTACTTAATGTAAGTTTAACAATATTTCTTTTTGAAGAAAACTTTTGAAACTTATAATATTTATATGAGATTTTGATCTTAGAACTTTGATGATTGGTCATGATGTTGCTATATCATGTTACATATTGATCTTGCATGTGATGTATGTTTGAATACTTAGACTGGTATAGAAAGTTCTGCATAGGTATGGCTATGGGTGGCAAAATTTTTAGCTTCTGTGTTTTAATTTCTGAGAATTATCTATAGGGAATTAAAATAAATGGTTAACAAAAGAATTATAGCTATGTGTGTTACGGATTTTTAGCCACTGGAATCATTCAATTTAGAGTTCATATGAGGTAGAAATGTTTCAATTAGTAAAAAAAGGTCAGAAAATGGTTAATCAGGGAAGAATATGTTAGGATAGCTTCGGTGTTTTAATTTCTAGGAAACTTCTATAAGGAATTAAAATAAATGGTTAACATATGAATTATATATTTATGTGTCATGGAGGTTTAGCCACTAGAATCACTTAATTTGGAATTCGTATGTGGGAGATATAGTCAGATTAGTAAGTAAAGGTTAGAACCTACTTGAGAAGAAATAATATTGAATTTAAGGGAGTAATAGCACTAATATTTATTACTATTTTGCTGATACGATTAACATACTAGTTTTAGATAATTGTCTTAGCTTTCCATAGACACCAAGATCACCTCAATTGGAGTTAAAATGGGCGAGTTATGCTCTGATTAGTGAGCAAAGGTCATAGAGCATGGCCAGGCCGTGTTCTGGGTGCTTCAAGCACGGGCTAGCCGTGTTCAGGGCTATTTTTGAGTACATTTGAAGTATTTTTAAAGTATGGCCGTATCCTAGAACATGGCCAGACTGTGTTGGAAGCTGGTTAAGCCTATTTTCAACATTTTTCTACCCTAGATGAACCTCTTTAACTATAGGGTAATAATAGAAATCAAATTGGAGAACAATGCTCTATAAATTTGTAAGAACATGTGTTGGAAATGATATAAATAAGAAGAAAATTACTAAAGGCCAAGCATAAAGAGAAGGTTAGATATGATGAAAACCTGCATCAAGAAAATAAAGAAATAAAATTAATATTTAAAAAAGAAGACGAATCTTATAAATGAAAATAATAAATGACTAGTATATGCCGTAGCCATTGCCATTGTATGAACTTCTTACCATCCTAAGTGTGAAATTATGACATGGAAATATTTTATAAAGTGATATTTGAAATGGTTATGTTCATGGCATGATTACTAATGATTTATGGTAATAGTTATATTTTGATGAACATACTTGTTATTGAAAGCATATTTTTGGCTATCATTGTGAAAAGAAAAGAAATGAGCACGGTCACATGGCAATCCGTGTGGTGCACCAGTAGGGGACGCCCTACCAACGGTTATGATCATGTTAATGAGAAAAGAAAGAGAAAGTGGCCCATGTCCGACGGAGCGAGAAAAGCCCATACCGGAGAGTAGAAGATACTCACCCTGACCGGGGTAGCTTGAAATGAGAATAAGTTAATGGCTATCATATGATATTCTGAAAATAGTTAATCCTGTCATACATATCATTATTGTATGATTCTTATGTGCATAGATATAATGCATTCATGTGACCAAAGATATTTTCTGTAGTTTATACAGCTGAACATGACATGATGAACTATATTGATGGTAAATTATGATTTATTATTGAACTTACTGGGATTTAATTCTCACTATATTTCCATATCATGTTCAGAAGAATAAATATGCAGATTTTCTCTATGACACTTATTATTTCTGTACGTTGGATCGAGGTGCCCTACCTTGGGCAACTTCCAGTTATTTCAGATGTATCTGTCATAGATGTGACTGAGATTCCGGTGGACGTGCCACCCGCACCAGTGTCCCCGGAAGTAGTCGACATAGATGATTAGAGCTAATATGTATCTTTGTACAAATGTTTGTAAAATAATGGTGTGTAGTTTGTAAAATAATAGTGTGTATGGAAACTCAGTATTGTATCACTGTTAATAACAATTATGCTTGGTTAAAGTGATTATTATTACGAGTTAAGTGGTTAGAATTAAAGTAGTAATAACGTCATGGAATTTTACAAATATAAAAAAAAAATTTGTTACATTTACATAAATGGAGTTGTTACATTGTCCCTTGTCTTAAGAACATTTTAATATGATTTTCATCAATGTTTCATCAATGACTACAAGGGAAAAGAAACTTTTTGGCGATACCTTAATCTTATTCTCTTTATATTCTTAATATGATCCATAATCACAACTACTGTACATATGGAAGCGTGCCATCATTTTTGAATTTCACCTTTAATTTAGCTAATATCCACTAGCCACTCACATAGTTGTTATAATTATACCCAGCCTATTTTCATAGCTATTATAAATATGCTCTTTTCTAAGTTCTATAAATACACGTATTAGTATCTTTACCTTCATAGTCAAAATTAGGGTGAATGTAGTTATGGAGGAAACCGTATTCTAACAATTTCGAAATATTTGTCTCTTTTGTGGTTCCAGTCCTAGAAAAGATGGAGGGTATGTTAAAGCAGCACAAAATCTTGGTATGGTGCTGGCTAGGAGAACAATTCATTTAGTTTATGGTAGAGGTAATCGTGGATTAATAGGCTGTGTCTCTATAGTAGCACATATTGGAGGATCCCAAGTTCTAGCTATTATTCTTATAACTTTAGTTGTATCAAACGTCATAGGAAAAACAATTGGGCAAGAATTTAGGGTAACCTCTATGTATGAACGCATGGCTATAATGATTAGTAATGTTAATGCCTTCATTGCCTTACCAAGGGATTTTAGTACTTTAGAACAGATTTTCTAAGTAGTCTCCTTTGCACGATTGAATATCCATCACAAACCGATATGTTTGTTTAATGTTAACCACTTCTTTGACGGTTTGTTACCTTTTCTTGATCAAGATATGGAACAAAGGTTTATCTCACACTCAGAACGAAGAATTCTCAAATGCTGAGGAGTTGATTGATGCTTTACAAGCATTTCTTTATGTACCTAATTCAACTATGGCTTAAATAGATTGGAAGATAGACAACTGCAGAAATTGTAATAACTCCATTTTTTAGGCTCTGAAATAACTTAATTTGGAGTCTATATGAGGGAGATATGGCTAACTAATGAGTAAAGGTCAGAATAAGTCTAGAATCCACGGTGGTAAATGTAAGTGTTTTTGTTTTCGATTTTCTGGGAGTAATTAGTAAGGAAAATGAAGAAATGATAAATATGAAAGTTGTATATAAGTGTCTTAGATTTTTATAGGCTTTGGAGATATGGTCAGATTAGTAAGTAGAGGTCTAAACCTTCCCGAAAAGAAATAACATTGAATTTGAGGGAATAGTAACACCAAGATTATTTAAGATTTCAATAAAATGTTCAACATAAGGATTTTAGAGGATTGTCTTATCTTTCAATTGACACTAAGATCACCTCAATCAGATTTAAAATGAGGGTGTTATGCTCTGTTTAGTGAGAGAGAAAAATAATATTTAAAAAAGGAAAAGAATCTTATAAATGAAAATAATAAATGACTAGTGTATGCCATAGCCATTGCCATTGCATGAATTCTTTAACATCTTAAGTGTGTAATTTTGACATAGAAATATTTTATAAATTGATATTTGAAACGATTATGTCCATGGCATGATTGCCAATGATTTTTGTTAATGATTATATTTTGATGAAAAATTATGGCATGTGAGTATAATGAAAATACTTGTTATGGAAATCATATTTTGGCTATTAATGTGAAAAGAAAAGAAAAAAAAGGGAATGAACATGGTCACATGGCAATCCGTGTGGTGCACTAATAGGAGACGCCTTACTAACGACTATGATTATCTTAATGAGAAAAGAAAGAGAAAGTGTGCCATGTCGAACGGAGCAAGAAAATCCTGTTCCAGAGAGTAGAAAGTACTCACCCTGACCAGGGTAGCTTGATATGAAAATAAGTTGATAGCCATCATATGATATTCTAAAAATAGTTATTCATGTCATACATGTCATTACTGTACAATTTTCATGTGCATAGAAAAGTGTATTCATGTGACCTAAAATAATGGTTGTAGCTTATATAGATGAACATGATGTGACAAGCATTATTGATGATGATTATGATTTATTTTTGAACTTGATGGGATTTAATTCTCACTATATTTCTAAATCATGTTTAGAAAACTAGGTTATGTAGATATTCTCTATGACTGGCTTTTAGCGAATGTTGGGTCGAGTTGGCTAAGATCCCGATGAAGGTGCAACCACTCGCACCCGTATCTTCAGAACTGATCAATATGGATGAATAAAATGTAGACTTATATGCGTTTGATTTTTGTACAGATCTTTTGATTAATAATATGCATGTGAACCCATAATTGTATAAGTGTTAATAGTATTTCAGAAACCTTAGTTATATTTGGTTAATTTAATTGAATGTTATTATGAGTTAAATAGTTAGAAGTAAAGAGGTCATGACTTAATGGAATTATATATATATATGTGTGTGTGTGTGTGTGTATGTATATATATGTAAAAAAATGGAGTTGTTACAGAGGGCACTTATTTTTTACAGTCAACTTATTCAGCTGTTTGTAATCTATGCATAATCTCATGCTCCCGTCTTTCTTCTCAACAAACAATACAAGAGCTCCCCAAGGTGATACACTTGGTATAATGAATTGCTTGTCTAATAATTTCTCCTAATGTTTCTTGAGTTCTTATAGTTCCTTTGAGGCCATTCTATAAGGTACAATAGAGATAGGCCCTGCCCCGGGTAAGAGATCAATAGAGAACTCTATCTATCTCTCGGGAGATAAGCCTAGAATATATAGTGGAAATACTTCAGGAAACTCATTAGTTATTGGAATTTCATTTAGCTTCGTTTCGACTTCTAGGTTTGATAAACACAAGAGAATGTAACCAAGTACTCCACTCTTCAACTCCCGATTAACTTGATTGGCATTTAGCATAAATAACTGCATCTCCTCTTGTGGAGTAGAAGGTAGAAATTCAACGGTCTTAGTGCAACAATTTAGCAAGACCCGATTTTTAGACATCCAGTCTAACCTTAGAATGATATCAATACCTCTTAAAGGTAGATAAACGAGTTCTATAGAAAAGGTTTTCTCCTTGATGGTGACTTGACTGTCTTTACACACAGAGGAAGTTAAAACCCTTTCCCCTGTGAAAGTTACTACAGATAGCTTATAGGGAGTTTTAGAGATAGGATAGTGAAGCTCCCTAATACATTCTTCCAATATAAATGAATGACTAGCACCAGAGTCAAACAACACCATAAGAGTAAATCCATAGATATAGCATGTACCTTGAATCACTTTAGAGGATTGAGTTGCCTCTTGGCCGTTCAGGGTGAAAACCTGTCCTTTCACCTGAGGCCTTTGTTCCAACTGCTTCCCCACATTCTATTAGCAGTTCTTTGTAAAATGACCCTTTTGTCTGCAATTGAAGCAAACATCTGATCCCATATAGCATGGCTGGTTACCATACATACGTCCACACTTAGTACACTTAACTGTGGAAAAGTTCTGTTGGAAGGGTTGAGGACTTGCAGTAATTGGCCTCTTACTAGTACCTTATCCTTTTACTATGACATTTCTGCCAGAGTTTTGTGGCCTGTTCTTCGTTTTCCAGAAGTTCTGTCTTTGTTTCTCATCCTCCACTACCCTCAACCTCTTCTCATGGAGTCTGCATTTATTTACCAGAGGTAAAAACTCCCTGATCTCCATAGTTACAACAACATTCCTTATCTCCAAATTCAATCCCGCTTTGAACATAACAGCCTTCCATGCTACATTAGGGCTAAATCGCAAGTAATAGGAGAACTTAGACAACTCATCGAACCTCGTGATGTATTGGTCTACAGTCATGCAACCTTACCTGAGTTGGAGAAATTTTATCACCTTCTCCACTTGCATAGTACTTGGGAAGTACTTTTCCAAAAAGGTGTCTTTAAACACCTGCTAGGTTATCTACCTTCCCTAGTGAGCTAAAAGTTCTCTAGATCCATGCCACTAGCATTCTACTTCATTTTTCAACATATATGCAGCGAAGATAACTTGTTGCAACTTAGTACAACCCATCACTTCCAAGATTTTTTCTAGTTCCCTTATCTACCTTTCAGCTACAATTGGGTCAAATCTGCCTTGAAAAGAAGGTTTTCTAATCCCTAGGAACTCGAATATATCGTTATCATTCCTTGCCATCTAGTTATTAGCACCATTCTCACCATTTGGGTTATTAGCATTCTGGAGGTATTGTAGAATTTGGATGGCGGTCGTGACTTGGTATCAAATTGTCGTGGCAAGGTTGTGCAAGGTTTCCTCCGCATTGTTTGCCAAATTCCTCCTTGGTGGTTCCATTTCCTACTCTGGCAAAAACAAAGTTATGCTGCTATTGAGGTGATCAAGCCCAATAGTTAGTTTCAAAAAAAATTTAACAATAGTCATAACACCACCTTGACATATAGATAGGAAACACTAGTAATTTCTTACCTATATTAAATCATTGATCCCCCTACAGCACAACTACAATATACTCAAGACACTATAAGATCGATTCAGATAACCATCGATCCACTGGCCATCTAGGATCGACCTTCTCTTATACCAACTATGTAACAACTCCATTTTTTTACATATATATATATATATATATATATATATATATATATATATATATATATATATATATATATATATTTTAAATCCCAAGAAGTCATTACCTCTTTACTTCTAACTATTTAACTCATAATAACATTCAATTAAATTAACCAAGCATAAGTAAGGTTTATGGTATACCATTAATACTAATACAATTCTGGGATCGTATACACATCGTTAATTAACAACATTAATACACAAATCAAATACATATATGTCTACATCTTATTCATCCATATTGACCAGTTCTAGGGATACGGGTACGGGTGGTTGCACTTTCACCAAGATCATAGCCAACTCTACCCAACGTACGGTAAAATTCGGTCATAGAGAATATTTGCATTTCTAGTCCTCTGAACATGATATGAAAATATAGTGAGAATTAAATCGCAGTAGGTTTAACAATAAATCATACTTATCATTAATATAGATCATCATGTTATGTTCATCTATATAAATAACAGCAAATATCTTAGGCCACATGAATGCACTTTATCTATGCACATAAAAATCATACAGTAATGACATGTATGGCATGAATAACTATTTTTAGAATATCATATGATGGCTATCAACTTATTTTCATATCAATCTACCCCGGTCAGGGTGAGTACTTTCTACTCTCCAGTACGGACTTTTCTCTCTCCGTCCGACATGGCACACTTTCTCTTTCTTTTCTCATTGACATGATCATAGCCGTGAGTAAGGCGTCCCCTACAGGTGCACCACACAGACCGCCATGTGACCGTGCTAGTCTTTTTTCTTTTCTTTTCTTTTCATGTTAATAGCCAAAAATATGACTTCAATAACAAATATGTTCATTATACTCACATGCCATAATTTATCATCAAAGCATAATCACTACCAAAAATCATTGGTAAAAATGAAATTATGTCATGATCATAACCAATTTTGAATATCACTTTATAAAATATTTCCATGTCAAAATTACACATTTAAGATTATAAGAAGTTCATGCAATGGCAATGGCAATGGCTAGGGCATACACTATTTACTTATTATTTCCATTCATAAGATTCTTCTTCTTTTTTAAATATTATTTTCATCTTTTCATTTTCTTTATGCTTGGCCTCTAGTTACTTTCCTCCTACATATATCATTTCCAACACATGTTCTCAAAAATTTTATAGGGCATTATTCTCCAATTTGGTTTCTATTATTATCCTATAGTTAATGAGGTTCAAGCATACCCAAAAATAGCCCTGAACACGGCCTACCAGTGCTGAAGCAACTCAGAACACGGCTTGGCCATGTTTTGTGACCTTTTCTCACTAATTCAACCATATCGCCCTCATACAAATTCCAATTGAGGTGATTCCAGAGCCTATAAAAATCTAAGACACTTATCTAAAACTTTTATGTTTATCTTTTCTTTAGATTTCTTACGAATTATTCCCAAAAAATTGAAAACAAAAATACTTACATTTACCAACCTGGATTTTAGTTTGATTCTAACCTCTACTCATTAATCAGCCATTTTTCCCTCATATGGACTCTAAATGAAGTGATTTTAGAGTCTATAAATCCTTAAGACATATATCTATATTTATTATGTTAATAATTTCCTTTAATTCCCTATAGATTTTACCCAAAAATTCAAACATAGACGCTTACCTAACAGAGTCTTCCCTGGTTAACTAGTTTCTGACCACTGCTTACTAATCTGACTATATCTCCCTCATATGGATTCCAATTTGATTTATTCTAGTGGCTAACCATTTGTGAGACATATATATATATATATATATATATATATATATATATATATATATATATATATATATATATATATATATATATATATTATGTTAGCCATTTCTTTTAATTCCCTACATATGTTTCCTAAAAATTCAAACACAGAAGCATACCTATCAGATTCTTCCCTAGTTAACTGTTTTTTGACTATTTCTTACTAATTGGAAAATATCAACCTGCTTTAGACTCCAAATTAAGTTATTCTAGTGGCTAAATATCCGTGAGACATATATCTACATTTGCTATGTTAATCATTTTTTTTAATTCCTAACCAATTCTTCTTAGAATTTCAAAAACAGAAACTTCCCTAGTTACTCCAAAATTCAGTTTCCTAACCAAACCTTTCCTAAGGTTTTAGTTTGTCATTTTAGTACATCCTCTTCCATTTTCTTCCTAATTTACATCTAATCATCTTCCATCAATTTTTTAGCATATTCAAATATATAAAATAGTAGCATAAAAATCCTAAAAATTTGCTAGGCATAGCCATATCTATGCAAAACTTTCTACACCAACCAAAATGTTCAAAACATCCATCTTATGCAAGATAACAAGTAACATGATATAGCAAAATCCATGGCCATCATCAAAGTAGCAAATATTGTAAATTTTATCAAAGTTTTAATATCAAAATCCCATATAAATGTTACAAATTTCAAATATTTTCTTCAACAAGAGATATTGTTAAACCTACCTAAAAATCTCCCGAGTTCACTTAGTGAATTTTTTTTATTGTTTCCTCTTGAAGGAAGTAGTGTAACAACTTTATTTATTTATTTATTATTATACAATATATACGTCATTAATCAAAATGTACGTACAACATTACAAACACATAAAGATCTACATCTTATTTATTCGGGTTGACCAATTTTGGAGATACAGTTGCGGGAGGTTGCAACTTCACCGGGATCTGAACC
The DNA here is from genome assembly GCA_037074535.1 of Gleditsia sinensis. NCBI lineage: Eukaryota > Viridiplantae > Streptophyta > Magnoliopsida > Fabales > Fabaceae > Gleditsia > Gleditsia sinensis. The sequence goes on along the minus strand of CM073465.1, from coordinate 45,247,228 downwards.
AACTCACCCACAAACATTTTATTTAGGATCTGCCCATCATAGAGTAATTCGATCCAACGTGCACTAAAAGCCATAGTCATAGAAAAATCTGCATAACTAATTTTCTGAACATAACATGTAAATATAGTAAGATTTAAATCCCAGTAAGTTCAATAATAAATCATCATCAATATAACTCATCACGTCATGTTCATCTATATAAACTACAGCAAATATCTTTGGTCACATGAATGTACTTTATCTATGTACATGAGAATCATATAGTAATAACATGTATTGCAAGATTGACTAATTTTAGAATATCATATGATGACTATCAATTTATTCTCATATCAACCTACCTCGGTCAGGGTGAGTATTTTCTACTCTCTGGTACAGGCTTTTCTCGCTCCGTCCGACATGGCACACTTTATCTTTCTTTTCTCATAATCATAACCGTTGGTAGGGCATCCCCTACTGGTGCACCACACGGATCGCCATATGACTGTGCTTATTTCTTTTCTTTTTACAATAATAGCCAAAAATATGATTTCAACAACAAGTATGTTCATTATACTCACAAACCATAATGTTTCATCAAAATATTTTCATGTCAAAGTTACATACTTAGAATGGTAAGAAGTTTATGCATTGCGAATGGCTATAGCATCTTCTAATCATTTATTATTTTCATTTATAAGATTCTTCTTCTTTTTTAAATATTAATTTTATTCCTTTATTTTTCGTGATGCAGGTTTTCATCCTATCTGACATTCTCTTACTAATTAGAGCATAACTCCCTCAATTTAACTCTGATTTAGGTGATCTCGGTGTCAATTTCAAGATACAACAAATATATAAAAATAATATGTTGAGTGGTTTAGCGAAACAATAAGAAATCATAGTGATATTACTCCCTAACGTAAAGGTTATTTATTGTCAGGTAAGTTTTGACCTCTACCAACTAATCTGACCATACCTCCCTAATGGGAATTCCAAATTGCGTCATTCAAGTGGCTAAAGTTCCATGGCACATATATCTATATTGTTTATGTTAATAATTAATTTTAATTCCCTATAGAATGTTCCCAAAAATTAAAACACAGAAGCTAGCCTAACATATTCTTCCCTGATTATCCATTTTCTGACCTTTGCTAACTAATCAAACCATATCTACCTCCTATGGACCCTAAATTGAATGATTCCAGTGGCTAAAAATTCGTGAGAGATAGATATACATTTTTTATGTTAACCATTTGTTTTAATTCCCTAGAGAATGTTCCCAGAAATTAAAACACAGAAGCTATCCTAAAATATTCTTCGCTGATTAACCATTTTTTGACCTTTATTTACTAATCAGACCATATCTACCTCATATGGACTCTAAATTGAATGATTCCAGTTGCTTAAAATCCGTGAGACATAGATCTACATCTTTTATGTTAACCATTTGTTTTAATTCCTTACTGATACTTCCCAAAATTTTAAAAATAGAAGCTAAAAGGTTTGTCAACCATAGTCATACCTATGTAGAACTATCTACACCAGCCTAAGTATTCAAACATACATAATATGTAACATGATATAGCAACATCCATGACCAATCATTAAAGTTCTAAAATCAAAATCTCATATAAATATTACAAGTTTCAAAACTTTTCTTCAAAAAGAAATATTGTTAAACTTACCTTGAGCACTTAGTCCTCTAGACTTCTCCTTCCTCTTTCTTCCTTTCTTCCTCTTCCTTCCTCACTCTACCTTGCTTCTATTTTTCTCTCCCTTACTTGGAAAAAATTCTAATGCTATAAGGGTGGGTTTTGCTTATATAGACTATCAAATAATTCACCTTTCATAATCATGGGTCTACCTTATCACAATTAGGATGCACTTGGTTGAATTTTTTGAAAACAAACAACTCATGTTCTTGTCTTCCTCTTCCTTAGTCTAGATATGCATAGGAAAAGGATATTTGTATTTTGAAAATTATGATAATATGTTCTTAAGATAAGGAACAAGGTCCCTTTGATTTAGGGATTCATTTCATTTTTCTTTTATCTTAATCAATTATGATAGGTTTGCTTTTTTAGGTGGCAAATTTCTAGCCCTTGAATCTCCATTATTTAGTTGAAATTATTTTTGTGGGATAGGAATTTTTTGTCCTAATGCCATGTATTATCATACCACTTTCTAAAATTATGAGTGTAGGATATAGATGTTTTGTCCTAAAGCCTTGTATTATCTTACCACTTGCTAAATTTTTGTTTTAAAGCCATGTAACTTAATATTTATTATATTATCACATGATTTATTTTATTTTATTTTTCCTCTTGGATTTGGGCTTATTCCTACCCATTTCCTTTGCTTTAGATAAACTTCTACCTTTCTTTGAGGGCTTGGAGACTTTTCATAATTTTTGGGCTATCTGTCCAATTTCTATATCCTAGTCCAAGTCTATATTTTATTTCTTGCTTAGGTTATCCAATGGGCTTACTAGAAACTTATGTGAAGTGGAAAAACTCTATATGAAGTGTCCATAGGTGAAAGCCCAATGTATGGTTGAATATGTTAAACTTAGTAACTCTAGTTCTTGAATTAGGAAAAAGTACCCTAATCCAATGTTTTCTTGAAATTTTAAGACCTTTACTTGTTTCCAAAAAATTATCTACCTTACCCAAGAATTTCACCTTTCTTTAGTATATTTATTTCTAATTTTTCCTCTTAGATTTTCTCTCTTTACCTATTCCGTTAATGTTAGAACATTTCTATGCATACACATAAGGTGAAGAATTTCTAAGGATTATATTTCCTTAAATATCTAAAAATTGTCTAATAAATTTAATTTCCTTAATTAAATATTTATATAACTTTATCAATAAAAGAAATGAAATTAGGGATGTTACTTTGAATACTTTTGTCCTTTTATTAATTCATAAAACGAAATTAGGGATGTTACATTTCTCTCCCCCTAAAAGAAATTTTGTTCTCAAAATTTCAGAAATTACTTGATAAGAACAATTTCGGATATTTCTTCCTCATGACTTCTTCTAGCTCCCAAGTTGCTTCTTCTGGAGTCAAACCTTCCCATAACACCTTAACTAGGGAAATAGTTTTGTTTCGCAATTGCTTCACGTCAGTGTCCAATATAGATGCTGGTACTAGCTGGTATGTCATGTTCTCCTGTATTTGGATTGGTTTATCTCGTATCACATGTGAAGAGTCTGGAAGATACTTTCGGATCTGTGATACATGGAAAACATTATGCAAGTTGGACAAATTAGGTGGGAGAGCAACTTGATATGCTGATGTCCCTACTTTCTTCAGAATTTGGTAGGGTCTCAAAAATTACAGAGTTAGCTTTTTGGTCTTGAAAGACCTACCAACTCCAGTGGTCGGGGAAATTTTTAGAAATACATGGTCTCCTTCCTCAAAGTCCAGAGGTCTATGTCTCTTATCATAGTAACTCTTTTGCAGACTCTAAGCTGTGAACATTTTGTCTCGTATAATCCTGATTTGTTCAGTGGTTTGTTGAACTAGATCAGGACCCAACAAGTTCTTTTCTCCTACCTCAAACCAACGTAGTGGAGATAGGCACTTCCTACCGTATAAAGCTTCGTAGAGGGCCATCTTAATACTCGAGTGATAACTGTTATTATAAGCAAACTCTACTAAAGGTAGGTACTTATCCCATCCTTTACCTTGCTCTATCACACAGGCCCTTAACATGTCTTCTAGATTTTGAATGGTCCATTCTGTCTGCCCATCAGTCTGAGGATGATAGGAAGTACTAAAACGCAATTTGGTTCCAAAAGCTTCCTGCAACGCCTTCCAAAACCTTTATGTAAACCTTGGATCTTTATCAGAAATGATATTTAAGGGAATTCCATGTAGTCTAACTATTTCCTGGACATACAACTGGGCCAATTTGTCCAGTGAAAAGTTAATTTTTATGGGCGGAAAGTGAGTAGATTTGGTTAATCTGTTAACTATTACCCAGATAGAGTCATGTGCCACTGAAGTCTTAGGTAAACCTACAACAAAGTCCATCGAGATACTGTCCCATTTTCATTTATGGATCTCAAGAGGTTGTAGAAATCCTACTAACTTTTGATGCTCTACCTTCACCTTTTGACAAATTAGACATTTCGCCACGAACTCAGCAATATCCTTTTTCATCCTTGGCCACCAATATATCCTCTTTAAGTCCTGGTACATTTTAGTGCATCTAGGATGGATAGTATATTTACTCTGATGCGCTTTCTGCAGGATCTTAGTCCTTAACTCTTGTTCTTGAGGGACACAAATCCTTCCTTGATACATGATTGCTCCATCTTCCTTGACAGAAAATTTGCCTTAATCTTTATGATTTTGTAAGTATTGGTCGTGAGCTTGAGCCTCTTTGATCTGGGCTCTAAGGTCACACCCTATAATTAAACCATTAATGATTAGCTTTTTTTAGGAAAAGTAGTGTCTAGCTTCAAATTCCAAAACTCCTCTAGCATCTGCATCTCATACATCATCATCTGGCCCATGTGTAGAGATTTCTGACTTAGAGCATCAGCTACAACATTTGCTTTTCCCGGATGATACTTTATCTCAAATTTATAGTCATTGAGAAATTCCACCCATCTTCGTTGCCTCATATTTAACTCTTTTTTATCAAAGAGATATTTAAGACTCTTGTGATTGCAATATACTTCAAAGGTTGCTCTGTATAAGTAGTGTCGCCAAATCTTTAAAGCCAACACCACCACCGCTAATTCAAGATCATGGGTTGGATAGTTTCCTTCGTGGGGTCTTAGTTGTCTAAAGGCATAACCAACTACTCTCTTGTCTTGCATCAGCACACACCCTAGCACTTTCTTCGAAGCGTCACTATACACTTCAAAATGTCCTGTAGGGTCTGGAATAATTAAAACAGGAGGAGTGGTTAGTCTTGTCTTAAGCTCCTGGAAACTAGCTTCACATTGATCAGTCCAATTGAAAGGACTTTCCTTCCTGGTCAATTTAGTCAATGGCAAGGCTATACGAGAGAAGTTTTGTATAAACCTCCTGTAGTTTCCTGCCAAACCCAGGAAACTTTTGACTTCTGTAACCGTCTTTGGTCTCTCCCGTTGAATCATTGCTTCCGTCTTGGTAGGATCTACAACTACCCCTTTATTAGAGATGACATGTCCAAGAAACTTTACCTCTGACAGCCAAAATTCACACTTCTCCAATTTAGCATACAACTTTTTCTCTTTCAGCACTTGCAGCACGATTTAGAGATGTTGTTCATGTTCTTTCTCACTCTTAGAATATATCAAGATGTCATCAATGAACATTACCACAAATTGATCTAGGTAGGGTCAAAAAATATGATTCATGTAATCCATGAAAATTGCAGGTGCATTTGTCAACCTGAAGGGCATTACGAGAAACTCATAGTCCCAATACCTAGTCCTGAAGGCTGTTTTAGGTACATCCTCCTCCTTGATCCTAATTTGATGGTATCCCGATCTCAAGTCAATTTTAAAAAAGATGGAGGCTCCATTCAGTTGATCCAATAAGTCATCAATCCTAGGGAGAGGGTATTTATTTTTGATAGTCACTTTATTCAACTGTCTATAGTCTATGCATAATCTCAAGCTCCCGTCTTTCTTTTTAACAAATAATACAGGAGCTCCCTAAGGCGATACACTTGGTCTAACAAATTGCTTGTCTAACAGTTCCTTCAACTATTTCTTAAGTTCCTGTAGTTCTTTCGAGGCCATTCTATAAGGTGCAATAGAGATAGGCCCTGTCCCAGGTAAAAGATCAATAGAAAACTCTATCTCTCTCTTAGGAGGTAAGCCTGGAATATCTGATGGAAATACTTTAGGAAACTTGTTGGCTATTGCGATTTCATCAAGCTTCAATTTAACTTCTAGATTTGATAAGTACAAGAGAATGTATCCAAGTACTCCATTCTTCAACTCCCTATTAACTTGATTGGCATTAAGCATCAATAACTGCATCTCCTTTTTGGAAATAGGAGGTAGAAATTCAATGGTCTTGTTGCAACAATTTAGCAAGACCCGATTTCTAGACATCCAATCTAACCCTAGAATGAAATCAATACCTTTTAAAGGTAGACAGACGAGGTCTACAGAAAAAATTTTCTCCTGGATAGTGACCTGACAGTTCTTACATACAGAGGAAGTTAAGACCCTTTTCCATGTGGGAGTTACTACAGATAGCTCATAGGGGGTTTTAGCAATAGGATACTGAAGCTCCCTAATACATTCTTCCGATATAAATGAATGACTAACACCAGAGTCAAAGAACACCATAAGAGCAAATCCATATATATAGCATGTACCTTAGATCATTTCGGGGGATTGAGTTGCCTCTTGGCTGTTTAGGGTGAAAACCCTTCCTTTCACTTGAGGCTTCTGTTCCGGCTGCTTTCCCAAATTTTGTGGGCAGCTTCTTATAAAATGACCCTTCTGTCCGCAATTGAAGCAAACATCTGATCCCATGTAGCATGGCCGGTTACCATGCATACATCCGCACTTAGTACACTTCACTATGGAAAGGTTCTGTTGGAAGGGTCGGGGACTTGCAATCATTGGCCTCTTACCAGTACACTGTCCTTTTCCTCTAACATTTCTGCTAGAGTTTTGTGGACCATTCTTCCTTTTTTAGAAATTTCGTCTTTGTTTCTCATCCTCCACTGCCTTCAAGCTCTTTTCTAGGAGTCTGCATTTATTTATCAGAGGTATAAATTCCCTAGTCTCCATAGCTACAACAGCATTCCTTATCTCTGGGTTCAATTCGGCTTTAAATTTAACAGCCTTTCATGCTTCATCGGGGTTAAATCGTAGGTAAGAGGAGAACTTAGACAACTCCTCCAACCTCGCGATGTATTGGTCTATAGTCATGTTGTCCTATCTGAGTTGGAGAAATTCAATCTCCTTCTCTGCTCGCACAGTAATTGGGAAGCACTTTTCTAAAAATGTGTCTTTGAACACCTATCAGGAGATCTGCCTTCCCTGGTGAGCTAAAAGTTCATTAGCTCTACGCCACCAGTATTCTCTTTCATCTTTCAGCATATATGCAGCAAAGATAACTTGTTGCTTCTCAGTACAACCCATCACATCAAATATTCTCTCTAGTTCCCTTATCCGCCTTTCAGCTTCAATTGGGTCAAAGCTGCCTTGAAAAGAAGGTGGTATAGTCCTTAGGAAATCAGATATGCCGTTATCATTCCCTAGCATTCGGTTATTACCACCATTCTCGACATTCAGGTTATTAGCATTCTGGAGGTATTCCAGAATTTGATTGGTGGTCGTGACCTAGTCTCGAATTTCCGTGGCAAGGTTGTGTAGGGTTTCCTCCGCATTATTTGCCGGATTCCTCCTTGGTGGTTCTGTTTCCTACTGTGGCAAAAACAAAGTTATGCTGCTATTGAGGTGATCAAGCCCAATAGTTAGTTTCAAAAAATTTAACAGCAGTCATAACACCACCTCGGCATATAGATAGGAAACACTAGTAATTTCTTACTTATATGAATTCACTAATCCCCTACACAGCACAACCACAAACATACTCAAGACACTATAAGATTGATTCAGATAACCATCCACCCACTAGCCATCTAGGATCAACCTGCTTTGATACCAATTATGTAACAACTTTTTATTTATTATTTATGATTATACAATATACACGTCATTAATCAAAATCTAAGTACAACATTTCAAACACATAAATATCTACATCTTATTTATTCGGGTTGACCAATTTTGGAGATACAGGTGCGGGTGGTTGCACCTTCACCGGGATCTGAGCCAACTTGCGCACAAACATTTTATTTAGGATTTGCCCACCATAGAGTAACTCGATCCAACGTGCACTAAAAGCCATAGCCATAGCAAAATCTGCATAACTAATTTTCTGAACATGACATGGAAATATAGTGAGATTTAAATCCCAGTAAGTTCAACAATAAATCATCATCAATATAGCTCATCACGTCATGTTCATCTGTATAAACTACAGCAAATATCTTTGGTCACATGAATGTACTTTATCTATGTACATGAGAATTGTATAGTAATGACATGTATGGCAAGATTGACTAATTTCAGAATATTATATGATGACTATCAATTTATTCTCATATCAAGTTACCCCGGTCAGAGTGAGTATTTTCTACTCTCCGGTACGGGTTTTTCTCGCTCCGTCCGACATGGCACACTTTATCTTTCTTTTCTCATAATCATAATCGTTAGTAGAGTGTCCCCTACTGGTGCACCACATGGATCACCATGTGACCGTGCTTATTTCTTTTCTTTTTACAATAATAGCCAAAAATATGATTTTAACAAGTATGTTCATTATACTCACATACCATAATGTTTCATCAAAATATTTCCATGTCAAAATTACACACTTAGAATGGTAAGCAGTTCATGCATTGGCAATGGCTATAGCATCTTCTAGTCATTTATTATTTTCATTTATAAGATTCTTCTTCTTTTTTAAATATTAATTTTATTCCTTTATTTTCTTGATGCAGGTTTTCATCCTATTTGACATTCTCTTACTAATTAGAGCATAACTCCATCAATTTAAATCCGATTTAGGTGATCTTGGTGTCAATATAAAGATACAACAATTATCTAAAACTAATATGTTGAGTAGTTTGGCGAAAAATTAAGAAATCATAGTGATATTACTCCCTCAAAGTACAAGTTATTTTTTCTCGGGTAAGTTCTGACCTCTACTTACTAATTTGTCCATATCTCCCTAATGGGAATTTTAATTGCATGATTCTAGTGGCTAAAATTTTGTGACACATATAGCTATAATTTGTATGTTAATCATTAATTTTAATTCCCTATAGAATATTCCCAAAAATTAAAACATAGAAGCTAGCCTAACATATTCTTCCCTGATTATCCATTTTCTGACCTTTGCTTACTAATCAAACCATATCTACCTCCTATGGACCCTAAATTGAATGATTCCAGTGGCTAAAAATCCATGAGACATAGATCTACATTTTGTATATTAACTAGTTGTTTTAATTCTCTTCAGAATATTCCTAAAAATTAAAACACAGAAGCTATCTTAACATATTCTTAGCTGATTAACCATTTTCTGACCTTTGCTTACTAATCAGATCATATCTACCTCCTATAGACTCTAAATTGAATGATTCCAGTGGCTAAACATCCGTGAGACATAGATCTATAATTTTTATCTTAACCAATTGTTTTAATTCCTTACTTATGTTTCTCAGAATTTTAAAAATAGAAGCTTGAAAGTTTGCCACCCATAGCCATACCTATGCAGAACCATCTACACTAGACTAAGTATTCAAACATACATAATATGTAACACAATATAGCAACATCCATGACCAATCATTAAAGTTCTAAAATCAAAATCTCATATAAATATTACAAGTTTCAAAACTTTTCTTCAAAAAGAAATATTGTTAAACTTACCTTGAGCACTTAGTCCTCTAGACTTCTCCTTCCTCTTTCTTCCTTTCTTCCTCTCCTTTCCTCACTCTACCTTGTTTCTATTTTTCTCTCCCTCACTTGGACGAAATTCTAATGCTATAAGGGTGGGTTTTTCTTATATAGACTATCAAATAATTCACCTTTCACAATCATGGGTCTACCTTATCACAATTAGGATGCACTTGGTTGAATTTTTGGAAAATAAACAACTCATGTTCTTGTTTTCCTCTTCTTTAATCTAGATATGCATAGGAACAGGAGATTGTATTTTGAAAATTATGATAATATGTTCTTAAGATAAGGAACAAGGTCCCTTTGATTTAGGGATTCATTTCATTTTCCTTTTGTCTTAATCAATTATGATAGGTTTGCCTTTTTAGGTCGAAAATTTCTAGCCCTTGAATCTCCATTATTTAGTTGAAATTATTTTTGTGGGATAGGAATGTTTTGTCCTAATGCCATGTATTATCATACCACTTTCTAAAATTATGAGTGTAGGATATAGATGTTTTGTCCTAAAGCCTTGTATTATTATACCACTTGCTAAAATTTTAAGTGTAGGATATAGATGTTTTGTCCTAAAGCTTTGTATTATCATACCACTTGCTAAAATTTTGTCTTAAAGCCATGTAACCTAATATTTATTATATTATCACATGATTTATTTTATTTTATTTTTTCTCTTTGATTTGGGCTTATTCCTACCCATTTCTTTTTCTTTAGATAAAATTCTACCTTTCTTGGAGGGCTTGGATGCATTTTCATAATTTTTGGGCTATCGGTCCAATTTCTATATCCTAGTCCAAGTCTATGTTTTATTTCTTACTTAGGTTATCCAACGAGCTTACTAGAAACTTATGTGAAGTGGAAAAACTCTATATGAAGTGTCCATAGGTGAAAGCCCAATGTATGGGTGAATATGTTAAACTTAGTAACTCTAGTTCTTGAATTAGGAAAAATTATCCTAATCCACTATTTTCTTGAAATTTTAAGACCTTTACTTGTTTCCAAAAATTTATCAACCTTACCCAAGAATTTCACCTTTCTTTAGTATATTTATTTCTAATTTTTCCTCTTAGTTTTTCTCTCTTTACCTATTCCATTAATGTTAAAACATTTCTATGCATACACATAAGGTGAAGAATTTCTAAGGATTATATTTTCTTAGATATCTAAAAGTTGTCTAATAAATTTTATTTCCTTAATTAAATATTTATATACCTTTATCAATAAAAGAAACGAAACTAGGGATGTTACTTTGAATACTTTTGTACTTTTATTAATTAATGAAACGAAATTAGGGATGTTACAAGTAGCAAGATTCCTTCCTTCCTTTAGCTTTTCTAGCAGATTAAATAAGAGAAGGAGAGTGAGTTTTGAACCCTAAGGATGAAGAGAAAAGATGGATTCAAGTAGAGATTAAGCTAACTTACCTTGAGTACTTAGTCTTTTAGACTTCTCCTTCCTCTTCCTTCATCTCTTCTCCTCTCTTTCTATCCCTTCCTCACTCTACCTTGCTTATGTTTTTCCTCTCCCTCACTTGGACGAAATTATAATGTTATAAGGGTGGGTTTTGCTTAAATAAACTATCAAGTGGTTCACCTTTCAAAATCATAGGTCTACCTTATCACAATTAAGATGCACTTGGTTGTTTTTCAGGGAAAGACAACTCATGCTCTTATCTTCCTTTCCCTTAGTCAAGATATGCATAGTAAAAGGAGATTTATATTTTGAAAATTATTATAAAATATTCTTAAGACAAGGGCCGAGGTCCCTTTGATTTAGGGATTCATTTCCTTTTTCTTTTGTCTCCCTCAAGTATGATAGGTTTGCCTTTCTAGTTGGAAAATTTTCAGCCCTTGAGTCTCCCTTGCTTGGCTAAAATTATTTGTGTAGGATAAGGATGTTTTATCATAATGCCATGTATTATTACCTACTTGTTGAAATTATGAATGTAGGATATAGATGTTTTGTCCTAACGCCATGTATTATTACTTGTTGAAATTATGAATGTAGGATATAGATGTTTTATCCTAATGCCATGTGACCTAATCTTGATTATTATTACACTACTATTTCCTCACATGATTCTTATTTTTTCGTCTTAGATTTGGGCTCATTCTTTCCCTTTTTCTTTGCTTTGGCTAAAATTCTACCTTTCATGGACGACATGGTCACATTTTTATGGTTTCTAGGCTATCGGTCCAATTTTTATATCCTAGTCCAACTCTATTTTGTATTTCTTTCTTGGGTTATCCTATTGGCTTGCTAGAAACTCATCTGAAGTGGAAAAACTCTATATGAGGTGTCCATAAGTGAAAGCCCAATGTATGGGTGGACATGTTAAACTTAGGAACTCTAGCACTTGAATTAGAAAAATTACCCTAATCCAATCTTTTTAAAATTTTAAGACCTTTACTTACTTCCCAAAAATTTATCTTCCTTACCCTAGAATTTTGCCTCTCTTTAGTTGTTATTTCAAATTTTTTTCCTATTAGGTTTTTCTCTCTTTACTTATTCCTTTAATGTTAGAAACATTTTCTATGCATACACATAAGGTGAAGAATTTCTAAGGATTATATTTCCTTAGATATCTAAAAAATTTCTAATAAATTTTATTTCCTAAACTAAATATTTATGTGGTAACATCCCCAATTTTCCTTATGTTACTAATTGGAATTTTTTCTTTAGAGAAGAGAAAGCCTTTTGGATCTCGAGAGAGGATTAAATTATTTTACAATTTTCCTCAAGTCAAACAAGATCATAAGATGGTTAAAATGACATTTATGTAATTTCATTGAAATTGCATTATTGTAAATTCCTTGAGATGGTATTTATGTAAATTCCTTGAGATGGTAGTTTTATAAATACTCTAGGATGACAGTTTTGTAAATACTCTAGGATGGCATTTTTGTAAATAATGGAGGATGGAAAATTTGTAAATATGGGGTGGTAGGTAAGGAAAAAATCTTGATAATTATGAGGGAAAGGGAGTGTTGGCAAGAAAGAGAAATAAAAGAAAGAGGAGGAAAAGAAAGAAAGAAGAAGAAGAGAAAGAGGAAGAAGAAGGAGATGGAAGAGGAATGGGAATCAAGGTAAGTTTCTTTGTCATCTCTTTCATTTCATCATCTCTTTTTAAGGGATATCCTAATTCACGGTATGGATGCAGGATTTTTGTGTGGTAGGAATCAAGCACGCAAGTTTAAGGATTTGTTTGAGGTAGGTTTAACATTTACTCCTGAATTTTGTACAAAATTACATATATACTTTTAGATTGGTTTAAATGTGATTTTGGATAACATGTGGTCTAGATATTTATATGAAATTCTATTTTGGTTGTTTAGACATGAATATGGGTGCATGGGATTACATAAAAGAAAAACAAAGGAGAAGTTAGACTAAGCTAAATTTCAGAATAATTTGGGAAGCTTCTGTTTTTGGAATTCTAGGAAAATTTGACAAGTATTGTAAAGAAATGGTCAACATATGAATTGTAGATATATGTCTCATGGATCTATAGGCTCTAAAATCACTTAATTTGGAGTCCATATGAGGGATATATAGCTGATTAATTAAACAAAGGTCAGAATCCATGATAGTAAAAATAAGTGTTTTTGTTTTTAACTTTCTGGGAATAATCTGTAAGGAAATCCGAAGAAATGATAAATATGAACATTGTATATAATTGTCTTATATTTTTATAGGCTTTGAAATCACCTCAATTTGAGTTCGTATGAGGGAGATATGGTTGCATAAGTGAGGAAAGGTCTCAAAACACGGCCAGGCCGTGTTCTGGGTTGCTTCAGCATGGGTAGGCTGTGTTCGGGGCTAGTTTTGAGCATTTTTGAAGTATTTTTCAAGCGGGCCGTGTTTGGTATCACAATTTACCCTTTTCTTTATTTGATTCAAAATGAATCATATTGGATATTGGTATGTGATGAATGATTATTAATTATTGAGTATAAAAATGATACATGTCGTATTATGAATGTAGTTGAATGGCAAACGTAAAGCTCATGGTGAGTTGCTTGATAATTATATATTACATTTGATGAATATACATTTATATATATACATTTATATGTATGGATGAATATCGACAGGTTGTATGGCTTGAGATGGTATCGAATAGGGGACACCTTATTAGCCTGAGTGAGCCAAGGGAGGGCCACTCTAACCGGGTGATAGTGGTAATGTGAGGAGGTAGATAGGTGATGAACTCACATTCACTTATCACTTATTGTAATTGTAGTTGATCGGTCACTATGCATATAGCAAATGAATGAATTAAGTATATTGAGAGCTGTGATATGTCTGAGCATTTAAAAAAAAGAGTGGATTTTTAGTGCATATATAGTATGTTAATTATGCATCAACCGAAGTGATGGTTTTATTTCCAAATCTTAATATTTTCTGTAGCTTATACAGTTGAACATAACTCATATTTTTCTCATTATATTTTATTTATGTTAAGTCTACTAGGAACCTTTGTATTTCAAGGTTGGATTGTTGTATAGGGACTTTTAATTATGTATTGAAATGTTGTATTGTATAATTATTACATGTGTGAGGTTTGTAATATATATATGTACACATATATTGTTTTTATACATATGATGTATTTAACATTCAAAATGTGAAAAAAAAATAAAAAAATAAAAGTAAATCGGATCTTACAAAGTTGCTATATTAATAATAAAACAACCGAACGTTACATATGTACCTTTATTAATAAAAGAAACGAAATTAGGAATGTTACAGAAAGCGCAAGTTGGAAAATGTAACAACAAGCCCTAAGAAAGTAACTGTAGTAAGACGTGGACATTGTTGTACTGCTTCTACTTTCTTAGGGTCTACTTTTATACCATCCTTACTAACCACATGCCCTAAGAAAGTAACACTACCAAGCCAGAATTCGTATTTTGAAAAATTAGCATATAGCTGATACTTCCTTAGATTTTGTAAAATTATCCTTAAATGTTACTTATGATCCTCTAAAGTCTTGGAAGATATTATTATATAGTCAAATAATACATTTACAATTTGATCCAAGAATGGCTTAAGTATTATATTCATAAAGTCCATAAATGCAGTTGGGGCATTTGTCAAACCAAATGATATAACTAAGAACTCATAGTGCTTATACCGAGTCTTGAAAGTAGTTTTCAGAATATCCTCTTCCATTATCCTTAATTGATGATATCTAGATCTCAAATCAAATTTTTTTCTTATTAATATTGAGCATACTATAGTTTATCAAACAAATCATCTATACAAGGTAATAGATATTTATTACTCACTATCACTTTATTCAATTATTTGTAATCTATGCATAACCGCAGTGATCCATCTTTCTTTTTCAAAAATAGGACTAGAGCACCTCAAGGAGAGTACTAGGATGTATAAATCTTTTGTCTAACAATTCTTACAACTAAGTCTTAAATTCCTTGAGTTCAGTGGGTGCCATTCTATATAAGTATATAAATACCATATATGTTTTAAGAAGTTAATCAATACCAAATTCTATTTTACGTTTCAGGGTAATCCAAGCAATTCTTCTGAGAACACATCAAGAAATTTCCTAACCACTGGAATTTGATTTACATTGGTATACTTTATATCAACATCTCTCACCACTGCAAAATGTAACAACCCTAAAATTTAATAATTTTCATTTATGTATGGATTACTAAAAGAAATAAAGGAGTAGGGATGTATTTGAAAAGTTTTAAGGATGAAAATAAAAACTTTATAATAATTTTGGGATCAAATTGTAATTTCCTAAAAGTTTAGGGGTCAAAATGTAAATAGAAAAATTTGCAAGGACTTCCTCTAACAGTTAGTAAATTGCTTATCGGTCCCTCAATTATTATTTTTTTAAAAAAAGAGAGGCAAAAAATTTTTCAAGGTAAATGAATAGTATGAATAGTATTTGTCTCTCTACTCATTTTCCCTCTCTAGATTTGGAGTACCTTCGAGCCTCCAATCTCAAAACTAAGGGTACCACTAGATTCAAGATGAAGAGTACTACAATATTGGCCAAATAATTTGTCAAATTAGCCACAAAATTGTCACACCCTACTGACTAGCATCTTATTTCATACATTCACATCATAGAATATTTCACTTAAGAGAATTTAGTATTATACATTTTTTTTTCTTCATCAATACATTTCTAGCAATGTCTACCTAGCCCATAAATTAACCTATTCACTTATATTGTTTGTTATCTTTCTTGGGTAAGCATAAAAGTGCTTCAGGCTATTCTAAGCATTTTCAAATTTCAATTCCTTATAGGCAACTAACTAGGCATGATATGCATTAATTACAACATAAAGGGTCTCATGCCATAAAGAAAAGGGGTACAGTCCATAACTTATATTACATCACATTATCAGCTATCTAAAAGGGACTTGGCATTCAACTAAGCCATCCCACAAATATTACACAACTAAAGAAAATATAATCCATATCCATAATCAGTTGAGTCAACCTTGAGACCCCTGTTGCTCACTTCTTGCTGGAGTATCTGGAATGTGATTATGCAGACATAAAATAATGAGATGACAATCTCAATAGTTAGCAAATTTTCAAAAAAATAGTATACATTCCATTCCTTAAAACATCTCAATTTATTTCACTGAAAGGCACACTCACAGGAAAATCAATGGAAATAGTTGATACCATGATTAGGAGAAGGATCAATATCATGTGTCTACAAGAAACTAAGTGGGTAAGAGAAAAGGAAAAAGAATTAGATTCTTCAGGTTTTAAGCTTTGGTACACCGGCAAGACAAGAACTAGTAATGGTGTAGGTATAATAGTTGATAAAGAGTGGAGAAACAATGTGGTAGATGTGAAAAGATTAGGAGATAGGATTATAGCTTTAAAGATTGTAGTTGAGCGGGACAATTTTAATGTGTTTAGTGTATATGCGCCCCAAGTTGGATTAGAGGAGCATCACAAGAGAACTTTTTGGGAGGATCTAGAAGGTTTGATTCAAGAAATAACTCTGGGAGAAAAGATTTTCCTAGGAAGGGATTTGAATGGTCATGTAGGGAGGGAATCGAAAGGATACGATGGTATACATGGAGGTTTTGGATTAGGAGATGCAAATAAAGAGGGTAAAACTATCTTGGATTTTTCTTTAGCCTATAATTTTACCATAGCAAATACTTGCTTTAGAAAGTGGATAGAACATCTTATCACATACAAGAGTGGAGGAGCAAGCTCTCAAATAGATTTTTTCTTGGTAAGGAAATCAGATAGAAAGTTCTGCACAAATTGTAAAGTCATACCCGGTGAGAGCTTGGCTACCCAACACAGAGTTTTAGTTCTGGACGTACGAGTTATGAGAAGAGTAGAAAGAAAGAGTAAGAAAACAATTCCTAGAATTAGGTGGTGGTCTTTGAAGAATGAACAACAAAGGAATTTTCAAAGAAGAGTGGAGGAAGAGAGGCTTTAGGAGGTCCAAGGAAATGCTAATGATATGTGGGATGAGATGGCCAAAGGGATTAGGAATATAGAAAGAGAGATACTTGGAGAATCAAGAGGCGTTGGAACTAAGGGTAAAGAATCTTGGTGGTGGGATGCGGAGTTGCAAGATAAGATTAAGTTTAAAAGAGAGTGTTATAAGGAGTGGCACTTATGTAAAGATAATGCAAATTGGGATAAATATAAAGCGTCTAAGAAAGATGCTAAGAAGGCTGTGAGTGAAGCAAGAACTAGAGCTTTTGAGGGATTATATCAATCTTTAGGAACTAAGTTGGGAGAAAAAAAAATTTACAAGTTTGCGAAGGGTAGGGAAAGAAAGACAAAAGACCTAGATCAAGTGAAATGTATTAAAGATGAAGAGGGTAATGTCTTGGTTAGGGAGCATGTCTTGGTAAGGGAGCATGATATCCAAGCACGATGAAGGAGTTACTTTCAAGGACTTTTTAACGAAGGACATGAGTTGACCTGTAACTCTGACAGACTTAATATTGCAGAAGAGGACCGTAATTATATCTTTTATCGTAGAATCCAAGAGTTTGAAGTAGAGAAGGCTTTGAAGAGAATGGATAATGGCAAAGTAGTAGGACTTGATAATATACCTATTGAGGCGTGGAAGAGTTTAGGAAGGAAGGGTATAAGTTGGCTCACTAAGTTGTTTAATGTGATAATGAAATCTAAGAAATTGTCGGATGAATGGAGGAGAAGTACTTTAATCCTTATATATAGAAATAAAGGAGACATACAAAATTATTCTAACTATCGGGGGATTAAACTCATGAGCCACACTATGAAGTTATGGGAGAAGATCATTGAGCAAAGATTAAGACAAGAGACTCAAGTTACAGAGAACCAGTTTAGATTTATGCCAGGAATGTCAACTATGGAAGCAATTTATTTACTATGGAGATTGATGGAAAGGTATCAAAGTAGACAGAAAGATTTACATATGGTTTTTATTGATCTGGAAAAGGCATATGACAGAGTGTTAAGAGAGATTCTATGGAAGGCTTTAGAAAAGAAAGGAGTACATATTGTGTATGTTCGAGCAATCAAAGACATGTATGACGGGATAACGACTTGCGTGAGAACACAAAATGGGGATACAAAGGATTTTCCCACAACTATTGGACTACATCAAGGGTATTCTCTGAGTCCGTATCTTTTTAATTTGATTTTGGACGCAGTTACTGAACATATACAAGAGTTGGGGCCTCAATACATGATTTTTGCATATGATATAGTCTTAGTTGGTGAATCGAAAGAGGAAATAAATAGGAAGTTAGAGTCATGGAGACAAGTTTTAGAAACACATGGTTTTCAGATAAGTAGAAATAAAACAGAATATATGGAATGTATTTTTAGTAAGAGACGAACAAATACGAATGTAGACGTGAAACTTGGAGACTATATATTAAAACAAGTTACAAGTTTTAAATATCTTGGGTCCATTATACAAAATGACGGCGAAGTAAAGGAGGATGTAAACCATAGGATTCAAGCTGGATGGATGAAATGGAGGAAAGTTTTGAGTGTCATTTGTTATAAAAAAGTGCCACTCAAAGTTAAAGGAAAATTCTACCGTACAGCTATAAGACCTGCTATATTGTATGGTACTGAATGTTGGGTGGTTAAAAGACAACATGAAGATAAACTCAACATTGTAGAGATGAGAATGTTGTGCTGGATGTGTGGACACACCAGAAGAGATATGATTAGAAATGAGTGCATTAGAGAGAAAGTTGGGATAACACCTATTGTGGAGAAGATGGTTGAATGTCACTTAAGGTGGTTTGGCCATGTGTGGATAAGACATGCAAAAGCCCTAGTGAGAAGAGTATATCGGATGGAGAATTGTCCAATAATTAGAGGTAGAGGGAGGCCAAAGAAAACAATATGTGAAACTATTAAAAATGATTTAATAGTTAATAACTTATCTATTGATCTCATCCATGATAGGCCACTATGGCGCCGTTTGATCCATGTAGCCATCCCTACCTAGTGGGAAAAGGCTTAGTTGTTGTTGAAACATAAGCACTGACCATACATACATACATAATCTTGGTCACACTAGGGACTCATAACATTATGGTTTACTTACCCAATGCAGTCCCGTACCTGTAACAGGGTTATGCATCTCCTATTATTGGCCAATGCGTGGGGAAAATGGGGCTTACTTAGCACACTTTGGGCACCCCCTTAATTCTCAAGAATGCATACATAACATATCTTTGTACCATCATTTATCATAGCATAAAAGTCAGGCAACCAGTGAAAATTGATAAATTCAAGTTTGTAAACATAAAGAGTGTTTTAAGGAAAAGCTAGCTACCTCAATTCCAGCACAATTACTTCCTTTCCAAGGCTGCAAAAGTTACTACCAGCAACACAAACTAAAACATATAAGAATTTTTGGTTAATGCATGCATATTAGCATCTAAAGTCATAAATCTCTAGTCTAAGAGCTTCTGCTCCCTAAAACAAAACTATGATTCTATTGTGATTTGGGATTATTATTAAATATGACAAAGTTCTCTAAAAATTCTAAAATTTTGTATAGAGGTATCTTTACATGTTTATTTTATTTTGTGGTTCTCTCATCCCTTAACGCTTCCATTAAACCCCAATAACTACCTCCATAACCTAGAACAATGCAGATTGGTTTCAGTTCCATTTCTATTCTGTTTTGCATTCTTTTGGATTGCTAAAACTTCTTCAAAATTTGTAATATTTTATATGAAGCATACTAGATATGTTATATAATCACCATAAAAATTTCAAGTATAAAATAATTCATTTGACCCCTCGAATTACCCAATTTTTAAAGGCTGTCCCTAGTTATGGTCTGTTCTGACTCATTTCCTGCCCTACCTAAGTTCTACATTTTATTATATGCCTTAACCTGTCCAAAATTCTCTAAAATTTGGTGGGATTTTAACTAGGATCCCTATAACATGTCATAAAATTTTTATACAAACATTCAACATCTAACCCCTTCAATATTTTGTATTTCCATCAACAGTCTAAGCTATCCAACAGATTGTTCTCAGCACTGTTTTAATTGTAAAAGGCCTTGTTGTAGGTTCTCAAAAATCATGCAAATTTCTAGAATTTATTATGAAAATTTTAAGGCTTTTCCCACCAAAAATTAGAGAATTTAAAGGCCATTTACTAAATTTACTAAGCTAATAGTTTCAGGTGCTAAAAGGTTTCTATGTTCTCAACCTAAACCTTCTATGCTCTATGACCTTTACTCACTAATCAGACCCTAACGCACTCCTATGGACTCAAAATTGGACGATTCCAGTAGTTATGTAACCGTGAGAAATATATCTACAACTTTCATGTTAACCATGTCTTCATATTTCTTATAGGTTAGTCCCAGAAACTCAAAAATGAAACTATTCTCACCAGTCTGAATTCCAGACCCGATTCTGACCTCTCATCACTTCCTGGAGTATAACTCTCTCATTTTACGTCCGATTGATGTGATTTCAAATGCTGTGAAAATCTAATATATAGGGATACAACTTCTATGTTGAACATGTTTTCATATTTTAGAAAGAAATTCGTCCATGCAGAGCCTAAATTTAGCCAAATAAATTCTAAATTGGATTTTTATAAGAAGCCACACTTACCTTGTGCAAACCTACTCTTATGGCTCTCAATTTGTAACTTGATTCTCCTCTTGGTTTCCCTTGCAACTCAACCACATTTCTTGCACAAAATATGGGGTGAGTAAAGCTTCAAATCTCAGCACTCACTCTTACTCTCACTGCCTTTTGGTGAGGGAAAAAAAGAAGGAGCTCTCCATATTTCCTGCTTGATTTTCTATCTTCCTCCTCTCTTAAACTTTCTTCTTCTTCCTGGCTGCTCTCTCCCTCTTCCTTCCTCTTGTCTCTTAAGTTTTTGACTACCTTCCCTCTCTCATTTCTTCTACTGGCATGAGGCAAAGCTAGGTGTTTTTCTACTGCACCACTTCTAAAATGCAAGGATGTGGCTACCATAGTTACAGGGATTCCCTGGGTTCTGTAGGGCAGAGGAGTAGTTTTTCTACTGCTTCTCCATGTAAGTGCATGTAAGTCTATCTATATTATAATATGCTTAGTGGGAGGTGGGTGCTTAACACGTAAAACGGAGATCTGCTGCCATATAACTTGCATGCATGATTGCTTCTGCATGTCTCATAGAGGGTGGCGTGATTCTACTACTTTATGGAGCAGATGGGGGCGTGTTTTTGCTACAGTTGATGGGTGTGTTTCTATTGGCTTTATGGAGCAAGGATGGGCGTGAATATGCTGTCTTGTGGGGGCGTGTTTTTTGCTTGGTTTAGGGAGCAAGAATGACGTGACTATGCTGTCTTGTGGGGCATGTTTCTACTTGCTTTTTGGGGCAAGGATAAGCGTGAATCTGTTGCCTTGTGGGGGTGTGTTTTTTGCTTGCATGTGGAATGTGATTCTGCTGCATGGTGGGTCTAAAGAAATACAACTCTGCCATGTGAATCCAGCTACAAATTCTGATGCTTCCATCACTTGTTTCTGCCTGTTTTCCAACACTGCATATGTGTTTTTAACCAACAAATCTGCTGGTGCTTGTTTCAAGTTCTCACGTGCATGCATTATGATATGCATGGTGGAGGTGGAGAATATATATATATATATATATATATATATATATATATATATTTCTTCTCCATCTCCACCATGCATATTCTAATATATATATTTACATATGCAAAAGCAGAAGCATTACGTATATATATATATATATATATATATATATATATATATATATATATATATATATATATATACACACACACGTAATGCTTCTTCCTTCCTTATTATGTTGCTAATCCTAAATTAGTAGCATCCTAAGGAATATATTTGTATTCTATTCCTCTCATTTATGCTCCAAAAAATTTGATTTATATTACTTCTAACCATGAAATGGTACCACATATTTTTTAAAGACTTTATTGTCAACAACTACACATTTTAATTCTTTTTCATATATGTCTCAATTTATTACTAATCGTAGATTAGTAATGACTAAAAAACATGTATTTGTGTCCTCTCTCCATCTATTATGATCCTAAGAATTTTATTTCTATGATTCAATATTAACTATGTCACATATTTTATACTTTCCTTATTGTCACATAACTAAGCATCTTAATTTACTTGTCATATGTGTTTTCTACTTATTCTTAATTTTATCTAACTTTATTAGAGGCTTAAGATGTTATAAGAATTACCGCAGATCAGAAGTAGAAAATATTAGAAAAAAGTAAGTTTTAAAACTCCTATTTAGAGACCTTAAATTGAACATCTGACACCGTAGATGGAATCAAAAGATAGATAAACTATATGATATGAAACTTCTCAGCTATTTAACAACTTTTGGTATCATGAATAGTACTCTGATCGGCATGAATAGTATTTTTAACCGATGTGAACAGTATTTCCAGCCATGAATAGTGACCACCAGCTGATCGATGTTGACCAAGTTTTTCGAGTCATTTCCTAACTTTTTGAACCCTCCTAACTCATTTTGTGTTCTATTTGGTCAATATTGAATTGAAAAAGTTCATTTTGGGGTTGTCTAACTCAGAACCTTATCCTGTGAGTAAATAATTATTTATATGACTTACCTTATGCTCTTCTTGAACATTAAATGTATAATTGATTCTATTTACAAGTTATTTATACTTTTATATGTCTCTGAAATGGATTAAATTATCTGATTGTTTACTATCTGGCATATAGTTCAAGAAGAGTATGGTTTTGAAAATGGATTTTTGAACTCATTGAATATGTGATTCTAAATGTATTTCTTATCATATGGTAAAGAAAATATATTGTGCACGTGGCATTGATATGTAAATATATAAGATTGCCTTGAAAAAGGGCATGTATATGTGATAACCCTGATTGAAAAGTTTATAACAGAGGAATTGTACTGAGACTGAAAATTTTGAATTATACTGAAACCTCTATTTTCAATGATATGACATATGTGAAAATAATGATTAATGTGGTGGAATCTTATTGGAAACACTGTTTTCTAACTGCAAGTGATGTTAGCCCTGGTGCACCTTAACACCTCAGCTAGTAGGGGTGGTACTAGCCTCTTATGACGGCTAATACACGAGATATGATATGTGAAGGAGAGCGCGATATCTCCTATTTAGGCGAGATGCCGACTATATGATATGTGATTTACCCTCCCTTGCTGTGTGCTTAGGAAATGCCCATATTAAAGTCCCTTCGTGTGCCCTCTTGAATGGTGGTAAGGCAAACTTATACTGGGATGCTGAGCTTAGGCAAATTCTACACCACGAAAGTACGAAAGGGCTTGAACTTTGATATAGTGGTTCTGATATGAGATCCTCTTAATGTTTTTATGTGAAATATTTTAAAGCATAACAAAAATTGTTCAATGATCAAACAATACAATATATTATTTTTATATCTAAATATCCTTTGATTTGAGAATATTTGAAATACGGGTCTCATATGAATGTATTTCTGAATTATATTTTCTATGTGACAAATTTTAAAATTTGAGTATATACATAAGTTGACCTAAGAGGTCACAGGACGTATTATCTGCTCACTGAGTTGTCAAACTCACTACACAATATTTTCATATTTTTTAGATAAGATTACAGAGTTTGGTCATTTCCCTTCAGATAGGTGATCAGCTAGGCGACATATTCTCTAGTGAGGCTATTTTGTTTTAAGGGCTCGTAAATTTTGATTTATATTGTACTTGTACTCTAGAGTATGCTCTAAACGCTACAGGTAGGATTCTTGCTTCTGTTGTTACTCTTTTTTTATAAACTCAGTCAGTATATTGTGTTTACATGAGAGAACCTATTTGTATCTGTTTCCATAATGAATGCTTGTATTATACCTATTATAGTAAAGATATGTCCATAAAGTATGTGTTTCACATGCCCTTAAAAGTAGGGGCATGACAAGTTAGTATCATAGCATTAGGTTTCCATTTGGCTATCGAAGCAAAAGATTATGTAGTAAGACTTTGAGTATGGTTGTGTAACCGCTGACATATTTATACTCACGATGCTACTGTGGAATTCTATAGGGTGTCATGCTCTTATTCTTTCTGAAACTTATCCTTAGGTATTGATAAAGGGGAAATTTGAGTGTTTAGTGGTTATATTTTATCCCCTAATTTATAGTAAACTTGTGGTTATTTCTCTACTTTTGGTTATACTTTGCTCTGGATACTACTTTGGTTTGTTTTATATTTGTAGAAGAGCAAAAGAGGCCAAGAAGCAAGGGAAAACAATCATGAGATGAGCCATATGGACTTGGAAAATGCTAAGGAGGAAGCAAGGAGGCAACAAACCCAAAATTGGCAAGAAAGGAGCATGGCAGCCCCCAACACGGCCAGGCCATGCTCTGTGCGTAAGATGCAAAAAGTTCTTAGAATCCAGTCCGAAGCAGGGCCAGGCCGTGTCATAAAGCATGACTGTGCTTCGTGTCCGTATAGCACGTGATTGTTAGGGTTTTGAGTAGCCAAGTTGATACATATGCATAGGGAAACATAGAGGAACACAATCAGACCTAGAAGAGACATCTTAGACTCAGTTTTTAGGCTTAGAAAACACTTTTAGATTAGGTTTTTACTTAAATCATTGTTTATTTTATATTCTAGAGTAGAATTTACAACATTTGAAAGTTGTATTTCATCTTTACTTTTCTGCAAACCAGGTTACATTTTCTTACTTTAATTCTCTACTTCTACTTCTACTCCTTCTCTTTAGATTTTACTGAACTTGAATAGTTTACATAATATATATGAATTTGGTTTCTGTTTATATGATGTGTAAGTTGTAACATCCCGTAATTTTTAATTTTAAATAATAATACTTTTCTATAAACAAATAATATTTTTATTTGTTTAAAAATGAGTATGTTTTGCTAAAAACAAGTGTACTTTTAATTAAAGTAATTATTGTTTTGCTTAAAATAATTATATTGGCCTTTAATAAATTTTTGTTGTATTTTTAGAAATATTCTTTCTTTTATTATGTATAAAGATATTTATTTTGTGATTTGTTTTATTAAGATTTTTATCAAGAAAAATCATGATTTAAGAGTTTAACTAAAGGTTTATGAGAATGTAAATTTTTAGAAATTTTTGGGATGTTTTAGGATGAAAAACGGTATTTATATGAATATATATAAAATAAAATTACATTATTTAATTATTATTATAAAGAATAAAAAAAGGGGGAGGGGAGACAAAAATCGAAACGTAAAAATGGAAGAGAATGAAAAGTGTGAATAGTAACATTCATTTTTTTATCTAAATCTAGAGTGTCTATAGGCCTCTGATCTCAAAACTAAGGGGACCACTAGATTCGGGACGAAAAATACTACAATTTTGCTCGAACAATTTCTCAAATCAACCGTAGAATTGTTGTAGATCGGAAGTAGAAAATCTTAAAAAAAGGTAAACTATGAAACTCTTACTTAGAGACCTAAAATTGAAAATCTAACACCGTAGATGGATTCAGGAGCTAAATAAACCTTAGGATATGAAATTTTTCAGCTATCTGACAACTTTTTATTCTTAGTGAATAGTGACCAAGTTCCCGAAGTCATTTCTAGATGTTTGGACCCTCCGAACACGTTTTTGAAGTCTGTGTAGTCAAATGTGGATTGGAAAAGTGCATTTTTGGGGCTGTCCATTCTAGAGCCCTTACTCTGTGAGTAGGTAATTCTTTCTATGACTTACCCCATGCTCTTCTTGAACTATAAATGTATAATTGTTTTTGTTTACAATTATTTATGCTATCATAAATTTTTGTAATGTGTTTAAATATTTATTTTACTTATGATTTGGCACATAGTTCAAGAAGAGTATGGTTTTCGAAATAGATTTTGGAATTCATTGAATATGTGGTTCTAGTATTTATCATTATTGGATAAAGTGAATATTATGTGCAGGATGCATTGATTTGTAAAGCTATATACTTGTGAAAATTATGCATGTCAGATTATAAATGAGATTGAATGGCAAGCGTAAAGCTCATGAAGAGTTGCTTGATAATTTTACATGTATTTATATGTATGGATGAATATGGATGGGTTGTATGGCTTGTGACGGTACCGAATAGGGGACGCCCTATTAGCCTGAGTGAGTCAGGGGAGGGCCACTCCAACCGGGTGACAGTGGTAATGTGGGGGGGGGGGTAGGAAGGTGATGTACTCACATTCCTTGATCATTTATTATGATTGTAGTCGATCAGCCAATATACGTATAGCAAATGAGTTATGTTTTTATTGCATTGACCAGATCACCGAGTGAGGCAGGTGCATTAAAAGTGATGATTTTATCTTTAAATCATAATATTTTACTATAATTTATATAGCTGAGCATAATAACATTTGTTTAATGATCATACGTGTTGTATATGGTTTTGGATATCTGAATATCCTTTGATTTGATAATATTAGAAATATGGGTCACATATGAATGTACTTCTGAACTATATTTTCTATGTGACAAATTTTAAAGTATAAGTACATCCATATGCTGACCTAAGAGGTCATAGGAGTAATTATTTACTCACTGAGTTGTCAAACTCACTAAACAATATTTCCATATTTTTCATATGAGAATACAGAGTCTAATCATGTAGATAGGTGATCAGCTAGGTGACATATTATGTGAGTGAGTCTGCGTTGCTTCCAAGGCTCACGGTTTTTTTAATTATACTATGTTTCTATTCTAGAGTGCTTTGAATGCAACAGGCATGATCCTTGCTTCTACTGTACTTTGATGTTTATAGACTTAGTATGTATATTATGTATACATGAGAGAAGTGACAAAGAATTGAATTGTGCATCTTTATGGAGAATATCTGATTGCGGGAAAAAATGTTTATTTTACGTAACGTAAATTGGGGACGTTACATGTTGGTATCAGAGGATTAGGTTTTCCTATGGCTATTAGAGCAAAGGATACTTTAGTAGGACCTTTAGTATGGGTATGAACCAGACATATTTATACTTCAGGTGCTGCTGATGGATTCTATAGGGTCTCAATTTCCTTTCTATTCCAAGTTGCTAAATTCCTAGTATAAAGTTGATTGAATATCGTGGCATCTTAAGAAGTATCTATGGGTCAATTACTACCTGAATGTGAAAGGGATAGGCATGCTAGAGAATTTAAAGAATTAAGATAAATGCCAAATATGATCGTTTCTGAATATGATATCCGTTTTACAGGTTGTCTAGATATGGTAGACTTTGATGTGATATTGGGAATGGATTGATTGACATCATGTCACGCCAGTTTAGAATGCAATCCTAAGATGATTAAGTTTAATATTTCCGGAGAATCTTCTTTCTAGATACAAGGAGATTGTAGTGAGGTACCTAGTAATTTAATCTTTACTCTAAGAGCTCATAAGTTATTATAAAAAGGTGCCAAGGATATTTGGCAGTGATGAGAGATATTGATATAAAGTATACTATTGTAAATCAAGTTCCATTGATTAGAGAATTTTTTGATATAATTCCTGAGAAATTATGAGGATTACCCCGAAATGTAGAATAGAATTTGGTACTGATTTACTTCCTTGAACCTAACCAGTGTCTATACCCCCATATAGAATGGCACCGACTGAATCCAAGAAATTAAAGAATCAGTTGTAAGACTTATTTGACAAGGGATTTATATGCCCTAATACTCCCCTCAAGGTGCTCTAAACTTATTTGTGAAAAAGAAGTATGGATTATTATGATTATGCATAGAATATAGATATTTGAATAAGGTGGCAGTGTGTAATAGTATTCAATACCTTGTATAGATTATCTGTTTGACCATCTATAGGGTGCTCAATATTTTTCAAAAAAAATTGATTTGAGATATGAGTATCATTAATTGAGGATAAGGATAAAGGAAGAGGATATAAAAAAAAATTCTTTTAAGACTTATTATTGGTATTATGAGTTCTTGGTTATGTCATTTAGATTGACAAATGCCCCAACTACAATCATAGATTTAATGAATAATACTTAAGTCATCCTTGGATCAATTTGTTATTATAGTTATTGATGATATACCATAATATTTCAAGAGTTTTGAGGATCATAAATAACATTTAAAGATAGTTTTACGAACTCCAAGGGAGTATCAGTTATATGTTAAGTTTTCAAAATATGAATTTTGACTTAGTAATATTACTTTCTTAAGGTATATGGCTAGCAAGATGGTATCCAAGTTGACCCTGAGAAAGTAAAAGTGGTACAGCATTGTCCACAACTTACTACAACTGCAGATGAAGATCCAAATTCAAACTTATCGGTTTGTGATGTATATTTAGTTGGGTCCAAGAAACTATTTGAAAAATTTCTTCTAAAGTACCAAAACCACCTGGTAAGGTAATGAAGGCATCAACTTTGCTCATCATTCTAGCCATGCGCTCATGCATGGAAGCTACCCTAAACTCTTCCCCAATTTTTTTTCCTACGATGTTGGATGCTGTAACATCCTTAATTTCGTTTCTTTTATTGATAAAGGTACATAAAAAATTTAATTAAGGAAATAAAATTTATTAGACAATATTTTAGATATCTAAGGAAATATAATCCTTAGAAATTCTTCACCTTAGGTATATGCATAGAAAATGTTTCTAACATTAAGAGAACAAATAAAGAAGGAAAATCTAATAGGAAAGAAATTAGAAATAACATACTAAAGAGATACAAAATTCTTGGATAAGGAAGATAAATTTTTAGAAACAAGTAAAGGTCTTAAAATTTCAAAGAACATTGAATTAGGGTAATTTTTCCTAATTCAAGAACTATAGTTACTAAGTTTAAAATCTTTACCCATACATTGGGCTTTTACCTATGGACACTTCATATAGAGTTTTTCCACTTCACATAAGTTTCTAGCAAGCCCATTGGATAACCTAAACAAGAAATTAAACATAGACTTGGACTAGGATATAGTAATTTCACAAATAGCCCAAAAATTATGAAAATGTGACCAAGCCCACCAAAAAAGGAAGAATTTTATCCAAAGCAAAGAAAATGGGTAGGACAAGCCTATAATGGGTAGGAATAAGCCCAAATCCAAGAGGAAAACTAAAATAAAATAAATTAGATGATGATATAATAATAAGAATAAAGATTAGGTTACATGGCATTAAGACAAAAAAATTTAGCAAGTGGTGTGATTCTACATTCATCACTTAAGCAAGTGGCATGATAATACAAGGCTTTAGGACAAAAACATCTATATCCTACACTCATAATTTTAGCAAGTGGTATGATAATACATGGTATTAGGACAAAACATTCATAGCCCACACAAATAATATCAACCAAATAATGAAGATTCAAGGGCTAGAAATTTGCCACCTAAAAAGGCAAACCTATCATACTTGTTTAAGACAAAAGAAAATGGAAATGAATCCCTAAATCAAAGGGACCTTGTCCCATATCTTAAGAACATATTATCATAATTTTCAAAATACAAATCTCCTTTTCCTATGCATATCTTGACTAAGGAAGAGGAAGACAAGAACATAAGTTTTTTGTTTTCCAAAAATTCAACAAAGTGTATCCTAATTGTGATAAGGTAGACCCATGATCATGAAAGGTGAATTATTTGGTGGTCTATATAAGAAAACCCACCCTTACAACATTAGAATTTCGTCCAAGTGAGGGAGAGAAAAAAAAATAGAAGCAAGGTAGAGTGAGGAAAGGAGAGGAAGAAAGGAAGAAAGAGGAAGGAGAAGTCTAGAAGACTAAGTGCTCCAAGTAAGTTTAACAATATTTCTTTTTGAAGAAAACTTTTGAAACTTATAATATTTGTATGAGATTTTGATCTTAGAACTTTTATGATTGGTCATGATGTTGCTATATCATGTTACATATTGATCTTGCATGTGATGTATGTTTGAATACTTAGGTTGGTGTAGATAGTTCTGCATGGTTATGGCTATGGGTGGCAGAATTTTAAGCTTCGGTATTTTAATTTCTGGGAACAATCTATAAGGAATTAAAATAAATGGTTAACATAAGAATTAAAGATAAATGTGTCATGGATTTTTAACCACTGGAATCATTCCATTTGGAGTCCATATGAGGTAGCTATGGTCTGATTAGTAGTCAAAGGTCAGAAAATGAATCATCAGGGAAGAATATGTTAGGATAGCTTCGGTAATTTAATTTCTGGGAATTATTGGTAGGGAATTAAAATAAATGGTTAACATAAGAATTAACGATATGTATGTCATGGATTTTTAGCCACTGGAATCATTCAATTTGGAGTCCATATGAGGGAGATATGAGCCGATTAGTAGACAAAGGTCAGAAAATGGGTCATCAGGGAAAAATATGTTAGGATAGCTTCGGTATTTTAATTTCTGAGAAGTATCTGTAAAGAATTAAAATAAATTATTAACATAAAAATTAAAGATAAATGTGTCATGGATTTTTAGGCACTGGAATCATTCAATTTGAAGTCCATTTGAGGTAGATATAAGCTGATTAGTAAGCAGAGGTCAGAAAATGTTTATTCAGAATATGTTATTAAAGCTTTAGTTTTTGAATTTCTGGAAAATATTCTGTATGGAGTTAAAATCGTACGCCAAGATAACAATTATAGATATAGGGCTCATGGATTTTTACCAACTGGAATAACTCAATTTGGAGTTCAAATTTGGGAGATATGGTCTAATTAGTCAGTAAAGGTCAGAACTTACACGAGAAGAAATAATCTGTACATTTAGGGAGTAATATCACATTGATTTCTTAATATTTCGCTACACTGTTCAACATAATAGTTTTAGATAATTGTTTTATCTTGAAATTGACACTAAGATCACCTACATC
Source organism: Gleditsia sinensis (assembly GCA_037074535.1). Classification (NCBI taxonomy): domain Eukaryota; kingdom Viridiplantae; phylum Streptophyta; class Magnoliopsida; order Fabales; family Fabaceae; genus Gleditsia; species Gleditsia sinensis. The sequence continues at coordinate 45,216,378 of CM073465.1, read as the reverse complement.
AGAGTTAAATTGAGGGAGTTATGCTCTGATTAGTAAGAGAAGGTTAGATAGGATGAAAACCTGCATCAAGAAAATAAAGAAATAAAATTAGTATTTTAAAAAGAAGATGAATCTTAACAAATGACTAGTATAGCCATAGCCATTGCTATTGCATGAACTTACTACCATTTTAAGTGTGTAATTTTTAACATGGAATTTACCCTAGTACTCATATAAATTTACAAGAAGTTTTGAAAGTGCCGGTTTTATTTGAAAAATCTTAGTATGCTCCGTGGTTGCAGTATTTTCACATCAGAAAAGAATTATTCTAGTTACTGGAAAACAAAATTGTGATTTGTGAAAAGTGCATGTCTAAGGAAAGCTCTGGCAAGGAAAGACATGCTACTTAAGCGTGTCCATTAGTGACCCACCTCTCTTTCCTGGGAACTTTTCTGGTGCACTGTTTACAGACTACAATTACTATCCAGTTACCAAGGTATTAGTATGGAATTTTGACATGGAAATGTTTTATAAAGTGATATTTTAAATGGTTATGTTCATGGCATGATTACCAATGATTTATGGTAATAGTTATATTTTGATGAACATACTTGTTATTGAAAGCATATTTTTGGCTATCATTGTGAAAAGAAAAGAAATGAGCACGGTCACATGGCAATCCGTGTGGTGCACCAGTAGGGAACGCCCTACCAACGGTTATGATCATGTTAATAAGAAAAGAAAGAGAAAGTGTGCCATGTCGGATGGAGCGAGATAAGCCCGTACCGAAAAGTAGAGAATACTCACCCTGACCGGGGTAGCTTGAAGTAAGAATAAGTGGATAGCCATCATATGAAATTCGAAAAATAGTTATTCATGCCATACATGTCATAACTGTATAATTTTCATGTGCATGATAAAGTGCATTCATGTGACCTAAAGATATTTTCTGTAGTTTATACAGGTGAACATGACGTGATGAACTATATTGATGGTAAATTAAGATTTATTGTTGAACTTACTGGGATTTAATTCTCACTATATTTCCATATCATGTTCAGAAGAATAAATATGCAGATATTCTCTATGACACTTATTATCTCTGTACGTTGGATCGAGGTGCCCTACCTTGGGCAACTTCCAGTTATTTCTGATGTAACTGTCGTAGATGTAACTGAGATTCCGGTGGACGTGCCACCCGAACCAGTGTCCCCGGAAGTAGTCGATATAGATGATTAGAACTAATATGTATCTTTGTACAAATGTTTGTAAAATAATGGTGTGTAGTTTGTAAAATAATAGTGTGTATGGAAACTCAGTATTGTATAAATTAAATAAATGTTATATTGAGTTAAGTTGTAACGAGGTAATAACTTCATGGTATTTTAAAAAAAAAAAAATTTACATAAATGGAGTTGTTACAGATGCAGCTAGAGCTGTAGGAATAATACCTAGAACTTGACATCCTCCTACATGTGCAGCTGTAGATACGCCCTCCACCATAGACTAAATGAATCTTTCTCCTAGCCAGCACCATACCTAAGTTTTGTGTAGCTTTCACATACTCTCCATCATTTCCAAGGTTGGAACCACAAAAGACACAAATATTTCAAAACTGATGGAATGCGATTCCCTCCATAGCTGCACACACTTTAACTTTGAGTATGAAAGTAAAGATATTAACGTATGCATTTATAGAACTCAGAGAAGGGCATACTTATGATAGCTATGCGAATAGGCCGAGAATAATTAGAACAGCTATATGAGTGATTGGTGGATATAAACTAAATTAAAGGTGAAATTTTCAAAAATGACGGCAAGCATGTATAAGTATAGTAGTTATGATAGTCACTCATATTAGGCATATAAAGAGAATAAGGTTATGATATCACCAAAAATTTGTCTTTTTCTTATTGTCCTTGATGAAGCATTGATGTTTTGATTCTTGGAGTGAAGTTGTAGATGATGGGCGTCATTGTAAAAAAAAAGAATGAAGATGCAAACCAGTTAGTTATTGAAGAGAGACAATAAAATGATTTATTTGTTTTTCCAATATTTTTGCCAGTCGACTAGCTATTTTGAGATTTTAATTTGGATTGGTTATTTTACAGTTGATTGATTATATCTATTTTGAAGCAATCAATTGCATCCTACCAGTTACCTACGTATTCTTTGATTTTCACAGACTTTTATAAGCTGAGAAATGTTTCTTTTCCACTGAATATCAATAGCTTTAAAGTAGATTTTGGCACAAACTTTCAAAATTTGCGGCCACCGATTTTTGCCGAAATAATAGCTATATCTTTTTTACAGATTTTCAAGAATTACGGCCACTGGATTTAATTTTCTTTCAATGCTTTGACCAAATTTTTGACTTTCTATTTTGGCACCATTCTTTATTATGTTTTTCGTCTGTTCTACTACATTGTTCCTTATTAATGTTGGGCATTAAATGCAAAGTTCTTTTCCCTCATTACAAGAAAATTTGATTTATTTTCTTTGAAATTCAATTATTATGATGTCCAATTGGTTAGTAGGTTAAAGTAATGAAAAGTTTGAAAGGAATGGACGGATGATGGCCTTATGGTGTTTTGACGAATGTAATAAAGAGGATTAGTGGTGTTAAATTTTTTGAGAAAGAAAATATGGAAAGTAGAATTTAAATTAATCTTTGAACTCTTAATTTGGAAATATGGAGATTTTAAAAGAATTTATCTAACAAAGAACGTATAAAAAAATTTTAAAAAAATTATATCAAGTATGTATAACTGTATAAGTTGGCAAACTATGTGCAAATTAAAAAGAATAATGAGTTTATAGTATATACTGATTGAGTATTAAGGTATGAAGAACACCTAGGTTTACCTAATGTGGTTGAGAAGGGAAAGGAGAATAATTTGAGAACCATGTTCGAAAATAATGTAAAGCAATCAAGGTATTTGTGTTAAGGGTTTATACCATGCTAAGTTGAGTCTAGTACTTAGGATGTAAATTATATTGAGATTGGAAATTCACGTGTGAACAATTGTTGAGAAAGGCGATTTCAAAGGAAGTCATAGATTTTGAATATGGATAACTCAAGACTATAAGGATATACTAAGATACGAAATAACTATACTAGTATAATGGTAAAAGAAGATACACGTGAAATATTTTTCGTTGTTTGGTATGTCAACAAGTAAGAGTTAAATATATTATTTTAAGAGAGCTAATCAAGAAGCTTAGGATCTTAACTAGATTATAGTACAGCTAATAGTAAATTTAAATGATGTGTTTATACATTAGAAATTATGCTTTAGATATCTTTATACAATTTTGGTAAAATTTTGGAGAAAATCATTTATCCTTGGTTGAACTTGTCCATATCAGTAATTATCAGGCCTTACAAACAAATTGTACTATTTGAAGTTTTGCATTAAGTATCGTAGGACTCCTAATAGGTGGATGAGTTGAATAAGGTTAAGTTTTTCGAATCTAATTTGGAATATCAAGAAATAGATAGAAATCGTTGATGTTAATTTAGAAAGTATGCTTCAAGCGTATGTCTTCGAGTTTGGAAGGAGATCCCTTAACATAATTCGCTTATAATAAAGTGTTATTGGATGATTTAATTCCTAAAGTAAAGGTGTTACAAACTTTTTGTTTGATGACTCAGTGGAGTTAGACTTATGATAAGATGTCGTTGATAAAGTGAAATGGAATGAAAAAAATACAAGCAACTCAATACAGGTCAAAAGTCTATAAGGACCAAGAATGTTGAGCACTAGAAATTATCAGTTGGTGACCATAAATTCTTAAAGGACTCACCAATGAAAGGTAATGAGGTTTGGAAAGAAGGAAAAAGTTAAACTCTAGTATATAGAATCTTTTGAAAACTTGAACAATGTAGGCATAGTAATACATTGCCTAACCTTGCCATCAGGATTGAGTAATGTGGATATAGACTTTCTTGTATCAATGTTAAGGAAGTTTCTATTAGATTTTTCTTATGTTACCTAATTCCAAGAAATTCAATTGGATAAAAATTTGGATTAACTATGGGTACAATCAATGTTTATTGTTGATCGACAAGTGAAGAACTTATGGATGAAAGAAATCCCTATAGTTAAGTTATATGACAAAATCACTCAAGTGAAGAGACATATTAAAAAGTAAAGATGATATACAGAAAAGATATCACAAATTATTTGAGTAGTAAGGTTGGTAATTCCAAATTATACCTTGAGTTCGTTCCCTATATGTGATAGGATGGGCTGAAATTCGGGAATCAAATTTTTTAAGGGGGAAAGAATGTAACATCCCGTAATTTTTAATTTTAAATAATAATTTTTTGCTATAAACAAATATATTTTTATTTGTTTAAAAATGAGTATGTTTTGCTAAAAGAAAGTCTACTTTTAATTAAAGTAATTATTGTTTTGCTTAAAATAATTATATTGGCCTTTAATAAATTTTTGTTGTATTTTTAGAAATATTCTTTCTTTTATAATGTATAAAGATATTTATTTTTTGCTTTTTTTTATTAAGATTTTTATCAAGAAAAATAATGATTTAAGAGTTTAACTAAATATTTATGAGAATGTAAATTTTTAGAAATTTTTGGGATGTTTTAGGATGAAAAACGGTATTTATATGAATATATGTAAAATAAAATTACATCATTTAATTATTAAATAATAATAATTATTATTATTATAAAGAATTAAAAAAAGGGGGAGGGGAGATAGAAACCAAAATGTAAAATTGGAAGATAATGAATAGTGTGAATAGTGTGAATAGTGTGAATAGTGTGAATAGAAACATTCATTTTCTTCTCTAAATGTGGAGTGTCTATAGGCCTTAGATGTTAAAACTAAGGGTACCACTGGATTCAGGACGAAGAATATTACGATTTTGACGGAACAATTTCTCAAATCAGCTGTAGAATTGTCGTAGATCGAAAGTAAAAAATCTCAGAAAAAGATAAACTATGAAACTCTTACTTAGAGACCTCAAATTGGAAATCTAACACTGTAGATGGATTCAGGAGCTAGATAAACCATAGGATATGAAATTTTTTAGCTATCTGAAAACTTTTTGTTCCTGGTGAATAGTAATTTCTGGCGATAAATAGTATTTTCCATTGGTGAATAGTTTTTTTTGGCGGTGAATAGTGACCAAGTTCCCGAAGTCATTTTCTAGATGTTTGGACCCTCCAGACATGTTTTTGAAGTCTGTTTACTCAAATGTGGATTGGAAAAGTACATTTTGGGACTGTCCAATCTGGAGCCCTTGCCCTGTGAATAGACAATTCTTTCTATGACTTACCCCATGCTCTTCTTGAACTATAAATGTATAATTGTTTCTGTTTACAATTATTTATGCTATCATAAATTTCTGAAATGTGTTAAAATATTTATTTTGCTTATGAACTGGCACATAGTTCAAGAAGAGTATGGTTTTCGAAATAGATTTTGGAACTCATTGAATATGTGGTTTTAGTATTTATCATTATTGGATAAAGTGAATATTATGTGCACAATGCATTGATTTGTAAAGCTATATACTTGTGAAAATGATGCATGTCATATTATAAATGAGATTGAATGGCAAGCGTAAAGCTCATGGCAAGTTGCTTGATAAATATGACAAGTGTAAAACTCATGGCGACTTACTTGATAATTTTACATGTATTTATTTGTATGGAAGAATATAGACGGGTTGTATGGCTTGTGACGATACCGAATAGAGGACGCCCTATTAGCCTGAGTGAGCTGGGGGAGGGCCGTTCCAACCGGGTGACAGTGGTAATGTATAGGGGAGGAGGGTGATGTACTCACATTCCCTGATCACTTATTATGACTGTAGTCAATCTGTCAATATGTGTATAGCAAATGAGTTATGTTTTTATTACATTGACCATATCGCTGAGTGAGGCAAGTGCATTAAAAGTGATGATTTTTTCTTCAAATCTTAATATTTTACTATAGCTTATATAGCTGAGCATAACAACATTTGCTTAATGATCATACCATACTGCATATGGTTTTGGATATTTGAATATCCTTTGATTTGAGAATATTAGAAATACGGGTCCCATATGAATGTACTTCTGAACTGTATTTTCTATGTGACAAATTTTAAAGTATAAGTACATCTATATGCTGACCTAAGAGGTCATAGGAGGAATTATTTACTCACTAAGTTGTCAAACTCACTACACGACATTTCCACATTTTTCATATGAGAATACAGAGTCTGATCCTGCAGATAAGTGATCAGTTAGGTGACATATTCTGTGGGTGAGTCTACGTTGCCTCTAAGGCTCACGATTTTTTTAATTATATTGTGTTTGTATTCTAGAGTGGTCTGAATGCTACAGGCAGGATCCCTGCTTTTGCTGTACTTTGATGTTTATAGACTTGGTTTGTATATTGTGTATACATGAGAGAAATGACAAAGAATTGAATTGTGCATCTTTATGGAGAATATATGATTGCGGGAAAAAATGTTTATTTTACGTAACATAAATTGGGGGCGTTATATAAGTAGATTTGATCTAGGGTTTTGGTAAACCCACTTATGATATGATGAAGCTGTACTATTGAATTGAATTGTGGAACCCTAGTTGTATTATCCATGGTTAATTAGGATTGACTATTATGCATTGATCATAGGAGTTGATGAATGTTTGGCCAATATTTTATCATGTCTTAAGATATTAATTGATGTACTAAAAGGTGAAAATTAATACCGGAACCTAATAGTTAATTAGGGATATCTTAATCATGAAAGTAGTTTAAGATTCTCTAGGAATGAATCAATTAGTGGGCATGAGAAAACCGATTAATTGTATTCCATAGTTGGCATAGAACTTAATGGACCTAGGTTAAACAAAGAACCATGAAAGTAGGCAATTTGATCAACCTAGGTACGATTAGTAATGCTTGAAAGAGGTTGCTAATTAATTAAGGATAAATCATCCCCAATTACCTAGATAATTGCAATTAAAGGTATAAGTTAAATGTTGAATATCATAAGTGTGGTGAACCCTAACCCTAGGCTTTTATTAATTGAATTCTTAATTTACTTAATTGTGACAAACTCTTCATTGAATTACATCGATTTAGATAGCATATTTTGTATCATTCTAGTAATTGACATTGTTCTCTTTGGGATACGACCCGTACTCATTGGACTAGCTACAGATACGCTGTGCACTTGCGGTTAATCATAAAATAGACACAAGAAGTTTTTGGCGCCGTTACTAGGGAACAATAGTTAATAGTAGATATTTTGCGAAATAGCTAGACTAGATCACTTTCTTTTTATTTTTCTACATAATTTTCTTTTGTTCATTTTTCTTCCTTCATAGGTGTGTAGCTATTTTATACGAAAAGGTCACGAACTCTTTGCTAAATTTGACCTAGAGATTGAGCACACCCTACGAAGAGAAGAAGAATACAACAACAAGAGAATTCTACACTTACCATGGCAGAGAGAGATAACCTATCTCTTAAAGATTTTACCGCCCCAGATACTCATGGCCTGAATCCGAGTATTGTCAGACTAGTTGTTGAGGCCAAAAACTTTGAGCAAAAGCCTTCTCTTTTGCAGATGGTTCAGCAGAATCAATTTGGAGGGTCACCTACTGAAGACCCAAATCTCCATCTTTCAGCCTTTCTAGAGTATTATGACACTTTGAAGCTGAATGGAGTATCCTTAGATGCCATTAGACTTAGACTGTTCCTGTTTTCTCTGAGGGAAAAATCCTGTGCATGGTTGCGTTCCCTTCCATCAGGGTCCATCACTACATGGCAGCAACTTTCTCAAGCTTTCTTGGCCAAGTACTTCCCACCAAGCAAGACTGCCCATCTTAGAAATCATATTACTACCTTTGCTCAGAAAGATGAGGAGTCATTATATGAGGCTCAAGAGAGATTTAAAGAACTCCTCAGAATATGCCCACACCATGGGTTGGAGAAGTGGCTGATAGTCCATACATTCTATAATTGACTGATTTATAGCACCCGTATGTCTGTGGATGCTGCAGTTGGCGGAGCTTTGATGAATAAACAGGGAGAGTTAAGCGCAGCGATGGGAAGGGATCCTAGATAGCAACTCCAGGTGATTAGAAGGGGAAAAACGAAGGAGGAAAGTTGATGGGTAGTGGGTGTTAATGGAATGGGAGAAGGAAAACTCAAAACAGGGGGTTGGCGCGATGAGAGAAGAATGAGGTTTAGGGCATGGAGAGGGAGGGAAGAAGGGGAAAAGAAGGAGGGTTGAAGGCATGGTTAGGGAAGAAAACTGAAACAGAGAAATTGAAGGGGTACACGGGTGAAAGGGAAGGAAGAAGGGGGAGGAAGGAAGAAAATAGAGGTTGAGGGCGTGGGTTTGGCCGAAGAAGATGAAGGGAGAAGAAGGGGAAAAGCACGGGCTATGTTGGGGGAAGACACGGCTGAAAGAGTGGGGAGAAATTTGGGGGATTTAAGCCCCCACGTCCGAAGCAAAGCTAGGCCGTGCTTCGGGCAGGTTTCCGCTGTAGCCCCTATTTTTTTTTATCAAGGACACGGGCACACCCGTGTCTTGGGACACGGGGTGCCCGTGTTCCTTACGGTTTGTGCACCATTTTTTTTTAAAAAAAAGACTTACCTGGGACACTGCTTACCCATGTTCCTAGCGGGTTTAGTGCAGTTTTCATATTCTGGCCCGTGCTTGCAGCATGGCCATGTGAGGGAACACGGGTAGCCCATGTTAGTAGCTGGAATCCTTCAATTCTTCACATTTAACTTCTTCTTTTAACTCTCTTTAAGCACCTTTGCTTCTAACCCTTTTAGACCTCTTTGTAAACATAATAATGGACTTGGAAATCAAAGGAAATTATTCAATAAACTTCAACCTAAGAATCTAAAAATGGAAACCAAAACTTAAAGTAAGAATTCAAACAAAAGGAAATTTATAAAAATCAAAATGTGGGTTACCTCCCACAAAGCGCTTGTTTAAAGTCATTAGCTCGACTCCTTTGCTTATTAATGGATTGAAGGGGGCTCTAAGAGAGCTTGGGTGGCTCTCTTTTCAACCGGTTGTCCTGTCACGAAGTGCTTATGGCATTGCCCGTTGACCTTGAAGGATCTGGTGGATTCACTCAACACCTCCACTGCTTTATATGGAAAAAATTGAGTAACCTGAAATGGTCCGGACCAAAGAGAATGGAGCTTCCTAGGAAAGAGTCTCAGCCTTGAATTGAATAGCATGACCCAATCTCCTACTTGAAAATGGCGCCTAAGGATGTGCTTATCATGCCATCTTTTTGTTCTTTCCTTGTATAACTTAGCATTGTCATAAGCATCAAGCCTTAGCTCATCTAACTCATTCAGTTGTAGGCATCTCCTCTTTCCAGCAGCTGACAAGTCAAAATTGATTGCTTTGACTGCACAAGACGCCTTATGCTCAAGCTCTACTGGTAAATGACAGGGTTTCCCATATATCAACCGAAAAGGTATGGTCCTTATCGGTGTTTTATAGGCAGTCCTGTATGCCCATAGTGCATCATCAAGTTTGAGAGACCAATATTTTCTAGCCTTCGAAATAGTCTTCTCCAATATTTCCTTGATTTCCCTATTTGATATTTCCACTTGCCCACTTGTCTGAGGATGGTAGGCTAGAGCCATTTTATAGGTGACTCCATATTTCTTCAAGAGATTTTAGAACTGTTGCTCGGTGAAGTAGGAACCTCCATCACTTATCACAGCTCGGGGCACTCTAAATCTTGGGAAAATTATCCTCTTGAGAAGCTTAGCAACCACTCTAGCATCATTGGTGGGGGATGCTATTGCCTCAACCCACTTAGAAACATAGTCCACAGCAACTAGAATGTACTTGTTCCCGCATGAAGATGGGAAGGGACCCATAAAGACAATACCCCAAACGTCAAATATCTCTACTTCTAAAATACTGTTCAGGGGCATCTCATTCCTTCTGGATATGTTGCCAACTCTTTGACACCGGTCACATGCTTTTACAAAAGTGTGCACATCTTTGAAAAGCATAGGCCAATAAAAACTAGCTTGAAGAATTTTAGCTGCAGTTTTAGAAGTACTGGTATAGCCTCCACAAGGTGAATTATGGAAATGGAATATAACACTATATAATTCTTCCTCCGGAATACACCTTCAGAAGATGCCATCTGAACATCACTTGTATAAGCATGGATCATCCCAATAGTAAAACTTGATATTAGAGAAAAACTTCTTTCTCTGATAGAAGCTCAACCCTTAAGGTAGTATTCTGCATGCCAGATAGTTCACGAAGTCTGCATACCAAGGAGCATCAACATAAGTAACCATTAGGAGTTGATCATCGGGAAAGGAATCGTTTATAGGCAAATCATCTTTGTCATCTCTCATCAGATCTTGCCTAAGTCTTGAAAGGTGGTTTGCAACCACATTCTCTGTTCCTTTCTTATCCTTGATTACAAGGTCAAACTCCTGTAGTAAGAGGATCCATCTAATCAGTCTTGGTTTTGCATCCTTTTTACTTAACAGGTACTTGATGGCAGCATGATCCGTGAACACTATCACTTCGGATCCTGGTAGATATTGTTAGAATTTTTCGATAGCGAATACTACTGCCAAGAGCTCCTTTTCAGTGGTGGAATAGTTGGCTTGAGCTTCATCCAGGGTCTTACTAGCATAGTAAATGACATAAGGCTTTTTGTCCCTCATTTGCCCAAGTACAGCTCCCACGGCATAGTCACTTGCATCGCACATAATTTTGAAAGGAAGGCTCTAATAAGGAGGCTGGATGATGGGTGCAGATATAAGTGCCTCCTTCAACCTATAAAAAGAATGCAAGCAGTCATTATCAAATATAAATGGGACATCTTTAACAAGTAAATTGGTTAAGGGTTTAGAGATTTTTGAGAAGTCTTGGATGAATCTTCTGTAGAAGCCTACATGCCCAAGAAAACTCCTCACTTCCTTAACGTTCGATGGTGGTGGCATAGTCTGGATTGCTTCTATCTTTGCCTTATCCACCTTTATTCCCCTTTCGGACACCAAGTGTCCTAGAACTATTCCCTCTCTTACCATAAAATGGCATTTCTCCCAATTAAGTACCAGATTGACTTCCTCACATCTCTTAAGTACCTGTGTCAAATTTTTCAAACAATCATCAAATGAGGTACCATATATAGAAAAGTCATCCATAAACACTTCCATTATTTCCTCAATAAAATCAGAGAAAATAGCCATCATACATCTCTGGAAAGTGGCTGGTGCGTTACACAATCCGAATGGCATCCTTCTATATGCAAAGGTGCCATAGGGACATGTGAACGTGGTCTTTTCTTGGTCGTCTGGATGGATGGGGATCTGAAAGAATCCTGAGTATCCATCCAGATAATAGAAGTACAAATATTTAGCCAATCATTCAAATAACTGATCAATAAAAGGAAAAGGGAAGTGATCCTTACAGGTGGCCTTATTCAATTTTCTATAGTCAATACACATACACCAACCCGTAACAGCTCTAGTAGGGATTAATTCATCATTATCATTTCTAACAACAGTCATAGCCCCCTTCTTAGGAACCACATGGACTGGACTTACCCATACACTATCTGGGATAGGATAGATAATACCTGCATCAAGCAATTTAAGTATTTCCTTCTTGACTACCTCTCTCATGTTGGGGTTGAGTCTCCTCTGGTGTTCCCTGGAAGGTTTATGATCATTGTCAACTATAATACGATGCATACAAACAGATGGACTAATTCCTTTTATATCATCAATACTGTATCCAATCACTTTCTTAAATTTCCTAAGTATATCCAACAACTTACCAGTTTCCTCAGCATTCAGATAAGCATTTACTATGACTGGATATGAAGAGTTAGAGTCCAGAAATTCATACCTCAGATTGGATGGGAGAGGTCTCAGTTCTACCTTAGGTGCCTTGGTTTCCTCAATGGTTGCTGATTTTTCATTGTTTGGCTTTTCAACTTTTACTTTTGAGGATAACATAGGACATTCATCAAGCATATGGGCAAATGCATCAACTTCTACTTGTTCAGCACAAGAAACAGAACTTTCCACAAGGCAAAGTTCAAGTGAATCAGTAGAACAAAAGATTATTGCATTTTCAACAATATTTTGCTCAATAATATCAACCATGCAACAAGTATCACCTAAAGATGGGCACTTCATTGCCTCATGAAGATTGAACTCAATCTTTTCATCCCCTACATTTAAGTAAAGCTTTCCATCTTTAACGTTTATAACAACACCTGCAGTGGCTAGGAAAGGCCTTCCCAGAATGATGGGGATTTGGCTATCTTCCTCCATCTCTAATACAACAAAATCAATGGGTATGAAAAACTTACCTACCTTTAGAGGAACATCCTCTAATATACCTACCGGGTGAGTGACGGATCGGTCCGCTAACTGGAAAGAAATAATGGTAGGCTTCGGGTCACCTATCTGGAGCTTCTTGCAAATGGACATAAGACTTACACTTGCTCTAAGATCACATAAAGCTTTAGTGATCTGCACATCTCCAATAGAACAAAATATAGAGAAGCTCTCAGGGTCCTTGAGTTTAGGAGGCAGTTTGTCCTGAATCAAGGCACTGCATTCTTCAGTTAATGCCACAGTGGCATACTCCTCAACTTTCCTTTTATTATAGAGGATCTCCTTCAGAAATTTGGCATATGAAGGCATCTGAGAGACAGCTTCCAAGAATGGAATATTGATGTGCAGCTTTTTCAGCACATTCAAAAAATTTCCATACTGTTTCTCTAACTTAGCCTTAGCTAGTCTCTAAGGGAAGTGAACTGGTGGTTTATATGGTTCAGGAGCCACATAATTAGGCTCATTTACTTCCTTCCTTCCACTAATTGGCTCTTCTTCTTCATTTACTGGCTCAGGCACATCCCTTTTCTCGTCTTCCTTTTCTTCCTCCTTTCTCACTGGTTCATCCAATTGCTTACCACTTCTCAAAGTGATAGCTTTATAGTGTTCTCTAGGATTCTCAGGCTGACCAGGGAACTTACCAAAATTTTTGGTTGACGAGCTCGCTTGCTGTGCTATTTAGGTCTCTAGCATCTTGTTATGCGTAGCAAGTGAATCAACTTTCGAAGCCAAGTCCTTAATGGCCTCATTCATATTGTGATTCTGAGCTCTAAACTCCTCGTTCTGCTTACTCTGTGTGGAGATGAAATTCTCCATTAAAGCCTCCAGATTTGATTTTGGTTGAGGAGGAGGAGGGTTGAATAGCCTTGAATTCTGAAAGCCTCGAGGTTGTCTGAAGTTATTCTGGGGCTGCTGACCAACATTCAGCTTATATGAAAGGTTCGGATGGTTTCTCCAGCCTGGAATGTAAGTATTGATGTATGGGTTATTCCTTTGATTGTTCACAAAATGCACCTGCTCACAATCCTGAACTGTAGAACTTCCACGATGACACTCGTTGGCTGGATGGCCAACACCTCCGCAAAGCTCACAGGATGTAGATGAAGAAGGGGAACTAACAGCATTGATACTTAGCTTATCCAACTTCTGAAATAAAGTATCAACTTTAGAAGTTAGATGATTGAAAGCATCCACTTCATACATACCTGCCGGCTTTCTGGTCTGTCTCTCACTAGACCAGGAGTAGTGGTTCTGGGCCATGTCTTCAATCAATTCATAGGTTTCATCAACCATCTAGTTCATCAGTGCTCCTCCAGCTACAGCATCCATAGACATCCGGGTGCTATAAATTAGTCCATTGTAGAATGTATGGACTATTAACCATTTTTCCAGCCCATGATGTGGGCATACCCTGAGGAGCTCCTTGAATCTCTCCCAAGCCTCATATAGAGATTCTCCATCCTTCTGAGCAAAAGTGGTGGTCTGGTTCCTCAGATGGGCCATCTTGCTCGGTGGGAAGTACTTGGCCAGGAAAGCTTGAGAAAGTTGTTGCCAAGTAGTAATGGACCCTGATGGAAGAGAGTGCAACCATGCACGGGCCTTGTCCCTCAATGAGAAAGGGAACAATCTTAACCTGATAGCATCTAAGGAGACCCCATTCAACTTCAGGGTGTCGCAGTACTCCAAAAACACAGAGAGGTGGAGATTAGGGTCTTCAGTAGGTGACCCTCCAAATTGGTTCTACTGAACCATCTGCAGGAGAGATGGCTTCAGCTCAAAATTATTTACTTCAACCATTGGCCTGATTATGCTCGGGTTCTGGCCATGAGTGTCTGGGGCAGTAAAGTCCTTCAATGACTGATTATCTCTTTCTCCCATGGTACCTGTAGAATTTTCTTGCTGCTGTCTTCTTCTTATCCTCCGTAAGGTGCGCTCAATCTCTGAGTCAAATTCAGCAATGAATTTGTGGCCTCTTCGCATAAAGGAGAAACACACCTATAAAGGAAGAAAAGAAGCAAAAATCAGCAAAGGAAAATTATGCAGAAAAATAGAAAAGAAAAGAAAAAAAATGATTTAGTCTAGCTATTTCGTAAAATATCTAATATTGGCTTTGTTCCCCGGCAACGGCGCTAAAAACTTGTTGTGTGTGATTTACCAAATATAGCAAGTGCACGTCATAACTGTAGTTAGTCCTGCAAGTACGGTTTGTGTCTCACAGAGAACAATGCCAATTACCAGAATTTCACAAAATGTGCTATCTAAATCGATATAATTTGATGGAAAAATGTCGCAGTTAAATAAGTGAAATTAACCAATTAAGCTAAGCCTAGGGTTAGGGTTCACCACACTTGTGATACTCAACAACTGTTATTTACCTCTAATTGCAATTGTCTAGATCATTGGGGATGGTTTAACCTGCATTAATTAGCCATCTCTTTCAAGCATTACCAATCGTACCTAGGTTAATCAAATTACCTACTTTCGTGGTTCTTAGCTTAACCTAGGTCCATTAAGCTTCATGCCAACCATAGAATGCAACTAATCGGTTTTCTCATTCCCATTAATTGATTCAATCCTAGAGTATCTTAAACTACTTTCATAATTAAGATATCCCTAATTAACTATTGGGCTCAAGTTTTAATCTTCACCTTTCAGTTCATCGATTAAATACCTAAGACGTGATAGGCTGGTGATCAGGCATTCTATCAACACATTCATGCATACAATAGTCAATCCTAATCAATCTAAAACCAATTACAATTAGGGTTCCATAATTCAGGTCATAATCACAGTATCATTGTATTGTAATTGGGTTTACCGAAACCCTAGATTCAATTTACTCACACATTATCAAAACAAGAATCAAAATCATATTCATTGAGTAATTCATAATGGTTCAGTATAATCGAGAGACAATAAGTAGAAGTAGAAGAAGAAAACTGAAGATAGAAAGATAGAACCTGATGTGCAGATGAATTCAGATAAATTACAACCTTCAAAGCAGTAAAATCTACTCTAGAACATTAAACTCCTTAAAGAACTATGTAAAAACCTAATCTAAATGTGTTTCCTAAGCCTAATAGGTGTTTCTCCAATGTCTCCTACGGTCCTTCTTGCCTCAACTACGCATCCCCTTCAATATATATCAATTTTGGCGGCCAAAACCTTAATTAACATGTTCAGTACAGACCCGAAGCACGACCGTGTTCCAGGACACGGCCTGGCCGTGCTTCGGGCTGGATTCTGGGGAAATCCTGCATCTCTTGCTTAGAGCATGGCTAGGCCGTGTTGCAAGCCACCAAGCATGGCCAGGCCGTGCTGCATGCTGCCATGCTCATTTCTTCATGATTTTTTATGTGTAGCCTCCTTGCTTCTTCCTTAGCATGTCCCAAGTCTTTTTGGCTCTTTCCGTGATTGCTTTTCCTTACTTCTTGGCTTCTTTTGCTCTCTTGCAACCATAAAACAAACTACAACAGTACCCAAAATAAAGTATGACCAAAAGCACAGAAATAATCACAAGTTACTATGTATTAGGGGACAAAATATGACAAATAAGCACTCAAAATTCCCCTTTATCACTCTTCCACTAGCTACATCAATCATGTTCATGTCTCCTTATGAAAGACCTTCATAAAAATATTGGATCAGTAATTGCTCAGTAATCCAGTGATGTGGGCAACTTGCACAGAGGTTTTTAAATCTTTTCCAATATTCATAAAGTGTGTCCCCTTGTAATTGCCTAATGCCGCATATTTCATTAAGTCTTTTATGGGTTTTTACCTGCAAGACCATAAAACTTTGGTAAGAGATAAATCAATCTAGATTTTAATTCAAAATTAATATTTTTAATAAGGTTAGGAAAAGTAATGCATAAAGGCTGTTGGTGCAGATCTGGAGCTACAAGCTCCTTTAAGGTCAGATGCCTAACTATAATTACTTCCTGCTTCTCCTAATGAATGTCCTCTTAAAGTTCTCTTCTATGCCTGTGAATAGATTTTTCAATATCTGGGTTAAACTGTAACTTTGAGAATTAGCAGATCGAGTCATAAGAATAAATAAAAATAAAAATTACAAAAGTTAATAGATGTAGTCCACGACAACGATGCCAAAATTTGGTATGTACTATTACAGGTACCCCAAAATTAATACCTTACCTCTCAACTAACTATAGTCATAGGAGTAAGGGTCGATCCCACAAAGACTAGAATTACCTTTTGTGAAATCAACTAAGGGGGTTTGATGATTGAAAGTAAAACAAAGTAAACAAGAATGAAGGTAATTAAAAAGAGAGTTATTATTAATAAAGATGTTTATTTCGGTTGATATCTACCATCAAGGGATTACATTGATCATTGACAATATAATCAATCTTAAATTGAATATCTATCATTAGGATTCTAATCCTATTCCTCCTTAAGTCTAGTAAATTGATGGCAATCGCATCAATTAAACCCTAATTAATAAGATATCCTTTAACATATTTGTAAAGTCTAACCTACTAATCGCAAGAAGAACAAGAGAAACTAATAGAGCTAAAATAATATAAACACATCGGCTATATCTAATTTAGTTTATCATTCATCATAGGATTAATGATTTATAATCCAAAATTCTTAATCCTAATTACCTCATGAATTATAGTAATGAAAATTTTGCTCTAAACATAATTTAGTAGTAGATTAAGACAAATAATATACTAGTAGGCCTCCCTTGCAATTATTTGAATAATTATTGAAAAGAGAATAGTAGATGAATAATTAATATCCAATTAAGATTGAACTAATAAAATAAATTCCAAATCTCACAATGCATAAAGATCCCTTGAGGTTTCAATCTTCCTCTACTAACTAAAAGTAAATCAATCGCAGAGGGCCAAAAGAAAATCTAAAGAAGAATTGAAGAAGGTAATTAAGAGCTTCTGTTCTCATCTTGATGCTTCCTTTCCTCCCTAGATTGGCTTTTCCTCATTGAAGTAGAACTATTTCTAGGTCGAAACCTGGCCTGTCGGGCATCAATTGGATCCAAAAATACCTAAAAATCGTGACTTTAGCATTCTGGTGCGGCGGCGAGCTCCGCAATGTTATGGAATTGGTTTGACAAGATGCTGCGACACTTGAGCTAGTGTCACTATGCTTTAAAAATCTGGCACGGGGTACTACAGTACTTAGTTTTTGGGCAGCATAGAGCCGCGGTAGGTTAGGGAGCACCGCAGCTCTCTAGATTCTCAATGATGCGATGCCGCGACGCTATTTTTCAAGCATTGTGGCACCCATTTAGTTCTAGAATTTGCCAAAGTACTAAACATTAAAGTTGTAGATGTGTGTCTCTTTTTTTCCATGACTTACCCTATGCCCTTCTTGAACTTAAAATGTACAATTGGTTTTTTTTAAAATTATTTATGCTATCATAAGTTTCTAAAATGTATTAAAATATCTATTTTGCTTACGAATTGGCATATAGTTCAAAAAGAATATGGTTTTGAAAATAGATTTTGAAACTCATTGAATATGTGGTTCTAAATGTATTTATCATTATTTGGTAAATTGAATATTATGTGCACGAGGCATTTATATATAAAACTATAAAGTTGCTAATTATGATTGATTAACGAGCGTAAAGCTTATGGCGAGTTGTTTGATAATTATACATTGTATTTGATGAACATGCATATATATATATATATATATGGATGAATATCGACATGTTGTATAGCTTGAGACGGTACTGAGTAGGGGATTCCTTATTAACCTGAGTGAGCCAAGGGAGGGCTGCTCCAACCAGGTGACTGTAGTAAAGTGGGAAGGTTGTAGGGTGATGAACTCACATTCTCTGATCACTTATTGTGATTGTAGTTATTGCTATGAAATTTATATGTGCAATATAAATAATGTAACACGCAAGTGCACATATCGCAACCAAGTAATAGAGTGATGAGTGAGTATCATCCCACGAGGAATTGTAACCAGAAATCACTATAGAAGATTGACCCATAAATGCTATAGCAAAAGTGTGGGTTGCTTCCCATTAGTGATTGTTTTATAATCGCTAGCCCAACTACTTGCCTTTTCATCCTTCTTGTAATTGAATTGAAGTGTACTGGCGTTCCACTTCACCTCCAAAATAGTGTTTGATCCATTGCCCATTTACCTTGAATGTTCTCCCCGGTTTCTCTTCTTCCAATTCAACAGCTCCCAATGGGAAAACTTGGTTAATGCAGAAAGGACCTGACCAACGAGACTTGAGCTTTCTAGGGAACAAAGTTAATCTGGAATTGCATAATAGGACTTGCTGTCCTACTTCAAAGTCCCGTGGCTATATTTTCTTCTTATGCCATTGCTTTTTCCGTTCTTTATAGAGATTACTATTCTCCTAGGATTGCCTGTGGAATTCATCCAATTCATTTAGCTGTAGCATTCTTTTTCCACCCGCAGCCTCTAAATTCAAGTTAAAATTCTTGACTGTCCAATATGCCCAATGTTCTAGCTCTATTGACAAATGACAAGCCTTTCCAAACACTAACTTGTATGGAGACATCCCTAAAGGTGTTTTATAGGTTGTTCAATAAGCCCACAATGCGTCGTCCAAACTTCAAGACTAGTCTTTTCTAGTTAGGCCAACAGTTTTTTTGAGGATTCTTTTGATTTCTCTATTTAAGATTTTAGCTTACTCACTGGTTTGGGGGTGGTATGGGGTTGCCACCTTGTGTTTAACCCTATACTGGGCCAATAGTGCTTCAAATTGTCTATTACAGAAGTGGGATCCTTCATCACTGATGATTGCTCGTGGAGTTCTAAATTTGGTGAAGATGTTCTTTTTAAGGAACCTTGTCACCACCTTTGCATCATTGGTTGGAAAAGCTCCTGCTTCCACATACTTTGAGACATAGTCAACAACAACTAGGATATATTGATTACCGAAACTTGAAGGAAATGGCCCCATGAAATTGATCCCCCATACATCAAATAATTCTACTTCTAAAATTTTGGTCAAAGGCATTTCATGTCTTATAGATATATTCCCTACTCTTTGGCACCTATCACATTGCATCACAAAAGAGTGGGAATCCTTAAATAACGAAGGTTAGTAGAAACCTGTTTGTAGCACTTTATTTGTAGTCCGAATTCTTCTAAAGTGGCCTGTATAAGGTGAGGCATAGCATTGCTATAGGATAGGCTCCATTTCTTCCTTTGAAATGAATCTCCTAATCATCTGGTCAACACACTTCTTGAAGAAATATGGTTCATCCGAATGGTAAGAATTGACGTCATGCAGAAATTTCTTTTTCTGTTGTGATGTCAAATGTAGCAGAAGAAGTCCACTCACCATGTAATTTAGGTAATTAGCATACCATAGTGTATGAGTTTGGGACATTAGGAAAAGTTGCTCATTTGGGAACTTTTCATTAATTTCCTCTATATTTTCTCTATCTTGTTTAAGTCTAGAAAGATGGTTAGCCACTTGATTTTTAGTTCCCTTTCTATCTTTGATTTCCAAATTGAATTCTTGTAAAAGAAGCACCCATTGGATAAGTCTTGGTTTTGAATCCTTCTTTTTAACTAAGTGTTTGATGGTAGAGTGGTCAGTATACACAATCACCTTTGTGCCCACTAGGTAGGATATGAACTTTTCAAAAGCAAACACAACTTCCAGTAGCTCCTTCTTTATCATGGTATAATTGAGTTGAGCCCCTTATAGTGTCTTGCTAGCATAATATATAGAGTGAAACACCTTATTCCTACACTGGCTGAGAACATCTCCTAAAGCTACATCACTTGTGTCATACATAAGCTCAAATGGTGATGCACAGACTGGTGCCACAATAATAGGTGCTATACTTAGCTTTTCTTTAAGTTCACGGAATGCTTTCATGCAATCCTCGTCAAAGAAAAATACTCTGTCTTTCCCGAGTAGATTGCACAGGGGCTTAGCAATCTTAGAAAAATCCTTAATGAACCATTTTTAAAATCCTGCATGCCAAAGAAAGCTTCTAATACTTTTCACTAAAGTGGAAGGAGGCAGCTTCTCAATGATTTCCACCTTGGTCTTATCAACTTCTAGTCCATTTTGAGAAACTTTATGTCCCAGCACAATTCCTTCTTTCACCATGAATTAACACTTTTCCCAATTTAATACAAGGTTTCCCTCCTCACACCTTTGGAGAACTTTAGCAAGATTTCCCAAGAAAAAGTCAAAAGAGTTTCCAAAAGCAAAAAAGTCATCCAAGAAAATCTCCACAAAATGTTCTACCATTTCGGTGAAAATTACTATCATGCATCTTTGAAAGGTGGCTGGAGCATTGCATAGCCCAAATGGAATTCTCTGAAATGAAAAAGTCCTATATGGGCACGTGAACATGGTCATGTGCTAGTCCTCGGGTGCAATGGTAATTTGGTTATACCCTGAATACCCATCCAATAAGCAGTAGTACTCATTCCCCGAGCCTATCTAATATTTGGTCAATGAATGGCAAGGGGAAATGGTCCTTTCTGGTGCTCTTGTTCAGCTTCCTGTAGTCCATGCAAATTCTCCACCCAATCATGACTTAGCTTGGGATTAATTCACTGTTTTCATTCTCCATCACAGTTATGCCCTTTTTTTTGAAACACATTGAACTAAACTAACCCAGGAGCTGTCTGATATCGAGTAGATAATTCCAACATCTAACCATTTAATGATCTCCTTCTTCACCACATCTTGTATTATCGGATTGATCCTTCATTGTACTTCAATGGACCCTTTTTCATTGTCCTCTAATAAAATATTATGTATACAAAATGAGGGACTGATGCCTTTAATGTCAGCAAGTGTCCACCCAATAGCTCTTTTAAACTTTTTCAATATCATGACCAATTGGCTCTCTTGCTCCTCTATCAAAAGTGCTGAAATAATCACTGGTAAAGTGGCCACATTACCTAAGTAGGTGTATTTTAGGTGTGAAGGTAATTGCTTCAAATCCAAGGTTGGTGGTTCTTTTACTGACACCTTAGGTATCTTCAATTCCAGGGATGACATGTCTAACGGCTTAATCACCAGTCTCTACTTTCCAGCGCCTCGTGTTGCCTCTATCCACACCTATTCTTTTTCTTCTTCACCTTTTGAGTTTGAGTTTTCATGCAAAACAGCTTGTAGTGGGTCCTTATAACTCTTCTCAAATTGCTCTGATAGTAAAGAGTTAATCACAAAAATGACTGACATTCCTCTAACTCGCTTGAAAATTTCATAAATTTGAAGACATTGAATTTGATCTACTCATCTTGCACTCTCAATGTCAATTCTCCCTTTTGCACATCGATTGACGTTCAGCCAGTAGCTAAGAATGGCCTTCCCAAAATGATTGGTACTTCTACATCTGCTTCATAATCCAGCACTATGAAATGCACTAGAAAAATGAATTTATCCACTTTAACCAAGACATATTTTATTTTCCCTTCTAGATATGCTATAGATCTGTCTGATGTGACAACTCCAATTATATAACAAAAGTTTTTTTCCCTATATTTGTAAAATTCCATGAAGTTATTACCTCGCTACAACTTAACTCAAAATAACATTTATTTAATTTATACATTACTGAGTTTACATACACATGATTAATTTACAAACATCTGTACAGAAGTCTAACATATATATATATTAACCCTAATCATCAATGTAGACTACATTCGAAAATACTAGTGTAGGTGACAGCACCTCCACCGGAATGTCATTCACGTCTACTATAGATATATCCGATATAATTGGTAGTTGCCCAAGGTAGGACAACTCGATCTAATGTACAACAATAATAAGTGTCATGGAGAATAATTGCATAGTTAATCTTCTGAACATGATATGGAAAAATAGTGAGAATTAAATCCTAGTAGGTTCAACAATAAATCATAATTATCATCAATATAGCTCATCACATCATCTTCATCTATATAAGCTACAACAAAAACCTTTGGTCACATGAATGCACTTTGATGCATATTTTCGCAAGTGTACGAATCGTTCAAGTAATAAAGTGTACAAAAGTACGGATATCGAACCCACAAGGAATGGCGTTACTAAGTACCGAAATTGACTAATCCTAATTTTATTTGAAAACCAAAATGTTGAAATTGTTTAAGAGGCAAATTAACTTACAAATAAATGCAAAGAACACAATTGAATGTTGTTCACAATTGATTAAAAACACTAAGGCATTTGATTTCGCTGAATCAATTCAATCCGATTTCAAGTCATGTTATATAAGAATCAAAGCTAAAAGTGATGGTTGAAATACCCAAACTTATCTAATACTCTCTCTCGAGTTATATTAGAATTACTTATCTATGATAATCAACTCTATTTCTTTGAAGATTTAATCACAAACAAGCACATTATGATATATGGAATTTCTAGGATAACCACATACATCATGCATTAGTTCTCACACTCGCATTCAACATATGGTATTTATCACAAGAAGCATTCATTACACATCTCCTCTCGGTCTCAATATAATGCAACAAATCATCTAAATCTTGGCCAGAAATTCAAAAGCACTAGGCATGGAAATAAATACTCAACTTGAAAGCAATGAACTCATATAACCATAACCACAGAAATCAGAGTTTCTTGATTCAACTACATCATAGCCTTAGCAAAAATGAATTAGCTCATAATGGAAATAAGAACAACTAATATCTCAACTGAATACATCAATACAAATTCAAAATAAACTGCAGAAAAAGCAAGTTAAGGAGAAGAGATGAAGAACTCTTGGAGATGAACACTTGGCAGCAACAATGGTGATGATCCTTCAAGATTCTCCAAGCTTTCTCTCCAAAATGGCTTCCTCTCCTCCAAAAATTCCTCTTCTCTGTCTATTTCGCCGTCCCTTCTTTCTGTACCTTATGGTATTTATAGGTCTAGGGTTTTGGGGGCAATTTTGGAACAAAAGTCATAGAAAACACGTTTTTTGACGAAACTTGCCGCCGGCGAACGTATTCTCGCCGTGGCGAGATTTCTGGAAAAAATATGAAATGTTGGCTCTGCACATTTCGCCAGTGGCGAGATACATTTGGCCGCCGGCGAAAGTTATCTCGCCGACGGCCAGATTTGAGTCCAAAATTCGCGCTCTCGAGAAAATTTGCTGCAGCATTCTCGCCGCGGCCAGCATTCCAAACCTTGAAAACTTGCTTTTCTTGATTCTCACTCAATCCTAGTCATTGGAATTTGTCCCAAACTTCTCCAAACTTATGATTTTACCTAAAATTGCACTTTAAACATGAAATACCCGTGAAATGATATTTGTTGATTAAATAATCAAATAACCAAAATTTTTACATAAATATCAATATTTAAATCATAAGAAAAGTGCAATAATATGACTCTTATCAACAACCCCCAACCAGCTTCTTGCTAGTCTCTAGCAAGAAAAGCGATCTATGAATAAATTCAAAGGAGACATTAAAAGAAAAATTCAAAGAAAATTTATTCTATTTACAAAATTACATTAAGCGTATGCAATAAGCCTTTAAACCCTTAGGCGGCCCTAGTAGGACGAGTTGTAGTCTCGTGAGGGCTTCCAGTGATGATACCCACAAACATCTTACCCTAAACTATACTAACTCAAACTAATCAAATCACACAACAATTAATTTACACAAATGTTTCAAAAATTGTAAATAACACACAATACATAGAATAATTAAATGTCACCTAAGCTTTAAGAAATCTCAAATGCCAATGTCACTTTTGTTATTGACTCCTAAACATCCATCAAACCACAAACCAATAGCCATAATGCCTAGATAATATTATGCACAACATCCACAAACAAAGAGGTGAAATCTCAAACTCCATAAGCTCACTTTTCAAATCTCTCTCCACTAATGAAGGAAAAATACACCACTTTGGATCAATAGGACTTTTATTAGGCTTGTAATGTTAGGCTTAGGTATTTGGTTAAGAAAAAATGGGAAGTTTCAAAATACAAATAAGAGAACTTATTAGATTAAACACAACCAATTAAGTAAAAGAGTAACACCATTAAATCCACATTGTTGCTTCTGATCATATCCCATTTTTCCAAAGATAAACACAACTCTTCCTCAATCTTTCTCCTAAGTACATCCATCACTAACACTCACTCTTTTATTTTCTAGAATGTGAAAGCCCTTTCTCTTTTTTTTTTAACAATAGATAACCCCCAACCAATTTCTTCCAATATATGTGGAAGATATTATTATTATTTTTATTTATTTATTCCATCCTTACTCCAATTGCTCTTGAAAAGTTTGTGTTCAAAATTAAGTGCTCTTAACAAATAAGGTAGGAATGATATATATATATATATATATATATATATCTATATATATTGGCTAAATAAAAGGTAGGTTATAGAAGGCAAAAAGAAAGAAAAATAAGGCTAACAATATATTTAAATAGGCACAAAGAGGTAACTAGTGATATAAGGATAACCAGGTAAGCTTAAAATGGCACAATGGATCCAAAAATGGCCTACTTCACATCATAAACAGTGCAATTCCAAATTATTTCACCTCAAGAGGTTTTCAAATGAGTTCTAGAGTTTGTTGACATCACAAAAAATGTCCATGAAAAATTCGCACATAAGACTTCTCTAAGCATTTAGACTAATCAACCAAGTCATACCACATACCAAAAGAGTCGCCAACTAAGTAAAATCAAGATTTGAAATTATCTTTAAACAGAAGCAAAATTTAATGTCTTCTAAAAGCTAAGTGTTATCGCAATCACACTATTATCATCAACGTGCAAATTAAAACAAGTAAAATGCAAATGAGACAAAAGATAAAAGATAAAAAAATAAGACAATAAAAGAAATTAAATCAAAATGCAGAAAAATAAATGGAAAATCAAAATTAAACACAATTAAACACACAAACAAAACTACTAAAAATGAAACAACACACTTAAACACACAAACAAAACTACTAAAAATGAAACTAAGAAAATTAAACACACAATAAAACTACTAAAAATGAAACTAAGAAAACCGTTTATCGCACCCCCAACCAAAACCTTACATTGTCCTCAATGTAAGAAAGAAAAACTGCGGTGCAAGTAGGTTTTTTTTTTTTTAACCTTAGATGGGAATGGTGTGGCTTTAGCTCAATCTTGTTGGCTTTCTTCTTGACCACTGAGGTTGGAGTTTCATTTGTTCCCAACTCCTTAAATGTTTTATCAATGAACAAATATTCGTCAAGTGCTGCCAGTAATTCTGAACATTGTCTCACTCCCTCATCTTCCTCCTCAATTGTTGCAGATTTTACAAGACAAGCTTCTATTGGTAGCAATGGAGGTCTCTCCTCAAAAGTTTGTGAGATTAACCTGTCAAGGGTGTTAATTTGAAAACAAGAATGTACCTCACTTGGAGATTTCATTGCTTCAAAAACATCGAAAGTCACTTGTTCATCTTGCACCCTTAGAATGAGTTTTCCTTGCTGAACATCAATCAATGTTTTTCCAGTTGCAAGGAACGGACTCCCCAACATCAACGGTATCTCTCTATCTTCCTCTATGTCAAGCACCACAAAATCTGCAAGAAAAATAAATTTGTCAATTTTAACTAAAACATCCTCAATTACCCCTCGAGGATATTTCACTGAGCGATCCACTAATTGTAGAGAAATTGAAGTAGGCTTCACTTCTCCCAGGCCTAGTTTCTTCAAAACAGAAAGTGGCATCAAATTAATGCTTGCTCCCAAATCACATAGGAATTTATCAAAATTGCAACTTCCTATAGTACAAGGTATAGTAAAACTCCCTGGGTCTTTCACTTTCTGTGGCAATTTTCTTTGAAGAACTGCACTGCACTCCTCATTTAGCATGACAGTATCATAATCTCCCAACTTCCTCTTCTTTGATAAAATTTCTTTCATGAATTTTGCATACTTGGGCATTTGTTCCAACATCTCTGCAAAAGGAATGTTAATATGCAATTTCTTAAAAATTTCCAGAAATTTACCAAATTGATTATCAAGCTTTTTCTTCTGTAATCTTTGAGGATATGGGATAGGAGGCTCATATTTTGCATATGGAGAAGGTTGAGCATCTTGGGATGTTGATGGCTTTTCTTTAGATTCCTCCATCTTTTGCTCCGATTTCTTCTGCCATTCAAGTTCTTTACCACTTCTCAATGTGATAGCCTTTACATGCTCTGTAGGATTTATTGTGTCACTTGGCAATGATCCTTGAGACCTTTCTGCAATCTGCTTTGAAAGCTGCCCCAATTGGTTTTGGATGTCCCTATTAATTGCCTCTTGATTTCTGAAATTTGTTTGACTCCTCAATGAACTTCCTCAAAATTTTTTCCAAATCTGTTTATTTCTTCTCTTAGGGTTGGTAGGAAGATGATGACGGTTTGAATCCCCCTTGGTTATTTCCCCATGACAAATTTGGATGATTCCTCCAACCTGGATTGTAGGTGTTTGAATATGGGTTAGGTTGAGGTCTTTGGAAATTTGAAACATAATTGGCTTGTTCAGTATTTGGTGAAGTAAATGGATTTCCAACTTGGCACTGTACACTAGCATGATTTCCACCACATAAATCACATTCTGCAGTTCGTTTGGATTCGAACTTGGATGACAAAGAATCCACCTTTCTTGAAAGAGCAGCAACTTGAGTCGACAAAGCATTCACTGAATCAATTTCATGCACTCCTGCTGGTCTTTTTGCAGTTACCCGCTTTGAATGCCACTGATTGTTGTTTTCTACCATAATTTCTAACAACTCATGAGCATCCTCTGGTGTTTTTCCCATTAAAGACCCTCCAGCTGCAGCATCAATCATTGACCGATAATTTGAAACCAACCCATTATAAAATGTAGAGACTTGCAGCCAAATCGGTATACCATGATGTGGGCATTTCCGCAACATTTCTTTGAATCTCTCCCAAGCTTTATACAATGATTCTTGATCATACTGTGTAAAAGATGTGATTTCATTCCGCAATTTTGCCGTCTTAGCAGAAGGAAAGAACTTGGATAAGAACTTGTGAACCAACTCATTCCATGTTGTAATTGATCTCGGTGGTAATGAGTTTAGCCACTCCTTGGCTGTATCTCGAAGTGAAAAAGGAAAAACCCTTAATCTTACGGCATCTTCAGACACACCATTTATCTTGTACATGTCACACACCTCCAGAAAGTAAGCAATATGTGCATTTGGATCATCCTTTGACGTTCCCCCAAACTGATTTGATTGAACCATTTGGATAAAGGATGGCTTTATCTCAAAGTTATTGGCTTGAACAGTTGGCCTCCTTATACCCGAAGTGGTTCTAGCTGTAACAGCTCCATTTATGTAATAATTTTTTTTTTATTTTTTTTATTTAACATCATGAAGTTATTACCTCAAATTAACTCACAATAACATTTATTTAATTATACAATACTAAGTTTACACTCACATCATTAATACAAACATTTGTACAAGACATACATGTACATATAAGCCCTAATCTTCCACATAGACTATTTTCGGGGCCACTGGTTCGGGTGGTGGCACCTCTGCCGGAATCTCAGTCACTTCAACAACTGATATATTCGCAATAATAGGTATTTGCCCAAGATAGGGAACCTCGATCATACGTACGGCAATAATAAGTCTCATTGAAAACAACTGCATAGCTAATTTTCTGAACATGATATGGAAATATAGTGAGAATTAAATCCCAGTATGTTCAACAATAATTCATTATCAATATAGTTTCATCACGTCATGTTCAGCTTTATAAACTACAAAAAATATCTTTAGGTCACATGAATGCACTTTATCATGCACATGAAAATTATACAGTTATGACAAGTATGGCATGAATAACTATTTTTCGAATTTCATATGATGGCTATCAACTTATTCTTACTTCAAGCTACCCCGGTCAGGGTGAGTATTCTCTACTTTTCGGTACGGACTTATCTCGCTCGTCCGACATGGCACACTTTCTCTTTCTTTTCTCATGAACATAATCATAACCGTTGGTAGGGCGTCCCCTACTGGTGCACCACACGGATTTCCATGTGACCGTGCTCATTTCTTTTTTTTCATATTAATAGCCGAAAATATGATTCCAATAACAAGTATGTTCATTATATTCTCATGCCATAATGTATCAAAACATAATCATTCTCAAAATTCATTGGTAAACTGAAATTATGCCATGAATATAATCATTTTCTAATTTTCACTTTATAAAATATTTCCATGTCAAAATTCCACACTAATACCTCGGTAACTGGATAGTAATTGTAGTATGTAAACAGCGCACCAGGAAAGTTCCCAGAAAAGAGAGGTGGGTCACTAATGGACACGCTTAAGTACCAAGTCTTTCCTTGTTAGAGCTTTCCTTAGACATGCACTTTTCACAAATCACAATTTTTTTCCAGTAACTAGAATAATTCTTTTCTGATGTGGAAATATTGCAACCACGGAGCATACTAAGATTTTTCAAATAAAACTGACACTTTCAAAACTTCTTGAAAATTTATATGAGTACTAGGGTAAATTCTATGTTAAAAATTACACACTTAAAATGGTAGTAAGTTCATGCAATGGCAATAGCTAGGGCATACACTAGGCATTTATTATTTTCATTTATAAAATTCCTCTTCTTTCTTGAATATTATTTTCATCTTTTCATTTTCTTTATGTCTAGGCATTTAGTCATTTTATTTCTACTTATATCATTTCCAACACATGTTCTTACAAATTTTATAGAGCATTTTTTCTCAAATTGATTTCTACTATTAACTTAAAAATTCATCTAGGGTAGAAAAAATATTGAAAATAGGTTTTACTAACTTTTAACACAGCCTTTGCTTACAAATCAGAGCATAACTCTATCATTTTAACTCCGATTAAGATGATCTTAGTGTCTATGAAAAGCTAAGACAATTATCTAAAACTATTATGTTAATCAAATCAACAAAATAGTATGATATCGTGGTGTTATTACTCCTTTAAATTTAGTATTATTTCTTCTCGTGTAGGTTATGCCCTTTACTGACTAATTAAACCATATCTCTCAAATTTGAATTCCAAATTGAGTTATTCCAGTTGGTAAAATTCTATGAGCCATATATCTATAATTGTTATGTTGTCGCACTATTTTAATTCCCTATAGAATATTCCCAGAAATTCAAAAACAAAAGCTTTAATAACATACTCTTCCCTGAATAAACAGTTTCTGACCTCTGCTTACTAATCGGATCATATCTACCTCATATGAACTCCAAATTAAGTTATTCCAGTTCGTAAAATTCCATGAGCCATATATCTATAATTGTTATGTTGGCGCACTATTTTAATTCCTTACAGATACTTCCCAGAAATTAAAATACCAAAGCTATCCTAACATATTTTTCCTTGATGAACCATTTTCTGACCTTTGTCTACTAGTCGGCTCATATCTCCCTTATATGAACTCCAAATGGAATGATTCCAGTGCCTAAATATCCATGACACATATATCTTTAATTCTTATGTTAAACATTTATTTTAATTCCTTATAGATTGTTCCCAAAAAGTAAAATACCGAAGCATAAAATTCTGCCACCCATAGCCATAACCATGCAGAACTATCTACACCAACTAAGTATTCAAACATACATCACATGCAAGATCAATATGTAACATGATATAGCAACATCATGACCAATCATAAAAATTCTAAAATCTCATATAAATATTATAAGTTTTAAAAGTTTTCTTCAAAAAGAAATATTGTTAAA
Organism: Gleditsia sinensis; assembly: GCA_037074535.1. Taxonomy (NCBI): domain Eukaryota; kingdom Viridiplantae; phylum Streptophyta; class Magnoliopsida; order Fabales; family Fabaceae; genus Gleditsia; species Gleditsia sinensis. The sequence continues at coordinate 45,186,269 of CM073465.1, read as the reverse complement.
CTTACCTAGAACACTTAGTCCCTTAGATTTCTCCTTCCTCTTTCTTCCTTTCTTCCTTTCCTTTCCTCACTCTACCTTGCTTCTATTTTTCCTCTCCCTCACATGGACGAAATTCTAATGTTGTAAGGGTGGGTTTTCTTATATAGACCATCAAATAATTCACCTTTCATGATCATGGGTCTACCTTATCACAATTAAGATACACTTTGTTGAAATTTTGGAAAACAAACAACTTATGTTCTTGTCTTCCTCTTCCTTAGTCAAGATATGCATAGGAAAAAGGAGATTTGTATTTTGAAAATTATGATGATATTTTCTTAAGATAAGGGACAAGGTCCCTTTGATTTAGGGATTCATTTCCATTTTCTTTTGTCTTAAACAAGTATGATAGGTTTGCCTTTTTAGGTGGTAAATTTCTAGCCCTTGAATCTCCATTATTTGGTTGATATTATTTGTGTGGGCTATGAATGTTTTGTCCTAATACCATGTATTATCATACCACTTGCTAAAATTATGAGTGTAGGATATAGATGTTTTTGTCCTAAAGCCTTCTATTATCATGCCACTTGCCTAAATGATGAATGTAGAATCACACCACTTGCTAAATTTTTGTCTTAATGCCATGTAACCTAATCTTTATTCTTATTATTATATCATCATCTAATTTATTTTATTTTATTTTTCCTCTTTGATTTGGGCTTATTCCTACCCATTATGGGCTTGTCCTACCCATTTTCTTTGCTTTGGATAAAATTCTTCCTTTCTTGGTGGGCTTGGTCACATTTTCATAATTTTTGGGCTATTGGTGCAATTAGTATATCCTAGTCCAAGTCTATGTTTTATTTCTTGTTTAGGTTATCCAATGGGCTTGTTAGAAACTTATGTGAAGTGGAAAAACTCTATATGAAGTGTCCATTGGTAAAAGCCCAATGTATGGGTAAAGATTTTAAACTTAGTAACTATAGTTCTTGAATTAGGAAAAATTACCCTAATTCAATGTTCTTGAAATTTTAAGACCTTTGCTTGTTTCTAAAATTTTATCTTCCTTATCCAAGAATTTTGCATCTCTTTAGTATGTTATTTCTAATTTCTTTTCTATTAGATTTTCCTTCTTTATTTGTTCTCTTAATGTTAGAAACATTTTCTTATGCATATACATAAGGTGAAGAATTTCTAAGGACTATATTTCTTTAGACATCTAAAATATTGTCTAATAAATTTTATTTCCTTAATTAAATTTTTTTTATGTACCTTTATCAATAAAAGAAACGAAATTAAGGATGTTACACCAGCAACATTAGGCGCAGCATAATCCCTCAAAGCTCTACGATTTCCACCTCCCTCAACAAATTGTGGATCCATGGCTGATTGTCTATTAGGAGTTGAGGTTGAATGCCTTCTCTCTCTATTTAGATGCCTATATGTTCGATCAATTTCCGGATCAAATGGAAGAAGGTTAAGGCTTTTTGCACGTCGCATACAAAAATCCTACAACCTGAAAATCAACAACCACTCACACAACACAAAGTTACCCTTTTTTTTCTGTTATGATAAATAAAATAAAAGAGCAAAATAAACAACTGAAAAATTTGCAAGAAATGACTAAAATAAATACTGCAAACAAGCAGCAACAACTCTAAATGAACAAATGTTCAACACAACTCACAAACTCAATTTAGAATAAAAATAAAACTGAAAAAATGATAAAGCAAATTAACTTCAAATTAAAACTAAGATTAGGTAGTACCGATATTAATAATCAAACCATTCCCCGGCAACGGCGCCAAAAACTTGATGCGTATTTTCGCAAGTGTACGAATCATTCAAGTAATAAAGTGTACAAAAGTACAGATATCGAACCCACAAGGAATGGCATTACTAAGTACCGAAATTGACTAATCCTAATTTTATCTGAAAACCAAATTGTTGAAATTGTTTAAGAGGCAAATTAACTTACAAATAAATGCAAAGAACACAATTGAATGTTGTTCACAATTGATTAAAAACACTAAGGCATTTGATTTCGCTAAATCAATTCAATCCGATTTCAAGTCATGTTATATGAGAATCAAAGCTAAAAGTGATGGTTGAAATACCCAAACTTATCTAATACTTTCTCTCGAGTTATATTAGAATTACTTATCTATGATAATCAACTCTATTTCTATGAAGATTTAATCACAAACAAGCACATTATGATCTATGGAATTTCTAGGATAACCACATACATCATGCATTAGTTCTCACACTCGCATTCAACATATGGTATTTATCACAAGAACATTCATTACACATCTCCTCTTAGTCTCAATATAATGCAACAAATCATCTAAATCTTGGCCAGAAATTCAGAAGCATTAAGCATGGAAATAAATACTCAACTTGAAAGCAATGAACTCATATAACCATAACCACAGAAATCAGAGTTTCTTGATTCAACTACATCATAGCCTTAGCAAAAATGAATTAGCTCATAATGGAAATAAGAACAACTAATATCTCAACTGAATACATTAATACAAATTTGAAATAAACTGCAGAAAAAGCAAGTTAAGGAGAAGAGATGAAGAACTCTTGGAGATGAACACTTGGCAGCAACAATGGTGATGATCCTTCAAGATTCTCGAAGCTTTCTCTCCAAAAAGGCTTTCTCTCCTCCAAAAACGCCTCTTCTCTGTCTATTTCGCTGTCCCCTCTTTCTGTACCATATGGTATTTATAGGTCTAGGATTTTAGGGGACATTTTGGAACAAAAGTCATAGAAAACGCGTTTTCTGACGAAACTCACCGCAGCGAGATTTTTGGAAAAAATATGAAATGTTGGCTCTGCACATTTCGCCGGCGGTGAGATACATTTGGCTGCTGGCGAACTAAGTTGGCCAGCGGCGAAAGTTATCTAGCCGACGGCCAGATTTGAGTCCAAAATTTGCGCTCTCGAGAAAATTTGCTGCAGCATTCTCGCCGTGGCCAGCATTCCAAACCTTGAAAACTTGGTTTTCTTGATTCTCACTCAATCCCGGTCATTGGAATTTGTCCCAAACTTCTCCAAACTTATGATTTTACCTGAAATTGCACTTTAAACATGAAATACCCGTGAAATGACATTTGTGGATTAAATAATCAAATAACTACAATTTTTACACAAATATCAATATTTAAATCATAACAAAAGTGCATTAATATGACTCTTATCACACTTTATTTATGCCCATGATAATCATATAGTAATGACATGTATGGCATGATTAACTATTTTCAAAATATCATATGATAGCTATCAATTTATTCTCATACAAAGCTACCCCGTCAGGGTGAGTATTTTTTACTCTCTGGTACGGACTTTTCTCGATCTGTCCGACATGGCACACTTTCTCTTTCTTTTTTTACTAACATAATCATAACCGTTGGTAGGGCATCCCCTACTGGTGCACCACACGGATTGCCAAGTGACTGTACTCATTTCTTTTCTTTTCACAATAATAGCCAAAAATATGATTTCAATAACAAATATGTTCATTAAACTCACATCAAAATATATTTATTACCAAAAATCATTGGTAATCATGTTATGAACATAACCATTTCAAATATCACTTTATAACTGATTTTCATGTCAAAATTACTTAAGATGATAAGAAGTTCGTGCAATAGCAATGACTATGGCATATACTAGTCATTTATTATTTTCATTTATAAGATTCTTCTTCTTTTTTAAATATTATTTTTATCTCTTTATTTTCTTGATGCAGGTTTTCATCCTATCTGACCTTCTCTTACTAATTAGAGCATAACTCCCTCATTTTAACTCTGCTTTAGTTGATCTTGGTGTCAATTTAAAGATCAATTATCTAAAACTATTATGTTGAATAGTTTAGCCAAATATTAAAGATTCTTGGTGATATTACTCCTTCAAATGATAGGTTATTCCTTCTCTGGTAGGTTCTGACCTCTACTTACTAATCTGTCCATATCTCTCTCATAAGAATTCCAAATTGAGTGATTCCATTGGCTAAAATTCCATGACACATATATCTATAATTTTGTTGTTAACCAATTATTTTAATTCCCTATAAAATATTCCAAAAAATTCAAACACTGAAGCTTTCCTAACAGATTCTTCTCTGATTAATTATTTTCTGACTGCTGCTTACTAATCAGACCATATCTACCTCATATGGACTCCAAATTGAGTGATTCTAGTGGATAAAAGTCCGTTAGACATAGATATACATTTTTATATTAACAATTTATTTTAATTCCTTACCGATTCTTCCAAACAGTTAAAAAAAAGCTTAAAATTTTGTCACCCATAGCTATACCTATGTAGAACTATATACACCAGCCTAAATATTCAAACATATATCACATGCAAGATCAATATGTTACATGATATAGCAACATCCATGACCGAGCATCAAAGTTATAAGATCAAAATCCCATATAAATGTTACAAATTTCAAAACTTTTCAAAAAGAAATATTGTTAAACCTACCTAAGGATCTCCCTAACTCACTTAGTGAATTCGTTTTCTTGTTTCCTCTTGAAAAAAGTAGCAAGATTCCTCCCTTACCTTAGCTTTTCTAGCAACTTAAACAAGAGAAGGAGGGTGAGTTTTTGAACCTCAAGGATGAAGAAGAAATATGGATTCAAGTAGAGATTAAGCTAACTTACCTGGAGTACTTAGTCCTCTAGACATTTCCTTCTTCTTCCTTCCTTTCTTCTCCTCTCTTTCTCTCCTTTCCTTACTCTACCTTGCTTCTATTTTTTTCTCTCCCTCACTTGGATGAAATTATAATGTAATAAGGGCGGGTTTTGGTTAAATAGACTATCAAATAATTCACCTTTCATGATCATGGGTTTACCTTATCACAATTAAGATGCACTTGGTTGATTTTTAGAAAACAAACAACTTATGTTCTTGTCTTCCTCTTTCTTAGTCAAGATATGTATAGCAAAAAGAGATTTGTATTTTGAAAATTATGATAATATGTTCTTATGACAAGGGACAAGGTCCCTTTGATTTAGGGATTCATTTCCATTTTCTTTTGTCTTAATCAAGTATGATAGGTTTGCCTTATTAGGTGGCAAATTTGCAACCCTTTATTCTTCCTTGCTTAGCTAAAATTATTTGTGTTGAATAAGGATGTTTTGTCATAATGCTATGTATTATTACCCACTTGCTAAAATTATGAATGTAGGATATAGATGTTTTGTCCTAATTCCTTGTATTATCATACCACTTGCTAAAATTATGAATGTAGGATATTATACCACTTGCTAAATTTTTGTCTTAATGCCATGTAACCTAATCTTAATTATTATTACACTATTATTTTATTAAATGATTTATTTTATTTTATTTTTCCCTCTTGTATTTGGGCTCATTCCTACCCATTTACTTTGCTTTCGATAAAATTCTACCTTTCTTGGAGGGCCTGGTCACATTTTCATAATTTTTTGGCTATCGGTCCAACTTCTATATCCTAGTCCAAGTCTATGTTTTATTTCTTATTTAGGTTATCCAATGGGCTTGCTAGAAACTTATTTGAAGTGAAAAAATTCTATATGAAATGTCCATAGGTGAAAGCCCAATTTATGGGTGGAGATGTTAAACTTAGAAATTTCTAACTCTTGAATTAAGAAAAATTACACTAATCCAATATTCTTAAATTTTCAAGACCTTTACTTACTTCAGAAAAATTTATCTTCCTTACCAAAGAATTTTGCCTCTCTTTAGTATGTTATTTATAATTTTTCCTATTAGATTTTCTCTCTTTACTTGTTCTCTTAATGTTAGAAACATTTTCTATGCATACACATAAGGTGAAAATTTTCTAAGGATTATATTTCCTTAGATATATAAAAATTGTCTTGTAAATTTTATTTCCTTAATTAAATATTTATGTACCTTTAAAGAAACAAAATTAGGGATGTTACATTAAATATTTATGTACCTTTATTAATAAAAAAAACGAAATTAAGGATGTTACATCTGCCAACTGCAATGAAACAGTAGTGGGCCTAGCTTTTCTAATCCCCAATTTCTTAAATATTGACATAGACCCATGTTGATGCTTGAACCCAAATCGCACAGTGCCTTGCCAAAATACCAGTTCCTAATGGAACACAGAATGGTGAAATTGCTTGGATATTTGAGTTTGGGTGGCAATTTATTTTGCAACACAGCACTACATTCGCTAATTAGAGCAATAGTTTTCAAATTCTCCAAATCTCTTTTTCTTTGTCAAAATATCCTTCATAAACTTAACATAATTTGGCATTTGTTCCAGAGCTTCCACCAAAGGAATGTTGATGTGTAGTTGTTTGAGGACATCCAAAAAGCTTCTAAATTGCTAGTCCTACTTCTACTTTTGAAATCTTTGAGGGAATGGTGGAGGTAGTTTAGTCTGCTAAACATTTTGTTGTGGTAAAGGTACAACATTTGCTCTAGAGGTTTCTGTCTCTTTGCTTGCCTCCTCAATGTAACAACTCTATTTATTTTTATTTTTTTAATATACATATTTGTAAAGTCCCATAAAGTCATTACTTCTTTACTTCTAATTACTTAACTCATAATAACATTCAATTATTTTAACCAAGCATAATTAAGGTTTAAGGTCTACCATTAACACTGATACAATTCTGAGTTCACATACACATTATTAATCAAAACATTCGTACAAAAATAAAACACATAAATATATACATCTTATTCATCCATGTTGACCAATTCCGAAGATACGGGTGCAGGTGGTTGTACCTTCACCAAGATCTTAGCCAATTCGACCATAAACACCTTATTAATTCTAGGATCTACCCAACATAGAGTAACTTGATCCAACTTACACTAAGAGCCAGAGTCAAAGAAAAATCTGCATAACTAGTTTTTTAAAAATGATATGGAAATATAGTGAGAATTAAATCCTAGTAGGTTCAACAATAAATCATAATTAGCATCAATAATCCTCATCACGTCATATTCATTTGTATAAGCTACAACAAATATCTTAGGTTACATGAATGCACTTTATCCATGCACATGAAAATCATGCAATAATAATATGTATGTCATGGGAAACTATCTTCAGAATATCATATGATGGCTATCAAATAATTTTCATATTAAGCTACCCCAGTCAGGGTGTGTACTTTCTACTCTCCGGTATAGGCTTTTCTCGCTCTGTCTTACATAGCACACTTTCTCTTTCTTTTCTCATTAACATAATCATAGCCGTGACTTGGGTGTCTCTTACTAGTGCACCACACGAACCATCTTGTGGTCATGCTTGTCTCTTTTTTTTTCTTTTCTTTTCATGTTAATAGCTAAAAATATGATTTCAATAACAAGTATGTTCATTATACTCACATGCCATAATTTATCTTCAAAGAATAATCATTACCAAAAATCATTGGTAAAATACAATCTTGCCATAAACATAATCATTTTCAAATATCACTTTATAAAATATTTCCATGTCAAAATTACACATTTATGATGGTAAAGAGTTCAAGCAATGGCAATGGCTATGACATACACTAGTCTTTTATTATTGTCATTTATAAGATTCTTCTTCTTTTTTTAATATTATTTTTCTCTCTCACCAAACAGAGCATAACACTCTCATTTTAAATCCGATTGAGGTGATCTTGGTGTCAATTGAAAGATAAGCCAATCCTATAAAACCCTTATGTTGAACATTTTAGTGAAATCTTAAGTAATCGTGGTGTTACTACTCCCTCAAATTCAATGTTATTTCTTCTTGAATAGGTTCAAACCTCTACTTAGTAATCTAACAATATCTCCCTTATACGAACTCCAATTGAGGTGATTCCAAAGCCTATAAAAAGCTAAGACACTCATATACAACTTTAATGTTTATTATTTCTTCATATTCCTTTAGAATTATTCCCATAAAATCGAAAAAATAAATGCTTACATTTACCACCCTGGATTCTTGACTGATTCTGACCTCTACTCATTAATTAGCCATATCTCCCTCATATGGACTCCAAATTAAGTGACTTCAGAGCCTATAGATCCATGCTACATATATTTATATTTTTTTTGTTAACAATTTCCTTTAATTCCCTATAGAATTTGCCCAGAACTTCAAACACAGAAGCATACTTAATATATTCTTCCCTAGTTAGCTAGATTCTGACCACTGCTTACTAATCTGACCATATCATCCTAATATGGATTCCAAATTGAATGATTCAGTGGCTAAAAATTCTTGAGACATATATAATCTTAAGCATTTCTTTTAATTCCTAACTAATTCTTCCCAGAATTTCAAAAACATAAGCTTCCCTAGTTACTCCAAAATCCAGTTTCCTAATCAAAACATTCCTAAGGTTTTAGTTCATCATCTTGTTACGTCCTCTTCTATTTTCTTCCTAATTTATATCTAATCATATTCCATCAATTTTTCACCACATTCCAATATACAAAATAGCAGCAAAAAAAATCCTAAAATTTTGCCACCCATACCTATACCTATGCAGAACTTTCCACACCAACTGAAATTTTCAAAGCATCCATCATATGAAAGATAACAAGTAACATGATATAGCTACATCCATGACCAATCATTAAAGTAGAAAATATTGTAAATTTCATCAAAGTTCTAAGATCAAAATCCTATATAAATGTTACAAATTTTAAAACTTTTCAAAAAGAAATATTGTTAAACCTACCTAAGGATCTCCCTAGCTGACTTAGTGAATTCGTTTTCTTGTTTCCTCTTGAAAAAAGTAGCAAGTTTCCTCCTTTCCCTTAGCTTTTCTAGCAGATTAAATAAGAGAAGGAGGGTGAGTTTTTGAACCTCAAGGATGAAGAAGAAAGATGTATTCAAGTGGAGATTAAGCTAACTTACCTTGAGTACTTAGTCCTCTAGACTTCTCTTTCCTCTTCCTTCCTCTCTTTCTCTCCTTTCCTCACTTTACCTTGCTTATGTTTTTCCTCTCCCCCACTTGGACGAAATTATCATGTTATAAGGATGACTTTTGCTTAAATAAACTATCAAGTGGTTCAACTTTCATAATCATGGGTCTACCTTAACACAATTACGATGCACTTGGTTATTTTTTTGAGGGAAGACAACTCATGTTCTTGTCTTCCTCTCCCTTAGTGAAGATATGCATAGGAAAAGGAGATTTGTATTTTGAAAATCATGATAAAATGTTCTTAAGACAAGGGACAAGGTCCTTCTGATTTAGGGATTCATTTCCTTTTTCTTTTGTCTCACTCAAGTATGATAGGTTTGTCTTTTTAGGTGGAAAATTTTCAGCCCTTGAGTCTCCCGTCTTGGCAGAAATTATTTGTGTAGGATAAAGATGTTTTGTCATAATATCATGTATTATTACCTACTTGTTGAAATTATGAATGTAGGATATAGGTGTTTTGTCCTAATGCCATATGACCAAATCTTTATTATCATTATACTACTATTTCCTCACATGGTTCTTATTTTTTGCTCTTAGATTTGGGTTCATTCTTGCCTATTTCCTTTGCTTTGGCTAAAATTCTACCTTTCACGGAAGGCTTGGCCACATTTTCATGATTTTTGAGCTATCGGTCCAACTTCTATATCCTAGTCCAAGTCTATGTTTTATTTCTTGCTTGGGCTATCCAATTGGCTTGCTAGAAACTCATGTGAAGTGAAAAAAACTCTATATGAAGTGTCCATAGGTGAAGGCCCAATGTATGGGTGGAGATGTTAAACTTAGTAACTCTAGCTATTGAATTAGGAAAAATTACCCTAATCAAATCTTCTTGAAATTTTAAAACCTTCATTTACTTCTAAAAATTTATCTTCCTTACACAAGAATTTTACCTCTCTTTAGTATGTTATTTTTAATTTTTCCTATTAGGTTTTCTTTCTTTACTTATTCTCTTAATGTTAGAAACATTTTCTATGCATACACATAAGGTGAAGAATTTCTAAGGCTTATATTTCCTTAGATATCTAAAAAAATTGTTTAATAGATTTTATTTCCTTAATTATATATTTATGTACCTTTATTAATAAAAGAAATAAAATTAGGGATGTTACACTCAACTTGCCCCCTATTTGTTCTCTTTCTTATCCAGAGGTGCCGTAGGATCTTTTTGATCCTGTCTCTTGGCTTGGTTTGCTTCCTCTACTTTTCCACTCCTAATTGCTATAGCCTTGCAGTGCTCATTCCCATCTTTCCTAAGGACTTCAATATTGCTTAGAAGTGTCCGTTGAGGTCTATTTTTTAATTCATTACCCATTTGTCTAGCTTGGGTCTTTAGATTCCTTAGTAATTCAGCTTGACTCTGGATCATAGCATCATTTCTTGCTATATATTATTTAAGCAACAACTCCAAGTAACTCAGGATCTCATTAGGTTGATGCTTTTGCTACTAAAATCCTAGTGGAAATTATTGCCTCTGAGCGGCAGAATTGCTTCACTGGCTAGTACTGTGGTTACTCTAAGAAAAAATAGGATTGTATCTCCACCTTAGGTTATATGTATTTGAATAAGGGTTGCTGCTGTGATTTATGTTACCCATATAGCATAGTGATTCAAAATTTGAAGGACAATTGTCAAAGACATGAGGCCCACTGCACAAAGACACATGATACTCTAGTTTCCTAGACTGTGTTGGCTCCTTAAGGGTGATTCAGCTGCTGGTTTTTTAATATGTTGACTAATGAGCTATTTGAGCTATGAGAGAAGTGACTTCACTTACGTCATGGATATCAGCAGTTTGTTTCCAGTTGACACTCTATCCATAGGCCATTTGCTAGCCATCCTTTCAAGCAACTTATAAGCTTCATTGTATGTCTTGGACAAAAGTGCTCTATTAACTGTTGCATCCACTATGGTTCCAGTTTGAGCATTGAGGCCAATATAAAAGATCTCCATTTAGATGCAGTACAGAATCCTGTGGTGAGGGTACCTCCGTAGCAGCTCTTTCTACCTCTCCCAGGTTTCATATGACGATTATCCTTCTAGTTGTTGGAAGGATGTGATGTCATTTCTCAACCTTGCATTCTTGATATATGAAAAATATTTCGTCAAGAACTTCTTAGCTAAATCATTCCAATTGGTAATAGAATCAGGTGGCAGAGAATTCAGCCACGCTCTTGCTCAATCTCTTAAAGAATAGGGGAATAATTTGAGCTTCAAAACATCATCCGTCACTCTATTCATCTTGAATGGATCAGTGCCTTCTATGAACACTCTTAGGTTGAGGTGAGGATCCTCTGTAGGCATTCTGCTAAATTGTCTAGCAGTTTGTAGCATTTGGAACATCATTGGTTTGAGCTCAAAATGAAAAACTTCAATTTCTTGCCTTACTATGCTTGGATTCAGCCCATTTAGATTTGGCTGAACATAGGCATTTAGGACTCTGTCTCAGTCATCCATGTTGTTAGCTCCTCTCGAATTAGCCATTGCTGGTACTTGATGTAGACCCAACAATTCTCTCCTTCTTCGTAGAAAAGTCATATCTATCTCTAGATATAATGGTAGTAACTCCCTGACTGTCCTGTTCATGCACTGATTTCACTTGCCCAAAACACCAGGATGCCTTCAGACTAAAATTTTCCAAAACCAATCAAAATGAACAAATAATTCCTAAATTTTTTATTCCCTCGCAACGGCACCAAAAACTTGTTACTATAAAATTTATATATGAAATATAAACAATGTAACATGCAAGTGAACGTATCGCAACCAAGTAATTGAGTGATGAGTGAGTATCGTCCCATGAGGAATTGTAACCAGAAATCACTATAGAAGATTGACCCGTAAATACTGTAGCAAAAATGTTGGTTATAAAGAGAAATTGGATTTAAGCTAAAAATAAGATAAGACAAAAAGTAAGGAATTCTAAAAAGATATCTTGTGATGCACTAAGTTAATAGAAGAAAATCAAATAATAATGACAACTAGGTTTGCTTCAAGGTTGTCATGAACTCCTCCACTCGTTTTTGATGGGTTCCTTCTAGAACTACCATTCCTTGTCACTCTTGAGGTTAGTTTCATACATTCCTATATAAATCCAACCTAGAGAACTACACTTGATGCTTTGAAACTATTGGGTCATACGAGACAACTATATATTCCTATATTAGTCTTGCATTTTTTTTCACCAACCCGTAACATTCAAACTTAGTCTAACCTCCATTTATACTTCCAGATTAAATGTCAGTTACAGCATTCTACTATTAAGGGTCATTCAACAGTAGAAATTTGAGAAATGTAATGATTAGTTGAATATCAAAAGCATTACTACAACAGAGTCATTCTTTTACTGAAAATATGCTTAAAGCTCCCAACAACCCATATGAAAACCTAGCTGGAGGTTTAGCCCAGCTCCATATCCAAGTTAGTTACAACTAAAAATATCAGAACAACCATAATACAAGGAGAAAAATATAGTAGAAACAGAGGCAACAAAAATAATAGAAGCACGAAAGGAAAGAATAGTTCTATGGAATTGTCCCTTCTCTCCCACGTCCTGCTGCTCCTTTGTCTAACCCAGCGAACAACGTCTACCTCCCCTTGCCTGATGGGTTCTAAATGGAACAGTATCACCCTCTTCTGTCTGTTCCAGTCAGAAATTAGGGGCTACTTTTGGGTGTCTCTATTTTCTCCCTGTATCTGTGTGTGTCTATCTTTTCTCCTCCCAACCTTTTATAAGCTAGGACTGTGGTCTCGGTGATGTGGCTCATTTTCACCTTTTTTTTTGGCTTGCACTTCTGTTAGTGCCTTTTCCACTACATTCAGTAGTGGAGACAATCTCTACTGTGGCAGTCAAGTACTCCTTCTTCCACGCTGGGTAGTAGAGGCAGCACCTACTATAGCAGCCAAGTGCTCAACCTACCTGCATCGTACAATACAGCATCAGCTCCCAAGCATGCATTCAATATCATTAGGCTAAAAAATGCCTAACATAATTCGGTTTGTATCCCCTTTTTCCTACAATACACACTAAGTTGTTAAATCTGGGGTGGTGAAATCCTTAAGAGATCGGTTATCTCTATTTGCCATGGTAGGTGCAGCAGGATGATCTTGCTGCTGTCTTCTTCTCCTTCGTAGTGTGTGTTCAATTTTCAGATCAAATTCAACAAAGTTCACAACCTCTTCGCATAAAATAGCTGCACACCTACAAAAGAAGGAAAGAGGCAAAAATCAGCAAGATAAAATATGCAAAAAAAATAAAAAAATAAAGGATTTAGTCTAGCTATTTCACAAAGTATGCAATATTGTCAATTGTTCCCCAGCAGCGGCTCTAAAAACTTCTTGTGTGTATTTTATAAATAACTGCAAATGCACAGCGTAGCTGTAGCTAGTTCAGCGAGTACGGATTGTATCCCATTGAGAACAATGGTCAAATACTAGAATTATACGAAATATGCTATCTAAATCGATGTAATTTGATAAGAGTTTGTCACAATTAAACTAATAAGTAATACAATTAATAAAAGCCTAGGTGATAAAGGGGAAATTTGAGTGTTTAATGGTTATATTTTATCCCCTAATTAGTAGTAAACTTGTGATTATTCCCCTGTTTTTGGTTATACTTTTCTTTGGACACTGCTTTGGTTTGTTTTATGCTTGTAGTTGAGAAAAAGAGGTCAAGAAGCAAGGCAAAACACTCATGAGAAGAGCCATATGGACTTGGAACATACTGAGGAGGAAGCAAGGAGGCAACCCTAAAGAAATTGGCAAATTTTGAGACTGACAGCTTGAAGCACGGCCAGGCCATGCTCTGTGTGAAAGATGCAAAACATTCCCAGAATCTAGCCCGAAGCACATCTAGGCCATGTTAGGAAGCACGACTGTGCTTCGTGTTTGTACATCACATGATTTTTAGGGTTTTGAGTAGCCAAGTTGGTACATATGCTTGGGGAAATGCATAGGAACACATTCAGACCTAGACGGACATCTTAGACTAAATTGTTAGGCCTAGAAAACACTCTTAGATTAGTTTTATACTTGGATTATTGTTGATTTTATGTTCTAGAGTAGGATTTACAGCAATTAAAGGTTGTAATTCATCTTTACTTTTTTGTAAATCAGGTTTTATCTTTCTACTTTAACTCTCTACTTCTACTTCTACTCCTTCTCTTGAATTGTGTTGAACATGAATGAATTACTTAATGGATATGAATTTGGTTTCTGTTTCTATGAAGTGTGAGTAGATATTTATCTAGGGTTTTGGTAAACCCACTTGTGATATGATGATACTATGTTGTTGAGTTGAAGGTTGGAACCGTAATCGTGATCACTTATGGATTAATTAGGATTAACTATTATATGCATGAATAAGAGTTGGTAGAATGCCTGATCACCAATCTATCATGTCTTAGGTATTTAATTAATAAACCAAAAGGTGAAAGTTAAAACCCGGACCTAATAGTTAATTAGGGATATCTTAATCAGGAAAGTATTTTAAGATTCTCTAGGAATGAATAAATTAGTGGACAAGAAAAAACTGATTAATTGACTTCCATGGTTGGCATAGAGCTCAATGGACCTAAGTTGAACTAAGAACCACGAAAGTAGGCAATTGGATCAACCTAGGTACGATTAGTAATGCTTGAAAGAGGTTGCTAATTAATTAAGGCTAAATCATCCCCAATTACCTAGATAATTCCAATTAGAGGTACAAGTTGAATGTTGAATATCATAAGTGTGGTGAACCCTAACCCTAGGCTTTTGTTAATTGAATTCTTAATTTACTTAATTGTGACAAACTCTCCATTGAATTACATCGATTTAGATAGCATATTTTGTACCATTCTAGTAATTGACATTGTTCTCTATGGGATAGGACCCGTACTCGCCAGACTAGCTATAGCTACGCTGTGCTCTTTCAATTAATTATAAAACAAACACAACAAGTTTTTGGTGCCGTTGCTGGGGAACAATAGTCAATATTAGATATATTGCAAAATAGCTAGACTATATCACTTTCTTTTAATTTTTCTACATAATTTCATCTTGCTGATTTTTGCCCTTTTTCTTCCTTTATAGGTGTGTTTCTCTTTTATGTGAAGAGAACGTGAGTTCGTTGCTGAATTTGATCTGGAAATTGAATGCACACTACGAAGGATAAGAAGAAGACAGCAACAAGAAAATTCTGCACCTACCATGGTGGAGAGAGATAACCGATCTTTTAAGGATTTTGCCGCCCTAAATACTCATGGCCTGAATCTGAGTATCGTAAGACCAGTTGTTGAGGCCAACAACTTTTAGCTGAAGCCTTCTCTTTTGCATATGGTTTACTAGAATCAATTTGGAGAGTGACCTATTGAAGACCCTAATCTCCACTTATCAGTATTTCTAGAATACTGTGACACCCTAAAGCTGAATGGAGTATCTTCTGATGCCATAAGACTGAGATTGTTCCCTTTCTCTTTGAGGGACAAGGCCTGTGCATGGTTGCATTCTCTTCCATCAGGGTCAATAACTACATGGCAGCAGCTTTCTCAAGCTTTCTTAGCCAAATACTTCCTACTAAGTAATAACTACCTTTGCTCAGAAAGATGAGGAGTCACTATATGAGGCTTGAGAGAGATTTATAGAGCTCCTCAAAATATACCCACACCATGGGTTGGAGAAGTGGCTCATAGTCCATACATTCTATAATGGACTAATCTACATCACCTGTATATCTGTGGATGCTGCATCTAGAGGAGTTTTGATGAATAAAATAGTAGATGAGGCCTATGAGCTGATTAAAGATATGGTTCAAAACCACTACCTTGGTCTAGTGAAAGGCAGCCAAGGAAACCATCAAGTATGTATGAAGTTAATGCATTTAATCATTTAACTTCTAAAGTTGATGCCTTGTTTCATAAATTAGATAAGTTAAGCATCAATATTATTGGTTCCTCTTCATCATCTTCTGCATGTGAGATTTGTGGAGGTGTTCGTCATGTGGCTAATGAATGCCAACTTGGAAACCCTGCACTTCAGGATTGTTAGCAGGTAAATTTTGTGAACAACCAAAGAAACAATCCCTACAACAATACTGACAATCCAGGCTGGAGAAATCACCCAAATCTCTCGTACAAGCCGAATGAAAATCAACAGCCTTATAATAATTTTAGGCAACCTCTTGGGTTTCAGAATCAGAGGCAATTCAATCCTCCTCCTTAACTAAAGTCAAATTTGGAGGCTCTAATGGAGAATTTCATCACCACACAGAGTAAACAAAATGATGAATTTAGAGCCTAGAACCACTCGATGAATGAGGCCATAAAGGATTTAACCTCTAAAGTTGACTCACTTGCTACACATAATAAAATGCTAGAAACCCAGTTAGCACAGCAAGCAAGTTCTTCAAATAGAAACTTTGGCAAATTCCCTAGCCAGCTTGAGAATCCAAGAGAACATTACAAGGCTATCACTTTGAGAATTGGTAAGCAATTGGGTGAGTCAGTGGAAATAGAGGAAGATAAGGAGGAAGAATTGAGAGATATACCAGAAAAAGCAACTAAAGAAGAAGAGCAAGTTAGTGAAAGGAAAGAGGAAGAAGAGCCTAAATATGTGCCTCCTGAACGATACAACCCACTGGTTCCTTTCCTTCAGAGACTAGCTAAAGCCAAATTAAAAAAGCAATATGGAAAATTCCTTGATGTTCTGAAAAAGCTACACATTAATATTCCATTCTTGGAAGCTATCTCTCAAATGCCTTCTTATGCTAAATTTCTAAAGGAAATCCTCTCTAACAAGAGGAAGATTGAGGAGTATACCACAGTGGCATTAACTGAAGAGTGTAGTGTATTGATCCAGAATAAATTGCCTCCTAAACTCAAGGACCTTAGAAGCTTCTCTATACCTTGTTTCATAGGAGATGTACAAATCACTAGAGCCTTATGTGATCTTGGAGCAAGTGTGAGTCTTATGCCATTATCCATATGAAAGAAGCTCCAGATGGGTGATTTGAAGCCTACTACTATCTCCTTCTAGTTATCAAACTGATCCGTTACTCATTCGGTAGGTATATTAAAAGATGTTCCTCTAAAGGTTTGTAAATTTTTCATACCTATTGATTTTGTTGTCTTAGAGATTGAGGAAGATAGTCGAATCCCCATCATTCTTAGAAGGCCTTTCCTAGCCACTACAGGTGTCATTATCAATGTGAAAGATGGAAAGTTTTCCTTGAATGTAGGGGATGAAAAGATTGAGTTCAACCTAAATGATGCAATGAAGTGCCCATATTTAGGTGATACTTGTTGCCCAAATGCTTGATGAATGTCCCATGCTCACCTCAAAAGTAAAAGCTGAAAAGCTAGAGTTGGACCATAATCAAAAATCAGCAACTATTGAGGAAATCAAGGCACCTAAGGTAGAACTCAAACCTCTTCCATCCAATCTAAGGTATGAATTTTTGGACCCTAACTCTTCATATCCAGTAATTGTGAATGCTAAAGAAACTGGTAAGTTATTGGATGTTCTCAAAATGTTTAAAAAAGTGATTGGGTATAGCATTGATGACATAAAAGGGATTAGTCCATCTATTTGAATGCATCACATTATACTTGATAATGATCATAAACCTTCTAGGGAGCACCAAAGGAGACTAAATCCAAACATGAAAGAGGTAGTCAAGAAGGAAGTGCTCAAATTGCTTGATGCAGGTATTATCTATCCTATTTCAAATAGTGAGTGGGTAAGCCCTGTTCATATGGTTCGTAAGAAGGGAGGTATGAGTCTTATTAAGAATGATAATGATGAATTAATTCCTACTAGAGCTGTTATGGGTTGGCGTATGTGCATTGATTATATAAAATTGAATAAGGCCACCTGTAAGGATCACTTCCCTCTGCCCTTTATTGATCAATTGTTAGAAAGACTAGCTAAACATTCACATTTTTATTATCTGGATGGATACTCAGGATTCTTTCAGATCGCTATCCAGACGACTAAGAAAAGACAACGTTCACATGTCCCTATGGCACCTTTGCATATAGAAGGATGCCATTCGGATTGTGCAACGCACCAGCCACTTTCTAAATATGCACGATGGCTATTTTCTTGGACTTTATTGAGGATATAATGGAAGTATTTATGGATGATTTTTTTGTCTATGGTACCTCATTTGATAATTGTCTAAATAATTTGACACAGGTACTTAAAAGATGTGAGGAAGTCAACCTAATTCTAAACTAGGAAAAATGCCATTTTATGGTAAGGGAAGGAATAGTACTTGGACACTTGGTGTCTGAAAGAGGAATAGAGGTGGTCAAAGAAAAAATTGAGGTAATTCAGATAATGCCACCACCATCAAACGTGAAGGAAATGAGGAGTTTTCTTAGGCATGCGGGCTTCTACAGAATATTTATCCAAGACTTCTCTAAAATTTCTAAACCCTTAACAAATTTGCTTATTAAGGATATTCCATTCTTATTTGATAATGATTGCTTATATGCATTTTGTAGGTGATAAAGGGGAAATTTGAGTGTTTAATGGTTATATTTTATCCCCTAATTAGTAGTAAACTTGTGATTATTTCCCCGCATTTAGTTATGCTTTGCTCTGGATACTGCTTTGGTTTGTTTTATGTTTTCAGGAGAGCAAAAGAGGCCAAGAAGTAAGGGAAAACACCCATGAGAAGTGCCATATGGATTTGGAACATGCTAAGGAGGAAGCAAGGAAGAAACACACCAAAAATTGGCAAGAAATGAGCATGGCAACCCCCAACACGGCCAGGCCGTGGTCTGGGCAAAAGATGCAGAAACATCTCAGAATCTAGCCCGAAGCACGACCATGCTTCGGGTCCGTACACACTGTATTTTTAGGGTTTTGAGTAGCCAAAGTGATATATATGCAAAGGGAAACAAAGCCAAAGACATCCAGACACATTTAGACCTTCTTTTACTCTATTTTAGGCCTAGGAAACACCATTAGATTAGGTTTAGAGTAGGATTAATGTTTAATTCATGTTCTTAGAGTAGATTTTACAGCAATTTAAGTTTGTATTTCATCATTACATTCTTCATCCAGGTTCTATCTTTCTATCTCTACACTCATCTCTTCTTTTACTCTTCCTTTTAGTTTGTATTGAACATTGATGATTACTTTAATGAATTTGATTATGTTTTCTCTTTTAATTATGCTTGAGTAGATTTGATCTAGGGTTTTGATAAACCCACTTATGATGTGATGATACATTGTGCGAATTGAATTGTTGGTACCCTAATTGTGTTATATATGGTTAATTAGGATTAGCTATTAGTCATTGATTATATGAGTTGATGGATGTCTAGCCAACATTTTATCACGTCTTAGGATATTAATTGATGAACTGAAAGGTGAAGATTAATACTGGAACCTAATAGTTAATTAGGGATATCTTAATGACGAAAGTAGTTTAAGATTCTCTAGGAATGAATCAATTAGTGGGCACGAGAAAACTGATTGATTGTATTCCATGGTTGGCATAGAACTTAATGAACCTAGGTTAAATTAAGAACCATGAAAGTAGGCAATTTTATTAACCTAGGTACAATTAGTCATGCTTGAAAGAGATTGCTAGTTAATTAAGGCTAAACCATCCCCAACTAATCTAAATAATTGCAATTAGAGGTATAAGTTGAATGCTGAATATCTTAAGTGTGGTGAACCCTAACCCTAGGCTTTTATTAATTGAATTACTTGTTAGTTTAATTGTGACAAACTTTCTATCGCATTACATTGATTTGGATATCATATTTCGTATTATTATAGTAATTGACATTGTTCTCTGTGGGATATGACCCGTACCCGCCGGACTAGCTACAGTTACGCCTTGCCCTTGCAGTAAATTAGTAAAATAAAACACAACAAGTTTTTGGCGCCGTTTTAGGGGAACAATTGTCAATATTATATACATTGGGAAATAGTTAGACTAGATTACTTTCTTTTAATTTTTTTGCATAATTTTATCTTGTTAATTTTTGCTTTTTTTCTTCCTTTATAGGTGTGTTTCACTTTTATGTGAAGAGAACGTGAGTTCATCACTAAATTTGATCCAGAAATTGAACGCACGCTATGAAGGATAAGAAAAAGACAGCATCAAGAAAATTATGCACCTATCATGGTGGAAAAAGATAACCGATGTCTTAAGGATTTTACCGCCCCGAATACTCATGGCCTGAATCTGAGTATCGTAAGACTAGTTGTTATAGCCAACAACTTTGAGCTGAAGTCTTCTCTTTTGCAGATGGTTCAGCAGAATCAGTTTGGAGGGTCACCTACTGAAGACCCTAATCTCCATCTTTTAGTGTTTTTGGAGTACTGTGACACACTGAAGCTAAATGGAGTATCTTCCGATGCCATCAGACTAAGACTGTTCCCTTTCTCTCTGAGGGACAAGGCTCGTGCATGGTTGCATTCTCTTCCATCAGGGTCCATTACCACATGGCAGCAACTTTCTCAAGCTTTTCTGGCCAAATACTTCCCACCGAGTAAGATGGCTCACCTTAGGAATCAGATAACTAATTTTGCTTAGAAATATGGGGAGTCACTATGTGAAGCTTGGGAGCTATTTAAAGAGCTCCTCAGAGTATGCCCACACGATGGGTTAGAGAAGTGGTCAATAGTCCATATGTTCTACAATGGACTGATTTACAGCACTCGTATGTCTGTGGATGCTACAGCTAGAGCAGCTTTGATGAATAAGATCGTAGATGAGGCCTATGAACTGATTGAAGATATGACTCAAAATTACTACTCCTAGTCTAATGAGAGGTAGCTAAGAAAACCATCAGGTATGTATGAAGTAGATGCATTTAATCATCTAACTTCTAAAGTTGATGCCTTGTTTCAGAAATTGGATAAATTGAGCATCAATGCTGTTGGGTCCCCTTCTTCATCTTCATCCCGTGAGATTTGTGGAGGTGCTGGTCATGTAGCCAATGAATGTCAGCTTGGAAACCCTGCACTTCAGGATTGTGAGCAGGTAAATTTTGTGAACAACCAAAGAATAATCCCTACAGCAATACCTACAGTCCAGGCTGGAGAAACCACCCGAATCTCTCACACAAGCCAAATGCAAATCATCAGCCTCAGAATAACTTTAGACAACCTCCTGGGTTTCAGAATCAGAGGCAATTCAACCCATCTCCTCAACCAAAGTCAAATTTGGAGGCTCTAATGGAGAATTTCATCACTACATAGAGTAAGCAGAATGATGAATTTAGAGCCCAGAACTTTTCTATAAATGAGGCTATAAAATATTTAGCCTCCAAGGTAGACTCGCTTGCTACTCATAGCAGGATGCTGGAAACTCAGATAGCACAGTAGGCGAGCCATTCTAATAGGAACTTTGACAGACTTCTAGGTCAGACTGAGAATCCTAAGGGGCACTATAATGCCATTACCCTAAGAAGTAATAAACAATTGGCTAAATCAGAGATAAGAGGAGAGATAAAAGAAGATGAACCTCAGGCTGCATTTGAGAAGAAAAGAGAAGAGGAACCAGAAGAAGAGGAAAAGAAGGAAGAAGAGCCTAAATATGTGGCTCCTGAACCATACAAGCCACCGATCCCTTTTCCTCAAAGATTGGTTACGGCTAAGTTAGAGAAGCAATTTGGGAGATTTCTAGATATTTTGAAGAAGTTAAATATCAATATTCCATTCCTAGAAGCTATCTTCCAAATGCCTTCCTATGCAAAGTTTCTAAAGGAAATCCTCTCAAATAAGAGGAAAATTAAAGAGCATGTTGTTGTGGCACTGACAGAGGGATCTAGTGCTTTAATTCTAAATAAGTTGCCACAAAAGCTTAAGGATCTCGGAAGCTTCTCAATTTCTTGCTCTATAGGAGACATGAAGATTGACAGAGCCTTATGTGACCTTAGAGCAAGTGTGAGCCTCATGCCTATTTCAGTTTGCAAGAAGCTTCAAATGGGTTACTTGAAGCCTACCATCCTTTCTCTTCATTTGACTGATCGATCCATCAAGCATCTAGTAGGTATATTAGAGGATGTTCCTCTAAAGGTAGGTAAATTTTTCATACCTATTGATTTGTTATTTTAGAGATGGAGGAAGATGATAAAATCCCCATCATTCTTGGAAAGCCTTTCCTAGCTAAAGTTGGTGCTAATATAAATGTGAGAGATGGAAAGCTTTCTTTAAATGTAGGGGATGAAAAAGTAGAATTTAATTTGAATGATACAATGAACCCCTCATCTTTAAATGATTCTTGTTGTATGATTGGTTTATTTAAACCTAAAACGAATAATAATGCCATGAATTTTCCTCCTTCTAACCCACTTGAGTTATGCTCTGTGAAAAGTTCTTGTGTTTATGTCAAACAGGGGGATGAAAAGAAGGCTGTTGAAGAGGCAATCCAAGCTCCAAAAGTATAACCTAAGCCACCTCCTCTCAACCTCAATGGAGTTAAGGAGGAAAAGAATGACCTAAGAGGATCTTTGAAGGGCATTAGGCAAAGCCTCAAGTATCATAGTAAGAGGCAATGGATTCAAAAGAGAGTCATTCAAACTCTCTTCAAGCTTCTTGAGTGGAAAGCATGAAAAGGTAGTCGAGCTAAAGACTTTAAACAAGCGCTTTATGGGAGGCAACCCACATTTTAATTTTTAAGTTTCTTTCAGTTTTGTTTTCTAGCTTTTAGTTTAGTTTTTATCTTTAATTTTAGTTCATTTATTAGGTTATAGTTTAATGAGTGTTTCCATATGATTTATAGGTATATTCCCATGTGCCCACAGTTGACTTAAAGAATGAAAATCAAGGGAAATTGAAAAGGGTTAAAAACTACAACAATTTTTGAAAAATTGGTGAAACCTGCCAGCAACACGGGGTGGCCGTGCCCAAGCCTAGACCAAGCACCCATCATTTGTGTTGACCAACACGGGCGAAATCTAGGAATTTTGGAATTCCAGCGCGAAGCACAGGTGGGCCGTGCTGTGAAGCCTGGCTGTGCTCCAGGTAAAAAAAAGAAGAGGAAAAGAGCCATCTGCTATTGGCATCACCATTATAGCTTCCCTCCAGGAATAATTTTAACTTTTGCTTTATGCTTAATTTTTTTTATTTAGATTGGATTTCTCTAATGGTTAGATTGGATTACTCCTTTAGATTGATTGAGTGCTAAATTTTTTTACTTTTTGCATTGCCCTTAAAATGCTTCGATTCTGACCTGCCCTCTGTTGGCTAATATATAATTTACATTAATTTTGGTTGTGGCTTATCTGCTTTGATTTATGATTAGCTTGTTAAATCACATTAAGAGTAGACACTTAGCACCTGAGTCAGAACCCTCAACCTCCTCCTTCAGAAGACTAGTAAGCAAGTAAGTTAATTCCCCATTTGCCTGTACTTTCATTTATATTGACATTGTGGACAATGTCAAGTTTAAGCATGTGGGAGTAGACTTTAGGCTAGTGGTTTTATAAGCTGAATATCTCTTATTTCATCATATAATCATATAGTTTGCTATTTGAGAGATAGATTGGCGTAATATAGGTTGATTTTAGCTTATGAACATGTGATGCACAATAGGATATGAAATAGGTAGTTTAAATTTTAGTCTCTCTCTTCTAGCATTAAACCTCTAATTTTTTTGAAAAATAACTCTCCTATTGTGCTTTGAATTGTATACCTTTATTGATTTTTAACACTATGAGAGTGTGAAGGTTGGAAGAGGTGAAAAATGAGTGAATTTAACACCCAAAAAGTTTTCACTTTGGGTACCCCTTCAAGGCACCAAAAAGGCCCTAGTATCAGTACCTAGCTGCCTTTACCCTAGTGAGATGGAGCATAAAATGCACTCACGGCATATTTTTATAAAAGAAAAAAAATGATGATGAATGAAATAGACAAAAGAAAAAAATGATGATGAGAAATAAAAGAAATTGAGTGAGAAAAATAGAAATAAGGGTAAGGCAACATAGGGAGATCTAAAGGATGAGGTGGCCTACTTGAGTGCTTGAAAGTCAATTAAATGCATACATTCAATGGTATCAATAGAAGCAAATATATAATAGGAAAATTTTGGTTTAGTCTTAGAAGAACAAAGAATATATGATAAATGTCCATTCATATATCTATTGTGTGCACACTAATTGAGTAAAGAATTTCTTGTATGGTATTTATCTATTATCTGAAATCTGTATGCATCATCTCTCTTCCTTTTGATATGACATGTTATTTGCTTGAGGACAAGCAAAAGTTTAAGCATGGGGGAGTTCATAAAGAGGAAATTTGAGTGTTTAATGGTTATATTTTATCCCTTAATTAGTAGTAAACTTGTTATTATTTCCCCGCATTTGGTTATGCTTTGCTCTAGATATTGCTTTGGTTTGTTTTATGTTTTTAGGAGAGAAAAAGAGGCCAATAAGCAAGGGAAAACAACCATGAGAAGTGCCATATGGATTTGGAACATGCTAAGGAGGAAGCAAGGAAGCAACACACTAAAAATTGGCAAGAAAGGAGCATGGCAGCCCCCAACACGGCCAGGTCGTGCTTGGGGTGCTTGAAGCACGGCATGGCCGTGCTCTGGGCAAAAGATGCAGAAACTTCCTAGAATCCAGCCCGAAGCACGGCCAGGCCGTATCCTGGAACACGGCCATCCTTCAGGTCCATACACACCGTCTTTTTTAGGGTTTTGAGTAGCCAAATTGATATATATGTAGAGGGAAATGTAGCCAAAGACATCCAGACACATTCAGCCCTTCTTTTACTCAGTTTTAGGCTTAGGAAACACCATTAGATTAGGTTTAGAGTTGGCTTATTGTTTAATTCATGTTCTTAGAGTAGATTTTACAGCAATTTAAGTTTGTATTTCATCATTACATACTTTATCCATGTTCTATCTTTCTATCTCTACACTCATCTCTTCTTCTACTCTTCCTTTTAGTTTGTATTGAACATTGATGGCTTAATGTTTAATTTATGTGTGATGCAAGTGACTATGCTGTGGGAGTTATACTTAGGCAAAGAAGAGATAAAAAGCCCTATGTCATTTACTATGCCAGCAAGACCTTGGATGAAGCCTAAGTCAATTATTCCATCACAGAAAAGGAGCTCCTAGTAGTAGTGTTTGCAATTGACTAATTCTGTCAATATTTTTTGGGATCCGAAGTCATTGTATACACAGATCATGCTGCCATCAAATATTTACGACGTAAGAAGGATGCCAAACCAAGATTGATTAGATGGATCCTTCTATTACAGGAGTTTGACCTTGTGATCCAAGATAGGAAAGGAACAGAGAATGTGGTTGCATACCATATTTCAAGGCTTAGGCAAGAGTCAATGAGAGACGATAAATATGAGTTGCCTATAGATGATTCTTTTCCCGATGACCAACTCCTTGCAGTCAATCATACCGATGCTCCTTGGTATGTAGATTTTGTGAACTATCTTGCATGTAGAATTTTACCTGAAGGGTTGAGCTACCATTAGAGAAAGAAATTTTTCTTTGATATCAAGTCTTACTATTGGGATGATCTATGTCTATACAAATGGTGTGCAGATGGCATCTTCCGAAGGTGTATTCCAGAGGAAGAGGTATATAGTGTCATATTTCACTGCCATAATTCACCTTGTGGAGGCCATACTAGCACCTCAAAAACTGCAGCTAAAATTCTTCAAGCTGGTTGGCCTTTGCTTTTCAAAGATGTGCATACCTTTGTAAAAGCTTGTGATCGGTGTCAAATAATTGGCAATGTATCAAGGAGGAATGAGATGCCCCTAAACAATATTTTAAAAGTATAAATATTTGATGTTTGTGCCCCTTTCCATCATGTGGGAATAAGTATATCAGTAGTTGTGGATTATGTGCCTAAGTGGGTAGAAGTAGTGGCATCTCCCACTAATGATGCTAGAGTGGTTGCCAAGCTCTTTAAGAGAGTGATTTTTCCAAGATTTGGAGTACCTCGAGCTGTGATAAGTGATGGAGGTTCCCACTTCACTGAGCAACAATTTCTGAATCTCTTGAAGAAATATGGAGTCACTCATAAAATGGGTCTAGCTTATCATCCTCGAACAAGTGGACATGTCAAAATATCAAATAGGGAAATCAAAGCAATCTTGGAGAAAACTGTATCAAAAGCAAGAAAAGATTGTTCTTTCAAGTTTGATGATGCACTATGGGGTTACAAAATAGCATATAAGAAACCGATAAACACCATACCCTTTCAGTTAATATATGGAAAACCTAGTCACTTGCCAGTAGAGCTTGAACATAAGGCGTATTGGACAATCAAGACAATTAATTTTGACTTGACAATTGCTAGAAAAAAGAGATACCTATAATTAAATGAGCTAGATGAGTTGAGACTTGATGCTTATGATAGTGCTAAGTTATATAAAGAAAGAACAAAAAGATGGCACGATAAGCATATCCTAAGGCATCAATTTCAAGTAGGAGAATGAGTCCTACTATTTAATTCAAGGTTGAAGCTTTTTCTTGAAAGCTGCGTTCTCCTTGGTCCGGTCCATTCCAAGTGAGTCAAGTTTTCCCATATGGAGCTGTGGAGGTATGGAGTGAAACTATCGGATCCTTCAAAGTTAACGGACAATGCCTCAAACACTTTGTCACGGGACAAACTGTTGAAAAGAGAGTCATCCAAGCTCTATTAGAGCCCCCATCAATCTAATAAAGTGCAAGGGAGTCGAGCTAATGACTTTAAATAATCGCTTTGTAGGAGGTAACCCACATTTTTATTTCTAAGTTTCTTTTTGTTTTGATTTCGTACTTTAAGATTTACTTGTCATCTTTAATTTAGTTAATATCCAAGGTTAGGAGTATAATGAGTGTTTTCATTTGATTTTTAGGTCCATCCCCATGTGCCCAAGGTAATATAAAAGGATCAAAATCAAAGGAAATCAAAGAGAATTAAAAACTAAGGCAAAATTCGAAGAATTAGGCGTTCCAACATAAAAAACGGGTAGCCCGTGTCACAGAGCACACCCGTGCTTTAAGCACGGGCCAAAAAAATGGAGAAAAAGGAGCCAACACGGGCAAGCCATGTCACAGGATGTAACAACTCCAAATTATGTAACAATTTATTATTATTATTATTATACAACATAGAGTTTACATACACGTCATTAATCAAAGCGTACGTACAACATATCAAACACATAAATATCCACATGTTATTTATTTTGGTTGACCAATTCCAGAGATACAAGTGTGGGTGGTTGCACCTTCACCGGGATCTGAACCAACTTAACCACAAATATTTTATTTTGACTTGACAATTGCTGGAAATATAGTGAGAATTAAATACCAGTAAGTTCAACAATAAATCATCATCAATATAGCTCATCACGTCATGTTCAGCTGTATAAACTACAGTAAATATTTTTGGTCACATGAATGCACTATATCTATGCACGTACGAATCGTACAATAATGACTATCAATTTATTCTCAAATCAAGCTACCCCAGTCAAGGTGAGTATTTTCTACTCTCCGGTACGGACTTTTCTCGCTCTATCTAACATGGCCCACTTTCTCTTTCTTTTCTCATTAACACGATTATAACAGTTGGTAGGGCGTCCCCTACTGATGCACCACACGGATTGCCATGTGACCGTGCTCATTTCTTTTCTTTTCACAATGATAGCCAAAAATATGCTTTCAATAACAAGTATGTTCATCAAAATATAACTATTACCAAAAATCATTGGTAATCATGCCATGAACATAACCATTTCAAATATCACTTTATAAAATATTTTCATGTCAAAATTTCACACTTAAGATGGTAAGAAGTTCATACAATGGTAATGGCTATGTCATATACTAGTCATTTATTATTTTCATTTATAAGATTCTTCTTCTTTTTTAAATATTATTTTTATTTCTTTATTTTCTTGATGCAGATTTTCATCCTATCTATCCTTCTCTTACTAACCATAGCATAACTCCCTCAATTTAACTTCGATATAGGTGATCTTGGTGTCAATTTAAAGATAAAAGAATTATATAAAACTATTATGTTGAACAATTTAGCGAAATATTAATAAATCAAGGTGATATTAGTCCCTCAAAGTACAGATTAGTTCTTCTAGGGTAAGTTCTCACCTCTACCTACTAATCTGTCCATATCTCCCTCATAAGAATTCCAAATTAAGTGATTTCAGTGGTTAACAATCCATGACACATATAGCAACAATTTTTAAGTTAATCATTTATTTTAATTCCCTACAGAATATTCCCAGAAATTAAAACACAGAATCTATCTTAAAATATTTTTCTCTGATTAACCAATTTCTGACCACTGCATACTAATGAAACCATATCTGCCTCATACGGACTCCAAATTGAGTGATTCTAGTGGCTTAAAATCCGTGACACATATATCTATAATTATTATGTTAACCATTTATTTTAATTCCCTACAGAATGTTCTCAGAAATTAAAACACAGAAGCTAATCTAACATATTCTTCCCTGATTAACCATTTTCTGAACACTGCTTACTAATCAGACTATATCTACCTCATATGGACTTCAAATTAAGTGATTTTAGTGGCTAAAAATCCTGAGACATATATATACATTTTTCATGTTAACCATTTCTTTAAATTCCTTACTGATTCTTCCATGAAATTTAAAAATAGAAGCTAAAAATTTTGCCAACCATAGCCATACCTATGCAGAACTATCTACACCAGCCTAAGTATTCAAACATACATAATATGTAACATGATATAGCAACATCCATGACCAATCCTCAAAGTTCTAAGATTAAAATATCATATAAATATTATAAGTTTCAAAAGTTTTCTTCAAAAAGAAATATTGTTAAACTTACCTAGAGCACATAGTCCTCTAGACTTCTCCTTCCTCTTTCTTCCTTTCTCCCTCTCCTTTCCTCACTCTACCTTGCTTCTATTTTTCCTCTCCCTCACTTGGATGAAAATTATAATGTTGTAAGAGTGGGTTTTACTTAAATAGACCATCAAATAATTCACCTTTTATGATCATGGGTCTACCTTATCACAATTAGGATACACTTGGTTGAATTTTTGGAAAAAAAAAACTTATGTTCTTGCCTTCCTCTTCCTTAGTCAAGATATGCATAGAAAAAGGAGATTTGTATTTTGGAAATTATGATAATATGTTTCTAAGATAAGGGACAAGGTCCCTTTGATTTAGGGATTCATTTCCTTTTTCTTTTGTCCTAATCAAGTATGATAGGTTTTCCTTTTTAGGTGGCAAATTTCTAGCCCTTGAATCTCCATTATTTGGTTGAAATTATTTGTGTGGAATATGAATGTTTTGTCCTAATGCCATGTATTATCATACCACTTGCTAAAATTATGAGTGTAGGATATAGATGTTTTGTCCTAAAGCCTTGTATTATCATACCACTTGCAAAAATGATGAATGTAGGATATCACACCACTTGCTAAATTTTTGTATTAATGCCATGTCACCTAATCTTGATTACACCATTATTTCATCACTTTACTTTTATTTTTATTTTTATTTTTCCTCTTGGGTTTGGGCTCATTCTTGGCCATTTTCTTTACTTTGGTTAAAATTCTACCTTTCATAATGGGCTAGGTCACATTTTCATGATTTTTGGGCTACCGGTCCAATTTCTATATCCTAATGTAAGTCTATGTTTTATTTCTTCATTGGGCTATCCTATTGGCTTGCTAAAAATTTATGAAGTAGAAAAACTTTATATGAAGTGTCCATAGGTGAAAGCCCAATTTATGGGTGGAGATACTAAACTTAGTAACTTTTACTCTTAAATTAGGAAAAATTACCCTAATCCAATCTTCTTGAAATTTTAAGACCTTTACTTACTTCACAAAAATTTATCTTCCTTACCTAAGAATTTCACCTTTCTTTAGCATGTTTATTTCTAATATTTTCTCTTAGGTTTTCTTTCTTTACCTATTCCATTAATATTATAACATTTCTATACATACACGTAAGGTGTAGAATTTCTAAGGATTATTTTTCCTTAGATATCTAAAAATTGTCTAATAAATTTTATTTCCTTAATTAAATATTTATGTACCTTTATCAATAAAAGAAATAAAATTATGGATGTTACTTTGAATACTTTTGTACTTTTATTAATACATGAAATGAAATTATGGATGTTACACAGGACACGGCCGTGCCCCAGGAAAAACCTAAGCACCCCCTCCCCGTGTTGGGTAACACATGCAAAATCCAAAGAAATTGGATTTCCAACTCCCAGCACGGGTTGACCGCGTTGTGAAACACAGCCTGACCCAACCCGTAATCCAGGTATGGTTCGAAAAAAAAGAGAAGAAGAAGAACATAGAAGGACCAGCACCCAACACTAGCGTGCCTAAGCCCATCCATAGCACACCTGGCCCGTGTTGGCCAACACGGGCCAAATCCAGGAGGCAGGGGCATTCCAGCCCGAAGCACAGGTGGGCCGTGCTGAAGAGCATAGCTGTGCTTTGGATCTAGGTGTGTTTTTCCCCTTATTTTTTTATCTTTCCTTCCTCGTGTTCATTCTTTCTCCCGTGCCCTAGCCCGCGACTCCTTCCCCAGCATCCCATGCTCTCTTCTCCCTTCTTCCTTCCAATTTCCTTACCATTCTCTACTTTAAATTTC
The DNA here is from genome assembly GCA_037074535.1 of Gleditsia sinensis. Lineage (NCBI taxonomy): Eukaryota > Viridiplantae > Streptophyta > Magnoliopsida > Fabales > Fabaceae > Gleditsia > Gleditsia sinensis. The sequence goes on along the minus strand of CM073465.1, from coordinate 45,155,721 downwards.
TTCTCCTCTTCATTCCCAAATCCATCTCCTTCCTCAATCTTCTCCACACCCGTGCCCTAACTTAATCTCTTTCCCTCTCTTCTTCCTTCTTCAATACATTCCAGTGCTTCCTTTCTTCCATACTCCCATACCCGAAAACTTCCTCTACACCCAAGCCATTCTCCCGTGACCTCCCATCCTCTTCTCCCATCTCTAAAGCAGCCCATATGATAAGAGTCAAATTATTGCATTTTTGTTATGATTTAAATATTAATATTTGTGTGAAAATTGTGTTTATTTGATTATTTAATCCACAAATGTCATTTCACGGGTACTTCGTGCTTAAAGTGCAATTTCAGGTAAAATCATAATTTTGGATAAGTTTAGGACAAATTTCAATGACCGGGATTGAGTGAGAATCAAGAAAATCAAGTTTCAAGATTTAGGAATCTCGCCGCTGTGAGAATGCTGCAGCATTTTTCCAGAGAGCACGATTTTTCCAGATTCAAATCTGGCCGCCGACGAAAATATTACGCCGCCAGCCAAAATGAGTTCGCCAGCGGCCAAATGTATCATGCTGCTGGCGAGAATTCATTCACCGTCGGCAAGTTTCGTCCGAAAAATGTGTTTTTATGTCATTTTGTTCCAAAATTGCCCCCAATGTAACGCCCACAATTTACGTTACGTAAAATAAACATTTTTTCTCCTTCCTACAATTATTTTTGCAATTAGATATTTTCCAGGAAAATACATAATTCAATTCTTTATTAAGGAAACAAATACATATAGGCTCTCTTATGTATACACAAAATACATACCAAAACTATAAACATCAAAGTACAACAGAAACGAAGATCCTGCCTGTAGCGTTCAGAGCACTCTAGAATATAAACATAGTATAATTCAAAGACTATGAGTCTTGGAAGTAACGTAGACTCACCTAGAGAATATATCACCTATCTGCCGAATCAGACTCTGATATCCTTATCTGAAAAATGTGGAAATATCGTGTAGTGAGTTTGACAACTCAGTGAGCAAATAATTCCTCCTATGACCTCTTAGGTCAGCATATGGATGTACTTATATTTTACTATTTGTTACATAGAAAATACAGTTCAGAAGTACATTCATATGTGACCCGTATTTCAAATATTCTCAAATCAAAGGATATTTAGATATCCAAAACCATATGCACCATGGTATGATCATTAAACCAATGTTCTTATGCTCAACTGTATAAGCTATAGTAAAATATTATGATTTGAGGATAAAATCATCACTTTTAATGCACATGCCTCACTCGGCAATCTGGTCAATGCAATGAAAATATTTAATGCACCTGCCTCACTCGGCAATCTGATCAATGCAATGAAAATATTTAATGCACCTGCCTCACTCGGCAATTTGATCAATGCAATGAAAATATTTAATGCACCTGCCTCACTCGGCAATCTGATCAATGCATTGAAAATATAACTCATTTGCTATACGCATATGTGACCCCCTAGTCATAATAAGTGATCAGAGAATGTGAGTACATCACCCAACTGCCTCCTCACATTACCACTGTCACCCGGATGAAAATATGTTATACGCATAGTGACCTCGACCCTAGTCACAATAAGTGATCAGGGAATGTGAGTACATCACCCAACTACCTCCTCACATTACCACTGTCACCCGGTTGGAGCGGCCCTCCCTCGGCTCACTCAGGCTAATAGGGCGTCCCCTATTCGATACCATCACAAGCCATACAACCAGCCGATATACATCAATACATATATATACATGTAAAATATCAAGCAACTCGCCATGAGCTTTACGCTTGCCATTCAATCTCATTTATAATATAACATGCATAATTTTCACAAGTATATCGCTTTATAAATCAATGCATCGTGCACATAATATTTACTTTATCAAATAATGATAAATACATTTAGAACCACATATTCAATGAGATCCAAAATACATTTCTAAAACCATACTCTTCTTGAACTATGTGCCAGTTCGTAAATATAACATATATTTTAACACATTTAATAAACTTATAATAATATAAATAATTTATAAACAGAAAACAATAATACATTTATAATTCAAGAAGAGCATGGGACAAGTCATAGAAAGAAATATCTACTCACCTGGGTAGGGCTCCAGATTGGACAGCCCTAAAGTGTACTTTTCCAAGCTGAATTTGACTAATTAGACCTCAAAAGCGTGTCCGGAGGGTCCAAGGACTTAGAAAATGACTCCGGGAGCTGGGCACTATTCACTTACCGAAAAACACTATTCATTCACCGAAAAACACTATTCACCCGCCGAAAAACACTATTCACGACGAACAAAAATGCTGTTAGATGGCCGAAAATATACCTATCCTAAGGTTTATCTAGCTTCTGGATCTATCTACGGTGTCAGAATTTCAATTGGAGGTCTCTAAGTAAGATTTTTTAGAACTTACCTTTTACCGAGATTTTCTACTTCAGATCTACGGCGATTCAACGGTTGATTTGAAAAATTGATCGGTCAAAACCGTAGTACTCTTCGTCCTGAATCCAATAACACCTTCAGTTTTGAGATTGGAAGCCAATAGGCACTCTAAATCTAGAGAAAAAGTTGAATGTTACTATTCACTCACTATTCACTCACTATGCATTTTTTTCTATTTTTTTTTTCTCGGCCACCTTCCTTCTCCCGATTCTCCTTCCCCCATTGTTTTTTTTATTATATTAATTATTATTATTTAATAATTAAATATTTAGTATTATTCTTATTTATTTTATATAAATTCATATAAATTCTGTTTTTCATCCTAAAATATTCTAAAAATTTCTAAAAATTTATATTCTCATAAACCTTTAGTTAAACTCTTAAATGATAATTTTTCTTGATAAAAATCGTAATAAAACAAATCTCGAAATAAATATCTTTATTCATATTAAAAGAAATAATATTTCTAAAAATACAACAAAATTTATTAGAGGCCAATATAATTGTTTTAACCAAAACATAAATCATTTCAATTAAAAATATACTTCCTTTTAGTAAAACATAATCATTTTTAAACAAATAAAAATATATTTGTTTATAGCAAAACATTATTATTTAAAAATAAAAATTAAGGGATGTTACATTCTTCCCCCCTTAAGAAATTCGGTCCCCGAATTTCAACCTATCCTACCACATGTAGGGAATAAAATCAAGGTATAATTCGGAGTTACCAACCTTATTACTTAAATAATTAGAGATATCTTTTATGTATAACATCTTTACTATTTATTATGTCTCTTCATTTGAGTGATTCTGCCATATGACTTAACCATAGGGATTTCTTTCATCCATAAATTATTTACTTGTCGATCAACAATAAACATCAATTGTACCCATAGTTAAGCCAAATTTTGGCCAATTGAATTTCTTGGAATTAGGTAACATAAGAAGAATCTAATATGTACTTCTTTCCAAACCTCATTACCTCTGTCATTGGTGATTCTTTCAAAAATATGTGGTCACCAACTGATACTTTCTAGTGCTCAACATGCATGATTCCCTTAGACTATTGGCCTGTATCGAATTATTTGTACTTTTTTTTTCTAATCAATTCGCTTTATGCAAAATATTCAACATATGGTATATATATATATATATATACATATAAGGAACTCTTAAACTATTGAGTATCTCCTTCCTTTATATCTTCAAGCTCGCATGCATATATCTATAAGTGGATATTAGAAAATATACACATAAAAGAATATCTTTACACCCCTATTTGGTAACTATCTTTTCTTATTCCGAACTTCTATCAAGTCATCTTTAATTCTCACATGTTAACATCATCCGTCCAAGCCTTACAAACTTTTTATTACTTTAACCTACTAACCACTTGGAGACCATAATAACTGAGTTTTAGAGAAAATAAATTAAATTTTCCTTGTAATGAGGGAAAAGAATTTTGTATTTAATGCCAAACATTAATGTAGGACAATACAGCAGAAAATGTGGAATTCATAATAGAGCATGGTGCCAAAATAGAAAGTCAGAAATTTGGACAAAACATTGAAATAAAATTAAAATCAGTGGCCGTAATTTTTGAAAATCTGTAAACAAATATGGCTGCTATATTGGCTAAAATCGGTGGCCGCAAGGTTTGAATATATGTGCTAAAAATCAATTTTAAATCGGTTGGTATTCGGTGAAAAGATAGCACATGGAAAGAAAAAGAATATTTTCGAGCTTATAAAAGTCTGTGAAAATCAAAAAATACGTAGTTAACTGGTAGGATACAGTTGATTGCTTCAAAATAGATGTAATCAATCAACTGTAAAATAACCAGTCCAAATTAAAATTTCTCAAAATAGCTAGTCGACTAAATAATATGGATAGTCGATTGGTAAAAATATTGGGAAAACAAAATAAATCATTTGATTGTCTCTCTTCAACAACTAACTTGTTTGTATTTTCACTTTTTTTTTTACATCTACGCCTATCACTTACAACGTCCTTACAAGAATCAAGACATTAATGCTACATCGAGAACAACTAAGAAATGACAAAATTCTGGTAATATCTTAACCTTATTCTCTTTATATGCCTAATATGAGCGACTATCACAACTACTGTACATATACATGCTTGTCGTCATTTTTTTTTTAAATTTCACCTTCAATTTAGTTAATATCCACCAATCACTCACATACTGTTCTACTTATTCCCGGCCTATGCACATACCTATCATAAGTATGCTATTCTCTGAGTTCTATAAATGCACACGTAAATTTCTTTACTTTCATACTCCAAGTTAAGGTGTGTGCAACTATGGAGGGAATCGCATTTCGTCAATTTCGAAATATTTGTGTCTTTTATGGTTCAAGTCCTGGAAAAGATGGAGAGTATGTGAAAGCAGCACAAAACCTGGGTATGGCGTTGGTCAGGAGAAAAATTCGTTTAGTCTATGGTGGAGGTAACCGTGGGTTAATGGGGTGTGTGTCTACAGCTGTACATGTAGGAGGGTGCCAAGTTTTAGGTATTATTCCTACAGCTCTAGCTGCATCTAACATCGTAGGTAAGACAATTGGGGAAGAGTTTAGGGTAGCTTCCATGCATGAGCGCATGGCTAGAATGATGAGCAATGCTGATGCCTTCATTGCCTTACCAGGTGGTTTTGGTACATTAGAAGAAATTTTTCAAATAGTCTCTTGAGCACAACTGAATATGCATCACAAACCGATAGGTTTGTTAAATGTTAACCACTTCTTTGATGGTCTGTTTTCTTTTCTTGATCATGCTGTGGAACAAAGGTTCATCTCACACTCAGCACGACGAATTCTCATCTCAGCTTCAAATGCTGAGGAGTTGATTGATGCCTTACAAGCATATGTTCATGTACCTGATCCAACTATGGCTCAAATAGAATGGACGGCAGACAACCGCAAGAAGCGCAAATTAGATTTGGATCTTCATCTTTAGATGTAGTAAAACGTAGCTATTATTGTACCACTTTTACTTTCTTAGCGTCTACTTGTATACCCATATTTACCAATCATACTCCCTTAGAGTTGGTAAAACTATCTTTGAATGTTTCTTATGATCCTCTGAACTTTTGAACTATTCTAGTATATCATCAATAAATATAATAACAAGTTGATCCAGGAATGATCTAATTACTATTCATTAAATCTATGAATGCAGCTAGGATATTTGTCAAACTAAATAACATAACTAAGGACTCATAATGCCCATAATGAGTTCTAAAAGGAAATTTTTTTTTTTGTACATCCTCGTCTCTTATCCTCAATTAATGTTACTCATATCTCAAATCAATTGTTGAAAAACATTGAGCACCTTGTAACTGATCAAACAGATCTTCTATACGAGGTAATGGGTAATTAGTCCACATTGTCACCTTATTCAACTGTCTATAATTTATGCATAGTCATAGTGGTCCATCTTTCTTTATCATAATTCTTATACATAATATTGTTGAAAACCCAATTGTCTTCAAATTCTTTATATCAACAAAATATATCATTGAAAATATTATCTTTATAAATTCTCTGCTCTCAAATTCAATCCACTCTACAACTTGTCAAATCCATTTATATACATAGGTTTCAACTCATCCATCCAAAAAGATATTTACATCTATTTCCAAAATACTCACTTTATTACAAGCCGTTATCTTGGAGTTAACAATCTCGATCACATCATAACCCACTATCAAACATATTAACCATTCGTCATATTGCTTCACATAAGCATATCAAACAACCAATTCAAACCTTCTTGACATCCAAACAAGCCATTACCTTTGTGTACGGATGGAATCTTCTTATATTCAGCTACTTACCCAAAAGGGTTCTCTTTTTCACTATTCAACAAAACGAGTTCAAAAACTGAACTGGTAGTTCACAATCAAGAGACATAATCTAGGATATATGCATAGATGTTTAAACATAGCATATCTAAGGAAAATAATTAGAAGGAAGGAAAGAAAAAGAAAAATGATGACACCCTATAGGATTCCACAACAGCACCGTGAGTATAAATATGCCTGCAGTTACATACCCATATTCAAAGTCCTACTACAGAATTCTTTGCTCTGTTAGCCACAGGGAAACCTAATGCTCTGATACCAACTTGTAACGCCCCCAATTTACGTTACGTAAAATAAACATTTTTTTTTCTCCTTCCTACAATTATTTTTGCAATTAGATATTTTCCAGGAAAATACATAATTCAATTCTTTATTAAGGAAACAAATACATATAGGCTCTCTTATGTATACACAAAATACATACCAAAACTATAAACATCAAAGTACAACAGAAACGAATATCCTGCCTGTAGCGTTCAGAGCACTCTAGAATACAAACATAGTATAATTCAAAGATTATGAGTCTTGGAAGTAACGTAGACTCACCTAGAGAATATATCACCTATCTGCCGAATCAGACTCTGATATCCTTATCTGAAAAATGTGGAAATATCGTGTAGTGAGTTTGACAACTCAGTGAGCAAATAATTCCTCCTATGACCTCTTAGGTCAGCATATGGATGTACTTATATTTTACTATTTGTTACATAGAAAATACAGTTCAGAAGTACATTCATATGTGACCCGTATTTCAAATATTCTCAAATCAAAGGATATTTAGATATCCAAAACCATATGCACCATGGTATGATCATTAAACCAATGTTGTTATGCTCAACTGTATAAGTTATAGTAAAATATTATGATTTGAGGATAAAATCATCACTTTTAATGCACATGCCTCACTCGGCAATCTGGTCAATGCAATGAAAATATTTAATGCACCTGCCTCACTCGGCAATCTGATCAATGCAATGAAAATATTTAATGCACCTGCCTCACTCGGCAATCTGATCAATGCATTGAAAATATAACTCATTTGCTATACGCATATGTGACCCCCTAGTCATAATAAGTGATCAGAGAATGTGAGTACATCACCCAACTGCCTCCTCACATTACCACTGTCACCCGGATGAAAATATGTTATACGCATAGTGACCTCGACCCTAGTCACAATAAGTGATCAGGGAATGTGAGTACATCACCCAACTGCCTCCTCACATTACCACTGTCACCCGGTTGGAGCGGCCCTCCCTCGGCTCACTCAGGCTAATAGGGCGTCCCCTATTCGGTACCATCACAAGCCATACAACCAGCCGATATACATCAATACATATATATACATGTAAAATATCAAGCAACTCGCCATGAGCTTTACGCTTGCCATTCAATCTCATTTATAATATAACATGCATAATTTTCACAAGTATATCGCTTTATAAATCAATGCATCGTGCACATAATATTTACTTTATCAAATAATGATAAATACATTTAGAACCACATATTCAATGAGATCCAAAATACATTTCTAAAACCATACTCTTCTTGAACTATGTGCCAGTTCGTAAATATAACATATATTTTAACACATTTAATAAACTTATAATAATATAAATAATTTATAAACAGAAAACAATAATACATTTATAATTCAAGAAGAGCATGGGACAAGTCATAGAAAGAAATATCTACTCACCTGGGTAGGGCTCCAGATTGGACAGCCCTAAAGTGTACTTTTCCAAGCTGAATTTGACTAATTAGACCTCAAAAGCGTGTCCGGAGGGTCCAAGGACTTAGAAAATGACTCCGGGAGCTGGGCACTATTCACTTGCCGGAAAACACTATTCATTCACCGGAAAACACTATTCACCCGCCGAAAAACACTATTCACGACGAACGAAAATGCTATTAGATGGCCGAAAATATACATATCCTAAGGTTTATCTAGCTTCTGGATCTATCTACGGCGTCAGAATTTCAATTGGAGGTCTCTAAGTAAGATTTTTCAGAACTTACCTTTTACCGAGATTTTCTACTTCAGATCTACGGCGATTCAACGGTTGATTTAAAAAACTGATCAGTCAAAACCGTAGTACTCTTCGTCCTGAATCCAATAACACCTTCAGTTTTGAGATTGGAAGCCAATAGGCACTCCAAATCTAGAGAAAAAGTTGAATGTTACTATTCACTCACTATGCATTTTTTTCTATTTTTTTTTTCTCGGCCACCTTCCTTCTCCCGATTCTCCTTCCCCCATTGTTTTTTTTATTATATTAATTATTATTATTTAATAATTAAATATTTAGTATTATTCTTATTTATTTCATATAAATTCATATAAATTCTGTTTTTCATCCTAAAATATTTTAAAAATTTCTAAAAATTTACATTCTCATAAACCTTAAGTTAAACTCTTAAATCATAATTTTTCTTGATAAAAATCGTAATAAAACAAATCTCTAAATAAATATCTTTATTCATATTAAAAGAAAGAATATTTCTAAAAATACAACAAAATTTATTAGAGGCCAATATAATTGTTTTAACCAAAACATAAATCATTTCAATTAAAAATATACTTCCTTTTAGTAAAACATAATCATTTTTAAACAAATAAAAATATATTTGTTTATAACAAAACATTATTATTTAAAAATAAAAATTAAGGGATGTTACACCCAAAAGCCTAGATCTATAAATACCATAAGGTACAGAAAGAGAGGACGGCGAAATAGGTAGAGGAGAGGCATTTTTGGAGGAGAGGAACCCACTTTGGAGAGAAAGCTTGGAGAATCTTGAAGGATCATCACCATTGTTGCTGCCAAGTGTTCATCTCCAAGAGTTCTTCATCTCTTCTCCTTAGCTTCCTTTTTTTGCAGTTTATTTTGATTTTGTATTCATGTATTCAGGTGAGATTATAGTTGTTCTTATTTCCATTATGAACTAATTCATTTTTGCTAAGGCTATGATGTAGTTGAATCAAGAAACTCTGATTTCTTTGGTAATGGTTATAAGAGTTCATTGTTTTCAAGTTGAGTATTTATTTCCATGCTTAATGCTTCTAAATTTCTGGCCAAAATTTAGATGATTTGTTGCATTATATTGAGACCGAGAGCAGATGTGTAATGAATGCTTCTTGTGATAAATACCATATGTTGAATGCGAGTGTGAGAACTAATGCATGATGTATGTGGTTATTCTAGAAATTCCATAGATCATAATGTGCTTATTTGTGATTAAATCTTCATAGAAATATAGTTGATTATCATAGATAAGTAATTCTAGTATAACTCGAGAGAGAGTATTAGATAAGTTTGGATTTTTCAACTATCACTTTTAGCTTTGATTCTCATATAACATGACTTGAAATCGGATTGAATTGATTCAGCGAAATCAAATGCCTTAGCGTTTTTAATCATTTGTGAACAACATTCAATTGTGTTCTTTGCATTTATTTGTAAGTTAATTTGCCTCTTAAACAATTTCAACAATTTGGTTTTCAGATAAAATTAGGATTAGTCAATTTCGGTACTTAGTAACGCCATTCCTTGTGGGTTCGATATCCGTACTTTTGTACACTTCATTACTTGAACGATTTGTACACTTGCGAAAATACCCATCAAGTTTTTGGCGCCATTGCCGGGGAATGGTTTGATTATTAATATCGATACTACCTAATCTTAGTTTTAATTTGAAGTTAATTTGCTTTATCATTGTTTCAGTTTTATTTTTATTCTAAATTGAGTTTGTGAGTTGTGTTGAACATTTGTTCATTTAGAGTTGTTGCTGCTTGTTTGCATTATTTATTTTAGTCATTTCTTGTAAATTTTTCAGTTGTTTATTTTGCTCTTTTATTTTATTTATCATAAAAGAAAAAAAAGGGTAACTTTGTGTTGTGTGAGTGCTTGTTGATTTTCAGGTTGTAGGATTTTTGTATGCGACGTGCAAGAAGCCTTAACCTTCTTCCATTTGATACAGAAATTAATCGAACATATAGGCGTCTAAACCGAGAGAGAAGGCCTTCAACCTCAGCTCCTAATAGACAATCAACCATGGATCCACAATTTGTTGAGGGAGGTGGAAATCGTAGAGCTTTGAGGGATTATGATGCGTCTAATGTTGCTGGAACCACTTCGGGTATAAAGAGGCCAACTGTTCAAGCCAATAACTTTGAGATAAAACCATCCTTTATCCAAATGGTTCAATCAAATCAGTTTGGGGGAATGTCAAAGGATGATCCAAATGCACATATTGCTTACTTTCTGGAGGTGTGTGATCTTTACAAGATAAATGGTGTGTTTGAAGATGCTATAAGATTAAGGGTTTTTCCTTTTTTACTTCGGGATAGAGCCAAGGAGTGGCTAAACTCATTACCACCGGGATCAATTACAACATGGAATGAGTTAGTTCAGAAGTTCTTGTCCAAGTTCTTTCCTCCTGCTAAGATGGCAAAATTGCGGAATGAAATCACATCTTTCACACAGTATGATCAAGAATCATTGTATGACGCTTGGGAGAGATTCAAAGAAATGTTGCAAAAGTGCCCACATCATGGTATACCGATTTGGCTGCAAGTCTCTACATTTTATAATGGGTTGGTTTCAAACTATCGGGCAATGATTGATGCTGTATCTGGAGGGTCTTTAATGGGAAAAACACCAGAGGATGCTCATGAGTTGTTAGAGATTATGGCAGAAAACAACAATCAGTGGCATTCAGAGCGGGTAACTGCAAAAAGACCAATAGGAGTGCATGAAATTGATTCAATGAATGCTTTGTCGGCTCAAGTTGCTGCTCTTTCAAGAAAGGTGGATTCTTTGTCATCCAAGTTCGAATCCAAACGAACTGCAGAATGTGATTTATGTGGTGGAAATCATGCTAGTGTCCAGTGCCAAGTTGGAAATCCATTTGCTTCACCAAATACTGAACAAGCCAATTATGTTTCAAATTTCCAAAGACCTCAACATAACCCATTTTCAAACACCTACAATCCAGGTTGGAGGAATCATCCAAATTTGTCATGGGGAAATAACCAAGGGGGATTCAAACCGTCATCATCTTCCTACCAACCCTAAGAGAAGAAACAAACAGATTTGGAAGAAATTTTGGGGAAATTCATTGAGGAGTCAAGAACAAATTTCAGAAATCAAGAGGCAGTCAACAAGGACATCCAAAACCAACTTGGGCAGCTTTCAAAGCAGATTGTAGAAAGGTCTCAAGGATCGTTGCCAAGTGACACAATAAATCCCAAAGAACATGTAAAGGCTATCAAATTGAGAAGTGGTAAAGAACTTGAATGGCAGAAGAAATCGGAGCAAAAGGTGGAAGAATCTAAAGAAAAGCCATCAACATCCCAAGATGTTCAACCTTCTCCATATGCAAAATATGAGCCTCCTATCCTGATGTGATCTGAATTAAGCATGATTTTAATACCTTTATGCTTACCTTTTGTTTGATTTAAGTAAAATATAATTAGGAATTAGCTTAATTTTTTGTTTTGTGTTGTAGGAACAAAGGAAGAAGAAAATGGAAGAAAAAGATAAGAAATTCATGGAAAAATGCTACATTGCAGCGATTCCAGACCTTTCAGCACTTTTTTGAGCATATCTCCCTCTTATGAACTCCAATCAAAGTGATTCAAGTGGCTGTGAAACAATAACACAATCCTCTACAACTTTTATGTTGAACACTTGGTCCAATTCAGGAGATTTCATAGCGTTACAAAGCTTGCAAATCAGAATCATAGTGCAGCAGGGTGAATTCTGACCTTTGGTCACTACTTTTATCATATCTCCTTCAATTTAGATTCGATTGAGGTGATTCCAGCGGCTATGAAAAGAAGAGACATAGAGCTACAACTTTCGTGTTCGGCACTTTGGCAAAATCTGGAAATTTCTGGGCGCCGCGGCGCTTGCAAGTGAGCGCCGCGGCGCTGAACAACCCAGCCAAGTTTCGCTGCATGGGTGCGCCGCGGCACCCCGTGGATGAAGTTTCGCAGCGCCGCGGCGCTGAACTTATGCGCCGCGGCGCCGCCGCTCCGGAAGTCACGATTTTAGGGTTTTTTCGCCTGATTTGAAGCCCAATTGATGGAGATTTGACCTAAAAACTTTCCTACTTCGACTAGGAGGGTTGAATCGATAAAAAGGAAGGAAAGTAAGCAGAGAAGGCATCTATTGATTCAGCAAAGAATTCATTCAAGTTCTCAACTCTTTTCTTTACTTCTTGTTTAGTTGTCTATGGCCCTGCGCGGCTAATTTTCTTTAGTTGGTTGAGGGAGATTGAAACCTCAAGGGATTTGATGTCATTGTGAGATACGAATTTGATTTCATTGCATTCAATCTTAACCGGGTATTGTTTATTCATCTGTTCTTATTTTCTTAATATTATGCATGTGATTGCTAGGAGGCCTACTAGTATATTGTATGTGTAGCTGCTGAATTAGGTCTTGAACAAAGCTTTTATTACTTGATTCGTGAAGCAAATAGGATTAAGGATTTTGGATTATAAATCGTTAATCCTATGATGAATATCAACTAAATTGAATATAACCGATGTGCTTGTATTCGTTTAGCTCTATTAGTTTCTCTTGTTTTTCATGCGGTTAATAAGTGATACTTTACCGATGTGTTAAAGGATTGCTCGTTAATTAGAGTATAATTAGTGCGATTGTCATTAATTTACTAGGCTTAAGGAGGAACTGGGATAGAATCCCAATGATAGATATTTGGTTTAGGATTGATAATTTTGTCAATGATCAATGCAATCCCTTGATGGTGAATATCGACCGAAACCAACGCTTTTCTCATTAATCACTTTCTCTCAATTATTTTTGCTATTGTTTACTTAATTTTAATTGCGACTCTCAATCCCCCCTTTCTGAATCACATAAGGTAATTCCAGTCTCTGTGGGATCGACCCTTACTCCCACTACTACAGGTTAGTGTTGAGGTAAGGTTTTAATTTGGGCGTGCCTGCGACAGTGCGCACCAAATTTTGGCGCCGTTGCCGGGGACTGTGTCTATTTACCTTTTGTGATTTTTTTTTCTTTTCTTTTTGTTCATAACTTTGAATATGGCAGCCAATTTTCAACAATTTGGCACTAGGCTGGGCTCTCCATTAAGATATGCTGGTGAGGTATGTAGTTCTTCCCTTGAAGAGCAACTTGCAAATTTAACTTCTCTTGTTCGTCAACGTGTAGAAAATATGCAAAGAGAGAAGTGCTATGGAAATTATTCAGCCATAGGGCATCCTTCTTTTGGGTACCCAACTTTCTATGATGAGTCATTTGAGCAGGTAAATATGGTTAATGATTTCCATGAACCACAACAAGTGAGGTATGATTCTTATTCAAACATGTACAATACTGGATGGAAGGATCATCTCAACTTCAGGTATGAGAATGCACAAAATAGTCTTGCAGAACAAAATTTTGCAAATTTTCAGCATACTCAACAGGCCTATTATCCTAGACAGAATACATCTCAGGATTTTCAGGTAAGTACTCCTTTAGAAGATATTGTTAAATCTCTTACACAAAGTACTCATCAATTTCAACAAGAGGTAAGGGCCAGCATTGAAAGCTTAACAAATCAAATTGGGCAATTAGCAACAACAGTCAGCAGGCTAGAGTCTCAAAATTCAGAAATTGAAAGTCTAGCCCCAGCATCGTTAATGCAAAAGGAAGAAAATTCTGCACTAAATGAAAAAGATGACTTGGAAGTTGACACTAGTAAGCCTACTAGGAAAGAGGTTATGGAATGTACCCTAAACGTCAAATTTGACGAGAATGTTATAGTAGGAGAGGAAGCACCAGAAGTGCAGCAAACAGGTAAGGATTTTTCTATGTTGTTATCAATTTCTAATAAGATGCCTGTACCTTCCATTTTGCAGTATTCTAACCTAGGCTTGAAGAGCCTCCCTAGCCATTTAAAGGGCATATACAGTGGAGAACCACCCGCAGTTATAACCTCAGATAAATATGCCCTACTCAAAGATAGAGGAAAGTTACCGCATGCTTTGGTAGAATCTCAAAAGGATGAAATTAAATTAGATGCCAAAAGCTACTCAAGATATCGGTTATTTCCAGGTAAGTTGAGTTCTCATTTAATTAAATCTTTGACTAATGCTAACTTCCCTCTTCATAATGCAGCTGAACCTCAGCATTCTATACATTCAAAGGCAACCCAATTCAAAGTTGACATCAAGGATCCTCCTTGAATGACATAAGGAGCCTTGAGTCGAGCCAACGACGTTAAACAAAGGCGCTTATTGGGAGGCAACCCAACATAAAAAGAAAAAGAAAAGTGGGAATCAGAAATATTCATGGTCCAGTAATGCAACATGCACATTCCACTCCAAACAAATTCAGGGAAGTTCACTTAACTCATATTTTTTTTCCCTAATTCTTATCTTTCTTTTACATTGAGGACAATGTAAAGTTTGAGTGTGGGGGTGGAATTTTATTTGTCTGAATCATTGTGACCCTATTATGAGCATCAATTTTCTGTTTTTCACTATTTATGCACTTTTATTGCGTTTAGCAAGTTGAGTGATTGTGTGAGTATTCAATTTATGTTTTGGGATGTTAGGCACAACCAACAGCCAATGATATGACTATCCAAATTTTTTTTTAGCTCTTGAAAAATGTAGAAACTTCATGGTTGTATGCGATTTTATCTCTTTTGCAATTTATTACTTTTGACTTTAGAATCCTGAAATATTTTGCACAATAAATTTGGGCATTCGATTTATCTTTTACTTAGAAAAGGTTTATATAATTCAAAAATATGTAATGATCTCAACAGGATTCTAGAACTTATTTGAATGCTGCTTGAGGCGAAATCCTAGGTTAATACTATTATTTAGGAGATGATTTAGGCATTATTGGATAGATTGAGCCTTTCTAGCCTAACCTGCACAATGAAATATCCTTAGTTCCTCTATTTTGAGCTTAATGAACTTTTTCTTCTAAAAACCACAAATGAGCCGAAAGCCAAATTTTGTATGAATATCCTTATTTTTTATCCTATTCACTCACTCCATGATTATTTTTCTGAATACTTGTGTTGTAAAGCTTTATTTACAGAAGAGTGGAAAGGTGGAGCAAAGAAAAGAAAGGAATTATGCAAAAAAAAAAAGAGAAGAGAATTATGCAAAGAAGAGAGAAGAAATATCCAAAGAGGATAAAAGCAAATTTTATGGATGAAAGAAAAAAAAATTGAGAATCAAAGAAAATGATGGATCAAATTCAATTGAAACAAGAAAATGAGTGTGGGGGGAAAATCTCCCCAAATTTATAAAAGCTCAAGAGATCATATTTAATCATGTGGTGCTGGGTGATTGAGCCTAAATTTGTATCCTTTATCCCACCTTATATCCTGGCTACATTACAAGCTAAATAAAGTCCTATTGATCCTAGAGGTAGCTTTGGCCTACATTAGTGGAGAGTGGCATGAAGAATAAGCATATGGAAATCCTAAACTACTTAGAGATCTACAACCAAAATTTTGGGATATATAAACTCATCTGGGTAAAAGGAAATTTAATGGCTCAAAACACACACACACTTGGGATTCAAGAGGATAAAATAATGAATTACATTTGGGTTAATTTTGTGTATGATTATGATCTTTCGAAATTTTTCTTGAACATATTTTTATGATATGAGGCAGAAAGTTTGGTAAGCCTAACACTTACTACATATATTGATTTTTGTTTTTATCGTTAGAGATTATTTTGCTTGAGGACAAGCAAAAGGTTGAGTGTGGGGGTATTTGATGTGATCTGAATTAAGCATGATTTTAATACCTTTGTGCTTACCTTTTGTTTGATTTAAGTAAAATATAATTAGGAATTAGCTTAATTTTGTGTTTTGTGTTGTAGGAACAAAGGAAGAAGAAAATGGAAGAAAAAGATAAGAAATTCATGGAAAAATGCTACATTGCAGCGATTCCAGACCTTTCAGCACGTTTTTGAGCATATCTCCCTCTTATGAACTCCAATCAAAGTGATTCAAGTGGCTGTGAAACAATAACACAATCCTCTACAACTTTTTTGTTGAACACTTGGTCCAATTCAGGAGATTTCATAGCGTTACAAAGCTTGCAAATCAGAATCATAGTGCAGCAGGGTGAATTCTGACCTTTGGTCACTACTTTTATCATATCTCCTTCAATTTAGATCCGATTGAGGTGATTCCAGAGGCTATAAAAAGAAGAGACATAGAGCTACAACTTTCGTGTTCGGCACTTTGGCAAAATCTGGAAATTTCTGGGCGCCGCGGCGCTTGCAAGTGAGCGCCGCAGCGCTGAACAACCCAGCCAAGTTTCGCTGCATGGGTGCGCCGCGGCACCCCGTGGATGAAGTTTCGCAGCGCCGTGGCGCTGAACTTATGCGCCGCGGCGCCGCCGCTCCGGAAGTCACGATTTTAGGGTTTTTTCGCCTGATTTGAAGCCCAATTGATGGAGATTTGACCTAAAAACTTTCCTACTTCGACTAGGAGGGTTGAATCGATAAAAAGGAAGGAAAGTAAGCAGAGAAGGCATCTATTGATTCAGCAAAGAATTCATTCAAGTTCTCAACTCTTTTCTTTACTTCTTGTTTAGTTGTCTATGGCCCTGCGCGGCTAATTTTCTTTAGTTGGTTGAGGGAGATTGAAACCTCAAGGGATTTGATGTCATTGTGAGATACGAATTTGATTTCATTGCATTCAATCTTAACCGGGTATTGTTTATTCATCTGTTCTTATTTTCTTAATATTATGCATGTGATTGCTAGGAGGCCTACTAGTATATTGTATGTGTAGCTGCTGAATTAGGTCTTGAACAAAGCTTTTATTACTTGATTCGTGAAGCAAATAGGATTAAGGATTTTGGATTATAAATCGTTAATCCTATGATGAATATCAACTAAATTGAATATAACCGATGTGCTTGTATTCGTTTAGCTCTATTAGTTTCTCTTGTTTTTCATGCGGTTAATAAGTGATGCTTTACCGATGTGTTAAAGGATTGCTCGTTAATTAGAGTATAATTAGTGCGATTGTCATTAATTTACTAGGCTTAAGGAGGAACTGGGATAGAATCCCAATGATAGATATTTGGTTTAGGATTGATAATTTTGTCAATGATCAATGCAATCCCTTGATGGTGAATATCGACCGAAACCAACGCTTTTCTCATTAATCACTTTCTCTCAATTATTTTTGCTATTGTTTACTTAATTTTAATTGCGACTCTCAATCCCCCCTTTCTTTATCACATAAGGTAATTCCAGTCTCTGTGGGATCGACCCTTACTCCCACTACTACAGGTTAGTGTTGAGGTAAGGTTTTAATTTGGGCGTGCCTGCGACAGTGCGCACCAAATTTTGGCGCCGTTGCCGGGGACTGCGTCATTACTTTTGTGATTTTTTTTATTTTATGCCTGTGACTCGTTCTGCTAATTGTCAAGATTTACAGTTCAATCCAGATATTGGAAAATCTGTATACAGGCATAGAAGAAGAATTCAAGAAGACATTGATCAGGATACGGAGGAAGTGATCATGGCCAGACACCCTACTCTGAAGGAGCTTGCAGCTCCTGATTTGCATCAACAACCCTTATGCATTACTTTCCCTAATCTTGATGATAATGTGAATTTTGAATTAAAATCTGGATTAATTCATCTCGTACCTAGTTTTCATGGTCTTGCAGGTGAGGACCCGCATAAACATCTAAAGGAGTTCCATGTGGTTTGTACCAGTATGAAGCCCCCTGGAGTAACTGAGGAACAAATTAAACTTAGGGCTTTTCCTTTTTCTTTAAAAGATTCAGCCAAGGATTGGTTGTATTATTTACCCTCTGGTACTATTACTACTTGGAATGAGATGAAAAGAATGTTTTTAGAACGTTATTTTCCTGCATCTAGAGCCGCCACTATTAGGAAAGAAATATGCGGCATTAGGCAATTGCATGGTGAAACCCTTTATGAATATTGGGAGAGGTTTAAGAAACTTTGTGCAAGCTGCCCACATCATCAGATTAGTGAGCAGCTACTAATCCAATATTTCTATGAAGGCCTTTTGCAGGGAGACAGGAGCATGATAGATGCAGCTAGTGGAGGAGCACTAGTAGATAAAACTCCTGAGGCAGCCAGAATTCTCATATCAAATATGGCTGCCAATTCACAACAATTTGGCGTTAGGCATGATCCTCCTGTTAGACATGCCCATGAGGTAAGTACAACTTCTCTTCAGAATCAAATATCTGAACTTACTTCTCTTGTGCGCCAAATGGCTACAGGTACACTCCAACAAGTTAAAGTCTGTGGGATATGTTCAGCAACAGGGCACCCAACTGACATGTGTCCTACACTTCAAGAGGAGTCCACAGAACAAGCTAATGCTGTAGGAGGTTTTCCTGGCCAACCAAAGAGGTATGATCCATATGCTAATACATACAATCCTGGATGGAAGGATCATCCCAATTTCAGATATGGAAATGCACAAAATAGGCCTGCAGGACAGAATTTTCAACAAAACCAACAGGCCTATTATCCTAAACAAAATGCATCCCAGGAGCATCAGGTAAGTAATCCATTGGAAGATATTGTGAAGACTCTTGTGCATAGCTCTCATCAATTTCAGCAAGAGACAAGAGCTAGCATTCAGAACCTGACAACTCAAATGGGTCAGTTAGCAACCACAGTGAGTCGACTGGATGCTCAAAATTCAGGTAAGTTACCTTCACAAACTGTGGTAAATCCCAGAGAGAATGCTAGTGCAATTGTGTTAAGGAATGGTAAGGAGATTGAAAGCCCACCAGCACCCTCTTCTCCTAAGAAAACTGAAAAATCAATTAAGGAGAATGAAGCACCTACAGGTAAGTCTCCTTCTAATTTAAATTATGAAGTTGTGCCTCCTTTTCCAGAAGCTCTTAAAGAAGATAGGTTGCATGAAAAAACTTCTGAATTATATGAAACCTTCAGAAAGTGTGAAATTAATATTCCCCTTTTAGATGCTATTAAACAGGTACCAAGATATGCAAAGTTTTTGAAAGAACTATGTACCCAGAAAAGAAAGCAAAAATTGAAGGGATGTGAGAAGGTTCAAATGAGTCAGAATGTGTCAGCTATGATTCAAACTAAACTCCCCACTAAATGCAAGGATCCAGGTATGTTTACTATTCCATGTAAAATTGGGGATACTCATGTTGAAAAAGCCATGTTAGATTTGGGAGCTTCCATAAATGTCATGCCATATTCTTTATATACTTCCTTGAAATTAGGACCATTGAACTCTACTAATGTGGTAATTCAGTTAGCTGACAGGTCCAATGCATACCCTAAGGGAGTAATTGAGGATGTCTTGGTACAGGTAGATGATTTGGTTTTCCCTGCAGATTTTTATGTTCTTGACATGGAAAATGGGGATTTTACATCTCCAATATTGTTAGGGAGACCATTTTTAAAAACCTCTAAAACAAGGATAGATGTTCACAATGGCACACTCACTATGGAATTTGATGGTGAAGTAATTAAATTTAATATGTATGAAGCCATGAAATACCCAGGTGATGATACCCCTGTTTACTCTATTGATGTCTTTGATTCTTTGGCACATGACATATTTGAATTAGATGGAAAAGACAAATTAGAAGTAATTGTGAGCAAATCCATAGAAGAAGATGATGGTGAGACAAATTTAGATGGAGAAACAAAAGAGGAATTGGCTGCACTTAATGATTTTTCAGAAGGACCACCAACAGGTAATGTTGCTTATATGGAATTACCAATTTCTAATACCACTCTTTTACCTTCTGTTGTGCAGGCTCCTACCCCTGAATTAAAGCCTCTTCCTGATCACCTCAAATATGTATTTTTGGGAGAAGGAGAAACACTTCCTGTGATTATCTCCAACAAGCTTGAAGTTGATCAAGAGGAGAAATTAATTCAAGTTCTGAAAGAGCACAAAACTACAATAGGATGGACCATAGCTGATCTTAAGGGAATAAGCCCTTCCACTTGCATGCACAGAATATTAATGGAAGAAGAAGCTAAACCCACTAGGACTAATGATTCTAAAGTGGTTGCAGATTTCATTAAATCTCATATCTTCTCCAGATTTGGGATTCCAAGAGCTTTGATAAGTGACAGGGGAACGCATTTCTGCAATAGGACTATCGAAGCCCTATTAAAGAAATACAATGTCACTCATAAATTGTCAACTGCATACCATCCGCAGACCAATGGGCAGGCTGAAGTATCCAACAGAGAAATCAAAAATATTATCAGTAAGACAATAAATCCCAACCGCAGGGATTGGAGTCTCAGATTAGATGATGCTCTGTGGGCATACAGGACAGCCTATAAGACCCCAATTGGTATGTCTCCATACAGGTTAGTATTTGGTAAAACTTGCCATCTTCCAGTTGAATTGGAACACAAAGCATTTTGGGCTATAAAGAAATTTAACATGAATTTGGAAGAAAGTGGAGAATACAGGAAATTACAGCTGCAGGAATTCGAGGAAATTAGAAACGAGGCCTATGACAACGCAAATATTTATAAGGCCAAAACTAAACTCCTACACGATCGCATGATTTCACGTAAGGAGTTTAGCAAAGGACAGAAAGTTCTCCTCTACAATTCCAGGCTCCGATTGTTTCCAGGTAAATTTCGTTCTAGATGGGAGGGACCATTTATTGTTACTGATGTTTTTCCTCATGGTGCAGTTGAAATAAAGAGCATGGACAACCAGAATAGCTTCAAAGTCAATGGACATAGACTCAAACCTTACTATGAAGGATTTCAGCACGAGGAAGCACAATGGATAACTCTTCAAGAACCTACATAATTTTCTCTGAATTTTTTGTCGAGCCAACGACGTTAAACAAAGGCGCTGGTTGGGAGGCAACCCAACATCTATTCTTCTTCTTCTTATTTTTTCCTAGTTTAATTTTACTTTAAAAAAAAAATAATAATAATAATAATAATAATTTGGATCTGCGGCCGCGAACATGCGCCGCGGCGCTCGTCGCCCAGACTGGGAGAGCGCCGCGGCCCTCTAGAACAGAGCCGCGGCGCTCCGAACCCAGAACGGGTGGGCGCCGCGGCGCTAACCCATAGCGCCGCGGCGCTCCGCGTTGAAGCAGAGAGCGCCGCGGCGCTCTCTATAAGAGGGTCGCGCCCCTCTTTGTTTCCCCCGCGGTTTTTGCTCTCTCTCACCCCCAAATCCCTTGTCTTGCCTCCAATCACCCATACTCACCTACCATTCGATTATATTGCTTGCATAACTTGATTTTTCATCTACTTTTGCAGGATTATACACCTCATATCAGCAATTGAGTCGAATTCAAAGACACTTTTCTAGGGTTCTAAGGTATTCTTGAGCTTGCAATTCCCAGCCACCATTCAAGGCAATTTGGGTACAGTTCCCTTCCTCTTTCGGGCTGCAATTGATCCTTATACTTGATTGCTACGGGTTTGTCCTGAGTTTGGGAGATCTAGTTGAAAATTCACCACTCATCCTTCCAAATTTTACAAGCGCCCACAAGGTGTTCGGTAAAAGGCCCTAGTGAATTTTTTTCGACTAATGGCTCCAAAAGCTTCTAAATTGAGTATTTCAAAGAGGAAGAACAGAGCTGAGGACCCTCCAGCATTCGACACTGTGGCATTTGTGACTGAACCGGTTTATCAACACCACATCAAAGTGGTGGTACATAAACCTATTGTTCCAGAACGTGGATTTCTGATCACCGAAGGGCTACCTCTCAGAGACAATATCCTCTATAGGCACTGGGAGATTTTCTGCAGGAACCCAGAGCCAGGAGTTATCCCCGTGGTCCAGGAGTTCTATTCCAATGCTACAGTTCATGAACATCATCATGCACGGGTTCGAGGCAAGAGGGTACCATTTTCTCCGCATGCCATCAATGAACTCTATTCTCTGCCTAACATTGAGGATGATGAATATACTGCTCTTCTTCAATCATTTA
Organism: Gleditsia sinensis; assembly: GCA_037074535.1. Lineage (NCBI taxonomy): Eukaryota > Viridiplantae > Streptophyta > Magnoliopsida > Fabales > Fabaceae > Gleditsia > Gleditsia sinensis. The sequence goes on along the minus strand of CM073465.1, from coordinate 45,133,383 downwards.
TTGATTTTGAAGACGTCATAGGCACTCTTTGCCATAGAGGGGCCTCCTGGAAATTGGATAGCCATGGCCAACCGTTGTACTTTGCTAGGGCTGATATGAATAAGTTGGCTAAAGCATGGTATTATTTTGTGTCAGCACGACTCATGCCCAGCTTCAATGTGAGTCAAGTCAGGAGGGACAGGGCCATTCTGCTCTATGCGATACTAAAGGGTCTTTCTATTGACGTAGGCAAAATTATTCATAGGCAGATGCTCGGCTGTATTAATACTAGAGGCGGATCCCTCTTTGCTCCCAGTTTAATTACTGGTCTATGTCAGCAGGCAGGAGTCAGCTGGGATTCCACTGAGGCTCTCATTCACCCTATGAAGCCTATTTCCTCTACCGATATCCAAAAGTACAAGGGCCATGAAGAAGCAGCAGAGGAGGAGTTAGGGATTCAGCCAATCCCTACAGAGGGACCAGGCAGCAGTTCAGCTCCACCACCATCCCAGCATACCATTGAAGATTTATGGCAGCGCACAGAGTATCTGAGCCACCAACTGCACGATCTGGCCCTCTACCAGCACTCTATTGCACAACATAATCATGCCTGCTTCAGTCAGCTAGCCCATGCCCTGAACCTTCCAATTGCATTCCCGGCGCCTCCTGAACCACCCTTTCGGCCTGACACCGAGCATGATGCGATGAATGATGACACTTGATCAGGGAAGTTTCCCTGGACCCCTCCTTATTTTATTACTTGTCTCTATTGTGTTTTTTCTTTGATATTCTTACATTGGGGACAATGTATGTTTTTAAGTGTGGGGGGGTCACTTTATGATTCAGCTGGATGACTGTATAATAACTCATACACTTGTGCACTTTTCTACTTTGATGCATTACTATAATTCTATGATGTGTGCACTTTTATTCCTATCATGAGGTGAGCATGTGAACAAAATTTCAATTTATGGGTTTGTGTTAGTGAAACCAATAGCCAATGATATAAATGTTTAAATTGCTAATAGCTCCTAAGAAACGTAGGAAAATCATAATTATGTGTAATTTTAATTTTTTTGCAATTTATTATCCATTTTCTAGAATCCTGAATCTATTTTGCACAACAACTTTGAGTATTTAGTTTATCTTTTATTTAAAGAAAATTTATACAACTTAAAGAAATTTTTTATGATCTCAACAGGATTCTAGAACTTATTTGAATGCTGCTTGAGGCGAAATCCTAGGTTAATACTATTATTTAGGAGATGATTTAGGCATTATTGGATAGATTGAGCCTTTCAAGCCTAACCTAAGTAATAAAATAACACTAGTTCCTTTATTTTGAGCTTAATGAACTTTTCCTTCTGAAAACCATAATTGAGCCATAAGCCAAAGTTTGTATATCCTTATTTTTTTTCTTTACCTTATTCACTCACTCCATGATTATTTTGATGAATATTTGTATTGTATTGCTTTATTTACAAAAAGGGTGGAAGGGTGGAGCAAGGAAAAGAAAAGAAATTTTTAAAAGAAAAAAAAAAATTATATATATATAAGAACAAAGGTTGTGGGTGAAAGAAAAAGAGGACAATGATGGATTGAAGCAGGAAAAGTAGTGTGGGGAGAAAATCTTCCCAAAATTATTGGAGGAAAGCAAAGAGCTCAAGAGATCAATTTTAATCATGTGGTGCTGGGTGACTGATCCTACATTGATATCCTTAGTCCCACCCTTCACCTTGGCCACATTACAAGCTAAATAAAGTCCTTTTGATCTTAAAAATAGTTTTGACCTACATTAGTGGAGAGCAGCAGGAAAAATAAGCTTATGGAAATCCTACGAGGAGATCCATACTTGATTTCTTGAGATATATAAACTCATTTGAATGAAAGATGATTGAACTGCTCAAAACACACACACACTCAAGGCTCTAGAAAAATGAATTCTGAATTGCATTTAAATTGAATATTGCACATAGTTATTAAATTTTCTGAAATTTCTTTAAGAGCATTCAATTTTCACTATGAGGCAATATATTGGAAAGACTTTCACTTACCTTATTTATTGAATATTGTTCACATGATTTAATTTGCTTGAGGACAAGCAAAAGAGCAAGTGTGGGGGTATTTGACATGCTTTAAATTAAGCATGTATTTAGCATATTTTATGTTTCTTTTTATTTTATTTAAATGATAAATAGATAGGTTTTAATTAAATTGTGTGTTTTATGTTTTTAGGAATAATAAAGAAGAAAAGAAGAGAAAAATAGAAGAAAATCATGAAAAATACTGATTTCTGACCTTTCGTCACTAATGGAAGCATATCTCACACATTTGAGCTCCGATTGAGCTGATTCCAGCGGCTATGGAAAGAAGAAACATAGAGCTACAACTTTCGTGTTCGACACTTTAGCAAAATCCGGCGTTTTCTAGGCGCCGCGGCGCTCACAATACAGCGCCGCGGCGTTCCGTCATGGATGTCTCGTAGCGCCGCGGCGCCCTTGCCCCAGAACCACGAGCGCCGCGGCGCTGCATGGGTACGCCGCGGCGCCCGTGTACGAAGAATGGAGCGCCGCGGCGCTGCATGGTGCGCCGCGGCACCCCGTGGATGAAGCTTCGTAGCGCCGCGGCGCTGAACTTATGCGCCGCGGCGCCGCCGCTCCGGAAGTCGCGATTTTAGAGTTTTTTCACCTGATTTGAAGCCTAATTGATGGAGATTTGACCTAAAAACTTTCCTACTTCGACTAGGAGGGTTTAATCTATAAAGAGGAAGGAAAGTAAGCAGAGAAGGCATCTATTGATTCAGCAAAGAATTCATTCAAGTTCTCAACTCTTTTCTTTACTTCTTGTTTAGTTGTCTATGGCCCTGCGCGGCTAATTTTCTTTAGTTGGTTGAGGGAGATTGAAACCTCAAGGGATTTGATGTCATTGTGAGATACGAATTTGATTTCATTGCATTCAATCTTAACCGGGTATTGTTTATTCATCTGTTCTTATTTTCTTAATATTATGCATGTGATTGCTAGGAGGCCTACTAGTATATTGTATGTGTAGCTGCTGAATTAGGTCTTGAACAAAGCTTTTATTACTTGATTCGTGAAGCAAATAGGATTAAGGATTTTGGATTATAAATCGTTAATCCTATGATGAATATCAACTAAATTGAATATAACCGATGTGCTTGTATTCGTTTAGCTCTATTAGTTTCTCTTGTTTTTCATGCGGTTAATAAGTGATGCTTTACCGATGTGTTAAAGGATTGCTCGTTAATTAGAGTATAATTAGTGCGATTGTCATTAATTTACTAGGCTTAAGGAGGAACTGGGATAGAATCCCAATGATAGATATTTGGTTTAGGATTGATAATTTTGTCAATGATCAATGCAATCCCTTGATGGTGAATATCGACCGAAACCAACGCTTTTCTCATTAATCACTTTCTCTCAATTATTTTTGCTATTGTTTACTTAATTTTAAATTGCAACTATCAATCCCCCCTTTCTGAATCACATAAGGTAATTCCAGTCTCTGTGGGATCGACCCTTACTCCCACTACTACAGGTTAGTGTTGAGGTAAGGTTTTAATTTGGGCAACTTTTATGTTGAACACTTGGTCCAATTCAGGAGATTTCATAGCGTTACAAAGCTTGCAAATCAGAATCATAGTGCAGCAGGGTGAATTCTGACCTTTGGTCACTACTTTTATCATATCTCCTTCAATTTAGATCCGATTGAGGTGATTCCAGAGGCTATAAAAAGAAGAGACATAGAGCTACAACTTTCGTGTTCGGCACTTTGGCAAAATCTGGAAATTTCTGGGCGCCGCGGCGCTTGCAAGTGAGCGCCGCGGCGCTGAACAACCCAGCCAAGTTTCGCTGCATGGGTGCGCCGCGGCACCCCGTGGATGAAGTTTCGCAGCGCCGCGGCGCTGAACTTATGCGCCGCGGCGCCGCCGCTCCGGAAGTCACGATTTTAGGGTTTTTTCGCCTGATTTGAAGCCCAATTGATGGAGATTTGACCTAAAAACTTTCCTACTTCGACCAGGAGGGTTGAATCGATAAAAAGGAAGTAAAGTAAGCAGAGAAGGCATCTATTGATTCAGCAAAGAATTCATTCAAGTTCTCAACTCTTTTCTTTACTTCTTGTTTAGTTGTCTATGGCCCTGCGCGGCTAATTTTCTTTAGTTGGTTGAGGGAGATTGAAACCTCAAGGGATTTGATGTCATTGTGAGATACGAATTTGATTTCATTGCATTCAATCTTAACCGGGTATTGTTTATTCATCTGTTCTTATTTTCTTAATATTATGCATGTGATTGCTAGGAGGCCTACTAGTATATTGTATGTGTAGCTGCTGAATTAGGTCTTGAACAAAGCTTTTATTACTTGATTCGTGAAGCAAATAGGATTAAGGATTTTGGATTATAAATCGTTAATCCTATGATGAATATCAACTAAATTGAATATAACCGATGTGCTTGTATTCGTTTAGCTCTATTAGTTTCTCTTGTTTTTCATGCGGTTAATAAGTGATGCTTTACCGATGTGTTAAAGGATTGCTCGTTAATTAGAGTATAATTAGTGCGATTGTCATTAATTTACTAGGCTTAAGGAGGAACTGGGATAGAATCCCAATGATAGATATTTGGTTTAGGATTGATAATTTTGTCAATGATCAATGCAATCCCTTGATGGTGAATATCGACCGAAACCAACGCTTTTCTCATTAATCACTTTCTCTCAATTATTTTTGCTATTGTTTACTTAATTTTAATTGCGACTCTCAATCCCCCCTTTCTGAATCACATAAGGTAATTCCAGTCTCTGTGGGATCGACCCTTACTCCCACTACTACAGGTTAGTGTTGAGGTAAGGTTTTAATTTGGGCGTGCCTGCGACAGTGCGCACCAAATTTTGGCGCCGTTGCCGGGGACTGTGTCTATTTACCTTTTGTGATTTTTTTTTCTTTTCTTTTTGTTCATAACTTTGAATATGGCAGCCAATTTTCAACAATTTGGCACTAGGCTGGGCTCTCCATTAAGATATGCTGGTGAGGTATGTAGTTCTTCCCTTGAAGAGCAACTTGCAAATTTAACTTCTCTTGTTCGTCAACGTGTAGAAAATATGCAAAGAGAGAAGTGCTATGGAAATTATTCAGCCATAGGGCATCCTTCTTTTGGGTACCCAACTTTCTATGATGAGTCATTTGAGCAGGTAAATATGGTTAATGATTTCCATGAACCACAACAAGTGAGGTATGATTCTTATTCAAACATGTACAATACTGGATGGAAGGATCATCTCAACTTCAGGTATGAGAATGCACAAAATAGTCTTGCAGAACAAAATTTTGCAAATTTTCAGCATACTCAACAGGCCTATTATCCTAGACAGAATACATCTCAGGATTTTCAGGTAAGTACTCCTTTAGAAGATATTGTTAAATCTCTTACACAAAGTACTCATCAATTTCAACAAGAGGTAAGGGCCAGCATTGAAAGCTTAACAAATCAAATTGGGCAATTAGCAACAACAGTCAGCAGGCTAGAGTCTCAAAATTCAGAAATTGAAAGTCTAGCCCCAGCATCGTTAATGCAAAAGGAAGAAAATTCTGCACTAAATGAAAAAGATGACTTGGAAGTTGACACTAGTAAGCCTACTAGGAAAGAGGTTATGGAATGTACCCTAAACGTCAAATTTGACGAGAATGTTATAGTAGGAGAGGAAGCACCAGAAGTGCAGCAAACAGGTAAGGATTTTTCTATGTTGTTATCAATTTCTAATAAGATGCCTGTACCTTCCATTTTGCAGTATTCTAACCTAGGCTTGAAGAGCCTCCCTAGCCATTTAAAGGGCATATACAGTGGAGAACCACCCGCAGTTATAACCTCAGATAAATATGCCCTACTCAAAGATAGAGGAAAGTTACCGCATGCTTTGGTAGAATCTCAAAAGGATGAAATTAAATTAGATGCCAAAAGCTACTCAAGATATCGGTTATTTCCAGGTAAGTTGAGTTCTCATTTAATTAAATCTTTGACTAATGCTAACTTCCCTCTTCATAATGCAGCTGAACCTCAGCATTCTATACATTCAAAGGCAACCCAATTCAAAGTTGACATCAAGGATCCTCCTTGAATGACATAAGGAGCCTTGAGTCGAGCCAACGACGTTAAACAAAGGCGCTTATTGGGAGGCAACCCAACATAAAAAGAAAAAGAAAAGTGGGAATCAGAAATATTCATGGTCCAGTAATGCAACATGCACATTCCACTCCAAACAAATTCAGGGAAGTTCACTTAACTCATATTTTTTTTTCCCTAATTCTTATCTTTCTTTTACATTGAGGACAATGTAAAGTTTGAGTGTGGGGGTGGAATTTTATTTGTCTGAATCATTGTGACCCTATTATGAGCATCAATTTTCTGTTTTTCACTATTTATGCACTTTTATTGCGTTTAGCAAGTTGAGTGATTGTGTGAGTATTCAATTTATGTTTTGGGATGTTAGGCACAACCAACAGCCAATGATATGACTATCCAAATTTTTTTTTAGCTCTTGAAAAATGTAGAAACTTCATGGTTGTATGCGATTTTATCTCTTTTGCAATTTATTACTTTTGACTTTAGAATCCTGAAATATTTTGCACAATAAATTTGGGCATTCGATTTATCTTTTACTTAGAAAAGGTTTATATAATTCAAAAATATGTAATGATCTCAACAGGAATCTAGAACTTATTTGAATGCTGCTTGAGGCGAAATCCTAGGTTAATACTATTATTTAGGAGATGATTTAGGCATTATTGGATAGATTGAGCCTTTCTAGCCTAACCTGCACAATGAAATATCCTTAGTTCCTCTATTTTGAGCTTAATGAACTTTTTCTTCTAAAAACCACAAATGAGCCGAAAGCCAAATTTTGTATGAATATCCTTATTTTTTATCCTATTCACTCACTCCATGATTATTTTTCTGAATACTTGTGTTGTAAAGCTTTATTTACAGAAGAGTGGAAAGGTGGAGCAAAGAAAAGAAAGGAATTATGCAAAAAAAAAAGAGAAGAGAATTATGCAAAGAAGAGAGAAGAAATATCCAAAGAGGATAAAAGCAAATTTTATGGATGAAAGAAAAAAAAATTGAGAATCAAAGAAAATGATGGATCAAATTCAATTGAAACAAGAAAATGAGTGTGGGGGGAAAATCTCCCCAAATTTATAAAAGCTCAAGAGATCATATTTAATCATGTGGTGCTGGGTGATTGAGCCTAAATTTGTATCCTTTATCCCACCTTATATCCTGGCTACATTACAAGCTAAATAAAGTCCTATTGATCCTAGAGGTAGCTTTGGCCTACATTAGTGGAGAGTGGCATGAAGAATAAGCATATGGAAATCCTAAACTACTTAGAGATCTACAACCAAAATTTTGGGATATATAAACTCATCTGGGTAAAAGGAAATTTAATGGCTCAAAACACACACACACTTGGGATTCAAGAGGATAAAATAATGAATTACATTTGGGTTAATTTTGTGTATGATTATGATCTTTCGAAATTTTTCTTGAACATATTTTTATGATATGAGGCAGAAAGTTTGGTAAGCCTAACACTTACTACATATATTGATTTTTGTTTTTATCGTTAGAGATTATTTTGCTTGAGGACAAGCAAAAGGTTGAGTGTGGGGGTATTTGATGTGATCTGAATTAAGCATGATTTTAATACCTTTGTGCTTACCTTTTGTTTGATTTAAGTAAAATATAATTAGGAATTAGCTTAATTTTGTGTTTTGTGTTGTAGGAACAAAGGAAGAAGAAAATGGAAGAAAAAGATAAGAAATTCATGGAAAAATGCTACATTGCAGCGATTCCAGACCTTTCAGCACTTTTTTGAGCATATCTCCCTCTTATGAACTCCAATCAAAGTGATTCAAGTGGCTGTGAAACAATAACACAATCCTCTACAACTTTTTTGTTGAACACTTGGTCCAATTCAGGAGATTTCATAGCGTTACAAAGCTTGCAAATCAGAATCATAGTGCAGCAGGGTGAATTCTGACCTTTGGTCACTACTTTTATCATATCTCCTTCAATTTAGATCCGATTGAGGTGATTCCAGAGGCTATAAAAAGAAGAGACATAGAGCTACAACTTTCGTGTTCGGCACTTTGGCAAAATCTGGAAATTTCTGGGCGCCGCGGCGCTTGCAAGTGAGCGCCGCAGCGCTGAACAACCCAGCCAAGTTTCGCTGCATGGGTGCGCCGCGGCACCCCGTGGATGAAGTTTCGCAGCGCCGCGGCGCTGAACTTATGCGCCGCGGCGCCGCCGCTCCGGAAGTCACGATTTTAGGGTTTTTTCGCCTGATTTGAAGCCCAATTGATGGAGATTTGACCTAAAAACTTTCCTACTTCGACTAGGAGGGTTGAATCGATAAAAAGGAAGGAAAGTAAGCAGAGAAGGCATCTATTGATTCAGCAAAGAATTCATTCAAGTTCTCAACTCTTTTCTTTACTTCTTGTTTAGTTGTCTATGGCCCTGCGCGGCTAATTTTCTTTAGTTGGTTGAGGGAGATTGAAACCTCAAGGGATTTGATGTCATTGTGAGATACGAATTTGATTTCATTGCATTCAATCTTAACCGGGTATTGTTTATTCATCTGTTCTTATTTTCTTAATATTATGCATGTGATTGCTAGGAGGCCTACTAGTATATTGTATGTGTAGCTGCTGAATTAGGTCTTGAACAAAGCTTTTATTACTTGATTCGTGAAGCAAATAGGATTAAGGATTTTGGATTATAAATCGTTAATCCTATGATGAATATCAACTAAATTGAATATAACCGATGTGCTTGTATTCGTTTAGCTCTATTAGTTTCTCTTGTTTTTCATGCGGTTAATAAGTGATGCTTTACCGATGTGTTAAAGGATTGCTCGTTAATTAGAGTATAATTAGTGCGATTGTCATTAATTTACTAGGCTTAAGGAGGAACTGGGATAGAATCCCAATGATAGATATTTGGTTTAGGATTGATAATTTTGTCAATGATCAATGCAATCCCTTGATGGTGAATATCGACCGAAACCAACGCTTTTCTCATTAATCACTTTCTCTCAATTATTTTTGCTATTGTTTACTTAATTTTAATTGCGACTCTCAATCCCCCCTTTCTTTATCACATAAGGTAATTCCAGTCTCTGTGGGATCGACCCTTACTCCCACTACTACAGGTTAGTGTTGAGGTAAGGTTTTAATTTGGGCGTGCCTGCGACAGTGCGCACCAAATTTTGGCGCCGTTGCCGGGGACTGCGTCATTACTTTTGTGATTTTTTTTATTTTATGCCTGTGACTCGTTCTGCTAATTGTCAAGATTTACAGTTCAATCCAGATATTGGAAAATCTGTATACAGGCATAGAAGAAGAATTCAAGAAGACATTGATCAGGATACGGAGGAAGTGATCATGGCCAGACACCCTACTCTGAAGGAGCTTGCAGCTCCTGATTTGCATCAACAACCCTTATGCATTACTTTCCCTAATCTTGATGATAATGTGAATTTTGAATTAAAATCTGGATTAATTCATCTCGTACCTAGTTTTCATGGTCTTGCAGGTGAGGACCCGCATAAACATCTAAAGGAGTTCCATGTGGTTTGTACCAGTATGAAGCCCCCTGGAGTAACTGAGGAACAAATTAAACTTAGGGCTTTTCCTTTTTCTTTAAAAGATTCAGCCAAGGATTGGTTGTATTATTTACCCTCTGGTACTATTACTACTTGGAATGAGATGAAAAGAATGTTTTTAGAACGTTATTTTCCTGCATCTAGAGCCGCCACTATTAGGAAAGAAATATGCGGCATTAGGCAATTGCATGGTGAAACCCTTTATGAATATTGGGAGAGGTTTAAGAAACTTTGTGCAAGCTGCCCACATCATCAGATTAGTGAGCAGCTACTAATCCAATATTTCTATGAAGGCCTTTTGCAGGGAGACAGGAGCATGATAGATGCAGCTAGTGGAGGAGCACTAGTAGATAAAACTCCTGAGGCAGCCAGAATTCTCATATCAAATATGGCTGCCAATTCACAACAATTTGGCGTTAGGCATGATCCTCCTGTTAGACATGCCCATGAGGTAAGTACAACTTCTCTTCAGAATCAAATATCTGAACTTACTTCTCTTGTGCGCCAAATGGCTACAGGTACACTCCAACAAGTTAAAGTCTGTGGGATATGTTCAGCAACAGGGCACCCAACTGACATGTGTCCTACACTTCAAGAGGAGTCCACAGAACAAGCTAATGCTGTAGGAGGTTTTCCTGGCCAACCAAAGAGGTATGATCCATATGCTAATACATACAATCCTGGATGGAAGGATCATCCCAATTTCAGATATGGAAATGCACAAAATAGGCCTGCAGGACAGAATTTTCAACAAAACCAACAGGCCTATTATCCTAAACAAAATGCATCCCAGGAGCATCAGGTAAGTAATCCATTGGAAGATATTGTGAAGACTCTTGTGCATAGCTCTCATCAATTTCAGCAAGAGACAAGAGCTAGCATTCAGAACCTGACAACTCAAATGGGTCAGTTAGCAACCACAGTGAGTCGACTGGATGCTCAAAATTCAGGTAAGTTACCTTCACAAACTGTGGTAAATCCCAGAGAGAATGCTAGTGCAATTGTGTTAAGGAATGGTAAGGAGATTGAAAGCCCACCAGCACCCTCTTCTCCTAAGAAAACTGAAAAATCAATTAAGGAGAATGAAGCACCTACAGGTAAGTCTCCTTCTAATTTAAATTATGAAGTTGTGCCTCCTTTTCCAGAAGCTCTTAAAGAAGACAGGTTGCATGAAAAAACTTCTGAATTATATGAAACCTTCAGAAAGTGTGAAATTAATATTCCCCTTTTAGATGCTATTAAACAGGTACCAAGATATGTAAAGTTTTTGAAAGAACTATGTACCCAGAAAAGAAAGCAAAAATTGAAGGGATGTGAGAAGGTTCAAATGAGTCAGAATGTGTCAGCTATGATTCAAACTAAACTCCCCACTAAATGCAAGGATCCAGGTATGTTTACTATTCCATGTAAAATTGGGGATACTCATGTTGAAAAAGCCATGTTAGATTTGGGAGCTTCCATAAATGTCATGCCATATTCTTTATATACTTCCTTGAAATTAGGACCATTGAACTCTACTAATGTGGTAATTCAGTTAGCTGACAGGTCCAATGCATACCCTAAGGGAGTAATTGAGGATGTCTTGGTACAGGTAGATGATTTGGTTTTCCCTGCAGATTTTTATGTTCTTGACATGGAAAATGGGGATTTTACATCTCCAATATTGTTAGGGAGACCATTTTTAAAAACCTCTAAAACAAGGATAGATGTTCACAATGGCACACTCACTATGGAATTTGATGGTGAAGTAATTAAATTTAATATGTATGAAGCCATGAAATACCCAGGTGATGATACCCCTGTTTACTCTATTGATGTCTTTGATTCTTTGGCACATGACATATTTGAATTAGATGGAAAAGACAAATTAGAAGTAATTGTGAGCAAATCCATAGAAGAAGATGATGGTGAGACAAATTTAGATGGAGAAACAAAAGAGGAATTGGCTGCACTTAATGATTTTTCAGAAGGACCACCAACAGGTAATGTTGCTTATATGGAATTACCAATTTCTAATACCACTCTTTTACCTTCTGTTGTGCAGGCTCCTACCCCTGAATTAAAGCCTCTTCCTGATCACCTCAAATATGTATTTTTGGGAGAAGGAGAAACACTTCCTGTGATTATCTCCAACAAGCTTGAAGTTGATCAAGAGGAGAAATTAATTCAAGTTCTGAAAGAGCACAAAACTACAATAGGATGGACCATAGCTGATCTTAAGGGAATAAGCCCTTCCACTTGCATGCACAGAATATTAATGGAAGAAGAAGCTAAACCCACTAGGACTAATGATTCTAAAGTGGTTGCAGATTTCATTAAATCTCATATCTTCTCCAGATTTGGGATTCCAAGAGCTTTGATAAGTGACAGGGGAACGCATTTCTGCAATAGGACTATCGAAGCCCTATTAAAGAAATACAATGTCACTCATAAATTGTCAACTGCATACCATCCGCAGACCAATGGGCAGGCTGAAGTATCCAACAGAGAAATCAAAAATATTATCAGTAAGACAATAAATCCCAACCGCAGGGATTGGAGTCTCAGATTAGATGATGCTCTGTGGGCATACAGGACAGCCTATAAGACCCCAATTGGTATGTCTCCATACAGGTTAGTATTTGGTAAAACTTGCCATCTTCCAGTTGAATTGGAACACAAAGCATTTTGGGCTATAAAGAAATTTAACATGAATTTGGAAGAAAGTGGAGAATACAGGAAATTACAGCTGCAGGAATTCGAGGAAATTAGAAACGAGGCCTATGACAACGCAAATATTTATAAGGCCAAAACTAAACTCCTACACGATCGCATGATTTCACGTAAGGAGTTTAGCAAAGGACAGAAAGTTCTCCTCTACAATTCCAGGCTCCGATTGTTTCCAGGTAAATTTCGTTCTAGATGGGAGGGACCATTTATTGTTACTGATGTTTTTCCTCATGGTGCAGTTGAAATAAAGAGCATGGACAACCAGAATAGCTTCAAAGTCAATGGACATAGACTCAAACCTTACTATGAAGGATTTCAGCACGAGGAAGCACAATGGATAACTCTTCAAGAACCTACATAATTTTCTCTGAATTTTTTGTCGAGCCAACGACGTTAAACAAAGGCGCTGGTTGGGAGGCAACCCAACATCTATTCTTCTTCTTCTTATTTTTTCCTAGTTTAATTTTACTTTAAAAAAAAAAAAATAATAATAATAATAATAATTTGGATCTGCGGCCGCGAACATGCGCCGCGGCGCTCGTCGCCCAGACTGGGAGAGCGCCGCGGCCCTCTAGAACAGAGCCGCGGCGCTCCGAACCCAGAACGGGTGGGCGCCGCGGCGCTAACCCATAGCGCCGCGGCGCTCCGCGTTGAAGCAGAGAGCGCCGCGGCGCTCTCTATAAGAGGGTCGCGCCCCTCTTTGTTTCCCCCGCGGTTTTTGCTCTCTCTCACCCCCAAATCCCTTGTCTTGCCTCCAATCACCCATACTCACCTACCATTCGATTATATTGCTTGCATAACTTGATTTTTCATCTACTTTTGCAGGATTATACACCTCATATCAGCAATTGAGTCGAATTCAAAGACACTTTTCTAGGGTTCTAAGGTATTCTTGAGCTTGCAATTCCCAGCCACCATTCAAGGCAATTTGGGTACAGTTCCCTTCCTCTTTCGGGCTGCAATTGATCCTTATACTTGATTGCTACGGGTTTGTCCTGAGTTTGGGAGATCTAGTTGAAAATTCACCACTCATCCTTCCAAATTTTACAAGCGCCCACAAGGTGTTCGGTAAAAGGCCCTAGTGAATTTTTTTCGACTAATGGCTCCAAAAGCTTCTAAATTGAGTATTTCAAAGAGGAAGAACAGAGCTGAGGACCCTCCAGCATTCGACACTGTGGCATTTGTGACTGAACCGGTTTATCAACACCACATCAAAGTGGTGGTACATAAACCTATTGTTCCAGAACGTGGATTTCTGATCACCGAAGGGCTACCTCTCAGAGACAATATCCTCTATAGGCACTGGGAGATTTTCTGCAGGAACCCAGAGCCAGGAGTTATCCCCGTGGTCCAGGAGTTCTATTCCAATGCTACAGTTCATGAACATCATCATGCACGGGTTCGAGGCAAGAGGGTACCATTTTCTCCGCATGCCATCAATGAACTCTATTCTCTGCCTAACATTGAGGATGATGAATATACTGCTCTTCTTCAATCATTTATTGATTTTGAAGACGTCATAGGCACTCTTTGCCATAGAGGGGCCTCCTGGAAATTGGATAGCCATGGCCAACCGTTGTACTTTGCTAGGGCTGATATGAATAAGTTGGCTAAAGCATGGTATTATTTTGTGTCAGCACGACTCATGCCCAGCTTCAATGTGAGTCAAGTCAGGAGGGACAGGGCCATTCTGCTCTATGCGATACTAAAGGGTCTTTCTATTGACGTAGGCAAAATTATTCATAGGCAGATGCTCGGCTGTATTAATACTAGAGGCGGATCCCTCTTTGCTCCCAGTTTAATTACTGGTCTATGTCAGCAGGCAGGAGTCAGCTGGGATTCCACTGAGGCTCTCATTCACCCTATGAAGCCTATTTCCTCTACCGATATCCAAAAGTACAAGGGCCATGAAGAAGCAGCAGAGGAGGAGTTAGGGATTCAGCCAATCCCTACAGAGGGACCAGGCAGCAGTTCAGCTCCACCACCATCCCAGCATACCATTGAAGATTTATGGCAGCGCACAGAGTATCTGAGCCACCAACTGCACGATCTGGCCCTCTACCAGCACTCTATTGCACAACATAATCATGCCTGCTTCAGTCAGCTAGCCCATGCCCTGAACCTTCCAATTGCATTCCCGGCGCCTCCTGAACCACCCTTTCGGCCTGACACCGAGCATGATGCGATGAATGATGACACTTGATCAGGGAAGTTTCCCTGGACCCCTCCTTATTTTATTACTTGTCTCTATTGTGTTTTTTCTTTGATATTCTTACATTGGGGACAATGTATGTTTTTAAGTGTGGGGGGGTCACTTTATGATTCAGCTGGATGACTGTATAATAACTCATACACTTGTGCACTTTTCTACTTTGATGCATTACTATAATTCTATGATGTGTGCACTTTTATTCCTATCATGAGGTGAGCATGTGAACAAAATTTCAATTTATGGGTTTGTGTTAGTGAAACCAATAGCCAATGATATAAATGTTTAAATTGCTAATAGCTCCTAAGAAACGTAGGAAAATCATAATTATGTGTAATTTTAATTTTTTTGCAATTTATTATCCATTTTCTAGAATCCTGAATCTATTTTGCACAACAACTTTGAGTATTTAGTTTATCTTTTATTTAAAGAAAATTTATACAACTTAAAGAAATTTTTTATGATCTCAACAGGATTCTAGAACTTATTTGAATGCTGCTTGAGGCGAAATCCTAGGTTAATACTATTATTTAGGAGATGATTTAGGCATTATTGGATAGATTGAGCCTTTCAAGCCTAACCTAAGTAATAA
Organism: Gleditsia sinensis; assembly: GCA_037074535.1. NCBI lineage: Eukaryota > Viridiplantae > Streptophyta > Magnoliopsida > Fabales > Fabaceae > Gleditsia > Gleditsia sinensis. The sequence continues at coordinate 45,118,214 of CM073465.1, read as the reverse complement.
AATAACACTAGTTCCTTTATTTTGAGCTTAATGAACTTTTCCTTCTGAAAACCATAATTGAGCCATAAGCCAAAGTTTGTATATCCTTATTTTTTTTCTTTACCTTATTCACTCACTCCATGATTATTTTGATGAATATTTGTATTGTATTGCTTTATTTACAAAAAGGGTGGAAGGGTGGAGCAAGGAAAAGAAAAGAAATTTTTAAAAGAAAAAAAAAAAATTATATATATATAAGAACAAAGGTTGTGGGTGAAAGAAAAAGAGGACAATGATGGATTGAAGCAGGAAAAGTAGTGTGGGGAGAAAATCTTCCCAAAATTATTGGAGGAAAGCAAAGAGCTCAAGAGATCAATTTTAATCATGTGGTGCTGGGTGACTGATCCTACATTGATATCCTTAGTCCCACCCTTCACCTTGGCCACATTACAAGCTAAATAAAGTCCTTTTGATCTTAAAAATAGTTTTGACCTACATTAGTGGAGAGCAGCAGGAAAAATAAGCTTATGGAAATCCTACGAGGAGATCCATACTTGATTTCTTGAGATATATAAACTCATTTGAATGAAAGATGATTGAACTGCTCAAAACACACACACACTCAAGGCTCTAGAAAAATGAATTCTGAATTGCATTTAAATTGAATATTGCACATAGTTATTAAATTTTCTGAAATTTCTTTAAGAGCATTCAATTTTCACTATGAGGCAATATATTGGAAAGACTTTCACTTACCTTATTTATTGAATATTGTTCACATGATTTAATTTGCTTGAGGACAAGCAAAAGAGCAAGTGTGGGGGTATTTGACATGCTTTAAATTAAGCATGTATTTAGCATATTTTATGTTTCTTTTTATTTTATTTAAATGATAAATAGATAGGTTTTAATTAAATTGTGTGTTTTATGTTTTTAGGAATAATAAAGAAGAAAAGAAGAGAAAAATAGAAGAAAATCATGAAAAATACTGATTTCTGACCTTTCGTCACTAATGGAAGCATATCTCACACATTTGAGCTCCGATTGAGCTGATTCCAGCGGCTATGGAAAGAAGAAACATAGAGCTACAACTTTCGTGTTCGACACTTTAGCAAAATCCGGCGTTTTCTAGGCGCCGCGGCGCTCACAATACAGCGCCGCGGCGTTCCGTCATGGATGTCTCGTAGCGCCGCGGCGCCCTTGCCCCAGAACCACGAGCGCCGCGGCGCTGCATGGGTACGCCGCGGCGCCCGTGTACGAAGAATGGAGCGCCGCGGCGCTGCATGGTGCGCCGCGGCACCCCGTGGATGAAGCTTCGCAGCGCCGCGGCGCTGAACTTATGCGCCGCGGCGTCGCCGCTCCGGAAGTCGCGATTTTAGAGTTTTTTCACCTGATTTGAAGCCTAATTGATGGAGATTTGACCTAAAAACTTTCCTACTTCGACTAGGAGGGTTTAATCTATAAAGAGGAAGGAAAGTAAGCAGAGAAGGCATCTATTGATTCAGCAAAGAATTCATTCAAGTTCTCAACTCTTTTCTTTACTTCTTGTTTAGTTGTCTATGGCCCTGCGCGGCTAATTTTCTTTAGTTGGTTGAGGGAGATTGAAACCTCAAGGGATTTGATGTCATTGTGAGATACGAATTTGATTTCATTGCATTCAATCTTAACCGGGTATTGTTTATTCATCTGTTCTTATTTTCTTAATATTATGCATGTGATTGCTAGGAGGCCTACTAGTATATTGTATGTGTAGCTGCTGAATTAGGTCTTGAACAAAGCTTTTATTACTTGATTCGTGAAGCAAATAGGATTAAGGATTTTGGATTATAAATCGTTAATCCTATGATGAATATCAACTAAATTGAATATAACCGATGTGCTTGTATTCGTTTAGCTCTATTAGTTTCTCTTGTTTTTCATGCGGTTAATAAGTGATGCTTTACCGATGTGTTAAAGGATTGCTCGTTAATTAGAGTATAATTAGTGCGATTGTCATTAATTTACTAGGCTTAAGGAGGAACTGGGATAGAATCCCAATGATAGATATTTGGTTTAGGATTGATAATTTTGTCAATGATCAATGCAATCCCTTGATGGTGAATATCGACCGAAACCAACGCTTTTCTCATTAATCACTTTCTCTCAATTATTTTTGCTATTGTTTACTTAATTTTAAATTGCAACTATCAATCCCCCCTTTCTGAATCACATAAGGTAATTCCAGTCTCTGTGGGATCGACCCTTACTCCCACTACTACAGGTTAGTGTTGAGGTAAGGTTTTAATTTGGGCAACTTTTATGTTGAACACTTGGTCCAATTCAGGAGATTTCATAGCGTTACAAAGCTTGCAAATCAGAATCATAGTGCAGCAGGGTGAATTCTGACCTTTGGTCACTACTTTTATCATATCTCCTTCAATTTAGATCCGATTGAGGTGATTCCAGAGGCTATAAAAAGAAGAGACATAGAGCTACAACTTTCGTGTTCGGCACTTTGGCAAAATCTGGAAATTTCTGGGCGCCGCGGCGCTTGCAAGTGAGCGCCGCGGCGCTGAACAACCCAGCCAAGTTTCGCTGCATGGGTGCGCCGCGGCACCCCGTGGATGAAGTTTCGCAGCGCCGCGGCGCTGAACTTATGCGCCGCGGCGCCGCCGCTCCGGAAGTCACGATTTTAGGGTTTTTTCGCCTGATTTGAAGCCCAATTGATGGAGATTTGACCTAAAAACTTTCCTACTTCGACCAGGAGGGTTGAATCGATAAAAAGGAAGGAAAGTAAGCAGAGAAGGCATCTATTGATTCAGCAAAGAATTCATTCAAGTTCTCAACTCTTTTCTTTACTTCTTGTTTAGTTGTCTATGGCCCTGCGCGGCTAATTTTCTTTAGTTGGTTGAGGGAGATTGAAACCTCAAGGGATTTGATGTCATTGTGAGATACGAATTTGATTTCATTGCATTCAATCTTAACCGGGTATTGTTTATTCATCTGTTCTTATTTTCTTAATATTATGCATGTGATTGCTAGGAGGCCTACTAGTATATTGTATGTGTAGCTGCTGAATTAGGTCTTGAACAAAGCTTTTATTACTTGATTCGTGAAGCAAATAGGATTAAGGATTTTGGATTATAAATCGTTAATCCTATGATGAATATCAACTAAATTGAATATAACCGATGTGCTTGTATTCGTTTAGCTCTATTAGTTTCTCTTGTTTTTCATGCGGTTAATAAGTGATGCTTTACCGATGTGTTAAAGGATTGCTCGTTAATTAGAGTATAATTAGTGCGATTGTCATTAATTTACTAGGCTTAAGGAGGAACTGGGATAGAATCCCAATGATAGATATTTGGTTTAGGATTGATAATTTTGTCAATGATCAATGCAATCCCTTGATGGTGAATATCGACCGAAACCAACGCTTTTCTCATTAATCACTTTCTCTCAATTATTTTTGCTATTGTTTACTTAATTTTAATTGCGACTCTCAATCCCCCCTTTCTGAATCACATAAGGTAATTCCAGTCTCTGTGGGATCGACCCTTACTCCCACTACTACAGGTTAGTGTTGAGGTAAGGTTTTAATTTGGGCGTGCCTGCGACAGTGCGCACCAAATTTTGGCGCCGTTGCCGGGGACTGTGTCTATTTACCTTTTGTGATTTTTTTTTCTTTTCTTTTTGTTCATAACTTTGAATATGGCAGCCAATTTTCAACAATTTGGCACTAGGCTGGGCTCTCCATTAAGATATGCTGGTGAGGTATGTAGTTCTTCCCTTGAAGAGCAACTTGCAAATTTAACTTCTCTTGTTCGTCAACGTGTAGAAAATATGCAAAGAGAGAAGTGCTATGGAAATTATTCAGCCATAGGGCATCCTTCTTTTGGGTACCCAACTTTCTATGATGAGTCATTTGAGCAGGTAAATATGGTTAATGATTTCCATGAACCACAACAAGTGAGGTATGATTCTTATTCAAACATGTACAATACTGGATGGAAGGATCATCTCAACTTCAGGTATGAGAATGCACAAAATAGTCTTGCAGAACAAAATTTTGCAAATTTTCAGCATACTCAACAGGCCTATTATCCTAGACAGAATACATCTCAGGATTTTCAGGTAAGTACTCCTTTAGAAGATATTGTTAAATCTCTTACACAAAGTACTCATCAATTTCAACAAGAGGTAAGGGCCAGCATTGAAAGCTTAACAAATCAAATTGGGCAATTAGCAACAACAGTCAGCAGGCTAGAGTCTCAAAATTCAGAAATTGAAAGTCTAGCCCCAGCATCGTTAATGCAAAAGGAAGAAAATTCTGCACTAAATGAAAAAGATGACTTGGAAGTTGACACTAGTAAGCCTACTAGGAAAGAGGTTATGGAATGTACCCTAAACGTCAAATTTGACGAGAATGTTATAGTAGGAGAGGAAGCACCAGAAGTGCAGCAAACAGGTAAGGATTTTTCTATGTTGTTATCAATTTCTAATAAGATGCCTGTACCTTCCATTTTGCAGTATTCTAACCTAGGCTTGAAGAGCCTCCCTAGCCATTTAAAGGGCATATACAGTGGAGAACCACCCGCAGTTATAACCTCAGATAAATATGCCCTACTCAAAGATAGAGGAAAGTTACCGCATGCTTTGGTAGAATCTCAAAAGGATGAAATTAAATTAGATGCCAAAAGCTACTCAAGATATCGGTTATTTCCAGGTAAGTTGAGTTCTCATTTAATTAAATCTTTGACTAATGCTAACTTCCCTCTTCATAATGCAGCTGAACCTCAGCATTCTATACATTCAAAGGCAACCCAATTCAAAGTTGACATCAAGGATCCTCCTTGAATGACATAAGGAGCCTTGAGTCGAGCCAACGACGTTAAACAAAGGCGCTTATTGGGAGGCAACCCAACATAAAAAGAAAAAGAAAAGTGGGAATCAGAAATATTCATGGTCCAGTAATGCAACATGCACATTCCACTCCAAACAAATTCAGGGAAGTTCACTTAACTCATATTTTTTTTTCCCTAATTCTTATCTTTCTTTTACATTGAGGACAATGTAAAGTTTGAGTGTGGGGGTGGAATTTTATTTGTCTGAATCATTGTGACCCTATTATGAGCATCAATTTTCTGTTTTTCACTATTTATGCACTTTTATTGCGTTTAGCAAGTTGAGTGATTGTGTGAGTATTCAATTTATGTTTTGGGATGTTAGGCACAACCAACAGCCAATGATATGACTATCCAAATTTTTTTTTAGCTCTTGAAAAATGTAGAAACTTCATGGTTGTATGCGATTTTATCTCTTTTGCAATTTATTACTTTTGACTTTAGAATCCTGAAATATTTTGCACAATAAATTTGGGCATTCGATTTATCTTTTACTTAGAAAAGGTTTATATAATTCAAAAATATGTAATGATCTCAACAGGAATCTAGAACTTATTTGAATGCTGCTTGAGGCGAAATCCTAGGTTAATACTATTATTTAGGAGATGATTTAGGCATTATTGGATAGATTGAGCCTTTCTAGCCTAACCTGCACAATGAAATATCCTTAGTTCCTCTATTTTGAGCTTAATGAACTTTTTCTTCTAAAAACCACAAATGAGCCGAAAGCCAAATTTTGTATGAATATCCTTATTTTTTATCCTATTCACTCACTCCATGATTATTTTTCTGAATACTTGTGTTGTAAAGCTTTATTTACAGAAGAGTGGAAAGGTGGAGCAAAGAAAAGAAAGGAATTATGCAAAAAAAAAAAGAGAAGAGAATTATGCAAAGAAGAGAGAAGAAATATCCAAAGAGGATAAAAGCAAATTTTATGGATGAAAGAAAAAAAAATTGAGAATCAAAGAAAATGATGGATCAAATTCAATTGAAACAAGAAAATGAGTGTGGGGGGAAAATCTCCCCAAATTTATAAAAGCTCAAGAGATCATATTTAATCATGTGGTGCTGGGTGATTGAGCCTAAATTTGTATCCTTTATCCCACCTTATATCCTGGCTACATTACAAGCTAAATAAAGTCCTATTGATCCTAGAGGTAGCTTTGGCCTACATTAGTGGAGAGTGGCATGAAGAATAAGCATATGGAAATCCTAAACTACTTAGAGATCTACAACCAAAATTTTGGGATATATAAACTCATCTGGGTAAAAGGAAATTTAATGGCTCAAAACACACACACACTTGGGATTCAAGAGGATAAAATAATGAATTACATTTGGGTTAATTTTGTGTATGATTATGATCTTTCGAAATTTTTCTTGAACATATTTTTATGATATGAGGCAGAAAGTTTGGTAAACCTAACACTTACTACATATATTGATTTTTGTTTTTATCGTTAGAGATTATTTTGCTTGAGGACAAGCAAAAGGTTGAGTGTGGGGGTATTTGATGTGATCTGAATTAAGCATGATTTTAATACCTTTGTGCTTACCTTTTGTTTGATTTAAGTAAAATATAATTAGGAATTAGCTTAATTTTGTGTTTTGTGTTGTAGGAACAAAGGAAGAAGAAAATGGAAGAAAAAGATAAGAAATTCATGGAAAAATGCTACATTGCAGCGATTCCAGACCTTTCAGCACGTTTTTGAGCATATCTCCCTCTTATGAACTCCAATCAAAGTGATTCAAGTGGCTGTGAAACAATAACACAATCCTCTACAACTTTTTTGTTGAACACTTGGTCCAATTCAGGAGATTTCATAGCGTTACAAAGCTTGCAAATCAGAATCATAGTGCAGCAGGGTGAATTCTGACCTTTGGTCACTACTTTTATCATATCTCCTTCAATTTAGATCCGATTGAGGTGATTCCAGAGGCTATAAAAAGAAGAGACATAGAGCTACAACTTTCGTGTTCGGCACTTTGGCAAAATCTGGAAATTTCTGGGCGCCGCGGCGCTTGCAAGTGAGCGCCGCAGCGCTGAACAACCCAGCCAAGTTTCGCTGCATGGGTGCGCCGCGGCACCCCGTGGATGAAGTTTCGCAGCGCCGCGGCGCTGAACTTATGCGCCGCGGCGCCGCCGCTCCGGAAGTCACGATTTTAGGGTTTTTTCGCCTGATTTGAAGCCCAATTGATGGAGATTTGACCTAAAAACTTTCCTACTTCGACTAGGAGGGTTGAATCGATAAAAAGGAAGGAAAGTAAGCAGAGAAGGCATCTATTGATTCAGCAAAGAATTCATTCAAGTTCTCAACTCTTTTCTTTACTTCTTGTTTAGTTGTCTATGGCCCTGCGCGGCTAATTTTCTTTAGTTGGTTGAGGGAGATTGAAACCTCAAGGGATTTGATGTCATTGTGAGATACGAATTTGATTTCATTGCATTCAATCTTAACCGGGTATTGTTTATTCATCTGTTCTTATTTTCTTAATATTATGCATGTGATTGCTAGGAGGCCTACTAGTATATTGTATGTGTAGCTGCTGAATTAGGTCTTGAACAAAGCTTTTATTACTTGATTCGTGAAGCAAATAGGATTAAGGATTTTGGATTATAAATCGTTAATCCTATGATGAATATCAACTAAATTGAATATAACCGATGTGCTTGTATTCGTTTAGCTCTATTAGTTTCTCTTGTTTTTCATGCGGTTAATAAGTGATGCTTTACCGATGTGTTAAAGGATTGCTCGTTAATTAGAGTATAATTAGTGCGATTGTCATTAATTTACTAGGCTTAAGGAGGAACTGGGATAGAATCCCAATGATAGATATTTGGTTTAGGATTGATAATTTTGTCAATGATCAATGCAATCCCTTGATGGTGAATATCGACCGAAACCAACGCTTTTCTCATTAATCACTTTCTCTCAATTATTTTTGCTATTGTTTACTTAATTTTAATTGCGACTCTCAATCCCCCCTTTCTTTATCACATAAGGTAATTCCAGTCTCTGTGGGATCGACCCTTACTCCCACTACTACAGGTTAGTGTTGAGGTAAGGTTTTAATTTGGGCGTGCCTGCGACAGTGCGCACCAAATTTTGGCGCCGTTGCCGGGGACTGCGTCATTACTTTTGTGATTTTTTTTATTTTATGCCTGTGACTCGTTCTGCTAATTGTCAAGATTTACAGTTCAATCCAGATATTGGAAAATCTGTATACAGGCATAGAAGAAGAATTCAAGAAGACATTGATCAGGATACGGAGGAAGTGATCATGGCCAGACACCCTACTCTGAAGGAGCTTGCAGCTCCTGATTTGCATCAACAACCCTTATGCATTACTTTCCCTAATCTTGATGATAATGTGAATTTTGAATTAAAATCTGGATTAATTCATCTCGTACCTAGTTTTCATGGTCTTGCAGGTGAGGACCCGCATAAACATCTAAAGGAGTTCCATGTGGTTTGTACCAGTATGAAGCCCCCTGGAGTAACTGAGGAACAAATTAAACTTAGGGCTTTTCCTTTTTCTTTAAAAGATTCAGCCAAGGATTGGTTGTATTATTTACCCTCTGGTACTATTACTACTTGGAATGAGATGAAAAGAATGTTTTTAGAACGTTATTTTCCTGCATCTAGAGCCGCCACTATTAGGAAAGAAATATGCGGCATTAGGCAATTGCATGGTGAAACCCTTTATGAATATTGGGAGAGGTTTAAGAAACTTTGTGCAAGCTGCCCACATCATCAGATTAGTGAGCAGCTACTAATCCAATATTTCTATGAAGGCCTTTTGCAGGGAGACAGGAGCATGATAGATGCAGCTAGTGGAGGAGCACTAGTAGATAAAACTCCTGAGGCAGCCAGAATTCTCATATCAAATATGGCTGCCAATTCACAACAATTTGGCGTTAGGCATGATCCTCCTGTTAGACATGCCCATGAGGTAAGTACAACTTCTCTTCAGAATCAAATATCTGAACTTACTTCTCTTGTGCGCCAAATGGCTACAGGTACACTCCAACAAGTTAAAGTCTGTGGGATATGTTCAGCAACAGGGCACCCAACTGACATGTGTCCTACACTTCAAGAGGAGTCCACAGAACAAGCTAATGCTGTAGGAGGTTTTCCTGGCCAACCAAAGAGGTATGATCCATATGCTAATACATACAATCCTGGATGGAAGGATCATCCCAATTTCAGATATGGAAATGCACAAAATAGGCCTGCAGGACAGAATTTTCAACAAAACCAACAGGCCTATTATCCTAAACAAAATGCATCCCAGGAGCATCAGGTAAGTAATCCATTGGAAGATATTGTGAAGACTCTTGTGCATAGCTCTCATCAATTTCAGCAAGAGACAAGAGCTAGCATTCAGAACCTGACAACTCAAATGGGTCAGTTAGCAACCACAGTGAGTCGACTGGATGCTCAAAATTCAGGTAAGTTACCTTCACAAACTGTGGTAAATCCCAGAGAGAATGCTAGTGCAATTGTGTTAAGGAATGGTAAGGAGATTGAAAGCCCACCAGCACCCTCTTCTCCTAAGAAAACTGAAAAATCAATTAAGGAGAATGAAGCACCTACAGGTAAGTCTCCTTCTAATTTAAATTATGAAGTTGTGCCTCCTTTTCCAGAAGCTCTTAAAGAAGACAGGTTGCATGAAAAAACTTCTGAATTATATGAAACCTTCAGAAAGTGTGAAATTAATATTCCCCTTTTAGATGCTATTAAACAGGTACCAAGATATGCAAAGTTTTTGAAAGAACTATGTACCCAGAAAAGAAAGCAAAAATTGAAGGGATGTGAGAAGGTTCAAATGAGTCAGAATGTGTCAGCTATGATTCAAACTAAACTCCCCACTAAATGCAAGGATCCAGGTATGTTTACTATTCCATGTAAAATTGGGGATACTCATGTTGAAAAAGCCATGTTAGATTTGGGAGCTTCCATAAATGTCATGCCATATTCTTTATATACTTCCTTGAAATTAGGACCATTGAACTCTACTAATGTGGTAATTCAGTTAGCTGACAGGTCCAATGCATACCCTAAGGGAGTAATTGAGGATGTCTTGGTACAGGTAGATGATTTGGTTTTCCCTGCAGATTTTTATGTTCTTGACATGGAAAATGGGGATTTTACATCTCCAATATTGTTAGGGAGACCATTTTTAAAAACCTCTAAAACAAGGATAGATGTTCACAATGGCACACTCACTATGGAATTTGATGGTGAAGTAATTAAATTTAATATGTATGAAGCCATGAAATACCCAGGTGATGATACCCCTGTTTACTCTATTGATGTCTTTGATTCTTTGGCACATGACATATTTGAATTAGATGGAAAAGACAAATTAGAAGTAATTGTGAGCAAATCCATAGAAGAAGATGATGGTGAGACAAATTTAGATGGAGAAACAAAAGAGGAATTGGCTGCACTTAATGATTTTTCAGAAGGACCACCAACAGGTAATGTTGCTTATATGGAATTACCAATTTCTAATACCACTCTTTTACCTTCTGTTGTGCAGGCTCCTACCCCTGAATTAAAGCCTCTTCCTGATCACCTCAAATATGTATTTTTGGGAGAAGGAGAAACACTTCCTGTGATTATCTCCAACAAGCTTGAAGTTGATCAAGAGGAGAAATTAATTCAAGTTCTGAAAGAGCACAAAACTACAATAGGATGGACCATAGCTGATCTTAAGGGAATAAGCCCTTCCACTTGCATGCACAGAATATTAATGGAAGAAGAAGCTAAACCCACTAGGACTAATGATTCTAAAGTGGTTGCAGATTTCATTAAATCTCATATCTTCTCCAGATTTGGGATTCCAAGAGCTTTGATAAGTGACAGGGGAACGCATTTCTGCAATAGGACTATCGAAGCCCTATTAAAGAAATACAATGTCACTCATAAATTGTCAACTGCATACCATCCGCAGACCAATGGGCAGGCTGAAGTATCCAACAGAGAAATCAAAAATATTATCAGTAAGACAATAAATCCCAACCGCAGGGATTGGAGTCTCAGATTAGATGATGCTCTGTGGGCATACAGGACAGCCTATAAGACCCCAATTGGTATGTCTCCATACAGGTTAGTATTTGGTAAAACTTGCCATCTTCCAGTTGAATTGGAACACAAAGCATTTTGGGCTATAAAGAAATTTAACATGAATTTGGAAGAAAGTGGAGAATACAGGAAATTACAGCTGCAGGAATTCGAGGAAATTAGAAACGAGGCCTATGACAACGCAAATATTTATAAGGCCAAAACTAAACTCCTACACGATCGCATGATTTCACGTAAGGAGTTTAGCAAAGGACAGAAAGTTCTCCTCTACAATTCCAGGCTCCGATTGTTTCCAGGTAAATTTCGTTCTAGATGGGAGGGACCATTTATTGTTACTGATGTTTTTCCTCATGGTGCAGTTGAAATAAAGAGCATGGACAACCAGAATAGCTTCAAAGTCAATGGACATAGACTCAAACCTTACTATGAAGGATTTCAGCACGAGGAAGCACAATGGATAACTCTTCAAGAACCTACATAATTTTCTCTGAATTTTTTGTCGAGCCAACGACGTTAAACAAAGGCGCTGGTTGGGAGGCAACCCAACATCTATTCTTCTTCTTCTTATTTTTTCCTAGTTTAATTTTACTTTAAAAAAAAAAAATAATAATAATAATAATTTGGATCTGCGGACGCGAACATGCGCCGCGGCGCTCGTCGCCCAGACTGGGAGAGCGCCGCGGCCCTCTAGAACAGAGCCGCGGCGCTCCGAACCCAGAACGGGTAAGCGCCGCGGCGCGTACCTATAGCGCCGCGGCGCTCCGAACCCAGAACGGTTGGGCGCCGCGGCGCTAACCCATAGCGCCGCGGCGCTCCGCGTTGAAGCAGAGAGCGCCGCGGCGCTCTCTATAAGAGGGTCGCGCCCCTCTTTGTTTCCCCCGTGGTTTTTGCTCTCTCTCACCCCCAAATCCCTTGTCTTGCCTCCAATCACCCATACTCACCTACCATTCGATTATATTGCTTGCATAACTTGATTTTTCATCTACTTTTGCAGGATTATACACCTCATATCAGCAATTGAGTCGAATTCAAAGACACTTTTCTAGGGTTCTAAGGTATTCTTGAGCTTGCAATTCCCAGCCACCATTCAAGGCAATTTGGGTACAGTTCCCTTCCTCTTTCGGGCTGCAATTGATCCTTATACTTGATTGCTACGGGTTTGTCCTGAGTTTGGGAGATCTAGTTGAAAATTCACCACTCATCCTTCCAAATTTTACAAGCGCCCACAAGGTGTTCGGTAAAAGGCCCTAGTGAATTTTTTTCGACTAATGGCTCCAAAAGCTTCTAAATTGAGTATTTCAAAGAGGAAGATATTTTTTATTTTATTTTATATATTCCATCCTTACTCCAATTGCTCTTGAAAAGTTTGTGTTAAAAATTAAGTGCTCCTAACAAATAAGGTAGGAATGATATATATATTTTGGCTAAATAAAAGGTAGGTTATATAAGGCAAAAAGAAATAAAAATAAGGCTAACAATATATTTAAATAGGCACAAAGAGGTAACTAGTGATATAAGAATAACAAGATAGGCTTAAAAATGGCACAATCGATCCAAAAATGGCCTATATCATATCCTAAACAGTGCAATTCCAAATTATTTCGCCCCAAGAGGTTTTCAAATGAGTTCTAGAGTTTGTTGAGATCACAAAAATGTCCATGAAAAATTTGCACATAAGACTTCTCTAAGCATTTAGACTAATTAACCAAGTCATACCACATACCAAAAGAGTCGCCAACTAAGTAAAATTAACATTTGAAATTATCTTTAAACCGAAGCAAAATTTAATGTCTTCTAAAAGTTACGTGTTATCACAATCACACTATTATCATCAACGTGCAAATTAAAACAAGTAAAATGCAAATGAGACAAAAAATTTAAAAAAATTAAAAATTAAAATAATACAATAAAAGAAATTAAATCAAAAAGCAGAAAGATAAATGGAAAATCAAAATTAAACACAATTAAACACACAAACAAAACTACTAAAAATGAAACTAAGAAAAATGTACCGTTTATTGCACCCCCAACCAAAACCTTATATTGTCCTCAATGTAAGATAGAAAAACAGCGGTGAACGTAGATTTTTTTTTTAACCTTAGATGGGATGGTAGTGGCTTTAGCTCAATCTTGTTGGCTTTCTTCTTGACCACTGAGGTTGGAGTTTCATTTGTTCCCAACTCCTTGAATGTTTTATCACTGAATAAATATTCATCAAGTGCTGCTAGTAATTCTGAACATTGTCTCACTCCCTCATCTTCCTCCTCAATTGTTGCAGATTTCACAAGACAAGCTTCTATTGGTAGTAATGGAGGTCTCTCCTCAAAAGTTTCCGAGATTAACCTGTCAAGGGTGTTAATTTGAAAACAAGAATGTACCTCAATTGGAGATTTCATTGCTTCAAAAACATTGAAAGTCACTTGTTCATCTTGCACCCTTAGAATGAGTTTTCCTTGCTGAACATCAATCAATGTTCTTCCAGTTGCAAGGAATGGTCTCCCCAATATCAACGGCATCTCTCTATCTTCCTCCATGTCAAGCACCACAAAATCTGTAGGAAAAATAAATTTGTCAATTTTAATTAAAACATCCTCAATTACCCCTCGAGGATATTTCACCGATCTATCCGCTAATTGTAGAGAAATTGAAGTAGGCTTCACTTCTCCTAGGCCTAGTTTGCTGAAAACAGAAAGTGGCATCAAATTAATGCTTGCTCTTAAATCACATAGGACTTTATCAAAATTGCAACTTCCTATAGTACAAGGTATAGTAAAACTCCCTGGGTCTTTTAATTTATGTGGCAGTTTTCTTTGAAAAACTGCACTGCACTCCTCATTTAGCATGACAGTTTCATAATCTCCCAGCTTCCTCTTCTTTGATAGAATTTCCTTCATGAATTTTGCATACTTGGGCATTTGTTCCAATATCTCTGTAAAAGGAATGTTGATATGAAATTTCTTAAAAATTTCCAGAAATTTACCAAATTGATTATCAAGCTTTTTCTTATGCAATCTTTGAGGATATGGGATAGGAGGCTCATATTTTGCATATGGAGAAGTCTAAATGCTTAGAGAAGTCTTATGTGCAAATTTTTCATGGACATTTTTGTGATCTCAACAAACTCTAGAACTCATTTGAAAACCTCTTGGGGCGAAATAATTTGGAATTGCACTGTTTAGGATATGATATAGGCCATTTTTGGATCGATTGTGCCATTTTTAAGCCTATCTTGTTATTCTTATATCACTAGTTACCTCTTTGTGCCTATTTAAATATATTGTTAGCCTTATTTTTATTTCTTTTTGCCTTATATAACCTACCTTTTATTTAGCCAAAATATATATATCATTCCTACCTTATTTGTTAGGAGCACTTAATTTTTAACACAAACTTTTCAAGAGCAATTGGAGTAAGGATGGAATATATAAAATAAAATAAAAAATATCTTCCACGTATATTGGAAGAAATTGGTTGGGGGTTATCTATTTAAAAAAAAAGGGCTTTCACATTCTAGTAAATAAAAGAGTGTTAGTGATGGATGTACTGAGGTGAATGTTTGAGAAAGAATTTTGTTTATCGTTGGAAAAATGGGATATGATCGGAAGAAACAATGTGGGTTTAATGGTGTTACTCTTTTACTTAATTGGTTGTGTTTAATCTAATAAGTTCTCTTATTTGTATTTTGACACTTCTCGTTTTTTCTTAACCAAATACCTAAGCCTAACATTACAAGCATAATAAAGTCTTATTGATCCAAAATGGTGTATTTTTCCTTCATTAGTGGAGAAAGGTTTGAAAAGTGAGCCTATGGAGTTTGAGATTTCACCTTTTAGTTTGTGGATATTGTGCATAATATTATCTAGGCATTATGACTATTGGTTTGTGGTTTGATGGATGTTTAAGAGTCAACAACAAAAGTGACATTGGCATTTGAGATTTCTTAAAGCTTAGGTGACATTTAATTATTCTATCTGTTATGTGATATTTACAATTTTTGAAACATTTGTACAAATTAATTGTTGTGTGATTTGATTATTTTGAGTTAGTATAGTTTAGGGTAAGATGTTTGTGGGCATCATCACTGGAAGCCCTCACGAGACTACAACTCGTCCTACTAAGGCCGCCTAGGGGTTTAAAGGCTTATTGCATATGCGTAATGCAAGTTTGTAAATAGCATAAATTTTCTTTGAATTCTTCTTTTAATGTCTCCTTTGAATTTATTCATAGATCGCTTTTCTTGCTAGAGACTAGCAAGAAGCTGGTTGGGGGTTGTTGATAAGAGTCAAATTATTGCATTTTTGTTATGATTTAAATATTGATATTTGTGTGAAAATTATGTTTATTTGATTATTTAATCCACAAATGTCATTTCACGGGTATTTCCTATTTAAAGTGTAATTTCAGGTAAAATCATAATTTTAGAGAAGTTTGGGACAAATTTCAATGACCGGGATTGAGTGAGAATCAAGAAAATCAAGTTTCAAGATTTAGGAATCTCGCCACGGCGAGAATGCTGCAGCATTTTTCCCGAGAGCGCGATTTTTCCAGATTCAAATATGGCCGCCGGCGAAAATATTGCGCCGCCAGCCAAAATGAGTTCGCCGGCGAGAACTGCAAAGCTTCCATTTCATTTTTTGTCCAGAAAGCTCGCCGCGGCGAGAATTAGTTGGCCGCCGGCGAGTTTCGTCCGGAAAATGTATTTTTATGTCATTTTGTTCCAAAAATGCCCCCAAAACCCTAGATCTATAAATACCATAAGGTACAAAAAGAGGGGACGGCAAAATAGACAGAGGAGAGGCGTTTTTGGAGGAGAGAAAGCTTGGAGAATCTTGAAGGATCATCACCATTGTTGCTGCCAAGTGTTCATCTCCAAGAGTTCTTCATCTCTTCTCCTTAGCTTCCTTTTTCTGCAGTTTATTTCGATTTTGTATTCATGTATTCAGTTGAGATTATAGTTGTTCTTATTTCCATTATGAACTAATTCATTTTTGCTAAGGCTATGATGTAGTTGAATCAAGAAACTGTGATTTCTTTGGTTATGGTTATATGAATTCATTGTTTTCAAGTTGAGTATTTATTTCCATGCTTA
Source organism: Gleditsia sinensis (assembly GCA_037074535.1). NCBI lineage: Eukaryota > Viridiplantae > Streptophyta > Magnoliopsida > Fabales > Fabaceae > Gleditsia > Gleditsia sinensis. The sequence continues at coordinate 45,102,174 of CM073465.1, read as the reverse complement.
ATGCTTCTAAATTTTTGGCCAAGATTTAGATGATTTGTTGCATTATATCGAGACTGAGAGGATATGTGTAATGAATGCTTCTTGTGATAAATACCATATGTTGAATGCGAGTGTGAGAACTAAGGCATGATGTATGTGGTTATTCTAGAAATTCCATAGATCATAATGTGCTTATTTGTGATTAAATCTTCATAGAAATATAGTTGATTATCATAGATAAGTAATTCTAATATAACTCGAGAGAGAGTATTAGAGAAGTTTAGGTTTTTCAACTATCACTTTTAGCTTTGATTTTTATATAACATGACTTGAAATCAGATTGAATTGATTCAGCGAAATCAAATGCCTTAGCGTTTTTAATTGTTTGTGAACAACATTTAATTGTGTTCTTTGCATTTATTTGTAAGTTAATTTGCCTATTAAACAATTTCAACAATTTGGTTTTTAGATAAAATTAGGATTAGTCAATTTCGGTACTTAGTAACGCCAATCCTTATGGGTTCGATATCCGTACTTTTGTACACTTTATTATTTGAACGATTCATACACTTGCGAAAATACGCATCACCATACCTAAACACAAATTCCCTTCCCTCTCGACCCACCCACATACACCCAACGAATCTCTCAGCAACCCAAAACCCAGCCACTCCCATACCTAGCTTTGAAATCCCCTACACCAGCCTGTGCCCAAACTAAGCCAAACCAATCCCCTCTGAAATTTCCCCCACATACACCCAGTTCCCTCTTTCTTTCGGTTTTCCCAAATTCCTGTAGCCCACCATCAACCCCTTGCTTCCTCATTACAGAAATCCCCTCCCCTGTTTTGTGTTTCCACACATTGCCCCACACCCAAAAAATTTCCCCTGCACCAACCAAAATCCTAGCCATCTCGTGCCTACCATCCCTGCAACCCGAATCCACACTCCACTATAGCACCTCATACTGCATTGCATTGCTAGATGCTCTTTGCTGCATCTACATCATACTTCCATCCAGGTAACCTCTGATTTCTCGCCAAATGTTTAAATTTCTAGATTGGATATTCTGAATTGGTGATTGCACTGGTTTTAAATCTATAAATTGGTTTGTTTTGCTTGTTGCACTTGAGCTTCTTTATGATGAATATGCTGCATTGAAATTTTCTGAATTTCACTTGTCTTGCATTAAGTCTATTTGTTGTTAAATTGTTACCCATGATTATCCACCAAATGCTGGATAACTTTTACCTCATTATATAGGTTTTCATGTTCTTGGTGTTCTAATTTATATACCTCAGTCTCTACATTAGAACCCCTTTCCAATTGTTAGACTTGCTGAATGGTTTATTTGCATGAGATAAATTGCTTGTTTTTTGCAACAATTCTGCAACATTTAACATCTGAAATTGCTACTTCCTTCCTTTAATTTACATTAACATTAGGTGCTATCTTTTCTGCTGGATAACCATATTGAATTACTAATGCATAGTTTTGCAAATATACCCACCAGTTTCCATGCAGTAGAATTTCTTGAATGCTCATATTAACTCTTGCAATGGAAATTATATGTTGCCTATTTTATGCCTGGACATTGCAATTGTACTTTAACTCAACTTGCTTTAAATTGATTTTGAGGATTAACCATAATGTTTTGATTTGATCCAATTGCACAAGAGCATTGTTTAGAACCTATTGAATATCTGATAGAATTCTGATGGCCTGCATCAATTTGGATAAGGAATTGGCCTTGAAATTTTCTAGGTTATTAAATTGTTTTGCCTAGCTTTGCACAGCATGAGGTCTATGTTTACATTTGCTGGTTGTTGTTGCATTTCTTGCACTGCCTCACTTTATTCTCTCTCTGATTAGTGCAATACTCCTTAACTGCTTTGATTCTCACTTGGACTCTACTGCCTGAGATATACATTGACATTAAATTTAGCTGCAATTTATCTGCTACAATTTGTAATTAGCTAACTAAATCTCATTGAGAGTAAACACTTTACATGCTGAAAACTGACATACCTTATATTTTCCATTTGCCTTGAACTGAATTGAAAATTCCATGCTCTTTAATTTTGAGACTTATTAACCATCTTTGAACTCCAATTTCAAAATGCTGCACTACCTAAATTTGACCTACCTATTGTGGATGAAAACATAGTACAATTAGCACTTCAGTCAGAACCCACCTCCAACTTCTCCAGACGACTAGTAAACATGTAAGTCACTTATCCCTTTGCCTCTTCTTTCATTATTACTGACATTAGAGACAATGTCAAGCTTAAGCATGGGGGAGTAGACTTTAGCTTTTGATTTTCACTGGCTGAGTATATGGTTTGCATTAGATGAACTTTTGATTTGCATTGGCTATTTTCATTGGTTGATTTAGTTGTCTTTTGCATGTATATATTGTACATATCACATCCCTCTTGTTTTACTGCATAATCACATAGTTTTCTATTTTCGAAATAGATTGATGTAATATAGGCTAATTTTAGCTCATGAACATGTGATGCACAATAGGATATGAAATAGGTAGTTTAAATTTTAGTCTCTCTCTTCTAGGATTACACCTCTAATTTTTTAAAAAATATCTCTCCTATTGTGCTGTGAATTGTATGTCTTTATTGATTTTTAAGACTATGAGAGTGTAAAGGCTGGGAGAGGTGAAAAATGAGGGAATGTAAAACCCAAAAAGGTTTCACTTTGAGTATGCCTTCAAGGCACCAAAAAGGCCCTAGTATGAGTACCTAGTTGCATTTACCCTAGTGAGATGGAGCATAAAATGCACTCAAGTCATATTTCTATAAAAGAAAAAAAGGATGAATGAAATAGATAAAAAAAAAGGAAAAAATGAATGATGAGAAATAAAAGAAATTGAGTGAGAAAAATAGAAATAAGGGTAAGGCAACATAGGAAGATCTAAAGGATGAGGTGGCGTACTTGAGTGTCTGAAAATCAATTAGATGCATACATTCAATGGTACTAATAGAGCCAGATATATAATAGAAAAATTTTGGTTTAATTTTAGAACAAGAAATACGATCTGATAAATGTCTATTTATATATTTATTGTGTGCACATTGATTAAGTGAAAAAAAATTTGTATTGCATTTATCTGTTATCTGAAATTTGTATGCATCATCTCTCTTCCTTTTGATTTGACATATAATTTGCTTGAGGACAAGCAAAGGTTTAAGCATGGGGTAGTGGAGAAAGGGGAAATTTGAGTGCTTAATGGTTATATTTTATCCCTTAATTAATAGTAAACTTTTGATTATTCCCCTGATTTTTGTTATACTTTGCTTTGGATACTGCTTTGGTTTGTTCTATGCTTGTAGGTGAGCAAAAGAGGCCAAGAAGCAAGGGAAAACACTCATGAGAGGAGCTATATGGACTTAGAACATGCTGAGGAGGAAACAAGGAGGCAACCCAGAAGAAATTGGCAAATTTTGAGATTGACAGCTTGAAGCACAGTAAGGCCGTGCTCTGTGCAAAAGATGTAGAAAATTTCCAGAATCCAGCCCGAAGCACAGCCAAGCCGTGTCAGGAAGCACGATCGTGCTTCGTGTCCATACAATACATGATTTTTAGGGTTTTGAGCAGCCAAGTTGATACATATGCATGGGGAAACCCAGAGGAACACATTCAGACTTGGACATACATCTTAGACGCAATTTTTAGGCCTAGAAAACACTCTTAGATTAGTTTTATACTTGGATTATTGTTGATTTTATGTTATAGAGTAGGATTTACAACAATTGATGGTTGTAATTTATCTTTACTTTTTCTGCAAATCGGGTTTTATCTTCCTACTTTAACTCTCTACTTCTACTTCTACTCCATCTCTTGAATTATGTTGAACTTGAATGAATTACTTAATGGATATGAATTTGGTTTCTATTTCTATGAAGTGTGAGTAGATGTTTATCTTGGGTTTCGGTAAACCCACTTGTGATATGATGATACTATGTTGTTGAGTTGAAGGTTGAAACCCTAATTGTGATCATTTCTAGATTAATTAGGATTAACTATTATATGCATGAATAAGAGTTGGTAGAATGCCTGATCACCAATCTATCATGTCTTAGGTATTTAATTGATGAACCGAAAAGTGAAATTTAAAACCCGAACCTAATAGTTAATTAGTGATATCTTAATCACGAAAGTAGTTTAAGATTCTCTAGGAATGAGTCAATTAGTGGGCAAGAGAAAACTGATTAATTGACTTCCATAGTTAGCATAGAGATCAATGGACCTAGGTTGAACTAAGAACCACGAAAGTAGGCAATTGGATCAACCTAGGTACGATTAGTAATGCTTGAAAGAAGTTGCTAATTAATTAAGGCTAAACCATCCCTAATTACCTAGATAATTGCAATTAAAGGTACAAGTTGAATGTTGAATATCATAAGTTTGGTGAACCCTAACCCTAGGCTTTTGTTAATTGAATTCTTAATTTACTTAATTGTGACAAACTCTCCAATGAATTTCATCGATTTAGATAGCATATTTCGTACCATTCTAGTAATTCACATTGTTCTCTGTGGGATACGACCCGTACTTGCTGGACTAACTATAACTATGTCGTGCGCTTGCAGTTAATTATAAAATAGACACAACACTACGGTTAGGGTTTACTACACTTATGATACTTAACAATCAATATGTACCTTTAATTGCAATTATCTAAGTAATTGAGGATGGTTTAGCCTTAATTAACTAATAACATCTTTCAAGCATTACTAATCGTACCTAGGTTAATCTAATTGCCTACTTTCGTGGTTCTTAGTTCAACCTAAGTCCCTTAAGTTCTATGCCAACCATGGAATTCAATTAATCGGTTTTCTCATGCCCACTAATTGATTCATTCCTAGAGAACCTTAAACTATTTTCGTGATTAAGATATCCCTAATTAACTATTAGGTTCCAGTATTAACTTTCACCTTTTAGTTCATAAGTTAATATCCTAAGATGTGATAAATATTGGCCAGTATTCATCAACTCTTATAATCAATTCATAATAGTCAATTCTAATTAACCATGGATAATACAATTAGGGTTCCAAAAATTTAAGTAGTATAGTGTATCATCACATCATATGTGGATTTACCAAAACCGTAGTGATAGCTCTAATTCATTAGAGTTTCTCTATGCTTTTCTGGGGTATTTTCTATGCACTCTTATTATCATTCATACTCCCTGTTTTAATAAGATATTTTGCATTCCATGGATGCAAGATCACCATTCTATTGCTGTGACAATTCGGTATACATATGCGGCAAACCAAGTGATACTGAGTGAGCTTGACCCTTTTTAATATAATGCAGATGATGGAGAGATGATCTTGTTTGATATTGTTGCAGGTGGCAGGGCATCAGAGCAGTGCAGCAGGCGCAGCCACTACCTAGCAGGGGAAAGGAGCACCCAGCTGACACAGCAGACTACTGGGTGGCACAGAAACTGCCTCCACTACTGGAAGTGGAGACAAAGCTGCTCGAAGAGTTACTTGCTGAAAAGTAGGAAGAATGTTAGCATAATCAGGCCACTTTAATGGGACCACAAGGCCTGACTATAAAAGGCAGAAAACAGAGTACAGAAAGGAGGATGCTACGGAGACAAGGAGAGAAAGAGATAGAGTGAGTGTTGCGTATGTTTTACCAAATACCGCAAGTGCACGGCGTAGCTGTAGCTAGTCCGGTAAGTACGGGTTGTATCCCACAGAGAACAATGCCAATTACTAGAATTTCACAAAAAGTGCTATGTAAATCGATGCCAATTACTAGAATTAAACAAAAGCCTAGGGTTACGGTTCACCACACTTATGATACTCAACAACTAATATGTACCTCTAATTGCAATTATCAAGGTTATTGGGGATGGTTTGGCCTTAATTAACTAGCAACCTATTTCAAGCATTACTAATCGTATCTAGGTTAGTCCAATTGCCTACTTTCGTGGTTCTTAGTTCAACCTAAGTCCATTAAGTTCTATGCCAACCATGGAATACAATTAATCAGTTTTCTCATGCCCACTAATTTATTCATTCCTAAAGAATCTTAAACTACTTTTGTGATTAAGATATCCCTAATTAACTATTAGGTTCCGGTATTAATCTTCACCTTTCAGTCCATCATTTAATATCCTAAGACGTGATAAATATTGGCCAGACATTCATCAACTCCTATAACCAATGCATAATAGCTAATCCTAATTAACCATAGATAACACAATTAAGGTTCCATTAACTCAATCAGCATAATGTATCATCACACCATAAGTGTAACATCCCTAATTTTATTTCTTTTATTGATAAAAGTACATAAATATTTAATTAAGGAAATAAAATTTATTAGACAATATTTTAGATATCTAAGGAAATATAATCCTTAGAAATTCTTCGCCTTATGTATATGCATAGAAAATGTTTCCGACATTAAGAGAACAAATAAAGAGGGAAAACCTAATAGGAAAAACAATTAGAAATAACATACTAAAGAGATGCAAAATTCTTGGATAAGGAAGATAAATTTTTTAGAAACAAGTAAAGGTCATAAAATTTAAGAACATTGGATTAGGGTAATTTTTCCTAATTCAAGAACTAGAGTTACTAAGTTTAAAATCTTTACCCATACATTGGGCTTTCACCTATGGACACTTCATATAGAGTTTTTCAACTTCACATAAGTTTCTAGCAAGGCCATTGGATAACCTAAGCAAGAAATCAAACATAGACTTGGACTAGGATATAGTAATTGGACCAATAGCCCAAAAATTATGAAAATGGGACCAAGACCTCCAAGAAAAGGTAGAATTTTATCCAAAGCAAAGAAAATGGGTAGGAATAAGCCCAAATCCAAGAGGAAAAATAAAATAAAATAAATTAGGTGACGATATAATAATGTAATAATAATAAAGATTAGATTACATGGCATTAAGACAAAAATTTAGCAAGTGGTGTGATTCTACATTCATCATTTTGGCAAGTAGCATGATAATACAAGGCTTTGGGACAAAAACATCTATATCCTACACTCATAATTTTAGCAAGTGGTATGATAATACATAGCATTAGGACAAAACATTCCTATCCCACACAAATAATATCAACCAAATAATGGAGATTCAAGGGCTAGAAATTTACTACCTGAAAAGGCAAACCTATCATACTTGTTTAAGACAAAAGAAAATGGAAATGAATCCCTAAATCAAAGGGACCTTGTCCCTTATCTTAAGAACATATCATCATAATATTCAAAATACAAATCTCATTTTCCTATGCATATCTTGACTAAGGAAGAGGAAGACAAGAACATAAATTGTTTGTTTTCCAAAAATTCAACAAAGTGTATCCTAATTGTGATAAGGTAGACCCATGATCATGAAAGGTGTATTATTTGGTGGTCTATTTAAGCAAAACCCACCCTTACAACATTTTAATTTCGTCCAAGTGAGGAAGAGAGAGAAATAGAAACAAGGTAGAGTGCGGAAAGGATAGAAAGAAAGGAGAAGAAAGGAAGGAAGAAGAAGGAGAAGTTTAGAAGGCTAAGTACTCAAGGTAAGTTACCTTAATCTCCAATTGAATCCATTTTTCTTCTTCATCGTTGAGGTTCAAAAACTCACCCTCCTTCTCTTAGCTAAGCTGCTAGAAAAGCTAGGGGAAGGGAGGAATCTTGCTACTTCTTTCAAGAGGAAACAAGAAAACCAATTCACTAAGTGAGCTAGGGAGATTCTTAGGTAAGTTTAACAATATTTCTTTTTGAAGAAAACTTTTGAAACTAATAATATTTAAATGAGATTTTGATCTTAGAACTTTGATGATTGGTCAAGATGTTGCTATATCATGTTACATATTGATCTTGCATGTGATGTATGTTTGAATACTTAGACTGGTATAGAAAGTTCTGCATAGGTATGGTTATGGGTGGCAAAATTTTTAGCTTTAGTGTTTTAATTTTTGGGAATTAAATATAGGGCATGAAAATAAATGGTTAACAAACGAATTCAAGATATATGTATCACGGATTTGTAGCCACTGGAATTATTCAATTTGGAGTCCATATGAGGTAGATATGGTCCGATTAGTAAGCAAAGGTCAGAAAATGGTTCATCAGGGAAGAATATGTTAGGATAGCTTCTGTGTTTTAATTTCTGAGAATTATCTCTAGGGAAATAAAATAAATGGTTAACATAATAATTAAAGATATATGTGTAACATATTTTTAGCCACTGGAATCATTCAATTTGGAGTCCATATGAGGTAGATATGGTCCGATTAGTAATCAAAGGTCAGAAAATGGTTCATGAGGGAAGAATATGTTAGGATAGTTTCTGTGTTTTAATTTTTGGGAATTATCTATAAGGAATTAAAATAAATGGTTAACATAAGAATTAACGAAATATGTGTCACGGAGTTTTAGCTACTGCAATCATTCAATTTGGAGAGGTAGATATGGTCAGATTAGTAGTCAAAGGTTAGAAAATGGTTCATCAGAGAAGAATATGTTAGGATTGCTTCTGCATTTTAATTTCTGGGAATTATCTGTATGGAATTGAAATAAATGGTTAACCTAATAATTATAGCTATGTGTATCACGGATTTTTAGCCACTAGAATCATTCAATTTGGAGTTCATATGAGGTAGATATGGTCCGATTAGTAAGAAAAGGTCAGAAAATGGTTCATCAGGGAAGAATATGTTAGGATAGCTTCTGTGTTTTAATTTTTAAGAATTATCTATAGGGAATTAAAATAAATGGTTAACATAAGAATAAAAGATATATGTGTCACGGATATTTAACCACTGGAATCATTCAATTTGGAGTCCATATGAGGTAGATATGGTCCGATTAGTAAGCAAAGGTCAGAAAATGGTTCATCAAGAAAGAATATGTTAGGATAGCTTCTGTGTTTTAATTTCTGGGAATTATCTGTAGGGAATTAAAATTAATGGTTAACATAAGAATTAAAGATATATGTGTCACGGAGTCTTAGCCACTGGAATCATTCAATTTGTAGTCGATATGAGGTAAATATGATAGGATTAGTAGTCAAAGGACAAAAAATGGTTCATCAGGGAAGAATATGTTAGGATTGCTTCTGTATTTTAATTTCTGGGAATTATCTGTATTTAATTGAAATAAATGGTTAACATACGAATTATAGTGTATCACGGATGTTTAGCCACTGGAATCATTCAATTTGGAGTCCATATGACGTAGATATGATCCGATTAGTTTTCAAAGGTCAAAAAATGGTTCATCAGGGAAGAATATGTTAGGATAGCTTCTGTGTTTTAATTTTTGGGAATTATCTGTAGGGAATTAAAATCAATGGTTAACATAAGAATTAAAGATATATGTGTCACAGAGTTTTAGCCACTGGAATCATTCAATTTGTAGTCCATATGAGGTAGATATCATACGATTAGTAGTCAAAGGTCAAAAAATGGTTCATCAGGGAAGAATATGTTAGGATTGCTTTTATATTTTAATTTCTGGGAATTATCTGTATTGAATTGAAATAAATGGTTAACATACGAATTATAATGTATCACAGATGTTTAGCCACTGGAATAATTCAATTTGGAGTCCATATGAGGTAGATATGGTCTGATTAGTAAGCAAACGTCAGAAAATGGTTCATCAGGGAAGAATATGTTAGGATAGCTTCTGTGTTGTAATTTCTGGGAATTATTTGTAGGGAATTAAAATCAATGGTTAACATAAAAATAAACGATATATGTGTCACGGATATTTAGCCACTGGAATCATTCAATTTGGAGTCTATATGAGGTAGATATGGTTTGATTAGTATGCAAAGGTTAGAAAATGGTTTATCAGGAAAGAATATGTTAGGATAGCTTCTGTGTTTTAATTTCTAGGAATTATTTGTGGGGGATTAAAATAAATGGTTATCATAAGAATTAAAGATATATGTGTCCCGGATTTTTAGCCACTGGAATCAATCAATTTGGAGTCCATATGAGGTAGATATGGTCCAATTAGTAGTCAAAGGTTAGAAAATGGTTTATCAGGAAAGAATATGTTATGATAGCCTTTGTTTTTTAATTTCTGGGAATTAGCTGTATGGAATTAAAATAAATGGTTAACATAAGAATTATAGCTATGTGTGTCACAGATTTGTAACCCCTGGAATCATTCAATTTGGAGTCCATATGAGGAAGATATGAGTTGATTAGTAGTCAAAGGTCAGAAAATGGTTCATCAGGGAAGAATATGTTAGGATAGCTTCTGTATTTTAATTTCTGGGAATTATCTATATAGAATTAAGATAAATGGTTAACATAAGAATTATAGATATGTGTGTCTTGGATTTGTATCCATTGGAATCGCTCAAATTGGAGTCCATATGAAATAGATATGGTCCGATTAGTAGGTAGAGGTTAGAACCTATCCGAGAAGAAATAACCTGTACATTTAAGGAGTAATATCACCTTGCTTTCTTAATATTTCTCTATAATGTTCAACATAGTAGTTTTCAATACTTGTTTTATCTTGAGATTGATACCAAGATTACCTACATCGGAGTTCAATTGAGGGATTTATGCTCTGATTAGTAAGAGAAGGTTAGATATGATGAAAACCTGCATCAAGAAAATAAAGAAATAAAATTAATTTAAAAAAAGAAGACGAATCTTATAAATGACTAGTATATGCCATAGCCTTTGCCATTGTATGAACTTCTTACCATCTTAAGTGTAAAATTCTGACATGGAAATATTTTATAAAGTGATATTTGAAATGGTTATGTTCATGACATGATTACCAATTATTTATGGTAATAGTTATATTTTGATGAACATACTTGTTATTGAAAGCATATTTTTGGTTATCATTGTGAAGAGAAAAGAAATGAGCACGGTCACATGGCAATCCGTGTGGTGCACCAATAGTGGACGACGCTCTACCAACAGTTATGATTATGATTTTGAGAAAAGAAAGAGAAAGTGTGCCATGTCGGACGGAGCGAGAAAAGCCCGTACCGGAGAGTAGAGGATACTCACCCTGACCGGGGTAGATTGAAATAAGAATAAGTTGATGGCCATCATATGATATTCTAAAAATAGTTAATCCTATCATACATATCATTACTGTATGATTCTTATGTGCATAGATATAATGCATTCATGTGACCAAAGATATTTTATGTAGTTTATACAGCTGAACATGACGTGATGAGCTATATTGATGATGATTTATTGTTGAACTTACTGGTATTTAATTCTCACTATATTTCCATATCATGTTCAGAAAATTAGTTATGCAGATTTTTCTATAGCTCTGGCTTTTAGTGCACGTTGGATCTAGTACTTTATGTTGGGCAGATCCCAGAAGCAAATACAATGTTTATGGTCGAGTTGGCTTAGATTCCGGTGAAGGTACAACCACCCGCACCTGTATCTCCAGAATTGGTCAACCAGAATAAATAAGTTTCAGATTTTTATGTGTTTGATATGTTGTACGTATATTTTGATTAATGACATGTATGTGAACTCTGTATTGTATAAATTAAATAAATGTTATTTTGAATTAAGTTATAACGAGGTAATAACTTCATGGTATTTTTTTTAAAAAAATTTGATACTTAAATGGAGTTGTTACAATAAGTAGGTTTACCCAAACCCTAGATCAAATTGACTCAAGCATGATAGAAAGATAAATCAAAAGCATAATCCAATTCATTAAGTAAATATATTCCATACAAACCAAGAGAAAGAGTAGAAATAAAGATTAGTGCACAGATAGAAAGATAAAACCTGGATGAAGAATGAAATACAAACTGAAATTGCTGTCAAATCTACTCTAAGAACATGAATCAAACATTAATCCTACTCTAAACCTAATCTAATGGTGTTTCCTAAGCGTAAAACTGAGTAGAAGGAGATCTGAATGCGTCCTCTCCCCTTTGGCTGCATTTTCCCCTCGATATATAACACTTTGGCCACTCAAAACCCTAAAAAATACGGTGTGCACGGACCTGTAGCACGGTTGTGCTTTGGGCTAGATTCTGGAAATTTTATGCAGCTTTTGCCCAGAACACAGCCTGGCCCTGTTGCATGCCACCAAGCACGGCTTGGCTGTGTTGGGGGCTGCCATGCTCCTTTCTTGCTGATTTTTGGTGGTCTTCCTCCTTGCTTCCTTCTCATCTTGTTCCAAGTCCATTTGGCAACTTCCATGACTGATTTTCCTTGCTTCTTGGCCTCTTTTGCTCAACTACAAGCATAAAAACAACCAAAGCAGTATCTAAAGCAAAGCATAACCAAAAGTAGGGAAATAACCATAAGTTTTCTATGAATTAGAGGATAAAATATAGCCATTAATACTCAAAATTCCTCTTTATCAGTGAGCACAGAAATCCCTGGCGAGAGTGGGCTGTGAAAAACACTCTAGCCTGGGATACGCTAATATCGCATGGTGAAGCATTGGAGCAAGACAGAGACTGCCATTCCAGAATTCCTTCGATCCCTTTTGTGATTTTTATTGTTTTGCAGGAAACTACATTTGTCTGTTTAATTTTAGTTGTATCACTCAGACTGCATACTGGTGTTTTTCCAATGTCTGTAACCAGTTTAGCTATGAGGCTGGGCTAATTTCTAGCCAGGGTTGTAGAAGGGTTGCAATGAACTCTAGCACGTTTTAATTTATCAATGATTTTGCTATAGCTTTATTGTATCATTCAACTGTGAGTGTAAGTTTAAACTTCTTCTGATAACTGAAATTTGATAGAGGAAGACTAGGCCAATATTTATCTGGAAGGGTGGTGAAGGCTGAAAGAAAAAAGTTAAATGAGTGGGATCAGCTAATATAGGGATATATGTTGGTCCCATGTAGCCCAATAGTTGGAGCTTCACGCACAATTCTGGGGCTAGGATTGACGCACAATTCTAGGACACAGCACTGAAGAAATTGCTGCAGCAATTTCTAGAGCATAGTGAGTGCAAAAGTTCATGGCAACCCTGAAGCAACCTTGGTGCACCTAATATCACTGTCTTTTATACCCGAGTATCCCTCAACTTAATTATAGCCTTATTTAGTTTTCTCTACCTCTTGAACATAAATCTTATGAACTAACCAAATTTTGCTACAGCATTTGACGAGTCAAAGAATTCTATAGTAGTTTTTAGTACATTCCTCGAGGGACAATACTCACTCATCATTTTATTACTTGGTCACAATACGTGCACTTGCGTACTGACATTGCATACACACTTTGCAACCAACAAGTTTTTGGCGCCGTTGTTGGGGAGTGTCAACTTGAAAACTATTATAAGATATTTGACTGTGTAAAGAATTTTATCTTTTAGTCACTCTGGTGTCATTTTGGGCAGGTGAACGTAGTGTATGAGTAAGTCTGACAGGGAACTTCTGCCTCTAGATCCAGAGATAGAAAGAACGCTTCTGAGAAGAAGGAGAAGACTATTGGGACCTCAGTCACAAGCAGAAATGGCGAACCAGAATGGAGCAAAACACATGGATGACAGAGATAGAGTCCTAAATGCTTATGTTCAACCAAATCTGAATGGGTTGAACCCGAGCATTGTGAGGCCAGAAATTGAAGCTCTTCATTTTGAGCTCAAGCCAGTAATGTTTCAGATGCTGCAGACCACAGGGCAATTCAGTGGAATGCCTACGGAGGACCCTCAACTTCACCTGAGAGTATTCATTGAAGTTGCTGATGCTTTCAAAATGAATGGGGTGACAGATGAGGTTCTTAGGTTGAAACTGTTCCCCTACTCATTAAGAGATCGAGCTAGAGTGTGGTTAAATTCTCTGCCACCTAATTCTATTGCTAACTGGAGTGATTTGGCAGAGAAGTTTCAGTTGAAATATTTCCCAACTACCAAGAATGCAAGATTGAGAAATGATATCACATCCTTCCAACAACTAGATGGAGAATCACTAAATGAAACCTGGGAAAGGTACAAAGAGCTGTTACAGAGATGCCATCATCACAGAATCCCATATGTAACATCCCTAATTTCGTTTCTTTTATTCATAAAAGTACATAAATATTTAATTAAGAAAATAAAATTTATTAGACAATATTTTAGATATCTAAGAAAATATAATCCTTAGAAATTCTTCACCTTATGTATATGCATAGAAAATGTTTCTAACATTAAGAGAACAAATAAAGAAGGAAAACCTAATAGGAAAAAATTAGAAATAACATACTAAAGAGATGCAAAATTCTTGGATAAGGAAGATAAATTTTTAGAAACAAGTAAAGGTCTTAAAATTTCAAGAACATTGGATTAGGGTAATTTTTCCTAATTCAAGAACTAGAGTTACTAAGTTTAAAATCTTTACCCATACATTGGGATTTTACCTATGGACACTTCATATGGAGTTTTTTTTTCACTTCACATAAATTTCTAGCAAGCCCATTGGATAACCTAAACAAGAAATAAAACATAGACTTGGACTAGGATATAGTAATTGGACCAATAGCCCAAAAATTATGAAAATGTGACCAAGCCCTCCAAGAAAGGAAGAATTTTATCCAAAGCAAAGAAAATGGGTAGGAACAAGCCCATAATGGGTAGGAATAAGCCCAAATCCAAGAGGAAAAATAAAATAAAATAAATTAGGTGATGATATAATAATGTTATAATAATAAAGATTATGTTACATGGCATGAAGACAAAAATTTAGCAAGTGGTGTGATTCTACATTCATCATTTTGGCAAGTGGCATGATAATACAAGACTTTAGGACAAAAACATCTATATCCTACACTCATAATTTTAGCAAGTGGTATGATAATACATGGTATTAGGACAAAACATTCCTATCCCACACAAATAATATCAATCAAATAATGGAGATTCAAGGGCTAGAAATTTGCCACCTAAAAAGGCAAACCTATCATACTTGTTTAAGACAAAAAAAATGGAAATGAATCCCTAAATCAAAGGGACCTTGTCCTTTATCTTAAGAACATATCATCATAATTTTCAAAATACAAATCTCCTTTTCCTATGCATATTTTGACTAAGGAAGAGGAAGACAAGAACATAAGTTGTTTGTTTTCCAAAAATTCAACAAAGTGTATCCTAATTGTGATAAGGTAGACCCATGATCATGAAAGGTGTATTATTTGGTGGTCTATATAAGCAAAATCCAACCCTACAACATTTTAATTTCGTCCAAGTGAGAAAGAGAGAGAAATAGAAGCAAGGTAGAGTGAGGAAAGGAGAGAAAGAGAGGAGAAGAAAGGAAGGAAGAAGAAGGAGAAGTTTAGAAGGCTAAGTACTCAAGGTAAGTTACCTTAATCTCCACTTGAGTCCATTTTTCTTCTTAATCCTTGAGGTTCAAAAATTCACCCTCCTTCTCTTACCAAAGCTGCTAGAAAAGCTAAGGGAAGGAAGGAATCTTTCTACTTCTTTCAAGAGGAAACAAGAAAACCAATTCACTAAGTAAGCTAGGGAGATTCTTAGGTAAGTTTAACAATATTTCTTTTTGAAGAAAACTTTTGAAACTTATAATATTTATATGAGATTTTGATCTTAAAACTTTTATGATTGGTCATGATGTTGCTATATCATGTTACATATTGATCTTGCATGTGATGTATGTTTGAATACTTAGGTTGGTGTAGATAGTTCTGCATGGGTATGGCTATGGTTGGCAGAATTTTAAGCTTCAGTGTTTTAATTTCTGGGCATTATCTATAGGGAATTAAAATAAATGGTTAACATAATAATTAAAGATATATGTGTAACATATTTTTAGCCACTGGAATCATTCAATTTGGAGTCCATATGAGGTAGATATGTTCCGATTAGTAAGCAATGGTCAGAAAATGGTTCATCAGGGAAGAATATGTTCGGATAGCTTATGTGTTTTAATTTTTGGGAATTATATGTATGGAATTAAAATAAATAGTTAACATAAGAATTAAAGATATATGTGTCATGGATATTTAGCCACTGGAATCATTCAATTTAGAGTTCATATGAGGTAGATATGTTCCGATTAGTAAACAAAGGTCAGAAAATGGTTAATCATGGAAGAATATGTTAGGATAACTTCGGTGTTTTAAATTCTGGGACAATTATATAAGGAATTAAAATAAATAGTTCACATATGAATTATATATTTTTGTGTTACGGATGTTTAGCCACTGGAATCACTTAATTTGGAATTCTTATGTGGGAGATATAGTCAGATTAGTAAGTAAAGGTTAGAACCTACCCGAGAAGAAATAATATTGAATTTAAGGGATTAATAACACCATGATTTGTTACTATTTGACTGATATTATTAACATAAGAGTTTTAGATAATTGTCTTTGCTTTCCATAGACACCAAGATCACCTTAATCGGAGTTAAAATAAGGGAGTTATATTCTGATTAGTGAGCAAAGGTCACAAAACACTGCCAGGCCGTGTTCTGGTTGCTTCAAGCACGGGCTAGCCTTGTTCGGGGCTATTTTTGAGTACATTTGAAGTATTTTTAAAGCATGGCCGTGTCCTGGAACATGGACAGACCGTGTTGGAAGCTGATTAAGCCTATTTTCAATATTTTTCTACCCTAGATGAACTTGTTTAACTATAGGGTAATAGTACAAATCAAATTGGAGAACAATGCTCTATAAATTTGTAAGAACATGTGTTGGAAATGATATAAATAAGAAGAAACTTACTAAAGGCCAAGCATAAAGAGAAGGTTAGATATGATGAAAACCTACATCAAGAAAATAAAGAAATAAAATTAATATTTAAAAAAGAAGACGAATCTTATAAATGAAAATAATAAATGACTAGTATATGCCATAGCCATTGCCATTGTATGAACTTCTTACTATCTTAAGTGTGAAATTCTGACATGGAAATATTTTATAAAGTGATATTTGAAATGGTTATGTTCATAGCATGATTACCAATGATTTATGGTAATAGTTATATTTTGATGAACATACTTGTCATTGAAAGCATATTTTTGGCTATCATTGTGAAAAGAAAAGAAATGAGCACGGTCACATGGCAATCCGTGTGGTGCACCAGTAAGGGACGCCCTACCAACGGTTATGGTCATGTTAATGAGAAAAGAAAGAGAAAGTGGGCCATGTTGGACGGAGCGAGAAAAGCCCGTACCGGAGACTAGAAGATACTCACCCTGACCGGGGTAGCTTGAAATGAGAATAAGTTAATGGCCATCATATGATATTCTGAAAATAGTTAATCCTGTCATACATATCATTGTGATTCTTATGTGCATAGATATAATGCATTCATGTGACCGAAGATATTTTCTGTAGTTTATACAGCTGAACATGACATGATGAACTATATTGATGGTAAATTATGATTTATTGTTGAACTTACTGGGAATTAATTCTCACTATATTTCCATATCATGTTCAGAAGAATAAATATGCAGATTTTCTCTATGACACTTATTATTTCTGTATGTTGGATCGAGGTGCCCTACCTTGGGCAACTTCCAGTTATTTCAGATGTATCTGTTGTAGATGTGACTGAGATTCCGGTGGATGTGCCACCCGCACCAGTGTCCTCGGAAGTAGTCGACATAGATGATTAAAACTAATATGTATCTTTGTACAAATGTTTGTAAAATAATGGTGTGTAGTTTGTAAAATAATAGTGTGTATGGAAACTCAATATTGTATCACTGTTAATAACAATTATGCTTGGTTAAAGTGATTATTATTACGAGTTAAGTGGTTAGAATTAAAGTAGTAATAACTTCATGGAATTTTACAAATATAAAAAAAATTTACATTTACATAAATGGAGTTGTTACACCATACTGCATTCAGATGAAGACATTTTATAACGGCCTTAATGCTCAGACATAAACCATAGTGGATGCAGCGGCTAATGGGCACTGCTGTCTAAAACATACAATAAGGCACATGAGCTGCTCGAAAGAATGGCTACCAATAACTATCAATGGCCTATGAATAGAGTCTCAACTGGAAAGAAGATATCAGGCATGCATGAAGTGAGTGAAGTCACTTCTCTTACAGCGCAGCTAGCTTCATTAGTAAATGTCCTAAAAAACTAGCAGCTAAGCCACCCTCAAGCAGCTAATGTAGTCCAGGAGAGTGGAGCATCTTGTGTTCTATGCAATGGGACTCATCTATTTGACAGCTGTCCCTCAAATTTGGAATCTGTATGCTATGTGGGAAACATGAATCGCAACAACAATCCCTACTCAAACACGTATAACTCGGGCTGGAGGCAGCATCCCAATTTTTCTTGGAATAACTACAGTATTGGACAGGGGAGCAACTCTACCCCACATAGGCCACAAGCCTCCCCTGGATTTCAACAGCAAAGGCATCAGCCAAATGAAACTCCTACTTCCTTGGAGTCCCTATTAAAGGAATACATGGCAAGGAATGATGTAATGATACTGACATCATTAAGAAATCTGGAGACCCAAGTGGGACAGCTTGCCAATAAATTAAAGAGCAGACCTCTAGGGACACTTCTAAGCAATACTGAAGTCCCTAAGAGAAAAAGAAAAGAGCACTGCAAGGCTATAGCTCTAAGAAGTGGGAAGGTGGTGGAAGCACCCAAAGCAAGAAGATAGGACTAGAAAAATCCCACGGTACCCCTAAAGAAGAAGGAAGACAAGCAGAGGCAAGTCGAGGAAGAAAGGGAGGAAGCAGGAATCTCTGGAGAAAATGCTCCAGCTCTGCCAGAGCAAAATGCTACAGCTCTGCCACAGCAAAATACTGCATCTTTTCCATAGCAAAACGTGCAGCAAAATAAACTACCTTCACCATTTCCTCAAATATTCCAAAAGCAACAGAATGACCAACAGTTTAGAAGATTCTTGGATGTTCTCAAATAGCTGCACATCAACATCCCCTTGGTGGAAGCACTAGAACAAATGCCAAACTACGTAAAGTTCATGAAGGACATCTTGACCAAGAATAGGAGATTTGGGGAGTTTGAGACTGTTGCTCTTACATGGGAATGCAGTGTTGTGCTGCAGAATAAGCTGCCACCCAAGCTCAAGGATCCAGGCAGTTTCACCATACCATGTTCTATCGGGAACCAGTATTTTGGCAAGGCACTTTGTGACTTGGGAGCAAGCATCAACCTTATGCCAATGGCCATATTCAAGAAGCTGGGGATTGGAGAAGCAAGGCCTACCACAGTTTCACTACAATTGGAAGATAGATCCATTGCACATCTAGAAGGGAAAATTGAGGATGTCCTAGTTAAGGTGGACAAATTCATTTTCCCAATAGGTTTTATAACTTTGGACTATAAAGATGATGCGAAGGTGCCAATTATTTTGGGCAGACCATTCCTAGCAACTGGTTGAATATTAATTGATGTTCAAAAAGGGGAACCAACCATGAGAGTCCAGGATGAGCAAGTTACATTCAATGTACTCCAGTCCATGAAGTTTCCAAGTAAAGTAGAGGAATGTTCAGTAGTGTCTATGATAGAGACATTGGCATCAGAGCAATTCAAAAAATGCTGCAAGGGCCCAACACCAGTTGTATAGATAGATAACTCAGATTTAGAAGGGCAAAACGAGAAGGAATGGGTCTAAATTGAAGCTAGACACGGCACTGGGAAGCAAGGGCCGATGAAGGAGCCATTAGACTTGTCCTCACCAGAGTCCAGGCTACCGAAGGTATTAGAGGAGGAAACACCAATGTTGGAGCTAAAGCCACTACTAGCACACCTCAAGTATGCATATCTAAGAGAAACAACCACTCTTCCTGTGATCATCTCAGCACTCTTGACAAGAGAGCAAGAGGAGAAACTAGTCTTGACGTTGAAAAAATTTAGAAAAGCGATTGGTTGGACCCTTGCTTATATTAAAGGTATCAGCCTTTCATTTTGCATGCATAAGATCCTTTTGGAGAGCAATGACAAAGGGTCCATAGAACCTCAACGGAGGCTCAACCCAATAATGAAGGAGGTGGTAAAGAAGGAAATCATCAAGTGGTTAGATGTTGGGATTATTTACCCCATATCAAAAAGCTCCTGGGTTAGTCCAATCCAATGTGTACCTAAGAAAGGGGGCATGACTATGGTGGAAAATGAAAACAATGAGCTCATCCCCACCAAGGTTGTGACTGGCTGGAGGATTTGCATGGTCTACTGGAAACTGAACAAAAGCACCAGGAAAGATCACTTTCCCCTACCATTCATTGACTAAATACTAGATAGACTTGTAGGAAGGAAATATTATTGCTTCCTATATAGGTATTCGGGGTATAATCTGATTGCTATAGCACCCAAAGACCAGCATAAGACTACATTCAAATGTCCTTATGGCATCTTTACATTTCGAAGGATGTCGTTTGGACTATGCAATGCTCCAGTAACTTTCTAGAGGTGCATGATGGCAATCTTCACAGATATGGCTGAGCAATTTGTGCAAATTTTCATGGATGACTTCTCAGTTTTCAGGGACTCCTTCGACCTATGTTTGGGAAACCTTGCTAAGGTCCTACAAAGATGTGAGGAAACACACTTGGTGCTGAATTGGAAAAAGTGTCAATTCATGGTGAAGGAGGGGATTGTGCTGGGACATAAAGTTTCTCAAAACGGACTGGAGGTTGACAAAGCCAAAGTAGAGATCATAGAGAAGCTGCCTCCTCCCACGTCAGTCAAGGGCATCAGAAGCTTCCTTGGCCATGCAGGATTCTACAGGAGGTTCATCAAGGACATCTCCAAGGTTGCTAGACCTCTATGCAGTTTGCTAGAGAAGGACATAATTTTCAGCTTTGATGAAAGCTGCATAATACCATTCTGTGACCTCAAGTAGAAATTAAGCACAACACCAGTTATTGTGGCACCAGACTGGACTTCTCCATTTGAGCTAATGTGTGATGCAAGTGAGGCAGTATTGGGAGCAGTCCTGAGGCAGGGTAGGAATAAGGCTTTTCATTATATATATTATGCAAGCAAGACACTGCAAGGGGCCCTGCTAAACTACACAGTGACAGAGAAGGAGTTGCTTGCAGTGGTATTTGTCTTTGAGAAATTTAGATCATATTTGGTAGGAACAAAAGTGATTATGCACACAGACCATTCTGCCATCAAACACCTGGTTAGGAAAAAAGATTCTAAACCCAGGCTCATTAGATAGGTGCTCTTGCTCCAGGAATTTGATCTGGAGATTAGGGATAGAAAGGGAATTGAAAATCAGGTGGCAGACCATCTCTCGAGACTGGAAAAGGCACGCACAAGAGCAGAAAAAATTAATGAGAAATTCCCATATGAACAACTCTTCCTCATGTCCCAAGTTGTGGTGCCATGGTATGCTGACTATGTAAACTACCTAGTGAGTGTCCTGCTTCTACCAGATTTGATGTCACAGCAGAAGAAGAAGTTTTTGCATGACGTGAACTCATACTACTGGGATGAACCATATCTCTTCAAGCAGTGTGCTGATCAGATAATAAGAAGATGCATTCCCAGCGAAGAGATAGAGCAAATCTTACAGCAATGCCGTGCTTCACCCAATGGAGGCCACTTTAGAGGAGTGAGGACTGTAAACAAGGTACTACAGGCAGGGTTCTACTAGCCTTCTCTATTCAAGGACTCCCACTCTTTTTTGATGCAATGCGACAGGTACCAGAGGACAGGAAACATATCTAGAAGGCATGAAATGCAACTAAACAACATCCTAGAAGTGTAATTATTCAATGTGTGAGGAATAGATTTCATGGGCCTATTCCCTTCGAGTTTTGGGAACCAATACATCTTGGTAGCTGTTGACTATGTCTCGAAATGGGTGGAAGCAAGTGCATCTCAAACAAATGAGGCAAAGGTGGTAACCAGATTTCTGAAGAAGAACATCATTACAAGGTTTAGAACCACCAGAGCCATCATCAGTGATGGAGGAACCCATTTCTACAATAGGCAGTTCAGAGCACTATTGGCTAAATATGGAGTAAGACATAAGGTGGCAACACCTTATCATCTGCAAACCAGCAAGCAAGCTGAAATCTCCAATGGGGAAATCAAGAAAATTCTAGAGAAAATGGTAGGCCCAACTAGGAAGGATTGATCCTCAAGGCTCCATGATGCATTGTGGGCCTATAAAACAGCCTATAAAACATAACTAGGGATGTCGCCATACAAGTTGGTGTTTGGTAAGGCTTGTCATCTACCAGTAGAGCTAGAGCATCGGGTGTATTGGGCAGTGAAGAAGTTAAATCTAAATTTGGAAGCTACTGGTGAGAAAAGGATGTAGTAGCTAAATGAGCTGGATGAGTTCCGTAGTAAGGCTTATGAGAATGCCAAGCTATACAAGGAGAAAGCAAAGCAATGGCATGACAAGAAGATACAACCAAGGAACTTTGAAATAGGACAGAGAGTGCTACTATACAACTCCAGGTTAACCCTGTTCTTTGGGAAATTAAAATCTCATTGGTCTGGTCCCTTCCGCATTAACAAGGTCTTCCCTTTTGGAATTGTTGAACTGGAAGAAGAAAAGGAAGGGAGGACATTCAGGGTTAACGAACAACAAACGTGATGTGGATTGCCAGCACACCTCAATTCATTTGTATGAGGGATGAACAGGGAAGAAGTCAGGCTGTTGACTCTAAAACAAGCGCTCTTGGGAGGCAACCCATGTTTAATTTCGTTGTTGTTTTATTTGATAGTTTATAGATAGCTTAAATTGTGAATTTAATATCATTTGTGTTTGTTTCACAGGTTGAGAAACACAGCACTTTGCAGGACAGCCTTTGCATTGCTGCAGCAAAACCGTGTGGAAGTTATTATTTGCTTTGCTGTAGCAAAATTATGTGCAAGCCACCTCTGCTGCTGCAAAATCATAGGAAATCCAGCTTTTGCCATGAGAGTTTCTGCAACAACGCATATAGCCCTGAAGAAAGGAGTCTCCCATTCAAAAGAAAACTTTATATATATATATATACACGAAGAGGCACCAAGGGCTTGAGACAAAAGAGAAGCTATCAAAAGCAAAAAATAGGGCGGGAAAACTTGGTGAAGCCCATAAGTCACGAACACACGTCCTTACCCCCCTCATTTCACCCCTGTGCACAACAGCTTTTGTAATTCCTCTCATCCCCTTCGTATTCCCTTTTGCATCATGAGTGTCCTACGTTCCTCTCATCCTCTTCCTCTAGCACCTTGAGTACCTTTCTCTACTTCCAACCCCTTCACATTTCGGGAACCTCCCTTTGCACAATAGAAGCCTGCATCTTTCTCAGAATTTCCCCACCCACAACCAACAATGCTGAGGATTAATACTGTGGAAAGGAAAGAGAGCAAGGTGCAAAAGTTCACCACTGAAGAAAATAAGTAGAGACACGATGAAGAAATCCTGCTACAAAATTTTTTGCGCAGAGAAGGGTTTCACCTTCACCGCGAAGGAGGATTTGGGTCTGCCGATGTATGTGGCAGCCATGGTCAAGCAGAGGGGATGGGAAACCTTCGCTAGTCACTCGCGAACTGCCCTTATCCAACTGGTAAGGGAGTTCTATGCTAACTTTCCACAATACAACAAGGAGTGGGTCAAAGTCAGGAAGAGTCGGGTTCTGTTCAACCAAGCCTCCATTAACAAGGCCTATAATTTTCCTGATGAGGAGGATGAATATGAAGAGCATTTAGAGGGTCTACAGGACCATGACTGGCAGGAAATGCTGACTCGGTTGTGCGTCCCAGGCACCAATTGGGACAAATCTCCACAGGTTGCCACCACCATCAATTGAGCCTCTTTGGTACCTGTAGCAAGGGTGTGGTACCAATTTCTTAAAACTCGCCTTTTGCCCTCCACACATGGACAAATGGTGAGTAGAGACAAAGTAACAATGGTGGATGCTATCATCTTAGGCAGACCTATTAATATGGGCAGAGTCATCAGTGAACAAATTAGAGTGTGTGTAAGCCGGAGAAAGGGAAGTCTCATCTTTCCTTCCCTCATCACTCTGCTGTGCCAGAATAGCCGAGTGCCCATCTCAATAGATGAGGAAACCCTCAAGGTGGGTAGTCCCATAAGCACCTTCATCATAGCTTGGATAGTCCAAGATAAGGGTGAACCAGTTGGCCCACAAGGCCCACCACATCCTGAAGACCAAGGTGCATCCACCTCTACCCCCCATTCATCTGCCAAGACCCTGCAGTTGCTACTGCAGTAGCAAACCACAATTCTGCAATAGCAATCCCTGCTCCTCAAACGCCAGAAAATCTTCTAGCAATATCAAGAGAAAAGGGATATGGCGCTCCAATAAATGCTCGAAAAAAACTTCAGGCAATTCTTCCCCTTCCCAGACTTTCCCTCAGACCTCCTGCACGACCCCACTAGGGAAGAACAACCGGTCCCCAAGCCTTAGTCCAAAGTAGGACAAGAGTCCCAAGACTCTTCCCATAACCATGAACAATAGCCATGCACACCAAGGACCCATGAGGAAGATGAGTCCTCAGAGGATGATGAGCCATTGGTAAAGAGGGTTGCGACCATCAGGAAAGGGAAGGGTAAACTCCAAAGCCCGCAAAGATCAGCACAACGAAGGAGTGGGCTCCAAAGCTTCTTAAAGTCTTCTGGGGGTCAATGCCACCAGGGTGCTACAGCATCCCTGCAAGCACCCTCAGGAAGTTCCCTTACCTCTTCTTCCCTCTCTGTTGTTTTAGCATTTTTCTTTTTTTACCCGGCTCTGCATGCTGCTGGTCATGTTTTCAAACTGTGCATCTTCATGGATTTGAAAATATAATCAGTAGTGGGGACACTGCTCAACATTAAATTTGGGGGGAGGGGTTGTGAATTAGTGATTGCTTCAATGTTTGCTGTGTTGGGAGATGAAATTAGTTTAGCTTTCGTAAATGTTGTAGTGTTTGCTGTGGCAATTTTTGTGTGTGACTGAATGATTGTGTTTTAATTTATGCTAGTTCTTCTATGAATCCCTGTATGATTATGCTGGAATGTGATTCTACATCTGTTAACTTTAGCAAATATGGAGTTCAATTAGGGAATTTTACAATTATCTATTGTTTTACATAGAAAAAAAATATGTCTTGTGTATTTCGTGACCTGTTGTTAGTTCTAGGAAACTCCATAAGGAGGGTTGGAACTTCATTGATACGCATGGCAACCCCACACGACTAGAACCTTCTTCTATTTAGCACATAATCAGTTTTAGCGAGAGAAATCTGGTGATCCTTCAGGAATTAGGCCTAAGTTTTTATAGTTAATATTGAGAGTCTCTTGTTGAAAAAAAAGGGCACGGGCTATGATCAGAAAGGTTTAAGTTTAGGGGAAAAAGAGGAAGAAGAGAGAAATGTTGCCACTCCAATGCCTCTAGTGTTCCTTAGTAACCAGGGGTATGCATGAGCCCCATGTATGCTTTTGCATAAAACAATGACATAGAGGTAAGAGTAGGATTTTGCTTCAGGGTGATAATGCTGAGTAACCGGGTGCCTTCATCTCACATGTTGGCATTTGCATCAAAAGGCACTAATGACCTTTGCTGAAATAAAAAAAATTTTAAAAAAAAGAGAAGAGAAAAGAAGAAGAAAGTAAGGTACAATTTTTTTTTACAAAAGAATCAAAAGATCAAAAATCAAGGAGCTACCCCATCTTATTTGCCCTGGCTGTGCCCATGTAGTATGCCAAACTTGTCTTGATTTAGGAGACTCGATATATTAGCAGGGGAATCTTAGGACTTTGACTTGATCTTTATCCAAGTGGCTCGTGTAAAACTGTCCACATCACACAAACAGTTTCGATGAAGGTTCTGGTTGAGGTTGGGGAAAAAGCTAGCAGGCACACATTTTTCCCTACATGGAAATAACTCTGAGAGTTGAGGGTTAGCAGCAGCACCACATGAAACTATACAGGGGTGCAGGGCTAGAGTTTAATAGAAAAGGTGAAAGGGGTAGAGTAAATTCCTTAAGGACAAGCAACCCTTCAAGTTTGGGGGAGTTTGATAGCTCTAATTCATTAAAGTTTCTCTATGCTTTACTGGGGTATTTTTTGTGCACTCTGACTTATTAGCATTCATACTCCCTGTTTTAATAAGATATTTTGCATTCCATGGATGCAAGATCAACATTCTGTTGCTGTGACAATTCGATATACATATGCAGCAAACATGAAAGCAAACCAATTGATACTGAGTGAGCTTGGCCCTTTTTAATATAATGCAGATGATGGGGAGCTGATCTTGTTTGATATTGTTGTAGGTGGCAAGGCATCAGAGCAATGCAGCAGGTGCAGCCACTAGCTAGCAGGGGAAAGGAGCACCCAACTAACACAGCAGACTGCTGGGTGGCACAGAAATTGCCTCCACTACTAGAAGGGGAGAGAAAACTGCTGGAAGAGGTGCTGGCCAAAAAGTAGGAAGAATGTTAGCATAATCAGGCCACTTTAATGGGACCACAAGGCCTGACTATAAAAGGCAGAAAATAGAGTACAGAAAGGAGGATGCTACAGAGACAAGGAGAGAAAGAGATAGAGTGAGCACAGAAATCCCTGGCAGGAGTGGGCTGTGAAAAACACTACAGCCTAGGATACGCTAATATCGCATGGTGAAGCATTGGAGCAAGACAGATACTACCGTTCCAGAATTCCTTTGATCCCTTTTGTGATTTTTATTATTTACCAGGAAACTGCATTTGTCTATTTATTTTTAGTTTTATCACTCAGACTGCATACTGGTGTTTTTCCAATGTCTGTAACGAGTTTAGCTATGAGGCTGGGCTAATTTCCAACCAGGGTTGTAGAAGGGTTGTAATAAACTCAAGCACTTTTTAATTTATCAATGATTTTGCTGCAACTTTGTTGTATCATTCAACTGTGAGTGTAAGTTTAAACTTGTGATAACTGAAATTTGATAAAGGAAGACTAGGCCAATATTTAACTGGAAGGGTGGTGGAGGCTGAAAAAAAAAAGTTGAATGAGTGGGATCAGCCAATATAGGGATGTATGGTGGTCCCATTTAGCCCAATAGTTGGATCTTGATGCAAAATTCTGGGGCTAGGATTGACGCAGGGATGTGTGTCCATACCCCAAAATTGCATGGGATAGAAGTCTGAAAAGACACCATTCTAGGACATACTAGGCACTGAAGAAATTGCGGTAGCAATTTCTATAGCATAGTGAGTGCAAAAGTTCATGGCAACCCTGAAGCAACCCTGGTCCACCTAATATCACTGTCTTTTATACCCGAGTATCCCTCAACTTAATTATAGCCTTATTTAGTTTACTCTACCTCTTGAACATAAATCTTGTGAACCAACCAAATTTTGCTACAGCATTTCACAAGTCAAAGCATTCTATAGTAGTTTTTAGTACACTCCTCGAGGGACGATACTCACTCATCATTTTATTACTTGGTCATGATACGTACACTTGCGTTCTGACATTGCATACACACTTTGTAACCAACACCTAGATCAAATCTACTCAAGCATAATAGAAACAGAAACCAAAATCATATTAGGAATCATAAGTGTTCAATACAAACGAAAAAAAGAAAAGAATAGAAATAGAGATGGAAGTAAAGTAAAGAGATAAAACTTGGTTTGCAGAATGTAAAGATGAAATACAATGCTTGAATTGCTGTAAATGCTACTCTAAGAACATGAATTAAACACTAATCCTACTCTAAACCTAATCTAATGGTGCTTCCTAAGCCTAAAACTAAGTAAAAGTAAGTCTTAGTGTGTCTGGATATCCTCCTCTATGTTTCCCAATGTATATATATCAACTTGGATGCTCAAAACCCTAAAAATCACGTAGTGTACGGACACGAAGCATGGTCGTGTTCCAAGACACGGCCTGGCTATGCTTCGGGCTGGATTATGGGAGAAAATACATTCTTTGCACAGAGTACGGCCTGGCCGTGTTTGAGGTTGCTAGGCTCTTTTCTTGCCAATTTCTTCTAGGTTGCCTCCTTCCTTCCTCCTCAGTATGTTCCAAGTCTATATGGCTCCTCACATGAGTGTTTTCCTTTGCTTCTTGGTCTCTTTTGGTCACCTACAAGCATAAATCCAACCAAAGCAATATCCAGAGCAAAGCATAACCAAAAGTAAGGGAATAATCACTAGTTTACTTTAAATTAAGGGTTAAAATATAATCCTTAAGCACTCAAATTTCCCTTTTATCAATTTTTATATACTTAATATGGAGAGTGGTGATTAAACCTTTGCAATTTTGTTTGGAAGACCATTCTTAAAAACATCCAAGGCCGTAGTAGATGTTCATAGTGCCACACTAACAATAGAATTTGAAGAAAAAATTATGAAATTCAGTAATTGTAGTGCCTTGAAAGATCTTACTACCTATGCTATTAATATGATAAATTTTGTAGCACAGGATGTTGAGCCTTTAGAGAAAAAGGTTGAGGAACTAGCCTTGAGTGTTTACTTGCAAGCAGATAATGAAGAATTAAAAGTATCTCCAAAAGTACAAGAAACAGGTAAGGATCCCCATACCCCAGTACTAAAGTCTAATGAAACAAGCGCGTATTCTATTTTATAGGATCCTGGATCCAATTTGTCACCTCTTCCTAATCACCTAAAATACTTGGAAGCTGGAGATGTAGCACCTATCATAGTTGCCACGAATCTAGGTGCTTAGAAAGAGGAGGCATTGATGCATATTCTTCAAAAAAAAGGAAGTGCCATTACAAAAATAATTGCAAACCTTAAAGGCATAGACCCAACTGTAGAATTGCATCAAGCTCTAAATATCAAAGGGGTTAGACCCCGTAAAGGTAAGAATTGTCTCCCTTTGTTTGGACCCTTTGTTATTACTAATGTGGTTGCTTGTCGAGAAATATAACTTCAAGGTTTGAATCAGTACCAAAAATTTTAGATTAAAGTAGACATCAAGGATCTTCTATGAATGAGATAGGGTGCTTTGAGTCGAGGCAACAACATTAAATAAAGGCACTTATTGGGAGGCAACCCAACATAGTAATTCAAAAAAAGAGAGGTGAAAATTAGAAATATTCAGGGTTTAATAATGCAGCATTCTCTTTCTACCCCAAACATATAGAGGGAAGTTCCGCTAGACACAACTTCCTTTTATTACTTATCTCTTCTATTTCCATCTTTTCTATTTACATTGGGGACAATATAAATTCTTAAGTGTGAGGGGTCAATTTATGATTAATCTTGATAAGTGTATAATAAATCATATATTTAGGTGCTATTTACTTAGCTATTTGCTACAATAAACTTCTATGATCTATGCACTTTTATTCTAGCTATTAAACAGTGTGAGCATGTGGTGTTATCTCAACATTTGAGTTTACGTTAGGCAGAACCAATAGCAAATGATATAACTATTTAAATTCTCACTAGCTCTTGAGAGACGTAGGAAATTAATGAGTATGTGTAATTTTAATTCATTTGAAATTTCTTATATCCCATTGTTTAGAATCCTAAAATTTTTTTGCACAGTAACTTGAGTATTTAATTTTTCTTTTACTCAGAGAAAGTTTATGTAACTCAAAATATTTCATAATCTCAATAAATTTCTAGAACTTATTTAAATGCTACTTGAGGAAAAATCCTAGGCTGATACTATTAATTCGGAGATGATTCAGACATTATTTGATAAGATTGAGCTTTTCATGAAAGGAGCCATATGGACTTGGACCATGCTGAGGAGGAAGCCAGGAGGTAACCCTGAAGAAATTGGCAAATTCTAAGCCTGGCATCTTGAAGTATGGCCAGGCCGTGCTTGGTGTGCATGAAGCACGAGCAAGGCGTGCTTTGTGTGAAAAGTGGAGAATTTCCCAGATTTCCAGCCCGAAGCATGGCCGTGCTTCGTATCTGTACACCACGTGATTTTTAGGGTTTTGAGCAGCCTAGTGGTTATAAATACATGGGGAAGTGTATCCAAGAAGATACATACACTTACAAACATTCTAGACTTAGTTTTTAGGATTAGAAAACAATCTTAGATTAGGTTGTTACTAGAATCATTGTTTAATTTATCTTCTAGAGTAGGATTTATAACAATTGAAGCATTATATTTCATCTTTACATTCTGCAATTCAGGTTTCATCTTTCTACTTTAGTTCTCTACTTCTACTTTTACTCCTTCTCTTGAATTGTATCGAACTTGAATGATTTACTTAATGAATATGATTTTGGTTTATGTTTCTATGATGTGTGAGTAGATATTGATATAGGATTTTGGTAAACTCATTTATGGTATGATGATATTGCATTGCAGAGTGGAATGTTGGAACCCTAATTATGATTACTTCTAGATTAATTAGGATTATCTATTATGTGCATGAATGAGAGTTGGTAGAATGCCTGATCACTAATCTATCACGTCTTAGGTATTTAATTGATGGACCGAAAGGTGAAAGTTAAAACTGGAACCTAATAGTTAATTAGGGATATCTTAATCATGAAAGTAGTTTAAGGTTCTCTAGGAACGAATCAATTAGTGGACAAGAGAAAACTGATTAATTGTATTCCATGGTTGGCATAGAACTTAATGGACCTAGGTTGAACTAAGAACCACGAAAGTAGGCAATTGGATTAACCTATCTACGATTAGTAATGCTTGAAAGAGGTTGTTAGTTAATTCAGGCTAAACCATCCCCAATTATCTAGATAATTGCAATTAGAGGTACATGTTGAATGTTGAATATCATAAGTGTGGTGAAACCTAACCCTAGGCTTTTATTAATTGAATTACTTATTAGTTTAATTGTGACAAACTTTCTATCGCATTAGATCGATTTAGATAGCATATTTCGTATAATTCTAGTAGTTGACATTGTTCTCTGTGGGATACGACCTGTATTCGCTGGACTAGCTACAGCTACGTCATGCATTTGTGGTTAATTATAAAACATACACAACAAGTTTTTGGCACCGTTGTCGAGGAACAATCGTCAATATTAGATATATTGCGAAATAGCTAGACTAGATCACTTTCCTTTAATTTTTTTTTGCATTATTTTATCTTGCTGATTTTTGCCTCTTTTCTTCCTTTATAGGTGTGTTTCTCTTTTATGCGAAGAGAACGTGAGTTCATCGCTGAATTTGATCCAAAAATTGAATGCACATTATGAAGGAGAAGAAAAAGACAGCAGCAAGAACATTCTGCACCTACCATGGCAGAAAGAGATAATCGTTCTCTTAAGGACTTCATCGTTCTTGATGCTCATGGACTGAATCTCAATATTGTCAGATCGGTTGTTGAGGCCAATAACTTTGAGCTAAAGCCTTCTCTTTAGCAGATGGTTAAGCAGAATCAGTTTAGAGGGTCACCTACTGAAGACCCTAATCTCCTTGTATCAGTCTTTTTGGAATACTGTGACACATTAAAGATGAATTGAGTATCCTCTGATGCCATTAGACTGAGACTATTCCCATTCTCTCTGTGGGACAAGGCCCGTACATAGTTGCATTCTCTTCCATCAAGGTTAATAACTATATGGTAGCAGCTTTCTCAAGTTTTCTTGGCCAAATACTTCCCACCATGTAAGACAACTCATCTTAGGAACCAAATCACTACCTTTGCTAAAAAAGATGGTGAGTCTTTGTATGATGCTTGAGAGAGATTTAAAGAGCTCCTCAGAATATGCCCACGCCATGGGTTGGAGAAGTGGCTCATAGTCCATACATTCTACAATGTACGGATGAAAGGGAAAAAGAAAGGGAAAATCAAAAGGAACAAAAAAATCCAATATACAGATGAAAGTTTATACAGTGGGAGAAAGAAAAGAAATAAAGAAGCAAGGAAAACAAGGATTTAAATGCAGCAAAGCGAGGGAATAAGTGTAGGGGAAAACCCCCTAAGTTTTAGAAAGCTCAAGACATTAGATTTAATCATGTGGTACTAGGTGATCGATTCTAAATCTATATCTTATACCTCACCTCGTAACCTAGCCACATTACAAACTAAATAAATTCCTTTTGATTTTAAAAAGTAATCTTAAACTACATTAGTGGAGAATAGCATGAAAAATAAGCTTATGAAAATCTTAAATAGAGATCCACACCCTAATTCTTGAGATATATAAAATTATTTGGGTAAAAGATAATTAAATCACTCAAAGACACACACACATTCAGGGCTCTAGAAAATAAATAATGAATTGCATTTGAGTTAAATTTTGCACATAATCATGATTTTTTTAAAAATTTCTTTAAGAGCATATAATTTTTGCTATGAAGGAACACATTGGTAAAGCCCTTCACTCATCTCACATATTGAATATTGTTCACATGAATAATTTTGCTTGAGGACAAGGAAAAGAGTAGGTGTGGGCGTATTTAATATGCTATAAATTAAGCATATCTTTAGCATGATTTTAGTTACTTTTCATTTAATTTAAGTAGAATATAAATAGGAATTAATTGAATTTTGTGTTTTGTATTTTAGGAAGAATAAAGAGGAAAAGAAAAGGAAAAATGAGAAAACATTATGAAAAAATGCTGATTTCTAACCCTTTGTCACTAATTGAGGTATATCTCTCCCATTTGGACTTCAATTGAGGGGATTCTAACAGATATAAAAATAAGAGACATAGGGCTACAACTTTTGCATGGCACTTTGGAAAATTTCAAAAGTTTCTGGGCACTACAACCCTCACAAGAGAGCACTACGTCGCCACGTCACAAGTTTTTTCGAGTACCGCGACATTGCAATTTCCTAAAACTAAGCGCTGTGGAACCCGAGCACTAGATACACTGAGTGTAACATCCTTAATTTTGTTTCTTTTATTAATAAAGGTACATAAATATATAATGTAACATCCCTAATTTTTTTTCTTTAAAGATACATAAATATTTAATTAAGGAAATAAATTTTATTAGACAATTTTTAGATATCTAAGGAAATATAATCCTTAGAAGTTCTTCACCTTATGGGTATGCATAGAATATGTTTCTAACATTAAGGGAACAAGTAAAGAGAGAAAACCTAATAAGAAAAATTAGAAATAATATACTAAACATAGGCGAAATTCTTTGGTAAGGAAGATAAATTTTTGTGAAGTAAATAAAGGTCTTAAAATTTTAAGAAGATTGGATTAGAGTAATTTTTCCTAAATTCAAGAGTTAGAAATTTCTAAGATTAACATCTCCACCCATAAATTGGGCTTTCACCTATGGACACTTCATATACAGTTTTTCCACTTCACATAAGTTTCTAGCAAGCCCATTGGATAACCTAAGCAAGAAATAAAACATAGACTTGGACTAGAATATAGAAATTGGACCAATAGCCCAAAAATTATGAAAATGTGACCAAGCCCTCCAAGAAAGGTAGAATTTTATCCAAAGCAAAGGAAATGGGTAGGAATGAGCCCAAATCCAATAGGGAAAAATAAAATAAAATAAATTATGTGATGAAATAATAGTGTAATAATAATAAAGATTAGGTTACATTGCATTAAGAAAAAAATTAAGCAAGTGGTGTGATATCCTACATTCATAATTTTAGCAAGTGGTATAATAATACATGGCATTAGGACAAAACATCTATATCCTACACTCATAATTTTAGCAAGTGGGTAATAATAGATAGCATTATGACAAAACATCCTTATCCTACACAAATAATTTTAGCTAAGCAAGGAAGATTCAAGGGTTGGAAATTTGCCACCTAAAAAGGCAAACCTATCATACTTGATTAAGAAAAAAGAAAAAGAAAATGAATCCCTAAATCAAAGGGAGCTTTTCCCTTGTCTTAAGAACATATCAGCATAATTTTCAAAATACAAATCTCCTTTTGCTATGCATATCTTGACTAAGGAAGAGGAAGACAAGAACATGAGTTGTTTGTTTTCCAAAAATCAACCAAGTGCATCCTAAATGTGATAAGGTAGACCCATGATCACGAAATTTGAATTTTTTGATAGCTTATTTAAGCAAAACCCATCTAGAAATTTTGACTTTGTTTCTCATCTACCATTGCCCTCAAGCTCTTCTCTAGGAGTCTGCATTTATTTATTAGAGGTATAAACTCCCTTATCTCCATAGCTACAACAGAATTCCTTATCTCCGAATTCAATCCCACTTCGAACTTAACAGCCTTCCATGCTTCATCAAGGTTAAATCACAAGTAAGTGGAGACCTTAGACAACTCCTCAAACTTTGCGATGTACTGGTCTACAGTTATGCTGCCTTGCCTAAGTTGGAGAAATTCAATCTCCTTCTCCGCCCACACAGTACTTGGGAAGTACTTTTCCAAAAAGGTGTCTTTGAACACCTGCCAGGTGATCTGCCTTCCCTGGTGAGCTAAAAGTTCTCTAGTTCCACGCCACCACTATTCTTCTTCATCTTTTAGCATATATGCAGCGAAGATAACTTGCTGCTCCTCAGTACAACCCATCACTTATCCACATTTCATCTACAATTAGGTCAAAGCGACCTTGAAAACAAGGTGGTCAAGTCCTTAGAAACTTAGATATGTCGTTATCATTCCCTGCCATCCGGTTATTAACACCATTCTCACCATTTAGGTTATTAGCATTCTGGAGGTATTGTAGAATTTGATTAGTGGTCGTTACCTGGTCTCAAATTTTCGTGGCAAGGTTGTGCAGGGTTTCCTCTGTATTGTTTGCCAGATTCCTCCTTGGTGGTGCCATTTCCTACTGTGGTAAAAACAAAGTTATGCTGTTATTAAGGTGATCAAGCCCAATAGTTAGTTTCAAATATATTTAACAGCAGTCATAACACCACCTCGGCATATAGATAGGAAACACTAGTAATTTCTTACCTATATGAAATCATGGATCCCTTACACAGCACAGCCACAACATACTCAAGACACTATAGATCGATTTAGATAACCATCTACCCACTGGCCATCTAGGATCGACCTCCTCTGATACCAATTATGTAACAACTCCATTTATGTAACAAATTTTTTTCTTCTATATTTGTAAAATTCCATGAAGTTATTACCTTATTACAACTTAACTTAAAATAAGATTTATTTAATTTATACAATACCGAGCTTACATACACATCATTAATTTATAAACATCTGTACAAAAGTCTAATATATACATATTAACCCTAATCATCCACGTAGACTACTTTCAGGGACACTGGTGCGGGTGGCGGTACCTCCACTAGAATCTCAGTCACGTCTATTACAGATATATCCGATATAATCGGTAGTTGCCCAAGGTAGGGCAGCTCGATCCAATGTACAACAATAATAAGTGTCATGGAGAATAGATGCATAGTTAATCTTCTGAACATGATATAGAAAAATAGTGAGAATTAAATCCCAGTAGTTTTAACAATAAATCATAATTATCATCAATATAGCTCATCACATCACGTTCATCTGTATAAGCTATAGCAAAAACCTTTCGTCACATGAATGCACTTTATCTATGCCTATGAAAATCATACAAAAATGACATGTATGGCAGGATTAACTATTTTCAGAATATCATATGATGGCTATCAATTTATTCTTATATCAAGCTACCCCTGTCAGGGTGAGTATATTCTACTCTCCGGTATAGGCTTTTCTCGCTTCGTCCGACATAGTACACTTTCTCTTTCTTTTCTCATTAACAAAATCATAACCGTTGGTAGGGCGTCCCCTACTGGTGCACCACACGAGTTGCCATGTGACCGTGCTCATTTCTTTTCTTTTCACAATAATAGCCAAAAATATAATTTCAATAACAAGTATGTTCATTAAACTCACATCCAAATATAATTATTAACAAAAATCATTGGTAATCATGCCATGAACATAACCATTTCTAATATCACTTTATAAAATATTCTCATGTCAAAATTACACACTTAAGATGGTAAGAATTTCATGCAATAACAATGACTATGGCATATACTAGTCATTTATTATTTTTATTTATAAGATTCTTCTTCTTTTTTAACTATTATTTTTATCTCTTTATTTTCTTGATGTAGGTTTTCATCCTATCTGACCTTCTCTTACTAATCAGAGCATAACTCCCTCATTTTAACTCTGATTTAGATAATCTTGATGTCAATTTAAAGACAACAATTATTTAAAACTATTATGTTGAATAGTTTAGCCAACTATTAAAGCTTCTTGGTGATATTACTCCTTCACGTGACATGTTATTCCTTCTCGGGTAGTTTTTGACCTCTACTTACTAATATGTCCATATCTCTCTCATAAAAATTCCAAATTGAGTGATTCCAATGACTAAAATTCCATGACACATATATCTAAAACTTTTATGTTAACTAGATATTTTAATTCTATATATAATGTTCCTAAAATTCAAACACAGAGCTTTCCTAACAAATTCTTCCCTAATTAATCATTTTCTGACCACTGCTTACTAATTGGACCCAATCTACCTCATATGGACTCCAAATTGAGTGATTTTAGTGGATAAAAATCTGTGAGATTTAGATCTACATTTTTTAAGTTAACCATTTATTTTAAATCGTTACTAATTCTTCCCAAAATTTTAAAAATAGAAGCTTAAAATTTTGCCACCCATAGCCATACCTATGTAGAACTATCTACACCAACCTAAGTATTCAAACATACATCACATGCAAGATCAATATGTAACATGATATAGCAACATCCATGATCAATCATTAAAGTTCTAAGATCAAAATCCCATATAAATGTTACAAATTTCAAAACTTTTAAAAAAGAAATATTGTTAAACCTACCTAAGTATCTCCCTAGCTCACTTAGTGAATTCGTTTTCTTGTTTCCTCTTGAAGGAACTAGCAAGATTCCTCCCTTCCTTTAGCTCTTCTAGCAGCTTAAATAAGAGAAGGAGAGTGAGTTTTTTGAACCTTAAGAATGAAGAGAAAAGATGGATTCAAGTGGAGATTTAGCTAACTTGCCTTGAGCACTTAGTCCTCTAGACTTCTCCTTCCTCTCCTTTTCTCACTCTACATTGCTTATGTTTTTCCTCTCCCTCACTTGGACGAAATTCTAATGTTATAAGGGTGGATTTTGCTTAAATAGATTATCAAATAATTCAACCTTCATGATCATAGGTCTAACTTATCACAATTATGATGCACTTGGTTTATTTTTGGAAAACAAAAAACTCATGTTCTTGTCTTCCTCTTCCTTAGTCAAGATATGCATAGGAAAAGGAGATTTGTATTTTGAAAATTATGATAATATGTTCTTAAGACAAGGGAAAAGTTCCCTTTTGATTTAGGGATTCATTTCCTTTTTCTTTTATCTTAATCAAGTATGATAAGTTTACCTTTCTAACTGGCAAGTTTCTAGCCCTTGAATCTCCCTTACTTGGCTGAAATTATTTGTGTGGGATAGGAATGTTTTGTCCTAATGCCCTTTATTATGATACCACTTGCTAAAATTATGAGTGCAGGATATAAATGTTTTGTCCTAATTCCTTGTATTATCATATTACTAAAATTATGAATGTAGGATATAGATATTATCACACTACTTGCTAAATTTTTGTCTTAATGCCATGTAACCTAATCTTTATTATTATTACACTATTATTTCATCACATGATTTATTTTATTTTATTTTTCTTCATGGATTTGGGCTCATTCCTAACCATTTCCTTTGCTTTGGATAAAATTCTATCTTTCTTGGAGGGCTTGGTCACATTTTCATAATTTTTGGGCTATCGGTCCAACTTCT
This sequence comes from Gleditsia sinensis, assembly GCA_037074535.1. NCBI lineage: Eukaryota > Viridiplantae > Streptophyta > Magnoliopsida > Fabales > Fabaceae > Gleditsia > Gleditsia sinensis. The sequence goes on along the minus strand of CM073465.1, from coordinate 45,064,604 downwards.
ATATTCTAGTTCAAGTCTATGTTTTATTTCTTGCTTAGGTTATCCAATGGGCTTGCTAGAAACTTATGTAAAGTGGAAAAACTCTATATGAAGTGTCCATAGGTCAAAACCCAATTTATTGGTGGAGATGTTAAACTTAGAAATTTCTAACTCTTGAATTAAGAACAATTACCCTAATCCAATCTCCTTAAAATTTTAAGACCTTTACTTACTTCACAAAAATATATCTTCATTACTAAAGAATTTTGCCTATCTTTAGTATGTTATTTCTAATTTTTCCTATTAGGTTTTCTCTCTTTACTTGTTCCCTTAATGTTAGAAACATTTTCTATGCATACACATAAGGTGAAGAATTTCTAAGGATTATATTTCCTTAAAGATCTAAACGTTCTCTAATAAATTTTATTTCCTTAATTAAATATTTATGTATCTTTAAGAAAACAAAATTAGGGATGTTACATTATATATTTATGTACTTTTATTAATAAAAGAAACAAAATTAAGGATGTTACACTAGGGAATCTTACTAGTGTATTGTATGTCTTTATCTACTGTTGAATTAGGTTTTGAACCAAGTTTTCAATACTTTATTCAAGAAGCAAATAGGATTAAGGGTTTTGGATTATAATTCATTAACCCTATGATGAATGATCAACTAAATTAAATATAACCGATGTGTTTATTGTTATTTAGCTCTATTAGTTTCTCTCGTTCTTCATGCAATTAATAGGTTAGACTTTACCGATGTGCTAAAGGATATCTTATTAATTAGGGTTTAATTGGTATGATTGTTAGCAATTCACTAGATTTAAGGAGGAACAAGGATAGAATCCCAATGATAGATATTTGGTTTAAGATTGATGGTTTTGTCAGTGATCAATGCAATCCCGTGATGGTGAATATCGACCGAAGCCAACGTCTCTCTTAATAATCACTCACTTAATTATTTTCGTTATTTCTTACTTTCTTTTATTTGCAAATATCAATCCCCCCTTTTATCAATCACATAAGGTAATAACAGTCTCTATGGGATCGACCCTTACTCCCACTACTACAGATTAGTTGAGAGGTAAGGTATCAATTTGGGTGTACCTGTGATAGTACACACCAAATTTTGGCACCGTTGCCGGGGACTGTGTCTATTTACCTTTTGTGATTTTCTCTTCTTTAATTTTTGATCAGAACTTTGAATATGGTAGCCAATTTTCAACAATTTGGCACTAGGCTGGGCTCTCCATTAGGACATGCTGGTGAGGTCTACAGTTCCTCGATTGAACAACAACTTACAAATTTAACTTCTCTTGTTCGTCAACGTGTAGAAAATATGCAAAGAGAGAAGTACTATTGAAATCATTCAGCCATGGGGTATCCTTCTAATGGGTACCTAACTTTCTGTGAAGAATCATTTGAGTTGGTAAATATGCTTAGTGGTTTCCCTAGGCCACCATAAGGGAGGTATGATTCCTATTTAAACATGTATAATCCTATATGAAAAGATCATTCCAACTTTAGGTATGGGAATGTACAAAATTGGCCTGGAGAATAAGATTTTACAAATTTTTAGCATAACCAACATGCCTATTATCCTAGACAGACTATATCTCAGGATTCCCAGGTAAGTAGTTCTTTAGAATAAATCATTAAATCTCTTGCACATAATACTCATCAATTTCAACAAGAGGTAAGGGCCAGCATCCAAAGCTTAACAAATCAAATGGGTCAACTAGTAACAATAGTCAATCGGCTAGAAACTCAAAATTTAGAAATTGAAAGTCCAGCCCCAGCATCATTAGTGGAAAAAATGAAAAATTCTGCATTGGACGAAAAAGATGACTTAGAAGTTAACACTAGTAAGCCTACTAAGAAAGAGGTTGTGGAATCTATCCTGAATGCCAAATTCTAAGAGAAAATTACAACAAGAGAGGAAGCTCCAAAAGTGCAGCAACCAGGTAAGGATCTTTCCATGTTCTTACCAATTTCTAATAAGATGCCTATACCTTCTATTTTGTAGTATCCTGACCTAGGCTTAAAGAGCTTCCCTAGCCACTTAAAGGGCATATACAGTGGAGAACCACTCTTAGTGATAACCTTAAATAAATATGCCTTACTCAAAGGTAGAGGAAAGCTGCCCCCTGCTTTGAAAAAAACTCAAAAAGATAAAATTAAATTGGATGCCAAAAGCTACTCAAGACATCGGTTATTCCAAGTAAGTTGAGTTCTAATTTAATTAAACCTTTGACTAATGCTGACTTTCCACCTCATAATGCAGCAGAACCTCTAAATTCTACACATTAAAAGGCAAGACCATTCAAAGTTGATATGAAGGATCCTCCATGAATTAAATGTGAAACTCTGAGTCGAGCCAATGACATTAAACCAAGCCACTTATTAGGAGGCAACCCAACATAGTAAAAAAAGAAAGAAAAAAAGGTGGATATCAGAAAAATTCAGGGTCCAGTAATGCAACATGTTCATTCCACCCCAAACAAATTCAGGGTAGTCCACTTAACTCATATGTTTTCATATATCCTTTCCTACTCTTATCTTTCTTTTACATTGAGGACAATGCCAAGTTTGAGTGTAGGGGTGGAAGTATATTTGTCTGAATAATTGGGATCCTATTTTGAGCATCAATTTTCTGATTTTCACTATTAATGCACTTTTATAGTGTTTAGCAAGTTGAATGATTGTGTGAGTGTTTCAATTTATATTTTGGGATGTTAGGCACAACCAAAAGCCAATTATATGACTATCCAAATTTTCTTTAGCTCTTGAAAAAAATGTAGAAAATTCATGGTTGTGTACAATTTCATCCCTTTTGTAATTTATTACTTTTGAGTTTAGAATCCTAAAATATTTTTGCACAATAACTTTGGGCATTCAATTTATCTTTTACTTATGCCTTGTTACATGTTGATAAGTGTATTAATACATATTTGTTAAATGATGTGGTGATGATATTATACATGATGATCACATGATATAAGGTATGTATTGTTGATAAGTATATTAATACATATTTGTTAAATAATATGGTGATAATATTATGCAAGATATTAGTGACGTACTTGATTAATGTATAACTTCATCATGGAGGTAATGACGATTAGAGATTAATGAATAGGTATGACACATACTTGAGGATTATGATGGGCATGCATATGATGTTATTAACATATGTTTTTTGATTAAATATGGTTGGAAACTGAAAAGATATTAAGATGTCGAGATGATCCTTCCCGAAGCAAAATGTCATGTGGCATCTTGCTGTGTTGAGGTGACTGACAAATAATTGAAAAGATTCATATGCAGGGTCCGGAGGACCCTCTTTGAAGCATGGTGGCTTGACAACAGGTGTTGCCTTGCTGTATTAAGGTGATTAACGGTTAAAATGATCCTCTCTGAAGCAAGATAGCCTGGCAACAAGTGTCACCCTTGCTGTATTGAGGACACTAACAAGCCCAGGATTACCCTTACCCAACTAAGGTGACCCGACAATATGTGGCACCTTACAGAGGTAAGGCAATTGAGGACTCGTGGCTACAAATGATTAGTCCTTGTTGTTTGACCTCATTGCTACAGACGACTAGTCATTGAGGGTTGAGATGTGGCTATAGACGATTAGTCACTGTAGAGGACCTCATGGCTATAGACGATTAGCTATTGAGGGTTGAGATGTGGCTTCAGAAGATTAGTCACTATTGAGGACCTCATGACTACAGACGATTAGTCATTGAGGGTTGAGATGTGGCTATAGACAATTAGTTACTGTTGTTAGACCTCATGGCTACAGACAGTTAGTCATTGAGGGTTGAGATGTGGCTATAGACGATTAGTCACTGTTGTTGGACTCATGGCTACAGACGATTAGTCACAATTTGCTGGATGTCATGGCTATAGATGATTAGTCATTGAGGGTTGAGATGTGGTTGCAGATGTTTAGTCACTGTTTGTTGACATCGTGGCTACAGATGCTTAGTCACTGAGGGTTGAAATATGGCTGCGGACGATCAGTCTTCATGCAAAAAAACACTGCTTATGAAATTTTAATTGTTGAACATATGACTATACTGTGTTAATCATGCATTTGTAATTATTATGACTTTTATTACAAAGAGAAAAGGTTTTTTGTAGTTTATACAGCTGGACATAACACTGTGATTTCTCTTATAATATGATGTTGTTAATGTTGAACCTATTGAGACTCTGTTCTCATTAATATTTGGTGTTATGTTCAAATAAAGGTAATTGAGATGCTGGAAGACTTCCTATCTTTGCTTGGGAGTTTCAAACGACGGGGATACCTTGGTTGGGTCAGTTGACCATTATGCATTTAATGTTGTGGAGATAATGATGCCAGCACCACCTCCTCCACCATTTATACTAGGGGTGATGTGTGGTATAGGGTCAAATGTTAAGTTAATATAATTTTGTGACTCATATATAAATCATAACCACTGATGTGGCCCTTTTAGTATGATGATAATACAATATGAACTGCATTTATTTTATGTGTATTATTTGATGTTGGAATGTGGTAACTGTATAAAAAAATCGATCGTTACAAAAACTTTGTTCAAAACCTAACTCGGCAGTAGATTTAGACATACAATATGCCAGTAGACCTCCCTAGAAATCATATGAACAATCATTAAGAAAAGATAAGAGTAGATGAATAATCAATACCCGGTTAAGATTGAACTAATAAAATCAATTTCAAATCTCACAATGCATAACTATCCCTTGAGGTTTCAATCTTTCTCTACCAACTAAAAGTAAATCAACCGTGCAGGGCCATAAAAAAATCTAAACAAGAATTAAAGAAGGTAATTAAGAGCTTGAATGATCTTTGATGCTTCCTTTCTTCCCTTTTTATAGATTAGCTTCTCCTCCTAGAAGCATGATTGTTTCTAGGTCAAAATCCGACCCATGTGGCATTAACTGGAGTAAAAAAGACCTCAATTGGAGTTCAAATGAGAGAGATATGCCACAATTAGTGATTGAAGGTCGAAAATCAACATTTTTTTATATTTTCTCTCTATTTTTCTCTTCTTTTCTTCTTTATTATTCCTAAAACATAAAACATAAAACTCAATTAAATCCTATTTATTTCCTACTCAAATTAAATAAAAATCAACTTAAAACATGCTAAAGACATGCTTAATTTATAGCATGTCAAATATATTAAGGGCATGGTGTTGGAGAAGGCAAAATGATGGGACAAATATCTATCATTAGAATAATTTTATTATAATAATAGTTACCATTTTAGTATCAAGATGGTACCTTATGAAACCTTATATGGTAGAAAGTGCATATCTCCTTTATACTGGCATGAAGTGGGAGAGAAGAATTTATTAGGCCGTGATTTAGTATAGCATACTTTTGAATAAATACAAAAGATTCAAGACAAGATGTAGGCATCTCAAAGCCAACAGAAGACCAATTTTGATAAAAGGAGAAAACCTTTGCAATTTGAAGGAAATGAGCATGTATTTCTAAAAAAAACTCTATTATTACTGCCACTGGTCAAGTTATGAATGTTAAGAAACTAAGTCTTAAGTATATCGGCCCTTACTAGATAATTCTCAAATTTTGAAGACAAAATTATTTTTAGGGGGGAGAATTGTAACATCCCCAATATTATTTTATTAAATAATATATAAATATAATATTAAACTATTAAGAAGAGGGAAAAGAGTTAGAATGGAACATTAAGAATGCTTTAGAAAATGGTAAAAGAAAATGCACTAAAAGCTTCCTTGTTAAAAGCCCTTAAAAACACCAAAATGGTTTAAATAGCCATAGAGAGAAACTAGCTAGGGTAATTCCCCATAAGGTGAAATGAGACAAATTAGTTTTATTATCTTTGAGGTAGATATCCATAGAAAATAAATAGAAGAATTTTATTCTTGGAGAAAATTAAGGGTAACATTGGAATTTCATAACTTCCTAAGGGCTAAAACTGTATATAAGGGATTAAGCTAGGAATATGTCCTTAATCATAACTTTAGAACCAATTATTATCTCTTCAATAGAGAATTAAAAGAATTTGGAATAATTGGATAATCTAAACAAGGTCTAAAGTAACCGTATGTCGAAATGTAATGGTAAGGGAAAGTTAGGAAATAAAGGATACTAAAGGGATATATTTGGAAGTTAAAGTATTTATTATTACTTGGAGAGGAAGGCACTCATAATCTTGAAGCCCAAAACTTTAGCCAAGAAGGAAAAGAAGAGGAGAAGGCTAAAAACCATAGAGAAAAAAGAAGAAAGAGAGAATGAGAAGAGAAAAGGAAACTAAGGTAATTTTCTTCCTCCTAACCTCTAGAACCCCTTATTCTCCTCATTTTAAGATTCTCAAATCACCGTTTTTCCATTGAAAAAGGTGCAAAAAATTGAGAGAAAAAGGAAAGGGTATGGCGGCCAAAGGATAGGAACAAAGTGGAACTTGCTAGAAAGCTAGAGGAAACTATATTTTGGTTGGTTTAATAATAATATTTCATTTAAATTCCATGTCTTTTGGGAGATATAAAAGTGTTATAAATCTTATACTTTAATGATAGATGGTGTATATTTATGATTTAAAAAGTAAAGTGGTTGGATGCATATGTAATGCATATATTATGTGTGAAATTGGTTTTGAATGGATGAAAATAGATTCTTGGAATGGATGGCTTTGGGAGTTAGAATTTATGCTTAATTTGAAAATGTGATCACCACAAAAATTGTTGGCCTACATATGATACTTCCATAGCAGTCAACGTAACAACTTCATTTTTTACATATATACATACATATATATATATATATATATATATATATATATACATATATACATATATATATATATATATATATATATATATATATATATATATTTGTAAAATCCCATAAAATCATTACTTCTTTACTTCTAATTACTTAACTCATAATAACATTCTATTATGTTAACCAAGCATAATCAAGGTTTAAGGTTTACCATTAACACTTATACAATTATAAGTTCACATACACATCATTAATCAAAACGTACGTACAAAAATCAAACATATAAATATATACATCTTATTCATTCATGTTGACCAATTCTGGAGATATGGGCGCGGGTGGTTCCACCTTCACAGGGATCTTAGCCAACTCGACCACAAACATCTTATTTATGCACATGGAAATATTTTAGGTAACATGAATGCACTTTATTTATGTACATGGAAATCAAGCAGTAATGACATGTATGACATGAATAACTATTTTTAGAATATTAAATGATGGCCATTAGCTTATTTTCATAACAAGCTACCCCGATCAAGGTGACCACTTTCTACTCTCTGGAACGGACTTTTCTCGCTCTATCTGACATGACACACTTTCTCTTTCTTTTCTCATCAGCATAATCATGGTTGTGAGTAGAGCGTCATCTACTGGTGCACCACACGGACCGCCATGTGATTGTACTCATTTATTTTCTTTTCTTTTCACATTAATAGCCAAAAATATGATTTCAATAACAAGTATGTTTATTTTGCTCACATGCTATAATTTATCATCAAAGCATAATCATTACAAAAAATTATTAGTAAAACACAATCTTGCCATAAACATAATCATTTGAAATTACCACGTTATAAAATATTTCTATGTCAAATTTACACACTTAAGATGATAAGGAGTTCATGCAATGGAAATGGCTAGGGCATACACTAGTCATTTATTATTTTTATTTATAAAATTCTTCTTCTTTCTTAAATATTATTTTCCTCTCTCACTAATCAGAGTATAAAACCTTCATTTTAAATCCGATTGAGGTGATCTTGGTGTCAATTTAAAGATAAGACAATCTTATAAAACCCTTGTGTTGAACATTCTAGTAAAATCTTAAATAATTGTGGTGTTACTACTCCCTTAAATTCAATGTTATTTCTTCTCGGTTAGGTTTAGACCTCTACTTACTAATCTGACCATATCTCCCTCGTATAGATTCCAAATTTAAAGATTCTAGTTACTAAAAATGCGTGATACATATATCTATATTTTGGATGTTAACTATTTCTTTTAATTCCCTACATATTTTTCCGAGAAATTCAAAACACAAGCTTACCTAACAGATTCTTCCCTAGTTAACTAGTTTCTAACCTCTGCTTACTAATCTGACCATATCACCCTCATATTGATTCCAATTTAAATGATTCCAGTGGCTAAAATTTAGTGAGGGATATATATATATATGTTTCATGTTAAGAATTTCTTTTAATTCCATATAGATTTATCCCCGAAATTCAAACACAGAAGTATACCTAACAAATTCTTCCCTGGTTAACCATTTTCTAACTACTGCTTACTAATTGGACAATATCTCCCTCATCTGGACTCTAAATTAAGTGATTCCAATGGATAAAATCTATTAGACATATATGTACTTTTTTTTATGTTAAACATTGCTTTTAATTCCTCATTGAGTTTTCCTAGAATTTTAAAAACAGAAGCTTCTCTCGTTACTCTGAAATCTAGTTTCCTAACCCAACCTTTCCTAAAGTTTTATTTCATCATTTTATTACGTCCTCTTCCATTTTATTCCTAATTTACAACTAATCATATTCTATCAATTTTTTAACATATTCAAATATACAAAATAGCAGCATAAAAGTTTCCCACCCATAGCCATACCTATGCAGAACTTTCCACACCAACCGAAATGTTCAAAACATCCATCATATACAAGATAACATTTAACATGATATAGTAACATTCATGACCAATCATCAAAGTAGGAAATATTGTAAATTTAAGCAAATTTCTAAGATCAAAATCTCATATAAATGTTACAAATTTCAAAACTTTTCTTCAAAAAAAGATATTGTTAAACCTACCTAAAAATCTCCCTAGCTCACTTATTGAAATTTTTTTTCTTGATTCCCCTTGAAGGAAGTGGTAAGATTCCACCCTTTCCTTAGCTTTTCCAGTAACTTAAATAAGAGGAGGGTTAGTTTTGAACCCCAAGGATGAAGGGAAAAGATGGATTAAAGTGGAGATTAAGCTAACTTATCTTGAGTACTTAGTCATCTAGACTTTTCCTTCTTCTTCCTTCCTTTCTCCTTATCTCTTTCTTTCCTTTCCTCACTCTACCTTGTTTCCATTTTTCCTCTCCCTCACTTGGACGAAATTATAATGTTATAAGGGTGGATTTTGCTTAAATAAACTATCAAGTGGTTCATGTCTTATAATCATGGGTCTACCTTATCACAATTATGATGCACTTGGTTTCTTTTTGGGGAAAGATCACTTATGTTCTTGTCTTCCTCTCCCCTTGTCAAGATATGCATAGAAAAAGAAGATTTATATTTGAAAATCATGATAAAATATTCTTAAGACAAGGAACAAGGTCCCGTTGATTTAGGGATTCATTTCTTTTTTTTTGTCTCACTCAAGTATGATAGGTTTGCCTTTCTAAGTGGCATATTTTTAGCCCTTGAATCTCCCTTACTTGGCTAAAATTATTTATGTAGGATAGGGATGTTTTGTCATAATTCCTTGTATTATTACCCAATTGCTAAAATTATGAATGTAGGATATAGATCTTTTGTCTTATTGCCTTGTAACCTACTCTTAAATTATGAAAAATTACCCTAATGCAATCTTTTTGAAATTTTAAGATCTTTACTTACTTCACAAAAAATTATCTTCCTTAACCAAGAATTTTGCCTCTCTTTAGTATGTTATTTCTAATTTTTCCTATTAGGTTTTCTCTCTTTACTTATTCCCTTAATGTTAGAAACATTTTCTATACATACACATAAGTTGAAGAATTTCTAAGGCTTATATTTCCTTAGATAATTAAAAATTGTTAAATAAATATTATTTCCTTAATTAAATATTTATGAACCTTTATTAATAAAAGAAACGAAATTAAGTTACATTTCTCTCCCCCTAAAAGAAATTTTGTCCTCAAAATTTCATAAATTACCTAATAAGAACAGTTGCAGATATTTCTTCCTCATGACTTCTCCTAACTCCCAAGTTGCTTCTTTCAGAGTCAAACCTTCCCATAACACCTGAACCAGAGAAATGGTCTTATTCCTCTATTGCTTCACGTCGATGTCCAATATGGATGCTGGTACTTGCTGGTATGTCATGTTTTCCTTTATTTGGATTGGTTCATCCTGTTTTACATGTGATGAATCTGGAAGATACTTCTAGAGTTGTGATACATGAAAAACTTTATGTAGATTGGACAAATTACGTGGAAGGGCAACTTGATATGCTGATGACTCCACTTTCTTTAGAATTTGGTACGGTCCCAAAAATGAAAGACTTAGCTTTCTATTCTTGAGAGACTTACCAACTCTAGTAGTCAAGAAAACATTTAGAAATACATGGTCTTCTTCCTCAAACTCTAGAGATCTATGTCTCTTATCATAGTAACTCTTTTTCTGACTTTGAGTTGTAAGTATTTTGTCTCGTATCATCCTGATTTGCTCAGTGGTTTGTCGAACTAGATCAAGACCCAACAAGTTATTTTCTCCTACCTCACACCAACATAGTGGAGATTGGCACTTCCTAACGAATAAAACTTCATAAGGGCCCACTTAATACTAGAATGATGGCTATTATTATAAGCAAACTCCATTAAAGGTAAGTGCTTATCCCATCCTTTACCTTTCTCTATCACACAGGCCCTTAACATATCTTCTAAGGTTTGAATGGTTCGTTCAGTCTGCCCGTCAGTTTGAGGATGGTAAACAGTACTGAACTGTAACTGAGTTTCAAAAGCTTCCTGCAATACCTTCCACAATCTCGATGTCAACCTCAGATCTTTATCAAAAACAATATTTAAGGGAATTTAATGTAGTCTAACTATTTTCTAGACGTACAACTAGACCAATTTATGCAGTGAATAGTTAATCTTTATGGGCAGAAAGTAAGCAGTTTTGGTTAATCTGTCTACTATTACCCAAACAGAGTCATGTCTAACTAAGGTCTTAGGTAAGCCTACCACAGAGTTCATTGAAATACTATCCTATTTCCACTTAGGGATCTCAAGAGGTTGTAGAAATCCCGCTGTCTTTTGATACTCTACCTTCACTTTCTGACAAATTAAATATTTCTCCACAAACTTAGCAATATACTTTTCATCCTTGGCCACCAGTACATCTTCTTTAAGTCTTGATACATTTTAGTGGATTTAGGATGGACTCTATACTTACTCTGATGTGCTTTCTTCCTCAACTCTTGTTCTTGAGGGATACAAATCCTTCCCTGATTCATGATTGATCCATCTTCCAAGATAGAAAAACTATCTTGATCTTTGTGATCTTGTAAGTATTGGTCGTGAGCTTGAGTCTCTTTAATCTAGGCTCTAAGGCCACACTCTATACTCAACCCATTGATGATTAGCTTTTTTGGAGTAAGTGTAACATCCCTAATTTTATTTCTTTTATTAATAAAGGTACATAAATATTTAATTAAGGAAATAAAATTTATTAGACAATGTTTAGATATCTAAGGAAATATAATCCTTAAAAATTCTTCACCTTATATGTATGCAGAGAAAATGTTTCTAAAATTAAGAGAATAAGTAAAGAGAGAAAACCTAATAGAAAAAAAATTAGAAATAACATACTAAAGAGAGGCGAAATTCTTTGGTAAGGAAGATAAATTTTTTTGTGAAGTAAGTAAAGGTCTTAAAATTTTAAGAAGATTGGATTAGGGTAATTTTCCTAATTCAAGAGTTAGAAATTTCTAAGTTTAACATCTCCACCCATAAATTGGGCTTTCACCTATGGACACTTCATATAGAGTTTTCCTACTTCACATAAGTTTCTAGCAAGCCAATTGGATAGCCCAAGCAAGAAATAAAACATAGACTTGGACTAGGATATAGAAGTTGGACTGATAGCCCAAAAATTATGAAAATGTGACCAAGCCCTCTAAGAAAGGTAGAATTTTATCCAAAGTAGAGAAAATGGGTAAGAATCAGCCCCAATCCAAGAGGAAAAAAATAATAAAATAACTCATGTGATGAAATAATAGTGTAATAAAAATAAAGATTAGGTCACATGATATTAAGACAAAAATTCAGTAAGTGGTGTGATAATATCAATATCTTACTTTAATAATTTTAGCAAGTGCTATGATAATACATGACATTAGGATAAAACATCTATATCCTACACTGATAATTTTAGCAAGTGGTATAATAATACATGGCATTAGGACAAAACATTCCTATCCTACACAAATAATTTCAGCCAAGCAAGGGAGATTCAAGGGCTAGAAACTTACCACTTAGAAAGGCAAACCTATTATACTTGTGTTAGGAAAAAGAAAAAGAAAATAAATCCCTAAATTGAAGGGACCTTGTCCCTTATCTTAAGAACATTTTATCATCATTTTCAAAATACAAATCTTTTTTTGCTATGCATATCTTGACTAAGGGAGAGGAAGACAAAAACATAAGTTGTCTTTCCTCAAAAAGCAACCAAGTGCATCCTAATTGTGATAAGGAAGACCCATAATTATGAAAGAAGGACCACTTGATAGTTTATTTAAGTAAGAACCACCCCTATAACATTTGAATTTTGTCCAAGTGAGGGAAAAGAAAAATAGAAGCAAGGTAGAGAGAGGAAAGGACAGAAAGAGAGGAGAAGAGAGGAAGGAAGAAGAAAGAGAAGCCTAGAAGACTAAGTATTCAAGGTAAGTTACCTTAATCTCCACTTGAATCCATCTTTTACCTTCATCTTTGGGGTTCAAAAATTCACCCTCCTTCTCTTATTTAAGCGGCTAGAAAAGCTAAGGGAAGGGAGGAATCTTGCTACTTCCTTCAAGAGAAAACAAGAAAAAGAATTCACTAAGTGAGCTAAGGAGATCTTTAGGTAGGTTTAACAATATTTTTTTTTGAAAAGCTTTGAAATTAGAAACATTTATATGGGATTTTGATCCTAGAACTTTGATGAAATTTACTATATTTGTTACCTTGATGATTGGCCATGGATGTTGCTTTATCATGTTACATGTTTATCTTGCATGTTATGTATGTTTGAATACTTAGGTTGGTATGGAAAGTTCTGCATAGCTATGACTATGGGTGGAAACTTTTTTAAGATTTTTATGCTTCTATTATGTATATTTAAATGTGGTGAAAAATTGATGAAATATGATTAGATGTAAATTAGGAAGAAAATGGAAGAGGACATAATAAAATGATGAATTAAAACCTTAGAAATGGTTTGGTTAGAAAACTGGATTTTGGAGTAACCAGGGAAGCTTTTATTTTTCAAATGTTGGGAAGAATCAGTTAGGAATTAAAAGAAATGATTAAGATAAAAAAAATATATCTATGTCTCGCAGAGCTTCAACCTTTAGAATCACTCAATTTGGAGTCCATATAAGGTAGATATGGTCAGATTAGTGATCAGTAGTTAGAAAATGATTAACCAGGGAAGAATCTGTTAGGAAAGCTTCTATGTTTGAATTTTTGGAAAACTTCTATAGGTAATTAAAAAAACTAGTTAACATAACAAATATAAATATATATCTCACATAAATTTATCGACTGGAATCTCTCAATTTGGAGTTTATATGAGGGAGATATGGTCATATAAGTAAGTCGAGGTCAGAACCTACCCTAGAAGAAATAATGTTTAAATTGATGGAGTAATATCACCACAATTCCTTATGATTTCTCTAAAATTTTCAACACACTAGTTTAAGATAATGGATTTATCTTTAAACAGACACCAAGACTACCTAAGTCTGAGTTAAAATGAGGGAGTTATGCTCTGATTTGTGATAGAAGGTCAGGTAGGACAAAAACCTGCATCAGGGAATAACACAACATAGAGCATAGTCGTGTTCCAAGGCACGTCAAGGCCGTGTTCATTTCTGGAATTGGCATGTTGAAGCCTAAAACATGGTTGTTTTACAGGAAATGTCCAAGCCGTGTTATATGATACATTTAGGTCGTGTTGGAAGCTGTAAAGCTTATTTTCTACATTTTTCTACCCTAAATGAACCTCATTAACTATAGGATAATAATAGAAATCAAATTAAAGAAGAATTCCATATTAAATTTTTAAGAACATGTGATGAAAATGATATAAGGAAAGTGACTAGAGGCCAAGCTTAAAGAAAATGAAAAGATAAAAGTAATATTTAAAAAACGAAGAAGAATTTTAAAATTAAAAATAATAAATTACTAGTGTATACCATAGCCATTGCCATTGCATGAACTCCTTACCATCTTAAGTGTGTAATTTTGACATGTAAATATTTTAAAGTGATATTTGAAAATGATTATGTTCATGGCATGATTGCATTTTTCCAATAATTTTTTATAATGATTATGCTTTTGATGTTAAATTATGGCATATGAGCATAATGAACATACTTGCTATTGAAATCATATTTTTGGCTATTAATGTAAAAATAAAAGAAAAAAAATAGATGAGTACGGTTACATGGCGGTCCGTGTGGTGCACCAGTAGGGGACGCCCTACCAACGGCTATGATTATTTTAATGAGAAAAGAAATTGTGCCATGTCGGACGGAGCGAGAAAAGCATGTACTTGAGAGTAGAAAGTACTCACCCTGGCTAGGGTAGCTTGACTTGAAAATTAGTTGATAGCCATTATATGATATTTTGAAAATAGTTATTCATGCTATCTATGACATTATTGTACAATTTTCATGTGCATAGATAAAGTTCATTCATGTGATCTAAGGTAATTGTTGTAGCTTATACAGATGAACATGACATGATGAGCTATATTGATGATAATTATGAATTTTTCTTGAACCTACTGGGATTTAATTCTCACTATATTTCCATATCATGTTCAAGAGACTAAATATGCAGATATTTCCTATGGCTGGCTTTTAACGTATGATGGATCGAGTTGACTAAGATCCCGGTGAAGGTGCAACTACCTGCACCTGTATCCCCGAAACTGGTCAATAAGGATAAATAAGATGTGTACATATATGTGTTTTATTTTTGTACGGATATTTTTTTTAATTAATGATGTGTATGTGAACCCAAATTTGTCTCAGTATTACTGCTATACTATAAACCTTAATTATGCTTGGTTAATTTAATCGAATGTTATTATGAGTTAAATAGTTAAAAATAAAGAGGTAATGACTTCATGGGGTTTAAAATAAAATATATATATATATATATATATATATATATATATATATATATATCTATTTGTATGAAAAAAAATGGAGTTGTTACATAATTAGTATCAGAGCAGGTCAATCCTAGATGGCCAATGGGTGGATGATTATATGAGTCGATCTTATAGTGTCTTGAGTATGTTTTGGTTGTGCTATGTAGAGAATCAGTGATTTCATGTAAGTAAGAAATTAATAGTATTTCATATCTATATGCCAAGGTGGTGTTATAACTGCTGTTAAATATTTTTGAAACTAACTATTAGGCTTAATCACCTCAATAGCAACATAACTTTGTTTTTGCCACAGTAGGAAATGGTAGCATCGAGGAGAAATCCAGTAAACAATGCGGAGGAAACCCTGCCCAATCTGGCCACGCCAATTTGAGACGAAGTCATGACTACCAACCAAAATCTACAATACCTTCAAAATGATAATAACTCGAATGGTGAGAATGCATCTAATAATCGGATGCCAGGAAATGATAATGGCATATTAGAGTTCCTGAGGACTAGAACACCTTGTTTTCAAGGTGGCTTTGACCCGACTGTAGCTGAAAGGTGGATGAAGGAGTTGGAGAAAATCTTTGAAGTGATGGGCTGTACTAAGGAGTAATAAGTTATCTTCACTGCATATATATTGAAAGATGAAGCAGAATACTGGTGGCGTGGAACTAAAGAACCTTTAGCTCACCAGGGAAGGCAGATCACCTGGTAGGTGTTCAAATACACCTTTTTGGAAAAGTACTTCCCAAGTACTGTGCGGGCAGAGAAGGAGATTGAATTTTTCCAACTTAGGCAGGGCAGCATGACTATAGACTAGTACATCGCGAGGTTTGAGGAGTTACCTAAGTTCTCCTCTTACTTGCGATTTAACCTTGACAAAGCATGGAAGGCTGTTAAGTTCAAAGCGGGATTGAATTTAGAGATAAGGAATGTTGTTGTAGCTATGGAGATCAAGGAGTTTGTACCTCTGATAAATAAATATAGATTCCTGGATAAGAGCTTGAGGGCAGTGGCAGATGAAAAATAAAGACAGAACTTTTGGAAAAGGAAGAACGAGCCACAAAACTCAAGCAAAAATGTTAGAGGAAAAGGATAGGGTACTGGCAAAAGGCCAATGACTGCAAGTCCCCCAACCTTTCCAATAGAACTTTTCAACAGTCAAGTGTACTAAGTGCGAACGTATGCATGGTAACCGGCCATGCTATATGGGATCAAATGTTTGCTTTAATTGCAGACAGAAGGGTCATTTTGCAAAAAACTGTCCACAAAACTTGAGGAAGTAGTCGAAACATAGGCCTCAGGTGAAAGGAAGGGTTTTCACCTTGAGTGACCAAGAGGCAGCTTAATCCCTTAAAATAATCCAAGGTACATGCTATATCTTTGGATTTGCTCTTATGGTGTTGTTTGACTCTGGTGCTAGTCATTCATTTATATTAGAAGAATGTATTAGGGAGCTTCTTTATCCTATTTCTGAAACCCCCTATGAGCTATCTGTAGTAACTTCCACAGGGGAAAGGGTCTTAACTTTCTCTGTATGTAAACACTCTCAGGTCACTATTCAGGAGAAAACTTTTTCATAGACCTCGTCTGTCTACCTTTAAAAGGTACTGATGTCATTCTAGGGTTAGACTGCATGTCTAGAAATTGGGTCTTGCTGAATTGTTGCAACAAGACCGTTGAATTTCTAATTCCTACCTCAGAAGAGGAAATACAGTTTGTGATGCTTAATGCCAATCAAGTCAATAGAGAGTTAAAGAATGGAGTACTTGGATAAATTCTCCTGTATTTATCAAACCTAGAAGTTGAACCATAGCTTGATGAAACCTAATAGCCAATGAGTTTCCTGAAGTATTTCCATCAGATATTCTAGGCTTACCTCCCAAGAGAGAGATAGAGTTCTCTATTATTCTCCTACCTGGGACAGGGCCTATCTCTATTGTACCTTATAGAATGGCCTCGAAGTAACTATAGGAACTCAAGAAATAGTTGGAGGATTTTTTGGTCAAGCAATTCATTAGACCAAGTGTATCACCTTGGGGAGCTCCTATGTTGTTTGTTAAGAAGAAAGACGGGAGCTTGAGACTATGCATGACTATAAACAACTAAATAAGGTGACCATAAAAAATAAGTATCCTTTCCTTAGGCTAGATGATTTATTAGATCAATTGAAGGGAGCCTTCATCTTTTCTAAATTTGACTTGAGATCAAGATACCATCAGATTAGGATTAAAAATAGGATGTACCAAAAATAGCTTTCAGTACTAGGTATGGGCACGATGAGTTTCTCGTAATGCCCTTCGGGTTCACAAATGTACCTGTAATTTTCATGGACTACATGAATCATATTTTTTGACCCTACCTAGATCAATTTGTGGTAGTGTTCATTGATGAAATCTTGATATACTTTAAGAGTGAGAAAGAACATGAACAACATCTCTGAATCGTGCTGCAAGAGATGAAAAAGAAAAAGTTGTATGCCAAATTGGAGAAGTGTGGATTTTGGTTGATAGAGGTAAAGTTTCTCAGACATGTCATCTCTAATAGAGGGGTAGCCGTAGACCCTAGCAAGACAGAAGTAGTGATTAAGTGGGAAAGACCAAAGACGGTTACAAAAGTCAGAAGTTTCTTGGGTTTGGTAGGATACTATAGGAGGTTTATACAAAACTTCTCTCGTATAGTCTTGCTATTCACTAAATTGACCAGGAAGGGAAATCCTTTCAAATGGACTGATCACTGTGAAGCTAGTTTCCAGGAGCTTAAGACAAGATTGACCACTCCCCATGTTTTAATTATTCCAGACCGTACAAGACGTTTTGAAGTGTCTAGTGACGCTTTAAAGAAAGGGCTATGGTGTGTGCTGATGCAAAACAAGAGAGTAGTTGCTTACGCCTCTAGGCATCTAAAAGCCCACGAAGGAAACTATCCAACCCATGATCTTGAATTAGAGGCGGTGGTGTTTACCTTAAAGATTTGGTGGCACTATTTATATGGAGCGACATTCGAAGTATACTAAGATCATAAGAGTCTTAAGTACCTTTTTTACTAGAAGGAGTTAAATATGAGGCAACGAAGATGGGTAGAATTCCTTAATGATTATAAATTTGTGATAAAATATCATCCAAGAAAAGAGAATGTTATAGCTAATGCCTTGAGTCGATAATCTATACACATAGGTCGGATGATGGTGTATAAGATGCAAATGCTAGAAGAGTTTCAAAATTTAAAGCTGGACACTACTTTTACCCCAAAGAAGCTAATCATTAATGGGTTAAGTATAGAGTGTGACCTTACAGCCCAAATTAAATAGGCTTAAGGTCACGATCAATACTTACGGGATCATAATGATTAGCATGATTTTTTTATTTCAAAAAATGGAGTAATAATGTATCAAGGAAGGGTCTGTGTTCCTCAGGAACGAGAGTTAAGGACTAAGATCCTGCATGAAGCGCATCAGAGTAAATACTCAGTCCATCCTGGATCCACTAAAATGTACCAGGACTTAAAGAGGATGTATTGGTGGCCAGGGATGAAAAAGGACATTGCCGAGTTTGTGGAGAAATGTCTAATTTGTTAAAAGTTGAAGGTAGATCATCAAAAGTCAGTGGGATTTTTACAACCTCTTGAGATCCCAAAATGGAAATGGGATAGTATTTTTGTCATGCCCCTAATTTTAGGGCACGTGAAACACATATACTATGAACATATATTTTCCACAAACATGAATATTCTAATAATTTATCATGGAAATAAATACATATAGGTTCTCCCATATATATACCATATACAGACAAAGTACATAAACATTAGAGTCACAACAGAAGTAGAGATCCTACCTATAGCATTTCAGAGCATACTCTAAAGTACAAGTACAATATAAATCAAAATCTATGATCCATGGAAACAAAGTAGGCTCACCTAGAGATCATGTCGTCTAGCTGGTCAACTATCTGAAGGGGAATGACCAAACTCTATATCCTTATGTAAAAAATAGATAAACATCGTGTAGTGAGTTTGACAACTCAGTGAGCAGATAATACCTCCTATGACCTCTTTGGTCAACATATGGATGTACTCATATTTTTAAATTTGACACAGAAAATACAATTCAGAAGTACATTCATATGAGACCCGCATTTCAAATATTCTCAGTTCATATTACATTGAAATATTTAAAATCATATGCAATACGGTATGATCATTATTCAAATATTGTAATGCATCAAAATCTTTCACATGAAAAAATTAGCAGGATCCCATATCAAAACCACCATATCAGAGTTCAGGCCCTTCTGTACTTTGTTGGTGTAGGATTTGCCTAAACTCAGCATCCCATTGAGGTTTTCCCTAACACCATTCAAGAGGACATGTGAAGGGACTCTAATATGAGTATTTCCCAAGCACACAGCAAGGGAAGGTAAATCACATCTCATATAGTTGGCATCTCACCCATATAGGAGGCATCCCGCTCTCCATCACATATCATATCCTGTGTGTTGGCCCTAACACGAGGCTAGCACCACCCCTGCTAGCTGAAGTATCAAAGTGCACCAAGGCTAACATCACCTGCTGTTAGCAAATAGTGTTTCCAATATGATTCCTCCACAAATTTATCATATGCACATATTCCATATCATTCAAAACAAAGCTTTCAATATAATACAGAATCTCAGTCTCAATACAGCTCATCTGTTATAAATTACCCAATCAAGGTTTATCACATATTTATGCCCTTTCTCGAGGCAAATCATATAGCTTTATAAATCAATGCCACATGCATAAATATTCACTTTATCGTTTAATGAGAAATACATGTAAAATTAGATGTACCATGAGTTCAAAAATCCATTTTCAAAACTATGTTCTTCTTGAACTATATTCCAAATTGTAAACAATTAAGATAATTTTAATGCATTTCAGAAACATATAAAAGTGTAAATATCTTATAAACATAATCAAATACACATTTAAAGATCAAGAAGAGTATTTGGAAAGTCATAGAAAGAATTATCTACTCACAAGGTAAGGGCTCTAGATTGGACATATCCAAAATACACTTTTTCAATCTACATTTGACTAAATAGACTTCAAAAACGTGTCTAGAGGGCCCAAAAATCAAGGAAATAACTCCGTGAACTTGATCACGATTCACCGTCGAAAGGTATTATACATTGTCGAAAAATACTATTAATCAAAAATAAAAGGTTGTTAGATAGTTGAAAATTTTCATATTCTAAGGTTTATCTAGCTCTTAAATCTATCTATGGTGTCAGATTTCCAATTTAAGGTCTCTAAGTAAGAGTTTCAGAGTTTACCTTTTTCTGAGATTTCCTACTTCCAATCAACGGCTAATTTGTGAAATTGTTCGGTCAAAATCATAGTATTCTCTGTCCTGAATCTAGTAGTGCCTTTAGTTTTGAGATCAGAAGCCAATAAGCACTCCAGATCTAGAGAGAAAACATGAAAATACTATTCACACTATTTTACTATTCATCGGTTTCGCACATTTCCACATTCCTCTCTGTTATGTCTTCCCCTTCCCCTTTTCTCTTTTTATTTTTTAAATAATTATTATTATTATTTAATAATTGAAAAATATGATTTATTTTATATATATTCATATAAATACCATTTTTCATACTAAAACATTCCAAAAATTACTAAATATTTACATTCTCATAAACCTTTAGTTAAACTCTTAAATCATGACTTTTCTTTATAAAAATCTTAATAAAAAAATCACAAAATAAATATCTTTATGTATAATAAAAGAAAGAATATTTCTATAAAAAAAATATTAGAGGCCAATATAATTATTTTAAGCAAAACAATAATTATTTTAGTTAAAAATATACTTGCTTTTAACAAAACATAATCATTTTTAAACAAATAAAAATATATTTTTTTATAGCAAAACATTATTATTTAAAAATAAAAATTATGGGATATTACAATTTTGATGGATTTTGTCGTGGTTTTACCTAAGACTTCAGTTAGACATGACTCTATCTGGGTAATAGTTGACAGATTAACCAAATTTGCTCAATTTTTGCCATTAAAGATTAACTATTTGCTGGACAAATTAGCTCAATTGTACGTCTAGGAAATAGTTGGACTACATGGAATTCCCTTATATATTATTTTTGATAGAGATCCGAGGTTCATATCGAAGTTTTGGGAGGTGTTATAGGAGGCTTTTGGAACCCAGTTGTGGTTCAGTACTGCCTACCATCCTTAAACTGACGAGCAGACAGAATGGACCATTTAAACCCTAGAAGATATGTTAAGAGCCTGTATAATAGAGCAAGGTAAAGGAGGGGATAAGTATATACCTTTAGTGAAGTTTTCTTATAATAATAGTTATCACTCCAGTATTAAGATGGCCCCCTACGAAGCTTTATACGTGATAAGGGGAAATTTTGAGTACTTAATGGCTATATTTTATCCCCTAATTCATAGTAACTTGTGCTTATTTATCTACTTTTGGTTATACTTTGTTCTGGATATTGCTGTGGTTTGTTTTGTGTTTGTAAGAGAGAAAAAGAGGCCAAGAAGCAAGAGAAAACAACTATGGGAAGAGCCAAAAGGACTTGGGATATGCTAAGGAGGAAATAAGGAGGCAACACACCAAAAATTGGCAAAAAATCAGCTCGAGGCAGATGATGCATGGCCAGGTCAGGGCAGATGATGCACGGCTCGGTAACTCCAAAAAATTGGCATGGAGCACGGCTAGGTCGTGCTCTGGGCAGATGATATAGAGAACCTCCAGAAACGAGCCCGAAGCACGGCCAAGCTGTGTCCTGGAAAACGACCATGCTTCGGGTCCGTACTACACGTGATTTTTAGGGTTTTTGGCTGCCAACTTGATACATAGGCGAGGGAAAACATAGAGGCACATATGGAGACTCCGAGAGACACTTTAGACTCAATTTTTAGGCTTAGAAAATGCTATTAGATTAGGTTTTTACTTGAATCATTGTGGATTTGATGTTCTAGAGTAGGATTTACTGCATTCGAAGGTTGTATTTTCATTTTAATTTTTCGAAGATCAGGTTATATCTTTCTACTTGAACTCTCTAATTCTACCTCTACTCATTCTCTTTAGATTGTATTGAACTATCATGATTTACTTAATGAATATGAATTTGATTTCTGTTTACATGATGTGTGAGTAAATATGATCTAGCGTTTCAGTAAACCCACTTGTGATATGATGATACTAGGTTGATGAATTGAATGTTGGAACCCTAATTGTGATCACTTCTAGATTGATTAGGATTAACTATTATATGCATAAATGAGTTGGTAGAATGCCTGATCACCAATCTATCACGTCTTAGGTTTTTAATTGCTGAACTGAAAGGTGAAGAGTAAAACCTGATATTAATGGTTAATTAGGGATATCTTAATCACAAAAGTTGTTTAAGATTCTCTAGAATTGAATCAATTGGTAGGCACGAGAAAACCGATTAATTGTATTCCATGGTTGGCATAAAACTTAATGGACCTAGGTTGAACTAAGAACCACGAAAGTAGGCAATTGGATCAACCTTGGTATGATTGGTAATTATTGAAAGAGATTGCTAATTTATTAAGGCTAAACCATCCCATATAACCTAGATAATTACAATTAGAGGTACATATTAGTTGTTGAGTATCATAAGTGTGGTGAACTGTAACCCTAGGCTTCGTTTAATTGATTATCTTTACTTATTTAATTGTGACAAACTTTCATCGGATTACATCGACTTAGATAGCATATTTTGTGAAATTCTAGTAATTGACATTGTTCTCTGTGGGATACGACCCGTACTCGCCAGACTAGCTACAACTACGTTGTGCGCTTGCGGTTATTTAGTGAAACATACACACAACAATACGATAGGAAGTGCCGATCTCCACTATGCTGGTTTGAGATAGGAAAACAGAGCTTGCTAGGTCCTGATCTAATTCAACAAACCAATGAACAAATCCGGATGATACGAGACAAAATATTTACAACTCAGAGTCGGCAAAAGAGTTACTATGATAAGAGACATAGACCTTTAGAGTTTGAGAAAGGAGACCATGAATTTCTAAAACTTTCCTTGACTACTAGAGTTGGTTGGTCTCTCAAAACTAGAAAGTTAAGTCTGCAATTTTTGGCACCCTACCAAATTCTAAAGAAAGTGGGGACGTCAGCATATCCAGTTGCCCTCCTAATTTGTCCAACTTGCATAATATTTTCCATGTATGACAGCTACGGAAGTATCTTCCAGATTCCTCATAAGTAATACAAGATGAACCAATCCAAATAAAGGAGAACATAACATACCAGTGGTGTGCACTGTCGCAGGTGCACCCAAATTAATACCTTACTCAAAACTAACCTGTAGCAGTGGGAGTAAGGGTCGATCCCACAGAGACTGGAATTACCTTATGTGATTGAAAAATGGGGGGTTGATCATCGCAGATTAAGTAAAGTTAACAATAATGAAAATAACTAAGAGAAAGAGATTAATAATAAAAACGTTGGTTTCGGTTGGTATCCACCGTCAAGGGATTACATTGATCATCGATAAAATAATCAATCCGCAAATGAATATCTATCATTGGGGTTTTAACCCCGTTTCTCCTTAAGCCTAGCAAATTAATGGCAATCGCACTAATTAAACCCTAATTAACAAGTCATATTTTAGCACATCGGTAAAACATAACTTGCTAACCGCATGAAGAACTAGAGAAACTGACAGAGCTAAAAAAATATAAACACATCGGCTATATTTAATTTAGTTAATCATTCATCATAGGTTCAATGATTTATAATCCAAAACCCTCAAACCTATTTGCCTCACGAATCGCAGAATTGAAAAACTTTGTTCAAAACACAATTCAGCGGTAGATTAAAAACACACAAAATACTAGTAGGCCTCCTAGCAATCATATGAATAATCATTAAGAATAAGAACAGATGAACAATCAATACTCAAATCAAATTGAAATAAAACATCAGATCCACATCTCACAATGTATAAAAATCCCTTGAGGTTTCAACCTACCTCAACCAACTAAAGAGAATTAGCCACGCAGGGCCATAAGATGAACAGAAGAAGAATTGAAGAATTCGGTGAAAGATTCGATCCTTTCTCTGGTTGCTTTCCTCTCTTTTTATAGACTCCTCTCTCCAAATCGAAGTCAGAATGTATTTTAGGTCAAATTTCCGTCCATTCCCTTCAATTTTGAGCGAAAACGACCTAAAATCGCGAAATCAGCAAGTCTCCTACGGCGCACGAGCGCCGCGGTGCTAAAGTGGAGCGCCGCGGCGCTGCGGAAAAACAGGGACACGGCGCTCCGGATTTCCTTATCGTTGTGCCGCGGCGCTCTCTTTTGAGCACCGTGGCGCCTAGAATCTTCTGGATTTTGCCAAAGTGCCGATCATGAAAATTGTAGCTCTATGTTTGTTCTTTCCATAGCCGCTGAAATCACCTTAATCGGAGTCCAAATGAGTGAGATATGCCTCAATTAGTGACACAAGGTCAGAAATCAGCATTTTTCTATGATTTTCTCTTCATTTCTTCTTTATTATTCCTAAAACACAAAACACAACACTCAGTTAATTCATTCATATTTTCTACTAAAACTAAATAAAAAGCAACTTAAAACATGTGAAAAACATGCTTATTTTATAGCATGTCAAATACCCCCACACTTACTCTTTTGCTTGTCCTCAAGCAAACATTGATTCATGTAAACAGAATTCAATATATGAAATGAGTGAATGGCTTACCAATATGCTGCCTCATAGTGAAAATTGTATGCTCTTGAAGAAATTTCAGAAAATTTCATGATCATGTGCAACATTTAATTCAAAAGCAATTTATAATTTATTCCCTAAAATCCATAGTGTGTGTGTGTGTATTTGGATAATTTAATTTTCTTTTATCTAAATGAGCTTATATATCTCAAGAATTATAGCATGGCTCTTTATTTAAAATTTCCATAGGCTTATTTTTCATGCTACTCTCCACTAATGTAGGCTAAAACTACTTCTTAGGATCAAAAGGACTTAACTCAGCTTGTAATGTGGCTAGGCTATGGGGTGAGATAAAAGATATAATTTTAAAGCTCAATACCCCAACATCACATGATTAACTCTGATATATTTGAGCTAATTCTCAAGATTGGAGAAGTTTTTCCCCCACACTTATTTCCTTGCTTTTCTGCATTCTACTTTTCTTTGATTCTCTATTTCTTCCTTTTTCAATCACTGGATAGACTTTCATTAGTCTTTTGAGAAAATATATTTTTTCTTTCTTTCTTTCTTTTGTCCTTGCTCCACCCTTCCACCCTTTCATTAATGTAGATCTATAAAACAAATATTCAGAAATTAATCATGGAGTGAGTGAACAGGTAGAAGAAAATAAAGGTGTCAATCACAAAATTTGGTCTTGGCTGTTTTGTGGGTATAGAATAAAATGTTAATTAAGCTCAAAATAGAGGTTCTAAGGATATTCACTTGTTTGGGTTAAGCTTGAAAGGCTCAATCTCATAAAAAAAATGCCTAAATCATCTCCTAATTGTTAGAATTAGCCTAGGATTTCGCCTCAAGTAGCATTTAAATAAGTTCTAGAAATTTAAATGAGATCATAAAATAATTTTGAATTATATAATCTTTTTCTAAGTAAAAGACAAATTAAATATCCAAAATTACTGTGCAAAAGAATTTCAGGATTTTTAGAAAATAGGTAATCATAAATTGAAAAGAAATTAAAATTATACATAATTATGACTTTCCTACATCTCCCAAGAGCTATAAGCAATTTAAACAGTTATATCATTGGCTATTGGTTCAGTTATCACAAACTCATAAAATGAAATTTTGTTCACATGCTCACCTCATGATAAGATTAAAAGTGCATATATCATAAAATGTACCAAAGTAGGAAAGTGCATACGTGTATGATATATTATACAGTCATCCAGCTGAATTATAAAGTGACCCCCCCACACTTAAAAACATACATTGTCCCCAATGTAAGAATATAAAAGAGAATATAAAAGGGACAAATAAAAAACATAAGGAGTGGTTCAGTGAAACTTCCCTGACTAGTGATCACCATCCATCTCATCATGCTCAGGTGCAGGCCTAAAGGGTGGTTCAGGAGGTGCCGGGAAAGCAATCGGGAGGTTCAAGGCATGAGCTAACTGGCTAAAACACGCATGATGATGCTGTGCAATAGAGTGCTGATAGAGGGCCAGATCGTTCATTTGATGGCTCAGATACTCTGTGCGCTCCCATAAATCTTCAATAGTATGTTGGGATGGTGGTGGAGCTGAGCTGCTGCCCGGTTCCTCTGTAGGTACTGGCTGAATCCCTAGCTCCTCCTCCGCTGCTTCTTCATGGCCCTTGTATTTTTGGATGTCTGCATAGGAAATAGGCTTCATCGGGTGAATGAGAGCTTCAGTGGAATCCCAGCTTACGCCCGCTTTCTGACATAGACCAGTAATTAAACTAGGGGCAAATAGGGATCCGCCTCTAGCACTGATACAGCCGAGCAACTGCATATGAATAACCTTACCTACATCAATAGAAAGCCCTTTTAGTACTGTATAAAGCAAAATGGCCCTTTCCCGCCTGACCTGACTCATGTTGAGGCTGGGCATAAATCTGGCTGACACGAAATAGTGCCATGCTTTAGCCACTTTATTCATGTCAGCTCTAGCAAGGTAGAACGGATGGCCATTGCTATCCAATTTCCAGGAGGCCCCCCTGTAGCATAGAGTGCAAATAACGATGTCAAAGTCAATGTATGATTGAAGAAGCGTCGTATATTCATCATCCTCAATATCAGGCAAGGAAAAGAATTCATTAATAGCGTGCGGACTGAATGGTACCATCTTGCCTCTAACCCGTGCTTGATAACGTTGGTGAACTGTAGCATTGGAGTAGAACTCCTGTACTACGGGGATAACTCCAGGTTCTGGGTTTCTGCAAAACATCTCCCAATGCCTATGGAGGATATTGTCTCTGTGAGGTAGCCCTTCGGTGATAAGAAATCCACGTTCTGGAACTATAGGTTTATGCACCACCACTTTGATGTGGTGTTGATAAACCGCTTCAGTCACAAAAGCCCCAGTGTCGAATGCCGGAGGGTCCTCAGCTCTGTTCTTCCTCTTAGAGATGCCTAATTTGGAAGTTTTTGGGGCCATTGCACTTGGCAAACTCTCTGGGGCGTTTTATCAAACACCTGGTGTGCACTCTTGAAAAATGGAGAGAATGGATGGTAGATTCGTAGCTTGGAGTCCCAATGCAGTAAAAACCAGTAGCAAGGAAGTGTAGAGATCAATTTCAGCAGGAAAAACAACGTAAATCGTACCAAATGCAGCGTGATTTGTGGCTGGAAAGTGTGAGATCAAAATGGCTTGAGAACCCTTGAAACTTGGCGTGGAAATCAGCTCAAACGCTGAAAAGAAGTGTATAATCCTGCAAAAGAAGATGCAAAATCATGTAATTTCAGCAAGATATCGTAGTGGGAGGTGGGTGTGGGTGATTGAAGGTAAGAAAATGGATTTGGAGCTGCAAAAGAGGCAAAAACGGAGGGGGAAAATGAAGAGCATCGCGATGCTCTTATAGAGAGTGCCGCGGCGCTCTCTGCTGTAACGCGGAGCGCCGCGGCGCTCACCCATTCTGGGTGCGTAGCGCCGCGGCGCTCGCCCAGTATGGGTGACTAGCGCCACGGCGCATGTGCGCGTCCGCAGATCAGAATTTTTTTTTTTTAAAGAAAAAATAACTATGAAAAGAAAGAAAAAATAAGAAGAAGAAGCAGAATGATTGTTGGGTTGCCTCCTAACCAGCGCCTTTGTTTTACGTTGTTGGCTCAACATAGATCCAAAGAAAATCAATGAAGGTCTTGAAAAGTTATCCATTGTGCTTCCTCTTGCTAAAATCCTTCATAGTAAGGTTTAAGCCTATGCCTATTGACTTTGAAGCTATTCTGGTTATCCATGCTCTTTATTTCAACTGCACCATGAGGGAAAATATCAGTAACAATAAATGGTCCTTCCCATCTAGAACAAAATTTACCTGGAAACAATCGGAGCCTAGAATTGTAGAGGAGAACTTTATGTCCTTTGCTAAACTCCTTACGTGAAATCATACGATCGTGTAGGAGTTTAGTTTTGGCCTTATAAATATTTGCGTTTTCGTAGGCCTCGTTTCTAATTTCCTCTAATTCCTGAAGTTGTAATTTCCTGCATTCTCCACTTTCTTCCACATTCATGTTAAATTTCTTTATAGCCCAAAATGCTTTATGTTCCAATTCAACTGGAAGATGACAAGTTTTACCAAATACTAACCTGTATGGGGACATACCAATTGGGGTCTTATATGCTGTTCTGTATGCCCAGAGAGCATCATCTAATCTGAGACTCCAATCCCTGCGGTTGGGATTTATTGTCTTACTAATGATATTTTTGATTTCTCTGTTGGATACCTCAGCTTGCCCATTGGTCTGGGGATGATATGCAGTTGACAATTTATGAGTGACATTATATTTCTTTAATAGGGCTTCAATAGTCCTATTGCAAAAATGTGTTCCCCTGTCACTTATCAAAGCTCTTGGAATCCTAAATCTTGTAAAGATATGGGATTTAATGAAATCTGCAACCACTTTAGAATCATCAGTCCTAGTGGGTTTAGCTTCTATCCACTTTGAGACATAATCCACAGCTAACAAAATATAATTATATCCAGCTGATAAAGGAAAAGGTCCCATAAAATCAATGCCCCAAACATCAAAAATTTCACAAAACAATATTGGTGTTTGAGGCATCTCATTTTTCCTAGAGATATTACCTGTTTTTTGACAGTTTGTACATGACTTACAAAAATGGTATGAATCTCTGAATATGGTAGGCCAGTAAAAACCGCAATCTAAAACTTTCTTTGCTGTCCTTTTTGCTCCAAAATGTCCACCACATGCATAAGAATGGCAAAAGGTTAGGATGGATAAAACTTCAGAATTAGGAATACACCGTCTTATAATTTGATCTGAGCATTGCTTCCAAAGGTAAGGATCATCCCATATGTAGTATTTGGCGTCACTCTTGATCCTATTTTTAGCTGCCCTGGTCAAAAGAGGAGGTAACTGATTAGTAGCCAGATAATTTACAATGTTTGCATACCATGGCATATGAATTGAAATTGAAAATAAATTTTCATCTGGGAATAATTCTTTAATTTTCAATTTTTCTTCCACATGTGTCAGGCGGCTTAGGTGATCTGCTACACTGTTTTCAGACCCTTTCTTGTCTCTAATCTCTAAATCAAATTCTGTAAGCAGTAGCACCCATCAGATTATCCTAGGTTTAGCCTCCTTTTTCATCACCAAATACCTCAAAGCTGCATGATCAGTAAAAACAATAATTTTAGTGCATATTAAATATGATCTAAATTTTTCTAATGCAAAGACTACAGCTAAGAGTTCTTTTTCAGTGGTGGTATAGTTCTTCTGGGCATCATTCAGTATTCTGGAGGCATAATATATCACATGGGATGTGTTTCCAATCCTTTGGCCTAGTACTGCTCCAACTGCATGGTCACTGGCATCACACATAATTTCAAAAGGAATGTTCCAATCTGGTGCTTGGATGATTGGAGCTGAAATCAAGGACTCTTTTAATTTGTCAAAAGCTTCCCTGCATTCTCCATCAAATTCAAAAGAGACATCCTTCTGAAGCAATTTGCACATAGGTGCTGCTTTCTTGGAAAAGTCCTTTATGAATCTCCTATAAAAACCTGCATGGCCAAGAAAAGAACGAACTTCCCATACACAAGTGGGATAAGGTAGAGTTTGTATAATATCAATCTTTGCTTTATCTACCTCTATTCCTCTTTTTGAGACAATATGGCCTAAAACTATACCTTGTTCAACCATAAAATGACACTTTTCAGAATTTAAAACAAGGTTAGTTTCTTGACATCTTTTCAAAATTAGTGAAAGGTTATGCAAACAATCATCGAATGAATTTCCATATACTGAAAAATCATCCATAAATACCTCAATAAATTTTTCAAGGTAATCTGAGAATATGCTAACCATACACCTTTGAAAAGTGGCAGGGGCATTACAAAGCCCAAATGGCATGCGCCTATATGCGAATGTCCCAAATGGACAAGTGAAGGTTGTCTTTTCCTGGTCTTCCGGAGCAATTGCAATCTGGAAATAGCCTGAATAACCATCAAGAAAACAGTAGTAAGGTTTACCAGATAATCTTTCAAGCATTTGATCAATAAAAGGTAAAGGAAAATGATCTTTTCGGGTTACAGAATTTAATTTTCTATAATCTATATAAACCCTCCATCCATTTTGAATCCGGGTGGGTACC
Organism: Gleditsia sinensis; assembly: GCA_037074535.1. Classification (NCBI taxonomy): domain Eukaryota; kingdom Viridiplantae; phylum Streptophyta; class Magnoliopsida; order Fabales; family Fabaceae; genus Gleditsia; species Gleditsia sinensis. The sequence goes on along the minus strand of CM073465.1, from coordinate 45,034,062 downwards.
AATTCCTCATTTTGATTTTTCACCACAGTTATTCCTGTTTTCTTGTGGACCACTTGCACTGGGCTAACCCAATGACTGTCTGAAATAGGGTATATTACCCCAACCTCCAACAATTTAAGAATTTCTTTCTTCACTACATCCATCATAGGTGGATTTAGCCTTCTTTGGGGCTGTCTAGATGGTTTAGCTCCTTCTTCCATCAATATTCTGTGCATACATGTAGAAGGGCTTATTCCCTTAAGATCAGCTATGGTCCAACCTATTGCAGTTTTGTGTTCTTTAAGAACTTGGATTAGTTTTGCCTCTTGATCATTTTCAAGCTTGTTGGAGATGATAACAGGAAGTGTTTCTCCTTCTCCCAAGAATACATATTTGAGGTGATCAGGGAGTGGCTTCAGTTCAGGAGTAGGAGCCTGCACAACAGAAGGTAAAAGAGAAGTATCAGAAATTGGTAATTCTATATAAGAAACATTACCTGTTGGTGGTTCTTCTGAAAAACCATTTAGTGCAGCCAGTTCTTCTTTCGTTTCTTCATCCAATTCTATCTCACCATCATCCTCTTCTATGGATTTGCTCACAATCACATCCAATTTATCTTGTCCATCTAATTCAAATACATCATGTGCTAGGGAATCAAAGATATCTATAGAATAAACAGGAGTATCATCACCTGGATGTTTCATGGCTTCATACATATTAAAATTTATTACTTCACCATCAAATTCCATAGTGAGTGTGCCATTGTGAACATCTATCTTTGTTTTTGAGGTTTTCAAAAATGGTCTCCCTAATAATATTGGGGATGTAAAATCCCCATTTTCCATGTCTAGAACATAAAAGTCTGCAGGGAAAACCAAATCATCTACCTGTACCAAAACATCCTCAATTACTCCCTTAGGATATGCAGTGGATCTGTCAGCTAATTGAATAACCACATTAGTAGAGTTCAATGGTCCTAATTTCAAGGAAGCATATATAGAATATGGCATGACATTTATGGAAGCTCCTAAATCCAACATAGCTTTTTCAACATGAGTATCCCCAATTTTACATGGAATGGTAAACATACCTGGATCCTTGCATTTAGTGGGGAGTTTTGTTTGTATCATGGCAGATACGTTCTGACTCATTTGAACCTTTTCAAACCCCTTCAATTTTTGCTTTCTTTTTTGAGTGCATAATTCTTTCAAGAACTTTGCATATCTTGGTACCTGTTTAATAGCATCTAGGAGGGGAATATTAACTTCACATTTTCTAAATATATCATACAATTCAGAAGTTTTCTCATTTAGCCTATTCTCTTTAAGAGCTTCTGGAAAAGGAGGCACTACTTCATAATTTAAATTAGAAAAAGACTTACCTGTAGTTGCTTCATTCTCCTTAATTGATTTTTCAGTTTTCTTAGGAGAAGAAGGTGCTGGTAGGCTTTCAATTTTCTTACCATTCCTTAAAACAATTGCACTAGCATTTTCTCTAGGATTCACCACAGTCTGAGAAGGTAACTTACCTGAGTTTTGAGCCTCCAAACGACTCACTGTGGTTGCTAACTGACCTACTTGAGTTGTCAGGTTCTGAATGCTGGCTCTTGTCTCTTGCTGAAACTGATGAGAGTTATGTACCAGAGTTTTTACAATGTCTTCCAATGGATTGCTTACCTGGTGATCCTGGGATGCATTCTGTCTAGGATAATAGGGTTGCTGATTTTGTTGAAAATTTTGTCCTGCAGGACTATTTTGTGCATTCCCATATCTGAAATTGGGATGATCCTTCCATCCAGGATTGTATGTATTAGCATATGGATCATACCTCTTTGGTTGGCCAGGAAAACCTCCTACAGCATTCGCTTGTTCTGTGGACTCCTCTTGAAGTGTAGGACACATGTCAGTTGGGTGCCCTGTGGCTGAGCATATTCCACATACTTTAACTTGCTGCAGTGTACCTATAGCCATTTGGCGCACAAGAGAAGTAAGTTCAGATATTTGATTCTGAAGAGAAGTAGTACTTACCTCATGGGCATGCCTAATAGGAGGATCATGCCTAACGCCAAATTGTTGTGAATTAGCAGCCATATTTGAGATCAGAATTCTGGCTGCTTCAGGAGTTTTATCTACTAGTGCTCCTCCACTAGCTGTATCTATCATGCTCCTATCTCCCTACAAAAGACCTTCATAGAAATATTGGATTAGTAGCTACTCACTAATCTGATGGTGTGGGCAGCTTGCACAAAGTTTCTTAAACCTCTCCCAATATTCATAGAGCGTTTCATCATGTAATTGCCTAATGCCGCATATTTCTTTTCTAATAGTAGCGGCTCTAGATGCAGGAAAATAACGCTCTAAAAACATTCTCTTCATCTCATTCCAGGTAGTGATGGTACCAGAGGGCAAATAATACAACCAATCTTTGGCTGAATCTTTTAAGGAAAAAGGAAAAGCCCTGAGTTTTATTTGTTCCTCAGTTACTCCAGGGGGCTTCATACTGGTACATACCACATGGAACTCCTTCAGATGTTTATGCGGGTCTTCACCTGCAAGACCATGAAAACTTGGTAAGAGATGAATTAATCCAGATTTCAACTCAAAATTAACATTGTCATCAAGATTAGGAAAAGTAATGCATAAGGGTTGCTGATGTAAATCAGGAGCTGCAAGCTCCTTCAGAGTAGGGTGTCTGGCCATGATCACTTCCTCCGTATCCTGATCAATGTCTTCTTGAATTCCTCTTATGTGCCTGTATACAGATTTCCAATATCTGGATTGAACTGTAAATCTCGAGAATTAGAAGAACGAGTTACAGGCATAAAATAAAATAAAAAAAATCACAAAAAGTAATGACACAAGTCCCTGGCAACGGCGCCAAAATTTGGTGTGCACTGTCGCAGGTGCACCCAAATTAATACCTTACTCAAAACTAACCTGTAGCAGTGGGAGTAAGGGTCGATCCCACAGAGACTGGAATTACCTTATGTGATTGAAAAATGGGGGGTTGATCATCGCAGATTAAGTAAAGTTAACAATAATGAAAATAACTAAGAGAAAGAGATTAATAATAAAAACGTTGGTTTCGGTTGGTATCCACCGTCAAGGGATTACATTGATCATCGATAAAATAATCAATCCGCAAATGAATATCTATCATTGGGGTTTTAACCCCGTTTCTCCTTAAGCCTAGCAAATTAATGGCAATCGCACTAATTAAACCCTAATTAACAAGTCATATTTTAGCACATCGGTAAAACATAACTTGCTAACCGCATGAAGAACTAGAGAAACTAACAGAGCTAAACAAATATAAACACATCGGCTATATTTAATTTAGTTAATCATTCATCATAGGTTCAATGATTTATAATCCAAAAACCTCAAACCTATTTTCCTCACGAATCGCAGAATTGAAAAACTTTGTTCAAAACACAATTCAGCGGTAGATTAAAAACACACAAAATACTAGTAGGCCTCCTAGCAATCATATGAATAATCATTAAGAATAAGAACAGATGAACAATCAATACTCAAATCAAATTGAAATAAAACATCAGATCCACATCTCACAAGGTATAAAAATCCCTTGAGGTTTCAACCTACCTTAACCAACTAAAGAGAATTAGCCACGCAGGGCCATAAGATGAACAGAAGAAGAATTGAAGAATTCGGTGAAAGATTCGATCCTTTCTCTGGTTGCTTTCCTCTCTTTTTATAGACTCCTCTCTCCAAATCGAAGTCAGAATGTATTTTAGGTCAAATTTCCGTACATTCCCTTCAATTTTGAGCGAAAACGACCTAAAATCGCGAAATCAGCAAGTCTCCTACAGCGCACGGGCGCCGCGGCGCTAAAGTGGAGCGCCGCGGCGCTGCGGAAAAACAGGGACGCGGCGCGCTGTGTAGCGCCGCGGCGCTCCGGATTTCCTTATCGTTGCGCCGCGGTGCTCTCTTTTGAGCACCGTGGCGCCTAGAATCTTCTGGATTTTGCCAAAGTGCCGATCATGAAAATTGTAGCTCTATGTTTGTTCTTTCCATAGCCACTGAAATCACCTTAATCGGAGTCCAAATGAGTGAGATATGCCTCAATTAGTGACACAAGGTCAGAAATCAGCATTTTTCTATGATTTTCTCTTCATTTCTTCTTTATTATTCCTAAAACACAAAACACAACACTCAGTTAATTCATTCATATTTTCTACTAAAACTAAATAAAAAGCAACTTAAAACATGTGAAAAACATGCTTATTTTATAGCATGTCAAATACCCCCACACTTACTCTTTTGCTTGTCCTCAAGCAAACATTGATTCATGTAAACAGAATTCAATATATGAAATGAGTGAATGGCTTACCAATATGCTGCCTCATAGTGAAAATTGTATGCTCTTGAAGAAATTTCAGAAAATTTCATGATCATGTGCAACATTTAATTCAAAAGCAATTTATAATTTATTCCCTAAAATCCATAGTGTGTGTGTGTGTATTTGGATAATTTAATTTTCTTTTATCTAAATGAGCTTATATATCTCAAGAATTATAGCATGGCTCTTTATTTAAAATTTCCATAGGCTTATTTTTCATGCTACTCTCCACTAATGTAGGCTAAAACTACTTCTTAGGATCAAAAGGACTTAACTCAGCTTGTAATGTGGCTAGGCTATGGGGTGAGATAAAAGATATAATTTTAAAGCTCAATACCCCAACATCACATGATTAACTCTGATCTATTTGAGCTAATTCTCAAGATTGGAGAAGTTTTTCCCCCACACTTATTTCCTTGCTTTTCTGCATTCTACTTTTCTTTGATTCTCTATTTCTTCCTTTTTCAATCACTGGATAGACTTTCATTAGTCTTTTGAGAAAATATTTTTTTTTCTTTCTTTCTTTCTTTTGTCCTTGCTCCACCCTTCCACCCTTTCATTAATGTAGATCTATAAAACAAATATTCAGAAATTAATCATGGAGTGAGTGAACAGGTAGAAGAAAATAAAGGTGTCAATCACAAAATTTGGTCTTGGCTGTTTTGTGGGTATAGAATAAAATGTTAATTAAGCTCAAAATAGAGGTTCTAAGGATATTCACTTGTTTGGGTTAAGCTTGAAAGGCTCAATCTCATAAAAAAAATGCCTAAATCATCTCCTAATTGTTAGAATTAGCCTAGGATTTCGCCTCAAGTAGCATTTAAATAAGTTCTAGAAATTTAAATGAGATCATAAAATAATTTTGAATTATATAATCTTTTTCTAAGTAAAAGACAAATTAAATATCCAAAATTACTGTGCAAAAGAATTTCAGGATTTTTAGAAAATAGGTAATCATAAATTGAAAAGAAATTAAAATTATACATAATTATGACTTTCCTACATCTCCCAAGAGCTATAAGCAATTTAAACAGTTATATCATTGGCTATTGGTTCAGCTATCACAAACTCATAAAATGAAATTTTGTTCACATGCTCACCTCATGATAAGATTAAAAGTGCATATATCATAAAATGTATCAAAGTAGGAAAGTGCATACGTGTATGATATATTATACAGTCATCCAGCTGAATTATAAAGTGACCCCCCCACACTTAAAAACATACTTTGTCCCCAATGTAAGAATATAAAAGAGAATATAAAAGGGACAAATAAAAAACATAAGGAGTGGTTCAGTGAAACTTCCCTGACTAGTGATCACCATCCATCTCATCATGCTCAGGTGCAGGCCTAAAGGGTGGTTCAGGAGGTGCCGGAAAAGCAATCGGGAGGTTCAAGGCATGAGCTAACTGTAGGTACTGGCTGTGTCAGCGCCGTGGCGGTCCCTCCTGGGCAGGATAGCGCCGCGGCGCGCTGTGTAGCGCCACGGCGCTCCGGATTTCCTTATCGTTGCGCCGCAGCGCTCTCTTTTGAGCGCCGCAGCGCCTAGAATCTTCTGGATTTTTCCAAAGTGTTGAACATGAAAATTGTAGCTCTATGTCTCTTCTTTCCATAGCCGCTAAAATCACCTTAATCGGAGTCCAAATGAGTGAGATATGCCTCAATTAGTGACACAAGGTCAGAAATCAGCATTTTTCTATGATTTTCTCTCTATTTTTCTCTTCATTTCTTCTTTATTATTCCTAAAACACAAAACACAACACTCAGTTAATTCATTCATATTTTCTACTAAAACTAAATAAAAAGCAACTTAAAACATGTGAAAAACATGCTTATTTTATAACATGTCAACCAGCTAGTACTAGCATTCATATTGGACACCAATGCGAAGCAATTGAGAAATAAAACCATTCCACTAGTTAAGGTGTTATGGGAAGGTTTGACTCTAGAAAAAGCAACTTGGCAGCTGGAAGAAGTCATGAGGAAGAAAAATACGCAATTATTCTTATTAGGTAAAATTTGAAATTTTGAGGACAAAATTTCTTTTAGGGGGAGAGAAATGTAACATCCCTAATTTCGTTTCTTTTATTAATAAAGGTGCATAAATATTTAATGTAATATCCCTAATTTTAATTCTTTTATTAATAAAGGTACATAAATATTTAAGGAAGGAAATTAAATTTATTAGACAATTTTTAGATATCTAAGGAAATATAATCCTTAGAAATTCTTCACCTCATGTGTATGCATAGAAAATGTTTCTAACATTAAGGGAAAAAGTAAAGAGGGAAAACCAAATAGGAAAAATTAGAAATACCATACTAAAGAGAGGCAAAATTCTTTGGTAAGGAAAGGTCTTAAAATTTTAAGAAGATTGGATTAGGGTAATTTTCCTAATTCAAGAGTTAGAAATTTCTAAGTTTAACATCTCCACCCATAAATTGGGCTTTCACCTATGGACACTTCATATAGAGTTTTCCTACTTCACATAAATTTCTAGAAAGCCAATTGGATAGCCCAAGCAAGAAATAAAACATAGACTTGGACTAGGATATAGAAGTTGGACTGATAACCCAAAAATTATGAAAATGTGGCCAAACCCTCGAAGAAAGGTAGGATTTTATCCAAAGCAAAGGAAATGGGTAAGAATGAGACCAAATCAAAGAGGAAAAATAAAATAAATCATGTGATGAAATAATAGTGTAATAATAATAAAAATTAGGTCACATGGCATTAAGACAAAAATTTAGCAAATGGTGTGATAATATTTATATCCTACATTCATAGTTTTAGCAATTGGTATGAAAATACATAGCATTAGGACAAAACATCTATATCCTATACTCCTAATTTTAGCAAGTGGTATAATAATACATGGCATTAGGATAAAACATTCCTATCATACACAAATAATTTTAGCTAAGAAAGGGAGATCAACAGCTAGAAACTTGCCACTTAGAAAGGCAAACCTATCAAACTTGTGTGAGACAAAAGAAAAGAAAATAAATCCCTAAATCAAAGGGACCTTGTCCCTTATCTTAAGAACATTTTATCATGATTTTTAAAATAAAAATCTTCTTTTGCTATTCATATCTTGACTAAGGGAGAGGAAGAAAAAAACATGAGTTGTCTTTTCTCAAAAAGGAACCAAGTGCATACTAATTATGATAAGGTAGACCCACGATTATGAAAGAAGGACCACTTGATAGTTTATTTAAACAAGAACCACCCCTATAACATTAGAATTTCGTCCAAGTGACGGAGAGGAAAAGTAGAAGCAAGGTAAAGTGAGAAAAGGAAAGAAAAAGAGGAGAAGAGAGGAAGGAAGAAGAAAGAGAAGCCTAGAAGACTAAGTATTCAAGGTAAGTTAGTTTAATCCCCACTTGAATTCATTTTTTATTTTCATCCTTGGGGTTCAAAAATTCACCCTCCTTCTCTTATTTAAGCTGCTAGAAAAGCTAAGGGAAGAGAGGAATCTTACTACTTTCTTCAAGAGGAAACAAGAAAAAGAATTCACTAAGTGAGCTAAGGAGATCTTTAGGTGGGTTTAACAATATTTTTTTTAGTAAAGCTTTGAAATTAGAAACATTTATATGGGATTTTGATACTAGAACTTTGATGAAATTTACTATATTTGTTACCTTGATGATTGGCCATGGATATTTCTTTATTATGTTACATGTTTATCTTGCATGTGATGTATGTTTGAATAATTAGGTTGGTATGGAAAGTTCTGCATAGATATGGTTATGGGTGGTAAAAATTTTAAGATTTTTATGCTTCTATTTTGTATATTTAAATGTGGTGAAAAATTGATGAAATATGATTAGATGTAAATTAAGAAGAAAATGGAAGAGGACATAATAAAATGATGAAATAAAACCTTAGAAAAGGTTTGGTTAGGAAATTGGATTTCGGAGTAACCAGGGAAGCTTTTGTTTTGCAAATTCTGGGACGAATTTGTTAGGAATTAAAAGAAATTATTAACATAAAAAATATAAATCCTTGTCTCGCGGAGTTTTAGACACTAGAATCACTCAATTTGGAGTCCATATGAGGTAGATATGGTTAGATTAATGAGTAGTAGTCAAAAAATGATTAACTAGGGAAGAATCTGTTAGGAAAGATTCTGTGTTTGAATTTCTGAGAAACTTTTGTAGGGAAGTAAAAAAACTAGTTAACATAAAAAATATAGATATATGTCGTATGAAAATTTATCCATTGTTATCACTCAATTTGGAGTTTATATGAGTGAGATATGGTCATATTAGTAAGTGGAGGTCATAACCTACCCGAGAAGAAATAACATTGAAAGTCATGGAGTAATATCATCAGGATTCCAAAAGATGTTGCTAAAATGTTAAACATACTAGTTTTAGATAATTGTTTTATCTTTAAATGGACACTAATATCACCTAATTCATAGTTAAAATGAGGGAGTTATGCTCTGATTGGTGATAGAAGGTCAAGCAGGACAAAAACCTACATTAGGGAATAACACAACATAAAGCATAGCCGTGTTCCAAGGCACGACCAGGTCCTGGTCGATGGTGGAAATGGCATTTTGAAGCCTAAAACATGGCTGTTTTATAGGAAATGTCCAAGCCGTGTTACATGATACATTTAGGTAATGTTGGAAGCTAATAAAACTTATTTTCCACATTTTTCTACCTTAAATGAACCTTATTAACTATAGGATAACAATAGAAATCAAATTAAAGAAGAATGTCATATTAAATTTGTAAGAACATGTGATGGAAATGATATAAGGAAAGTGACTAGAGGCCAAGCTTAAAGAAAATGAAAAGATAAAAGTAATATTTAAAAAAAAAAGAATCTTAAAAATAAAAATAATAAATGACTAGTGTATGCCATAGCCATTGCCATTACGTGAACTCCTTACCATCTTAAGTGTGTAATTTTGACATGTAAATATTTTAAAGTGATATTTGAAAATGATTATGTTCATGGCATGATTGCATTTTTCCAATATTTTTTGATAATGATTATGCTTTTATGTTAAGTTATGGCATATGAGCATAATGAACATACTTGTTATTGAAATCATATTTTTGGCTATTAATGTAAAAATAGAAGAAAAGAAAAGAGATGTGCACAGTCACATGACGGTCCGTGTGGTGCATCAGTAGGGGATGCCCTACCAATGGCTATGATTCTCTTAATGAGAAAAGAAATCATGCCATGTCGGACGGATTGAGAAAAGCCCATATCGGAGAGTAGAAAGTACTCACCCTGACTGGTTTAGCTTGACATGAAAATTAGTTGATAGCGATCATATGATATTTTGAAAATAGTTATTCAAGCCATCCATGTCATTACTATACAATTTTCTTGTGCATAGATAAAGTGCATTCATGTGATCTAAGGTAATTGCTGTAGTTTATACAGATGAACATGACATGATGAGCTATATTGATGACAATTATGAATTATTTTTGAACCTACTGGGATTTAATTCTCACTATATTTCCATATCATGTTCAGAAGACTAAATATGCAAATATGTCCTATGGCTGGCTTTTATCATACGTTGGGTCGAGTTGGCTAAGATCCCGATGAAGGTGCAACCACCCACGCCTGTATTCCCGGAACTGGTTAATAGGGATAAATAAGATGTGTACATATATGTGTTTTATTTTTGTACGGATGTTTTTTTTAATTAATGATGTGTATGTGAACCCATATTTGTATTAGTATTATTGCTATACTATAAACCTTAATTATGCTTGGTTAATTGGTGCGCACTGTCGCAGGTGCACCCAAATTAATACCTTACCTCAAAACTAACCTGTAGTAGTGGGAGTAAGGGTCGATCCCACAGAGACTGGAATTACCTTATGTGATTAAAAAGGGGGGATTGATAATCGCAAATTAAGTAAAATAAACAATAATGAAAATAATTAAGAGAAAGAGATTAATAATAAAGACGTTGGTTTCGGTTGGTATCCACCGTCAAGGGATTACATTGATCATCGACAATATAATCAATCTGCAAATGAATATCTATCATTGGGGTTTTAACCTCGTTTCTCCTTAAGCCTAGCAAATTAATGACAATCGCACTAATTAAACCCTAATTAACAAGCCATATTTTAGCACATCGGTAAAACATAACTTGCTAACCGCATGAAGAATTAGAGAAACTGACAGAGCTAAACAAATATAAACACATCGGTTATATTTAATTTAGTTAATCATTCATCATAGGTTCAATGATTTATAATCCAAAACCCTCAAACCTATTTGCCTCACGAATCGCAGAATTAAAGACTTTGTTCAAAACACAATTCAGCGGTAGATTAAAACAGACGAAATACTAGTAGGCCTCCTAGCAAACATATGCATAATCATTAAGAACAAGAACAGATGAACAATCAATATTCAAAACAAATTGAAATAATAACATCAGATCCACATCTCACATTGTATAAAAATCCCTTGAGGTTTCAACTCACCTCAACCAACTAAAGAGAATTAGCCACGCAGGGCCATAAGATAAACAAAAGCAGAATTGAAGAATGTAGATGAAGAATTCGGTGATGAATTGGATGCCTTCTCTGGTTGCTTTCCTCTCTTTTTATAGACTCCCCTCTCTAAAACGAAGTCAGAATGTGTTTTTAGGTCAAATTCCCGTCCATTCCCTTCAATTTTGAGCGAAAACGACCTAAAATCGCGAAATCAGCAAGTCCCCTACGGCGCACGGGCACCGCGGCACTACGAAGATGAAGCCACGGCGCCCTCAGTCACCGCCGCGGCGCCATGGGTTGAGCGCCGCGGCACTATGTCCTGGGTAGCGCAGCGCCGCGGCGCTTCGGATTGTCTTACAGTGGCGCCGCGGCGCTCCATTGTGAGCACCGCGGCACTCAGATTCTTCTGGATTTTGCCGAAGTGCCGAACATGAAAGTTGTAGCTCTATGTCTCTTCTTTCCATAGCCGCTGAAATTACCTTAATCAGAGTCCAAATGAGTGAGATATGCCTCAATTAGTGACACAAGGTCAAAAATCAGCATTTTTCTATGATTTTCTCTCTATTTTTCTCTTCATTTCTTCTTTATTATTCCTAAAACACAAAACACAACACTTAGTTAATTCATACCTATTTTCTACTAAAATTAAATAAAAAGCAACTTAAAACATGTCAAAAACATGCTTATTTTATAGCATGTCAAATACCCCCACACTTACTCTTTTGCTTGTCCTCAAGCAAACATTGATTCATGTAAACAGAATTCAATACATGAAATGAGTGAATGACTTACCAATATGCTGCCTCATAGTGAAAATTGTATGCTCTTGATGAAATTTCAGAAAATGTCATGACCATGTGCAACATTTAATTCAAAAGCAATTTATAATTTATTCCCTAAAATCCATAGTGTGTGTGTGTATTTGGATAATTAAATTTTCTTTTACCTAAATGAGCTTATATATCTCAGGAATTATAGCATGGCTCTCTATTTAAAATTTCCATAGGCTTATTTTTCATGCTACTCTCCACTAATGTAGGCTAAAACTACTTTTTAGGATCAAAAGGACTTAACTCAGCTTGTAATGTGGCTAGGCTATGGGGTGAGATAAAAGATATAATTTTAAAGCTCAATCCCCCAACATCACATGATTAACTCTGATCTATTTGAGCTAATTCTCAAGATTGGGGGAAGTTTTTCCCCCACACTTATTTCCTTGCTTTTCTGCATTCTACTTTTATTTGATTCTCTATTTCTTCTTTTTTCAATCACTGGATAGACTTTCGTTAGTCTTTTGAGAAAATATAAATATAAATATATATATATATATATATATATATATTTTTTTTTTCTTTTGTCCTTGCTCCACCCTTCCACCCTTTCATTAATGTAGATCTATAAAATAAATATTCAGAAATTAATCATAGAGTGAGTGAATCAGGTAGAAAAAATAAAGGTGTTAATCACAAAAAAATTTGGCCTTGGCTATTTTGTGGGTATAGAATAAAATGTTAATTAAGCTCAAAATAGAGGTTCTAAGGATATTCACTTGTTTGGGTTAAGCTTAAAAGGCTCAATCTAAAAAAGAAATGCCTAAATCATCTCCTAATTGTTAGAATTAGCCTAGGATTTTGCCTCAAGTAGCATTTAAATAAGTTCTAGAAATTTAAATGAGATCATAAAATAATTTTGAGTTATATAATCTTTTTCTAAGTAAAAGACAAATTAAATATCCAAAATTACTGTGCAAAAGAATTTCAGGATTTTTAGAAAATAGGTAATCATAAATTGAAAAGAAATTAAAATTACACATAATTATGACTTTCCTACATCTCTCAAGAACTATAAGCAATTTAAACAGTTATATCATTGGCTATTGGTTCAGCTATCACAAACTCATAAATTGAAATTTTGTTCACATGCTCACCTCATAACAAGATTAAAAGTGCACATATCATAAAATGTATCAAAGTAGGAAAGTGCACACGTGTATGATATATTATACAGTCATCCAGCTGAATTATAAAGTGACCCCCCCACACTTAAAAACATACATTGTCCTCAATGTAAAATTATAAAAGAGAATATAAAAGGGACAAATAAAAACATAAGGAGGGGTGCAGTGAAACTTCCCTGACTAGTGATCACCATCCATCTCATCATGTTCAGGTGCAGGACTAAAGGGTGGTTCAGGAGGTGCCGGGAAAGCAATCGGGAGGTTCAGGGCATGAGCTAACTGGCTAAAACACGCATGATGATGCTGTGCAATAGAGTGCTGATAGAGGGCCAGATCGTTCATTTGATGGCTCAGATACTCTGTGCGCTTCCATAAATCTTCAATGGTATGCTGGGATGGTGGTGGAGCTGAGCTGCTTCCCGGTTCCGCCGTAGGTATTGGCTGAATCCCTAGCTCCTCCTCTGCTGCTTCTTCATGGCCCTTGTATTTTTGGATGTCTGCATAGGAAATAGGCTTCATCGGGTGAATGAGAGCCTCAGTGGAATCCCAGCTTACGCCTGCTTTCTGACATAGACCAGTAATTAAACTAGGGGCAAATAGGGATCCGCCTCTAGCACTGATACAGCCAAGCAACTGCCTATGAATAACCTTGCCTACATCAATAGAAAGCCCTTTTAGTACTGCATAAAGCAAAATGGCCCTTTCCCGCCTGACTTGACTCATGTTGAGGCTGGGCATGAATCTGGCTGATACAAAATAATGCCATGCTTTAGCCACTTTATTCATGTCAGCTCTAGCAAGGTATAACAGATGGCCATTGCTATCTAATTTCCAAGAGGCCCCCCTGTAGCATAGAGTGCAAATAACGTCGTCAAAGTCAATGTAAGATTGAAGAAGCGCCGTATATTCATCATCCTCAATATTCGGCAGGGAATAAAATTCATTAATAGCGTGCAGAGTGAATGGCACCATCTTGCCTCTAATCCTTGCTTGATGACGTTCATGAACTGTAGCATTGGAGTAGAACTCCTGAACTATGGGAATAACTCCTGGTTCTGGGTTCCTGCAAAAAATCTCACAATGCCTATGGAGGATATTGTCTCTGTGAGGTAGCCCTTCGGTGATCAGAAATCCACGTTCTGGAACTATAGGCTTATGCACCACCACTTTGATGTGGTGTTGATAAATCGCTTTAGTCACAAAAGCTCTGGTGTTGAATGCCGGAGGGTCCTCAGCTCTGTTCTTCCTCTTAGAGATGCCTAATTTGGAAGTTTTGGGGGCCATTGCACTTGGCAAACTCACTGGGGCGTTTTATCAAACACCTAGTGTGCACTCTTGAAAAATGGAGAGAATGGATGGTAGATTCGTAGTTTGGAGTCCCAATGCAGTAAAAACCAGTAGCAAGGAAGTGTAGAGATCAACTTTAGCAGGAAAAACAACGTAAATCGTACCAAATGCAGTGTGATTTGTGGCTGGAAAGTGTGAGATCAAAAATGCTTGAGAACCTTAGAAGATTGCCATTGAATCCAAGCCAAAAGCTGAAAGAATTAGTTAATCCTGCAAAAGAAGATGAGAAATCATGTAATTTCAGCAAGAAAACGTAATAGGAGGTGGTTGTGGTTAATTCAAAGCAAGAAAGTGGAGTGGGAGTTGCAAAGGAGGCAAAAACGGAGGTGGGAAACGAAGAGCAGCGCGATGCTCTTATAGAGAGCGCCGCGGCGCTCTCTGCTGTAACGCGGAGCGCCGCGGCGCTCACCCATTCTGGGTAAGAAGAGCCGCGGCGCTCACCCATTCTGGGTAAGAAGAGCCGCGGCGCTGTTCTAGAGCGCCGCGGCGCTTTCCCAGTCTGGGCGACGAGCACCGCGGCGCATGTGCGCGTCCGCAGATCAAACTTTTTTTTTTTAGAAAATTAAACTATGAAAAATAAGAAAAATAAGAGGAATGATTGTTGGGTTGCCTCCCAACCAGCGCCTTTGTTTTACGTCGTTGGCTCAACCTAGCTCCCTATCTTTGTTCACGGAGGCTCTTTGATGTTCATTTTAAATTTCTGGGACTGGTTCAATCCTTGAAATTCAACTGCATAATCAAAAACCACATCAGTAATAACAAGTGGTCCTAACCAAGGGAGAGATTTCTTACCTTTAAAGGGTCTAACCCCTTTAATTTCCAAAATTTGATGCAACTCTACAATCGGGTTTATGCCTTTAAAGTTTGCAATTGTTTTTATAATGGCATTTCTTTTTTTCTGAAAAATATGCATCAATTCTTCTTCTTTTTTAACACCCAAATTCTTGGCAACTAGAATAGGTGAAGCTTCCCCTACTTCCAAGTATTTCAAGTGATTGGGGAGAGGTGACAAATTAGCCCCAGGATCCTGCAAAATAGAAGGTACAAGAGTAGTATCAGAATTTGATAATTCCTTATAAGCAACCTTACATTTTTGTGGCCCTTCTGAAAAATCAATGAGTGCAGTTAGTTTCTTCTTTGTTCCTTCATCTAAGTCTATCTCACCATCATCTGCTGCCATAGATTTGTTCACACTTTCCTCCATTTTCTCCTTTTCATCTAATTCAAAAATATCGTATGCCAACGAATTAAGTACATCAATAGAATAAACAGGAGTATCATCACCTGGGTGTTTCATGGCTTCATACATATTGAATTTTATTACTTCACCATTAAATTCCATAGTGAGTGTGCCATTGTGAACATCTATCTTGGTTTTGGAGGTTTTCAAGAATGGTCTCCCTAATAATATTGGAGAAGTAAAATCCCCATTGTCCATGTCAAGCACATAAAAATCTGCAGGGAACACCAAATCATCTACCTGTACCAAAACATCTTCAATTATTCCCTTAGGATATGCAGTGGACCTGTCTGCTAGCTGAATTATCAAATTTACAGATTTCAATGGTCCCAAATTCAAAGATGTGTATACAGAATATGGCATAACATTGATGGAAGCTCCTAAATCTAACATAGCCTTTTCAATGCGAGTCCTCCCAATTTTGCATGGAATAGCAAACATACCTGGATCCTTGCATTTAATAGGGAGTTTTGTCTGTATCATAGCAGATACATTCTGACTCATATGAATCTTTTCAAAATCCTTTAATTTTTACCCTTCTTTTTGAGTACATAGTTCTTTTAAAAACTTTGCATATCTTGGCACCTGTTTAATGGTATCTAGAAGGGGGAGATTAACTTCACATTTTCTAAAGACATCATACAATTCAGAAGTTTTCTCATTTAGCCTATTCTCTTTAAGAGCTTCTGGAAAAGGAGGCACTACTTCATAATTTAAATTAGAAAAAGACTTACCTGTAGGTGCTTCATTCTCCTTAATTGATGTTTCAGTTTTCTTAGGAGAAGAGGGTGCCGGTGGACTTTCAATCTCCTTACCATTAATTGAAATAATTGCACTGACATTTTCTCTAGGATTCACCACAATTTGAGAAGGTAACTTACTTGAGTTCTGAGCATCCAATCGACTCACTGTAGTTGCTAACTGACCTATTTGAGTTGTCAGATTCTAGATGCTAGCTCTTGTCTCTTGGTGAAATTGATGAGAGTTATGTACCAGAGTTTTTACAATGTCTTCCAATGGATTACTTACCTGTTGATCCTGGGGTGCATTCTGTCTAGGATAATAGGCTTGCTGATTTTGTTGAAAATTTTGTCCCGCAGGCCTATTTTGTGCACTCCCATATCTGAAATTGGGATGATCCTTCCATCCAGGATTGTATGTATTGGCATATGGATCATACCTTTTTGGTTGGCCAGGAAAACCTCCTACAGCATTCGCTTGTTCTGTGGATTCCTCTTGAAGTGTAGGACACATGTCAGTTGGGTGCCCTGTGGCTGAGCATATTCCACATACTTTAACTTGCTGTAGTGTACCTGTAGCCATTTGACGCACAAGAGAAGTAAGTTCAGATATTTGATTCTGAAGAGAAGTAGTACTTACCTCCTGGGCATGTCTAATAGGAGGATCATGCCTAACGCCAAATTGTTGTGAATTGGCAGCCATATTTGATATCAGGATTCTGGCTGCCTCAGGAGTCTTATCTACTAGTGCTCCTCCACTAGCCGCATCTATCATGCTCCTATCTCCCTGCAAAAGACCTTCATAAAAATATTGGATTAGTAGCTGCTCACTAATCTGATGATGTGGGCAGCTTGCACAAAGCTTCTTAAACCTCTCCCAATATTCATAAAGGGTTTCACCATGCAATTGCCTAATGCCGCATATCTCTTTCCTAATAGTAGCGGCTCTAGATGCAGGAAAATAACGTTCTAAAAACATTCTCTTCATCTCATTCTAAGTAGTGATAGTACCAGAAGGCAAATAATACAACCAATCTTTGGCTGAATCTTTTAAGGAAAAAGGAAAAGCCCTGAGTTTTATTTGTTCCTCAGTTACTCCAGGAGGCTTCATACTGGTACATACTACATGGAACTCCTTCAGATGTTTATGCGGGTCTTCACCTGCAAGACCATGAAAACTTGGTAAGAGATGAATTAATCCAGATTTCAATTCAAAATTAACATTATCATCAATATTAGGAAAAGTAATGCATAAGGGTTGCTGATGCAAATCAAGAGCTGCAAGCTCCTTCAGAGTGGGGTGTCTAGCCATGATCACTTCCTCCTTATCTTGATCAACGTCTTCTTGAATTTCTCTTCTGTGCCTGTATACAGATTTTCCAATATCTGGATTGAACTGTAAATCTCGAGAATTAGAAGAACGAGTTACCCGGGTTCGATCCCCGGCAACGGCGCCAAAATTTGGTGCGCACTGTCGCAGGTGCACCCAAATTAATACCTTACCTCAAAACTAACCTGTAGTAGTGGGAGTAAGGGTCGATCCCACAGAGACTGGAATTACCTTATGTGATTAAAAAGGGGGGATTGATAATCGCAAATTAAGTAAAATAAACAATAATGAAAATAATTAAGAGAAAGAGATTAATAATAAAGACGTTGGTTTCGGTTGGTATCCACCGTCAAGGGATTACATTGATCATCGACAATATAATCAATCTGCAAATGAATATCTATCATTGGGGTTTTAACCTCGTTTCTCCTTAAGCCTAGCAAATTAATGACAATCGCACTAATTAAACCCTAATTAACAAGCCATATTTTAGCACATCGGTAAAACATAACTTGCTAACCGCATGAAGAATTAGAGAAACTGACAGAGCTAAACAAATATAAACACATCGGTTATATTTAATTTAGTTAATCATTCATCATAGGTTCAATGATTTATAATCCAAAACCCTCAAACCTATTTGCCTCACGAATCGCAGAATTAAAGACTTTGTTCAAAACACAATTCAGCGGTAGATTAAAACAGACGAAATACTAGTAGGCCTCCTAGCAAACATATGCATAATCATTAAGAACAAGAACAGATGAACAATCAATATTCAAAACAAATTGAAATAATAACATCAGATCCACATCTCACATTGTATAAAAATCCCTTGAGGTTTCAACTCACCTCAACCAACTAAAGAGAATTAGCCACGCAGGGCCATAAGATAAACAAAAGAAGAATTGAAGAATGTAGATGAAGAATTCGGTGATGAATTGGATGCCTTCTCTGGTTGCTTTCCTCTCTTTTTATAGACTCCCCTCTCTAAATCGAAGTCAGAATGTGTTTTTAGGTCAAATTCCCGTCCATTCCCTTCAATTTTGAGCGAAACGACCTAAAATCGCGAAATCAGCAAGTCCCCTACGACGCACGGGCGCCGCGGCGCTACGAAGATGAAGCCACGGGGCGCCGCGGCGCTCTTTGTCGAGAGAGCTAAGGCGCCGCGGCGCCCAGATTCTTCTGGATTTTGCCAAAGTGCCAAACATGAAAGTTGTAGCTCTATGTCTCTTCTTTCCATAGCCACTGAAATCACCTTAATCAGAGTCCAAATGAGTGAGATATGCCCCAATTAGTGACACAAGGTCAAAAATCAGCATTTTTCTATGATTTTTTCTCTATTTTTCTCTTCATTTCTTCTTTATTATTCCTAAAACACAAAACACAACACTTAGTTAATTCATACCTATTTTCTACTAAAATTAAATAAAAAGCAACTTAAAACATGTCAAAAACATGCTTATTTTATAGCATGTCATTAATTTAATCGAATGTTATTATGAGTTAAATAGTTAGAAATAAAAAGGTAATGACTTCATGGGATTTTAAAAAAAAAATATATTTGTTTGTATGAAAAAAATAGAGTTGTTACTGTAAGAGTAGTGGCCAGCTTTAAATTTTGAAACCCCTCTAGCATATGTATCTTATACACCATCATCTTACCCCTTGTTCAAAGATTTTTGACTTAAGGCATCAGCTACAACATTTGCTTTTCCTAGATGATACTTTATCTTAAACTTGTGCTCATTAAGAAATTCTACCCATTTTCGTTGCCTCATATTTAACTCCTTCTGATAAAAAAGGTGCTTAGGACTCTTATGATCACAGTATACTTCAAATGTTGCCTCGTACAAATAATGTCGCCAAATCTTTAAGGGAAACACCATCGCTGCCAATTCAAGATCATAGGTTTGATAATTTCCTTCATGGGGTCTTAGTTGCCTAGAGGCGTAAGTAACTACTCTCTCGTATTGCATAAGCACACACCCCAATCCTTTCTTTAAAGCATCACTACACACTTAAAAATGTCCTGTGGAATCTGGAATAATTAAAACAAGATGAGTCATCAATCTTGTCTTAAGTTCCTGAAAACTAGCTTCACATTGATCAATCCATTTGAAAGGACTTCCCTTCCTAGTCAATTTTGTCACTGGTAAGGCTATACGAGAGAAGTTTTGTATAAACCTCCTATAGTATCCTGCCAAACCTAAGAAAATTTTGACTTTTGTAACAGTCTTTGGTCTTTCCCAATGAATCACTGCTTTCATCTTGCTAGGGTCTACAACTACCTCTCTATTAGAAATGACATGTCAGATAAACTTTACGTATGTTAGCCAAAATCCACACTTCTCCAATTTGGCATACAACTTTTTCTCTTTCAACATTTGCAACTTGTTCGTGTTATTTCTCATTCTTAGAATATATCAAGATGTCATTAATGAACATCACAACAAATTTATCTAGGTAGGGTCAAAAAATGCGATTAATGTAATCCATAAAAATTGCAGGGGCATTTGTCAACCCGAAGGGCATTATGAGAAACTCATAGTGCCTATATCTAGTCTTGAAGGCTATTTTTGGTACATCCTTCTCCTTTATCCTAATCAGATGATATCCCAATCTCAAGTCAATTTTAGAAAAGATAGAGGCTCCCTTCGTTGATCCAATAAGTCATCTATCCTAGGGAGAGGGTACTGGTTTTTGACAGTCACCTTATTTAGTTGTCTATTGTAACAACTTTTTTATTATTATTATTATACAATATAGAGTTTACATACATGTCATTAATCAAAACACACATACAACATATCAAACACATAAAAAACTACATCTTATTTATTCTGGTTGACCAATTCCAGAGATACAGGTGCGGGTGGTTGTACCTTCACCAGGATCTAACCAACTCGACCACAAACATTTTATTTGCTTCTGGGATCTGCTTAACATAAAGTACTCAATTCAACGTGCACTAAAAGCCAGAGCCATAGAAAAATCTACATAACTAATTTTCTAAACATGATATAGAAATATAGTGAGAATTAAATCCCAGTAAGCTCAACAATAAATCATCATCAATATAGCTCATCACGTCACGTTAAGATATATAACCTACAACAAATATCTTTGGTCACATGAATGCACTATATCTATCCACACGAGAATCGTACAATAATGACATGTATGACAGGATTAACTATTTTCAGAATATCATATGATGACTATCAATTTATTCTCATATCAAGCTACCCCGGTCAGGGTGAGTATTTTCTACTCTCTGGTACAGGCTTTTCTCGCTTCGTCCGACATGGCCCACTTTCTCTTTTTTTTTTCATTAACATGATGATAACCGTTGGTAGGGCATCCCCTACTGGTATACCACACAGATTGCCATGTGACTGTGCTCATTTCTTTTCTTTTTATAATAATAGTCAAAAATATGATTTCAATAACAAATATGTTCATCAAAATATAATTATTACCAAAAATCATTGGTAATCATGCCATGAACATAACCATTTCAAATACCACTTTAAAAATAATTTCCATGTCAAAATTTTACACTTAAGATGGTAAGAAGTTCATACAATGGCAACGACTATGGCATATACTAGTCATTTATTAATTTCATTTATAAGATTCTTCTTCTTTTTTAAATATTAATTTTATTTCTTTATTTTCTTGATGCAGGTTTTCATCCTATCTGACCTTCTCTTACTAATAAGTGCATAACTCCCTCCATTTAACTCCGATGTTGGTGATCTTGGTGTCAATTTAAAGATAAAACAATTATCTAAAACTATTATGTTGCTCATGTTAGCGAAATATTAAGAAATCAAGGTGATATTACTCTCTACAATTACAGGATATTTCTTCTCGAGTAGGTTCTGACCTCTACCTACTAATCTCTACATATCTCCCTCATACGAATTCCAAATTAAGTGATTACAGTGGCTACAAATCCGTGACACATATATATATATATATATATATAATTTATATGTTAATAACTTATTTTAATTCCTTACAAAATGTTCCCAGAAATTAAAACACAGAAGCTATCCTAGAATATTCTTCCCTGATTAACCAATTTTTGACCACTGCAAACTAATCGGACCATATCTACCTCATACAGACTCTAAATTAATTGATTCTAGTGGTTAAAACTTTGTGACACATATAGCTATAATTTTTAGATTAGCCATTTATTTTAATTCCCTACCGATTCTTCCTAGAATTTTAAAAACAGAAGCTTAAAAGTTTACCAACCATAGCCATACCTATGCAGAACTATCTACATCAGCCTAAGTATTCAAATATACACAATATGTAACATGATATAGCAACATCCATGGCCAATCATCAAAGTTCTAAGATCAAAATCTTATATAAATATTACAAGTTTCAAATTTTTCTTTAAAAAGAAATATTGTTAAACTTACCTGGAGCACTTAATCCTCTAGACTTCTTCTTCCTCTTTCTTCCTTTATTCCTCTCCTTTCCTCCCTCTACCTTGCTTCTATTTTTCCTCTCCCTCACTTGGACGAAAATTCTAATGTTGTAAGGGTGGGTTTTACTTAAATAGACTATCAAATAATTCAACTTTCATGACCATGGGTCTACCTTATCACAATTAGGATACACTTGGTTGAATTTTTGGAAAACAAACAACTTATGTTTTTGTCTTCCTCTTCCTTATTCAAGATATGCGTAGTAAAAGGAGATTTCTATTTTAAAAATTATGATAATATCTTTTTAAGATAAGGGACAAGGTCCATTTGATTTAGGGATTCATTTCCTTTTTCTTTTGTCTTAATCAAGTATGATAAGTTTGCCTTTTTAGGTGGCAAACTTCTAACCCTTGAATCTCCATTATTTGGTTAAAATTATTTGTGTGGGATAGGAATGTTTTGTCCTAATGCCATGTTTTATCATACCACTTGCTAAATTTTTGTCTTAATGCCATGTCACCTAATCTTGATTACACCATTATTTCATCACTTTACTTTTTTTTCCTCTTGGGTTTGGGCTCATTTTTGCCCATTTTCCTTACTTTGGTTAAAATTCTACCTTTCATAATGGGCTTCGTCATATTTTCATGATTTTTGGGCTTTCGGTCCAATTTCTATATCCTAGTCCAAGTCTATGTTTTATTTCTTCATAGGGCTATCCTATTGGCTTGCTAAGAATTTATGTGAAATAGAAAAACTCTATATGAAGTGTCCATAGGTGAAAGCCCAATTTATGGTTGGAGATACTAAACTTAGTAACTTTTGTTCTTAAATTAGGAAACATTACCCTAATCCAATCTTCTTCAAATTTTAAGACCTTTACTTACTTCACAAAAATTTATCTTCCTTACCTAAGAATTTCACCTTTCTTTAGCATGTTTATTTCTAATATTTTCTCTTATGTTTTCTTTCTTTACCTATTCCATTAATATTAAAACATTTATATACATACACGTAAGGTGAAGAATTTCTAAGGATTATATTTCCTTAGATATCTAAAAATTGTCTAATAAATTTTATTTCCTTAATTAAATATTTATGTACCTTTATCAATAAAAGAAATGAAATTATGGATGTTACTTTGAATACTTTTGTACTTTTATTAATACATGAAACGAAATTAGGGATGTTACATTTCTCTCCCCCTAAAAGAAATTTTGTCCTCAAAATTTCAGAAATTACCTAATAAGAACAATTTCGGATATTTCTTCCTCATGACTTCTTCTAGCTCCCAAGTTGCTTCTTCTGGAGTCAAACCTTCCCATAACACCTTAACTAGGGGAATAGTTTTGTTCCGGAATTGTTTCACATCATTGTCCAATATAGATGCTGGTACTAGCTGGTATGTCATGTTCTCCTTTATTTGGATTGGTTCATCTTGTATCACATGTGAGGAGTCCGAAAGTTACTTCCGGAGCTGTAATGCATGGAAAACATTGTGCAGGTTGGAAAAATTCGGTGGAAGGGCAACTTGATATGCCAATGTCCCCACTTTCTTCAGAATCTGATAAGGTTCCAAAAATCGCAAACTTAACTTTCTAGTTTTGAGAGACCTACCAACTCCAGTTGTCGGGGAAAGTTTCAGAAATACATGGTCTCCTTCCTCAAACTATAGAGGTCTATGTCTCTTATCGTAGTAACTCTTTTGGCGACTTTGAGCTGTAAGTATTTTGTCTCGTACCATCCTGATTTGTTCAGTGGTTTGTTGAACTAGATTAGGACCTAGCAAGTTCTTTTCTCCTACCTCAAACCAGTATAGTGGAGATCGGCACTTCTTATCGTATAAAGCTTCGTAGGGGGCTATCTTAATACTGGAGTGATAACTATTATTATAAGCAAACTCTACTAAAGGTAGGTACTTATCCCATCATTTACCTTGCTTTATCACACAGGCCCTTAACATATCTTCTAGAGTTTGAATGGTTCGTTCTGTCTGCCCGTCAGTCTGAGGATGATAGGTAGTACTAAATCGCAACTGAGTTCCAAAAACTTCCTACAACGCATTCCAAAACCTCTACGTAAACCTTGGATCTCTATCATAAATGATATTTAAGGGAATTCCATGTAGTTTAACTATTTCCTGGACGTATAATTGGGCCAATTTGTCCGGTGAAAAGTTAATTTTTATGGGGAAAAAGTGAGCAGATTTGGTTAATCTGTCAACAATTACCCAAATAGAGTCATGTCCCACTGAAGTCTTAGTTAAACCCATAACAAATTCCATTGAGATATTGTCCCATTTCCATTTAGGGATCTCAAGAGGTTGTAGAAATCCCGCTGACTTTTGATGCTCCACCTTCACCTTTTGACAAATGAGACATTTCGCCACAAACTCAGCAATGTCATTTTTCATCCCTGGCCACCAATACATCCTCTTTAGATCATGGTACATTTTAGTGCATCCAGGATGGACTGTGTATTTACTTTGATGCACTTCTTGTAGAATCTTAGTCTTTAACTCTCATTCTTGAGGGACACAAATCCTTCCCTGATACATGATTGCTCTATCTTCCATGACAGAAAAATTGCCTTGGTCTTTATTATCCTATAAGTATTGGTCGTGAGCTTAAGCCTCTTTGATCTGGGCTCTAAGGTCACTCCCTATACTTAAACCATTAATGACTAGCTTCTTTGGAGTAAGAGTAGTGGCTAGCTTCAAATTTTGAAACTCCTTTAGCATCTGCATCTCATACACCATCATCTGACCTATGTGCAGTGATTTTCGACACAAGGCATCTGCTACAACATTTGCCTTTCCTGGATGATACTTTATCTCAAACTTATAGTCATTGAGGAATTCTACCCATTTTCGTTGCCTTATATTTAACTCCTTCTGATCAAAGAGATATTTAAGAATCTTGTGATAACAATATACTTCAAAGGTTGCTCCGTATAAGTAGTGTCGCCAAATCTTTAAAGTAAACACCACTGCCGCCAATTCAAGATCATGGGTTGGATAGTTTCCTTCGTGGGGTCTTAGTTGTCTAGAGGCGTAAGCAACTACTCTATTGTCTTGCATTAGCACACACCCTAGCCCTTTCTTTGAAGCGTCACTATATACTTCAAAATGTCCTGTAGGGTCTAGAATAATTAAAATAGGAGGAGTGGTCAGTCTTGTCTTAAGCTCCTGGAAACTATCTTCACATTGATTAGTCCATTTGAAAGGACTTCCCTTCCTAATCAATTTAGTCATTAGCAAGGCTATACGAGAGAAGTTTTGTATAAACCTCCTGTAGTATCTTGCCAAATCCAGGAAACTTCTTCTGACTTCCGTAACCGTCTTTGGTCTCTCCCATTGAATCACTGCTTCTGTCTTGCTAGGATCTACGGCTACACCTCTATTAGAGATGACATGTCTTAAAAAATTTACCTCTGACAGGCAAAATTCACACTTCTCCAATTTGGCATTCAACTTTTTCTCTTTCAGCACTTGCAACATGATTCAGAGATGTTGTTCATGTTCTTTCTCACTCTTAGAATATATAAAGATGTCATCAATGAACACTACCACAAATTGATCTAGGTAGGGTCGAAAAATGCGATTCATGTAATCCATGAAAATTGCAGGTGCATTTGTCAACCCAAAAGGCATTACGAGAAACTCATATTGCCCATACCTAGTCCTGAAGGCAGTTTTTGGTACATCTTCCTCCTTGATCCTAAGTCAATCTTAGAAAAGATAAAGGCTCCCTTCAGTTGATCCAATAAGTCATCTATCCTAGGAAGAGGATACTTGTTTTTGATAGTCACCTTATTTAGATGTCTATAGTCTATGCATAGTCTAAGGCTTCCTTCTTTCTTCTTAACAAACAATACAGGAGCTCCCCAAGGTGATACATTTGGTCTAATAAATTGCTTGTCTAACAGTTCCTCCAACTGTTTCTTAAGTTCTTGTAGTTCTTTCGAGGCCATTCTATAAGGTGCAATAGAGATAGGCCCTGTCCCAGGTAAAAGATCAATAGAGAACTCTATCTCTCTCTTGGGAGGTAAGCCAGGAATATCTGATGGAAATACTTCAGGAAACTTGTTGGCTATTGGGATTTCATTAAGCTTCGATTCGACTGCTAGGTTTGATAAATACAAGAGAATGTATCCAAGTACTCCATTCTTCAACTCCCTATTAACTTGATTGGCATTAAGCATCAACAACTGCTCCTCCTCTTTTTAAGTAGGAGGTACAAATTCAACGGTCTTGTTACAACAATTCAACAAGACCCAATTTCTAGACATCCAGTCTAACCCTAGAATAACCTCAATACCTCTTAAAGGTAAATAGACGAGGTCTACAGAAAACGTTTTTTCCTGGATGGTGACTTGACAGTCCTTACATACAAAGGAAGTTAATAACCTTTCGCCAGAGGGGGTTACTACAGATAGCTCATAGGGAGTTTCAGAAATAGGAAACTGAAACTTTCTAATACATTCTTCCGATGTAAATGAATGACTAGCACTAGAGTCAAACAACACCATAAGAGCAAATCCATAGATATAGCATGTACCTTGAATCATTTAAGAAGATTGAGCTGCCTCTTGGCCGTTCAGGGTGAAAACCCTTCCTTTCAACTGAGGCCTCTGTTCTGGCTGCTTCCCCACATTCTGTGGGCAGTTTCTCGTAAAATTACCCTTCTGTCCGCAGTTGAAACAGACATCTTGTCCCAAGTAGCATGGTCGATTACCATGCATGCGTCCGCACTTAGATTACTTGAGTGGGGCGAGGTCTTGTTGGAAAGGTCTAGGACCTGTAGTCATTGGCCTCTTGCCAGTACCTTATCCTTTTTCTCTAACATTTCTGCTAGAGTTTTGTGAACCGTTTTTCCATTTCCAGAAATTCCATCTTTGTTTCTCATCCTCCACTGCCTTCAAGCTCTTTTCTAATAGTCTGCATTTATTTATCAGAGGTACAAACTCCCTAGTCTCCATAGCTACAACAACATTCCTTATCTCTGGGTTCAATCCTACTTCAAATTTAACAGCCTTCCATGCTTCATCGGGGTTAAATCGTAGGTAAAAGGAGAACTTAGACAACTCCTCGAACCTTGCAATGTATTGTTCTATGGTCATGTTTCCCTGTCTGAGTTAGAGAAATTCAATCTCCTTCTCTGCTCGCACAGTACTTGGGAAGTACTTTTCTAAAAAGGTGTCTTTGAAAACCTGTCAGGTGATCTGCCTTCCCTGGTGAGCTAAAAGTTCTTTAGCTCCACGCCACCAATATTCTACTTCATCTTTTAGCATATATGTAGCAAAGATTACTTACTACACCTCAGTACAGCCCATTACTTCAAAGATTTTCTTTAACTCCCTTATCCATCTTTCATCTACAATCGGGTCAAAGCCGCCTTGAAAACATGGTGGCCTAGTCCTCAGGAACTTGGATATGCCGTTATCATTTCCAGCCATCAGGTTGTTAGCACCATTCACACCATTCAAGTTATTAGCATTTTAGAGGTATTGTAGAATTTGGTTAGTAGTCATGACTTGGTCTCGAGTTACGGTAGCCAGGTTGTGCAGGGTTTCCTCCGCATTGTTTGTCGGATTCCTCCTTGGTGGTGCCATTTCCTACTGTGTTAAAAACAAAGTTATGCTACTATTGAGGTGATCAAGGCCAATAGTTAGTTTCAAAAATATTTAACAACAGTCATAACACCGCCTCGGCATATAGATAGGAAACACTAGTAATTTCTTACCTATATGAAATCACTGATCCCCTATACAGCACAACCACAAACATACTCAAGACACAATAAGATCGATTCAGATAACCATCCACAAACTGGCCATCTAGGATCGACTTGCTCTGATACCAATTATATAACAACATTTTTTAAATTATTATTATTATACAATATAGAGTTTACATACATGTCATTAATCAAAACATACGTATAACATATCAAACACATAAAAATATACATCTTATTTATTCTGGTTGACCAATTCTGGAGATACAGGTGCGGGTGGTTGCACCTTCACCGAGATCTAAGCCAACTCGACCACAAACATTTTATTTGCTTCTGGGATCTGCCCAACATAAAGTACTCGATCCAACGTGCACTAAAAGCCAGAGCCATAGAAAAATCTGAATAACTAATTTTTTGAACATGATATGGAAATATAGTGAGAATTAAATCCCAGTAAGTTCAACAATAAATCATCATCAATATAGCTCATCACGTCACGTTCAACTATATAAACTATAGCAAATATCTTTGGTCACATGAATGCACTATATCTATGCACAGGAGAATCGTACAATAATGACATGTATGATAGGATTAACCATTTTCAAAATATCATATGATGACTATCAATTTATTCTTATATCAAGCTACCCCAGTCAGGTTGAGTATTTTCTACTCTCCGGTACTGGCTTTTCTCGTTTCGTCCGACATGGCCCACTTTCTCTTTCTTTTCTCATTAAAATGATCATAACCATTGGTAGGGCATCCCCTATTGGTGCACTATATGGATTGCCATGTGACCATGCTCATTTCTTTTCTTTTTATAATAATAGTCAAAAATATGATTTTAATAACAAATATCTTCATCAAAATATAATTATTACCAAAAATTATTAGTAATCACGCAATGAACATAACCATTTCAAATATCACTTTATAAAATATTTCCATGTCAAAATTTAGCACTTAAGATGGTAAGAAGTTCATACAATGGCAATGACTATGCCATATACTAGTCATTTATTAATTTCATTTATAAGATTCTTCTTCTTTTTTAAATGTTAAATTTATTTCTTTATTTTCTTGATGCAGGTTTTCATCCTATCTGACCTTCTCTTACTAATAAGAGCATAACTCCCTCAATTTAACTCCGATGTAGGTGATCTTGGTATCAATTTAAAGATAAAAAAATTATCTAAAACTATTATGTTAAACATGTTAGTGCAATATTAAGAAATCAAGGTGAGATTACTACCTCAAATTACAGGTAATTTCTTCTCGGGTAGGTTCTGACCTCTACCTACTAATCTCTACATATAGCTCTCATACGAATTCCAAATTAAGTGATTCCAGTGGCTACAAATCCATGACACATATATCTATAATTTATATTTGAATAAGTTACTTTAATTCCCTACAAAATGTTCGTAGAAATTAAAACACAGAAGCTAACCAAGAATATTCTTTCCTAATTAACCAATTTCTGACCACTGCAAACTAATCAGACAATATCTACCTCATACGGACTCTAAATTAAGTGATTCCATTGGTTAAAATTTTTTGACACATATAGCTATAATTTTTATATTAGCCATTTATTTTAATTCCCCACTGATTCTTTCCAGAAATTTTAAAACAGAAGCTTAAAATTTTACCACCCATAACCATACCTATGCAAAACTATCTACATTAGCCTAAGTATTCAAATATACACAATATGTAACATGATATAGCAACATCCATGACCAATCATCAAAGTTCTAAGATCAAAATCTTATATAAATATTACAAGTTTCAAATCTTTTCTTCAAAAAGAAATATTGTTAAACTTACCTGGAGCACTTAATCCTCTAGACTTCTCCTTCCTCTTTCTTCCTTTATTCCTCTCCTTTCCTCACTCTACCTTGCTTCTATTTTTCCTTTCCCTCACTTGGACAAAAATTCTAATTTTGTAAGGGTGGGTTTTGCTTAAATAGACCATCAAATAATTCACCTTTCATGATCATGGGTCTACCTTATCATAATTAGGATACACTTGGTTGAATTTTTGGAAAACAAACAACTTATGTTTTTGTCTTCCTCTTCCTTAGTCAAGATATGCATAGTAAAAGGAGATTTGTGTTTTGAAAATTATGATAATATGTTTCTAAAATAAGGGACATGGTCCATTTGATTTAGGGATTCATTTCATTTTTCTTTTGTCTTAATCAAGTATGATAGGTTTGCCTTTTTAGGTGGCAAAATTCTAGCCCTTGAATCTCCATTATTTGGTTGTGTGGGATAGGAATGTTTGTTCCTAATGCCATGTATTATCATACCACTTATTTACCAATTGGTTTCAACTTGTAATAGTTCATGTAGGAAGGGAGTTCAACCAGGCTTTAGCTTTATCTTTTAATGAGAATGGAAACATTCTAAGCCTAATTGACTCATCATTGAAATTTTGAAAGTAAAATGTTGAACAAATTTCAAGAAATTCCTTCACATGCATGTATGGATCTTCTCTTTCCAAACCATAAAATGATGGTAAAAGTTGAAGTATGGCTGGTTTGAGTTCAAAGTGAGTTGCAATAGTTTGTGGTAAAACTATGCAAGATGGAGTATTGGCTCTGACAGGTGAGAAGTACTCCATAAGAATTTTCTCATGCACAACTTGTTCTTCCATTTTTGATGATGTCTCAACAAAGTCTAATGTTCCAATTTTAAAATCAATGAGTGATTCTAAACTTTTCCTAACCAAATGCTGATCTTTATCTCATTTCCAAACACGCATAAACTAAAAGAAAAATTATAAACAAATATTTCTAATAGCATATAACACAATTACAAAAGAGGATAATTTTACAACTTAGTAACAATGTTAACTACAAGTAACAAAATGCAAATACAACAAAAAATCACAAAATTTTGCAACAAAGAAATTTTTTTTTCACAAAGAAAATTTTCCATACAAAAAATAAATAAATATTCTGAATAATAATTAGTGGAAGAATTATACTTACCTGGATCTAATTAGCTTTTCCGTCAGAATCCCCAACAACGGCGCCAAAAACTTGTTGTTTTTATTAAAACTCGCAAGCGCACAAATCTATTGGAGTATAGATTTAGTTGTATGCAAGGTCGATCTCACGAGGATTGCCAATTGAGAAAATTTAATTCATATCCAAAATAAATATTTCTAACCTAGTTTCCAGAATGTTTGTTTTGTGAGAAGAGTAGTGAACAGAGCTTGTAATGAACTAAAATACTGAAATTAAATATGAATGTATTCAAAATAAGAAACATGCTACGGTTAGGGGATTCACTCTTGGTACATCAAATAATAATAAATTTTAACTTTTTTATTACTTAAATAGAATCCTCACATAAATGAGGTTCCATTCGGAAGATATGTTACATTAAACAAACTTTGGTTTACAGATGAAATGTATTTGCCTTCTTTTATTATATTACTGATAGTAAATAACTTTTGTAAAATGGATTCAAGTATACATCGTGCCAATCATCATATTGTCTACAATAAATCAAGAATGATTCAAGTATTTATTGTGCCAAAGATTGTCTACAATGTATCAAGATTTGCACTTCACAAAATTTAAAATAAAAATATACAAACAAAGTCAATAATAATAATATAAAGTAGGCGGTAAAACCAGCCATTGAGAAAGAAAATAACAATAAAATAAATACCAAAAGTGGAGAAAATAAATAACAAAAGGGCAATAAAACTATCCTCTAAGAAAGTAAATAATAAAAGTGCAGAAAATAAATAACAGAGGGGTAGTAAAGCCATTCTCTAAGAAAGTAAATAATAAAAGTGCAGTAAATAAATAACAGAAGGGTAATAAAGCCATCCTCTAAAAAAGTAAATAACAAGAAAGTAAATATTAAAAGTGCAAAAAATAAATAACAGAGGGGCAATAAAGCCATCCTCTAAGAAACTAAATAGCAAGAAAATAAATAATAGAGAGGCGGCATAGCTGTCCTCTCAGAAGAAAAATAACAAAATAATAATAATAACAGAGGGGCAACAAAGCCATTCTCTAAGAAAGTAAATAACAAGAAAATAAATAACAGAGAGGCGACATAGTCGTTCTCTGAGAAGAAAAATAAAAAGAAAATAAATAAGAAGATAAATACAACATCAAGTATAAACATTAAAATTAAGAGTTAGATAAATTATTATTGTCATACCAAGAGTTTCAACCTTTCACCTTAGCATTAGGAGATTAGTTCTCCATAATCAAGATAAGAAAACAAAATGAAAGATGAAGAAGCATGATAAAACTTATGAAAGAAAGTAAAGATTCAAAATGTATAAAGAGAGAAAAAATATTACAAACACTTAGAACTTCAACGAAGATTTCCCAAGCTCACTCTTCAGCCTTTCTCCCCTTCCCTCTAGCTCACAAAAGCCTCTATTTATAGACAAAACAAGGGAAGTAGGTGACAAAAATGGTGGGTAGGAAATTGCACTAAAATTGACAAGTTGTGTTGCATTATGTGCCCCGAAAGTCATCATGATATATCTCCTTGATAGCCACCAAATCGGCTATTTCTATCAACATAAAAGTTGTAGATATTTTCATTATCTCTCCAGAAATATATGGTGAAGAAAAATTGGCCACGTATATTGTGATTTATGGCCAACGTACTATAGTAATGTCAGGCTGGACTGCAACAGTAAACATGATCACTTCTAACCCAATTTTGGCCCATTTAATGTTCGAATTTGCTAACCACCTGAACATAAAAGTCTTAGTAAATTATATCTGCTATTCACCTACCAACTTTTGTACCCAATGAATATGTATTTGCTGAAATATGGCCAAATACTACAGTAAGGTTGGGCTAGAATGCAACAGTAAACATGTTCTGTTCTATCCCAAATTTGGCCTATTGGATGTCTGAATTTGCTGATCCCTTAAACATGAAAATTGTATGAAATTATGGCAGCTATTCATCTACCAAATTTCGTACATGATCTATACGTATTTTCTGAGATACGATGAAAATACTGTAGTAAGATCAAGTTGAAAAGCAAGCAGCAAATAAATTTTTAACATTGGTTGTTTTGCCTTGAATCTTTATGTTTCAATTCTTTTAGAAATGTGGTCATAAATCAAGATTGAATTGATGCATATATCCATTAGGATGTGTCTCAAGAGACAAAAAGATAATGCTCCTTATTCAGCCATCCTTAATGAATTTATTTTGTCTGCTTGATTTATGGACATCATTTCCAAAGAATCACAATTTAGCTTTGATTCCTCTAATTGAGTCAATTTCCTATTCTTCTATTCATCTATAAAAATACACAAAACAAAAGACAAATAAGGGAGATAAATGCTTTATTAAGGCAAAAAGATAAGATACAAATATTTAATTTATGAGTACAAAACTCATTTATCAACAAGTATCAATAGTTAGTGTTCACAACCTAATTCAAATTCCATAGAACATCACAATCCAATAATGTATTAAGATTCTACTATACAGAATACAAAGACAACTTAAAACACGTGTTTGTTTTCTGTCCTAAAGGTCTATTATGGAAACATTAAAATTGAACATCAATTAAAAATATAAAATAGGTATTAAACCATCTACCTTTATTGCCCATAAAAAAATAATCATAAGACGTACAAAACATTATTTAGGAATTCAAAAAGATATTCAAAAACAAGTTATAGTATATGTTATATACTCACTGTGCTATAGGTCGAAAATTGGGTAACTCATTTGTCAATTTTTGGAACTAAATCCACCTAAACGAACATTGAAATCTTGTTCAAAAGCTCGAAGAGTCAAGGATTGGTTTACTATTCTAGTGATGGCAAGACTGTTCACATGTCAAAGGTTACTATTCAGATAAGCAAAAATGGTATCCTATGATCCCAAAACTTTGGTTCCTAAGGTTTTAAAAACTTATAAGATTATCTATAGTGTTAGATTTTCTATTAGAGGCTCCCTAGCATGGTTATTTAAAACTTATCTCTTTAGGGTTTCCACTTTAGATTTAGCACATTTTTTGACATCCTTCAGCAAAATTAATTGGTGCAAAATATAGCTCTCATCTTCACAAGTCCAATAATGCCACTAGCATCTCAAAAAATAGTCTAAGATGGTGGAAATCTAAGAGAAAAGGTAAACCTTCAGAGAGAGAAATAAACAAGCATAAGGAAGAAGGCGAAAGGGGAGAATGAGAGGGAGAGTTGGTGCATACTGTTGTTGTAACATCCTAAGTCTCTAATAAATCTAGATAAATCTAAGAATAAGTAGAAAATACATAGGACAAAGAATTAAAATGCTTAGTTATGTAACAATAGGGCATTTATGAAATAGTTGACATATAGTTAATCATGAATCATATAAATAAAATTCTAGGAGCATAATGGATGGGGAGAAGATACAAATACATTTTTAAAACATTACTAATCTAGGATTGTAGTAAATTAAGGCAATATAAAACAACTAAGAAGCCACCAAGTAGCACCACAAAATTTTAGCCACATAGTATGCCACATTTCCCATAGAATTGTAGCCACCTTATATCAACCAAAGCATGCCACATGGCCCACAAAGTTGCAGCCACATAGCATGCACCATTTCCCACAAAATTGTAACCACCTTGAACCTACCAAAGTATGCCACATTGTCCACAAAGTTACAGCCACATAGCATGCCACATTGCCTATAAAATTGCAACCACCTTGCACCTATCAAAGCATGTCACATTGCCCACAAAGTTGCAGCCACATAGCATGCCACATTGGCCACAAAATTGCAGCCACCTTACACCTACCAAAGTATGTCACATAGCCATAGAAACTTCAGCCAAGGAAACTGCCATCTTTCAGCAAGGAAATCCTGCCACATAGACATAAATATTTTAGCCACATTCCAGCCAAGAAACTACCACCCACTTTAGCCATGTTTCTGCCCACAATAAAAAATAATAATGCAAAAGCTACTGCCCCACACCATGCTCTACATCCTCACGCCCTCCCTAGAGAAACCACAAGGGAATTCCTGAAAAAACACAAGGGAATCCTTACAAAACTCAACCCTCCTTTTCCTCTTCAGTGGTGGAAACCAGCAGCCAGCACTAGGCATTATTTTGGGCAGCAAATTCAAACCACCCATTCCTCATGCAATCAGCACCAAGAGGGAGAGAATGTAGCTAAAAAACTTAAAGCCAAAGGGGGAGATCAACCAGAAAAATGTAGCTAAGTTGCAAGGGAAACCAATTGGAGAAGCAAGCTAAAATTTGAGAGCCATAGGAGTATTTTTGTACAAGGTGAGTTTCCCCTCTTGAAGAAAGTTGGTTTGTAGTGAGTTGAGCTCATTTTGGGTTCTGCATGGGTGATTCTTTAGCGTGAGATGTAAGAGGTTAAAGTTGAAAACATGGAACTCTAGTGGTAGGGAACAATCTTTTCCATCTAAGTAACAAACATGCTGAAGCACCACACATTCTGCACCTAAACTTTTTAGGCCCCTGTGTTCTTAGACTATTTGATTTGGTAAATGGCCTTTAAATTCTCTAATAATTAGTGAGAAAAGTCTTGAAATATTGATAATAAATTATGGAAATTTTCGTTATTTTTGAGAATCTACAAATAGGCCATTTTCAATCAAAACAGTACTGAGTATTGATGGAAATACTAAACATTGAAGGGGTTAGATGTTGAATTTTAATATGAAAACTTTATGAAATATTATAAGAACCCTAATTAAGGAACCCACCAAATTTTAAAGAATTCTAGGCAGGTTAAGGCATATAATAAAATATGGAAATTCGGTGGGACAAGAAGTGAGTCAGAACAGACCAAAACTGGGGAGAGCCATAAAAAGTGTGTTATTTCAGCGGTCATATAAATTATTTTTTACTTGAAATTTTTATGGTAATTATATAA
The DNA here is from genome assembly GCA_037074535.1 of Gleditsia sinensis. Lineage (NCBI taxonomy): Eukaryota > Viridiplantae > Streptophyta > Magnoliopsida > Fabales > Fabaceae > Gleditsia > Gleditsia sinensis. Next base: position 44,998,513 of record CM073465.1, on the reverse strand, counting down.
AATATATGGGATGCTCCATATCAAATATAATTATTTTTGAATAAGTTTTACTCATCCAAAGGAATGGAAAATTGAATAGAAATGGAACCGAAACCAATCTGCATTGTTTTGGGTTATGGAGGTACTTTGGTGCGCACTGTCGCAGGTACACCCAAATTAATACCTTACCTCAAAACTAACCTGTAGTAGTGGGAGTAAGGGTCGATCCCATAGAGACTGAAATTACCTTATGTGATTAATAAAGGGGGGTTTGATAATTGTGAATAAAGTAAATTAAATAGTAATGAAAATAGTGAAAAGAGTAATTAATGAGAAAAGCGTTGGTTTCGATCGATATTCACCATCAAGGGATTGCATCGATCATTGACAAAATCATCAATCTTAAATCAAATATCTATCATTGGGACTCTATCCCAGTTCCTCCTTAAGCCTAGTGAATTGATAACAATCGTACCAATTAAACTCTAATTGATAAAAAATCCTTTAACACATCAGCAAAGTCTAACTTATCAACTGCATTAAGAACGAGAGAAACTGATAGAGCTAAATTAATATAAGCAAATCGATTATATTTAATTTAGTTGATCATTCATCATAGGGTTAATGATTTATAATCCAAAATCCTTAATCCTATTTGCTTCAAGAATCAAGTAATAAAAACTTTGTTCAAAACCTAATTTAGCAGTAGACTTAGACATACAATATACTAGTAGGCCTCCTAGCAATCACATGAAAAATCATTTAGAAAAGAAAAGCAGATGAATAAACAATACCTAGTTAAGATTGAACTATTGAAAACAATTCCAAATCTCACAATGCATAAGGGTCCCTTGAGGTTTCAATCTACCTCAACCACTAAAAAGAACTAGCCACGCAGGGCCATAAGAAAATCTAAAGAAGAATTGAAGAACTTGGATGAAGAATTGGATCCATTCTCTGCTTGCTTTCCTCCCTTTTAATAGATTAACTCCCCCTAATTGAAGTAGGAGTGTATCTAGGTCAAATCCAAGCCTATTGGGCTTCAATTGGACTCAAAAAACCCTAAAAATCGCAAATTTCACGAGCTGTATGGCTGCGGTGCCGCGGCGCTCTCTTATGAGCGGCAGAAAACTCCCGAATTTGACAAAGTTCCAAACATGAAAGTTGTAGTTCTATGTCTCTTCTTGCCATAGCCGCTGGAATCACCTTAATTGGATCTGAACTGAAGGAGATATGACAAAATGAGTGACCAAAGGTCAGAATTCATCCTGCTACACTGTGATTCTGATTTGCGAGCTCCGTACCGCTATTAAATCTCCCGAATTTGACCTAGTGTTCAACATAAAAGTTGTAGATAATTGTGTTATATTTTCACAGCCACTTGAATCACTTTGATTGGAGTTCATAAGAGGGCGATATGCTCAAAACAGTGCTGAAAGGTCTGGAATCATTGCAATGTAGCATTTTTCCATGAATTTCTTATCTTTTTCTTCTCTTTTCTTCTTCCTTTGTTCCTACAACACAAAACACAAAAATAAGCTAATTCCTAATTATATTTTACTTAAATAAAAAAAAAGTAAGTTTAAAGGTATTAATATCATGCTTAATTAAGATCACATCAAATACCCCCACACTCAACCTTTTGCTTGTCCTCAAGCAAAATAATCCCTAAAGACAAAAAAACAACAATCAATAATGTAGTGAGTTTTAGGCTTATCAAATGTTTGCCTCATAACATAAAAATATATACTCTAGAAAAATTTTGGAAGGTCATAATCATGCACAAGATTAACACAAATGCAATCTATTATTTTATCCTTCTGAATCCCTAGTGTGTGTGTGTTTTTGGGTCAATAAATTTCCTTTTACTTAGATGAGTTTATATATCCCAAAATTTTGGTTGTAGATCTCTAATTAATATAGTATTTCCATATGCTTATTCTTCATGCCACTCTCCACTAATGTAGGCCAAAACTACCTCTAGGATCAATAGGATTTTATTTAGCTTGTAATGTGGTCAGGGTATAAGGTAAGATAAAGGATACAAAATTAGGCTCAATCACCCAGCACTACATGATTAAATCTGATCTCTTGAGCTTTCCTAAATTTGGGGAGATTTTCCACCCACACTCATTTTCTTGTTTCAATTGAGTTTAATCCATCCTTTTCCTTGGTCCTCAAAACTTTTTTTCCACCCACAAAAATTGCTTTTATCGTCTTTGTATTTTTCTTCTCTCTTCTTTGTGTAATTATCTTTTTTTTTCTTTGCATAATTCTTTTTCTTTTCCTTGCTCCACCCTTCCACCCTTCTGTAAATAAAGCTCTACAAAACAAGTATTCAGCAAAATAATAATGGAGTGAGTGAATAGGATAAAAAAATAAGGATATTCATACAAAATTTGACTTTCAGCTCATTTGTGATATAGAAGAAAATTTTCATTAAGCTTAAAATAGAGGAACTAAGGATATTTCATTGCTTGGGTTAGGCTTGAAAGTCTCAATCTATCAAATAATGGCTAAATCATCTCCTAACTATTAGTATTAGCATAGGATTTTTGTCTCAAGTAGCATTCAAATAAGTTCTAAAATCCTATTGAGAACATAAAATATTTTTGAATTATATAAACATTCTCTCAGTAAAAGAAAAATTAAATGCCCAATGTTTTTGTGCAAAAACGTTTCAGGATTCTAAAGTCAAAAATAAATTACAAAAGGTTTAAAATTGTTTTCTACATTTTTCAAGAGTTAAAAAATTTGGATAGTCATATCATTGGCTATTGGTTGTGCCTAGCAACACAAAATATAAATTGAAACACGTACACAATCACTCAACTTGCTAAACGTAATATATGTGCATTGATAGTGAAAAAAAAATTTGATGCTCAAAGTAGGGTAACAATTATTTAGGCAAATGTACTTCCACCCCCACACTCAAACATTACATTGTCCTCAATGTATAATGAAGATAAAAATAAAGAGGGAAATATGTAGAGATTTAAGTTAAGTGAACTTCCCTGAATATTTTTGGGGTGGGATGAGAGTGTTGCATTACTAGACCCTAAATTTTTCCAATTTCCACCTCTTCTTCTTCTTCTTTTGCAATGACTATGTTAGGTTGTCTCTCAATAATTGCCTTTGTTTAATGTCATTGGCTTAACTCAAAGGTCCTTATGTTATTCATGGGGGATCCTTGATGTCCACTTTGAATTGGCTTGCCTTTGAATGTGCAGAATTTTAAGGTTCAACTGCATCATGAAGGGGGAGGTCAGCAATAGTCAAAGGTTTAATTAAATAAGAACTCAACTTATCTGGGAATAACCAATGTCTTGAGTAGCTTTTGGCATCAAATTTAATTTCATCTTTTTGAATTTTTACCAAAGCAGATGGTAATTTTCCTCTATCTTTGAGTAGGACATATTTATTTGAGGTTATCACTAGGGGTGATTCTCCACTGTATAGACCCATTAAGTGGCTAGGGAAGCTCTTTAAGCCTACGTCAGGATACTAAAAAATAGAAGGAACATGTAACATCCCTAATTTCGTTTCTTTTTAAGGTACATAAATATTTAATTAAGAAAATAATATTTATTAGATAATTTTTAGATATCTAAGGAAATATAATCCTTAGAAATTCTTCACCTTACGTGTATGCATAGAAATGTTTTAACATTAATGGAATTGGTAAAAAGAGAAAACCTAAGAGGAAAAAAAATTAGAAATAATATACTAAAGAAAGGTAAAATTCTTGGGTAAGGAAGATAAATTTTTGAAAAAAAGTAAAGGTCCTAAAATTTCAAGAAAACATTGGATTAGGGTAACATATTCACCCATACATTGGGCTTTCACCTATGGACACTTCATATAGAATTTTTCTACTTCACATGAATTTTTAGCAAGCCAATAGGATAGCCCAAGGAAGAAATAAAACATAGACTTGGACTAGGATATAGAAATTGGACCGGTAGCCCAAAAATCATGAAAATGTGACTAAGTCCATTATGAAAGGTAGAATTCTAACCAAAGTAAAGAAAATGAGAAAGAAAGAGCCCAAACCCAAGAGGAAAAATAAAAATAAAAATAAAATAAAGTGATGAAATAATGGTGTAAGCAAGATTAGGTGACATGGCATTAAGACAAAAATTTAGCAAGTGGTGTGATATCTTACATTCATAATTTTAGCAAGTGGTACGATAATACAAGACTTTAGGACAAAACATCTATATCCTACACTCATAATTTTAGCAAGTAGTATGATAATACATGACATTAAGACAAAACATTCCTATCCCACACAAATAATTTCAACCAAATAATGGAGATTCAAGGGCTAGAAATTTTCAACCTAAAAAGGCAAACCTATCATAATTGATTAAGACAAAAGAAAAAGGAAATGAATCCCTAAATCAAAGGGACCTTGTCCCATATCTTAAGAACATATTATCATAATTTTCAAAATACAAATCTCCTTTTCCTATGAATATCTTGACTAAGGAAGAGGAAGACAAGAACATGAGTTGTTTGTTTTCCAAAAATTCAGCCAAGTGTATCCTAATTGTGATAAGGTAGACCTATGATCATGAAAGGTGAATTATTTGGTGGTCTATTTAAGCAAAACCCACCCCTACAACATTAGAATTTTCATCCAAGTGAGGGAGAGGAAAAATAGAAGTAAGGTATGTAACAACTTTTTTTTATTATTATTATACAATATAGAGTTTACATACATGTCATAAATCAAAACATACGTACAACATATCAAACACATAAAAATCTACATCTTATTTATTCTCGTTGACCAATTTCGGAGATATAGATACGGGTGGTTGCACCTTCACCAGGATCGAAGCCAACTCGACCACAAACATTTTATTTGCTTCTGGATCTGCCCAACATAAAGTACTCGATCCAACGTGAACTAAAAGCTAGAGCCATAGAAAAATCTGCATATCTAATTTTTTAAACATTATATGGAAATATAGTGAGAATTAAATCCCAGTAAGTTCAACAATAAATCATCATCAATATAGCTCATCACGTCATGTTCAACTGTATAAACTACAACAAATATCTTTGGTCACATGAACGCACTATATCTATGCACATGAGAATCGTACAGTAATGACATGTATGACATGATTAATTATTTTTAGAATATCATATGATGACTATCAATTTATTCTCATATCAAGCTACCCCGGTCAGGGTGAGTATCCTCTACTCTCCGGTACGGGCTTTTCCCGCTCCGTCCGACATGGCCCACTTTCTATTTCTTTTCTCATTAACATGATCATAATCATTGGCAGGGCATCCCCTACTGGTGCACCACACGGATTGCCATATGACCGTGCTCATTTCTTTTCTTTTCATAATGATAGCCAAAATTATGCTTTCAATAACAAGTATGTTCAACAAAATATAACTATTACTAAAAATCATTGGTAATCATTCCATGAACATAACCATTTCAAATATCACTTTATAAAATATTTTTATGTCAAAATTTCACACTTAAGATGGTAAGAAGTTTATACAATGGCAATGGCTATGTCATATAATAGTCATTTATTATTTTTATTCATAAGATTCTTTTTTTTTTAATATTAATTTTATTTCTTTATTTTCTTGATGCAGGTTTTCATCCTATCTAACCTTCTCTTAGTAATCAGAGCATAACTCCCTCAATTTAACTCTAATTTAGGTGATCTTGATCAATTTAAAGAAAAAACAATTATCTAAAACTCTTATGTTGAACAGTTGAACGAAATATTAAGAAATCATGGTGATATTACTCCCTCAAAGAACATGTTATTTCTTCTCGGGTAGGTTTTGATCTCTACCTACTAATTTGTCCATATCTCCCTCATAATACTTCTAAATTAAGTGATTCCAAGGGATAAAAATCCGTGACACATATAGGTATAATTCTTATGTTAACCATTTATTTTAATTCCCTACAAAATGTTCCCAGAAATTAAAACACAGAAGCTATCCCAACATATTCTTCCCTAATTAACCATTTTCTGACCATTGCTTACTATTCAGACCATATCTACCTCATATGGACTCCAAATTGCGTGATTCCAGTGGGTACAAATCCGTGACACATATAGCTATAATTATTATGTTAACCATTTATTTTAATACCCTATAGAATGTTCCCAAAAATTAAAATACAGAAGCTATCCTAACATATACTTCACTGATTAACCATTTTCTGACCTTTGCTTACTAATCGGACAATATCTACCTCATATGGACTCCAAATGGAGTAATTCCAGTGGCTTAAGATCCATGAGACATACATCTACATTGGTTATGTTAACCATTTGTTTTAAATCCTTACCAATACTTCCCAGAATTTTAAAAATAGAAGCATAAAAGTTTGCCACCCATAGCCATACCTATGAAGAACTATCTACACTAACCTAAGTATTCAAACATACATAATATGTAACATGATATAGCAACATCCATGACCAATCATTAAAGTTCTAAAATCAAAATCTAATATAAATATTACAAGTTTCAAAAAATTTCTTTAAAAATAAATATTGTTAAACTTACCTGGAGCACTTAGTCTTCTAGACTTCTCCTTCCTCTTTCTTCCTTTCTTCCTCTCCTTTTCTCACTGTACCTTGCTTCTATTTTTCCTCTCCCTCACTTGGACAAAAATTCTAATGTTGTAAGGTTGGGTTTTGCTTAAATATACCATCAAATAATTCACCTTTCACGATCATGGGTCTACCTTATCACAATTAGGATACACTTGGTTGAATTTTTGGAAAACAAACAACTTATGTTCTTGTCTTCCTCTTCCTTAGTCAAGATATGCATAGCAAAAGGAGATTTGTATTTTGAAAATTATGATAATATGTTTCTAAGATAAGGGACAAGGTCCCTTTGATTTAGAGATTCATTTCCTTTTTCTTTTGTCTTAATCAAGTATGATAGGTTTGCCTTTTTAAGTGGCAAATTTCTAGCCCTTGAATCTCCATTATTTGGTTGAAATTATTTGTGTGGGATAGGAATGTTTTGTCCTAATGCCATGTTTTATCATACCACTTGCTAAAATTATGAGTGTAGGATATAGATGTTTTGTCCTAAAGACTTGTATTATTATACCACTTGCTAACTTTTTGTCTTAATGCCATGTCACCTAATTTTGATTACACCATTATTTCATCACTTTACTTTTATTTTTATTTTTATTGTACCTCTTGGGTTTGGGCTCATTCTTGCCCATTTTCTTTACTTTGTTTAAAATTCTACCTTTCATAATGGGCTTGGTTACATTTTCATGATTTTTGGGCTACCGGTCCAATTCCTATATCCTAGTCCAAGTTTATGTTTTTTTTCTTCATTGGGCTATCCTATTGGCTTGCTAAAAATTAATGTGAAGTAGAATAACTCTATATGAAGTGTCCATAGGTGAAAGCCCAATTTATGGGTGGAGATACTAAACTTAGTAACTTTTGCTCTTAAATTAAGAAAAATTACCCTAATCCAATCTTCTTGAAATTTTAAGACCTTTACTTACTTCACAAAAATTTATCTTCCTTGCCTAAGAATTTCACCTTTCTTTAGCATGCTTCTTTCTAATATTTCCTCTTAGGTTTTCTTTCTTTACCTATTCCATTAATATTAGAACATTTCAATGCATACACCTAAGGTGAAGAATTTCTAAGGATTATATTTCCTTAGATATATAAAAATTATCTAATAAATTTTATTTCCTTAATTAAATATTTATGTACCTTTATCAATAAATGAAATGAAATTAGGGATGTTACTTTGAATACTCTTGTACTTTTATTAATACATGAAACAAAATTAGGGATGTTACATTTCTCTCCCCCTAAAAGAAATTTTGTTCTCAAAATTTCAAAAATTACCTAATAAGAACAATTTTGGATATTTCTTCCTCATGACTTCTTCTAGTTCCCAAGTTGCTTCTTCTAGAGTCAAACCTTCCCACAACACCTTAACTAGTGGAATAGTTTCATTCCGCAATGACTTCACGTCAGTGTCCAATATAGATGCTGGTACTAGCTAGTATGTCATATTCTCCTTTATTTGTATTGGTTCATCCCGTATTATATGTGAAGAATCTAAAAGATACTTTCGTAGCTGTGATACATGGAAAACATTGTGCAGGTTGGACAAATTCGCTGGAAGGGCAACTTGATATGCTGACGTCCCCACTTTCTTCAAAATCTAATAGGGTCCCAAAAATCGTAGACTTAGCTTTCTAGTTTTGAGAGACCTACCAACTCCAGTAGTTGGGGAAAGTTTCAAAAATACATGGTCTCCTTCCCCAAACTCTAGAGGTCTATGTCTCTTATCATAGTAACTCTTTTGCCGACTTTTGAGCTGTAAGTATTTTATCTCGTATCATCCTTATTTGTTTAGTGGTCTGTTAAACTAAATCAGGACTCAGCAAGTTCTTTTCTCCTACCTCAAACCAACATAGTAGAGATCGACACTTCCTACCATATAAAGCTTCGTAAGGGGCCATCTTAATACTGGAGTGATAACTATTATTATAAGAAAACTCTACTAAAGGTAGGTACTTATCCTATCCTTTACCTTGCTCTATTACACAAGCCCTTAACATATCTTCTAGAGTTTGAATGATCTGTTCTGTCTACCCGTCAGTTTAAGGATGATAGGCAGTACTGAACCACAACTGGGTTCCAAAAACTTCCTGCAACACCTTCCAAAATCTCGACATAAACCTGGGATCTCTATCAGAAACGATATTTAAGGGAATTCCATGAAGTCTAACTATTTCTTGGACGTACAACTGGGCCAATTTGTCCAGTGAATAGTTAATCTTTATGGGCAGAAAGTGAGCAGATTTGGTTAATCTATCAACAATTACCCAGATAGAGTCATGTCCCACTGAAGTCTTAGGTAATCCTACAACAAAGTCCATTGAGATACTATCCTATTTCCATTTAGGGATCTCAAGAGGTTGTAGAAATCCCACTGGCTTTTGATGCTCCACCTTCACCTTTTGACAAATGAGACATTTCGCCACAGACTCGGCAATGTCCTTTTGCATTCTTGGCCACCAATACATCATCTTTAAATCCTGGTACATTTTAGTGCATCTAGGATGGACTGTGTATTTACTCTGATCGAATTTCTCCAACTCAAGCAAGGTAGCATGACCATAGACCAATACATCGCGGGGTTCGAGGAGTTGTCTAAGTTCTCCTCTTATCTGCGATTTAACCACAATAAAGCATGGAAGGTTGTTAAGTTTGAAGTGGGACTGAACCCAGACATAAAGAATGTTGTTGTAGCTATGGAGATTAGGGAGTTTGTACCTATGATCAATAAATACAAACTCTTGGAGAAAATTTTAAAGGCAGTGGAGGACGAAAAGCAAAGTTGAAACCTATGGAAAAGGAAGAAAAATTTTCCCGACCCTAGCAAGAACGTGAGAAGAAGTAGATATGGAGCTTGTAAGAGGCCATTGACTGCGGGTCCCAAACGTTTCCAACAAGACCTCGCCCCAGTCAAGTGCACTAAGTGCGAACGCATACATGGTAATCGGCCATGCTACATGGGACAAGATGTCTACTTCAACTGCGGACAGAAGGGTCATTTTGCGAGAAACTGCCCACAGAATAAGGGAAGCAACCAAAACAGAGGCCTTAGGTGAAAGTAAGAGTTTTTACCCTAAGCGGCCAAGACGCAGCTCAATCTTTTGAAATGATTCAAGGTACATGCTATATCTATAGATTTGCTCTTATGTTGTTGTTTGACTCTGGGGCTAGTCATTCATTTATATCAAAAGAATGTATTAGAAAGATTCAGTTTCCTATTTCTGAAACTCCCTATCAGCTATATGTAGTAACTCCCACAGGGGAAAGGGTCTTAACTTCCTCTGTATGTAAGGACTATCAAGTCACTATCTAGGAGAAAACTTTTTCTGTAGACGTCATTTGTTTACCTTTAAGAGGTATTGAGATCATTCTAGGGTTAGACTGGATGTCTAGAAATCGAATCTTACTGAATTGTTGTAACAAGACCGTTCAATTTCTACCTCCTACATCGAAAAAGGAGGTGCAGTTATTGATGCTTAATGCCAATCAAGTTAATAGGGAGTTGAAGAATGGAGTACTTGTGTAACAACTTTTTTTCTTTTTTATTATTATTTATTATTATACAATATAGATTTTACATACATATCATTAATCAAAACATACGTACAACATATCAAACACATAAAAATCTACATCTTATTTATTCTGGTTGACCAATTTCGGAGATACAGGTACAGGTGGTTGCACCTTCACCAGGATCTAAACCAACTCGACCACAAACATTTTATTTGCTTCTGGGATCTGCCCAACAAAAAGTACTCGATCCAACATGTACTAAAAGCCAGAACCATAGAAAAATCTGCATAACTAATTTTTTGAACATGATATGGAAATATAGTGAGAATTAAATCCCAGTAAGTTTAACAATAAATCATCATCAATATAGCTCATCACGTCATGTTCAACTGTATAAATTACAGCAAATATCTTTGGTCACATGAATGCACTATATCCATGCACATGAGAATCGTACAATAAAGTATATACATGCAAGAGAAAAATAATTGGCCAATAAAAATCAACTAGTACAAACCAAAAGCTAAAGTAACTACTCCCCCATGCTTAAACTTGACATTGTTCTCAATGTCAGTAGCAAATAATGTACAGGTAAAGGAAGAAAAGGAACTTACTTGCTTATTGGTCTTTTGGAAGTGGTGGTGGTGGATTTTGGACTAAGTGCTAATTATACAATTCTTGCATTATTCCCTGCATGCTTTGGATTGAATCATGCATTGCATGCACGGTGGCCCTTTGAGACAGTTGCTCTTCCTCTATTCAGGGGAGCTGTGAGGAAATGGAGTCTTGGTCATTTGGTACATATGATGGACCTGCACTGTCAGTATAACAGGAAGAGGGTGGGGTGGTAGAGACAATAGTGTCTCATGGGGGAAGTCATCCCCTTCAGGTTTATCATTTCCTTCCCTACCCTCTTCTAGAGGGTATATTTAATTCTCCTCATTAGTAACTACAATTCTAGTGGGATTAGGAATGAGAAAGATATTATGGCCATGAAGATGCATCCAATAGTCCGCATTCCATTTAACAATCTATTTCATATGTAGACAGGATTTTAAATCAATCTGTTGCTATTGACTATTGGTTACAAATCCTGAAGATTTGCCTCTAGTCATAATCCTTTAGTAAGTGCAATTACTAGACCCCCTATGACATCCTTGCCATTCATGGTGTTATCTACCCTAGCCATATGATGGGCCATAAAAGCTCTGGTGTCCAACTTATGACCGTTTATCATAGCGCATAAGAAATAAAGCTCTCTTTGGTTTACAACCCCGTCACTCTTGGCCTTACCAAAAACGGTATTGGTCATCAGGTGTTGTAAATATCTAAATGTGGGTTTGCAAATAAAAGAAGCTTTTGAAATAGATGCATTGTATTGCCCCCCAACAGAAATAGAGTTCCAAAAATGTTGTGCAAGAAAACTTTAGAGGACTAATCTATCTCCCCCAAGAGGCAATCTAAACAGTGCATTAAATTCGGTCAATGATAAATTGAAAGTACAGTCAAATAATCTGAAGTTAATACGGCCCTAGTCGTCAACACCTACTACTAACTAGCATCTTATTTCATACATCCATATTAGAGAATATTCCCCCCAAACTACCTTTTAGTATTATATATATATATATATATATATATATATATATATATATATATATATATATATATATATATATATATATATATATATATTATCTGTAAGTTTCTAGCAATGTCTACCTAACCCATAAATTAACCTATTCACTTATATTTTTTATCTTTCTTAGATAACCATACAAGTCCTTCAGGCTATTCCAAGCATTTTTAAATTTCATTTCTTTATAGGCAACTAACTAGGCATGATAAGCATTACTTACAACAAAAAGGCTCTCATGCCATAAAAGAAAATGGTACAGTCCATAACTTATTTTACATCACATTATAAGCTGTCTAAAAGGGACTTGGCACTCAACTAAGCCATCCCACAAATATTACACAACCAAAGAAAATACAATCCATATCCATAATCAAATGAGTCAACCTTGAGACCCTTGTTGCTCACTTCTTGCTAGAGTACCTAGAATGTGATTATGTGAACATAAAGAGATGAGATGACAATCTCAATAACTAGCAATTTTTTTAGAAAAACAGTAGACATTCCATTCCTTAAAATATCTCAATTTATTTCACTGAAACATAAGCATTGACCATATATACATACATCATCTTGGTCACACTAAGGACCCATAACATTTTGGTATACTTACCTAATGTAGTCCCATACCTGCAAAAGGGTTATGTATCTCCTATTATTGGCCAATACGTGGGGCAAATGGGGCTTACTTGACACACTTTGGGCACTCCCTTAATTCCCGAGAATACATACATAACATATCTTTATACCATCATTCATCATAGCATAAAATTTAGGCAACCAGTGAAATTGATAAATTCAAGTTCATAAACATAAAGAGTGTTTTAAGGAAAAGATAGCTACCTCAATTCCTGTACAATCACTTCCTTTCCAAGGCTGCCAATGTTACTACCTACAACTAAAAAAAAAACATATAATAACTTTTGGTTAATGCATGCATATTAGCAACTAAAATCCTAAGTCTCTAGTTTAAGAGCTTCTACTCTCCAAAACAAAATTGTGATTCTATTGAGATTTGGGGTTATTATTAAATATGAAAAAATTACTCTAAAAATTATAAAATTTTCCATGGAGGTTTCTCTACATGTATGTTTCATTTCTTAGTTCTCTCATCCCTTAAATCTTCCATTCACCCCAAGAACTATATCCATAATCTAAAACAGTGCATATTGGTTTCAGTTCCATTTCAATTCTATTTTCCATTCATTTGGATGGGTAGCACTTCTTCAAATTCCGTGCTATTTTATATGGAGCATACTAGATATTTTATATAATTTCCATAAAAATTTTAAGTAAAACATGATTCATTTGACTCCTTAAATAACACACTTTTTATGGCTGTCCCCAGTTCTGGTCTGTTCTGACTCACTTCCTGTACCACCGAATTTCCATATTTTATTATATGCCTTAACCTGCCCAGAATTCTGTAACATTTGGTGGGTTCCTTAAATAGGATCCCTATAACATGTCATAAAATTTTCATGCGAAACTTTAACATATAACCCCTTCAATGTTTAGTATTTCCATCAACAGCCTAAGCTGTCCAGCAGATTGTTCTAAGCACTGTTTTGATTGTAAATGGCCCATTTGTAGGTTCTCAAAAATCACAAAAATTTCCAGAATGGATTATCAATATTTCAAGACTTTTATCACCAAATATTAGAAAATTTAAAGGCTATTTACCCAATCAAACAGTCCAAGAACACAGAGCCAAAAACGTTTAGGTTCAGCATGTGTGGTGCTTTAACATGTTTGTTACTTAGATGGCAAAGATTGTTCCCTACCACTAGATTTCCGTGTTTTCAACTTTAACATCTTGCATCTCATGCTCAAGAATCATCCATGCAGAATCAAAAATGAGCTTTACTCACTACAAACCAACTTTCCTCAAAAGGGGAAACTCACCTTGTGCAGAAATACTCCTATGGTTCTCAAATTTCAGCTTGCTTCTCCTCTTAGTTTCCCTTGCAACTTAGCTACATTTTCTTTCTGGTTTCTCTCCCCTTTGGCTCTATTTTTTCTGGGTGCCTTCTCTCCCTCTTAGGTGCTGATTGCATGAGGAATAGGGTTTGAATTTGCTGCCCAAAATAATACCTACACAGCATGATTCTTGGCTGCTGGTTTCCACCACTCAAGAGGAAAAGGGGGCTGTGTTTTGCAGGGATTACCTTGTGGTTTCTGCAGGGAAGGCATGATAATGCAGAGACATAAAGTGGGGCAGCAGCCTTTGCATTATTTTTTTGATTGTGGGCAGAAAAATGGCTGAAGTGGGTGGCTGTTTCTTGGCTGGAATGTTACTGAAATAATTATGGCTATGTGGCAGGATTTCCTTGCTGAAAGGTGGCATTTTTCTTGGCTGCTTTTGGCTGAATTTTTTGTGGCTATGTGGCATGCTTTGGTAGGTACAAGGTGGCTACAAGGTGGATGAAATTTTGTGGCCAATGTGGCATGCTATGTGGCTGCAGCTTTGTGAGCAATGTGGCATGTTTTGGTAGGTGCAAGGTGGCTGCAATTTTGTGGCCAATGTGGCATGCTATGTGGCTGCAACTTTGTAGGCAATGTGGCATGCTTTGATAGCTGCAAGGTGGCTGCAATTTTGTGGCCAACGTGGCATGCCATGTGGCTGCAACTTTGTGGGCAATGTAGCATGCTTTGGTAAGTGCAAGGTGGCTACAATTCTATGGGCAATGTGGCATACTATGTGGCTGAAATTTTGTGTTGCTACTTGGTAGCTCCTTAGTTGTTTTATATTGCCTTAATTTACTACTAATCCTAGATTAGTAATGTCTTAAAAATGTATTTGTATCTACTTCCCATCCATTATGCTCCTAAAATTTTTATTTACATGATTCAAGATTAACTATATGTCACATATTTTATAAATGCCTTATTGTTACATAACTATGCATTTTAATTCTTTGTCATATGTATTTTCTACTTATTCTTAGATTTATCTAACTTTATTAAAGACTTAGGATGTTACTGTAACAACTCCATTTAAGTATCAAATTTTTTTTTAAATACCATGAAGTTATTACCTCGTTACAACTTAACTCAATATAACATTTATTTAATTTAAACAATACAGAGTTTACATACATGTCATTAATCAAAACATACGTACAACATATCAAACAGATAAAAATCTACATCTTATTTATTCTGGTTGACCAATTCCGGAGATATAGGTACGGGTGGTTGCATCTTCACCGGGATCTAAGCCAACTCGACCACAAACATTTTATTTGCTTCAGGGATCTGCCCAACATAAAGTACTCGATCCAACGTGCACTAAAAGCCAAAGCTATAGAAAAATCTACATAACTAATTTTCTGAACATGATATGGAAATATAGTGAGAATTAAATCCTAGTAAGTTCAACAATAAATCATCATCAATATAGCTCATCACGTCATGTTCAGCTGTATAAACTATAGAAAATATCTTTGGTCACATGAATGCATTATATATATGCACATAAGAATCATACAGTAATGATATGTATGACAGGATTAACTATTTTCAGAATATCATATGATGGCCATCAACTTATTCTCATTTCAAGTTACCCCGGTCAGGGTGAATATCCTCTACTCTTTGATACGGGCTTTTCTCGCTCCGTCCAACATTGCCCACTTTCTCTTTCTTTTCTCATTAACCTGATCATAACCGTTGGTAGGGCATCCCCTACTGGTGCACCACACAGATTGCCATGTGACCGTGCTCATTTCTTTTCTTTTCACAATGATAGCCAAAAATATGCTTTCAATAACAAGTATGTTCATCAAAATATAACTATTACCATAAATCATTGGTAATCATGCTATGAACATAACCATTTCAAATATCACTTTATAAAATATTTCCATGTCAGAATTTTACACTTAAGATGGTAAGAAGTTCATACAATGGCAATGGCTATGGCATATACTAGTCATTTATAAGATTCGTCTTCTTTTTTAAATATTAATTTTATTTCTTTATTTTCTTGATGCAGATTTTCATCATATCTGACATTTTCTTACTAATCAGAGCATAATGCCCTCAATTGAACTCCGATGTAGGAGATCTTGGTGTCAATTTCAAGATAAAACAATTATCTAAAACTATTATGTTGAACATTGTAGTGAAATATTAAGAAATCAAGGTGATATTACTCCCTAAATGTACAGGTTATTTCTTCTTGGATAGGTTCTGACACCTACCTACTAATCAGACCATATCTACCTCAAATGGACTCCAACTTGAGTGATTCCAGTGGCTACAAATCTATGACACAAATATCTATAATTTTTATGTTAACCATTTATTTTAATTCCATATAGATAATTCTCAGAAATTAAAATACAGAGGCAATCCTAACATATTCTTCCCTGATGAACCATTTTCTGACCTTTGACTACTAATCAGACCATATCTACCTCATATGGACTCCAAATTGAATGATGCCAGTGGCTAAAAATCCGTGACACATATATCTTTAATTCTTATGTTAACCATTTATTTTAATTCCCTACAAATAATTCCCAGAAATTAAAACACAGAAGCTATCCTAACATATTCTTCCCTGATGAACCATTTTCTGACCTTTGCTTACTAATCAGATCATATTTACCTCATATGGACTCCAAATTGAATAATTACAGTGGCTAAAAATCCGTGACACATATATCTTTAATTTGTATGTTAACCATTTATTTTAATTCCTTATAGAAGTTTCCCAGAAATTAAAACACCGAAGCTTAAAATTCTGCCAACCATAGCCATACCCATGCAGAACTATCTACACCAACCTAAGTATTCAAACATACATCACATGCAAGATCAATATGTAACATGATATAACAACATCCATGACCAATCATCAAAGTTCTAAGATCAAAATCTCATAAATATTATAAGTTTCAAAAGTTTTCTTAAAAAAGAAATATTGTTAAACTTACCTGGAGCACTTAGTCCCCTAGACTTCTCCTTCCTCTTTCTTCCTTTCTTCCTCTCCTTTCCTCACTCTACCTTACTTCTATTTTTCCTCTCCCTCACTTGGACAAAATTCTAATTTTGTAAGGGTGAGTTTTCTTATATAGACCACCAAATAATTCACCTTTCATGATCATGGGTCTACCTTATCACAATTAGGTTACACTTGGTTGAATTTTTGGAAAACAAACAACTTATGTTCTTGTCTTCCTCTTCCTTAGTCAAGATATGCATAGGAAAAGGAGATTTGTATTTTGAAAATTATGATAATATGTTCTTAAGATATGGGACAAGGTCCCTTTGATTTAGGGATTCATTTACTTTTTCTTTTTTCTTAATCAATTATGATAGGTTTGCCTTTTTAAGTGGCAAATTTCTAGCCTTTCAATCTCCATTATTTGGTTAAAATTATTTGTGTGGGATAGAAATGTTTTGTCCTAATGCTTTGAATTATCATACCACTTGCTAAAATTATGAGTGTAGGATATAGATATTTTGTCCTAAAGCCTTGTATTATCATACCACTTGCTAAATTTTTTTCTTAATGCCATTTCACCTAATCTTGATTACAACATTATCTTATCACTTTATTTTTATTTTTATTTCTATTTTTCCTATTGGATTTGGGCTCACTCTTGTCCATTTTCTTTACTTTGGTTAAAATTCTACATATCATAATGGGCTTGGTCACATTTTCATGATTTTTGGGCTACCGGTCCTATTTCTATATCCTAGTCCAAGTCTATGTTTTATTTCATGATTTTCATTTTCTTTTGTCTTAAACAAGTACGATAGGTTTGCCTTTTTAGGTGGCAAATTTCTAGCCCTTGTATCTCCATTATTTGGTTGATATTATTTGTGTGGGATAGGAATGTTTTGTCCTAATGCCATGTATTATCATACCACTTGCTAAAATTATGAATGTAGAATCACACCACTTGCTAAATTTTTGTCTTAATGCCATGTTACCAAATCTTTATTATTATTACATTATTATATCATCACCTAATTTATTTTATTTTATTTTTCCTCTTAGATTTGGGCTTATTCCTACCAATTTTCTTTGCTTTGGATAAAATTCTACCTTTCTTGGAGGGCTTGGTCACATTTTCATAATTTTTGGGCTATCGGTCCAATTACTATATCCTAGTCCAAGTCTATGTTTTATTTCTTGCTTAGGTTATCCAATGGGCTTGCTAGAAACTTATGTGAAGTGGAAAAACTCTATATAAAGTGTCCATAGGTAAAAGGCCAATGTATGGGTAAAGATTTTAAACTTAGTAACTCTAGTTCTTGAATTAGGAAAAATTACCCTAATCCAATGTTCTTGAAAATTTAAGACCTTTACTTGTTTCTAAAAATTTATCTTCCTTATCCAAGAATTTTGCATCTCTTTAGTATGTTCTTTCTAATTTTTTTTTCCTATTAGGTTTTCCCTCTTTATTTGTTCTTTTAATGTTAGAAACATTTTCTATGCATATACATATGGTGAAGAATTTCTAAGGATTATATTTCCTTAGATATCTAAAATATTGTCTAATAAACTTTATTTGCTTAATTATAAATAAAAGAAACGAAATTAGGGATGTTACAGTTACACTAGTCAACGTTGGGATCCCGAAGTAGGACCACATTAACTAAACTAAAGAACTCTAAGTTGGTCCGAGTGTAGGCCCGGTAATGAAGCCCAATAAATGTAGTCTGCCCAATCCGATCAACCATGTAGCGGACGTTAGTTAAAAGTCCTAACCGTTCCAAACACTCTTCATCCATATACCAGGTACTCAGTATTCCCCGTTTAACTAGAGTATCATATGTGTCCGTTGATTACCGTTAACAAACACGGTGCCGTACTAATTTGTTTGGTGAAGAGGTTCAGATAATTTTTGAATTCGTCCTCTTCATGGTTGTTGGGATTGGAGGAAGATTGGCCAATTTAGGCTCTTTTGGGGGCCATGAGTAATAATATGCAATAAATTTCAAAAATGGACTGATGTAAACAGGTACCATAAATTAACAACGGATTTTGAGCAATGCAACAAGTAGGTGGCAATTCCAAATTTCAGAGGACAAAAGCAAGTAGTAATATTTAATTAGATACTATCCAGGCAAAACAATCTTTTAAATTCTAGCAAATTATGGATAGTAAGCTTTTACTAATTCAGGCTCAGCAAATTGATCAAAATTTCCAACTAAACTAGACAATATAAATTCATATGTCCAAATTTGGCTAGAATATTCCAGGTTAACCGGTATTAAAATAGCCAAAACAAGCTACCATGTAAATCAATATGTACAGCTAGCTAAAATAACAATCCAAACCAAATTCAAATAGTACCTAATGGCAATCCAAACCAAATTAATTCAGCAACATCTAATAGGAACAATTCAGCAAATATATATCCAAAATGCAAACAAACAATAAGTAGCAAGAACTTCCAATTAAGCTTAAGTACAGAGATAGAAATTACATGGAGGAAAGCCACAAGAGATGCCAACAGCAAGGTGTGAATCAATGTAAGGGAATGGGGCTCTTAGAAATTTGGGTGTAGGAGATGCTTTTCTGTGCTTTGCAATGGAATGGGTTTTTGTTTGGGTGGTAATGCATAGGAGCAATTGTAACAACTCTATTTAAGTATCAATTTTTTTTAAAATACCATGAAGTTATTACCTCGTTACAACTTAACTCAATATAACATTTATTTAATTTATACAATACAGAGTTCACATACATGTCATTAATCAAAACATACGTACAATATATCAAACACATAAAAATCTACATCTTATTTATTCTGGTTGACCAATTCCGGAGATACAGGTGCAGGTGGTTTTAACTTCACCGGAATCTAAGCCAACTCGACCACAAACATTTTATTTGCTTCTGAAATCTACCCAACATAAAGTACTCGATCCAACGTGCACTAAAACCCAGAGCTATAGAAAAATCTGCATAACTAATTTTCTGTACATGATATGGAAATATAGTGAGAATTAAATCCCAGTAAGTTTAACAATAAATTATCATCAATATAGCTCATCACATCATGTTCAGCTGTATAAACTCCATAAAATATCTTTGGTCACATGAATTCATTATATCTATGCACATAAGAATCATACAGTAATGATATGTATGACAGGATTAGCTATTTTCAGAATATCATATGATGGCCATCAACTTATTCTCATTTGAAGCTACCCCAGTCAAGGTGAGTATCCTCTACTCTCCGGTACGGGCTTTTCTCGCTCTGTCTGACATGGCACACTTTCTCTTTCTTTTCTCATAATCATAATCATAACCGTTGGTAGGGCGTCCCCTACTGGTGCACCACACGGATTGCCATGTGACCGTGCTCATTTCTTTTCTTTTCACAATGATAGCCAAAAATATGCTTTCAATAACAAGTATGTTCATCAAAATATAACTATTACCATAAATCATTGGTAATCATGCCATGAACATAACCATTTCAAATATCACTTTATAAAATATTTCCATATCAGAATTTTACACTTAAGATTCGTCTTCTTTTTTAAATATTAATTTTATTTCTTTATTTTCTTGATGGAGGTTTTCATCGTATCTAACCTTCTCTTACTAATCAGAGCATAACTCCCTCAATTGAACTCCGATGTAGGTGATCTTGGTTTCAATTTCAAGATGAAACAATTATCTAAAACTATTATGTTTAATATTGTAGCGAAATATTAAGAAATCAAGGTGATATTACTCCTTAAATATACAAGTTATTTCTTCTCAGATAGGTTCTGACCTCTACCTACTAATTGGACCATATCTACCTCATATGGACTCCAACTTGAGTGATTCCAGTGGCTAAAACTCCATGACACACATATCTATAATTCTTATGTTAACCATTTATTTTAATTCCATACAGATAATTTCCAAAAATTAAAATACAGAATCTATCCTAACATATTCTTCCCTGATGAACCATTTTCTGACCTTTGACTACTAATTATCTCATATCTTCGTCATATGAACTCCAAATTGAATTATTCCAGTGGCTAAACATCCATGACACACATAGCTATAATTCTTATGTTAACCATTTATTTTAATTTTTTACAGATAATTCTCAACAATTAAAATACAGAAGCTATCCTAACATATTCTTCCCTGATGAACCATTTTATGACCTTTGAAAACTAATCAAATTATATCTACCATATATGGAATCCAAATTGAATGCTTCCAGTGGCTAAAACTCCATGACACATATATCTTTAATTCTTATGTTAACCATTTATTTTAATTCACTACAGATAATTCCCAGAAATTGAAAAACAGAAGCTATCCTAACATATTCTTCCCTGATGAACCATTTTCAGACCTTTGATTACTAATCGGACCATGTCTACCTCATATGGACTCCAAATTGAATGATTCCAGTGGCTAAAAATCTGTAACACATATATCTTTAATTGTTATGTTAACCATTTATTTTAATTCCCTACAGATAATTCCCAGAAATTAAAACACACAAGCTATCCTAACATATTCTTCCCTGATGAACCATTTTCAGACCTTTGATTACTAATCAGACCATGTCTACCTCATATGGACTCCAAATTGAATGATTCCAGTGGCTAAAAATCTGTAACACATATATCTTTAATTGTTATGTTAACCATTTATTTTAATTCCCTACAGATAATTCCCAGAAATTAAAACACACAAACTATCCTAACATATTCTTCCCTGATGAACCATTTTCAGACCTTTGATTACTAATCGGACCATGTCTACCTCATATGGACTCCACATTGAATGATTCTAGTGGCTAAAAATCTGTACCACATATATCTTTAATTCTTATGTTAACCATTTATTTTAATTCCCTATAGATAATTCCAAGAAATTAAAACACAGAAGCTAAAAATTTTGCCACCCATAGCCATACCTATGCAGAACTTTCTATACTAGTCTAAGTATTCAAACTTACATCACATGCAAGATCAATATGTAACATGATATAGCAACATCATGACCAATCATCAAAGTTCTAAGATCAAAATCTCATATAAATATTATAAGTTTCAAAAGTTTTCTTAAAAAAGAAATATTGTTAAACTTACCTGGAGCACTTAGTCCCCTAGACTTCTCCTTCCTCTTTCTTCCTTTCTTCCTCTCCTTTCCTCACTCTACCTTGCTTCTATTTTTCCTCTCCCTCACTTTCACGAAATTATAATGTTGTAAGGGTGGGTTTTCTTAGATAGACCACCAAATAATTCACCTTTCATGATCATGGGTCTACCTTATCACAATTAGATTACACTTGGTTGAATTTTTGGAAAACAAACAACTTATGTTCTTGTCTTCCTCTTCCTTAGTCAAGATATGCATAGGAAAAGGAGATTTGTATTTTGAAAATTATGATAATATGTTCTTAAGATATGGGACAAGGTCCCTTTGATTTAGGGATTCATTTCCATTTTCTTTTGTCTTAAACAAGTATGATAGGTTTGCCTTTTTAGGTGGCAAAATTCTAGCCCTTGAATCTCCCTTATTTGGTTGATATTATTTGTGTGGTATAGGAATGTTTTGTCCGAATGCCATGTATTATCATACCACTTGCTAAAATTATGAGTGTAGGATATAGATATTTTTGTCCTAAAGCCTTGTATTATCATACCACTTGCCAAAATTATGATTGTAGAATTACACCACTTGCTAAATTTTTGTCTTAGTGCCATGTAACCTAATCTTTATTATTATTACATTATTATATCATCACCTAATTTATTTTATTTTATTTTTTCTCTTAGATTTGGGCTTATTCCTACCCATTTTTCTTTGCTTTGGATAAAATTCTACCTTTCTTTGAGAGCTTGGTCACATTTTCATAATTTTTGGGCTATTGGTCCAATTACTATATCCTAGTCCAAGTCTATGTTTTATTTCTTGCTTAGGTTATCCAATGGGCTTGCTAGAAACTTATGTGAAGTGAAAAAACTCTATATGAAGTGTCCATAGGTAAAAGTCCAATGTATGGGTAAAGATTTTAAACTTAGTAACTCTAGTTCTTGAATTAGGAAAAATTACCCTAATCCAATGTTCTTGAAATTTTAAGACCTTTACTTGTTTTTAAAAATTTATCTTCCTTATCCAAGAATTTTGCATCTCTTTAGTATGTTATTTCTAATTGTTTTTCCTATTAGTTTTTCTCTCTTTATTTGTTCTCTTAATGTTAGAAACATTTTCTATGCATATACATAAGGTGAAGAATTTCTAAGGATTATATTTCCTTAGATATCTAAAATATTGTCTAAAAAATTTTATTTCCTTAATTAAATATTTATGTACTTTTATCAATAAAAGAAACAAAATTAGGGATGTTACATTTCTCTCCTCCTAAAAGAAATTTTGTCCTCAAAATTTCAGAAATTACCTAATAAGAACAATTGTAGATATTTCTTCCTCGTGACTTCTTCTAGCTCCCAAGTTGCTTCTTCCGAAGTCAAACCTTCCCATAACACCTTAACAAGGGGAATGATTTTATTTCTCAGTTGCTTCATGTTAGTGTCCAATATGGATGCAGGTACTAGCTGGTGTGTCATGTTCTCCTTTATTTGGATTGGTTCATCCTGTATTACATGTGATGAATCTGGAAGATACTTCTGCAGCTGTGATACATGGAAAACATTATGCAGGTTGGACAAATTAAGTAGGAGAGCAACTTGATATGCTGATGTCCCTACTTTCTTCAGAATTTGGTATTGTCCCAAAAATCACGGACTTAACTTTCTTGTTTTGAGAGACCTACCAACTCCAGTAGTTGGGGAAAGTTTCAGAAATACATGGTCTCTTTCCTCAAACTCTAGAGGTCTATGTCTCTTATCGTAGTAACTCTTTTGCCAACTCTCAGCTGTAAGTATTTTGTCTCGTATCATCCTGATTTGTTCAGTGGTTTGTTGAACTAGATCAGGACCCAACAAGTTCTTTTCTCCAACCTCAAACCAACATAGTGGAGATCGGCACTTCCTACCATATAAAGCTTCGTTTGAGGCCATCTTAATACTGGAGTGATAACTATTAATATAAGCAAACTCTACTAAAGGTAGGCACTTATCCCATCCTTTACCTTGCTTTATCACACAGGTCCTTAACATGTCTTCTAGAGTTTGTATGGTCTGTTCTGTCTGCCCATCAGTCAGAGGATGGTAGGCAATACTGAACCGCAACTGAGTACCAAAAGCTTCCTGCAACGCTTTCCAAAACCTCGACGTGAACCTCGGATCTCTATTAGAACTAATAGTTAAGGGAATCCCATGCAGTTTAACTATTTTCTGGACGTACAGTTGGGCCAATTTATCCAGTGAAAAGTTAATTTTTATGGGGAAAAAGTGAGTAGATTTGGTTAATCTGTCAACTATTACCCAGATAGAGTCATGTCCCACTGAAGTCTTAGGTAAACCCATAACAAAGTCCATCGAGATACTATCTCATTTCCATTTAAGGATCTCAAGAGGTTGTAGAAATCCTGCTGGCTTTTGATGCTCTACCTTCACCTTTTGACAAATTAGACATTTCGCCACGAACTCCGCAATATCCTTTTTCATCCCTGGCCACCAATACATCATCTTTAAGTCCTGGTACATTTTAGTGCATCCAGGATGGACAGTATATTTACTCTGATGTGCTTCTTGTAGGATTTTAGTCCTCAACTCTCGTTCTTGAGGGACACAAATCCTTCCTTGATACATGATTGCTCCATTTTCCATGACAGAAAAATTTCCTTGATCTTTATGATCCTCTAAGTATTGGTTGTGAACTTGAGCCTCTTTGATCTAGGCTCTAAGGTCACACCCCTGCTTCTTTAAGGAAAAAGTAGTGTCCAGCTTCAAATTCCGAAACTCCTCTAGCATTTGCATCTCATACAACATCATCTGGCCTATGTGTAGAGATTTTCGACTTAAGGCATCAGCTACAACATTCGCCTTTCCTGGATGATACTTTATCTCAAACTTATAGTCATTAAGAAATTCCACCCATCTTCGTTGCCTCATATTTAACTCCTTTTGATCAAAGAGATATTTAAGACTTTTGTGATCGCAATATACTTCAAAGGTTGCTCCGTATAAGTAATGTCGCCAAATCTTTAAAGCAAACACCACTGCCGCCAATTCAAGATCATGGGTTGGATAGTTTCTTTCGTGGGGTCTTAGTTGTCTAGAGGCGTAAGCAACTACTCTCTTGTCTTGTATTAGCACACACCCTAGTCCTTTCTTTGAAGCATCACTATACACTTCAAAATGTCCTGTGGGGTTTAGAATAATTAAAACTGGAGGAGTGGTCAGTCTTGTCTTAAGCTCCTGAAAACTAGCTTCACATTGATCAGTCCATTTGAAAGGACTTCCCTTCCTGGTCAATTTAGTCAATGGCAAGGCTATACAAGAGAAGTTTTGTATAAACCTCCTGTAGTATCCTGCCAAACCCAGGAAACTTCTGACTTCCGTAACCGTCATTAGTCTCTCCCACTGAATCACTGCTTCCGTCTTGCTAGGATTTACGGCTACCCCTCTATTAAAGATGACATGTCCGAGAAACTTCACCTCTGACAGCCAAAATTCACACTTCTCCAATTTGGCATATAACTTTTTCTCTTTCAGCACTTGCAGCACGATTCAGAGATGTTGTTCATGTTCTTTCTCACTCTTAGAGTATATCAAGATGTCATCAATGAACACTACAACAAATTGATCTAGGTAGGGTTGAAAAATGCAATTCATGTAATCCATGAAAATTGCAGGTGCATTCGTCAACCCGAAGGGCATTACGAGAAACTCATAGTGCCCATACCTAGTCCTGAAGGTAGTTTTTGGTACGTCCTCCTCCTTGATGACATAGTAAACTTGTGGTTATTTCTCTGTTTTTGGTTATATTTTGCTTTGGATACTGCTTTGGTTTTTTTTATGTTTGTAGGAGAGCAAAAAAGGCCAAGAAGCAAGAGAAAACAATCATGAGAGGAGCCATATGGAATTGGAATATGCTAAGGAGGAAGCAAGGAGGCAACACACCAAGAATTGGCTAGAAAGGAGCATGGCAGCCCCCAACACAGCCAGGCTGTGCTTTGTGCGAAAGATGCAAAAAATTCTCAGAATCCAGCATCAAGCACGGTCGTGCTTCGGGTCCGTACATCATGTGATTTTTAGGGTTTTGAGTAGCCAAGTTGATACATATGCATAGGGAAATGCAAAGGGACACATTCAGACCTAGAGAGACATCTTAGACTCAGTTTTTAGGCTTAAAAAACACTCTTAGATTAGGTTTATACTTGAATCATTGTTTATTTTATGTTCTAGAGTAGAATTTATAGCATTTGAAGGTTGTATTTCATCTTTACTTTTCTGCAAACTAGATTACATCTTTCTACTTTAATTCTCTACTTCTACTTCTACTCCTTCTCTTTAGATTGTACTGAACTTGAATGGTTTACTTAATAGATATGAATTTTTTTTTTCTGTTTTTATTATGTGTGAGTAGATTTGATCTAAGGTTTTGGTAAACCACCTTGTGATATGATGATACTATGTTGTTGAGTTGAATGTTGGAACCCTAATTGTGATCATTTCTGGATTAATTAGGATTAACTATTATATGCATGAATAAGAGTTGGTAGAATGCTTGATCACCAATCTATCATGTCTTAGGTATTTAATTAATGAACCGAAAGGTGAAAGTTAAAACCCAAACTTAATAGTTAATTAGGGATATCTTAATCATGAAAGTAGTTTAAGATTCTCTAGGAATGAATCAATTAGTGGACAAGAGAAAACCAATTAATTGACTTTCAAGGTCGGCATAGAGCTAAATGGACCTAGGTTGAACTAAGAACCATGAAAGTAGGCAATTGGATGAACCTAGGTACGATTAGTAATGCTTGAAAGAGATTGCTAACTAATTAAGGCTAAACCATCCCCAATTACTAGATAATTGCAATTGGAGGTACAAGTTGATTATGGAATATCATAAGTGTGGTGAACCCTAACCCTAGGCTTTTGTTAATTGAATTCTTAAGTTTCTTAATTGTGACAAACTCTTCATTGAATTACATTGATTTAGATAGCATATTTTGTATCATTCTAGTAATTGACATTGTTCTCTGTGGGATACAACCCGTACTCGCCGGACTAGCTACAGCTACGCTGTGCGCTTACGGTTAATTATAAAATAAACACAACACTTAATTAATCATGGATAATAAAATTAGGGTTCCAATAGTTCAACTCAATAATTAAGTATCGTCATACCATAAGTGGGTTAACCAAAATCCTAGATCAAATCTACACAAGCATAATAGAAATAGAAGCAAAAATCATATTTATTAAGTAAATCATAATAGTTCAATATAAACCAAGATCTAAGGGTAGAAGTGGAGATGGAAGTAAAGTAGAAAGATAAAACCTAGTTTGCAGAATGTAAAGATGAAATATAATACTTGAATTGTTGTAAATTCTACTCTAAGAACATGAATTAATCATTAACCCTACTCTAAACCTTACCCATGTTTTTATATCCCTTTGGCTACTTAAAACCCTAAAAATTACGAAGTGTACGAATATGAAGCACGACCATGCTTCCTGCAACACCAAGCACGGCCTGGCCATGTTTAAGGCTACCAAGCTCTTTTCTTGCCAATTTTTTCAGGGTTTCCTCCTTGCTTCCTCCTCAGCTTGTTGCAAGTCTATATGGCTTCTCACATGAGTGTTTTCCCTTGCTTCTTGGCCTCTTTTGCTCTCCTACAAACATAAAACAAACCAAAGCAGTATCCAAAGCAAAGCATAACCAAAAGCAGGGAAATAATCATAAGTTTACTTTTATTTAGGGGATAAAATATAATCATTAAACACTCAATTGTCACCTTTATCAACTCCCCCATGCTTAAACCTTTGATTGTCCTTAATCAAATAACATGACATATCAAAAGGAAAGTAGAGAAGATGAATACAAATTTCAGATGATAGAGAAATGCAATACAGGTAATTTTTCAACTCAATCAATGTGCACGCAACAGATATATGAATAGACTACTCTTCTAAAACTAAACCCAAATTCTCCTATTATATATCTACTTTCATTGTTACCATTGGTTGTATGCATCAAATTGATTTTTAAACACTCAACTAGGTCACCTCATCCTTTAGATTTCCCTATGTTGTCATACCTTTATTTCTATTTTTCTTACTCTTTTTCTCACTCAAATTCTTTTACTTCTGATCATTTTTTTCTTTATTTCAATCATCATCATTTTTTTTACAGAAATATATAGTGAGTGCATTTTATGCTCCATCTCACTAGGGTAAAGGCAGCTAGATACTCATACAAAGGCCTTTTGGTGCCTTGAAAGGGTACTCAAAGTGAAAACTTTTTGGAATCCACATTCCCTCATTTTTCACCTCTCCCTACCTTCATACTCTCATAGTGTTAAAATCAAACAAAGCATACAATTCATAGCACAATAGATATTTTTCAAAAATTAGAGTTTCAATACATAAAGAGAGAGACTAAGATGATAATTACCTATTTTATATCCTATTGTGGAACACATGTTCATGAGTTAAAATTAACCTACAATACATCAATCTATCTCAAAAATAGCAAAGTACGTGATTTTGCAATGAAACAAGAAAGATGCAATATATACAGTATATACATGCAAGACTAGAAATTCAACCAGTGAAACCAAAAGCCTAAAGTTTACTCCCCCATGCTTAAATTTGACATTGTCCTCAATATCAATAATAATGAAAGTGCAGACAAAGGAAGAAGTAACTTATTTGCTCACTAGTCGTCTGAAGGAGGAGGTGGAGGGTTCTAACTCAGGTGCCAATTGTACTAGGCTTGTGTCAATAACAGGTATGCCAGATTTAAGTAGTGCAGCAATTTGGAATTGGAGCTCAAAGCATAGTTAACAAGTCCCAAAATTAAGGAGCATGGAATTTTCAATTCAGTTCAAGGAAAATGGCAAATATAGGGTAAGATGATCTAGGTTAACAACCAAGCTCAAATTGTATCAAGTAGAGTAATAACCAGAATTATCATTCATCAGATAAAGAGATAGTAATATTCAATGACTACCAAGTCAATTTTTAGCATGCAAAGTGTCTACTCTCACTGAGATTTACCCAGCTAATCATAAATTGAAGTAGATAAACTGTAGCCAAATTTAATGCTAATTTATATCTCAGCCAACAGAGTGCAAGTTAGAATCAAAGCAATCTAGGAGTAATGCACTAATTAGAGAGAGAACCAACTTAGGCAATGCAAAAATCAAAAACCCATAGAAACTATTCAGCAACCCATAAACTTAAAGGCCAATTTCAAATTCCAAATTCAGTAAAGATGGATTGATCAATTCAAAATTCAGTTCAAATTTCAATTACAAGAAAACTACAAATTCATAACTAGATAAAATCAATGCAATGTGTAAGATAAACTTCAAGCAGAGGATTGCCAACAAAACTAGTAAACTCAGCAGGTTAATTTCAATTTAAGCTATACAAGAATTTTAGCTTAACCAGGCAACTTAATATAAGAGAATCAAATTCTAGACAAATCAAGTATCTCAAAAGCTAAAAATTCAACAAACATATAATCCAAGGTGTAATACAAACAACAACCAGCAAATGTAAACATATACCTCATGCAATGCAAAGATAGGAAAAACAATTCAATAAAGCAGATGTTAAAGTCTAGGTAAATTGTAGCATTGCAATATTTCAACTAATGATTTACAAGCAGCAAATTACAACAAGCACCTAACTTTAACCAACAGAATTCAGTATCTATGCATCCCAAAACTAGGCTAATTAAGCCTTTAGTGCATAACATATATTCCTAAATGAATGCATTTAGCTAAATTAAGAGCAGAGAATTGATGGCAGGAAATTTAGTGTAATGAGAAAGTCAGGTAATAACCAGCAAGAGTGAAAACCAACAATAACCAGGCAGACAAAACCAACTCAGAAGATTCAACAAATATGAACCCAAACTGCATGATTTCTAGGCATTCCAAATGCTGTAGAATTTTTTCAAAACTAGTCTAACCAAACCAATGTAGATAAACCATCCAACAAATCTAACAATGGGAAGGGAGTTCTAGTTCAGAAACGTGAAGTTCAAGTGCAAAGAACTAATATAATTAAACCTGAACACCAAGTCCAACAAAAATTCAAACATACATAATTCCAAATGCAGCTTTTAATGCCAATGTAAACCAGTGAAGAAAAGGCCAGCAATTATTAGCATGAAAACCAATCTAATAAGGTAGAATTATCCAACATTACGTGGCTAATTAAGGGTAGAAATTTGGCAACAAATATTCTCAATTTAAGATAAGCGAAGACCAAAAAATTTCAATGCAGCCAATCTAGTATATTAAAGCTTAAGTGCAGAAAGTAAAACCAGACCAATCCATAAAATTAAACTAGTGCAATCGTGAAGTCTAGAATTTCCAATCCAGAAATTTAATCAACAAGTGCAGTGAATCAGAAATTACCTTGAGGGAACAATGATTACTAGCAGCAGGGAATATAGCTACGAATAGGGAGTAGAGAGAATTAGCTAAACACGGGTAATAGAGGGGAGGGGATTTTTAGGTTCAGGGAGAGTTTTGGTGTATGGGAATAGGAGTGTGGGTGCAGAGGAATTTCTGGGTATGTGTGTGTATGGGGCTTCGGGTTACTAGGAGAGGGAGTGGAATGTTGGTATGGGGATTTTGGGAATATGGAAGCAGGGGAGTGGCAGAGAGGAAAGAAGGGGCTTCGGGTTGCAAAGGGGAGAGAGATAGAGATTGAGAGGATCACGAGGATTAGGAGATTTCTCTGGTTATGGCTCGAGTTGGGGTAGAGGTTAGAGGAATGAAGGAGATAGGATCTTTGAGAAGGGGTGGGAGAAGAGAGGAGAAGAAGCTAGGGTATGAGAGAATGAGTAAATTTTGTAGAGAAATTAAAGGGAAGATGGCTGGGAAGAGGCACGGGGAAAGAGAAGAAGACAAGGGCAAGGGCACGGGAGAGGGGAGAATGAACACAGGGAAGAAAAGGGAAGCAAAATAGGGATAAAATCTCACTAGGGCCCGAAGCACGACCGTGCTTTGGGCTAGAAATTTGAATTTTCTAGAAAAAGCCCCATGTTCAGAAAACACGGGAAGGGTGTCCTTACTAGAACACGAAGCACAACCATGGTTAGAAACACGACACGGTCATGCTTGGCGCTAGAAGTGCCAAAATCTCCAAAAATTGGCCCGTGCTTGAAGCACGAGTGTGCTCTGTGACATGGGCCACCTGTGTTTAGTGCTGGAGTGTGTTTTTCTTCGAATTTTGCCTCAGTTTTTGCTCTTGTCAAATTTCCTTTGGATATCATTCTTTTATCCAACATTGGGGATATGGAGTTGGCTTGAAAAGCAAATGGAAACACTCATTAAACTCTTAACCTAAGAAATTAACTAAATTAAAGATAAAAACAAAAACTAAATGTAAGAAAATAAAACAAAAGAAACTTTAAAAATTAAAATGTGGGTTACCTCCCATAAAGTGTAACATCCCTAATTTCGTTTCATGTATTAATAAAAGTATAAAAGTATTCAAAGTAACATCCCTAATTTCATTTACTTTATGGATAAACATACATAAATATTTAAGGAAATAAAATTTATTAGACAATTTTTAGATACTTAAGGAAATATAATCCTTAGAAATTCTTCAACTTATGTGTATGCATAGAAATGTTCTAACATTAATGGAATAGGTAAAGAGAGAAAACCTAAGAGGAGGAATAGGTAAAGAGAGAAAACCTAAGAGGAAATATTAGAAATAAACATGCCAAAGAAAGTTGAAATTCTTGGATAAGGAAGATAAAGTTTTGTGAAGTAAGTAAAGGTCTTAAAAATACAAGAAGATTGGATTAGGGTACTTTTTCCTAATTTAAGAGTTAAAGTTACGAAGTTTAGTATTTCCACCCATAAATTGGGCTTTCACTTATGGACAATTCATATTGAGGTTTTCCACTTAACATAATTTTTTTTAGCAAGCCCATTGGATAACCTAAGCAAGAAATAAAACATAGACTTGGACTACGATATAGAAATAGGACCGGTAGCCCAAAAATCATGAAAATGTGACCAAGCCCATTATGATATGTAGAATTTTAACCAAAGTTAAGAAAATAGACAAGAGTGAGCCCAAATCCAATAGGAAAAATAAAAATAAAAATAAAAATAAAGTGATAAGATAATGTTGTAATCAAGATTAGGTAAAATGGCATTAAGACAAAAATTTAGCAAGTGGTATGATAATACAAGGCTTTAGGACAAAATATCTATATCCTACACTCATAATTTTAGCAAGTGGTATGATAATTCAAAGCATTAGGACAAAACATTTCTATCCCACACAAATAATTTCAACCAAATAATGGAGATTGAAAGGCTAGAAATTTGCCACTTAAAAAGGCAAACCTATCATAATTGATTAAGAAAAAAGAAAAAGTAAATGAATCCCTAAATCAAAGAGACCTTGTCCCATATCTTAAGAACATATTATCATAATTTTCAAAATACAAATCTCCTTTTCCTATGCATATCTTGACTAAGGAAGAGGAAGACAAGAACATAAGTTGTTTGTTTTCCAAAAATTCAACCAAGTGTAACCTAATTGTGATAAGGTAGACCCATGATCATGAAAGGTGAATTATTTGGTGGTCTATATAAGAAAACCCACCCTTACAAAATTAGAATTTTGTCCAAGTGAGGGAGAGGAAAAATAGAAGCAAGGTAGAGTGAGGAAAGGAGAGGAAGAAAGGAACAAAGAGGAAGGAGAAGTCTAGGGGACTAAGTGCTCCAGGTCAGTTTAACAATATTTCTTTTTGAAGAAAAGTTTTGAAACTTGTAATATTTATATGGGATTTTGATCTTAGAACTTTGATGATTGGTTATGGATGTTGCTATATCATGTTACATATTATGTATGTTTGAATATTTAGCTTGGTGTAGATAGTTCTGCATGGGTATGGCTATGGGTGGCAGAATTTTAAGCTTCTGTGTTTTAATTTATGGGAACCTTCTATAGGGAATCTAAACAAATGGTTAACATAACAAATGTAGATTTATGTCTCACGGATTTTTAGCTACTGGAATCATTCAATTTAGAGTTCATTTGAGGTAGAGATGTTCCGATTAGTAAACAAAGGTAAGGAAATGGTTAATCAGGGAAGAATATGTTAGGATAGCTTCGATGTTTTAATTTTGGGGAACCTTATATAAGGAATTAAAATAAATGGTTAACATATGAATTATAGATATATGTGTCACAGATTTGTAGCCACTGGAATCATTCAATTTAGAGTTCATATGAGGTAGATATGGTCCGATTAGTAAAAAAAGGTCAAAAAATGGTTAATCAGGGAAGAATATGTTAGGATAGCTTCGGTGTTTTAATTTCTGGGAACATTTTATAAGGAATTAAAATAAATGGTTAACATATGAATTACAGATATATGTGTCACGGATTTGTAGCCACTGGAATCATTCAATATAGAGTTCATATGAGGTATATATGGTCCAATTAGTAAACAAAGGTCAGAAAATGGTTAATCAGGGAAGAATATGTTAGGATAGCTTCGGTGTTTTAATTTCTGGAAACATTCTATAAGGAATTAAAATAAATGGTTAACATATGAATTATAGATATATGTGTCACAGATTTTTATCCACTAGAATCACTTAATTTTGAATTCCTATGAGGGAGATATGGACAGATTAGTTGGTAGAGGTCAGAACCTATCCGAGAAGAAATAACTTGTACTTGGAGGGAGTAATATCACCATGATCTATTAATATTTCGTTCAACATAATATTTTTAGATAATTGTTTTATCTTTAAATTGACACCAAGATCACCTAAATCATAGTTAAACTGAGGGAGTTATCCTCTGATTAGTAAGAGAAGGTCAGATAGGATAAAAACTTGCATTAAGAAAATAAAGGAATAAAATTAATATTTAAAAAAAGAAGAAGAATTTTATAAACGAAAATAATGAATGACTAGTATATGCTATAGTCATTGCCAATGCATGAACTTCTTACCATTCTAAGTGTGTAATTTTGACATGGAAATATTTTGATGAAACATTGTGGTATGTGAGTGTAATGAACATACTTGTTATTGCAAATCATATTTTTGGCTATTAATGTAAAAAGGAAAGAAATAAGCACGGTCACATGGCAATCCGTGTGGTGCACCAGTAGGGGATGCCCTACCAACGGTTCTGAATATGTTAATGAGAGAAGAAAGAGAAAGTGTGCCATGTCGGACGGAGCGAGAAAAGCTCGTATCGGAGAGTAGAAAATACTCACCCTGACCAGGGTAGCTTGATATGAGAATAAATTGATAGTCATCATATGATATTCTGAAAATAATTATTCCTGTCATACATGTCATTACTGTATGATTCTCATGTGCATAGATATAGTGCATTCATATGTCCAAAGTTATTTACTGTAGTTTATACAGCTGAACATGACGTGATGAGCTATATTGATAATGATTTATTGTTGAACTTACTGGGATTTAATTCTCACTATATTTCCATGTCATGTTCAGAAAATTAGTTTTGCAGATTTTCTATAGCTCAGGCTTTTAGTGCACGTTGGATAGAGTTAATCTATGATGGGCAAATCCTAAATAAAATGTTTGTGGGTGAGTTGGCACAGATCTCGGTGAAGGTGTAACCACCCGCACCCGAATCTCCAGAATTGGTCAACCAGAATAAATAAGATGTAGATATTTATGTGATTGAAATGTTGTACGTACGTTTTGATTAATGATGTGTATGTGAACTTTATATTGTATAATAAAAAAAAGTTGTTACATAAAGTGCATTTTAAAAGTCATTAGCTCAACTCCTTTTCATGCTTTCCACTCAATGAGGCTTTAAGAGAGTTTGAATAACTCTCTTTGCTATCCATTGCCTCTTTGTATGGTGCTTGAGGCTTTGCCTAATAGCCTTCAAGGATCTTTTTGGCTCATTCCTTTCTTCCTTAACTCCATTAAGTTTGAAAGGAGATGGCTTAGGTTCTACTTTTAGAGCTTGGATTACCTCCTCAACAACCTACTTGTCTTTCCTTATTTCTCATAAACAAAAGAACTTTCCACAGAGCATAACTCAAGTGGGTTAGAAAGAGGAAAATTCATGACTTTATCATTCATATTATGTTTAGGTAAACCAATCATACAACAAGATTCATTTAGAGATGGGGATTTGATGGCATCATTCAAATTAAATTCTACTTTCTCATCCCCTACATTCAAAAAAAGCTTTCCATCTCTCACATTTATATTGGCACCAATTGTAGCTTGGAAAGGCCTTCCAAGAATGATGGGGATTTTGTCATCTTCCTCCATCTCTAAAATAACAAAATCAACCCGTATGAAAATTTACCTACCTTTAGAGGAACATCCTCTAATATACCTACTGGATGCTTAATGAATCGATCAGCCAAATGAAGAGAAAGTGTTGTAGGATTCAAGTCACCCATTTAAAGCTTCTTGCAAATAGAAAGAGGCGTGAGGTTCACACTTGCTCCAAGGTCACATAGGGTTCTATCAATCTTTATGTCTTCTATAGAGCAAAGAATTGAGAATTTTCAGGGATCCTTAGGCTTTTGTGGCAGTTTATTTTGAATTAAAGCACTAGATCCCTCTGTCAGTGCCACAACAACATGCTCTTCAATTTTCCTCTTATTTTAGAGGATCTCTTTCAGGAACTTTTCATAAGAAGGCATTTGGGATATGGCTTCTAGGAAAGGGATATTGATATTCAGCTTCTTCAAAATATCCAGAAACCTCCCAAACTACTTTTCTAACTTAGCCTTAACCAATCTTTGAGGAAAAGGGATTGGTGGTTTGTAAGGTGCAAGAGCCACATATTTGGGCTTTTCTTTCTTCTTTTCCGCTTCTTCTGGTTCTTCTTATCTTCTCTTCTCAGATGCATCCTGAGGTTCATCTTTTTTTACCTCCCCACTTTTCTCAAATTCAGTTAATTGTTTACCACTTCTTAGGATAACAGCATTGCAATGCTCTCTAGGGTTCTCAGTCTGGCTTAGAAGTCTGCCAAAGTTTCTATTAGATAGGCTCACTTGCTGTGCAATCTGAGTTTTTAGCATCTTACTATGGGTAGCAAGTGAATCAACCTTAGAGGATAAATATTTTATAGGCTTATTCTTTGAGTGGTGCTAGGCTTTGAACTCATCATTCTGTTTCATCTGAGCAGTGATGAAATTTTCCATCAGAGCCTCTAAATTAGACTTTGGCTGAGGAGGAGGGTTGAATGGCCTCTGATTCTGAAATCTTGGAGATTGCCTAAAATTATTATGAGGCTGATTCACATTGGGCTTGTATGAGAGATTCGGGTGGTTCCTCTAACTTGGGTTATAAGTGTTGCTGTAAGGATTGTTTTTCTAATTATTGTTCACAAAGTTCACCTGTTCACAATCCAGAGGTGCATAATTTCCAAGTTAGCATTCATTGGCTATATGGACAATACATCCACAAATCTCACTTGATGAAGATGAAGAAGAACCAATAGCATTGATGCTTAATTTTTCCAACTTTTGAAACAATGCATCAACCTTAAAAGTGAAATGATTAAACGCATCTACTTCATACATACCTATTGTTTTTCTTCGTTGCCTCTCACTAGACCATGAATAATGATTCTGAGCTATATCTTTAATAAGCTCATATACCTCATCAACTATTTTATTCATAATGGCTCCTCCTACTACAGCATCCACAAACATTCTAGTGATGTATGCTAGTCCATTGTATAATGTATGGACTATGAGCCACTTTTCGAACCCATGGTGTCGACATATCCTGAGAAATTCTTTAAATCTCTCCAAAGCTTCATACAAAAACTCATCATCTTTTTTAGCAAAGGTAGTGATTTGGTTCCTAAGATGGGTTGTCTTACTTGGTGGGAAATACTTGGCCAAGAAAGCTTGAGAAAGTTGATGTCAAGTAATGATGGACACTGATGGAAAAGAGTGCAACCATGCACAGGCCTTTTCCCTTAGAGAGAATGGAAACAATCTCAGTCTGATGACATCAGAGGATACTTCATTCAGCTTCAATGTGTCACAATACTCCAAAAACACTGAAAGATAGAGATTGGGGTCTTCAGTAGGCGACCCTCCAAACTGATTCTACTAAACCATCTGCAGAAGATAAGGCTTCAGCTCGAAGTTATTGGCCTCAACAACTAGTCTAACAATACTTGTATTAAGGCCATGAGTATCTAGGGCGGTAAAATCCTTCAATGAACGGTTATTTCAGTCCGCCATGGTAGGTACAGTGGGATCTTGTTGCTATCTTCTTCTTCTCCTTCATAGTGTGCGTTCAATTGCTAGATCAAATTCAGTAAAAGAGTTCACGACCTCTTCGTATAAAATAGCTGCACACCTACAAAAGAAGAAAAGAGGCAAAAATCAGTAAGATAAAATATGCATAAATAAATAAATAAATAAAAAGAAAAAATATCAAATATTGACTATTGTTCCCCAGCAACGGCGCCAAAAAAAATGTTGTGTGTGTTTTAAAAATAACTGCAGACTCACGGCATAGCTATAGCTAGTCTGGCGAGTAAATAGGTAATTCAATTACTAGACTTTACGAAGTATGTTATCTAAATCAATATGATTCGATGAAAGAGTTTGTCATAATTAAGTAACTAGGTAATTCAATTAACAAAAACCAAGGGTTAGGGTTTACCACACTTATGATATTCAACAATCAAGATTTACTTCTAATGGCAATTATCTAGGTAATTGGGGATGGTTTAGCCTTATTAACTAACAACTGCTTTCAAGCGTTTTTAATCGTACCTAGGTTAATCCAATTGCCTACTTTCATGGTTCTTAGTTCAACCTAGATCCATTAAGTTCTATGCCAACCATGGAATTCAATTAATTGGTTTTCTCGTACCCACTAATTGATTCATTCCTAAAGAACCTTAAACTACTTTCGTGATTAAGATATCCCTAATTAACTATTAGGTTCTGATATTAACTTTCACATTTCAGTTCATCAGTTAATATCCTAAGGCATGATAAATATTTGCTAGACATTCATCAACTCATATAATCAATGCATAATAGTCAATCTTAATTAACTATGGGTAATACAATTAGGGTTCCAATAGTTCAACTCAATAATTCAGTATCATTATACCATAAGTAGGTTTACCAAAACCCTAGATCAAATCTACTCAAGCATAATAGAAACAAAAACCAAAATCATATTTATTAAGTAAATCATAATAATTCAATATAAACCAAGATAGAAGGGTAGAAGTAGAGATGGAAGTAAAGTAGAAAGATAAAACCTGATTTACAGAATGTAAAGATGAAATACAAATCTTGAATTATTGTAAATTCTACTCTTAGAACATGAATTAACCACTAATCCTACTCTAAACCTAATTTCATAGTGTTTCCTAAGCATAAAACTAAGTAAAAGTAAGTCTGAATGTGTCTGGATCCTCTTGGCTGCGCTTCCCCATGTATTTATATCCCTTTGCCTAATCAAAACCCTAAAAATTATGAAGTGTATGGACACGAAGCACAGTCGTGCCTCTTGAAACAACTTGGCCGTGCTTCGTGCTGGAAAATTGGGAAAAATCATGTTCTTTGCACAGAGCATAGCCTGGTCATGCTTCCTATAATTCTAAGCACAGTCTGACCGTGTTTGAGGCTGTCAGGCTCTTTTCTTGCCAATTTCTTGAGGGTTGCCTCCTTGCTTCCTCCTCAGTATATTCCAAGTCCATATGGCTCCTCACATGATTGTTTTCCCATGCTTCTTAGCCTCTTTTGCTTACCTACAAACATTAAACAAACCAAAGCAATATCCAAAGCAAAGCATAACCAAAAGAAGGGAAATAATCACAAGTTTACTATTAATTAGTGGATAAGATATAACCATTAAACACTCAATTTTCCCCTTTATCAATCGTACATGTCTTTGATTGCTCCAATATACGCAATATGTACTCATTTCTTATCTAAAGCGTTCCATAAAACCTCTCTTAGCACTCTATCATATGCCTTTTACAAATCAATAAAAATCATATGCAAATCTTTCTATCTTTTTTTATACCTTTCCTTTAATCTTCGTAGTAAATAAATTGCTTCCATAGTTGACCTTCCTGGCATAAAACCAAATTGGTTCTCTGTGACTTGAGTCTCTTGTCTCAATCTTTGCTCAATGATCTTCTGTAGAAACTTACATGCCCAAGAGAGCTTCTCACTTCTTTAACATTAGATGGTGGTAGCATTGTCTGGATTGCCTCAATTTTTACTTTGTCTACCTTTATTCCTCTCTCAAACATCAAGTATCTAAGTACTATTCCTTCCCTTACCATAAAATGGCATTTATCCCAGTTTAGGACTAAGTTGACTTCTTCACATCTTTTAAGTACCTGTGTCAAATTACTTAAGCAATTATCAAATAAGGTACCATAGATAGAAAAATCATCCATAAATACTTCTGAATGGCATCATACACCTTTGGAAAGTGGCTGGTGCATTGCACAATCCAAATGGCATCCTTCTATATGCAAAAGGTGCCATAGGGACATGTGAATGTCATCTTTTCTTGGTTGTTTGGATGGATAGGGATCTAAAAGAGTCCTGAATATCCATCTAGATAACAAAAATGTGAATGTTTAGCCAACCTTTCCAACAATTGATCAATGATGGGCAAAGGGAAGTGATCCTTATGGGTGGCCTTATTCAGTTTTCTATAATCAATATACATATGCCAACCCGTAATAGCTTTAGCAGGAATCAATTCATTATTTTCATTCTTAATAATAGTCATATCTCCCTTCTTAGGGACTGGTGTATACTGTCACAGGTACACCCAAATTGATATCTTATCTCTCAACTAACCTGTAGTAGTGGGAGTAAGGTTTGATCCCACAGAGACTAGAATTATCTTATATGATTGAGAAAAGCGGGATTGATAAGTGACAATAAAATTAAGTAAACATTAATGAAAGTAATTAAGAAAGTAATTAATGATAAAGGCATTGGTTTTGGTTGATATGCACTGTCAAGGGATTGCATTGATCATTGACAACATAATCAATCTGTAATTAAATATTTATCATTAGGCTTCTAACCCTGTTCCTCTATAATTCTAGTAAATTGATGACAATCGTACCAATTAAACCCTAACTAATAAGCAATCCTTTAGCACATCGGTAAAGCATAACTCATTAATCGCATTGAGAACTAGAGAAACAAACAAAGCTAAACAAATATAAACACATAAGTTATATTTAATTTAGTTGATCATTGATCATAGGGTTAATGATTTATAATCCAAAATCCTTAATATTATTTTCTTCATGAATACAGTAATGAAAAATTTGTTCAAAACCTAATTTAGCAGTAGATTAAGACATTCAATATATCAGTAGGCCTCCTAACAATCATAAGAATAATCATTGACAAAAGAAGAACAGATGAATAATCAATACTTAATTAAGATTGAAATAATAAAATTAAATCCAAATCTCATAATGCATGATGATCCCTTGAGGTTTCAATCTTCCTCTACCAACTAAAAATAAATAAGCTATGCAGGGCCATAAGAAAATTTAAAGAAGAATTAAATAAGGTAATTAAGCACTTGAATCATTATATTCATCCCATTTGATGCTTACTTTCTTCCTCTTTTATAGATTGGTTGCTCCTTAATGAGGTAGGGTTGTTTCCAGGTTAAATCTCTGCCCATCGTCCTTCATTTGGAGTTAAAAAACCCTAAAAATTGTGATCACAACATTGTGGTGCAGCGGCGAGTGCCACAGTGCTTCGAAAACTAATTGACAGGGTGCCACGGTGCCTGAGATAGTGCCAGGGCAGTCTAGTCCTGATGTTCGGGTGCTGTGGTGTTTCTCGAGAGCTGTGGCCCCGATGCTTCTGGGCAGCCAATGCTGCGGCACGTTGGGGAGCACCGCGGCCTTCCAAATCTACAATGACGCAGCGCCACGACGCCCAAAAAATTCCAGAATTTGCCAAAGTGCCAAACCAAAAGTTGTAACTCTATGTCTTCTCTTTCCATAGCCACTAGAATCACCTTAATCAGATCTAAATTGAAGGATATATGCTAAAATTAGTGACCAAAGGTCAAGATTCATCCTGCTGCATTGTGATTCTAAATTGTGAGCTCTGTAATGCTATGAAATATCCCGAATTTGACAAAGTGTTCAACATAAAATTTGTAGATAATTTTTTTATCTTTTCACATCCACTTGAATAACTTTGATTCGAGTTCCTAAGAGGGATATATGTTCTAAATAGTGTTGAAAGATCTGAAGTCACTACAATTCAGCATTTTTCCTTGAATTTCTTCTCTTTTTCTTATCTTTTGTTCTTCCTTTGTTCCTACAACGCAAAACATAAAACTAAGCTAATTCCTAATCATATTTTACTTAAATCAAACCAAAAGTAAGTTTAAAGTTATTAATGTGATGCTTAATTAAGATCACATCAAGGACTACATGAATAGGGCTTACCTACTCGCTATCTAAAATAGGTAGATAATACATGCATCAAGTAATTTGAGCACCTCCTTCTTGAGTAACTCTTTCATGTTTGAATTCAATCTCCTTTGGTTCTCTCTAGAAGGTTTATGATCATTATCAAGTATAATGTGATGCATGGAAACAAATGGACTAATCCTTTTTATGTCATCAATATTATACACAATCACTTTTTTAAACTTTTTGAGTACATTCAATAACTTACCAGTTTCTTCAACATTCAACTTAGCATTCCTAATTACTAGATATGAAGAGTTAGGATCCAAAAAATCATACCTTAAATTGGATGGAAGTGGTTTGAGTTCTACCTTAGGTGCCTTAACTTACTCTACAGTTGTTAATTTTCCATTGAGATACAATTCCAACTTTTTAGCTTTTGCTTTTGAGGTGAGCATATGACTCTTATCAAGCATTTGAGCAAATGCATCAGCTTTTACCTATTTAG
The DNA here is from genome assembly GCA_037074535.1 of Gleditsia sinensis. NCBI lineage: Eukaryota > Viridiplantae > Streptophyta > Magnoliopsida > Fabales > Fabaceae > Gleditsia > Gleditsia sinensis. The sequence goes on along the minus strand of CM073465.1, from coordinate 44,956,719 downwards.
CATTAAGAAAAGGACTATCTACAAGGCAAAGCTCAAGTGGGTAAGTGGAACAAAAACTTACTGCATAATCAACCATATTCTGCTTAATTACATTAATCATGCAAAAAGAATCAACTAAAGATAAGCATTTGATTGCATCATTCAAATTAAGCTCAATCTTTTCATCCCCTACATTCAAGGAAAGCTTTCCATCTTTTACATTAATATTTTCACCTATAGTGGCTACGAAAGGCCTTCCAAGAATGATGAGGATTTAATATTTTCCTCCATCTCTAAAATAACAAAATCAATAGGTATAAAAAATTTACCTACCTTTAGAAAAACATCCTCTAATATACATATTGGATACATAATGTGTAATCATCGAGGTTTTTTTATTAGGTAAAGCAAATAACACAACAGACAAGCATTCATCCAAAATATATGCATCTTATATATAGATACGAGTCTACAACACATCAAGGATTAGCTTGTATATATATGTGTAACCCTAGGTACTAAGCATATACTTAAAAGGAAAAGTACCGTGTGATTACACAAAAACAATGGGTTAGCCCATTTACAACATATATATATATATATATATATATATATATATATATATATATATATATATATATATATATATATATAATACTATGCTATTTCTCCCGTAGCCATCACCCCTAGGGTATAGCTGGTGGAAGAGGTGGCTCGAGTGTAGGTACTTCCACCATATTAATCACTAGCAGGTTCATAACAACTGTGAATTGTCCCAAGTAGGGGACATCCACCGTCAGCAGCTTTATCAGATGGGTTAAGATGAAAAACGACATGTATTAATATAGGTTGTGCAGTCTTTATATAGGTTATGCATCAATATCAGGTGTATGTAACAAATCATGTATTAATAAGGTACCTGCACACTTTCCATAGTGGCTCATCTTCTGATGTTTCTCAAATTATCTAACCTCAGGGTAGTGTGAGAGCTTTTACCATCTCCAACTACTCACCCACCACTGGGTTCCTTGGTCAAAGCGGTCTTTCCCACATTGACCACTCTAGGCTATAGGCATCCCCTATCCTGGTACCATATCACAGCCATGACCCTTCAATCACCTTACATTCACAAGGTGCCACATGTCGCCGGGTCACCTTTGTCGGTAAGGGTCATCCTGGATTTATCAGTTTCCTCAACATAGTAAAGTGACACTTATTTCCAGGCCACCCTGCTTCGGAGAGGGTCCTATTAAACAATATATATCTTTTACATATTTTCAATCCACTTTTCTCAACAAATCACACATATCATTAATCATCATGTGCATGATCAACAATTGCTCTTATGCATGCTACAATGATCCATCATATAATATGAGATGAAGTACTTATGCATTTGCATCTTCCCATAGCATATAATAATGATTTATGGCATTTAAATGTAGCATTCATACATCATTCTTTTCTTTCCTTCATACATTTACAGTTTATTCAAGGAAATTACACAACCAAGAAAACCACTTAATTTTATTCTAATATACAGCTCATGAAACTCTAATTATGGTCACATAAACATTGGATCTTAGTTAAAAAATTCAAGAAGGAAACAAAAACCTTAAAACGAGCAAACAACATGAAGCACGACCTGGCAGTGTCCTGTATTACATACCCGTGCTCCCCACAACAATGCCCATGTTATCTCATTCTAACATAGAACACGGTTTAGCTGTGCCATCAAGCACAATCGCGTTACACCCGTGCTCTACACCAAAAATGCCCTAACTCGACCATAGCACGATTTGGTCGTGCCACCAAGCACTGTCGTGCTCTTGGCGTAAAAAGCTAAAAAATTCTTTCCTCCCTAAGCCAGCCATTAAACGAGAAAAAAACCCATCATACATCTTACGCATATAAAATCCAAATTAATAGCTACATATATCCCCAAAAAATTATGAAATAACTTAAAATCCATCTACAACAAATCCTCACCATTACCACATCATGCATAATTATGAAACTCAACCATCAACACCATAAATGCTTTATCAATGCTCCTTTCTATTATACTATTATGCTTCCATTAATGCACATAAAATACACACAAAATCATTTAATTAATAAAATCCATAAAGCGTTGTTGATCTTACTTTATAATACCAAGAATACTTGTTTCTCTCACTAGGTTGCTGAGCTTTCTCTCTCTTCCTTCAATCGCAAGCTGTAAAAATTTTCCTTCATCATTTATTTCTAAAGATTCAAGATCAAAATCAAGATCAAGAGAGTTAAATTACCTTTTTTCCATTCCTATTTCTACTTTCTCTCTCATCTTCTTCTTCCTTTTCTCTCTCTTCTTCTCTTTTTCTTTTTCTTTCTTCCTCCTTCTTTCTCCTTGCCACAGTTGGTCTCTCTTCCCTTTAAAGCTGGTGACTTCCTTATCAACTCAAGCAAAGAGAATTAAAAAATGAGGCTTCTTAGAGAAGCTTCTTTCCCCCTTTATCCAAGCCCCTCCTTTGTCTAACAATTACAATCATGCCATGCCATTACAATTGAATTATGTCATTAGATAAGGCTTTCTTAGGTTGTAAGGAATGTTTCCAAGTGTTTAATCTTCACTTGAGGCATATTCCAATGGCCTTTTGTACAACTCTATTCATGGTTCCCGCTTAATTGCTACCCGTTTCTAGTCCTACAAGCAAATAAATTACTATTCTACTCTTAGATCTTTCCTTTAAAAATGAGAATTCCCTTATTTAATATTCATAATTATTTCCTTATAAATGCTCCATTTAATCTTTTTTAACCCTTTTCAACATTTTATTTTGTAATGATAATTAATAGAAAATTCAGGGTGTTACATAACGGATCAATATGCCAACTGGAGGGAAAGAGTGGTAGCCTTCAAATCAACCATTTGGAGCTTCTTTCATATAGATCACATAAGGCTCTAGTAATGTGCACATCTATAATGGAACAACGTATAGAAAAGCTTCCAGGGTCCTTTTAGGAGGCAACTTATTCTAGATTAATGCACTTCACTATTCAGTTAATGTTACTGTGGTATACTCCTTAATCGTCCTCTTATTTAAGAGGATTTCCTTCAAAAATTTAGCATAAGAAGGTAGCTGGGAGACAACTTCAAAGAATGGAATATTAATGTGCATCATTTTTAGCACATCAAGGAACTTTTCATACTGCTTTTCTAATTTTTGCTTTAGCAAGACTTTAGGGGAAAGGAACTGGTGGTTTTTATGGTTCAAGAGCCACATATTTAGGCTCATCTTTCTCTTTTCTTTCACTAATCTACTCTTGTTTTATAGTTGCTTGTTCAAGCATATATTTTAAATTCTTCATCTTTATCTTCCTCTTTTTCCACCGACTCTCCCAACTACTTACCACTTCTAAAAATGATAGCCCTGCAATGTTCTCTTTAATTCTCAGGTTAGTCAGAAAATTTGCCAAAGTTTCTGTTTAAAAGCTGGCTTGATGTGCTATCTAAGTTTCTAGCATTTTATTATGAGTAACAAGTGAGTCAACCTTAGAGGCTAAGTTTTTTATAGCCTTATTCATTGAGTGGTTCTAGGTTTTAAACTCATTATTCTGTTTACTCTGAGTAGCAAAGAAATTTTCCATCAAAGCCTACAGATTTGACTTTGGCTGTGAAGGAGGATTGAATGGCCTCTAATTCTGAAACCCAGGAGGTTGCCTGAAGTTATTTTGAAGACGCTTATTCATATTAGGCTTGTATGAGAGATTTGGATGATTCCTCTAGTCTGGATTATAGTTGTTGCTATATGGTTTGTTTCTCTAGTTATTATTCACAAAGTTTACCTATTCACAAATACTAATAGATAGAGCTTTGGGTCTTTAGTATAGGACCCTCCAAACTGATTTTGCTGAACCATCTAAAGGAGAGAAGGTTTCGACTCAAATTTGTTGGCCTCAACAACAGGTTTGACAATACTGGGATGCAGGCCATAAGTATTCGGGGCGGTGAAATCTTTAAGAGATCGATCATCTCTATTTGTTATGGTAGGTGCAGCAAGATCTTGCTGCTATCTTCTTCTTCTCCTTCACAAGGTGCATTAAATTTTTAGGTCAAATTCAGCAAAGAATTCACGATCTCTTTGTATAAAATAGAACCACACTTACAAAGGAAGAAAAGAGGTAAAAATCAGCAAGAAAAATATACAAAGAAAAAGAAAAAGGATATAGTATAGCTATTTCATAAATATCTAATATTAAACTATTGTTTCTCGGCAACAACGCCAAAAACTTGTGAGTGTTTCACTAAATAACCGCAAGAACATGGCGTAGCTGTATCTAGTCCGGCAAGTACGGGTCGTTTCTTTTATTAATAAAGGTATATAAATATTTAATTAAGGAAATAAAATATATTAGACAATTTTTAGATATCTAAGGAAATATAATCCTTAGAAATTCTTCAATTTGTCTGTATGCATAGAAATGTTTTAACATTAATGGAATAGGTAAAGAGAGAAAACCGAAGAGGAAACATTAGAAATAAATATACTAAAGAAAGGTGAAATTCTTGGGTAAGGTAGATAAATTTTTGGAAACAAGTAAAGGTTTTAAAATTTCAAGAAAACATTGGATTAGGGTAATTTTTCCTAATTCAAGAACTAGAGTTACTAAGTTTAACATATTCACCCATACATTGGGCTTTCACCTATGGACACTTCATATACAGTTTTTCCACTTCACATAAGTTTCTAGCAAGCCCATTGGATGACCTAAGCAAGAAATAAAACATAGACTTAGACTAGGATATAGAAATTGGACCGATAGCCCAAAAATTATGAAAATGTGTCCAAGCCCTCCAAGAAAGGTAGAATTTTATCTAAAGCAAAGGAAATTGGTAGGAATAAGCCAAAATCCAAGAGTAAAAATAAAATAAAATAAATCATGTGATAATATAATAAAGATTAGGTTACATGGCTTTAAGACAAAAATTTAGCAAGTGGTATGATAATACAAGGCTTTAGGATAAAACATCTATATCCTACACTCATCATTTTAGCAAGTGGTATGATGATACAAGGCTTTAGGACAAAAAATTTATATCCTACACTCAAAATTTTAGCAAGTGGTATGATAATACATGGCATTTGGACAAAACATTCCTATCCCACAAAAATAATTTCAACTAAATAATGGAGATTCAAGGGCTAGAAATTTTCCACCTAAAAAGGCAAACCTATCTTAGTTGATTAAGACAAAAGAAAATTGAAATGAATCCCTAAATCAAAGGGACCTTGTTCCTTATCTTAAGAACATATTATCATAATTTTCAAAATACAAATATCCTTTTCCTATGCATATCTAGACTAAGGAAGAGGATGACAAGAACATGAGTTGTTTGTTTTCCAAAAATTCAACCAAGTGCATCCTAATTGTGATAAGGTAGACCCATGATTATGAAAGGTGAATTATTTGATAGTCTATATAAGCAAAACCCACCCTTATAGCATTAGAATTTTGTCCAAGTGAGGGAGAGAAAAATAGAAGCAAGGTAGAGTGAGGAAAGGAGAGGAAGAAAGGAAGAAAGAGGAAGGAGAAGTCTAGAGGACTAAGTACTCCAGGTAAGTTTAACAATATTTCTTTTTGAAGAAAAGTTTTGAAACTTGTAATATTTATATGAGATTTTGATTTTAGAACTTTAATGATTGGTCATGGATGTTGCTATATCATGTTACATATTATGTATGTTTGAATACTTAGGCTGGTGTAGATAGTTCTGCATAAGTATGGCTATGGGTGGCAAACTTTTAAGCTTCTGTTTTTAAAATTCTGGGAAGAATCAGTAAAGAATTAAAACAAATGGTTAACATAACAAATGTAGATCTATGTCTCACGGATTTTTAGCCACTAGAATCATTCAATTTAGAGTCCATAAGAGGTATATATGGTCTGATTAGTAAGCAAAGGTCAGAAAATAGTTAATCAACGAAGAATATGTTAGGATAGCTTCTGTGGTTTAATTTTTGGGAACATTCTGTTGGGAATTAAAACAAATGGTTAACATAAAAAATGTAGATCTATGGCTCACATATTTTTAACCACTAGAATAATTCAATTTAGAGTCCATATGAGGTAGATATGGTTTGATTAGTAAGCAAAGGTCAAAAAAAGGATAATCAGAGAAGAATATGTTAGGCTAGCTTCTGTATTTTAATTTCTGGGAACATTCTATAGGGAATTAAAATTAATTATTATCATAAAAATTATAGCTATATGTGTCACGGAATTTTAGCCACTGGAATCACTCAATTTGGAATTCTCATTAGGGAGATATGGAAAGATTAGTAGGTAGAGGTCAGAACTTACCTGAGAAGAAATATCTTGTACTTTGAGGGAGTCATATCACTATGATTTCTTAATTTTTCGCTAAACTACTCAACATATTAGTTTTAGATAATTGTTGTATCTTTAAATTGACACCAAGATCACCTAAATTGAAGTTAAATTGAGGGAGTTATACTCTAATTTGTAAGAGAATGTCAGATAGGATGAAAACCTGCATCAAGAAAATAAAGGAATAAAATTAATATTTAAAAAAGAAGAAGAATCTTATTAATAAAAATAATAAATGACTAGAAGATGCTATAGCCATTGCCAATGCATGAACTTCTTACCATTCTAAGTGTGTGATTTTGACATGGAAATATTTTGACGAAACATTATGGTATGTGAGTATAATGAACATACTTGTTATTGAAATCATATATTTGGATAATATTGTAAAAAGAAAAGAAATAAGCATGATCACATAGTGATCTGTGTGGTGCACCAGTAGGGGACGCACTACCATCGTTTAAGATTATGAGAAAAGAAAGATAAAGTGTACCATGTCGGACGGAGCGAGAAAAGCTCGTACCGGAGAGTAGAAAATACTCACCCTGACCGGGGTAGCTTGATATGAGAATAAATTAATAGTCGTCATATGATATTCTGAAATTAGTCAATCTTGCCATACATGTCATTACTATACGATTCTCATGTACATAGACAAAGTACATTCATGTGACCAAAGATGTTTGCTGTAGTTTATACAGATGAACATGGCGTGATGAGCTATATTGATGATTATTTATTGTTGAACTTAGAGGGATTTAAATCTCACTATATTTCCATGTCATGTTTAGAAAACTAGTTGTGCAGATTTTTCTGTGGCTATGGCTTTTAGTGCACGTTGGATCGAGTTACTCTATGATGGGCCGATCCTAAATAAAATGTTTGTGGGCGAGTTGGTTCAGATCCCGGGGAAGGTGCAACCACCCGCACCTGTATCTCCAAAATTGGTCAACCAGAATAAATAAGATGTAGATATTTATGTGTTTGAAATGTTATACGTACATTTTGATTAATGACATGTATATTGTATCAGAGCAGGTTGATCCTAGTGGGCTAGTGGGTGGATGGTTATCTGAATCGATCTTATAGTGTCTTGAGTATGTTTGTGGTTATGCTGTGTAGTGGATCAGTGAATTCATATAGGTAAGAAATTACTAGTGTTTCCTATCTATATGCCGAGTTGATGTTATGATTGTTGTTAAAGATTTTTGAAACTAACTATTGGGCTTGATCACCTCAATAGCAGCATAACTTTATTTTTGCCACAGTAGGAAATGGCACCACCAAGGAGGAATCTGGCAAATAATGCGGAGGAAACCCTACACAACCTTGCCACGGCAATTCGAGACCAGGTCACGACCACCAATCAAATTCTGCAATACCTCCAAAATGCTAATAACCTGAATGGTGAGAATGGTGGTAATAACTAGATGACAGGGAATGATAACGGCATATCTGAGTTCATAAATATTAAACCACCTTGTTTTCAAGGCGGATTTGACCCAATTATAGCTTAAAGGTGGATAAGAGAACTAGAGAAAATCTTTGAAATGATGGGTTATACTGAGGAGAAGAAAGTTATCTTTGCTGCATATATGCTGAAAGATGAAGCAGAATACTGGTGGCGTGAAGTTAAAGAACTTTTAGCTCACCAGGGAAGGCAGATCACCTGGCAGGTGTTCAAAGACACCTTTTTAGAAAAGTACTTCCCAATTATTGTGCGAGCATAGAAGGTGATTGAATTTCTCCAACTCAGAAAGGGCAACATGACTATAGACCAATACATCACGAGGTTCAAGGAGTTGTATAAGTTCTCCTCTTACCTACGATTTAATCCCGATGAAGCATGGAAGGCTATTAAATTTAAAGTAGGATTGAACCCAGAGATAAGGAATACTGTTGTAGCTATGGAGACTAGAGAGTTTGTACCTCTGATAAATAAATGCAGACTCCTATAAAAGAGCTTGAAGGCAGTGGAGGATGAGAAACAAAGACGAAATTTTTGGAAAAGGAAGAACGGTCCACAAAGCTCTAGCAAAAATGTTAGAGGAAAATGACATGGTACTGGTAAGAGGCCAATGATTGCAAGTCCCTGACCCTTTCAACAGAACCTTTCCATAGTCAAGTGTACTAAGTGTGGACGTATGCATGGTAACCGGCCATGCTACATGGGATCAGATGTTTGTTTAATTGCGGACAAAAGGGTCATTTTGCAAGGAGCTGCCCACAAAATTTGGAAAAGCAGCTGGAATAGAAGCCTCAAGTGAAAGGAAGGGTTTTCACCCTAAACGGCCAAGAGGCAACTCAATCCCCCGAAATGATCCAAGGTACATGCTATATCTATTGATTTTCTCTTATAGTGTTGTTTGTCTCTGGTGCTAGTAATTCATTTATATCGGGCGAATGTATTAGGAGCTTCAGTATCCTATTGCTGAAACACCCTATGAGCTATCTGTAGTAACTCCCATAGGGGAAAGGGTCTTAACTTCCTCTGCATGTAAGAATTGTCAAGTCACTATCCAGGAGAAAAAAATTTTTGTAGACCTCGTATATCTACCTTTAAAAGGTATTGATATCATTCTAGTGTTAGACTGGATGTCTAGAAATCGAGTCTTGCTGAATTTTTGCAACAAGACCATTGAATTTCTACCTCCTACTTCCGAAGAAGAGATGCAGTTATTGATGCTTAATGCCAATCAAGTCAATAGGGAGTTGAAGAATGGAGTACTTGGATACATTCTCTTGTACTTATCAAATCTAGAAGTTAAACCAAAACTTGATGACATCCCAATAGCCAACAAGTTTCCTGAAGTATTTCCATCAGATATTCCAGGCTTACCTCCCAAGAGAGAGATAGAGTTTTCTATTGATCTCTTACCTGGTTTAGGGCCTATCTCTATTGCACCTTATAGAATGGCCTCAAAAGAACTACAGGAACTTAAGAAACAGTTGGAGGAATTGTTAGACAAGCAATTCGTTAGACCAAGTGTATCGCCTTGGGGAGCTCATGTATTATTTGTTAAAAAGAAAGACAGCAGCTTGAGATTATGCATAGACTACAGACAGCTGAATAAAGTGACTATCAAAAATAAATACCCTCTCCCTAGGATAGATGACTTATTGGATCAATTGAAAGAAGCCTCCATCTTTTCTAAAATTCACTTGAGATTGGGATACCATCAAATTAGGATCAAGGAGAAGGATGTACCTAAAACAACCTTCAGGACTAGGTATGGGCACTATGAGTTTCTCGTAATGCCCTTTGGGTTGACAAATGCACCTATAATTTTCATGGATTACATGAGTCGCATTTTTTGACCCTACCAAGATTAATTTATGGTAGTGTTGATTGATGACATCTTGATATATTCTAAGAGTGAGAAAGAACATGGACAACATCTCTGAATTGTACTGCAAGTGCTAAAAGAGAAAAAGTTGTATGCTAAATTGAAGAAGTGTGAATTTTAGCTGTTAGAGGTAAAGTTTCTTGGACATGTCATCTCTAATAGAGGGGTAGCCGTAGATCCTAGCAAGACAGAAGCAGTGATTTAATGGGAGAGACCAAAGACGTTTACAGAAGTTAAAAGTTTCCTGGGTTTGGCAGGATACTACAGGAGTTTTATACAAAACTTCTCTCGTATAGCCTTGCCATTGACTAAATTGACCGAGAAGGGAAGTCCTTTCAATTGGACTGATCAATGTGAAGCTAGTTTCCAGGAGCTTAAGACAAGACTGACCACTCCTCCTATTTTAATTATTCTAGACCCTACAGGACATTTTGGAGTCTATAGTGACGCTTCAAAGAAAGGGGTAGGGTGTGTGCTAATGCAAGACAAGAGAGTAGTTGCTTACGCCTCTAGACAACTAAGACCCCACGAAGGAAACTATCCAACCCATGATCTTGAATTAGTGGTGATCGTGTTTGCTTTAAAGATTTGGCGACACTACTTATACGGAGCAACCTTTGAAGTATATTGCGATCACAAGAGTCTTAAATATCTCTTTGATCAAAAAGAGTTAAATATGAGGCAACGAAGATGGGTGGAATTTCTCAATGACTATAAATTTGAGATAAAGTGTCATCCAGGAAAAGCAAATGTTGTAGTTGATGCTCTAAGTCGGAAATCTCTACACATGGGCCAGATGATGATGTATGAGATGCAGATGCTAGAGGAGTTTCAGAATTTGAAGCTAGACACTACCTTTTCCTCAAAGATGCTAATCGTTAATGGTTTTAGTATAGGGTGTGACCTTAGAGCCAAGATCAAAGAGGCTCAAGCTCACGACCAATACTTACAGGTTCATAAGATTAAGTTAATTTTTATGTCATGGAAGATGGAGCAATCATGTATCAAGGAAGGATTTGTGTCCCTCAAGAACGAGAGTTGAGGACTAAGATCCTGCAGGAAGCGCATCAGAGTAAATATACTGTCCATCCTGGATGCACTAAAATGTACCAGGACTTAAAGAGGATGTAATGGTGGCCAGGGATGAAAAAAGATATTGCTGAGTGCATGGCAAAATGTCTAATTTGTCAAAAGGTGAAGGTAGAGCATCAAAAGCCAACGAGATTTCTACAACCTCTTGAGATCCCTAAATGGAAATGGGATAGTATCTCGATGGACTTTGTTGTAGGTTTACCTAAGACTTCAGTTGGACATGACTCTATCTGGGTAATAGTTGACAGATTAACCAAATCTGCTCACTTTCTACCCATAAAAATTAACTTTTCACTGGACAAATTGGCCCAATTTTATGTCCAAGAAATAGTATACTACATGGAATTCCCTTAAATATCATTTCTGATCCAAGGTTTACATCAAGGTTTTGGAAGGCGTTGCAGGAAGCTTTTGGAACCTAATTGCAGTTCAGTACTGCCTATCATCCTCAGACTGATGGGCAAACAGAACGGACCATTCAAACTCTAGAAGACATGTTAAGGGCCTGTGTGATAGAGCAAGGTAAAGGATGGGATAAGTACCTACCTTTAGTAGAGTTTGTTTATAATAATAGTTATCACTCCAGTATTAAGATGGCCCCCTACGAAGCTTTATACAGTAGGAAGTGCTGATCTCCACTATGTTGGTTTGAGGTAGGAGAAAAGAACTTGTTGGGTCCTGATCTAGTTTAATAAACCACTGAACAAATCAGGATTATACGAGACAAAATGTTCACAGCTCAGAGTCGGCAAAAGAGTTACTATGATAAGAGACATAAACCTCTAGAGTTCGAGGAAGGAGACCATGTATTTCTAAAATTTTCCTCGACCACTGGAGTTGGTAGGTCTCTAAAGACCAAAAAGCTAAATCCGCGATTTTTGGGACTCTACCAAATTCTAAAGAAAGTAGGGACGTCAGCATATCAAGTTGCTATCCCACCTAATTTGTCCAACTTGCATAATGTTTTCCATGTATCACAGCTTCGGAAGTATCTTCTACACTCCTCACATGTGATACAAGATGAACTAATCCAAATAAAGGAGAACATGACATACCAGCTAGTACTAGCATCTATATCGGACATTGACGTGAAGCAATTGCAAAACAAAACTATTCCCCTGGTTAAGGTGTTATGGGAAGGTTTGACTCCAGAAGAAGCAACTTGGGAGCTAGAAGAAGTCATGAGGAAGAAATATCCAAAATTGTTCTTATTAGGTAATTTTTGAAATTTTGAGGACAAAATTTCTTTTAGGGGGAGAGAAATGTAACATCTCCAATTTCGTATCATGGATTAATAAAAGTACAAAAGTATTCAAAGTAACATCCCTAATTTCATTTCTTTTATTGATAAAGGTATATAAATATTTAATTAAGGAAATAAATTTTATTAGACAATTTTTAGATATCTATGGAAATATAATCCTTAGAAATTCTTCAATTTATGTGTATGCATAGAAATGTTCTAACATTAATGGAATAGGTAAAGAGAGAAAACCTAAGAGGAAAAATTAGGAATAAATATACTAAAAAAAGGTGAAATTCTTGGGTAAGATAGATAAATTTTTGGAAACAAGTAAAGGTCTTAAAATTTCAAGAAAACATTGGATTAGGGTAATTTTTCCTAATTCAAGAACTAGAGTTACTAAATTTAATATATTCACCCATACATTGGGCTTTCAACTATGGACACTTCATATAGAGTTTTTTCACTTCACATAAGTTTCTAGCAAGCCCATTGGATAACCTAAGCTAGAAATAAAACATAGACTTGGACTAGGATATAGAAATTGGACCGATAGCCCAAAAATTATGAAAATGTGTCCAAGCCCTCCAAGAAAGGCAGAATTTTATTGAAACCAAAGGAAATGGGTAGGAATAAGCTCAAATCCAAGAGGAAAAATAAAATAAAATAAGTCATGTGATAATATAATAAAGATTAGGTTACATGACTTTAAGAAAAAAATTTAGTAAGTGGTATGATAATACAAGGCTTTAGGACAAAACATCTATATCCTACACTCATAATCTTAGCAAGTGGTATGATAATACATGGCATTAGGACAAAACATTCCTATATCACAAAAATAATTTCAACTAAATAATGGAGATTCAATGACTAGAAATTTGCCACCTAAAAAGGCAAACCTATCATAATTGATTACGATAAAAGAAAAATGAAATGAATCCCTAAATCAAAGGGACCTTGTTCCTTATCTTAAGAACATATTATCATAATTTTCAAAATACAAATATCCTTTTCCTATGCATATCTAGACTAAGGAAGAGGAAGACAAGAACATGAGTTGTTTGTTTTCCAAAAATTCAACCAAGTGCATCCTAATTGTGATAAGGTAGACCCATGATTATGAAAGGAAAATTATTTGATAGTCTATATCAACAAAACGCACCCTTATAGCATTAGAATTACGTCCAAGTGAGGGAGAGAAAAATAGAAGCAAGGTAAAGTGAGGAAAGGAGAGGAAGAAAGGAAGAAAGAGGAAGGAGAAGTCTAGAGGACAAAGTGCTCCAAGTAAGTTTAACAATATTTTTTTTTTGAAGAAAAGTTTTGAAACTTGTAATATTTATATGAGATTTTGATTTTAGAACATTAATTATTGGTCATGGATGTTGCTATATCATGTTACATATTATGTATGTTTGAAGACTTCGGCTGGTGTAGATAGTTCTACATAGGTATGGCTATGGGTGGCAAACTTTTAAGCTTTTGTTTTTAAAATTTTGGGAAGACTCAGTAAGGAATTAAAACAAATGGTTAACATAACAAAAGTAGATCTATGTCTCACGGATTTTTAGCCACTGAAACCATTCAATTTAGAGTCCATATGAGCTAGATATGGTTTGACTTGTAAGCAATGGTCAGAAAATGGTTAATAAGCGAAGAATATGTTAGGATAGCTTATGTGGTTTAATTTCTGAGAACATTCTGTAGGGAGTTAAAACAAATAGTTAACATAACAAATGTAGATCTATGTCTCACGGATTTTAAGCAGCTCGAATCATTGAATTTAGAGTCCATATGAGATAGATATGATTTGATTAATTAGTAAGCAAAGGTCAGAAAATGGATAATCAGGGAAGAATATGTTAGGCTAGCTTCTGTGTTTTAATTTCTAGGAACATTATATAGGGAATTAAAATTAATGATTAAAATAACAATTATAGCTATATGTGTCACAGAAGTTTTGCCACTGGAATCACTCAATTGGGAATTCTCATCAGGGAGATATGGATAGATTAGTAGGTAGAGGTCAGAACTTACCAGAGAAGAAATAACTTGTACTTTGAGGGAGTAATATCACTATGATTTCTTAATATTTTGCTACAATACTCAACATATTAGTTTTAGATAATTGTTGTATCTTTAAATTGACACCAAGATCTCCTAAATAAGAGCTAAATTGAGGGTGTTATGCTCTAATTAGTAAGAGAATGTCAGATAGGATGAAAACCTGGATCAAGAAAATAAAGGAATAAAATTAATATTTAAAAAAGAAGAAGAATCTTATAAATGAAAATAATAAATGACTAGAAGATGCTATAGCCATTGCCAATGCATGAACTTCTTACCTTTCTAAGTGTGTAATTTTGACATGGAAATATTTTGATGAAACATTATGGTATGTGAGTATAATGAACATACTTGTTATTGAAATCATATTTTTGGCTATTATTGTAAAAAGAAAAGAAATAAGCATTATCACATGGCGATCCGTGTGGTGCACCAGTAGGGGACGCCCTACTAACGATTATGATTATGAGAAAAGAAAGATAAAGTGTGCCATGTCGGACGGAGCGAGAAAAGCTCGTACTGGAGAGTAGAAAATACTCACCCTGACCGGGGTAAGTTGATATGAGAATAAATTAATAGTCATCATATGATATTCTGAAATTAGTCAATCTTGCCATACATGTCATTACTATACGATTCTTATGTACATAGATAAAGTACATTCATGTGACCAAAGATATTTGCTGTAGTTTATATAGATGAACATGACGTGATGAGCTATATTAATGATAATGTATTGTTGAACTTACTGAGATTTAAATCTCACTATATTTCCATGTCATGTTCAAAAAATTAGTTATGCAGATTTTTCTATGGCTATGGCTTTTAGTGCACATTGGATCGAGTTACTCTATGATGGGCAGATCCTAAATAAGATGTTTGTGGGCGAGTTGGTTCAGATCCCAGTGAAGGTGCAACCACCCGCACCTGTATCTCTAGAATTGGTCAACCAGAATAAATAAGATGTAGATATTTATGTGTTTGAAATTTTGTACGTACATTTTGATTAATGACGTGTATATTGTATAATAATAAAAGAAAAAGTTGTTACAACATTCATGTGGAAGCATACAAAAAAGGTTTGTTGGAAATAAGAAGGCCTCCTAGCTCTGTACAAGGATGAAGTTATCTTGTAAAAGGAGAAATATTTAAAACAAAGATTTCAACCAAAATATCATCTATTGAAAATGTCTAATTGTTATATATAACTAATAGAGTCTTTCATTCAGATGAAAAGGAAGAATGAATTCTTTGCCTATATAGATGGTAAAAGGGAAGGCGCTTTGGGAGTTAGTAAGATTCAGACAAGACAGCTATGATTGAAGGTTAGTATGGGAAATATGAGTCCCTATTAGCCTTCACATGACGGGGAGTGGTGACCCCTTTCATTCATTCCATACAAAGCGACAGTGGCTCCATATAAGGAAGGTAAATCCCTTTGGGATTGTTCAATCACAGATCATTGAGGGGAACTCTATCCTTTAGTTGCACCAGATAACAGATCAAGTGAACAGGAATGATTTCTATTTAAACAAAACAGTAAGCAATTTATAACTAAGCAATAGTTAAGCGAAAGTGTAGTTGTAACGGAGACCAAACCCAAGAGAAAGCAAGGGTTAAAGCAGAGCGAAGGCAAAGTAAGTAGTTCTAGTTACTGTATTGCTAGCTTGAGCCCCTTGAGAATGCCCTCCAAGGGTTACCGTTCATATTAGAGCTCTTAACCAGAGCAACTCTAATGTTCACTTACTCATTTCAGGCTTCTTTGATTATAGGTCGTTACCCAACGAACCTAGTCTATTGAAGCTACAAAAAGGCACCTAAGGGTACATATTGAATAACATTACAAAAAACATATTAGACACACATTGAAAACAAAAATCCAAACCTATGGTATATAGATCGTACTCTAAAGTACAATAATTCATAGATATGAACAATAAATGTAATCCCACTAGAACAAATTCGGCTCATTAAGATTAGCTTACTCGCCTAATTGTTGTAGTGAATTAATCTAACTCTAAACTATATATGAAAAACATAGGAAATAGAGGAAGTTCAACTTAATGAGCAAGCAACATTTGCTATAGTGAAACAAAACAAGTGACATGCACACGTTTTTCATAACAACTTGTATTCCATAGAAAACTTGATATTCAGTAATATACAATCTTTTTGTAATAATTTAAATAGATCCCACATATTTCATATGTATAAAAAAATATAGATAATTATTTCATAAAAATAAATGTAAAGATCTCGAAAGAAATATATTCATAGAACTACAACTCTAGATAAAATAACTATATAAAAGTGCAAATATAACTCATTGTGTTATTCTCTGTCAAAGTTAAAATTCGCATGTCCATATCATAACAATATATCATATCCTTGTAGTCTCATAGAAAAACTAGTTGGAGAACATAATATCATTCATATCTCAATAGTTTGTCACATTCCAATAGTGCTTTATTCTAGAATACTTTTGCATAATACCAAAAATACAATTTCAATAGAAATCAATAACTTTCATATTGCACAAAATTTAAATAAATGATAACAAGGAAATATAAGTATTAACAAATATGCTATATCAAAATCAATAAATCCAAATATCAATGTTATTAATAAAAGAAGGAAAATTAAATTTTATTGAAATGTTGATAAGTTCAAGAAGATTTAATATCTCAAAAATAAAATAAATTTAACTCTTGTTACAATTAATTGGGAGGAATCCATATTACAACCATGGATTATTCCTAAGCACATAGCAAGGGAGGGCAATAGTTGGACCATCATTAGGCAACAACATGTAATAATAATTTCCAAGCATATAGCAAAGAAAGATAATAGCTCATCCATCTGGTAGCATCCAATAATAATAATAATAATTCTCAAAGCACATAGCAAGGGAGGGTAATAAATGGTCTATCTTGCAATAGCCTATATTAATAATAATAGTAACAGTTGTAGTAGTAGGAAGAGGAGGCATTCCATTACGCCTTTCAATAATAATAATAGATTGCATTCTGCCACTCCTTTCTATACTCAATACATATACTCGTGTATTGGTTGACACATGAGGTTAATAACACCCTTGCTATATAGTGTTTTAAGGTACACGTAATTCCATTTAGTTTTTAAACAATATGTTTTGTTTTAATGGATGTGTTTTACGATAAATGGTTGTGTTTCCCTTAAAAGAGAATATATTTTGTGACAAAGACTATTGCACTTCATTCTAATATATGTACTTAAATGTATAATATATTTTCCTTAAATTATTTTATTGTTTTACCTTAATAAGTATGTTTTGTCTTGAATGATCACATATATATGAATTTTATTTTATTATATGCTTTTCTAAGGAGATTAATGTAATAGTACCATAATTAAGGTTTTGATATGTAATAACATTTAGTTGTATTTATTTCAATTTTAAGAAGGATTTTTATTTTATTTCATTATAAAGTTTTGATGGGAATTTATATGGTAAAATAGGTGTCATATGATCACAAAAATTTAGTTTCTCATGTTTTAACAACCTCTAAACCCATATACTATGCTATTGTTTTCAATTAAAGAACTCTGAGTCAAGTTTTTTTCAAACTCACCTTTAGTTTACCAATAGTTATATGACCAATTCTAGGGAAACCAATTAGTTAAAGCTATAGTATACATTGCAATGATTCCAGTTGTGCCTATAGTTTCTAAAATAGAGGTCTAGATGAGCTTCAAATCTAAAGAGAGAAGGAAGTTGGTAGAAATGGAAAGGGTTTTATGGAATTCTCCTACAGTGTAACTTAAATAAATAGAGGGACATCACCATAATTTTGTTTGTTGCCGTGATGTTGTTAGTCTGTTATCATAGAATGCGCATTCTAGAAATTTGGATTCGTGTGTTTTGCTTCTAATGTCATAATCGTGAGATCTTGTCGTTGTAATGACCTCATAAATTTTTTTAAAGCTTATGTCTTTATTGGTTACATGTTTCCTAATTTCCAAATCCCTCTATTCTGAAGTCATTAATTTCTTTTATACTTTTTATTTAATTTATTTCTAATAATACTCTACTAGTAAAAATCAAGCGAGTAAAATCATACATAAATATACATTGAAAGTTACAGAACGTTTCCTTAATATTATACTAGTATTTTACATCATAAGTTATCAGCTTTACAAGAGTAACCTTAGGTACTACCTATTGTACAAAAAGCCTAGGGGTACCCGATTACCTTTCAAAACACTAGTCAATTTAGTTAGGCTATTATCAGTATCATACAAAAATACATAATTATTTAGTTATCAGCATGTTGCTCCTTGGGTGGAAAGGGTGGAGGAAGAAACACGTGTGTTGAGATTTCGAATAAATCCACAACTATCATATTTTGGATGATGGGGATATGTCCTAAATATGGTAATTCAATTCATTTGAAATCAATCAATAGAGTCAAAAAGGTAAGCATAATTTTACCTGTTATTATTTGAACGCAACATAAAATAATAGTGAGAATTAAGTTTTCAATAGATTTAACAATAAACATAATCAGTGTACAAAATACATGTCATGTTATGTCCAATTGTATGAGATGCAAAGTTTAAATAGCCATATATGTCATATGCCCTTCTAATCCATATACTATAACATAGACATGACATGCATAATGCACAAATATCAATAACATCCTTAGCTATAATAAATTTTACATAAATATAATATTGTATCTCATATAAGATATTTTAATATAATGGTTGTTCTTTTTCTGTTCCTTTATCTCTATGATAGGACAATGTGAGAATTTCCCTCCTTACTACTCATATTCTGCTATCACAAGGTCAGCATGAGTCTTTGCCCTTAGCTATTTACCCCATAATGGGCATTGCTCCATCCAGTACCACCACGGAGGCCATGAGACCCTTCTCATTTTCCTTTCCTCTTTTATTTTCTTTTAACATAAAAACAACCATACATTATATTTTTCATAATTAATATATAACACATAAATATGTCAATAAAAATTTGTCTCAAATATTGTGTAGTTAAAATATTTCATTTAGTATCATTGACTTCTTGCTTGCATATATTCCAGTATAAATTATAATTTTGCTAGAATGCACATCATTTGACTTTACTATACATGTACATTTATTCCACAATAATATGCTATATACATTGACTGAAAGGAACGATTGCCATGGAATGATGGCCATTTTAGAAATCCATTTTATTTGGATTTATTGTATGTTAGCTAATTTATTTTATCTAATTTTCTTAAAACTATGTACGGTAAATTCCCCTTAATTTCTATAGTATTTCCTTCTCTTATAATATACTATTTGTACTCAAATTATTAACGTCATTTCATTTGTTTCTTTGTTAACTCTTTAGATTTGGCCTATCCTTTGAGGTTATCTCTCCCTTTCTTTTTAAATTTAAACATCCGTTAACTTTCACTATAATTACTTACTTCCATTTCATTTACCTACCGCAATTAGTTTAAAGTTACTTATTATAATATTTGCTCAAAATATCCTTCCTCATTACTCCATTTTAGCCTTAATGCCTTTTACAGTATTCTTTCCTGGTTTCCCACATACTTTATTTTAGTTCCCTCCAATATTAGCAACTTAAACTAATTTCACTTTCAAATGGTTGTGACTTAACCTAAAATTTAGTATTTCTATTCTACTTGTGTAACATCCCTAATTTCATTTTTTTATTAATAAAGGTATATAAATATTTAATTAACGAAATAAAATTTATTAGACAATTTTTAGATATATAAGAAAATACATTCCTTAGAAATTCTTCACCTTATGTGTATGCATAGAAAATGTTTCTAACATTAAGGGAATATGTAAAGAGAGAAAGCCTAATAGGAAAAATTAGAAATAACATACTAAAGAGAGGCAAAATTCTTGGGTAAGGAAGATAAAATTTTGAAAAGTAAGTAAAGGTATTAAAATTTCAAGAAGATTAGATTAGGGTAATTTATCCTAATTAAAGTGCTAGAGTTCCTAAGTTTCACATCTCCATCCATATATTGGGCTTTCAACTATGGACACTTCATATAGAGTTTTTCCAATTCACACGATTTTTTAGTAAGCCAAATGGATAGCTCAAGCAAGAGATATAACATAGACTTAGACTAGGATATAGAGGTTGGACCAATAGCCCAAAAATCATGAAAGTGTGGCCAAGTCCTTCATGAGAAGTAGGAATTTCAGCCAAAGCAAAGGAAATGGGCAAGAATGAGCCCAAATCCAAGAGGAAAAAATAAGAATCATGTGATGAAATAGTAGTGTAATAATAATCAAGATTAGGTCACATGGCATTAGGACAAAACATCTATATCCTACACTCATAATTTCAGCAAGCCATGTGAAGATATAGTAGGTAATAATACATTGTATTATGACAAAACTTCCCTATCCTACATAAATAATTTCAGCCAAGCAAGGGTGACTCAAGAGCTTAAAATTTACCACCTAGAAAAGCAAACCTAACATACTTAAGTGAGACAAAAGAAAAAGGAAATGAATCCCTAACTCAAAGGGACCTTGCCTCTTTTTTTTTAGAACATTTTATCATAATTTTCAAATAACAAATCCTCTTTTTGCTATGAATATCTTGACTAAGGGAGAGGAAGACAAGAACATGATTTTTCTTCCCCTACAAAGAAACCAAGTGCATCCTAATTGTGATAAGGTAGACCCATAATTATGAGACGAGGACCACTTAATAATTTATTTAAGTAAAAACTACTCTTATAACATTAGAATTTCATCCAAGTGAGGGAGAAGGAAAAATATAAGCAAGGTAGAGTGAGGAAAGGAGAGAAAGAGAGGAAAAGAAAGGAAGGAAGAAGAAGGAAAAGTCTAGAGGACTAATACTCAAGGTACGTTAGCTTAATCTCCACTTGAATCCATCTTTTCTCCTCATCCTTGGGGTTTAAAACTCACCCTCTGTAACAACTCCATTTAAGTATCAATTTTTTTTTAAATACTATGAAGTTATTACCTCATTACAACTTAACTCAATATAACATTTATTTAATTTATACAATACAGAGTTCACATACATGTCAGTAATCAAAACATACGTACAACATATCACACAAATAAAAATCTACATCTTATTTATTCTGGTTGACCAATTCCGGAGATACAGGTGCGGGTGGTTGCACCTTCACCGGGATCTAAGCCAACTCGACCACAAACATTTTATTTGCTTCTGGGATCTGCCCAACATAAAGTACTTGATCCAACGTGCACTAAAAGCCAGAGCTATAAAATAATCTACATAACTAATTTTCTGAACATGATATGGAAATATAGTGAGAATTAAATTCCAGTAAGTTCAACAATAAATCATCATCAATATAGCTCATCACGTCATGTTTAGCTGTATAAACAACAGAAAATATGTTTGGTCACATGAATGCATTATACTTATGCACATCAGAATCATACTGTAATGATATGTATGACAGGATTAACTATTTTTAGAATATCATATGATGGCCATCAACTTATTCTTATTTCAATCTACCCCGGTTAGGGTGCATATTTTCTACTCTCCGGTACGGGCTTTTCTCGCTTCGTCCGACATGGCACACTTTCTCTTTCTTTTCTCATAATCATAATCATAACCATTGGTAGGGCATCCCCTACTGGTGCACCACACGGATTGCCATGTGACCGTGCCCATTTCTTTTCTTTTCACAATGATAGCCAAAAATATGCTTTCAATAACAAGTATGTTCATCAAAATATAACTATTACCATAAATCATTGGTAATCATGTCATGAACATAACCATTTCAAATATCAATTTATAAAATATGTCCATGTCAGAATTTTACACTTAAGATGGTAAGAAGTTCATACAATGGCAATGGCTATGGCATATACTAGTTATTTATAAGATTCATCTTCTTTTTTAAATATTAATTTTATTTCTTTATTTTCTTGATCCAGGTTTTCATCATATCTAACCTACTCTTACTAATCAGAGTATAACTCGCTCAATTGAACTCCGATGTAGGTGATTTTGGTGTCAAATTCAAGATAAAACAATTATCTAAAACTATTATGTTGAACAGTGTAGATAAATATTAAGAAATCAAGTTGATATTACTCCCTAAATATACAGGTTATTTCTTCTCGGATAGGGTCTGACCTCTACCTACTAAGCGGACCATATCTACCTCATATGGACTCCCACTTAAGTGATTTCAGTGGCTAAAAATCCGTGACACACGTATATATAATTCTTATGTTAACCATATATTTTAATTCCATACAGATAATTCCCACAAATTAAAATACAGAAGCTATCCTAACATATTCTTCCCTGATGAACCATTTTCTGACATTTGACTACTAATAAGCTCATATCTTCCTCCTATGGACTCCAAATTGAATGATTCTAGTGGCTACAAATCCATGAGACACATAGATATAATTATTTTGTTAACTATTTATTTTAATTCCATACAGATAATTCTTAGAAATTAAAATACAGAAGCGATCCTAACATATTCTTCCCTGATGAACCATTTTCTGACCTTTGACTACTTATTCGCTCATATCTTCCTAATAAGGACTCCAAATTGAATGATTCCAGTGGATAAATATCCGTGACACACATAGATATAATGTTTGTGTCAACCATTTATTTTAATTCAATACAGATAATTTCCAGAAATTAAAATACAGAAGCTATGCTAACATATTCTTCCCTGATGAACCATTTTCTGACATTTGACTACTAATAAGCTCATATATTCCTCCTATGGACTCCAAATTGAATGATTCCAGTGGCTAAAAATCCGTGACACACATAGCTATAATTCTTATTTTAACCATTTATTTTAATTCCATACAGATAATTCCTAGAAATTAAAACACAGAAGCTAGCCTAACATATTCTTCCCTGATGAACCATTTTCTGACCTTTGCTTACTAACCGGCCCTTATCAACCTCATATGGACTCCAAATTGAATGATTCCAGTGGCAACAAATCTGTGACACATATATCTTTCTTATGTTAACCATTTATTTTAATTCCCTACAGATAATTCCCATAAATTAAAACACAGAATCTATCCTAACATATTCTTCCCTGATGAACCATTTTCTGACCTTTGCTTACTAATTGGACCTTATCTACCTCATATGGACGCCAAATTGAATGATTACAGTGCCTAAAAATCCGTGACACATATATCTTTAATTCTTATTTTAACCATTTATTTTAATTCTATACAGATAAGTTCCAGAAATTAAAATACAGAAGCTAAAATTTATACCACCCATAGCCATACCTATGGAGAACTTTCTGTACCAGCCTAAGTATTCAAACATACATCACATGCAAGATCAATATGTAACATGATATAGCAACATCCATGACCAATCATCAAAGTTCTAAGATCAAAATCTCATATAAATATTATAAGTTTCAAAAGTTTTCTTCAAAAAGAAATATTGTTAAACTTACTTGGAGCACTTAGTCTCGTAGACTTCATCTTCCTCTTTCTTCCTTTCTTCCACTCCTTTCCTCACTCTACCTTGCTTCTATTTTTCCTCTCCCTCACTTGGACGAAATTATAATGTTGTAAGGGTGGGTTTTCTTATATAGACCACCAAATAATTCACCTTTCATGATCATGGGTCTACCTTATCACAATTAGATTACACTTGGTTGAACTTTTGGAAAACAAACAACTTATGTTCTTGTCTTCCTCTTCCTTAGTCAAGATATGCATAGGAAAAGGAGATTTGTATTTTGAAAATTATGATAATATGTTCTTAAGATATGGGACAAGGTCCCTTTGATGTAGGGATTCATTTCCATTTTTTTTTGTCTTAAACAAGTATGATAGGTTTGCCTTTTTAGGTGGCAAATTTCTAGCCCTTGAATCTCCATTATTTGGTTGATATTATTTGTGTGGGATAGGAATATTTTGTCCTAATGCCATGTATTATCATACCACTTGCTAGAATTTTGAGTGTAGGATATAGATGTTTTTGTCCTAAAGCCTTGTATTATTATGCCACTTGCCAAAATTATCAATGTAGAATAACACCACTTGCTAAATTTTTGTCTTAATGCCATGTAACCAAATCTTTATTATTATTACATTATTATATCATCACCTAATTTATTTTATTTTATTTTTCCTCTTGGATTTGGGCTTATTCCTACCCATTTTCTTTGCTTTGGATAAAATTCTACCTTTCTTGGAGGGCTTGGTCACATTTTCATAATTTTTGGGCTATTGGTCCAATTACTATATCTTAGTCCAAGTCTATGTTTTATTTCTTGCTTAGGTTATCCAATGGGCTTGCTAGAAACTTATGTGAAGTGGAAAAACTCTATATGAAATATCCATAGGTAAAAGCCCAATGTATGGGTAAAGATTTTAAACTTAGTAACTCTAGTTCTTGAATTAGGAAAAATTACCCTAATCCAATGTTCTTGAAATTTTATGACCTTTACTTGTTTCTAAAAATTTATCTTCCTTATCCAAGAATTTTGCATCTCTTTTGTATGTTATTTCTAATTGTTTTTCCTATTAGGTTTTTCCTCTTTATTTGTTCTCTTAATGTTAGAAACATTTTATATGCATATACATAAGGTGAAAAATTTGTAAGGATTATATTTCGTTAGATATCTAAAATATTGTCTAATAAATTTTATTTTTTTAATTAAATATTTATTTACTTTTATCAATAACATAAACAAAATTAGGGATGTTACATTTCTCTCCCACTAAAAGAAATTTTGTCCTCAAAATTTCAGAAATTACCTAATGAGAACAATTGCGGATATTTCTTCCTCGTGACTTCTTCCAGCTCCCAAGTTACTTCTTCCGGTGTCAAACCTTCCTATAATGCCTTAACAAAGGGAATTGTTTTATTTCTCTGTTGCTTCACGTCAGTGTCCCGTATGGATGCAGGTACTAGCTAGTATGTTATGTTCTCCTTTATTTGGATTGGTTCATCCTGTATTACATGTGATGAATCTGGAAGATACTTCCGCAGCCGTGATACGTGGAAAACATTATGCTGACTTAGCTTTCTTTAGAATTTGGTAGGGTCCCAAAAATCACGGACTTAGCTTTCTTGTTTTGAGAGACCTACCAACTCCAGTAGTCGGGGAAATTTTCAGAAATACATCGTCTCCTTCCTCAAACTCTAGAGGTCTATGTCTCTTATCGTAGTAACTCTTTTGCCAACTCTGAGCTGTAAGTATTTTGTCTCGTATCATCCTAATTTGTTCAGTGGTTTGTTGAACTAGATCAGGACCCAACAAGTTCTTTTCTCCTACCTTAAACCAACATAGTGGAGATCGGCACTTTCTACCATATAAAGCTTCATAGGGGGCCATCTTAATACTGGAGTGATAACTATTATTATAAGCAAACTCTAATAAAGGTAGGTACTTATCCCATCATTTACCTTGCTCTATCACACAGACCCTTAACATGTCTTCTAGAGTTTGAATGGTCCGTTCTGTCTGCCTGTCAGTCTGAGGATGGTAGGCAGTACTGAATCGCAACTGAGTACCAAAAGCTTCCTGCAACGCTTTCCAAAATCTCGACGTGAACCTCGAATCTCTATCAGAAACAATATTTAAGGGAATCCCATGCAGTCCAACTATTTCCTAGACATACAATTGGGCCAATTTAATCAGTAAAAAGTTAATTTTTATGGGCAGAAAGTGAGCAGATTTGGTTAATCTGTCAATTATTACCCAAATAGAGTCATGTCACACTGAAGTCTTAGGTAAACCCACAACAAAGTCCATCGAGATACTATCCTATTTCCATTTAGGGATCTTAAGAGGTTGTAGAAATCTTGCTGGCTTTTGATGCTCCACCTTCACCTTTTGACAAATGAGACATTTCGCCACAAACTCAACAATATCCTTTTTCATCCCTGGCCACCAATACATACTTTTTAAATCCTGGTACATTTTACTGCATCTAGGATGGACAGTATATTTACTCTAATGTCCTTCCTGTAGGATTTTAGTCCTCAACTCTCGTTCTTAAGGGACACAAATCCTTCCTTGATACATGATTGCTCCATCTTCCATGAAAAAAAAATTTCCTTGATCTTTATGATCATGTAAGTATTGGTCGTGAGCTTGAGCCTCTTTGATCTGGGCTCTAAGGTCACACCCTATACTTAAACCATTAATGACTAGATTCTTTGGAGTAAGAGTAGTGGCTAGCTTTAAATTTTGAAACTCCTCTAGCATTTGCATCTCTTACACCATCATCTGGCCCATGTGTAGAGATTTTCGACTCAAGGCATCTGCTACAACATTTGCCTTTTCGAGATGATACTTTATCTCAAACTTGTGTCATTAAGGAATTCTACCCATCTTCGTTGCCTCATATTTAACTCCTTTTGATCAAAAATATATTTAAGACTCTTGTGATCGCAATATACTTCAAAGGTTGCTCCATATAAGTAATGTCGCCAAATCTTTAAAGCAAACACCACCGCCGCCAATTCAAGATCATGGGTTGGGTAGTTTCCTTCATGGGGTCTTAGTTGTCTAGAAGTGTAAGCAACTACTCTCTTGTCTTGCATTAGCACACACCCTAGTCCTTTCTTTGAAGCATCACTATACACTTCAAAATGTCCTGTGGGGTCTGGAATAATTAAAATAGGAGGAGTGGTCAGTCTTGTCTTCAGCTTCTGAAAACTAGCTTCACATTGATCAGTCCATTTGAAAGGACTTCCCTTCCTAGTCAATTTAGTCAATGGCAAGGCTATACAAGAAGTTTTGTATAAACCTCCTGTAGTATCCTGCCAAACTCAAGAAACTTCTGACTTCCGTAACCGTCTTTGGTCTCTCCCATTGAATCACTGCTTCTGTCTTGCTAGGATCTACGGCTACTCCTCTATTAGAGATGACATGTCCGAGAAAATTCACCTCTGACAGCCAAAATTCACACTTATCCAATTTGGCATATAACTTTTTCTCTTTCAACACTTGCAGCACGATTCAGAGATGTTGTTCATGTTCTTTCTCACTCTTAGAATATATCAAGATGTCATCAATGAACACTACAACAAATTGATCTAGGTAGGGTCAAAAAATGCGATTCATGTAATCCATGAAAATTGTAGGTGCATTCGTCTACCCGAAGGGCATTACGAGAAACTCATAGTGCCTATACCTAGTCCTGAAGGCAGTTTTTGGTATGTCCTCCTCCTTGATCCTAATATGATGATATCCTGACCTCAAGTCAATTTTAGAAAAGATGGAGGCTCCCTTTAATTGATCCAATAAGTCATCTATCCTAGGGAGAGGATACTTGTTTTTGATAGTCACCTTATTCAGCTGTCTGTAATCTATGCATAGTCTCAAGCTCCCATCTTTCTTCTTAACAAACAATACAGGAGCTCCCCAAAGTGATACACTCGGTCTAATGAATTGCTTGTCTAATAGTTCCTTTAACTGTTTCTTGAGTTCCTGTAATTCCTTCGAGGCCATTCGATATGGTGCAATAGAGATAGGCCCTATCCCAGGTAGGAGACCAATAGAGAACTTTATCTCTCTCTTGGGAGGTTAGCCTAGAATATCTGATGGAAATACTTCAGGAAACTTGTTGGCTATTGGGATTTCATCAAGCTTCGATTCGACTTCTAGGTTTGATAAATACAAGAGAATGTATCCAAGTACGCCATTCTTCAACTCCCTATTAACTTGATTGGCATTAAGCATCAATAACTGGACCTCCTCTTTCGAAGTAAGAGGTAGAAATTCAACGGTCTTGTTACAATAATTCAGCAAAACTTGATTTCTAGACATCCAGTCTAACCCTAGAATGACCTCAATACCTCTTAAAGGTAAACATATGAGGTCTACAGAAAAAGTTTTCTCCTGGATGGTGACTTGACAGTCTTTACATATAGAGGAAGTTAATACCCTTTCCCCTGTAGGGGTTACTACGGATAGCTCAAAGGGAGTTTCAGAAATAGGAAACTGAAACTTCCGAATACATTCTTCCGATATAAATGAATGACTAGCACCAGAGTCAAATAACACCATAAGAGCAAATACATAGATATAGCATGTACCTTGAATCATTTCAAAATATTGAGTAGCCTCTTGGCCGCTCAGGGTGAAAACCCTTCCTTTCACCTGAGGCCTCTGTTCTCGCTGCTTCCCCATATTCTGTGGGCAGTTTCTCGCAAAATGTCCCTTCTGTCCGCAATTGAAGCAGACATCTTGTCCCATGTAGCATGGTTGGTTACCATGCATGCATCCGCAGTTAGCACACTTGACTAGGGCGAGGTCTTATTGAAAAGGTCTAGGATCCGCAGCCAATCGCCTCTTACCATCTCCATATTCACTTCTTCTCACGTTCTTTCCAAGGTTGGGAAAATTTTTCTTCCTTTTCCATAGGTTTCGCCTTTGCTTCTCATCGTCCACTGCCCTTAAACTCTTTTCCAGGAGTCTGCATTTATTTATCATAGTTACAAACTCCATGATCTCCATAGCTATAACAGCATTCTTTATCTCCGGGTTTAGCCCCGCTTCAAACTTAACCGTCTGCCATGCTTCATCTGGGTTATATCGCAGATAAGAGGAGAACTTAGACAGCTCCTCGAACCTTGTGATATACTGGTCCACTGTCATGCTGCCTTGCCTGAGTTGGAGGAACTCGATCTATTTCTCTTCTCGTACAGTACTTGGAAAGTACTTTTCAAAAAAAATGTCCTTGAACACTTGCCAGGTGATCAATCTTCCCTGATGAGGTAAAAGTTCTCTAGCTCCACGCCACCAGTATTCTGCTTCATCCTTTAACATATATGCAGCAAAAATAACTTGTTTCTCTTCAGTACAGCCCATCACTTCAAAGATTTTCTCTAATTCCCTTATCCACCTTTCGGCTACCGTTGGGTCATAGCCACCTTGGAAACAAGGTGGTCTAGTCCTCAGGAACTCGGATATGCCATTATCTTTTCCAGCCATCCGGTTGTTAGCACCATTCTCACCATTTGGGTTATTAGCATTTTGGAGATATTGTAAAATTTGGTTGGTGGTCACGACTTGGACTCGAATTGCTGCGGCCAGGTTGTGTAAGGTTTCCTCTGCATTGGTTGCTGGATTCCTCCTTGGTGGTGCCATTTCCTACTGTGGCAAAACAAAGTTATGCTGCTATTGAGGTGATCAAGCCCAATAGTTAGTTCAAAAATATTTAATAGTAGTCATAACACTACCTCGGCATATAGATAGGAAACACTAGTAATTTCTTACCTATATGAATCACTGATCCCCTACACAGCACAACCATAACATACTCAAGACACTATAAGATCGATTCAGATAACCATCCACACACTGGCCATCTAGGATCGACCTTCTCTGATACCAATTAAGTAACAACTCCATTTAAGTATCAATTTTTTTTAATACCATGAAGTTATTACCTCGTTACAACTTAACTCAATATAACATTTATTTAATTTATACAATACAGAGTTTACATACATTTCATTAATCAAAACATACATACAACATATCAAACACATAAAAAATCTACATCTTATTTATTCTGGTTGACCAATTCTGGAGATACAGGTGCGGGTGGTTGCACCTTCACCGGGATTTAAGCCAACTCAACCACAAACATTTTATTTGCTTCTGGGATTTGCCCAACATAAAGTACTCGATCCAACGTGCACTAAAAGCCAGAGCTATAGAAAAATCTGCATAACTAATTTTCTGAACATGATATAGAAATATAGTGAGAATTAAATCCCAGTAAGTTCAACAATAAATCATCATCAATATAGCTCATCGCGTCATGTTTAGCTGTCTAAACTACAGAAAATATGTTTGGTCACATGAATGCATTATATCTATGCACATAAAAATCATACAGTAATAATATGTATTACAGGATTAACTATTTTCAGAATATCATATGATGGCAATCAACTTATTCTTATTTCAAACTACCCCGGTCAGGGTGAGTATTTTCTACTCTCCGGTACGGTTTTTTCTCGCTCCATCCGACATGGCACACTTTCTCTTTCTTTTCTCATAATCATAATCATAACCGTTGGTAGGGCGTCCCCTACTGGTGCACCACATGGATTACCATGTGACCATGCTCATTTCTTCTTTTTTTTCACAATGATAGCCAAAAATATGCTTTCAATAACAAGTATGTTCATCAAAATATAACTATTACCATAAATCATTGGTAATCATGCCATGAACATAACCATTTCAAATATCACTTTATAAAATATTTCCATGTCAGAATTTTACACTTAGGATGTTAAGAAGTTCATACAATGGCAATGACTATGGCATATACTAATCATTTATAAGATTCGTCTTCTTTTTTAAATATTAATTTTATTTCTTTATTTTCTTGATCCAGGTTTTCATCATATCTAACCTTCTCCAACTAATCAGAGCATCACTCCCTAAATTGAACTTCGATGTAGGTGATTTTGGTGTCAATTTCAAAATAAAGAAATTATCTAAAACTATTATATTGAACAATGTAGCGAAATATTAAGAAATCAAGGTGATATTACTCTCTAAATATACAGGTTACTTCTTCTCGGATAGGTTCTGACCTCTACCTACTAATAGGACCATATCAACCTCATATGGACTCCAACTTAAGTGTTTCTAGTGGCTAAAAATCTGTGACACACAAATATATAATTCTTATGTTAACCATTTATTTTAATTCCCTACAGATAATTCCCAAAAATTAAAATACAGAAGTTATCCTAACATATTCTTCCCTGATGAACCATTTTCTGACCTTTGACTACTAATCAGCTCATAGCTTACTCCTATGGACTCCAAATTGAATGATTCCAATGGCTAAAAATCCGTGACACACATAGCTATAATTCTTATGTTAACTATGTATTTTAATTCCATACAGATAATTCTCAGAAATTAAAATACAGAAACTATCCTAACATATTCTTCCCTGATGAACCATTTTCTTACCTTTGACTACTAATTAGCTCATATCTTCCTCATATAGACTCCAAATTGAATGGTTCCAGTGGCTAAATATCCGTGACACACATAGCTATAATTCTTATGTCAACCATTTATTTTAATTCAATACAGATAATTCCCAGAAATTAAAATACAGAAACTATCCTAACATATTCTTCCTTGATGAATCATTTTCTGACCTTTGACTACTAATAAGCTCATATCTTCCTCTTAAGGACTCCAAATTGAATGATTCCAGTGGTTAAAAATCTGTGACACACATCGCTATAATTCTTATGTTAACTATTTATTTTAGTTCCCTACAGATAATTCCCAGAAATTAAAACACAGAAGCTATCCTAACTTATTCTTCCCTGATGAACCATTTTCTGACCTTTGCTTACTAATTGGAGCTTATCTACCTCATATGGACTCCAAATTGAATGATTCAAGTGGCTAAAAATCTGTGACACATATATATTTAATTATTATGTTAGCCATTTATTTTAATTCTGTACATATAAGTTCCAGAAATTAAAATATAGAAGCTAAAAATTTTGCCAACCATAGCCAAACCTATGCAGAACTTTCTATACCAGCCTAAGTATTCAAACATACATCACATGCAAGATCAATATGTAACATGATATAGTAACATCCATGACCAATCATAAAAGTTCTAAGATCAAAATCTCATATAAATATTATAAGTTTCAAAATTTTTCTTCAAAAAGAAATATTCTTAAACTTACCTAGAGCACTTAGTCCCTTAGACTTCTCCTTCCTCTTTTTTCCGTTCTTCCTCTCCTTTCCTCACTCTACCTTTTTTCTATTTTTCCTCACCCTCACTTGGACGAAATTCTAAAGTTGTAAGGGTGGGTTTTCTTATATAGACCACCAAATAATTCACCTTTCATGATCATGGGTCTACCTTATCACAATTAGATTACACTTGGTTGAATTTTTGGAAAACAAACAACTTATGTTCTTCTCTTCCTCTGCCTTAGTTAAGATATGCATAGGAAAAGGAGATTTGGATTTTGAAAATTATGATAATATGTTCTTAAGATATGGGACAAGGTCCCTTTGATTTAGGGATTCATTTCCATTTTCTTTTGTCTTAAACAAGTATGATAGGTTTGCCTTTTTAGGTGGCAAATTTCTAGCCCTTGAATCTCCATTATTTGGTTGATATTATTTGTGTGGGATAGGAATGTTTTGTCCTAATGCCATGTATTATCATACCACTTGCTAGAATTATGAGTGTAGGATATAGATGTTTTTGTCCTAAAGCCTTGTATTATTATGCCACTTGCCAAAATTATGAATGTAGAATCACACCACTTGCTAAATTTTTGTCTTAATGCCATGTAACATAATCTTTATTATTATTACATTATTATATCATCGACTAATTTATTTTATTTTATTTTTCCTCTTGGATTTGGACTTATTCCTACCCATTTTCTTTGCTTTGGATAAAATTCTACCTTTCTTTGAGGGCTTGGTCACATTTTCATAATTTTTGGGCTATTGGTCCAATTACTATATCCTAGTCCAAATCTATATTTTATTTCTTGCTTAGGTTATCCAATGGGCTTACAAGAAACTTATGTGAAGTGGAAAAACTCTATATAAAATGTCCATAGGTAAAAGCCCAATGTATGGGTAAAGATTTTAAACTTAGTAACTCTAGTTCTTGAATTAGGAAAAATTACCCTAATACAATGTTCTTGAAATTTTATGACCTTTACTTGTTTCTAAAAATTTATCTTCCTTATCCAAGAATTTTTCATCTCTTTAGTATGTTATTTCTAATTGTTTTTCCTATTAGGTTTTCCCTCTTTATTTGTTCTGTTAATGTTAGAAACATTTTATATGCATATACATAAGGTGAAGAATTTCTAAGGATTATATTTCCTTAGATATCTAAAATATTGTCTAATAAATTTTATTTCCTTAATTAAATATTTTTGTACTTTTATCAATAAAAGAAACGAAATTAGGGATGTTACATAAGATGGTAAGAAGTTTATACAACGGCAATGGCTAGGGCATATACTAGTCATTTATAAGATTCGTCTTCTTTTTTTAAATACTAATTTTATTTCTATATTTTCTTGATGCAGGTTTTCATCATATCTAACCTTCTCTTACTAATTACAACATAACTCCCTCACTTGAACTCTGATGTAGGTGATCTTGGTGTCAATTTCAAGATAAAATAATTATCTAAAACTATTATGTTGAACATTGTAGTGAAATATTAAGAAATCAAGGTGATATTACTCCCTAAATGTACAGGTTATTTCGTCTCAGATAGGTTCTGACATCTACTTACTAATAAAACCATATCTACCTCTTATGGACTCCAAATTGAATGATTCCAGTGGCTAAAAATCTGTGACACAAATATCTATAATTCTTATGCTAACCGTTTATTTTAATTTCGTATAGATAATTTCCAGAAATTAAAATACAGAAGCGATCCTAACATATTCTTCCCAAATGAACCATTTTCTGAGCTTTGCTTACTAATCAGCGAATATCTTCCTCATATGGACTCCAAATTGAATGATTCCAGTGGCTAAAAATCCGTGACACACATAGCTATAACACTTATGTTAACCATTTATTTTAACTCCATATAGAGAATTCCCAGAAATTAAAATACAGAAGCTATCCTAACATATTATTCCCTGATGAACCATTTTCTGACCTTTGACTACTAATTGGACCATATCTACCTCATATTGACTCCAAATTGAGTGATTCCAATGGCTGAAAATCCGTTACACATATATCTTTAATTTTTATGTTAACCATTTATTTTAATTTCATACAGATAATTCCTGAAAATTAAAACACAGAAGTTATCCTAACATATTCTTCCCTGATGAACCATTTTCTGACCTTTGACTACTAATCGAACCATATCTACCTCATATGGACTCCAAATTGAATGATTCTAGTGGCTAAAAATCCGTGACACATAAATCTTTAATTCTTATGTTAACCATATATTTTAATTCCCTACAGATAATTCTCAAAAATTAAAACACAGAAGTTAAAAATTTTGCCACCCATAGCCATACCTATGCAGAACTTTCTATACCAGCCTAAGTATTCAAACATACATCACATGCAAGATCAATATGTAACATGATATAGCAACATCCATGACCAATCATCAAAGTTCTAAGATCAAAATCACATATAAATATTATAAGTTTCAAAAGTTTTCTTCAAAAAGAAATATTGTTAAACTTACCTGGAGCACTTAGTCCCCTAGACTTCTCCTTCCTCTTTTTTCCTTTCTTCCTCTCCTTTCCTCACACTACCTTGCTTCTATTTTTTCGTCTCCCTCACTTAGACGAAATTATAATGTTGTAAGGGTGGGTTTTCTTATATAGACCACCAAATAATTCACCTTTCATGATCATGGGTCTACCTTATCACAATTAGATTACACTTGGTTGAATTTTTGGAAAAAAAACAACTTATGTTCTTGTCTTCCTCTTCCTTAGTCAAGATATGCATAGGAAAAAGAGATTTGTATTTTGAAAATTATGATAATATGTTCTTAAGATATGGGACAAGGTCCCTTTGATTTAGGGATTCATTTCCATTTTCTTTTGTCTTAAACAAGTATGATAGGTTTGCCTTTTTAGGTGGCAAATTTCTAACCCTTGTATCTCCATTATTTGGTTGATATTATCTGTGTGGGATAGGAATGTTTTGTCCTAATGCCATGTATTATCATACCACTTGCTAAAATTATGAGTGCAGGATATAGATGTTTTTGTCCTAAAACCTTGTATTATCATGCCACTTGCTAAAATTATGAGTGTAGGATATAAATGTTTTTGTCCTAAAGCCTTGTATTATCATGCCACTTGCCAAAATTATGAATGTAGAATCACATCACTTGGTAAAGTTTTGTCTTAATGCCATGTAACCTAATCTTTATTATTATTACATTATTATATCATCACCTAATTTATTTTATTTTATTTTTCCTCTTGGATTTGGGCTTATTCCTACCCATTTTCTTTGCTTTGGATAAAATTCTACCTTTCTTGGAGGGCTTGGTCACATTTTCATAATTTTTGGGCTATTGGTCCAATTACTATATCCTAGTCCAAGTCTATGTTTTATTTCTTACTTAGGTTATCAAATGGGCTTGCTAGAAACTTATGTGAAGTGGAAAAAACTCTATATGAAGTGTCCATAGGTAAAAGCCCAATGTATGGGTAAAGGTTTTAAACTTAGTAACTCTAGTTCTTGAATTAGGAAAAATTACCATAATCCAATGTTCTTGAAATTTTATGACCTTTACTTGTTTCTAAAAATTTATCTTCCTTATCCAAGAATTTTCCATCTGTTTAGTATGTTATTTGTATTTGTTTTTCCTATTAGGTTTTCCCTCTTTATTTGTTCTCTTAATGTTATAAACTTTTTCTATGCATATACATAAGGTGAAGAATTTCTAAGGATTATATTTCCTTAGATATCTAAACTATTGTCTAATAAATTTTATTTCCTTAATTAAATATTTTTGTACTTTTATCAATAAAAAAAATGAAATTAGGGATGTTACACCCTCCTTCTCTTATTTAGCTGCTGGAAAAACTGAGGGAAAGGAGGAATCTTGTCATTTCTTTCAAGAGGAAATAAGAAAAAGATTACACTAAGTGAACTATGGAGATCTTTAGGTAGGTTTAACAATATCTCTTTTTAAAGAAAAACTTTGAAATTTATAACATTTATATGTGATTTTGTTCCTAGAAGTTTGAGGAAATTAACAATATTTACTACTTTGATGATTGGCCATGGATGTTGCTATATCATATTATATGTTGATCTTGCATGTGATGTATGTTTGAATATTTAGGTTGGTGTGGAAGGTTCTGCATAGGTATGGCTATGGGTGGCAAAAGTTTATAGTTTTGTGTAACAACTCCATATTTTTTTTTTAAATATATATATTTGTAAAGTGTCGTAAAGTCATTACTTATTTACTTCTAAATACTTAACTCATAATAACATTCAATTAATATAACCAAAAATAATCAAGGTATAAAGTCTACCATTAACACTGATATAATTCTGAGTTCACATACACATCATTAATCAAAACGTTCGTTCAAAAATCAAACACATAAATATCTACAACTTATTCATCCATGTTGACCAATTCCAGAGATACGGTGCAGGTGGTTGCACCTTCACCGGAATCTTAGCCAACTCGACCACAAACACCTTATTAATTTCTAGGACCTGCCCAACATAGAATAACTCAATTCAATGTGCACTAAAAACTAGAGCCATAGAAAAATCTGCATAACTAGTTTTCTGAACATAATATGGAAATAAAGTGAGAATTAAATCCCAGTAGATTCAACAATAAATCATAATTATCATCAATATAGCTTATCATGTCATGTTTGTAACAACTCTATTTATATAATAATTCAAAATATTTTTTAAAAAATATTTGTAAAATACCATGAAGTCATTACCTTTATTTAACTCATAATAACATTCAATTAATTTAACCAAGCATAATTAAGGTTTACACATCATTAATTAACAACATCTGTACACAAATCACACACATATATGTCTACATCTGATTCATCCTTGTTGACCAGTTTCGGGAATACGGGTGCAGATAGTTGCACCTTCACTGGAATCTTAGCCAACTCGAC
Organism: Gleditsia sinensis; assembly: GCA_037074535.1. Taxonomy (NCBI): domain Eukaryota; kingdom Viridiplantae; phylum Streptophyta; class Magnoliopsida; order Fabales; family Fabaceae; genus Gleditsia; species Gleditsia sinensis. Next base: position 44,919,899 of record CM073465.1, on the reverse strand, counting down.
CACGAACACCTTATAAATTTTTGGATCTGTCCAATATAGAGTAACTCAATCCAACGTACACTAAGAGCTAGAGTCAAAGAAAATATGCAAAACTAGTTTTCTGAACATGATATGAAAATATAGTGAGAATTAAATCCCAATAAGTTCAACAATAAATCACAATTATCATCAATATAGATCATCATATCATGTTTATCTGTATAAGCTACAGCAATTACCTTAGGTCACATGAATATATTTTATCTATGCACATGAAAATCAAACAGTAATGACATGGATGACATAAATAACTATTTTTAGAATATCATATGATGACTATCAATTTATTCTCATATCAAGCTACCCTGGTCATGGTGAGTATTTTTTACTCTATAGTACGGGCTTTTCTCGCTCCGTCTGACATGGCACACTTTCTCTTTCTTTTCTCATTATCATAATCATAACCGTTGGTAGGGCATCCCCTATTGGTGCACCACACGGATTACCATATGACCATGCTTATTTCTTTTCTTTTCACATTAATAGCCAAAAATATGATTTCAATAATAAGTCTATTCATTATACTCACATGCCATAATGTTTCATCAAAATATTTCCATGTTAAAATTACACACTTAAGATGGTAAAGAGTTTATACAATGGCAATGGCTATAGCATATACTAGTCATTTATAAGATTCTTCTTCTTTTTCAAATATTATTTTTATCTCTTCATTTTCTTTATGCATGGCCTCTAGTCACTTTTCTTCTACTTATATCATTTCCAACACATCTTCTCACAAATTTAATACAGCATTCTTCATCAATTTGGTTTCTACTAATATCCAATAGTTAATTAGGTTCATTTAGAGTAGACAAAATGTTGAAAATAAGTTTTACAAACTTCCGAACCGGCCTAAATATATCTTATAACACGGCTTGGCCATTTACTATAAAAAAACCACGCTTTAATCTTCAAAATTCCATTTCTAGTGCAAAACACGGCATGGCCGTGCCTTGAAACATGACCATGCTTTATGTTGAGTTATTCCTTTATGTAGGTTTTTATCCTGTCTAACCTTCTCACACTAATTAGAGCATAACTTCCTCATTTTAACTCTGATTAAGGTGATCTTGGTGTCAATTTAAAGTAAAAACAATTTTCTAAAACTATTATGTTGAATAGTGTAGCCAAATATTATGGAATCTTGGTCATATTACTTCCTCAATTTATAGGTTATTTTTTCTCAGGTAGGTTCTGACCTCTACTTACTAATATGTCCATATCTCCCTCATACGAATTCCAAATTGAGTGATTCCAGTGGATAAAATTCCATGACATATATATCTATAATTTTTATGTTAACAAATTATTTTAATTCCTTACAGAATGTTCCCAAAAATACAAACACAAAAGCTTTCCTAACAAATTCTTTCTAGATTAACCATTTTCTGACCACTACTTACTAATAAGACCATATCTAACTTATATGAACTCCAAATTGAGTTATTCTAATGGGTAAAAATCCGTGAAACATAGATCTACATTTTTCAAGTTAAGAATATCTTTTATTTCTCTATAGAGTTATCCTAAAAATTCAAACACAGAAGCATACCTGACAGATTCTTCGCTGGTTAACCATTTTTTGACCACTACTTACTACTCGGACCATATCTACCTCATATGGACTCTAAATTGAGTGATTAAAGTGGTTAAAACTCCATGCGACATAGATCTACATGTTTTATGTTAACCATCTGTTTTAATTCCTTACTGATTCTTCCCAGAATTTTAAAAACAGAAGCACAAAATTTGCCACCCATAGCCATACCTATGCAGAACTACCTACACCAGCCTAAGTATTCAAACATACATCACATACAAGATTAATATGTAACATGATATAGCAACATTCATGACCAATCAACAAAGTTCTAAGATCAAAATCCCATATAAATGTTACAAATTTCAAAACTTTTCAAAAAGAAATATTGTTAAACCTACCTTGAGCACTTAGTCTTCTTGATGTCTCCTTCCTCTTTCTTCCTTTCTTCCTCTCCTTTAGTCACTCTACCTTGCTTATGTTTTTCCTCTCCCTCACTTGGACGAAATTATAATATTATAAGGTTGGGTTTTGCATAAATAGACTATCAAATAATTCACCTTTCATTATCATGGGTCTACCTTATCACAATTAGGATGCACATGGTTGATTTTTGGAAAACAAACAACTCATGTTCTTGTCTTCCTCTTCCTTAGTCAAGATATGCATAGGAAAAGGAGATTTGTATTTTGAAAATTATGATAATATGTTCTTAATACATAGGATAAGGTCCCTTTGATTTAGGGATTCATTTCCTTTTTCTTTTGTCTTAATCAAATATGATAGGTTTTCCTTTTTATGTGGCAAACTTCCAACCCTTGAATCCTCTTTGCTTAACTAAAATTATTTGTGTAGGATAAGGATGTTTTGTCATAATGCAATGTATTATTACCCACTTGCTAAAATTATGAGTATAGGTTATAGATGTTTTGTCCTAATGCCATGTATTATCATACCACTTGCTAAAATTATAAATGTACGATATCACACCACTTGCTGAATTTTTGTCTTAATGTCATGTAAACTAATCTTTATTATTATTACACTATTATTTCATCACATGATTTATTTTATTTTAGTTTTCCTCTTGGATTTGGACTCATTCCTACCCATTTCCTTTGCTTTGGATAAAATTCTACCTTTCTTGGAGGGCTTGGTCACATTTTCATAATTTTTGGGCTACCGTGCAACTTCTATATCATAGTCCAAGTCTATGTTTTATTTCTTGCTTAGGTTATCCAATGGGCTTGCTAGAAACTTATGTGAAGTGGAAAAACCTTATATGATGTGTCCATAGATGAAAGCCCAATTTATGGGTGGAGATATTAAACTTAAAAATTTCTAACTCTTGAATTAGGAAAATTACCCTAATCCAATCTTCTTAAAATTTTAAAACCTTTACTTACTTCACAAACATTTATCTTCCTTACCAAAGAATTTCTCCTATCTTTAGTATGTTATTTCTAATTTTTCCTATTTGGTTTTCTCTCTTTACTTGTTTCCTTAATGTTAGAAACATTTTCTATGCATACACATAAGGTGAAGAATTTTTAAGGATTATATTTCCTTAGATATCATAAAATTGTCTAATAAATTTTATTTCCTTAATTAATTATTTATATATCTTTAAGGAAACAAAATTAGGGATGTTACATTAAATATTTATGTACCTTTATTAATAAAAGAAATGGAATTAAGGATGTTACATTTCTCTCCCCCTAAAAGAAATTTTGTCCTCAAAATTTTAGAAATTACCTAATAAGAACAATTGCGGATATTTCTTCCTCATGACTTCTTTAAACTCCCAAGTTGCTTCTTCCGGAGTCAAACCTTCCCATAACACCTTAACCAAGGGAATGGTTTTACTTCTCAATTGCTTCATGTTGGTGCCCAATATGGATGCAGGTACTAGCTGGTATGTCATGTTCTCCTTTATTTGGATTGGTTCATCCCGTATTATATGTGAGGAATCTGGAAGATACTTCCGCAGCTGTGATACGTGGAAAACATTATGTAGGTTGGAAAAATTAGGTGGGAGGGCAACTTGATATGCTGACATCCCCACTTTCTTTAGAATTTGGTAGGGTCCCAAAAATCGTAGACTTAGCTTTCTAGTTTTAAGAGACCTACAAACTCTAGTAGTCTGGGAAAGTTTCAGAAATACATAGTCTCCTTCCTCAAACTCTAGAGGTCTATGTCTCTTATCATAGTAACTCTTTTGCCGACTCTGAGCTGTAAGTACTTTGTCTCGTATCATCCTGATTTGTTCAATGATTTGTTGAACTAGATCAGGACCTAGCAAGTTCTTTTCTCCTAACTCAAACAAACATAGTGCAGATCAGCACTTCCTACCGTATAAAGCTTTATAAGGGGCCATCTTAATACTAGAGTGATAGCTATTATTATAAGCAAACTCCACTAAAGGTAGGTATTTATCCCATCCTTTACCTTGCTCTATCACACAAGCCCTTAACATATCCTCTAAGGTTTAAATGGTCTGTTTTATCAGCCCGTTAGTCTGAGAATGGTAGGCAGTACTGAACCGCAACTGGGTACCAAAAGCTTCCTGCAACGCCTTCTAAAACCTTGACGTAAACCTCAGATCTCTATTAGAGATGATATTTATGGGAATTTCATGCAGTCTAACTATTTCTTGGACATACAATTGGGCTAATTATTCTAGTGAATAGTTAATTTTTATGGGCAAAACGTGAGCAGATTTGGTTAATCTATCAATTATTACCCAGATAGAGTCATGTCCAACTGAAGTCTTGGGTAAGGCCACCACAAAGTCCATCGAAATACTGTCCCATTTCCATTTAGGGATCTTAAGAGGTTGTAAAAATCCAACTGCCTTTTGATGCTCTACCTTCACCTTCTGACAAATGAGACATTTCGCTACAAACTCGGCTATGTCCTTTTTCATCCCTGGCCACCAATACATCATCTTTAAATCCTAGTACATTTTAGTGCATCCAAGATGGACTGTGTATTTACTCTGATGCGCTTCCTACAGGATCTTAGTCCTTAACTCTCATTCTTGAGGGACACAAATCCTTCCCTGATACATGATTACTCCATCTTCCATGACAGAAAAATTATCTTGATCTTTATGATCCTGTAAGTATTGGTTGTGAGCTTGAGCCTCTTTGATTTAGGCTCTAAGGTCACACCCTATACTTAAACCATTAATGGTTAGCGTATTTGGAGTAAGAGTAATGGCCAACTTTAAATTTCGAAACTCCTCTAGCATCTGCATCTCATACACTATCATCTGACCTATGTGTAGAGATTTTCGACTCAAGGCATCAGCTACAATATTCGCTTTTCTTGGATGATACTTTATCTCAAACTTGTAGTCATTCAGAAATTCTACCCATCTTTGTTTTCTGATATTTATCTCTTTTTGATAAAAAAGGTACTTAAGACTCTTATGATCGCAGTATACTTGAAATGTTATACCATACAAATAGTGTCGCCAAATCTTTAAGGCAAACACCATCGTTGCCAATTCAAGGTCATGGGTTGGATAATTTCCTTCATGGGGTCTTAGTTGCCTAGAGGCATAAGCAACTACTCTCTTGTCTTGCATTAGCACACACCTTAGCCCTTTCTTTGAAGCATCACTATACACTTCAAAATGTCATGTGGGGTATGGAATAATTAAAATAGGAGGAGTGGCCAATTTTGTTTTAAGCTCCAAGAAACTAGCTTCACATTGATTAGTCCATTTGAAAGGACTTCCCTTCTTAGTCAATTTAGTCAATGGCAAGGCTATACGAGAGAAGTTTTGTATAAATCTCCTGTAGTATCCTGTCAAACCCAATAAACTTTTGACTTCTGTAACCATCATTGGTTTTCCCCACTGAATCACTACTTCTGTCTTGCTAGGGTCTACGGCTACCCCTTTATTGGAAATGACATGTCCGAGAAATTTTACCTCTGACAGCCAAAATCCACACTTCTTTAATCTGGCATACAACTTCTCTTTTGGCACTTGCAATGTAACATCCTTAATTTCGTTTCTTTTATTGATAAAGGAACATAAAAAAAAATTTAATTAAGGAAATAAAATTTATTAGACAATATTTTAGATATCTAAGGAAATATAGTCCTTAGAAATTCTTCACCTTAGGTATATGCATAGAAAATGTTTCTAACATTAAGAGAACAAATAAAGAAGGAAAATCTAATAGGAAAGAAATTAGAAATAACATACTAAAGAGATGCAAAATTCTTGGATAAGGAAGATAAATTTTTAGAAACAAGTAAAGGTCTTAAAATTTCAAAGAACATTGAATTAGGGTAATTTTTCCTAATTCAAGAACTATAGTTACTAAGTTTAAAATCTTTACCCATACATTGGGCTTTTACCTATGGACACTTCATATAGAGTTTTTCCACTTCACATAAGTTTCTAGCAAGCCCATTGGATAACCTAAACAAGAAATTAAACATAGACTTGGACTAAGATATAGTAATTTCACAAATAGCCCAAAAATTATGAAAATGTGACCAAGCCCACCAAGAAAGGAAGAATTTTATCCAAAGCAAAGAAAATGGGTAGGACAAGCCCATAATGGGTAGGAATAAGCCCAAATCCAAGAGGAAAAATAAAATAAAATAAAATAGATGATGATATAATAATAAGAATAAAGATTAGGTTACATGGCATTAAGACAAAAAATTTAGCAAGTGGTGTGATTCTACATTCATCATTTAAGCAAGTGGCATGATAATACAAGGCTTTAGGACAAAAACATATATATCCTACACTCATAATTTTAGCAAGTGGTATGATAATACATGGTATTAGGACAAAACATTCATAGCCCACACAAATAATATCAACCAAATAATGGAGATTCAAGGGCTAGAAATTTGCCACCTAAAAAGGCAAACCTATCATACTTGTTTAAGACAAAAGAAAATGGAAATGAATCCCTAAATCAAAGGGACCTTGTCCCATATCTTAAGAACATATTATCATAATTTTCAAAATACAAATCTCCTTTTCCTATGCATATCTTGACTAAGGAAGAGGAAGACAAGAACATAAGTTGTTTGTTTTCCAAAAATTCAACAAAGTGTATCCTAATTGTGATAAGGTAGACCCATGATCATGAAAGGTGAATTATTTGGTGCTCTATATAAGAAAACCCACCCTTACAACATTAGAATTTCGTCCAAGTGAGGGAGAGAAAAAAATAGAAGCAAGGTAGAGTGAGGAAAGGAGAGGAAGAAAGGAAAAAAGAGGAAGGAGAAGTCTAGAAGACTAAGTGCTCCAAGTAAGTTTAACAATATTTCTTTTTGAAGAAAACTTTTGAAACTTATAATATTTATATGAGATTTTGATCTTAGAACTTTTATGATTGGTCATGATGTTGCTATATCATGTTACATATTGATCTTGCATGTGATGTATGTTTGAATACTTAGGTTGGTGTAGATAGTTCTGCATGGTTATGGCTATGGGTGGCAGAATTTTAAGCTTCGGTATTTTAATTTCTGGGAACAATCTATAAGGAATTAAAATAAATGGTTAACATAAGAATTAAAGATATATGTGTCCCGGATTTTTATCCACTGGAATCATTCCATTTGGAGTCCATATGAGGTAGCTATGGTCTGATTAGTAGTCAAAGGTCAGAAAATGAATCATCAGGGAAGAATATGTTAGGATAGCTTCGGTAATTTAATTTATGGGAATTATTGGTAGGGAATTAAAATAAATGGTTAACATAAGAATTAAATATATGTATGTCATGGATTTTTAGCCACTGGAATCATTCAATTTGGAGTCCATATGAGGTAGCTATGGTCTGATTAGTAGTCAAAGGTCAGAAAATGAATCATCAGGGAAGAATATGTTAGGATAGCTTCGGTAATTTAATTTCTGGGAATTATTGGTAGGGAATTAAAATAAATGGTTAACATAAGAATTAAAGATATGTATGTCATGGAGTTTTAGCCACTGGAATCATTCAATTTGGAGTCCACATGTGGTAGATATGGTCTGATTAGTAAGCCAAGGTCAGAAAATGGTTCATCAGGGAAGATTATGTTAGGACAGCTTTTGTATTTTAATTTCTGGGAATTATTTGTATGGAATTAAAATAAATGGTTAACATGAACCTTATATATCTATGTCTCATGGAAATATGCCCACTGGAATTATGCAATTTGGAGTTCATATGAGGTAGATATGATCCGATTAGTAAGTAGAGGTCAGAAAATGTTTATTCAGGGAAGAGTATGTTATTAATGTTTTAGTTTTTGAATTTTTGGGAATATTCTGTAGGGAATTAAAATAGCGTGCCAACATAACAATTATAGATATATGGCTTATGGAATTTTACCAACTGGAATAACTCAATTTGGAGTTCAAATTTGAGAGATATTGTCTAATTATTTAGTAAAGGTCAGAACCTAAATGAGAAGAAATAATACTAAATTTAAAGGAGTAATAACACCACAATATCATACTATTTTGTTGATATGATTAACATAATAGTTTTAGATAATTGTCTTAGCTTTTCATATACACTAATATCATCTTAATCGGAGTTACAATGAGAGCGTTATGCTCTGATTTGTAAGCAAAGGCTGTGTTAAAAGTTAGTAAAACCTATTTTCAATATTTTTCTACCCTAGATGAATTTTTAAGGTAATAATAGAAATCAATTTGAGATAAAATGCTCTATAAAATTTGTAAGAACATGTGTTGGAAATGATATAAGTAGAAATAAAATGACTAAATTCCTAGACATAAAGAAAATGAAAAGAATTATTCTAGTTACTGGAAAAAAATTGTGATTTGTGAAAAGTGCATGTCTAAGGAAAGCTCTGGCAAGAAAAGACTTGGTACTTAAGCGTGTCCATTAGTGACTCACCTCTCTTTTCTAGGAACTTTCCTGGTGCGCTGTTTACAGACTACAATTACTATCCAGTTATCGAGGTATTAGTGTAAAATTTTGACATGGAAATATTTTATAAAGTGAAAATTAGAAAATGATTATATTCATGGCATAATTTCAGTTTACCAATGAATTTTGAGAATGATTATGTTTTGATACATTATGGCATGAGAATATAATGAACATACTCATTATTGGAATCATATTTTCGGCTATTAATATGAAAAGAAAAGAAATGAGCACGGTCACATGGCAATCCGTGTGGTGCACCAGTAGGGGACGCCCTACCAACGGTTATGATTATATTCATGAGAAAAGAAAGAGAAAGTGTGCCATGTCGGACGGAGCGAGATAAGCCTGTACCGAAAAGTAGAGAATACTTACCCTGATCGGGGTATCTTGAAGTAAGAATAAGTTGATAGCCATTATATGAAATTCGAAAAAAAATAGTTATTCATGCCATACATGTCATAACTGTATAATTTTCATGTGCATGATAAAGTGCATTAATGTGACCTAAAGATATTTTCTGTAGTTTATACAGCTGAACATGACATGATGAACTATAATGGTAAATTATGATTTATTGTTGAACTTACTGGGATTTAATTCTCACTATATTTCCATATCATGTTCAGAAGAATAAATATGCAGATATTCTCTATGACACTTATTATCTCTGTACGTTGGATCGAGGTGCCTTACCTTGGGCAACTTCCAGTTATTTCAGATATAACTGTCGTAGATGTAACTGAGATTCCGGTGGACGTGCCACCCGAACCAGTGTCCCCGGAAATAGTCGATATAGATGATTAGAACTAATATGTATCTTTGTACAAATGTTTGTAAAATAATGGTGTGTAGTTTGTAAAATAATAGTGTGTATGGAAACTCAGTATTGTATAAATTAAATAAATGTTATATTGAGTTAAGTTGTAACGAGGTAATAACTTCATGGTATTTTAAAAAAAAAAATTACATAAATGGAGTTGTTACATGCAGCACAATTCGGAGATGTTGTTCATGTTCTTTCTCACTCTTAGAGTATATGAAGATGTCATCAATGAACACTACCACAAATTAATCTAGGTATGGTCAAAAAATGTGATTCATGTAATCCATGAAAATTGCAGGTGCATTTGTCAACCCGAAGGGCATTACGAGAAACTCATAGTGCCCATACCTAGTCCTAAAGGTTGTTTTTGGTACATCCTCCTCCTTGATCCTAATCTAATGATATCCTGACCTTTAGTCAATCTTAGAATAGATGAAGGCTCCCTTCAGTTGATCTAATAAATCATCAATTCTAGAGAGAGGATACTTATTTTTGATAGTCACCTTATTCAGCTATTTGTAATCTATACATAGTCTCAAGCTTCCGTCTTTCTTCTTAACAAACAATACAAAAGCTCCCTAAGGTGATACACTTGGTCTATTGAATTACTTATCTAACAATTCCTCCAATTGTTTCTTAAGTTCCTGTAGTTCTTTTGAGGCCATTCTATAAGGTGTAATAGAAATAGGCCCTGTTCCAAGTAAGAGATTAATATAAAACTCTATCTCTCTCTTAGGAGGTAGGCCTGGAATATCTGATGAAAATACTTTTAGAAACTCGTTGGCTATTGGGATTTCATGAAAGTTCGGTTCAACTTCTAGATTTGATAAGTGCAAGAGAATGTATCCAAGTACTTTATTCTTCAACTCCCTATTGATTTGATTGGCATTAATCATCAATAACTGCATCTCTTCTTCTGAAGTAGGAGGTAGAAATTCAATGGTCTTGTTACAAAAATTCAGCAAGACTCAATTTCTAGACATCTAGTCTAACCCTAGAATGAAATAAATACCTTTTAAAGGTAGATAGACGAGATCTACAGAAAAAAATTTCTCCTAAATATTGACCTGACAGTCTTTACATATAGAGGAAGTTAAGACCCTTTCCCCATAGGAGTTACTACATATAGCTCATAGGGGGTTTCAGAAATAGAATACTAAAGCTCCTTAATACATTCTTCCGATATAAGTGAATGACTAGTACCAGAGTCAAACAACACCATGAGAGCAAATTCATAGATATAGCATGTACCTTGGATCATTTCAGGGGATTGAGTTGCCTCTTGGCCGCTCAAGGTGAAAACCCTTCCTTTCACTTGAGGCTTCTGTTCTGGCTGCTTCCCCAAATTTTGTGGGCATTTCTTTGCAAAATGACCCTTCTGTCCGCAATTGAAGCAAACATCTGATCCTATGTAACATGGCTGGTTACCATGCATACGCTCACACTTAGTACACTTGATTGTGGAAAAGTTCTGTTGAAAGGGTTGAGGACTTGCAGTCATTGGCCTCTTGCCAGTACCCTGTCTTTTTCCTCTAACATTTCTGCCAGAGTTTTGTGGACCATTTTTTTCGTTTCCAAAAATTATGTTTTTGTTTCTCATTTACCATTGCCCTCAAGCTCTTTTCTAAGAGCCTGCATTTATTTATCAGAGGCACAAACTCCCTTATCTCTATAGCTACAACAACATTCCTTATTTCTGGATTCAATCTTACTTCAAACTTAACAGTCTTCCATGCTTCATCAGGGTTAAATCGCTAGTGAGAGGAGAACTTAAACAACTCCTTAAACTTTGTGATGTACTGGTCTATGGTCATGCTGTCATGCCTAAGTTGGATAAATTCAATCTCCTTCTCACTATATTTCCATATCATGTTCAAAAAACTAAGTTATGCAGATATTCTTTATGACCAGCTTTTAGCGTACATTGGGTCGAGTTGGCTAAGATCCTGATGACAGTGGAACCACCCATACTCGTATCTCTGGAACTGGTCAATAAGGATGAATAAAATGCAGTTTGATATGTGTTTGATTTTTGTACATATGTTTTGATTAATGATGTGTACATGAACCCATAATTGTATAAGTGTTAATAGTATTTCTTAAACCTTATTTATGTTTGATTAATTTAATTGAATGTTATTATGAGTTAAATAGTTTGAAGAAGAAGGTAATGACTTCATGGAATTTGAAAAATATACATATAAGTATATATGTAAAAAAAAACTGGAGTTGTTACAGCCGTGTCCTGGAACATGACCAGGCTGTATTGGGAGTTGGTAAAGCTTATTTTCAACATTTTTCTACCTTAAATGAACTTCATTAACTACATGGTAATAATAGAAACTAAATTGGAGAAGAATGTCCTATAAAATTTTTGAGAACATGTGTTGGAAATGATATAAGAAAAAAGTAACTAGAGACCAAGCATAAAGAAAATGAAAAGATGAAAATAATATTTAATGAAGAAAACAAATTTTATAAATAAAAACAATAAATGACTAGTGTATGCCCTTATGGGATTTCTACAACCTCTTAAGATCCCTAAATGGAAATGGAACAATATTTCGATGGACTTTGTGGTGGGCTTACCTAAGACTTCAGTTGGACATGACTCTTTCTGGGTAACAGTAGACAGATTAACCAAATTTGCCACTTTCTTCCTATAAAGATTAACTATTCACTAGAAAAATTGGTCTAGTTGTATGCCCAAGAATTAGTCAGACTACATGGAATTCCCTTAAATATGGTTTCTGAGAGAGATTTGAGGTTCGCGTCGAGGTTTGGGAAGGCGTTGTAAGAAGTTTTTGGAACCTAGTTATGGTTCAGTACTACCTACCATTCTCAGACTGATGGGTGAATAGAACAGACCATTCAAACCCTAGAAGATATGTTAAGGGCATGTGTGATAGAGCAAGGTAAATGATGGGATAAGTACCTACCATTAGTGGAGTTTGGTTATAATAATAGCTATCACTCTAGTATTAAGATGGCCCCTTATGAAGCTTTATATGGTAGGAAGTGCCAATCTCCACTATGTTGGTTTGAGGTAGGAGAAAAAAAATTGCTTGGTCCTGACCTAGTTCAATAAACCACTGAGCAAATCATTATAATACAAGACAAAATACTTATAGTTTAGAGTCAGAAAAAGAGTTACTATGATAAGAGACATAGACCTCTAGAGTTTGAAAAAGAAAACCATGTATTTCTAAAGGTTTCCCCGATTATTGGAGTTAGTAGGTCTCTCAAGACTAGAAAGCTAAGTCTGCAATTTTTGGGACCCTACCAAATTCTGAGGAAAGTGGGGACGTTAGCATATCAAGTTTCCCTCCCACCTAATTTTTCTAACCTGCATAATGTTTTCCATATATCATAGCTCTAAAAGTATCTTCTAGATTCCTCACATATAATACGGGATGAACCAGTCCAAATAAAGGGGACCATGACATACCAATTAGTACCGGCATCCATATTGGACACCGACGTGAAATAATTGAGGAATAAGACCATTTCCTTGGTTAAGGTGTTATGGGAAGGTTTGACTCCGAAAGAATCAACTTGGGAGCTATAAGAAGTCATGAGGAAGAAATATTAGCAATTATTCTTATTAGGTAATTTCTAAAATTTTGTGGACCAAATTTCTTTCAAGGGGAGAGAAATGTAACATCTCTAATTTCGTTTCTTTTATTAATAAAGGTACATAAATATTTAATTAAGGAAATAAAACTTATTAAACAATTTTTTGATATCTAAGAAAAAATATAAGCCTTAGAAATTCTTCACCTTATGTGTATGTATAGAAAATGTTTCTAACATTAAGGGAACATGTAAAAAGAGAAAACCTAACTGGAAAAATTAGAAATAACATCCTGAGGAGAGGCAAAATTCTTGGGTTAAGGAGATAAACTTTTAGAAGTAAGTAAAGGTCTTAAAATTTCAAGATTGGATTAGGATAATTTTTCCTAATTCAAGTGTTAGAGTTCCTAAGTTTAACATCTCCATCCATAACACTTCATAGAGTTTTTTTCCACTTCACATGAGTTTTTAGCAAACCAATTGAATAACCCAAGCAAGAGATATAACATAGACTTGGACTAGGATATAGAAGTTGGACTGATAGCCCAAAAATCATGAAAATGTGACCAAGCCCTCCATTAGGACAAAACATCTATATCTTACACAAATAATTTCAACCAAGCAAGGGAGACTCAAGGGCTGGAAATTTGCCACTTAGAAAGGAAAACCTATCATACTTGAGTGAGACAAAAGAAAAAGGAAATGAATACCTAAATCAAAGGGACCTTAGGAAGGATTTGGTTAGAAAACTAGATTTTGGAGTAACCAGGGAAGTTTCTGTTTTTGAAATTTTGGAAAGAATCGGTTAGGAATTAAAAAAATAGTTAAAGAGAAAAATGTAGATATATACATATTTTTAGCTATTGGAATCACCTAATTTGTAGTTCAAATGAGGGAGATATGATTTTATTCGTAACTAATGGTCAGAAACTAGTTAACTAGGGAAGAATCTGCTAGGTAAGGTTCTGTGTTTGAATTTTTGGGCAAACTTTGTAGTGAATTAAAAGAAATAGTTAACACAAGAAATATAGATATATGTATCACAAATTGTTAGCCACTGGAATCATTCAATTTAGAATCCATATCAGGGAGATATGGTCAAATTAGTAAGTATAGGTCAAAACCTATCTGAGAAAAAATAACATTGAAATTGATGGAGTAATAACACCAAGATTGCTTAATATTTCACTAAAATGTGCACCTTAAAGGTTTTAGAAGATTGTCTTATCTTTAAATGGACATCAATGTTATGCTCTGATTAGTGAGAAAAGGTTAGGTTGGATGAAAACCTATATCAGGGGACAACACAACACAAAGTATGGCCATGTTCTAGGACACGACCAGGCCATGTTCAGTGTGGGAAATGGCTTTTTGAAGTCTAGAGCACAGCTATATTATAGGAAATGGCCAAGCTGTGTTACAAAACACGTCCAAGTTGTGTTGGGAGATGGTAAAACTTATTTTCAACACTTTTTTACCCTAAATGAACCTCATTAACTATAGGGTAATAATATAAACTAAATTGCAGAAGAATGCCCTATAATCTTCATGAGAACATTTGTTGGAATTGATGTAAGTAGAAGGAAAGTGACTAGAGGTCAAGCATAAAGAAAATGAAGAGATGAAAATTATATTTAAGAAAGAAGAAAATCTTACAAATGAAAGTAATAAATGATTAGTGTAAGCCCTAGCCATTGCCATTGCATGAACTTCTTACCATCTTAAGTGTTTAATTTTGACATGAAAATATTTTATAAAGTGATATTTGAAAATGATTATGTTCTTGGTATGATTCTATTTTACCAATTATTTTTGGTAATGATTATACCTTGATATTAAATTATGGCATGTAAGTATAATGAACATACTTGTTATTGAATCGTATTTTTGGCTATTAATTTGAAAAGAAAATAAAATAAAAGAGACGAGCATGACCACATGGCGGTCCATGTGGTGCACTAGTAGGGGACACCCTACTTATGGCTATGATTATGCTATTGAGAAAAGAAAGAGAAAGTGTGCCATGTCCAATGGAGCGAGAAAATCCCGTAGCGAAGAGTAAAAAGTACTCTCCCCGACCGGGGTAGCTTGATATGAAAATAAGTTGATAGCCATCATACGATATTCTAAAAATACTTATTCATGGCATACATGTCATTACTGTACGATTTTCACGTACATAGATAAAATGCATTCATGTGACCTAAGACATTTGTTGTAGCTTATACAAATGAACAAGACATGATAAGCTATATTGATGATAATTATGATTTATTGTTGAACCTACTGGGATTTAATTCTCACCTTATTTTCATATTATGTTGAGAAGACTAAATATGCAGATTTTCTCTATGACCAGCTTTTAGCGTACCTTAGGCCGAGTTGGCTAAGATCTTGGTAAAGGTGCAACCACCCGCACCCATATCTTAGAACTGGTCAACATGGATGAATAAGATTTAGACATATATGTGTTTGACTTTTGTACGAACATTTTTAATTAATGATTTGTATGTGAACCTAGAATTGTATCAGTGTTATTGGTATACCATAAACTTTAATTATGCTTGGTTAATTTAATTGAATATTATTATGAGTCAAATAGTTAGAAGTAAAGAGGTAATGACTTCATGTGATTTTATATATATGTATATATGTGGAAAAAAAGGAGTTGTTACATTTCTTCCTCCTCCTATTCGGCCTAATATATAAACACCTTTTAATGCTCTTTTTTTTCTATTTAGCCATTTCATTATATGTCATTTTATGATATGCTACCAATTTAACAAGTGAAACGTAGGGTTTGGCCATCACCCTTCAAGAATACTAAACTGGAATTTTATCTTACATACATACCTAATTCTATGCTAAAATCTCATGTGCTACATTATCCCTAATTTGACCAAGAATATTAGACCCCATCCGTCTTTTGATTATTTCTTGAGGTTTTGTTCTAGGACGTAATGCTAATTTAACATATGGAAACATGGAGAATTTGGCCAGCACCTTCCAACATGCTAAAATAGATTTTTTTTTTTATCATCATTATTGCTTTCAATGTCAAATTCACATCTCACTCACTCCATAGGACACTTTCCACAAACCATCAAAAATTAAATAAGAGTAAAAAAACAATATATGGGATTAAAAAAGTCTTCAATAACATCCACTCCATGCACAATTTCTACTTATTCAAGGCATATTCCATACATGACATAGACATCACTTGTTCATCCAAATATCAACATTTCAGGGCCATCAATAATTAAACATATTTTTAGCCTTACATATCTTGAAAATATAAGATTATAACTTCACTTAATATTTGCAAAATTCAAGGATTTTTAACCGAAAATTATTGTTAAACCTACCTAGAATAAACTTCCTATAGTTTTCTATGTGAGTTCTCCTTGGTTTCTTGTAGTCCTTCTTCCTTAGTGCCAAGCTCCTCCTTTCTTTTTTGACTTTTTCTAAACTTTCTCATGGAAGAAATTGAGGATTTAAGAGGCTTAAAATGAAAAGGAAGATGAGTTATAATGGTAGGGAAGAGATGGATTACCTTGAAGCTCTCTCTTTTTTTCTATCTTTCTTCCTTCCCCTCGGTATGTTGGCTCTCTCTCATCAAGAAAGCCTTACAGTGCCTCCATAATGAAAATAATAAAAAAGTTTACTTGGACAACAATTTACCTCCTAATTGCATCTTTACCCATGCCACTTTTTCATAATTCCAACCATGTCCCTTATCTCTTCCTTACGGCTCATTTTGATGTCACTAATTTTCTCTAAGGATATTAATTCTTTATTAAGTTGATGTTAATTACTTTTAGATCACTAATCAAGATCCTCCCTATAGCTCAATTTCTCGCTCAAGGTTTTACCCCTAGCTAGCATAAAATTCCAATTTTAACATTTATAATTCTTCCAAAAGTAAAGCTCTTATATTCTTTTCTGAAGAATGTGTTTTCAAGGGTATTAGAGCCAACTTATCCTGTAACAAATTTTTTATTATTATTATTATACAATATAGAGTTTACATACACGTCATTAATCAAAACGAACGTACAACATATCAAACACATAAATATCTACATCTTATTTATTCTGGTTGACCAATTCTGGAGATACAGGTGCGGGTGGTTATACCTTCACCGTGATCCAAGCCAACTCGACCACAAATATTTTATTTAATTCTGGGAACTACCCAACATAAAGTAACTCTATCCAATGTGCACTAAAAGCCAAAGCCAAAGAAAAATCTGCATGACTAATTTTCTGAATATGACATGAAAATATAGTGAGAATTAAATCCCAATAAGTTTTTTCCTCTTGGGTTTGGGATCATTTTTGCCCATTTTCTTTACTTTGGTTAAAATTCTACCTTTCATAATGGGCTTAGTTACATTTTCATGATTTTTGGGCTACTGGTCCAATTTCTATATCCTAGTCCAAGTCTATGTTTTATTTCTTCCTTGGGCTATCCTATTGGCTTGCTAAAAATTCATGTGAAGTAGAAAAACTCTATATGAAGTGTCCATAGGTGAAAGCCCAATTTAAGGGTGGAGGTACTAAACTTAGTAACTTTAACTCTTAAATTAGGAAATATTAACCTAATCCAATCTTCTTGAAATTTTAATACATTTACTTACTTCACAAAACTTTATCTTTACCCAAGAATTTCACCTTTCTTTAGTATATTTATTTCTAATTTTTCCTCTTAGATTTTCTCTCTTTACCTATTCCATTAATGTTAGAATATTTCTATACATATACGTAAGGTAAAGAATTTATAAGGATTATATTTCCTTAGATATATAAAAATTGTCTAATAAATTTTATTTTCTTACGGGATGTTACATTTTCCACCTCCTGAATCTATTTCTAAGGGTAGTTTTGCATTTTGAGCCCTCTAACTATAAGTTTCAAAACTCACATCTTAGGGTTTTCTTCTCCATTTTTTGGCTAGTTTGTAGCTAGTTCAGGTGAAACCAAATGGCTAAACTTGTAGTTCCCATACTTTGAATCCATTCGTGGTGGTTGTGTTGTGATTAAAGGTCTATAAGTGGCAAAAATTTTAGAGAGAGAAAGAGAGTTCACAAAATTCCTTGAGCACCCCCATAGTTTTTTTTATTAGAGAAGGCTGTAAATATTAGTTAAGGGACCACTTAGAAAAATTTTAATTACTAAAGGATGCCATTACAAAAATTATTATTTACATTTTTTATACCCAAAACTTTCAATAATTAAATTTTTGCCCCTAAGCTTAAGCTACCCTACTTTACCATTTAAAATCATATAAAACCATATAACATATAAAGTGAAATTTTTGTAAATTTAATACATAAAACAAAATTCTTTGAATTTAATGAAATTCCTCTTAAAAATATCAATAAATTAAACTCTCCTTTGTTATAAATTTCCTAAACAAAATATTAAACAAAGTTCATATATATATATATATATATATATATATCAAATAAAAACATACTTACTCAAGATAAAACAAACTTAATAAAGAAGAACAAAAATCACTTAAGGAAAAACATAATTGTTTAAAAATAAAATGTAATTATTTTTAACAAAATATAATCATTTCAAAACTGTAGGGTATTACAGTTGTAAAACTTTGAACCCTAAGCCTTTAGCTACTTTTAAGACTATCTATAGTGCTAGCTATCCATTTTAAGGTTTCTAAGCATTCTTTTTTGAAGTTCACATCTTTGGGGCTCATTCTTCATAGTTTTTGGTTAATTTCTGGTAGCTTTTCGATGAAATCAATCGATCTAAATTGTAGTTCTCTTAACCACAAATCCAATGACACCAACGATGTCTTAAATGGAGATTCGTGGTGCCTAAAATCTTACAGAGAAGGATGGAAATGTTTCTAGAAAGAGAAAAAGATAATGGTGAAGAAGAGGAGAAAGATGAGGAAGATGCCGTAGGTAAAATTTAATAAACAAAGGGCTATTTCAGTAATTTTTCTTGGCGTCACAAGGTTGGTGTATTGCTACCATAGTGCTGGCCATTATTGTAACTAAATTCTATATGCTCTACTTCTAGCATTGCAGCATTGAGACCTTAGTGTAGAAGACCCTAGTATTGCAGCGCTGAACATACTGGACTCCTGGAACAATAACTTGTATTCTTGGCATCATGATGGTGACATGCTAGTGTTGCAATGGTAGCATTTCTAGAATCTAAACTAGAGATTTTGGGTAGCTACCATTGTAGCAGTGGATGTGTAACGTTGTGACACTAACTCGTTAAAAAAGAAAAAAACTTTGCTGTAAAAAAAATATTTAAGGCAAACCATAATTACTTTAATAAAAAATATAATTGTTTAAAAAAAACTATAATCATTTAAAAAAAACATAAGCATTCAAATACTGAGGATTATTACATTCTCCCTCTTAAGAAACTCAATCCTTAAATTTCAAAACCAAAAACATATTTGCATAAGATTATTTTCCCATAAACACATTTTCACACATTATCAAATGATAAATCCTTTAACTTGAACTACAAGGTTGTGGATAATACTTCACCCTATGCCCTATTTATCTACATTGAAAGTAGGCACCTGTTGCCTTACGGGATAACCTTGAATGATAACGGCCAGAGGTTGGATATTTTTGACAATTTTTCTTCATCTTACCACAAAAACTACCATTTTTATTTCTCTTGCACCTTGTGAAATTATCAATCATACTTGATGGTCCCATTTGATTTCAAATAATTATAAACATTTCTGACTATGAATCGTTCCTTCCACCTTGTTCCATCATAAGTCTTACTATAGCATTCTAATATATGTATAATTAATCATAAATTAGATACCTTTAAGCTTGATTTTTTTTAGTTTTAAAGTGAACTATGTTAGGAATTAATTTAATTTTATATTTTGTATTGTAGGATCAAAGAAAGTGGAAAATAGGAGAAAAATAGAAAAAATCCAACAAAAACATAGAAATTCAAGAAATCCAGGACCTTGCTTCACTAATATGGGCATAAATTTCTCATCCAAACTCCATATGAGTTAATTCAAGTGACTATGGAAAGCTAAGACAAAGAGCTACAACTTTTGTGTTTCTCATTTCGAAAAATTATGTAGAATGCCCATTATTGTGGCATAGGTGTTGCAGCAAGAAAAAATAAAATACATAGAAAAATAGAATTTAAGTTGGACTCCTATTTCAATAGGCTACAATTAGGTCATATTAGCCCTAAAAATATAATGGTCTACCTTAGTTATAAATAGATGGCCAAGGAGGCATCAAAAGGCATCTTTTTGACCTTTCAAATACTTCTGATCATCTTATTTTCTTTCTTTAGTTTTCTGAACCTGCATGATTTATGTTGATTTATTGATTGAGTGAAATAGAAACCTCAGAAGTTGACACTGTGATATTAGAATTTGTTCTTCATCTATCCAATTTAGTTATGGGTATTGATTTATTCTTCTATTCATATGTTTTTATGATTTTCTTACTTGATTTCTAGACCGTCCATATGGTAATTGAATAAGTTTAACCTAACACTAAGTTGAAAAACCAAATACATTATTGTTTGGTTCCTTTTTTTAAGAGGCAACTAGGGATTAATAATCTGCTACTTCAACAATTATTAGCGACAAGCATACTAGCAGCGGTTATTAGACTTTAGGAAGAATCATCAACTAGGTTAAATTCAGCTACTTGTGTTTGGGTTATTTAGCTTCATTGATTTGTCTAGTTTGTATTGTAATTATTGGGTTAAATCTTATTAGCGACAAGCATACTAGCAACGGTTATTAGACTTTAGGAAGAATCATCAACTAGGTTAAATTCAGCTACTTGTGTTTGGGTTATTTAGCTTCATTGATTTGTCTAGTTTGTATTGCAATTATTGGGTTAAATCTTATATGCTTAGACAAGGTTATTTGATAATTAAAGTTAATTGGATCACTTGTTGAAGATTAATTAAACCTAAGGAAAGATTGAATTAGATTCCAACAATAAATATTTAAATGGAATTGAATAATTTATATCAATGATCAATGGAAAATATGATGGTGGAAGTTGACGACAACCAATGTCTTTTATTTTTATTATTTTATTATAATTTTATTTTTCTTAGTTTCTTTTATTTTTCTTCCAATTAAATCACTCTTTTGTTCACATGAGCATACATATCGTCTATAACTTTTTGTGGGATCAACCCTTACTTCACTACTACATTATTTTCAGAAGAGTAAGGTAGTTATTTATTTTTATGTGCTTGCAAAAACATGTCATCAAAGCTAACCTAGATATAGGCCAAGACCAAGAGGCATGTTTGACTAAAGTTAGGAGGGATGAATTATTTTAGTTTCCTTGTTTGACTAGGAGAGTTTCCTAGTTTTAGTTCCTTGGCTTGGAGAGTTAGTTTTCTTGTTTGACTAAGAAAGTTTCGTATTTTACTTTTCTTATTTGTTTAGGAAATTTTCCTATAAGTAGGCATGTATGCTCTTGAACAAATAAGATTTTGGTGAATGAAATATATTTTTGAGAAAGTGTTTCCTCTTGGGTTCCTCAAAGAACTATTCGGAACATATCAAGGTTCAACCAAGATGTTTCACTCACAACCTTCTTCCCCTTTCTTGAGTGTGGCAACTATAAACTTTTCTAATACATTTAGTTCTTATCTCTTTATAGATAACAGGTCAAGGTCCTTTATTGATTTTCTTGTTAAAATCTAAATTAGAACATAATCTTTCAATTGGATCTCTTATTGATTTCTGGTTTCACTATTCTTCTTGGCAAGGTTCATATCAAAGGTTCATACCAAATTCCTTCCTAAGGTGAAAGTTATGCACATTTGAAGTAATTGAACGAAGTTGAATGCCTAGGTTTTTATTAATTGAATTTTTCCTTGTTTTGTTCTCCTTTTTATTATTTTTTTGTCTTTGTTATTTTATTTTCTCAAACCTAAATATTGATTGCTTGAATAAAATAAGAATAATTAAGGTGTTACATTCTCAATTTTATTTATTAAATGTTATAAAAGTATGCTTCATCAAGATTAAAGAAGGGAAATAAAAAATAACAAAAGTGATGAAAAAAAGTTTGGAAAAAGGGGGAGAATTAGTAAGAGAAATTTGATTGATATATAAAGAGATGTTTTGACCCTAATATTACTAGGAAAGTTTTCCTAAAGAAAAAATACAACAGTTTTATATTTTTGGAAAAAATATGGGCCGAAAGGATAACTTTGAGTAATTAGGTGTGGAACACTTAGAAAAGGATTAAGTCATAGAAAGTTTCCTAATTAGACACTTAAAGTTTGTTAATACAATTTTAATAGAGGATTAAAAAGAAATAGGTGAATTTGGAACTACCAAACAAAGGCTTTGGAAATAATTAAAGAATTGACTTGGTGATATTATAGTTAACCAACAATTTAAAGGCAATCACATAACCTAAAAATATCTCATAAATTATCCTCAAATCTCATAATTAAGGAGACAGAGGGAGTTAACAAGGGCTAAAAAATCTACCAAAAACCTACAGAATAAGTAAGGAAGCAAAAGAGGAGAAAGGAGGTGAATGAAGGAAGGATATAAGTGTAATTACTTAGCCTAATAATGGCTTAATCAAAATATCTCTAATCTTCATAAGTAAGGAAATGGATAGAAGTCAATAAAGAAAGGAGAAGGATAAGAGATAAGGTGGGTATTTTTGCAATTATCCTAGAATTCAAAGGCTATTTCACGAATAAGAGATATGTCACTAAAAATATCATAAACCCTCATAATTAAGGAATTTCAAAAGGCCCAATAAGGGCCAGAGGCATTCAAGACACGAAGGAAACTTAGCCATGATGAGGAAACTTAGTTGTAAGGAGGAAGGAATTATGCAAGGACATAAGGGTAATTTCATAGCCAAATAATATTTTACCAAAAATATATCCTTCCTTCATGAATAAGTTAGTGTAAAGGGACCAAATAGAGGCTAAAATATGCTGGAAAACATGATGCACTAGGTAGGGAAAAAGAGAGGAAACTGTGGGGAAGGAGGAAGGAGAAAAAGAAAAAAGAAAAGGAAGAAAGGAAGGAACCAAGTTAGGTTACTTTCTCCTCCATTCTCTCCCTATTTTTGGTTTTGTAAGCTCAACTTTCTCCATGAAAAAGTGTAGAAAACTTGTATAAAAGAAAGGAGAAAGTGGCTTTAGAATTGAAGGAAGAAAAACCAAGCAAAAGGGAATAAGCTAGAAAGATAGAATAGATTGGATATTGGTAGGTTTAACAATAATTTTTATTTTAAAAACTTTGAAATTTATATATCTTGATGGTAAATACTATCGCAGGTACACCAAATATAATAAATACCTTACCACAAAACTAACATGTAGTAGTGGAAGTAAGGGTCAATCCCATAGAAACTGGTATTACCTTTTGTGAATAAGAAATGGGGGGTTTGAATTCTAAAAGTGAATTATTAAAATAATCGTAATACAATAAAGAGTGATTAATAATGAGAGAGTTAGTTTCGATTGATATCCACCATGAAGGAGTCGCATTGATCATTGACAACATAATCAATATTAAATTGAGTATCTATCATTATGATCTTATCCATGTTCCTCCTTAAGTTTAGTAATTGATGAAGATTACCTCAATTGATCTTAATCAACAAGCAATCTTAATTGATTCCCAGGCTTTTAAGGTTAAGTCAAAAAGGGCTAAAAATTGCGTTTTATTTTCTAGAGCGTATAGGGAGCACTAGGGCACTCTATAACAGTGCCACGACATGCCGTTACCAAAAATACTCAATGCAACAACACTCACTTGGGCATTATAGCACTCTTACTAGGAGCGTCAGGCCTGCAACGCTAATATTTCTTCAAAATCTTGAAAAGTGACCAACATAAAAGTTATAACCTTGTCTCTTAAATTTCCATAACTGCTAGAATAACCTTAATTAGAGCTAATATGAGGGAGATATACCCTAATTAGTGACGAAATGTCAGAATTCATCTTGCTACACTCAACCTTTTGTTTGTCCTTAAGCAAAATAATCCCTAAAGAGAAAAACAAAAAAAATATATGTAGTGCGTGTTAGGCTTACCAAGTTTTTGCCTCATAACATGAAAATACAGTCAAGAAAATTTTTTAAAGGTCATAACCATGCACAAAATTAACTCAAATGCAATCCATTATTTTGTTCTCTTAAACCCTGACCGTGTGTGTGTGTGTTTTTGGGTCAATAAATTTCCTTTACTGGATGAGTTTATATATCCCAAAATTTTGGGTGCAGATCTCTAATTATTTTAAGATTTTCATATGCTTATTTTTCATGCCACTCTCCACATGGAGAAAACTACCTCTAAGATTACTAGGACTTCATTCAGCTTGTATTGTGGCCAGGGCATAGGGTAGGGTAAATGATCAAATTTAGTCTCAATCTCCTCGCACTTCATGATTAATTTTGATTTCTTAAGCTTTCTCAAGTTTGGGAGATTTCCCCACACACATTTTCTTGCTTCGATGGGATTTAATTCATTATTTTCCTTGGTTCTCTATTTCTTTTCTTTCAACACTATATAAGCTTTGATCTGTTATTTTGAATTTTCTCTTTTCTTTGTATTTTTCTTTTCTTTCCTTGCTCCACCCTTCCACCCTTTTGTCAATAAAGCTCTACAAAATAAATATATAGAAAAATAATCAGAGTGAATGAATAGGTTCAAAAATAAGGGTAGTAATCACAAAATTAAGCTTTTGGCTCATTTATGGATATATAAGAAAGTTCATTGAGCTTAAAATAGAGGGACAAAGTATGTTTCATTGCTTGGATTAGGTTTGAAAGGCTCAATCTGTCAAATAATGCCTAAATCATCTCCTACTTAATAGTATTAGCCTAGGATTTTGTCTCAAGTAGCATTCAAATAAGTTCTAGAATTTTATTGAGATCATAAAATATTTTGGAGTTATATAAACCTTCTCTAAGTAAAAAAAATTTAATTCCCAAACTTATTGTGCAAAAATGTTTTAGGATTCTAAAGTCAAAAATAAAATACAAGAGGGCTAAAATTGCACACAACCATGAATTTTCTACATTTTTCAAGAGCTAAATTTTTTTTTGATTGTCTTATCATTGCCTATTGGTTGTGCTTAACAACACAAAACAAAAATTGAAACACTCACACAATCACTCAATTTGCTAAATGCAATAAAAGGCATTGATAATAAAAATTTGAAAGTTGATGCTCAAAATAGAATCACAATTATTCAAGAAAATAAACTTTACCCCTACACTCAAACTTTACATTGTCCTCAATTAAAATAAAGATGAAAATAAAGAGGGAGATATAAAGAGATTTAAGTTAAGTGAACTTCATTGAACTTACTTGGGATGGGATGAGTATGTTGCATTCTGGACCCTGAATTTTTTTTATTTTCACCTTCTTTATTTTGCAATGACTATGTTGGGTTACCTCCCAATAAGTGCCTTTTCTTAATGTTGTTGGCTCAACTTAAAACTCCCTATGTCATTCATAGAGTATCATTGATGTCCACTTCGAATTGGCCTACCTTTGGATTTGCAAAATTTTGAGGTTCAACTGCATCATGAAGGTGGGATTTAGTATTAACCAAAGGTTTAATTAAAAGAGAACTCGACTTACCTAGGAATAACTGATTTCTTGAGTAGCTTTTGGCATCCAATTTAATATCATCTTTTAAAGCTTTTGCCAAAGTAGGATGCCAATTTCCTCTATCTTTGAGTATGGCATATTTATCTGAGGTTATCAATAAGGGTGGTTCTCCACTATATATGCCCTTTAAGTGGTTAAGGAGGCTCTTTAAGCTTAGGTCAGGATCCTGCAAAATAAAAGGTACAATTATCTTTATTAGAAATTGATAACAAAATAGGATAATCCTTACCTATTTGTTGCACTTTTGTAGCTTCCTCTATTGCTGTAATTTTCTCTTAGAATTTGAAATTCAGGGTGGATTCCACAACCTCTTTCTTAGTAGGCTTACTAGTGTCAACGTCTAAGTTATCTTTTTCATTAAGTGTAGAATTTTCCTTTTTTTACATTAATGGTGCTGAGATCAAACTTGCAATTTTTGAATTCTAAGCCTCTAGCCGACTAATTGTTGTTGCTAGTTGGCCTATTTGATTTGTTAATCATTGAATGATGTTCCTTACCTCTTGTTGAAATTGTTGCCTCACCTATTGAATTAGCAAAATATCATTCTTAATTTTAACCAAATCCTCTAATGACATACCTGAATTAAGATCTTGGGTTGATTGTTGGTTCGAGAGGTACAGCTGATGATGTTGTTGGTAATAGGGGTAGTTTTGAACCTGATATTCTAGAGTTTCATAGTTAAGGTATGATTGATCCCTCCATCTAGGATTATACATGTTTGAATAAGAATCATACCTCACTTATGGTGGTCTAGGGAAACTACTAACCATATTTACCTACTCAAATGATTCTTCATGGAAATTTAGGTACCAAATAGTAGGATGCCCCATGGTTGAATGATTTCCTTAACACTTCTCTCTTTGCATATTTTCTACACCTTGATAAATAAGAGAAGTTAAATTTGCATGTTGTTGTTCAAGGGAAGATCTACCTAGCTCACCAACATGTCTTAATGGAGAGCATAGCCTAGTGCCAAATTTATTGAAAATTGGCTACCATATTCACAATTATGAACAAAAAGAAAAGAAAAAAATTTCACAGAAGGTAAATAGACACAGTCCCTAGCAATGGCGCCAAAATTTGGTAGATATTATCGTGAGTGCACCAAATATAATAAATACCTTACTTTAAAACTAACTTGTAATAGTGGGAGTAATGGTCGATCCCACAGAGACTAATATTACCTTTTGTTAATAAGAAATGGGGGGGTTTGAATGCTAAAATTGAATTATTAAAGTAAAAAGAGAATAATCATAATACATTAAAGAATGATTAATAATGAGAGAGTTGGTTTTGGTTGATATCCATAATCAAGGAATCACAATGACCATTAACAACGTAATCAATCTTAAATTGAGTATCTATCACTGGGATCTTATCCCTGTTCCTCCTTAATTTTTGTCATTGATGACTATCGACTCAGCTAACCCTAATTAATAAGTAATCTTTAGCACATTGGTAAAGTATAACTTATTAATTGTATGAAGAATTAGAAAAACTAATATAGCTAAAACAACACACATCGGCTATATTAAATTTAGTCAATCATTCACTATAAAATTAAAAATTCATAATCCAAAATTATTAATTCTATTTGCCTCTTAAATCATAATAATGAAAACTTTGTTCAAAATATAATTCAACAATATATTGAAATAATGAAATTACTAGTGTACACCTTAGATATCAATTGAAACAATCATGGGAATAAGAATGGATAAATAATCAATACATAATTAAAACTGAACTAATAAACTCAAATCCACATCTGACAATGCATAAAAGATCATTGAGGTTTCAATCTTCCTCAACCAACAAAAAGGAAAATGGCCACACAAGGCTATAAGAAAACCTAAAAGAAGAAAAAGAGAAAGAGGGAATTCTTGAGAATTTGATGATTTGATCCTTGGATTTGATTGGATGATAAATTTTATGCTTATATTCTCCCTTATTTATAGGTTTGGAAAGTCCTAAATGAAGTAGGATTGCCTCTAAGTTGGCTCCCGAAATTTTTGGGCTCTAATTGGAGTTAAAATGGGCTAAAAATCACATTTTATTTTTCTACAGCTGACGGGGAATGCCGCAGTGCTATATGGCAGTGCCACGGTGCACCCTTGCCAAAAATTTGTAATGCCGCGATGCTCACTTAGGTGCTGTGGTGCTCTTGCTGGGGGCGTCAGCGCTGCGGTGCTAATATTTCTTCAGAAACTAGAAAAATGGTCAACATGAAAGTTTTAGCTATGTCTCTTAAATGTCCATTGCCACTAGAATTACCTTAATCGAAACTAATATGAAGGAGATATACCTAAATTAGTGACAAAAGTTCAGGATTCATCTTGCTGCACTATGATTCTGATTTTCAAGCTCTGTAACACTCTGAATTCCCCTAATTTAACAAAGTTCTCAACATAAAACTTGTAGATTATTGTTAAAGTTTACCAAGCACTTGAATCACTTTGATTGGAATTCATATGTGGGAGATATGGTCTAATTAGTGCCTAAAGGTTAGAATTACTGCAATTCAACATCTTTCCATGAATTTTTTTTAATCTTTTTCTCCTCTTTTCTTCTTCCTTTTCTCTTACAACACAAAACATAAAACTAAGACAATTCCTAATCATATTTTACTTAAATCAAACAAAAAGTAAGTTTAAAGGTATTAAAATCATGCTTAATTATGAACATATCACTTGGCTTGAGCCCTAACCTTTGAATTTCATGAAATATGTTGTAAAAATATGTTTTCTTGAATATGGCCATGGGAGATCCATATCTAGTTGCATGTATGATATATACTTATGCATGCAATTCTGCATTGAATGGTTGAGAATTATTGTATGGAATGATTGGATTTTGGGGTTGATTTGATTCATATAAATGATATATTTGATTAATTATATATTATATTTAGTGGAGTTAAGTTTATGATGCATTAGGATAACAATTTTGGAAACATAGTGCTTATGGGACTGAAAATAGTTTTGGTGTGATTTTGTGTGTACTTGGCTAAAATACTAAGGAAAGGGGTAATAATGATAGATAATTGTGATATAAATAATGTATCAATGGATAATTAAATAGGAGAGGAAAAAATTGGAGGGTACATTGTAGGTTATGGCTGAATTGGGAAAGAAAAGTGGAAGATTAATAAATTAGTTTAATCATGAATATGAAGGAAATAAATCATAAGCTATTAAAAGGTAGAGTAAGTATGTATGAATGGCAAATTAGAAGGATTAATAAGAAGAATATGTATAAGAATAGGGTTTAAGAATTAAATAAAATGGTAAAAATTTCATATGAGTAAACAAGAATTTAATTTATTTAAGAAAAATAAATAATGTGACTAAGTGAAAGTGAATATTGAGATAAGAAATGAGATGGAATAGTTATAAAAAGGAAATGGTAGTAATTAAAAGGAAAGGTGGCTGAAATAATACTTAAGAAGGAAAATAAAATATAGTAAAATTATTATTGTTTGATCAAGAAATTGATGTTTTTAAATACATTTGGGATTTATTTCATAAAATTAAGATTAAGATGTAATTAGAGGGTAGATTTCGCTTCTTGAAGCTTAGGAGAAATAAATTTTATTTTTCGGAGTTTTTATAGGATGGCTGAAACTTGGGTAAATACTTTATGCATTAAAATTGTTGACAAATTAAAGATGTGCCACTAAAAAGGATTAGTAATAGGAGAATTAAATACATGCAAACTATGATTAAGAGGTGGTATTATGCTTTGGCAAAATAGGAAGGAAGTGCATAATGAATTATGGAATTGATCTTAGCTTTTAAGCATGAAAGAGTTGGTTAAAAGAAATGTTTAAAATGGATAGATAGGTAAGAATTTAAATTCAGATTTATGGAAACTAAAGAACATAGTAAGGAAAAGGAAGAAATGACAGAGAATTTGAGCTTAATGAATAAATAAAGGTTGGAATTTCTCATAAATTAAATATAAACTCTAAGATGAATAATGAAAATTAGATGAATAAGGTAAACTAAATTGATGTTAATAACTAGAATCAAGACAAACTAAATGAAAAAGGGAATTTATGGTGTTTAAAGAGCTCTGGGCCAAAATTAAGTATAAATGGAGATTAATTTTAGTTAAGTGTTAAATTGAGTGATATTGAAAAAAATAAGATAGGTAAATTGAAAAGTAATAAGTACAACTAGCGTTACTATGTGTTAAAAATAAAAGGAAGGAAGTAGAGATACTTAACGGTGATGTGTACATAATTAAGCATGATTTTAATACCTTTAAACTTACTTATTGTTTGATTTAAGTAAAATATGATTAAGAATTGGCTTAATTTTTTGTTTTGTGTTGTAGGAGCAAAAAAAAAAGAAGAAAATAGGAGAAAAAGATAAGAAATTCATTAAAAATGCTAAATTGCGGTGATTCTAGACCTTTCGATACTAATCAGATCATAAATCTCTCATATGAACTCGAATTGAAGGGCTTTAACTGCCTAGGAAAATCAAAGACAATAATCTACAATGCTTGGAAAATTTAGGAGAATTCGGAGTGTGACAATGCTTGAAAATCAACTGTGGTGCAACAAGTTGAATCCTTTCCTTTTGTCATTCATTGGGATATATCTCTCTTCTATTAGCTCCAATTAAGGTGATTCCAGTTGTAACATCCTAAGTCTCTAATAAAGTTAGATAAATCTAAGAATAAGTAGAAATGCATATGACAAAGAATTAAAATGCTTAGTTATATAACAATAAGGCCTTTATAAAATAGGTGACATGTAGTTAATCATGAATCATATAAATAAAATTCTTTGGAGCATAATGGATGGGGCGAAGATACAAATACATTTTTAAGACATTATTAATCTAGGATTAGTAGTAAATTAATGCAATATAAAAACAACTAAGGAGCTGCCAAGTAGCACCGCAAAATTTTAGCCACATAGTATGCCACATTGCCCATAGAATTATAGCCACCTTGCAGCCACCTTGTGTAACATCCTTAATTTCGTTTCTTTCATTAATAAAGATACATAAATATTTAATTAAAGAAATAAAATTTATTAGACAATTTTTAGATATCTAAAGAAATATTGTAACATCCCTAATTTCGTTTCTTTTATTGATAAAAGTACATAAATATTTAATTAAGGAAATAAAATTTATTAGACAATATTTTAGATATCTAAGGAAATATAATCCTTAGAAATTCTTCACCTTATGTATATGCATAGAAAATGTTTCTAACATTAAGAGAACAAATAAAGAGGGAAAACCTAATAGGAAAGAAATTAGAAATAACATACTAAAGAGATGCAAAATTCTTGGATAAGGAAGATAAATTTTTAGAAACAAGTAAATGTCTTAAAATTTCAAGAACATTGAATTAGGGTAATTTTTCCTAATTCAAGAACTAGAGTTACTAAGTTTAAAATCTTTACCCACACATTGGGCTTTTACCTATGGACACTTCATATAGAGTTTTTCCACTTCACATAAGTTTTTAGCAAGCCATTGGATAACCTAAGCAAGAAAAAAAACATAGACTTGGACTAGGATATAGTAATTGGACCAATAGCTCAAAAAAAATTATGAAAATGTGACCAAGCCCTCCAAGAAAGGTAGAATTTTATCCAAAGCAAAGAAAATGGGTAGGAATAAGCCCATAATGGGTAGGAATAAGCCTAAATCCAAGAGGAAAAATAAAATAAAATAAATTAGTTGATGATATAATAATGTAATAATAAAGATTAGGTTACATGGCATTAAGACAAAAATTTAGCAAGTGGTGTGATTCTACATTCATCATTTTGGCAAGTGGCATGATAATACAAGGCTTTAGGACAAAAACATCTATATCCTACACTCATAATTTTAGCAAGTGGTATGATAATACATGGCATTAGGACAAAACATTATTATCCCACACAAATAATATCAACCAAATAATGGATATTCAAGGGCTAGAAATTTGCCACCTAAAATGGCAAACCTATCATACTTGTTTAAGACAAAAGAAAATGGAAATGAATCCCTAAATCAAAGGGACCTTGTTCCTTATCTTAAGAACATATCATCATAATTTTCAAAATACAAATCTCCCTTTCCTATGCATATCTTGACTAAGGAAGAGGAAGACAAGAACATAAGTTGTTTGTTTTCCAAAAATTCAACAAAGTGTATCCTAATTGTGATAAGGTAGACCATGATCATGAAAGGTGCATTATTTGGTGGTCTATTTAAGCAAAATCCACCCCTACAACATTTTAATTTCGTCCAAGTGAGAAAGAGAGAGAAATAGAAGCAAGGTAGAGTGAGGAGAGGAGAAGAAAGGAAGGAAGAAGAAGGAGAAGTTTAGAAGGCTAAGAACTCAAGGTAAGCTTAACAATATTTCTTTTTGAAGAAAACTTTTGAAACTTATAATATTTATATGATATTTTGATCTTAGAACTTTGATGATTGGTCATGGATATTGCTATATCATGTTACATATTGATCTTGCATGTGATGTATGTTTGAATACTTAGGTTGGTGTAGATAGTTCTACATGGGTATGGCTATGGGTGTCCGAATTTTAAGCTTCGGTGTTTTAATTTCTGGGAATAATCTATAAGGAATTAAAATAAATGGTTAACATATGAATTATAGATATATGTGTCATGGAGTTTTAGCCACTGGAATCATTCAATTTAGAGTTCATATGAGGTAGATATGGTCCGATTAGTAAACAAAGATTAGAAAATGGTTAATCAGGGAAGAATATGTTAGGATAGCTTCGGTGTTTTAATTTCTGGAAAAATTCTATAAGGAATTAAAATAAAGTGTTAACATATGAATTATAGATATATGTGTCACCGATTTGTATCCACTGGAATCAATTAATTTGGAATTCTTATGAGGGAGATATGGACAAACTAGTAGGTAGAGGTCAGAACCTACCCGAGAAGAAATAACCTGTACTTTGAGGAAGTAATATCACCCATATTTATTACTAGTTTGCTGATATGATTAACATAATAGTTTTAGAAAATTGTCTTATTTTTCTATAGACACCAAGATCACCTCAATCAGAGTTAAAATGAGGGAGTTGTGATCTGATTAGCAAGGAACTAAATTTCATTTCTTTTCCATCGAAATGACCGAAACGTTTCTGTTTCCTGATTCACTGACACGAAACAGAGTTATCGAAACGAAACGAAGTATTTGTTAAAAAATAATGCTATTTTGATTAAAATTATTATGTTTCAAAATGTTTCGGTAGAAATATTCTTGTTTCAATAGAAATTTCGGTGGAAATACTTTTATTTCGAGTTGTTTCGATAGAAATACTTTTGTTTCGAGTTATTTCGATGGAAATATTTTTGTTTCGAGTTATTTTGATAGAAATATTTTTGTTTCGAGTTATTTTGATAGAAATACTTTATTTTCGAGTTATTTCAATGAAAATACTCTTGTTTCGAGTTATTTTAATGAAAATACTCTTGTTTCGAGTTATTTCGATAGAAATACTCTTATTTCGAGTTATTTCGATGGAAATACTCTTGTTTCGAGTTGTTTTGATAGAAAAATACTAAACTAATTTGAAAAATAAAAAAATTAACAATCTAAAAGTAGATAAAAGTAGCATTATATCACATCCAACACCAAGTTATTTTCTCTTACAATTCACAACATCTTTATTAACTTCATACTCTCTCCCTTTGTTCTCATAATATTATTTTCCTTCATTATCTTTATTTTAAAGAGAAAACAATAAAAATGATGAAAAGAGAGATTGAAAGACAAAGAGAGAGGAAGATATTTAAAGATAGAGATAGAATCATGATCGACAGAGAGAGAGACATAAATATAAATGTCAAAAAATAGTTAAAAAGAAGATGGAGAGATGGATGCAAAAGAGAGATTGTTGTCAAATGCTATTAGAATTTAAATTCGAGTCCCTACTGTAGTATCATGTTTACTTATTATTCAATTATAGACATTAATTCGAATTATTTTTAATATAATTTTATATTTCTATATCATTAATATTATGTTAAAAAAAATTAAATTAAAAAAAATATTATTTGAAATGTTTCTAAAAAAATCTTATATTTCTTCGAAATTTCCGAAACATTTGCGAAATGTTTCTGTTTCTGAAGTTACCGAAACGGTACCTCAAAACGAAATTTAGTACCTTGCTGATTAGTGAGCAAAGGTCACAGAACACGGCCAAGCCGTGTTCTGGGTGCTTCAAGCACGGGTTAGCCGTGTTCGGGGCTGTTTTTGAGTACATTTGAAGTATTTTTAAAGCATGGCCGTGTCCTGGAATAAGGCCAGACCGTGTTGGAAGCTAGTGAAGCCTATTTTTAATATTTTTCTACCCTAGATGAACCTCTTTAACTATAGGGTAATAGTAGAAATCAAATTGGGGAACAATGCTCTATATATTTATAAAAACATGTGTTGAAAATGATATAAATAAGAAGAAAATGACTAAGGCCAAGCATAAAGAGAAGGTTAGATATGATGAAAACCTGCATCAAGAAAATAAAGAAATAAAATTAATATTTAAAAAAGAAGACGAATCTTATAAATGACTAGTATATGCCATAGCTATTGCCATTATATGAACTTCTTACCATTTTAAGTGTGAAATTCTGACATGGAAATATTTTATAAAGTGATATTTGAAATGGTTATGTTCATGACATGATCACCAATGATTTATGGTAATAGTTATATTTTGATGAACATACTTGTTATTGAAAACATATTTTTGGCTATCATTGTGAAAAGAAAAGAAATGAGCACGGTCACATGGCAATCTGTGTGGTGCACCAATAGGGGACGCCCTACCAACGGTTATGATTATGATTATGAGAAAAGAAAGAGAAAGTGTGCCATGTCGGACGGAGCGAGAAAAGCCCGTATCGGAGAGTAGAGGATACTCACCCTGACCAGGGTAGCTTGAAATGAGAATAAGTTGTTGGTCATCATATGATATTCTGAAAATAGTTAATCTTGTCATACATATCATTATTGTATGATTCTTATGTG
Organism: Gleditsia sinensis; assembly: GCA_037074535.1. Lineage (NCBI taxonomy): Eukaryota > Viridiplantae > Streptophyta > Magnoliopsida > Fabales > Fabaceae > Gleditsia > Gleditsia sinensis. The sequence continues at coordinate 44,885,306 of CM073465.1, read as the reverse complement.
CATAGATATAACGCATTCATGTGACCAAAGATATTTTCTGTAGTTTATACAGCTGAACATGACGTGATGAGCTATATTGATGATGATTTATTGTTGAACTTACTGGGATTTAATTCTCACTATATTTTCATATCATGTTCAGAAAATTAGTTATGCAGATTTTTCTATAGCTCTGGCTTTTAGTGCACGTTGGATCGAGTACTTTATTTTGGACAGATCCAAGAAGAAAATAAAATGTTTGTGGTCGAGTTGGCTTAGATCCCGGTGAAAGTGCAACCACCCGCACCTGTATCTCTGGAATTGGTCAACCAGAATAAATAAGATGTAGATTTTTATGTGCTTGATATGTTGTACGTATGTTTTGATTAATGACATGTATGTGAACTCTGTATTGAATAAATTCCAGATGACGATGTCAAAAATTCAGACAAAAAGAATCGTTGGAAAGAAGAAGTGCTCAGTAATGCCACGACCTTCGTTTCGCGTGATTCCAACTTTTCGGCGGTAGAATCGGGCCGCCAACAAACCCTAGATATCAATTTCGTGCATCCGGACGACAGTGGAGAAAATTATAAAAAGTGGACTTCTTGGAAAGAATAAGTGCTCAGTAACGCCACGACCTTCGTTTCGTGTGGTTCCGACTTTCCGGCGGTAGAATAGGGCCGCTGATGTGATCTTAATTAAGCATGATTTTAATACCTTTATGCTTACCTTTTGTTTGATTTAAGTAAAATATAATTAGGAATTAGCTTAGTTTTGTGTTTTGTGTTGTAGGAACAAAGGAAGAAGAAAATGGAAGAAAAATAGAAGAAAATCATGAAAAATGCTTATTTCTGACCTTTCGTCACTAATGGAAGCATATCTCACTCATTTGAGCTCCGATTGAGCTGATTCCAGCGGCTATGGAAAGAAGAAACATAGACCTACAACTTTCGTGTTTGGCACTTTGGCAAAATCCGGCGTTTTCTAGGCTCCGCGGCGCTCACAATACAGCGCCGCGGCGGCCCGTCATGGATGTCTCGTAGAGCCGCGGCGCCCTTGCCCCAGAACCACGAGTGCCGCGGCGCTGCATGGGTGCGCTGCGGCACCCCGTGGATGAAATTTCGCAGCGCCGCGGCGCCGCCGCTCTGGAAGTCGCGATTTTAGGGTTTTTTCGCCTGATTTAAAGCCCAATTGATGGAGATTTGAAAAAAAAAAACTTTCCTACTTCGACTAGGAGGGTTTAATCGATAAAAAGGAAGGAAAGTAAGCAGAGAAGGTATCCATTCATTCAGCAAAGAATTCATTCAAGTTCTCAACTCTTTTCTTTACTTCTTGTTTAGTTTTCTATGGCCCTGCGCAGCTAATTTTCTTTAGTTGGTTGAGGGAGATTGAAACCTCAAGGGATTTGATGTCATTGTGAGATACGGATTTGATTTCATTGCATTCAATCTTAACCGGGTATTGTTTATTCATCTGTTCTTGTTTTCTTAATATTATGCATGTGATTGCTAGGAGGCCTACTAGTATATTGTATGTGTAGCTGCTGAATTAGGTTTTGAACAAAGCTTTTATTACTTGATTCGTGAAGCAAATAGGATTAAGGATTTTGGATTATAAATCGTTAACCCTATGATGAATATCAACTAAATTGAATATAACCGATGTGCTTGTATTCGTTTAGCTCTATTAGTTTCTCTTGTTCTTCATGCGGTTAATAAGTTATGCTTTACCGATGTGCTAAAGGATTGCTCGTTAATTAGAGTATAATTAGTGCGCTTGTCATTAATTTACTAGGCTTAAGGAGGAACTGGGATAGAATCCCAATGATAGATATTTGGTTTAAGATTGATAATTTTGTCAATGATCAATGCAATCCCTTGATGGTGAATATCGACCGAAACCAACGCTTTTCTCATTAATCACTTTCTCTCAATTATTTTTGCTATTGTTTACTTAATTTTAATTGCGACTCTCAATCCCCCCTTTCTGAATCACATAAGGTAATTCCAGTCTCTGTGGGATCGACCCTTACTCCCACTACTACAGGTTAGTGTTGAGGTAAGGTTTTAATTTGGGCGTGCCTGCGACAGTGCGCACCAAATTTTGGCGCCGTTGCCGGGGACTGCGTCAATTTACCTTTTGTGATTTTTTTTTTCTTTTCTTTTTGTTCATAACTTTGAATATGGCAGCCAATTTTCAACAATTTGGCACTAGGCTGGGCTCTCCATTAAGATATGCTGGTGAGGTATGTAGTTCTTCCCTTGAAGAGCAACTTGCAAATTTAACTTCTCTTGTTCATCAACGTGTAGAAAATATGCAAAAAGAGAAGTGCTATGGAAATTATTCAGCCATAGGGCATCCTTCTATTGGGTACCCAACTTTCTATGATGAGTCATTTGAGCAGGTAAATATGGTTAATAGTTTCCATGAACCACAACAAGTGAGGTATGATTCCTATTCAAACATGTACAATCCTGGATGGAAGGATCATCTTAACTTCAGGTATGGGAATGCACAAAATAGTCCTGTAGAACAAAATTTTGCAAATTTTCAGCATACCCAACAGGCCTATTATACTAGACAATCTGCATATCAGGATTTTCAGGTAAGTAGTTCTTTAGAAGATATTGTTGAATCTCTTACACAAAATACTCATCAATTTCAACAAGAGGTAAGGGCCAGCATTGAAAGCTTAACAAATCAAATTGGGCAATTAGCAACAACAGTCAGCAGGTTAGAGTCTCAAAATTCAGAAATTGAAAGTCTAGCCCCAGCATCGTTAAAGCAAAAGGAAGAAAATTCTGCACTAAATGAAAAAGATGACTTGGAAGTTGACACTAGTAAGCCTACTAGGAAAGAGGTTATGGAATGTACCCTAAACGTCAAATTCGACGAGAATGTTATAGTAGGAGAGGAAGCACCAGAAGTGCAGCAAATAGGTAAGGATTTTTCTATGTTGTTATCAATTTCTAATAAGATGCATGTACCTTCTATTTTGCAGTATTCTGACCTAGGCTTAAAGAGCCTCCCTAGCCATTTAAAGGGCATATACAGTGGAGAACCACCCGCAGTTATAACTTCAGATAAATATGCCCTACTCAAAGATAGAGGAAAGTTACCGCATGTTTTGGTAGAATCTCAAAAGGATGAAATTAAATTAGATGCCAAAAGCTACTCAAGACATCGGTTATTTCCAGGTAAGTTGAGTTCTCATTTAATTAAATCTTTGACTAATGCTAACTTCCCTCTTCATAATGCAGCTGAACCTCAGAATTCTGTACATTCAAAGGCAAGCCAATTCAAAGTTGACATCAAGGATCCTCCTTGAATGACATAAGGAGCCTTGAGTTGAGCCAACGACGTTAAACAAAGGCGCTTATTGGGAGGCAACCCAACATAAAAAGAAAAAGAAAAGTGGGAATCAGAGATATTCATGGTCCAGTAATACAACATGCGCATTCCACTCCAAACAAATTCAGGGAAGTTCACTTAACTCATTTTTTTTTCTCTATCTTTCCTTAATTCTTATCTTTCTTTTACATTGAGGACAATGTAAAGTTTGAGTGTGGGGGTGGAAGTTTATTTGTCTGAATCATTGTGACCCTATTATGAGCATCAATTTTCTGTTTTTCACTATTTATGCACTTTTATTGCTTTTAGCAAGTTGAGTGATTGTGTGAGTATTCAATTTATGTTTTAGGATGTTAGGCACAACCAACAGCCAATGATATGACTATCCAAATTTTTTTTAGCTCTTGAAAAATGTAGAAACTTCATGATTGTATGCGATTTTATCCCTTTTGCAATTTATTACTTTTGACTTTAGAATCCTGAAATATTTTGCACAATAAATTTGGGCATTCGATTTATCTTTTACTTAGAAAATGTTTATATAATTCAAAAATATGTAATGATCTCAACAGGATTCTATAACTTATTTGAATGCTGCTTGAGGCGAAATCCTAGGTTAATACTATTATTTAGGAGATGATTTAGGCATTATTGGATAGATTGAGCCTTTCTAGACTAACCTACACAATGAAATATCCTTAGTTCCTCTATTTTGAGCTTAATGAACTTTTTCTTCTAAAAATCACAAATGAGCCGAAAGCCAAATTTTGTATGAATATCCTTATTTTTGATCCTATTCACTCACTCCATGATTATTTTTCTGAATACTTGTTTTGTAGAGCTTAAATTGACAAAAGGATGGAAGGGTGGAGCAAGGAAAAGAAAAAAATTATGCAAAGAAGAGAGAAGAAATATCCAAAGAGGATAAAAGCAAATTTTATGGCTGAAAGAGAAAAAAAAATTGAGAATCAAAGAAAATGATGGATCAAATTCAATTGAAACAAGAAAATGAGTGTGGGGGAAAATCTCCCCAAATTTATAAAAGCTCAATAGATCATATTTAGTCATGTGGTGTTGGGTGATTGAGCCTACATTTGTATCCTTTATCCCACCTTATATCCTGGCCACATTACAAGCTAATTAAAGTCCTATTGATCCTAGAAGTAGTTTTGGCCTACATTAGTGGAGAGTGGCATGAAGAATAAGCATATGAAAATCCTAAACTACTTAGAGATCTACAACCAAAATTTTGGGATATATAAACTCATCTGGGTAAAAGGAAATTTAATGGCTCAAAACACACACACACTTGGGATTCAAGAGGATAAAATAATGAATTACATTTGGGTTAATTTTGTGTATGATTATGATCTTTCGAAATTTTTCTCGAACATATTTTTATGATATGAGGCAGAAAGTTGGGTAAGCCTAACACTTACTACATATATTGATTTTTGTTTTTATCTTTAGGGATTATTTTGCTTGAGGACAAGCAAAAGGTTGAGTGTGGGGGTATTTGATGTGATCTTAATTAAGCATGATTTTAATACCTTTATGCTTACCTTTTGTTTGATTTAAGTAAAATATAATTAGGAATTAGCTTAGTTTTGTGTTTTGTGTTGTAGGAACAAAGGAAGAAGAAAATGGAAGAAAAATAGAAGAAAATCATGAAAAATGCTGATTTCTGACCTTTCGTCACTAATGGAAGCATATCTCACTCATTTGAGCTCCGATTGACGGTGGTGAAAATTATAAAAAGTGGACTTCTTGGAAAGAAAAAGTGCTCAGTAACGGCACGACCTTCGTTTCGTGTGATTCTGACTTTTCGGGGGTCGAATCGAGCTGCCGAGAAACCCTAGATGCCATTTTCGTGCATCCAGATGACGGTGGCAAAAATTCAGACAAAAAGAATTGTTGGAAAGAAGAAGTGCTCGGTAATGCCACGACCTTCGTTTCGCGTGATTCCAACTTTCCGGCGGTAGAATCGGGCCGCCGACAAACCCTAGATGTCAATTTCGTGCATCCGGACGACGGTGGAAAAAATTATAAAAAGTGGACTTCTTGGAAAGAATAAGTGCTCAGTAACGCTACGACCTTCGTTTCGTGTGGTTCCGACTTTTCGGCGGTTGAATAGGGCCGCCGAGAACCCCTAGATGCCATTTTCGTGCATCCGAATGATAGGGGCAAAAATCCAAACAAAGGGACTCATTGCAAAGAAGAAGTACTCAGTAACACCACGACTTTCGTTTCCCGTGATTCTGACTTTTCGAAGGTCGAATCGGGCCGCCAAGAAAACCAAGATGCCATTTTCGTGCATTCGGATGACGGTGGCAAAAATCAAAACAAAGGGACTTGTTGGAAAGAAGAAGTGCTCAGTAATGTCACGACCTTCGTTTCGCGTGATTCCAACTTTCCGGCGGTAGAATCGGTCTGCCGACAAACCCTAGATTCCAATTTCGTGCATCCGGATGACGGTGGCGAAAATTATAAAAAGTGGACTTCTTGGAAAGAAGAAGTGCTCAGTAATGGCACGACCTTCGTTTCGTGTGATTTTAACTTTTCGGGGGGCAAATCAAGCCGCCGAGAAACCCTAGATGCCATTTTCCTTACCAAAGAATTTCACCTCTATTTAGAAATAACATACTAAAGAGAGGTGAAATTCTTTGGTAAGGAAGATAAATTTTTGTGAAGTAAGTAAAGGTCTTAAAATTTCAAGAAGATTGGATTAGGGTAATTTTTCCTAAATTCAAGAGTTAGAAATTTCTAAGTTTAACATCTCCACACATTAATTGGGCTTTCACCTATGGGCACTTCATATAGAGTTTTTCCACTTCACATAATTTTCTAGCAAGACCATTGGATAACCTAAGCAACAAATAAAACATAGACTTGGACTATGATATAGAAGTTGGATCGGTAGCCCAAAAATTATGAAAATGTGACCAAGCCCTCCAAGAAAGGTAGAATTTTATCCAAAGCAAAGGAAATGAGTAGGAATGAGCCCAAATCCAAGAGGAAAATAAAATAAAATAAATCATGTGATGAAATAATAGTGTAATAATAATAAAGATTAGATTACATGGCATTAAGATAAAAATTCAGCAAGTGGTGTGATATCCTACATTCATAATTTTAGCAAGTGGTATGATAATATATGGCATTAGGACAAAACATCTTATCCTACACTCATAATTTTACCAAGTGTTGGAAATTTGCCACCTAAAAAGGTAAACCTATGATATTTGATTAAGACAAAAGAAAAAGGAAATGACTCCCTAAATCAAAGGGACCTTGTCCCTTATCTTAAGAACATATTATCATAATTTTCAAAATAAAAATCTCCTTTTCCTATGCATATCTTGACTAAAGAAGAGGAAGACAAGAACATGAGTTGTTTGTTTTCCAAAAATCAACCAAGTGCATCCTAATTGTGATAAGGTAGACGCATGATCATGAAAGGTGAATTATTTGATAGTCTATTTAAGCAAAACCCACCCTTATAACACTATAATTTCGTCCAAGTGAGGAAGAGGAAAAATATAAGCAAGGTAGAATGAGGAAAGGAGAGGAAGAGAGGAGGAAAGAGGAAGGAGAAGTCTAGAAGACTAAGTGCTCAAGAAAACTAGTTTTGCATATTTTCTTTGACTTTGTCTCTTCGTGTACGTTGGATTGAGTTACATTATATTGGACAAATCCCAAAAATTTATAAGGTGTTCGTGGTCGAGTTGACTAAGATTCTGGTGAAGGTGCAACCACTAGCACCCATATTCCCCGAACTTGTCAACAAGGATGAATAAGATGTAGACATATATATATATATATATATATATATCTGTGTGTGTGTGTGTGATTTGTGTAAAGATGTTGTTAATTAATGATGTATAAACCTTAATTGTGTTTGGTTAAATTAATTGAATGTTATTATGAGTTAAATAAAGGTAATGACTTCATGGGATTTTAATATATGTATTTATGTATAAAAAAATGGAGTCATTACATAATTGGTATCAGAGCAGGTCGATCCTATATGGCCAGTGGTTGGATGGTTATCTAAATCGATCTTATAGTGTGTTGAGTATGTTGTGGTTGTGCTATGTAGGGGATCAGTGATTTCATATAGGTAAGAAATGACTAGTGTTTCCTATCTATATGCCGAGGTGGTGTTATGACTGCTATTAAATATTTTTGAAATTAACTATTGGGATTGATCACCTCAATAGCAAGATAACTTTATTTTTACCAAAATAGGAAACGGCACCACCAAGGAGGAATCCGGAAAACAATGTGGAGGAAACTCTACACAATCTGACCACAACAATTTGAGACCAAGTCACGACTAGCAACCAAATTCTACAATACCTTCAGAATGCTAATAACCCGAATGGTGAGAATGGTGTTAATAACCGGATGACAGAGAATGATAACGGAATATCTGAGTTCCTAAGGACTAGACCACCTTGTTTTCAAGGTGGCTTTGACCCAATTGTAGCTTAAAGCTGGATAACGGAACTAGAGAAAATCTTTAAAGTGATGGGTTGCACTAAGGAGCAGCAAGTTATCTTTGCTGAATATATGCTGAAAGATGAAGCAGAATACTAGTGGCGTGGAGCTAAAGAACTTTTAGCTCACTAGGGAAGGCAGATCACCTGGCAGGTGTTCAAAGACACCTATTTAGAAAAGTACTTCCTAAGTACTTTGCGGGCAGAGAAGGAGATTGAATTTCTCCAATTCAGACAAGGCAACATGACCATAGACCAATACATCGCGAGGTTCGAGGAATTGTCTAAGTTCTCCTCTTACCTACGATTTAACCCCGATGAAGCATAGAAGGCTGTTAAATTTGAAGCAGGATTGAACCCAGACATAAGGAATACTATTGTAGCTATGGAGACTAGGGAGTTTATACCTCTAATAAATAAATGCAGACTCCTGGAAAAGAGCTTAAGGGCAGTGGAGGATGAAAAACAAAGACGGAACTTCTAGAAAAGGAAGAATAGGCCACAAAACTCTGGCAGAAATGTCAGAGGAAAAAGATAGGGTACTGGAAAGAGGCCAATGACTGTAAGTTCCTGTCCCTTCCAACAAAACTTTTCCACAGTCAAGTGTACTAAGTGTGGGTGTATGCATAGTAACCGGCCACGCTACATAAGATCAAATGTTTGCTTCAATTATGTACAGAAGGGTCATTTTGCAAAGAATTGCCTACAAAATTTGAGGAAGCAGCCGAAACAGAAGCCTCAGGTGAAAGGAAGGGTTTTCACCCTGAGCGGCCAAGAGGCAACTCAATTCCCAGAAATGATCCAAGGTACATGCTATATCTATGGATTTGCTCTTATGGTGTTGTTTGACTCTGGTGCTAGTCATTCTTTTATCTCAGAAGAATGTATTAGGGAGCTTCAGTATCCTATTTCTGAAACCCCCTATGAGCTATCTGTAGTAACTCCCATAGGGGAAAGGGTCTTAACTTTATCTGTATGTAAAGACTATCAAGTCACTATTTAGGAGAAAAAAATTTCTATAGACCTCATCTATCTACCTTTAAAAGGTATTGACGTCATTCTAGGGTTAGACTGGATGTCTAGAAATCGGGTCTTGCTGAATTGTTGCAACAAGACCATTGAATTTTTTCCTCCTACTTCAGAAGAAGAGGTGCAGTTATTGATGCTTAATGCCAATCAAGTCAATAGGGAGTTGAAGAATGGAGCACTTGGATACATTCTCTTGCACTTAGCAAATCTAGAAGTTGAATCGAAGCTTGGTGAAATCCCCATAGCCAACAAGTTTCTTGTAGTATTTCCATAAGATATTCTAGGCTTACCTCCCAAGAGAGAGATAGAGTTTTCTATTGATCTCTTACTTCGAACAGGGCCTATCTCTATTGCACCTTATAGAGTGGCCTCAAAGGAACTATAGGAACTTAAGAAACAGTTGGAGGAATTGTTAGATAAGCAATTCATTAGACCAAGTGTGTCACCTTAGGGAGCTCTTGTATTGTTTGTTAAGAAGAAATACAAAACCCTGAGACTATGTACAGATTACATACAGCTAAAGATGGTGACTATCAAAAATAAGTATCCTCTCCCTAGAATAGATGATTTATTATATCAACTAAAGGGAGCCTCCATCTATTCTAAAATTGACTTAAGATCGGGATACCATCAGATTAGGATCAAGGAGGAGGATGTACCAAAAATAGCCTTCAGAACTAGGTATAGGCACTATGAGTTTCTCGTAATGCCCTTCGGGTTGACAAATGCACCTACAATTTTCATGGATTACATGAATCACATTTTTTGACCCTACCTAGATCAATTTGTGGTAGTGTTCATTGATGACATCTTGATATATTCTAAAAGTGAGAAAGAACATGAACAACATCTCTAAATCGTGCTGCAAGTGCTGAAAGAGAAAAAGTTGTATGCCAAATTAGAGAAGTGTGAATTTTGGTTGATGGAGGTGAAGTTTCTCGGACATGTCATCTCTAATAGAGGGGTAGCCGTAGACCCTAGCAAGACAGAAACTGCAATTCAATGGGAAAGACCAAAGACGGTTACTGAAGTTAGAAGTTTCTTAGGTTTTGCAGGATACTATAGGAAGTTTATACAAAACTTCTCTCATATAGCTTTGCCATTGACTAAATTGACCAGGAAGGGAAGTCCTTTCAAATGGACTAATCAATGTGAAGCTAGTTTTCAGAAGCTTAAGAAAAGATTGACCATTCCTCCTGTTTTAATTATTCTAAACCCCACCGAACATTTTGAAGGGTATAGTGACGCTTCAAAGAAAGGGCTAGGGTGTGTGCTAATGCAAGACAAGAGAGTAGTTGCTTATGCCTCTAGGCAACTAAGACCTCATAAAGGAAATTATCCAACCCATGATCTTAAATTGGCAACGGTGGTGTTTGCCTTAAAGATTTGGCGACATTATTTGTATGGTGCAACATTTGAAGTATACTGTGATCATAAGAGTCTTAAGTACCTTTTTGATCAGAAAGAGTTAAATATGAGACAACGAAGATGGGTAGAATTTCTCAATGACTACAAGTTTGAGATAAAGTATTATCCAAGAAAAGCTAATGTTGTAGCTGATACCTTGAGTTGAAAATCTCTACACATGGGTCAGATGATGGTGTATAAGATGCAAATGCTAGAGGAGTTTCGAAATTTGAAGTTAGCAACTACTCTTACTCCAAAGAAGCTAATCATTAATGATTTAAGTATAAGGTGTGACCTTAGAGCCCAAATCAAAGAAGCTCAAGTTCACGACCAATACGTACAGGATCATAAAGATCAAGGTAATGTTTTTGTCATGGAAGATGGAGCAATCATGTATCAAGGAACGATTTTTGTCCCTTAAGAACGAGAGTTGAGGACTAAGATCTTGCAAGAAGCACATCAGAGTCAATACACGATCCATCCTGGATGCACTAAAATGTACCAGGATTTAAAGAGGATATATTGGTGGCCAGGGATGAATAAGGACATTGCTGAGTTTGTGGCAAAATGTCTCATTTGTCAGAAGGTGAAGGTAGAGCATCAAAAGCCAGCATAATTTTTACAACCTCTTGAGATCCCTAAGTGGAAATAGGACAGTATTTCGATGGACTTTGTGGTGGACTTACCCAAGACTTTAGTTGGACATGACCCTATATGGGTAATAGTTGACAGATTAACTAAATATGCTCACTTTTTAACCATAAAAATTAACCATTCACTGGATAAATTAACCAAATTGTACGTCTAGTAAATAGTTAAACTGCACGGAATTCCCTTAAATATCATTTCTAATAGATATCCGAGATCTACGTCAAGGTTTTGGATGGTGTTGTAGGAAGCTTTTGGTACCCGATTGCGGTTCAGTACTGCCTACCATCCTCAGACTGACCGAAAAATAGAACAGACCATTCAAACCCTAGAAGATATGTTGAGGGCCTGTGTGATAGAGCAAGGTAAAGGATGCGATAAGTACCTACCTTTAATGGAGTTTGCTTATAATAGTAGCTATCACTCTACTATTAAGATGACCCCCTATGAAGCTTTATATCGTAAGAAGTGCCGATCTCCACTATGTTGGTTTGAGGTAAGAGAAAAGAAGTTGTTGGGTCCTGATCTAGTTCAACAAACCACTGAACAAATTAGGATGATATGAGACAAAATACTTACAGCTCAGAGTCGGCAAAAGAGTTACTATGATAAGAGACATAGACCTCTGGGGTTTGAGGAAAGAGACCATGTATTTCTGAAACATTCCCAGACTACTGGAGTTGGTAGGTCTCTCAAAACTAGAAAGCTAAGTCTGCGATTTTTGGGACCCTACCAAATTTTGAAGAAAGTGGGAACATCAGCATATCAAGTTGCCCTCCCACCTAATTTGTCCAACCTACATAATGTTTTCCATGTATCACAACAATGTAAGTATCTTCCAGATTCCTCACATATAATACGGGATAAACCAATCCAAATAAAGGAGAACATGACATACCAGCTAGTACCTGCAACCATATTGAACACCAACGTGAAGCAACTGAGAAATAAAACCATTTCCTTGATTAAGGTGTTATGAGAAGGATTGACTCCGAAAGAAGCAACTTGGGAGCTGGAAGGAGTCATGAGGAAGAAATATCCACAAATGTTCTTATTAGGTAATTTCTGAAATTTTAAGGACAAATTTCTTTTTGGGGGAGAGAAATGTAACATCCTTAATTTCGTTTCTTTCATTAATAAAGATACATAATTATTTAATTAAGGAAATACAATTTATTAGACAATTTTTAGATATCTAAGGAAATATAATCCTTATAAATTCTTCACCTTATGTGTATACATAGAAACAAAATTTCTAACATTAAGGGAACAAGTAAAGAGAGAAAACATAATAGGAAAAATTAGAAATAACATACTAAAGAGAGGCGAAATTCTTTGATAAGGAAGATAAATTTTTGTAAAGTAAGTAAAGGTCTTAAAATTTTAAGAAAATTGAATTAGGGTAATTTTTTCTAAATTCAAGAGTTAGAAATTTCTAAGTTTAACATCTCCACCCATAAATTGGGCTTTCACCTATGGACACTTCATATAGAGTTTTTCCACTTCACATAAGTTTCTAACAAGCCCATTGGATAACATAAGCAAGAAATAAAACATAGACTTGGACTAGGATATAAAAGTTGGACCAGTAGCCCAAAAATTATGAAAATGTCACCAAGCCCTCCAAAAAAGGTAGAATTTTATCCAAAGCAAAGGAAATGGGTAGGAATGAGCCCAAATCCGAGAGGAAAAATAAAATAAAATAAATCAAGTGATGAAATAATAGTATAATAATAATAAAGATTAGGTTACATGGCATTAAGACAAAAATTCAGCAAGTGGTGTGATATCCTACATTCATAATTTTAGCTAGTGGTATGATAATACATGGCATTAAGACAAAATATCTATATCATACACTCATAATTTTAGCAAGTGGGTAATAATATATAGCATTATGACAAAACATTCTTATCCTACACAAATAATTTTAGCTAAGCAAGGAAGATTCAAGGGTTGGAAATTTGCCACCTAAAAAGGCAAACCTATGATACTTGATTAAGACAAAAGAAAAAGGAAATGAATCCCGAAATCAAAGGGACCTTGTCCCTTATCTTAAGAACATATTATCATAATTTTCAAAATACAAATCTACTTTTCCTATGCATATCTTGACTAAAGAAGAGGAAAACAAGAACAAGAGTTATTTGGTTTCTAAAAATCAACCAAGTGCATCCTAATTGTGATAAGGTAGACGCATGATCATGAAAGGTGAATTATTTGATAGTCTATTTAAGCAAAACCCACCATTATAACATTATAATTTTGTCCATGTGAGGGAAAGGAAAAATATAAGCAAGGTAGAGTGAGGAAAGGAGAGGAAGAGAGGAAGAAAGAAGAAGGAGAAGTCTAGAAGACTAAGTGCTCAAGAAAACTAGTTTTGCATATTTTCTTTGACTTTGGCTCTTCGTGTACGTTGGATAGAGTTACCCTATATTGAACAGATCCTAAAAATTTATAAGGTATTCGTGGTCGAGTTGGCTAATATTCTGGTGAAGGTGCAACCACCCGTACCCGTATTCCCGGAACTTGTCAACAAGGATGAATAAGATGAAGAAATATATGTGTGTGATTTGTATATAGATGTTAATTAATGATGTATAAACCTTAATTATGCTTGGTTAAATTAATTGAATGTTATTATAAGTTAAATAAAGGTAATGACTTCATGGGATTTTAATATATGTATTTATGTAATAAAAAATGGAGTTGTTACACCTTGCACCTACCAAAGAATGCCACATTACCCACAAAGTTGCAGCCACATAGCATGCCACATTGGCCACAATGTTGTAGCCACCTTGTACCTACCAAAGCATACCATATTGCCCACAAAGTTGCAGCCACATAGCATGCCACATTTCTCACAAAATTTCAACCACCTTGCAGCCACCTTACACCTACCAAAGTATGCCACATTTTCCACAAAGTTGTAGCCACATAGCATGCCACATTGGCCCCAAAATTGCAGCCACCTTGCACCTACCAAAGCATGCCACATAGCCACAAAAACTTCAGCCAAAATCAACCAAGAAAAACACTAACTTTTAGCAAGAAAATCCTGCCACATAGCCATAAACATTTCAGCCATATTCCAGCCAAGAAATTGCCACCCATTTCAACCATATTTCTGCCCACAATTAGAAAAATAATGCAAAGATTGCTGCCACCACACCATGCTCTGCATCCTCATGCCCTCCCTGCAGAAACCACAAGGGAATCCCTACAAAACATAGCCCTCATTTTCCTTGAGTGTTGGAAACCAACGGCTAGCACTATGCATTATTTTGAGCAGCAAATTCAAACCACCCATTCCTCATGCAATCAACACCAAGAGGGAGAGAAGGCAGCTAGAAAACCTAGAACCAAAGGCGGAGAACAACCAGAAAAATGTAGTTAAGTTGCAACGGAAACCAAGAGGAGAAGCAAGCTAAAATTTGAGAGCCAAAAGAGTATTTCTGCACAAGGTGAGTTTCCCCTCTTGAAGAAAGTTGATTTGTAGTGATTTGAACTCATTTTGGGTTCTGCATAACTGATTCTATGCAGGATGTTAAAGTTGAAAACATGGAACTCTAGTGGTAGGGAACAATTGTTGCCATCTAAGTAACAAACATGCTGAAGCACCACACATTTTGCACCTAAAATTTTTAGGCCATGTGGTCTTGGACTATTTGATTAGGTAAATGACCTTTAAAGTCTCTAATATTTGGTGAGAAAAGTCTTGAAACATTTATAATCAATTCTGGAAATTTAAGTGATTTTTGAGCACCTACAAATAGGCCATTTACAATCGAAACTCTGTTGAGAAAAATCTGCTGGACAACTTAGGCTATTGATGGAAATACTAAACATTGAAGGGGTTAAATGTTGAATTTTCATATGAAAATTTTATGACATGATATTGGGATCCACATTAAGGACCATAACTAATTTTAGAGAATTATAGGGAGGTTAAGGCATAGACTAAAATATTGAATTTCGATGGGACATGAATTAAGTCAGAACAGACTAAAACTGGGGACAGCCATAAAACGTGTCTTATTTGAGAGGTCAAATGACTTATTTTATACATGGAAAACATAATAGAAATGGAATTGAAACCAATATGAACTGTTCTGGGTTATAGAAGTAGTTCTTGGGGTGAATGGAAGATTTAAGGCCTGAGAGAACCACGAAATAAAATAGACATGTAGAGGAACCTCCATGGATAATTTTAGAATTTTTAGAGGATTTTTGTCATATTTAATAATAACCTCAAATCTGAACAGAATAACAACTTTGTTTTGGATAACAGAAGCTCTTAATCTAGAGACTTATGATTTTAGGTGCTAATATGCATGAATTAACCAAAAGCTCTTATATTTTTTAGTTTAAGTTGTTGGTAGTAACATTGGAAGCCTAGGAAAGGAAGTGATTATGCAAGAATTGAGGTAGCTAGCTTTTCCTTAAAATACTCTTTATGTTTATGAACTTGAATTTATCAATTTCACTGGTTGCCTGACTTTTATACTATGATGAATGATGGTCTAAAGATATGTTATGTATGCATTCTCGGAAATTAAGGGGTGCCCAAGTTGTGCCAAGTAAGCCCCATTTCCCCGACGTAATGGCATAACCCTTTAGTAAGTATGGGACTGCATTGGATAAGTACACCAAAATGTTATAGGTCCCTAGTATGACCAAGATGATGTATGTATGTATGGTCAGTGCTTATATTTCAGTGAAATAAATTGAGATGTTTTAAGGAATGGAATGTATACTATTTTTTTGAAAAATTAGTTAGCTATTGAGATTGTGATGCGTTCCTTTATACGAAGAAACGGAGTGTTTGGTGAAAGTAAGGATCGTCTTGAAAATTCAACGGATGTTTGATCGCCATGAGTTACCTCGATAAGATCGGATTCCATTCTTTACCCAAGAACTAAGGGAAGCTCTCACTTTATGAGAAAACTCAATCTTTAGTAATCATCAAAATTTGTTTAATACATGAACTTAAAGAACTCTTAAATAGACAATCAATTCTAACCCTAGTAGGAAAGCCAAAAGGCCTTAAACTCCTAATTGGACTTCTAATAGAATATGGCCCAAATAACATTAATTATCTGGCCCAACTAAACTAATAAAAACAAACCCATAATTAAAATACTATTTGGGCTACATAAAGAATGGGCCCAAATACTAATAATATCCAAAACAAAACATTTAAACTAAAGCCCATAATACATCTTTAAATCAATGCAGATTTGAGCTAGTTATCTTCAAGATCCAACAAACTTTATTGGGCCTCCGGACTTCCCTCTTTAATTCCATCCTCAAGGCTGCAAAGTGTGGCCCACTTGATGTCTTGACTTGACCTAATGACTTCCTCTTTAGCCCGCACATCCAAGATCAAGCCCAGTAAAGCTTCTTTGGCCTGCTTCACCCTGCTCCTAGTCATTGGACCGCCTATCCCTTGCAAAGGATCTTGGGAACGGTTTATAGTAGTTTTGACAGCACCTTGATCTCCATCAGATTGTCATCTCGTCTTTTTATGTCCACATAATCACATTCCAGGTACTCCAGCAAGAGGTGAACAACTGGGGTCTCAAGGTTGACTCATCAGAATATGGATATGGATTGTATATTTTCTTGTTGTGTAATATATGTAGAATGGCTTAGTTGAGTGCCAAGTCCCTTTTAGATAGCTCGTAATGTGATGTAAAATAAGTTATGGACTATACACTTTTCTTTATGGCATGAGAGTTTTTTGTTGTAACTAATGCATATCACGCCTAGTTAGTTTCCTATAAGGAAATAGAATTTTAAAATGCTAACAATATAAGTGAATTGGTTAATTTATGAGTTAGGTAGACATTGCTAGAAATTTATACATAAGAAAAAAAATATATATATATATATATATATATATAAATATATATATATATATATATATATATAATACTAAATTCTCTTGAGGAAAATATTCTATGATGTGGATGTATAAAATAAGATGCTAGTCAGTAGGTGTTGACACCAGTGGCTATAAAAAGATAAGAGAAAGAGCTACAACTTCAATGCTGACCACTTTTGCAAATTCTGGAAATATCAAAGTGTCACGGCATTATGTAACTTGCTAATGGAGTTGTACATACCGCCGTGGCCCTCACCTTCGCGGCATGGAATTTAACATGATTTTCACTACAAGAAATCAACTTTTCAATGGCGACTATGGGTAATTATCACTAAAAAGCACCTTTAGTGGTGACTTTATTGAGTCAACACTAAAAGTGGAGAATTTTTTCAGAAGGACTTTGAGTGGCGACCATAGGTGGCCACTGAAAGTTAAAAGTTCACTTTTTAACACATTTGAATAAAATATATTTTTAGTGAAACTCTATAAACTTTAGTTACAAGAAAAGAAAATGTGTTAAATATTAATTAATAAAATAAATTTAAATTTATTTAACATAAGTTGATTTTTAGTTAAATATAAATTGATAAAGTAAAATTTTAAACAATCAAGTTAAAAATGTATATATATTTGAAAAATCAAAACATTTATTTACTTAAAAGTAAATGATAAAATTTTTTATTGTTATTAAAATAAATTAAAGAAAAACGTAAAAAAAAAATTCAAAATACGCCAACATGTCTCCAAAAATCTTCAAGTCTAAAAATATGGTTTAAATAATTATCACAACTATTATATATCTAAATAAAATTATCTAAAAGAAAAAAAAATAAGTAAGCTATTAAGAAATTTTAGAAGTAAAATAATATATATATATATATATATATATATATATATATATATTAAATAAGTAAAATAAATAATAATAAAAATTAAAGCAAAGGCCTTTGCTCTGCCCTTCTTTTTTTAACATAGGCCATTAGGCCTAAAACAAACTGAATAGGCACAAAGCAGTGCCCATCTAAACACTTAACCCCTCTCAAATACATACAGCAGAGGCATTATGTAGCTCAACCCCACCACACATGAACCCTTCCCTATTCCTTAACCCTACGAAGAAGCCCCCTGAAATTCATTTTTCCTACGAACAAAACCCTTTCCCCAAAATTTTCCTCACCAAAAATACCACCTATTGAAGAATTTCAAATTAGGGATTATGCAGCTCAACCCCACGCCACATAGTGAACCCTTCCCTGTTCCTTAACCCCACAAAGAAGTCCCTTGAAATTTATTTCCTGTAAACAAAACCCTTTCCCCAAAATTTTCATTACTAAAAATCACTACCTATTGAAGAATTTCATATCACCATCACCGAAGTCTTAATATTCACAAGTCAATAGTACCATCCCCTGCAACAAAACACATACGAGAAAGCTTTCGGGTTGAACTAAATCTTCCTATGAATTACTTTGTTGTGGGCTCGTCTCTGTCAATCCTCCAATGCTGTGTCTGCTTCCAGGAGTGTGTATCTTCATCGCAGGTTGGTTTTCAAAATTTCGTTTGATTATGTAAAACTAACTTAATTGTTTGCAATGTATGTTCAAATGTGGTTTGACTCTATCTTGGATAACATTGTTTTTGTGTAGAGATGTGAAGCATTTTTAGGGATTTAGAGATGTTTGGTTGACATAATTTCTTTGAACTGATGGGAGCTTTTAATTAGGTTTTAAAGAGTAACTCAGATAGTTGAATACTTGCATGGTTTTTTTGGACGTGGTCAAGTGGACATGAATACCAAAAAAGGTATAGTTTATATTTTTGGTGTTATGTTATTTATTTTGGAAATACTCCCATGTTAGAAAAAAAAAAACCACTCAACAACAAGACATTTATTTTGTGCTTTGTTTTCTACTATTGATTCTTAGCTAAATTTTATGTAGCCAAGCATTTTTTGATGATTTGGTATCTTAGATAATGCTGAAGTTTTTATGATTGGCTTAAGAGTTAAGACTTAGACGTTTATGGTGTTCCATGAAGGTCTTCCTATTTTTTTTAAGTATAAGTGCTCCATTAGTTTCCATTGAAGGCAGTTTTTATTGGTCTCTGCTGCACAATAGTGTTAAGGATATTTGTTGGTGGGTGAAGTTCCTTAACTATTATATTCCATTTGGGGTTACATAGTTGGTGGAATCTGAATCAACGAGATTAAAGAATTGGATTTATTTCTATGATCAAGATTCCCCTTGAGAAAGAGAAACATTTAGATTAATAAAAGAAAAATTAGCATGTCCTTATTGCCAGAGGCAAATTATGTTATATGGGTCATCGTCGCTTCTTACTGACCAATCATCCACGGCATCGAAATAGAAGGGCATTTGATGGTAAAGTTTAGAATAATGCCACACCTACCTGCTTGACTGGTGAAGAAGTACTTGAACAATTAAAACTCTTATCAAATGTGACATTGGAAAAGGTCAGAAGTAAAATGTGTAGGTAATCAAGTGTTGCTTACAATTGGAAGAAGAAGAGCATTTTTTCCAATTGCCTTATTGGAAAACACATTTGATACGACCTAATCTTGATGTCATGCACATTGAGAGAAACATCTCAGATAAAATTTTGTCTACAGTAATGCGTATAGCCGAAAAGACAAAGGACATAGTGAAGAGTCGATACGATTTAGTGGACTTGGGAATAAGACCAGGCTTGCACCCTATTCATGATGGAAATAATATTTTGTTACCGGCAGCATCTTATTTGTTATGGCCACAAGAGAAGTTAAAAGTGTGTAAATTTTTGGCCTAGTTGAAAGTTCCCGATGCATTCTCATCAAATATTTCAAGGTGTATCAATATCGAAGAGAGGAAGATATTTAGATTAAAGTGTCATGACTATCACATATTATTGCAGGAATTATTTTCAATTGCAATACATGGGTTATTGCCTAAAGAGGTGAGTGATCCTATAATAAAGTTGGCACAATTTTTCAAAATTCTTGTTTAACTATGGAATATTTGGATTCCATTGAAAAAAAATTGCCATAGCCTTGTGCAAATTAGAAAATGTGTTCTCTCCATCATTTTTTGATGTAATGGTTCACCTGCCAATTCATTTGGCAAGAGAGACAAAGATCGCTGAGCCTGTTCAATATTGATGGATGTATCCAATTAAGAGGTAACAATGTGTGACCTATACTTATGTTCAATTTCATTTGTTAATATATATTATATTTATTTCACTCAACATTTATAGGTATCTACACACATTAAAATCATATGTCCGAAACAAAGCTCGTCCTGAAGGCTCAATTGCCGAAGGCTACTTAGCATATGAAAGTCTCAAGTTCTGCTTAAGATACTTAAGCAATATCCCAACAAAGTTTAACAAAACTCCAAAGAATGATGAGGGGAATGTGATAGCTTGTGGGAACTCAATATTCAACCAGAACGGATAACCAAGAGGTGTTGCCAAATTTATTACTTTATCTAACAAAGAAATTGAGCAAGCCCGTCTATACGCGTTACAAAATTGTGAAAAAGTTTGGCCGTTCATAGAGTAAGTGTATAATACTTTACTATTAATTAAATTGTTTCTACATTGAACTCTAATTAATGAAACAAATGTGTTGTAGAGAGCACATACATCAAATGTTGATTTGAGGCACATTTCAGAGTTTCCTCAATGGTTTAATCACCATGTAAGTGTCCTTCAATTAGGTTTACAATGCAATATTTTATAAGCTATGTCATAATCTTTATATGTTGATAATTTTCAATAGGCTCCAATGTAGTATCTTGTAATTTTTAAATAATAATGTTTTGCTATAAAAATATATATATTTATTGTAAATGATTATGTTTTACTAAAAGTAAATACGCTTTTAATTTAAATGATTTTTTTTACTTAAAATAATTATATTTGACTTTTAATAATTTTTATTTTATTTTATTTTTTATAAATTTCTTTCTTTTAATTTGCATGAAGATATTTTATATTGTGATGTATTTTATCAAAATTTTATCAAGAAAAATTATGATTTTAGAGTTCAACTAAAATTTTGCAATAATATAAATTTTTAGAAATTTTTGGGATATTTTAGGATAACAAATAGTATTTATATGTATATAATAAAAAAAATTAAATATTTAATTATTAAATAATAATATTATAAAAAATGAAAGAAAAAAGGGGAAGGGAGAGACGCAACGTAAGAAGAACCAGAAGCCTTCATGAATAGTGTGAATAATATTTTTCTCTCCTTCATATTCTTTCTCTACATCTGGAGTGCTTATTTGCCTCTGATCTCAAAATTAAGGGTACCACTAGATTCCGGACTGATAGTACTACGATTTTGGCAGAACAATTTTTCAAATCAGCTGCAGAATCACTGCAGATTAGAAGTAGAAATCTTAGAAAAGGTAAACTCTAAAACTCTTATTTAGAGACCTCAAATTGAAAATCTGACACCATAAATAGATTCAGGAGCTAGATACACTTTAGGATATGAAATTTTTCAGCCATCTAACAACTTTTTGTAGGTCGTGAACAATAAATTCGGCCGGTATGAATAGTGATTTCCGATAGTGAATAGTAATTTTGACCATGAATAGTATCCCTCAGTTGACCAATGTTGACCAAGCTCTCGGATGCCAAATTTCGCGATTCCAAAGTCATTTCCTAGGATTTAGGATCCTCTGAACTCATTTTTTGAGGTCTATTTGATCAAATTTGAATTGGAAAAGTTTATTTCGGGCCTATCCAACATGAAGCCTTACCTGGTGAGTAGATAATTCTTTCTATGACTTACTCTATGCTCTTCTTGAACTTTAAATGTATAATTAGTTATGTTTATAAGTTATTTATACTTTTATTTGTCTCTGAAATGGATTAAATTATCTCAATTGTTTACAATTTGGTATATAGTTCAAGAAGAGTATGGTTTTGAAAATGGATTTTTAATCTCATTGAATATGTGATTTTAAATTGTATTTCTCATTATATGGTAAAGGAAATATATTATGCATGTGGCATTGATATGTAAAGTTATAAGATTACCTTGGAAACAGGCATGTATATGTGATGACCCTAATTAGGAAGTTTTTGACAGAGAAATTGTACTGAGATTGAAAATTATGTACTATACTATAACCTCTGTTTTAAATGATATGACATATATGCAAATATGATTTTTTGTGGAGCAATCCTTTTAGAAACATTGTTTACTAACAACAGGCGATGTTAGCCTTGGTGCACCTTGATACCTCAATTAGCAGGGGTGGTGCTAGCTTCGTGTGACGGTCAACACACGAGATATGATAGGTGAAGGAGAAGGGGTGCCTCCTATCTAGGAGAGATGCTGACTATATAATATGTGACTTGCCCTCCCTTGTTGTGTGCTTGGGAAATTGCCCATATTAGAGTTCCTTCACATATCTTCTTGAATGGTGGTAGGGCAAACCTTAGTTAAGATACTAAGTATAGGAAAATCCTATACCACCAAAGTACGGAAGGGCTTGAACTCTAATATGGTATCCCCCTAATGTTTTCATGTGAAATATTTTGATGCATAACAACATTTGTTTAATTATCATACAATACAGTATATAGTTTTGGATATCTGAATATCCTTTGTTTCTAGAATATTTGAAATGCGGGTCCCATATGGATGTACTTCCGAACTTTATTTTCTATGTGACAAATTTTAGAATATAAGTACATCCATATGTTGACCTAAGAGGTCATAGGAGGTATTATCTGTTCACTGAGTTGTCAAACTCACTACACGATACTTATAATTTTTTTCAAATAAGAATACAGAGTTTAGTCCTGCTGCTGTGTGATCAACTAGGCGTCATACTCTCTAGGTGACCCTACGTTGCTTCCAAGGCTCACAATGTTTAAATTATTTTTTACTTATATTCTAGAGTATGCTTTGAACGCCACAAGCAGGATCCTTTTTTTTGCTATAATATGTGTATAAAGACTAGCTTGTATATTTTATTATATTGGAGAATTTGTAAATGTATGTTATTAATCATGATATGTGATACACTTGAAGTAAGTATGCAATAGAATAACGTTAAAGTTATCTGCTACACGTGACAATCGTGTTCCCTTAAATTGGGAGCGTGACAAGTTGGTATCAGATCATTAGGTTTCCCTGTGGCTATCAAAGTAAAGGATTCTTTAAGGACTTTTAGTATGGATATGAGCCAGACATATTTATACTTCAGGTGCTGCTGAATGATTATATAGGGTTTCAATTTCCTTCCGATTCCAAGTTTGTTAAAGTTCCTAGTATAAGGCCGACTAAATATTATGGTATTTTTAAAAAGGTATTTTATTTTCTATAGCCTATGATGCTACCAAGAACTAAAGCAGTTACTAGAGATGCTGTAGATCGTGCACCCTCTTCAGAAGAGTCTAAAAATTACAATTCCAGTACAAAAAGGTTGTGGTAAAGGCCGACCTAAAGGAATAGGTTATGGCAGATGGCGTGCACGGGATATGAGAACCCTAAAACATGATGAATAGGTCCATATATATGATAGAATAACTAAGGAGAGAGTAGAACCCCCTTAGGAGCCACATGATAGAACAACTGATATGATTGTTGGCATACATAGGAGTTTAGAAACATTGGTTGGATTTATAGTAGAACAGGGCAGAAGGGATGGCCAGCCACTAGAAAATGGTCTTGAAGAGCAATAACTGGGAAGAACAGCTGAGCAAGAGGACAAGTTTACAAGGATTAAGGTGACTTTACCATAATTCCTTAAACTAAAACCCCTGACTTTTTTGGGTTAAATATTCGGGAAGACCTACAAATATTCATTGATGCTGTGGAACAAGTTCTCAGAGCTTTGGGGTGTTCCACTAGAAGATTTGTTGAACTAGTGTCCTTTCAACTATCAAATGTGACGCAAGTTTGGTTTAAGACTCTGGTACAAGGAAGAGCAGTTACTTTACCACCAATAGAGTGAGATAAATTTAAGGAAGCATTTATCAATTATTTCCTACCAATGAGTGAAAGGGACAAGAGGGCTAGAGAATTCGAAGAATTAAGATAGACACCGAACATGACAATTTTTGAATATAACATCCATTTTACTCGGTTGTCTAGATATGCACCATATCTGGTTCTTACTGAAAAAGATAGAATTAAGAGATTTATTTCGGGATTGATACGTCCATTGTTTAAATTGGTGGGCCCTCAAATGAACCATTTTCCAACTTATTCAGCAGCTATAGATTGTACTAGTATAATGGAAACACGAGAGCAAGCAGATATAGAAAGTCTAAGGAGAAGAAAAAGAAATTGAGATAGTAATATTCATACTAGTTATAATCCTAATGTCAGAGGACCAAGATTTCAAAATCCATAGCATTTAACTCAAGCAGGATCTGGTAGCTCTAGCCAAACATCAGTCAATATCAATAAGCAAAGAATGATTCAAAGAGATATGAGACCTACTAGTCACCAGGATTTAAGATCGATTCCATTATGTCCTATTTGTAGCAGGCCCCATACTAGACAAACTGAGCGAACCATCCAAATATTGGAAGACATGCTTCGGGCATGTGTGCTAGATTTTCAAGGTAGTTAGGAAAGATTCTTACCTTTAGCTGAATTTTCTTATAAGAATAGTTATCAAGCTAGTATTTAAATGGCCCCTTTTGAGGCATTATATTGTAGACGTTGTCGTTCTCCAATTGGATGGTTTGAGATGAGCGAAACTAAGATTTTAGGGCCTAATTTGGTACAAGATGCACTTGATAAGGTTAAGTTAATTAAGGAAAGGTTATTAACAGCCCAGAGTAGGAAAAAAGCTTATGTTGATAATAAACATCGACCATTGGAATTTGTTGTAGGCAAACATGTCTTCTTGAAGATATCTCTTATGAAAGGAGTAGTAAGATTTAGGAAGAAATGGAAGTTAAGTCCACGGTACATAAGACCATTTAAAATTCTTGATTGGATCGACCCAATACCTTATCGTTTGGCTTTGCCCCATAAATTGGGTAATATCCATCCAATCTTTCCTGTGTCTATGCTACAAAAGTACTTACCAGATTTTACACATGCTATAGAGTGCCCACATATTTAATTACAAGAAGATTTAACTTATGAGGAACAACCAGTAGCAATAGTGGATAAACAAGTAAAGCTATATGGCAAAATCACTCTTCCATAATGCTACTTAGGAAATAGGGGATGACAAGCACACCAGATACCCACATCTTTTTGAATTATGAGATTAGTTTTTATTGTAAATATGGATATGAAATTGGGGGACCAAATTTCTTAAGGGGAAAAAAATGTAGTATCCCATAATTTTTAAATAAAAATGTTTCGCTATAAACAAATATATTTTTATTGTAAATGATTATGTTCTGCTAAAAATAAATACGCTTTTAATTTAAATGATTTTTTTTTGCTTAAAATCAGCCGCAGATTGGAAGTAGAAAATCTTAAAAAAAAAGTAAACTCTGAAACTCTTATTTACATACCTCAAATTGAAAATCTAACACCGTAGATGGATTTAGTAGCTATATAAACTTTAGGATAGAAAATTTTTCAGCCATCTCACAACCTTTTGTGCGTCGTGAACAATAAATGCGGCTGTTATAAACAATGATTTCTGGCAGTGAATAGTAATTTCGACCGTGAATAGTATTCCATCAATTGACTAGTGTTAACCAAGCTCCTAGAGGCCAAATTTTGCAATTCCAGAGTCATTTCCTAGGTTTTTGGACCATCCAGACTCGTTCTTTATGTCTATTTGATCAAATTTGAATTTGAAAAGTCTATTTTGGGGTTGTCGAAACTGGAGCTTTACTGTGTGAGTAGATAATTCTTTCTATGACTTACTCTATACTCTTCTTGAACTTTAAATGTATAATTAGTTCTATTTATATGTTATTTATACTTTTATATGTCTCTGAAATGGATTAAATTATCTGAATTGTTTACAATCTGGTATATAGTTCAAGAAGAGTATGGCATTGAAAATATATTTTTGAACTCATTGAATATGTGATTTTAAATTGTATTTCTCATTATATGGTAAAGGAAATATATTATTCATGTGGCATTTATATGTAAAGCTATTAGATTACCTTGAAAACGGGCATGTATATGTGATTACCATGATTGGGAAGTTTCTGACAAATAAATTGTACTGAGATTGAAAATTCTGTATTATACTAGAACCTCTATTTTAAACGATATGACATATATGAAAATATGATTTTTGTGGAGTAATCCTTTTGGAAACACTATTTACTAACAATAGGCAATGTTAACCTTGGTGCACCTTGATACCTCAGCTAGCAGGGGTGGTGCTAGCCTCATGTGACAGCCAACACATGAAATATAATATGTGAATGAGAGCGGGATGCCTCCTATTTAGGATACCAACACACAATATATAGTTTTGGATATCTAAATATCCTTTGTTTTGAGAATATTTGAAATACGGGTCCCATATGGATGTACTTCCGAACATTATTTTCTATGTGACAAATTTTAGAATATAAGTACATCCATATGTTAACCTAAGAGGTCATTGGAGATATTATCTGCTCATTGAGTTGACAAACTCACTATACGATACTTATATTTTTTTTTTATAAGGATACATAGTTTGGTACTGCTGCTACATGATCAACTAGGTGTCATACTCTCCAGGTGAGCCTACGTTGCTTACAAGACTCACAGTGTTTAAATTATTTTGTAATTGTATTCTAGAGTATACTCTGAATGCCACAGTCAAGATTCCTATTTCTACTGTAATATGTGTATAAAGATTAGCTTGTATATTTTGTTATCTTGGAGAATTTGTAAACATATGTTATTAATCCTAATATGTGATATACTTGAAGTAAGTATGCAATAGAATAACGTTAAAGTTATCTACTACTCATGACAATCGCGTTCCCTTAAATTGGGGGCGTGATATCTAAAGCCAGGTTCAAAGTGGCAAGGGGACAATGAGCTTGTTTACTTAGCTATGGGACCTCAAAGAGTTGTATGCAGTTACACAACATGTTATCAATGGATTTTGGTTTCATACACGGGATTGTGAATATCAAAGCAAAACCTAATATAGTGGAGTTCTAGTGATGGGAGATGATTTAAATCCTAAGAAGGAATATTATTGTGTCGTTGAGGATATTTATGAGCTTTCTCACGTGTGAAAAAGGAAAATATATCTTTTTAAGTTTTGTTGGTAGGATGTTGCTCATTTAAAAAGAGGATACAAAATTGACAGATATAGATACACAAGTATAAATACTCGTTGTACGTTGAATATAGACAAACCATTTGTCATGGCTTCTCAAGCAAAAAAAAAGTATTCTATTTAGATGACACAGTCAATCAAGATTGGTTTGTCATTGTGAAAACAAATCCTCGTTACCTTTTTATCATGCCCTGTCAAGATGATGAGGGTGAATCATTTTCTACCGAAGATGCTTACCAACAAGAGGAGATTGAACATAATTTATTTATTCACATTGAGGACTTGAATGATATTTTAGTAGCATTATGTAGGGATGATGTCCAACCTCAAAGTGTCAGCCATCAAAGTAAGGGCATAAGTGCCAGAGAAGTTAATTTTATCAACGACGATAAGGAAGATGTGACTGTGGATGAAGAAATTAATGAAGGGGAATTTTTATCTGGAGACTATATGAAACACCATATAGTGTAAATTGCTTACATAGTGCTTTATTTTTTGTGGTCTTGATTCTTTGCATGCACTTACTAATTTTTCTATAATCATTTATGTTATGTTTTTTAAATAGGGCAACAACAACTCTCAGGTATTGAATTATAGCTTAATTATGTCATGTTGTCATGTTGTCATTTTTTTAAAATTCCTAAAGGAATTGGGAAATGAACTGGGACTGTCAACTCAGTAGCAACTGTCCCTTATAGAGCAATCTTCCATTACATATACTATAGTTGAGGTGGCTAGTGGTATCCAGTAATAGATCATGAATGATCTTTGATAGCTTCTCATTCCTAGCAACTTCCTGATTAAGGGCTTCTATGCCAATCACTTGTGCTTGAGAGAGGGCAAAAAAAGTTGGTTGTGGTTCATGTTTACGAGATAGAGCATCAGCTACTTTGTTTTCAAGGCCTGGGTGGTATTGAATCTCGAAATCGAAACCCAATAGTTTCATAATCCACTTCTATTGGTCCTCCCCCAATTGGCGTTGCTCCTTGAGAAATTTTAAAGTTTTTTGGTCAGTACAAATAATGAAATGGCTACCCATTAAGTAATGATGCCACTTTTTAATTGCCAAAACTATAGCCATAAGCTCATTTTCATCAATGGATTTGATTTGTCCCCTGGCTAATAATACTTTACTATAATATGCTATTGGTCGTCCTTC
This sequence comes from Gleditsia sinensis, assembly GCA_037074535.1. NCBI lineage: Eukaryota > Viridiplantae > Streptophyta > Magnoliopsida > Fabales > Fabaceae > Gleditsia > Gleditsia sinensis. The sequence goes on along the minus strand of CM073465.1, from coordinate 44,857,097 downwards.
TTGCATCAACACAGCGCCTATTCCTGAGCCATAAGCTTCAATTTCTAGAATAAAAGTCTTTTGAAAGTTAGGCAAAGCCAGTACATGAATAGATGTCATGACCTATTTCAAGGTGTTAAAGGCAACTGTAGCTTCTTTATTGCACACAAAAGCGTCTTTCTTGAGTAATCGGGTAAGGGGTTAAGCTACTTTACCATAATTCTTCACAAAACATCAATAGTATCCGGTAAAACCTATAAATCCACTTAGAGCTTGGATGTTACCCGATAATGGTCATTTTAGCATGTGTGTTATTTTGTCAGGATCAACTGCAACCCCTTCAACTAAAATGATATGTCCTAAATAAGCAATTCATCATTGCCCAAAGTAACAATCCTTGGCATTGAAACACAATGAATTCTCTTGGAGAATAGAGAGAGCAAGTCGTAGACAGTGAATACATGAAGACTAGTTCAGGCTATACACCAATATGTCATCAAAGAAAACCAGGATAAATTGCTATAAGTAAGGCCGAAATATATCATTCATTAATGATTGAAAAGTGGAAGGAGCATTGGAGAGTTCAAATGGCATGACCAAAAATTCATTCGCACCGACCATGGCCATGCCCTGTGTTGTCCCCAGCTCCAGGTTTCCATCCAGCCTGACCTTCTCTCACTAATCAAGTCATATGTCCCTTATTTCAACTACGATTAAGATGAATTTGGTGTCTATTTTGACAAATTAGGATTTAAAACATGTGAAAAAGGGTCTCGAAGACAAGGTCATAACTCTTCACGTTAGATCTGACCTCTCTTCACTCTTCACGGCATAACTCTCTCATATTAAGTCTGATTAAAGTGATTTGAAAGGGGTTAGAAAGCTAAAACACAGTTTTGTGTTAAACATATTTTCATATTGGACACAAATCATGACATCCAGAACCATCCATTCAAAGCATCAATTTTTACTATTTTTGTAACATCCTTAATTTCGTTTCTTTTATTAATAAAGGTACAAAAATATTTAATTCAGGAAATAAAACTTATTAAAAAAATTTCGATATCTATGAAAAAATATAAGCCTTAGAAATTCTTCACCTTATTTGTATGCATAGAAAATGTTTCTAACATTAAAGGAAAGGTAAAGAGAGAAAACCTAATAGGAAAAATTAGAAATAACATCCTAAAGATAAGCAAAACTCTTGGGTAAGGAAGATAACTTTTTGGAAGTAAGTAAAGGTCTTAAAATTTCAAGAAGATTGGATTAGAGTAAGTTTTCCTAATTCAAGAGTTAGAGTTACTAAGTTTAACATCTCCACCTAAACATTGGGCATTCACCTATGGACACTTCATAGAGTTTATTTTTTCACTTCACATGAGTTTCTAACAAGCAAATTGTAACATACACTTGTACTAGGACATAGAAGTTGGACTAATAGCCCAAAAATCATAAAAATGTGACCAAGTCCTCCATGAGATGTAGAATTTCAGCCAAAGCAAAGGAAATGGACAAGAATGAGCCCAAATCCAAGAGGAAAAAATAAGAACCATGTGATGAAATAGTAGTGTAATAATAATCAAGATTATGTTACATGGCATTAGGATAAAACATCCATATCTTCCATTAATAATTTTAGCAAGCCATGTGATGATATAATAATACATGGCATTAGGACAAAACATCCATATTCTACACAAATAATTTCAGCCAAGCAAGGGTCTTCAAGGGCTAAAAAATTTCCACTCAGAACGGTAAACCTATTATACTTGAGTAAGACAAAAGAAAAAGAAAATGAATCCCTAAATCAAACGAACCTTGTCGATTGTCTTAAGAACATTTTATCATGATTTTCAAATAAAAACTTTTTTTGCTATGCATATCTTGACTAAGGGAGAGAAAGACAAGAACATGAGTTGTCTTCCCTAAAAAAGCAACCAAGTGCATCTTAATTGTGATAAGGCAAACCCATGATTATGAGAGGAGGACCACTTGATAATTTATTTAATCAAAAACCACCCTTATAACATTATAATTTTGTCCAAGTAAGGGAAAGGAAAAACAGAAGCAAGGTAAAGTGAAGAAAGGAGAGAAAGAAAGGAGAAAATAGGAAGGAAAAAGAAGGAGAAGTCTAGAGGACTAAGTACTCAAGGTAAGTTAACTTGAGTCCATCTTTTATCTTCATTCTTGGGGTTCAAAACTTACCTTCCCTCTCTTATTCAAGCTGTTGGAAAATCTAAAAGAAGGGAGGAATCTTGCCGCTTCCTTCAAGAGGAAACAAGAAAAAGAATTCACTAAGGGGGCGTTTAGTATACAGATTCCTTTTTGTTTCCTAGGAATCTCATTCTAGGAAATTAGAATTCCCATGTTTGGTACAAGCTTTTAAAAATTCATTCCTGGGAAACTAAGATTCCCAAGAATCGTTTTTTAGTAAATTTCTCACAAAAACATTCCCATGGGGAGGGAGGAGAATCTTAGTTTTCCATGGGAATGGTGATAAAGGGGAAATTTAAGTGCTTAATGGTTATATTTTATCCACTAATTAGTAGTAAACTTCTTATTATTTCCCCGCATTTGGTTACGCTTTTCTCTGGATACTGTTTTGGTTTGTTTTATGTTTTTAGGAGAGCAAAAGAGGCCAAGAAGTAAAGGAAAACACCCATGAGAAGTGCCATATGGACTTGGAACAAGATGAGAAGGAAGCCCACCAAAAATCAACAAGAAAGGAGCATGGCAGCCCCCAACACGGCCAGGCCGTGCTTGGTGGCATGCAACATGACTAGGCCGTGCTCTGTGCAAGGAGTGCAGCATTCTCCTAGAAACTAGCCCGAAGCACAACCAGGACATGTCCTAGAACATGGCCGTGCTTCGGGGTCCGTACTGAACGTAATAATTAGGGTTTTGGCCGCCCAAACTGATATATATGCAAGGGGATGAATAGCAGAAGGGGAGAGGACCAAAAAAGACACATGGGAATCAGTTTTTAGGCTTAGGAAATACCTTAGGATTGGGTTTAGAGTAGGATTAGAGTTTACTTTCATGCTCTAAACTTAGATTTGACAGCAATTCAGCATTGTATTTCTTTACATTCAGTAATACAGGTTTCATCTTTCTATCGCTACACTCATTTCTTTACATTCAGCATTGTATTGAACATCTATGATTTGTTTAATGAATTTGGTTTTAGTTTCTGTTTCTATTATGCTTGAGTAGAATTGATCTAGGGTTTTGGTAACCCACTTATGGTATGATGATACATTGTGCTAATTGAACTATAGGAACCCTAATTGTGTTATCCATGGTTAATTAAGATTAGCTATTATGCAATGGTTATAGGATTTGATGAATGTCTGGCCAACGTTTTATCACGTCTTAGGATATTAATCGATGGACTGAAAGGTGAAGATTAATATCGGAACCTAATAGTTAATTAGGGATATCTTAATCACGAAAGTAGTTTAAGGCTCTCTAGGAATGAATCAATTAATGGGCACGAGAAAATCGATTAATTGTATTCCATAGTTGGCATAGAACTTAATGGACCTAGGTTGAACTAAGAACCACGAAAGTAGGTAATTGGATTAACCTAGGTACAATTAGTAACGCTTGAAAAAGGTTTCTAGTTAATTAAGGCTAAACCATCCCTAATAACCTAGATAATTGCAATTTGAGGTATAATTTGGATGTTGAATATCATAAGTGTGGTGAACTGTAACCCTAGGCTTTGTTTAATTGGTTATTTGCATCTATTTAATTGTGACACTCTCTGAACAAATTACATCGATTTAGATAGCTTGTTTTGTGAAATTCTAGTAGTTAACATTGTTCTTTATGGGAAACGACTCGTACTTGCCAGACTAGCTACAACTACAGCGTGCACTTGCGGTATTTGGTAAAATACACACAACAAATGGGAATCCTCTTATGATGTTAAAAAAATTATATCCTTCATTAATGGTATAATTGTAATAATAACAAAAAATATTACTCTTTCTCTCCACTCTCACTCTCTTTCATCTCTTTCTCTCTTTACTCTCTTACTTTCTCCCTCATCCTCTCTCTCTCTTCACTCTTACTTTCTCTCCCATAAGAAGAAGTATTTTTGAAAATGTACGAAGATTTTTAAGAAATTAAGTATAACTAAACAAAATAATAAAAAATTTCCAATAAAAAAAAAGGTCAACCAAACACATTTTATACATTCTCAGGAATTATAATTCTCATCAATTATGTTTCCCAGGAAATATGATTCTTGGGAACAAAAAATTTTACCGTTTACCAAATGTCCCCTAAGTGAGCTAGGGAGATCTTTAAGTAGGTTTAACAATATCTCTTTTTGAAGAAAATCTTTGAAATTTGTAAAATTTATATAGGATTTTGATCATAGAATTACGATGAAATTTACAATATTTTCTTCTTTGATGATTGCCCATGGATGTTGCTATATCATGTTACATGTTGATCTTACATATGATGGATGTTTTGAATACTTCAGTTGGTGTGAAAAGTTCTGCATAGGTATGGCTGTGGGTAGCAAAATTTTAAGATTTTTATGCTACTGTTATGTATATTTGAATGCGGTGAAAAAATAATAGAATATGATTAGATTGATAAAATAAGTATGGCATTAAGCACTTAGAAGAAGACCATGAGACATTTCTGTTGGGAAACACCCTTAATAATACATTATTTGATTTTTGTTTTCTTAAGAAGTAGATGATGGAATATGTTAAATTATGTATAAGGAATCTAATTAAAATGTTGAAATGAGTAATCTTATGGTTAGATGTAAATTAGGAAGAAAATGGAAGAGGGCGTAATAAAATGATGAACTAAAACCTTAGGAAAGGTTTGGTTAAAAAATTGGATTTTGAAGTAACCAGAGAAGCTTCAATTTTTGAAATTCTAGGAAGAATTAATTAGGAATTAAAAGAAATGGTTAACATAAAAAATGTAGATACATGTCTCATAGATTTTTAACACTGGAATCACTCAATTTAGAGTTAAAATGAGGGAGATATAGTTTGATTAGTAAGCAGTGATCAGAAAATGATGAACCAGGGAATAATTTGTTAGGTAAGCTTCTATGTTTGAATTTTTGGAAAAAGTATGTAGGGAATTAAAATAAATCTGTTAGGTAAACTTATATGTTTAAATTTCTGGGAACAATTTCTAGGGAATTAAAATAAATGGTTAACATAATATATATATATATATATATATATGACTCAAAAATTTTTAGCCATTGGAATCACTCAATTTAGAGTCCATAGGAGGGAGATATGGTCATATTAGTAAGTAGAGGTCAGAACCTACCCGAAAAGAAATAACATTGAATTTGAGGGAATAATACCACTAAGATTCCTTACGATTTAACTAAAATGTTCAACATTGCCATTGTATGAAATGATATGGCCTAAAGGATTGTCTTGGATTTAAATGGACACTAAGATTATCTCAATCAGAGTTAAAATGAGGGAGTTATGCTCTAATTTGTGAGAGATGAAAATAATATTTAAGAAAGAAGAAGAATCTTATAAATGGAAATATTAAATTATTAGAGTATGCCCTAAGCACGGATAAGCCGTGCTTCGGGCCTAGGTTGGTTTTTATCCCTATTTTACTTCTTTTTTCTTCCCCATGTTCATTCTCCTTTCTCCCATGCCATTGCCCGTGTCTTCCTCTCTTTCCCTGTGCTCCTTCCCTGTCATCTTCCATGCAACTTTCTACAAAATTTACTCGTTCTCTCGTGCCCTAGCCTCTTCTACTCCTTTCCCATCTCCTTCTCCATCCTATCCCCTTGCCCTAACCCCATTCCTCTCTACAGTTCCCCCATACCTGAAATTTCATCTCTCATGCCCTCTCTACATCACAACACCCTACTCCCTATGTAACATCCCTAATTTCATTTTATTTATTAATAAAGGTATATAAATATTTAATGTAACATCTATAATTTTGTTTCTTTTATTAATAAAGGTACATAGATAATTAATTAAGAAAATAAAATTTATTAGACAATTTATAGATATATAACAAATATAATCCTTAGAAATTCTTCACCTTATGTGTATGCATAAAAAATGTTTCTAACATAAAGGGAATAGGTAAAGAGAGAAAATCTAATAGGAAAAGTTAGAAATAACATACTAAAGAGAGGCGAAATTCTTGGGTAAGGAAGATACATTTTTGTGAAGTAAGTAAAGGTCTTAAAATTTCAAGAAGATTGGATTGGGGTAATTTTTCCTAATTCAAGAGTTAGAGTTACTAAGTTTAATATCTCTACCCATAAATTATGCTTTCACCTATGGACACTTCATATAGAGTTTTTCCACTTCACATGAATTTCTAGCAAGCCAATAGGATAGCCCAAGCAAGAAATAAAACATAGACTTGGATTAGGATATACAAGTTGGACCGATATCCCAAAAATCATGAAAATGTGACCAAGCCCTTCATGAAAGGTAGAATTTCAGCCAAAGCAAAGGAAATGGGTAAGAATGAGCCCAAATCCAAGAAGGAAAAATAAGAATCATGTGAGGAAATAGTAGTGTAATAATAATCAAGATTATGTCACATGGCATTAAGACAAAACATCTATATCCTACATTCATAATTTCAACAATTAGGTAATAATCCATGACTTTAGGACGGAACATCTATATCCTATATTTATAATTTCAACAAGTGGGTAATAATACTTAGCATTATGATGAAACATCCTTATCCTACCAAATAATTTTAGCCAAGAAATGAAGATTCAATGGCTGAAAATTTGCCACCTAAAAAGGAAAACCTATCATACTTTATTAAGACAAAAGAAAAAGGAAATGAATCCCTAAATCAATAGGACCTTATCCCTTGTCTTAAGAACATTTTAAAATGATTTTCAAAATACAAATCTCCTTTTGCTATGTATATCTAGACTAAGGGAGATGAAGACAAGAACTTTTGTAGTTTTTCTCCAAAAAACAACCAAGTGCATCCTAATTGTGATAAGGTAGACCTATGGTTATGAAAGGTGAACCACATGATAGTTTATTTAAGCAAAACCCATCGTTATAACATTATAATTTTGCCCAAGTGAGGGAGAGAAAAAACATAAGCAAGGTAGAGTGAAGAAATGAGAGAAAAAGAGGAGAAGAGAGGAAGAAAGAGCAAGGAGAAGTCTAGAGGACTAAGTATTCAAGCTACTAGAAAAGCTAAGGGATGGAAGGAATCTTGCTACTTCCATCAAGAGGAAACAAGAAAAAGAATTCACTAAGTGAGCTAGGGAGATCTTTAGGTAGGTTTAACAATATTTTTTTTCTTTAGAAAAGCTTTGAAATTAGAAACAATTATTTGGGATTTTAATCTTAGAACTTTGATAAAATTTACTATATTTGTTACCTGGATGATTGGCCATGGATGTTGCTATATCATGTTACATGTTGATCTTGCAAGTGATATATGTTTGAATACTTAGGTTGGTGTGGAAAGTTCTATATAGGTATGGCTATAGGTGACAAAATTTTAAGATTTTTATGTTGTTATTTTGTATATTTAAATGTGGTGAAAAATTTATAAAATATGATTATATGGAAATTAAGAATAAAATGGAAGAGGACATAATAAAATGATGAACTAAAACCTTAGAAAAGGTTTGGTTAGGAAACTGGATTTTTCAATAACCAGGTAAGCTTCTAGTTTTCAAATTCTGGGAAGAATCGGATGGTAATTAGAAGAAATGGTTAATATTAAAAATATAGATATATGTCCCACAGAAGTTTAGCCACTGGAATCACTCAATTTGGAATCCACATGAGGTAGATATGGTCAAATTAGTAAGAAGTGATCAGAAAATGGTTAACCAGGGAAGAATTTGTTAGGAAAGTTTGTGTTTAAATTTCTAGAAATATTATGTAGGGAATTAAAATAACTAGTTAATATTAAAAATATAAATATATGTCTCACAGAAATTTAGCCACTGAAATCACTCAATTTGGAGTTCATATGAGGGGGATATGGTCAGATTAGTGACTAAAGGTCAGAACCTACCCGAGAAGAAATAACATTCAACTTGAGGGAGTAATATCACCAAGATTCCCTAAGATTTCCCTAAACTGTTCAACATAATAGTTTTAGATAATTGTTTTATCTTTAAATGGTCACCAAGAAGGCCTAAGTCTGAGTTAAAATGAGAGATTTATGCTATGATTAGTGAGTAAAGGTCAGGTAGGACGAAAACCTGCAACAGGGAATAAAACAACATATAGCATGGCCGTGTTTTATGCTGGAAAGGGAATTTTGAAGCCTAAAGCATAGCTATTTAATAAAGAATGGCCAAGCCGTGTCATAGGATATGTTTAGGCCGTGTTGGAAGTTGGTAAAACGTATTTTCAACATTTTTCTACCCTAAATAAACCTCTTTAACTATAGGATATTAATAGAAACCAAATTAAAGAAGAATGTTGTATTAAATTTGTGAGAACATGTGTTAGAAATGATATAAGTAGGAGGAAAGTGACTAGAGGCCTAGCATAAAGAAAATGAAGAGATAAAAATAATATTTAAAAAATAAGAAGAATCTTAAAAATGAAAATAATAAATGACTAGTGTATGCCATAGTCATTGCCATTGCATGAACTCCTTACCATCTTAAGTGTGTAATTTTGATATGAAAATATTTTATAAGTTGATATTCAAAATGATTATGTTCATGTCATGATTACCAATGAATTTTGGTAATGAATATATTTTGATAAAAAATTATGGCAAGTGAGTATAATGAACATACTTGTAATTGAAATCATATTTTTTTGCTATTAATGAGAAAATAAAAGAAATAAGCACGGTCACATGGCGGTCTGTGTGGTGCACTAGTAGGGAACACCCTACCAACGGCTATGTTTATGTTAATGAAAAAGAAAGAGAAAGTGTGTCATGTCGGATGAAACGAGAAAAGTCTATATCAGAGAGTAGAAAGTACTAACCCTGACAGGGGTAACTTGATATAAAAATAAGTTGATAGCCATCATATGGTAATCTAAAAATAGTTATTCATGCCATAGATTTCATTAATGTATGATTTTCATGTGCATACATAAAGTGCATTCATGTGACCTAAGATATTTGTTGTAGCTTATACAAATGAACATGACATGATGATCTATATTGATGATAATTGTGATTTATTGTTGAACCAACTGGGATTTAATTATCACTATATTTCCATATCATGTTCAGAAAACTAGTTTTTCATATTTTTCTTTGGCTCTGGCTCTCATTGTACGTTGGATTGAGTTACTGTATGTTGGGCAGATCTCAGAAATTAATTAGGTGTTTGTGGTCGAGTTGGCTAAGATCCCGGTAAAGGTGCAACCTCTCGTACCCGTATCCCCAAAACTGGTCATTATGGATGAATAAGATGTAGACATATATGTGTTTGATTTATATACGGATGTTGTTAATTAATGATGTGTAAACCTTAATTATGCTTGATTAAATTAATTTCATGTTATTATGAGTTAAATAAAGATAATGACTTCATGGTGTCCATATCTACTCAATTTTTCCTAATTCAAGAATTAGAAATATCTAAATTTAACATCTTCACCCAAAAATTAGGCTTTCAACTATGGACACTTCATATAGAATATTTCAACTTCACATGAATTTTTTTAGCAAGCTAATAGGATAGCCCAAGAAAGAAATAAAACATAGACATGGACTATGATATAGAAATTGGACCGGTAGCTCAAAAATCATAAAAATGTGACCAAGCCCATTATGAAAGGTAGAATTTTAGCCAAAGTAAAAGAAATTGGCAAGAATGATCCCAAATCCAAGAGGGAAAAGTAAAAAATAAAAATAAAAATCATGTGATGAAATAATAGTGTAATCAAGATTAGGTGACATGGCATTAAGACAAAAAATTTAGCAAGTGGTGTGATAAATATCTATATTCTACACTCATAATTTTAGCAAGTGGTGTAATAATACATGGTATTAGGACAAAAAATCTATATCCCACACTCATAATTTTAGCAAGTGGTATAATAATACATGGCATTTGGACAAAACATCCCTATCCTACACAAATAACTTCAGCCTCACAAAGGAGATTCAAGGGCTAGAACTTTTCCACTTAGAAAGGCAAATCTATCATACTTGTATAAGACAAAAGAAAAAGGAAATGAATCCCAAAATCAAAGGGACCTTGTCCCTTGTCTTAAGAACAAATTATCATAATTTTCAAAATACAAATCTCATTTTTCTATGCATATCTTGACTAAGGAAGAGGAAGACAAAAACATGAGTTGTTTATTTTTCAAAAATCAACCAAGTGCATCCTAATTGTGATAAGGTAGACCCATGATCATGAAAGGTGAATTATTTAATAGTCTATTTAAGTAAAACTCACCCTTATAACATTATGATTTCGTCCAAGTGAGGGAGAGGAAAAATAAAAGAAAGGTAGAGTGAGAAAATGAGATAAAGAGGGGAGAGGTCTAGAGGACTAAGTACTCAAGGTAAGTTAGCTTAATCTCCACTTGAATCCATCTTTCTTCTTCATCCTTGGGGTTCAAAAACTCACCCTCCATCTCTTATTTAAGCTGCTAGAAGAGCTAAAGGAAGGGAGTAATCTTGCTACTTCCTTCAAGAGGAAACAAGAAAACGAATTCACTAAGTGAGTTGGGGAGATCCTTAGGTAAGTTTAACAATATTTCTTTTTGAAAAGTTTTGAAATTTGTAACATTTATATGAGATTTTGATCTAAGAACTTTGATTATTCGTCATGGATGTTGCTATATCATGTTACATATTAATCTTGCATGTGATGTATGTTTGAATACTTAAGCTGGTGTAGATAGTTCTGCATAGGTATGGCTATGGTTGGCAAAATTTTATGCCTCTATTTTTAAAATTTTGAGAAAAATTGGTAAGAAATTAAAATAAATGGTTAACATGAAAGCTTCTATGTTTGAGGTAGATATGGTCTGATTAATAAGCAGTGGTCTGAGAAGATTAATCAAGGAAGAATCTGTTAAGAAAGTTTCTATGTTTGAATTTTTGGAAACATTTTGTAGGGAATTAAAATAACTGGTTAACATAAACATTATAGATATATCTGCCACGGAAGTTTAGCCACTAGAATCACTCAATTTGGAATTCTTATGAGAGAGATATGAACAGATTAGTAAGTAGAGGTCAGAACCTACCTGAGAAGGAATAACCTGTCAATTGAGGGAGTAATATCACCAAGAAACTTTAATATGTGGCTAACCTGTTCAACATAATAGTTTTCAATAATTGTTTTATTTTTAAATTGACACCAAGATCACTTAAATCGGAGTTAAAATGAGGGAGTTATGCTCTGATTAGTAAGAGAAATTCAGATAGGATGAAAACTTGCATCAAAAAAATAAAGAGATAAAAATAATATTTAAAAAAAAAAGAATCTTATAAATGAAAATAATAAATGAAAAGTATATACCATAGTCATTGCCATTGCATGAACTTCTTACCATCTTAAGTGTATAATTTTGACATGGAAATATTTTATAAAGTGATATTTGAAATGGTTATGTTCATGGCATGATTACTAATGATTTTTGGTAATAATTATATTTTGATATGAGTTTAAAGAACATACTTGTTATTGAAATTATATTTTTGGCTTTTATTGTAAAAAAAAAAAAAGAAATGAGCATGGTCACATGGCAATCCGTGTGGTGCACTAGTAGGGGACGCCCTACCAATGGTTATGATTATGTTAATGAGAAAAGAAAGAGAAAGTGTGCCATGTCGAACGAAGCGAGAAAAGCCAGTACTAGAGAGTAAAAAATACTCACCCTGACCGGGGTAGCTTGATATGAGAATAAATTGATAGTCATCATATGATATTCTAAAAAAAATTAATCCTGTCATACATATCATTACTATACAATTTTCATGTGCGTAGATAAAGTGCATTCATGTGACCTAAGGTATTTGTTGTAGCTTATACAGATGAACATGACGTGATGAGCTATATTGATTATGATTTATTGTTAAACCAACTGAGATTTAATTCTCACTATTTTTCCATATCATGTTTAGAAGATAAAATATGCAGCTATTTTCCATGACTTTTATTATTGTTGTACGTTGGATCGATGTGCCCTACCTTGGGCAAATACCGATTATATCATATGTATCAGTAGTAGACATGAATGAGATTCTAGTAGAGGTGCTGCCACCCGCACTGTGTCCCCAGAAGTAGTCTATGTGGATGATTAGGTCTCATATGTACATGTATATGTTAAACTTTTGTACGGTTGTTTGTAAGTTAATGATGTGTATGTGAACTCAGTAATGTATAAATAATAATGGTAGATTTTAAACCTTAATTACGCTTAGTTAAATTAAATAAATGTTATTATGAGTTAAGTAGTAAAAAGAAAAAATTTGTACGGTTGTTTGTAAGTTAATGATGTGTATGTGAACTCAGTAATGTATCAATAATAATGGTAGATTTTAAACCTTAATTACGCTTGGTTAAATTAAATAAATGTTATTATGAGTTAAGTAGTAAAACGGTAATAACTTCATGGAATTTTACAAATATAAAAAAAATATTTGAGTTGTTAAATAAATAGAGTTGTTACACCAGGGATGAAAAAGGACATTGCTAAGTTTGTGGCAAAATGCCTAACTTGTCAGAAGGTGAAGGTAGAGCATCAAAAGCCAGCGAGATTTCTACAATCTCTTGAGATCCCTAAATAGAAATGGGACATTATTTTGATGCACTTTGTGGTGGGCTTACCTAAGACTTCAGTTAGATATGACTTTATCTAGGTAATAGTTGACAGATTAAACAAATCTACTCACTTTTTGCCCATAAAAATTAACTTTTCACTAGACAAATTGGACTAGTTGTACGTCCATAAAATTGTTAGAATACTTGGAATTCCCTTAAATATCATTTCTGATAGAGATCCAAGGTTCACGTCGAGGTTTTGGAAGCCGTTACAAGAAGCTTTTGGAACCCAGTTGTGGTTCAGTACTACCTACCATCCTCAGACTGACGGGAAGACAGAACAGACCATTCAAACCCTAGAAGATAAGTTAAGGGTCTATGTGATAGAGCAAGGTAAAGGATGGGATAAGTACCTACCTTTAGTGTATTTTGCTTAAAATAATAGTTATCACTCTAGTATTAAGATGGCCCCTTACAAAGCTTTATACGGTAGGAAGTGTCGATCTCCACTATGTTGGTTTGAGGTAAGAAAAAAGAACTTGCTGGGTTCTGATCTAGTTCAACAAACCACTAAACAAATCAGGATGATAAGAGACAAAATACTTACAGCTCAGAGTCGGCAAAAGGGTTACTATGATAAGAGACATAGACCTCTGGACTTTGAGGAAGGAGACCATGTATTTCTGAAACTTTCCTCGACAATTGGAGTTGGTAGGTCTCTCAAAACCAGAAAGGTAAGTCCACGATTTTTGGGACCCTACCAAATTTTGAAGAAAGTGGGGACGTCAGCATATCAAGTTGCCCTCCCATCTAATTTGTCCAACCTACATAATGTTTTCCATGTATCACAACTCCGAAAGTATCTTCCAAATTCATCACATGTAATACAAGATGAACCAATCCAAAAAAAGTAGAAGATGACATACCAGCTAGTATCGGTATCCATATTACACACTGTTGTGAAGCAATTAAGGAATAGGACCATTCCTCTGGTTAAGGTGTTATGGGAAGGTTTGACTCTGAAAGAAGCAACCTAGGAGCTGGAAGAATTCATGAGGAAGAAATGTCCACAATTGTTCTTAATAGGTAATTTCTAAAACGTTAAGGACAAAAAAATTTTTAGGGGAAAAGAAATTTAACATCCCTAATTTTATTTCATTTATTAAGAAATGTATATAAATATTTAATATAACATCCATAATTTCATTTCTTTTATTAATAAAGGTACATAATATAATCCTTAGAAATTCTTCACCTTATGTGTATGCATAGAAAATGTTTCTAACATTAAAGAAATAGGTAAAGAGGGAAAACTTAATAGAAAAAATTAGAAATAACATACTAAAGAGAGGCGAAATTTTTGGGTAAGGAAGATAAATTTTTGTGAAGTAAGTAAAGGTCTTAAAATTTCAAGAAGATTGGATTAGGGTAATTTTTCCTAATTCGAGAGCTAGAGTTACTAAGTTTAACATCTCCACCCATAAATTGTGATTTCACCTATGGACACTTCATATAGAGTTTTTTCACTTCACATGAATTTCTAGCAAGCCAATAGGATAGCCCAAGTAAGAAATAAAACATAGACTTGGACTAGGATATAGAAGTTCGACCGATATCCCAAAAATCATGAAAATATGACCAATCCCTTCTTGAAAGGTAGAATTTTAGCCAAAGCAAAGGAAATGGGTAAGAATGAGCCCAAATCCAAGAAGAAAAAATAAGAATCATGTGAGGAAATAGTAGTGTGATAATAATCAAGATTAGGTCACATGGCATTAAGACAAAATATCTATATCCTACATTCATAATTTCAACAAGTAGGTAACAATACATGGCTTTAGGACAAAACATCTATATCCTATATTCATAATTTCAACAAGTGGGTAATAATACAAAGCATTTTGACAAAACATCCTTATCCTACACAAATAATTTCAACCAAGTAAGCGAGATTCAAGGGTTAGAAATTTGCTAACTAAAAAGGCAAACCTATCATACTTGATTAAGACAAAAAAAAAAGGAAATGAATACCTAAATCAAAAAGACCTTGTCCCTTGTCTTAAAAACATTTTAACATGATTTTCAAAATACAAATCTCCTTTTACTATGCATATCTTGACTAAGGGAGAGGAAGACAAGAACATGAGTAGTTTTTCTCTAAAAAACAACCAAGTGCATCCTAATTGTGATAAGGTAGACCCATGGCTATGAAAGGTGAACTACATGATAGTTTATTTAAGCAAAACCCACCCTTATAACATTATAATTTCATCCAAGTGAGGGAGAGGAAAAACATAAGCAAGGTAGAGTGAGGAAATGAGAGAAAGAGAGGAGAAGAGAGGAAGAAAGAGGAAGTACAAGTCCAGAGGACTAAGTACTCAAGCTACTTCCTTAAAGAGGAAACAATAAAAATAATTCACTAAGTGAGCTAGGGAGATCTATAGGTAGGTTTAACAATAATTTTTTTTAGAAAAACTTGAAAATTAAAAACATTTATATGGGATTTTGATCCTATAACTTTGATGAAATTTACTATATTTGTTGTAACAACTCCATTTAAGTATTAATTTTTTTTTTAAAATACCATGAAGTTATTACCTCGTTACAACTTAACTCAATATAACATTTATTTAATTTATACAATACAGAGTTCACATATATGTCATTAATCAAAACATACGTACAACATATCAAACACATAAAAATCTACATCTTATTTATTCTGGTTGACCAATTTCGGAGATACAGGTGCGGGTGGTTGCACCTTCACCGGGATCTCAGCCAACTCGACCACAAACATTTTATTTGCTTCTGGAATCTGCCCAACATAAAGTACTCGATCCAACGTGCACTAAAAGCCAGAGCTATAGAAAAATCTGCATAACTAATTTTCTGAACATGATATAGAAATATAGTGAGAATTAAATCACAGGAAGTTCAACAATAAATCATCATCAATATAGCTCATCCCATCATGTTCAGCTGTATAAACTACAGAAAATATCTTTGGTCACATGAATGCATTATATCTATGCACATAAGAATCATACAGTAATAATATGTATGACAGGAGTAACTATTTTTAGAATATCATATGATGGCCAACAACTTATTCTCATTTCAAGCTACCCCGGTCAGGGTAAGTATCCTCTACTCTCTGGTACAAGCTTTTCTCGCTCCGTCCGACATGGCACACTTTCTCTTTCTTTTCTCATAATCATAATCATAACCGTTGGTAAGGCGTCCCCTACTGGTGCACCACACGGATTGCCATGTGACCGTGCTCATTTCTTTTCTTTTCACAATGATAGCCAAAAATATGCTTTCAATAACAAGTATGTTCATCAAAATATAACTATTACCGTAAATCATTGGTAATCATGCCATGAACATAACCATTTCAAATATCACTTTATAAAATATTTTCATGTCAGAATTTTACACTTTAAGATGGTAAGAAGTTCATACAATGGCAATGGCTATGGCTATACTAGTCATTTATTAAGATTCATCTTATTTTTTTAAATACTAATTTTATTTTTTTATTTTCTTGATACAGGTTTTCATCCTATCTAACCTTCTCTTACTAATCAGAGCATAACACCCTCAATTTAACTCTGATGTAGGTGATCTTGGTGTCAATTTCAAGATAAAACAATTATCTAAAACTATTATGTTGAACATTGTAGCAAAATATTAAGAAATCAAGGTGATATTACTCTCTAAATGTATAGGTTATTTCTTCTCGGATAGGTTCTGACCTCTACCTACTAATCGAACCATATCTACCTCATATGGACTCCACCTTGAGAGATTCTAGTGGCTAAAAATGCGTGACACACATATCTATAATTCTTATGTTAACCATTTATTTTAATTTCATACAGATAATTCCCAGAAATTAAAATACAAAAGCTGTCCTAACATATTCTTCCCTAATGAACCATTTTCTGACCTTTGACTACTAATAAGCTCATATCTTCCTCATATGGACTCCAACTCGAATGATTCCAGTGGCTAAAAATCCATGACACACATAGCTATAATTCTTATGTTAACCATTTATTTTAATTCCATACAGATAATTCCTAGAAATTAAAACACAGAAGCTATCCTAACATATTCTTCCCTGATGAACCATTTTCTGACATTTTCTTACTAATCGGACCATATCTACCACATATGGACTCCAAATTGAATGATTCTAGTGGCTAAAAATCCGTGACACATATATCTTTAATTCTTATGTTAACCATTTGTTTTAATTCCTTATAGAGTGTTCCCAGAAATTAAAACACCGAAGCTTAAAATTCTGCCACCCATAGCCATACCCATGCAGAACTATCTACACCAACCTAAGTATTCAAACATACATCACATGCAAGATCAATATGTAACATGATATAGCAACATCATGACCAATCATAAAAGTTCTAAGATCAAAATCTCTTATAAATATTATAAGTTTCAAAAGTTTTCTTCAAAAAGAAATATTTTTAAGCTTACCTGGAGCACTTAGTCCCCTAGACTTCTCCTTCCTTTTTCTTCCTTTCTTCCTCTCCTTTCCTCACTCTACCTTGCTTCTATTTTTCCTCTCCCTCACTTGGACGAAATTATAATGTTGTAAGGGTGGGTTTTCTTATATAGACCACCAAATAATTCACCTTTCATGATCATGGGTCTACCTTATCACAATTAGGATACACTTTGTTGAATTTTTGGAAAACAAACAACTTATGTTCTTGTCTTCCTCTTCCTTAGTCAAGATATGCATAGGAAAAGGAGATTTGTATTTTGAAAATTATGATGATATGTTCTAAAGATAAGGGACAAGGTCCCTTTGATTTAGGGATTCTTTTCCATTTTCTTTTGTCTTAAACAAGTATGATAGGTTTGCCTTTTTAGGTGGCAAATTTTTAGCCCTTGAATCTCCATTATTTGGTTGATATTATTTGTGTGTGATAGGAATGTTTTGTCCTAATGTCATGTATTATCATACCACTTACTAGAATTATGAGTGTAGGATATAGATGTTTTTGTCCTAAAACCTTGTATTATCATGCCACTTGCCAAAATGATGAATGTAGAATCACACCACTTGCTAAATTTTTGTCTTAATGCCATGTAACCTAATCTTTATTATTATATTATTATATCATCACCTAATTTATTTTATTTTATTTTTCCTCTTGGATTTGGGCTTATTCCTACCCATTATGGGCTTATTCCTACCCATTTTCTTTGCTTTGGATAAAATTCTACCTTTCTTGGAGGGCTTGGTCACATTTTCATAATTTTTAGGCTATTGGTCCAATTACTATATCCTAGTCCAAGTCTATGTTTTATTTCTTGCTTAGGTTATCCAATGGGTTGCTAGAAACTTATGTGAAGTGGAAAAAACTCTATATGAAGTGTCCATAGGTAAAAGCCCAATGTATGGGTAAAGATTTTAAATTTAGTAACTCTAGTTCTTGAATTAGGAAAAATTATCCTAATTCAATGTTCTTGAAATTTTAAGACCTTTACTTGTTTCTAAAAATTTATCTTCCTTATCCTATGGACACTTCATATAGAGTTTTTTTCCACTTCACATGAGTTTTTAGCAATTCAATAGGATAGCCCAAGAAAAAAACAAAACATAGACTTGAACTATGATATATAAATTGGACCGATAGTCCACAAACCATGAAAATGTGACCAAGCCCTCCATGAAAGGTAGAATTTCAGCCAAAACAAAGAAAATGGGTAAGAATGAACCCAAATCCAAGAAAAAAAATAAGAATCATGTGAGAAAATAGTAGTGTAATAATAATCAAGATTAGGTCACATAGCATTAAGAAAAAATATCTATATCCTACATTCATAATTTCAACAAGTAGGTAATAATACATGGCATTAGGACAAAATATCTACATCCTACCTTCATAATTTCAACAAGTAGGTAATAATACATGGCATTAGAACAAAACATCTATATCATACCTTCATAATTTCAACAAGTAGGTAATAATATAGGGCATTATGAAAAAACATCCTTATCCTACACAAATAATTTCAGCCAAGCAAGGGAGATTCAATGGCTGAAAATTTGTCACCTAAAAAGGCAAACCTATCATACTTGATTAAGACAAAAGATAAAAAAAAATGAATCCCTAAATCAAAGGGACCTTGTCCCTTGTCCTAAGAATATTTTAACATAATTTTAAAAATACAAATCTCCTTTTCCTATGCATATCTTGACTAAGGGAGAGGAAGATAAGAACATGAGTTGTTTATCCCCAAAAAACAACCAAGTGTATGTTAATTTTGATAAGGTAGACCCATGGTTATGAAAGGTGAACCACTTGATAGTTTATTTAAGCAAAACCCACTCTTATAACATTATAATTTCATCCACATCAGAAAAGATTTACAAGACTTGTTAGACAAGGGATTTAAATGCCCTAGTACTTTTATTTGGAGTGCTCTAGTTCTATCTATGAAAAAGAAAGATGGATCATTATGACTATGCATAGATTATAGACAGTTGAATAAGGTGACAATATAAAATAGAAACCCATTAGCTCGTATAGATTACCTGTTTGACCAGTTATAAGGTGTTCAATATTTTTCCACGAATAGATTTGAGATATGAGTAACATTAATTAGGGATAAGAGAAGAGGATGTAGGACTTATTATGGGCATTATGAGTTCTTGGTGATGCATTTAAATTGACAAATCTTTAGCTGCATTCATAGATTTAATGAATAGTAATTAGGTCATCCCTGGAATAATTTGTTATTATATATATGAATGATATACTAGAATATTTCAAAAGTTCAGAGGATCATAAGCAACATTCAAAGATAGTTTTACCAACTCTAAAGGAGTATGGTTGGTAAATATGGTATACAAGTAGAGTCTAAGAAAGTAAAAGTAGTACAATAATAACTACATTTATAGATGAAGATCCAAATCCAATTTACGCTTCCTGCGGTTATCTGCTGTCCATTCTATTGGAGTAATAGTTAGATCAGGTACATGAACATAGGCTTGTAAAGCATCAATCAACTCCTCAGCATTTGAAGCTGAGATGAGAATTTGTCGTGCTGAGTGTGAGATAAACCTCTGTTCCACAACTTGATCTAGAAAAGATAACAAACCATCAAAGAAGTGATTAACATTTAACAAACCTATCGGTTTGTGATGCATATTCAGTTGTGCCCAAGAGACTATTTGGAAAATCTCCTCTAGAGTACCAAAACCACCTGGTAAGGCAATGAAGGCGTCAGCATTGCTCATCATTCTAGCCATGCGTTCATGCATGGAAACTACCCTATATTCTTCCCCAATTGTCTTCCCTATGTTGCTGGATGTAGCTAGAGCTGTAGGAATAATACCTAGAACTTGGCATCCCCCTGCATGTGCAGCTGTAGCCACACACCCCATTAACCCACAATTACCTCCACCATACACTAAATGAATTTTTCTCTTAGCCAGCACCATACCCAGATTTTGTGCTGCTTTAACATACTCCTCATCTTTTCCAGGACTGGAACCACAAAAGACACAGATATTTCGGAACTGACGGAATGCGGTTCCCTCCATAATTTCTATCACCTTAACTTTGAGAATAGACAAAGATACTAATGTAAGTATTTATAGAACTCAGATAAGGGCATATTTATAATAGCTATGCAAATAGGCCAGGTATTATTAGAACAACTATGTGAGTGATTGGTGGATATCAGCTAAATTAAAGATAAATAAAAAAAAAATTCAAAAATGACGGCAAGCATGTATATGTACAGTAGTATGACTGTGACCCATATTAAGCACATAAAGAGTATAAGATAAGATATCACCAGAAATCTGTCTTTATCTTGTTGTCTTTGATGAAGCATTGATGTTTTGATTCTTGTAGAAAAGTTGTAGGTGATAGCTGTCATTGAAAAAAAAATGCAATCAAATGATTTATTTTGTATTCTCAATGTTTTTGCCAGTCGACTATCAGTATTATTAAGTCGACTAGCTATTTTGAGAAAATTTAATTTGGACTGGTTCTTTTTACAGTTGATTGATTACATCTATTTTGAAGCAATCAACTGCATCCTACCAGTTAACTACATATTCTTTGATTTTCACAGACTTTTATAAGCTCAGAAATGTTTCTTTTCCATGTGATATCTTTCCACCGAATACCAATAGATTTAAAGTAGATTCTGACACATATATTCAAAATTTGCGGCCACCGATTTTTGCTGAAATCATAGATAGATTTTATTTACAGATTTTCAAGAATTACGGCCACCGATTTTAATATTTTTCAATGCTTTGTCGAAATTTTTGACTTTCGCTTTTGGCACCATTCTCTATTATGCTTTTCGTCTGTTTCACTCATTAACGGTTGGCATTAAATGCAAGGTTATTTTCCCTCATTGCAATGAAAGATAATTTCTTTTCTTTAAAACTCGGTTATTATGGTGTTTAAGTTGTTAGTAGGTTAAAGTAATGAAAAGTTTAAAAAGAATGGACGGATGATGGTCTTATGGTGTTTTGACGAATGTAATCAAGAGAATTAGTGGTGTTGAAGTTCTCGAGGAATAAAATATAGGAAGTAGGATTTAAGTTAGTCTTTGAACTCTTAATTTGGAAATATAGAGAATATTCTAAGAACCATGTCCGAAAATAATGTAAGTTAACAAGATATTTGTGTTAAAGGATTATATCATGCTAAATTGAGTCTAGTATCTAGGATGTGA
This sequence comes from Gleditsia sinensis, assembly GCA_037074535.1. Taxonomy (NCBI): domain Eukaryota; kingdom Viridiplantae; phylum Streptophyta; class Magnoliopsida; order Fabales; family Fabaceae; genus Gleditsia; species Gleditsia sinensis. Next base: position 44,835,655 of record CM073465.1, on the reverse strand, counting down.
ATTATGTTGGAATTGAGAATTCATGTATGAGTAATTGTTAAAAAAAAAACACACAAATCTTCTTGAAATGATTGGGTGAATTAAATGGGATTGGCATAAGCTAGAATGAGGTGCTTTTGGATATGATAGAAGAAATAATTAAAATTTTTGACAATGAGTTTAATGGTGTTAATAAGCTTGTATAGAATTACTGTGATGATGTAAGTTGGAATTATTAGACATGTGTCAATGGTACATAAACGTTATTAAAGGTTTGAAGGATTTATTGCTACGTATGTTTAACATATTGATTAAAGGATTTGAGGATAAAAATAGATGATAGATTAAGATGATGATATTCAGGGGATGATGTTGATATATGAAAAAAAAATTGACTTGATAGAAGTTTGGAATAAGAAAAGATAGTTACACAATATGAAGGTGTATATGTTCCTTTATATGTGTGTTTTCTAATATCGACCCATAGATATATCCATGCGGGCTAGAGGATATCAATTGAAGAACTTATGAGTGAAAGAAATCCTTATGGTTAAGTTATATGGCAAAAATCACTCAAGTGAATAGACATATTAAAAAGTAAAGATGTCATACAGAAAAGATATCTCTAATTATTTAGGTAACAAGTTTGGTAACTCTGAATAATGCCTTAATTTCATTCCCTACATGTGGTAGGATGGATTGAAATTCGGGGACCGAATTTCTAAAGGGGGGAAGAATGTAACATCCCGTAATTTTTAGATATTTTCCTTAGAAATTCTTCACCTTACATATATGCATAGAAATGTTCTAATATTAATGGAATAGGCAAAGAAAGAAAACCTAAGAGGAAATATTAGAAATAAACATGTTAAAGAAAGGTGAAATTCTTAGGTAAAGAAAGATAAATTTTTGTGAAGTAAGTAAAGGTCTTAAAATTTCAAGAAGATCGGATTAGGGTAATTTTTCTTAATTTAAGAGCAAAAGTTACTAAGTTTAGTATCTCCACCCGTAATTGGGCTTTAACCTATAGACACTTCATATAGAGTTTTTCTACTTCACATGAATTTTTAGCAAGCCAATAGGATAGCCCAAGGAAGAAATAAAACATAGACTTGGACTAGGATATAGAAATTGGACCGGTAGCCCAAAAATCATGAAAATGTGACCAAGCCCATTATGAAAGGTAGAATTTTAACCAAAGTAAGGAAAATGGGCAAGAATGAGCCCAAACCCAAGAGGAAAAAAAATAAAAATAAAATTAAAGTGATGAAATATTGGTGTAATCAAGATTAAGTGACATGGCATTAAGACACAAATTTAGCAAGTGGTGTGATTCTACATTCATCATTTTGGCAAGTGGCATAATAATACAAGGCTTTAGGACAAAAACATCTATATCCTACATTCATAACTTTAGCAAGTGGGTAATAATACATAGCATTATGACAAAACATCATTATCCTACACAAATAATTTTAGTTAAGTAAGGAAAATTCAAGGGCTAGAAATTTGCCACTTAAAAAGGCAAATCTATCATACTTGATTAAGACAAAAGAAAAAGGAAATGAATCCCTAAATCAAAGGGATCTTGCCCCATATCTTAAGAACATATCATCATAATTTTCAAAATACAAATCTCCTTTTCTTATGCATATCTTGACTAAGGAAGAGGAAGACAAGAACATAAGTTGTTTGTTTTCCAAAAATTCAACAAAGTGTATCCTAATTGTGATAAGGTAGACCCATGATCATGAAAGGTGAATTATTTGGTGGTCTATATAAGAAAACCCACCCTTACAACATTATAATTTCGTCCAAGTGAGGGAGAGCAAAAATAGAAGCAAGGTAGTGTGAGGAAAGGAGAGGAAGAAAGGAAGAAAGAGGAATGAGAAGTCTAGGAGACTAAGTGCTCCAGGTAAGTTTAACAATATTTCTTTTTGAAGAAAACCTTTGAAACTCATAATATTTATATGAGATTTTGATCTTAGAACTTTGATGATTGGTCATGGATGTTGCTATATCATGTTACATATTGATCTTGCATGTGATGTATGTTTGAATACTTAGGTTGGTGTAGATAGTTCTGCATGGGTATGGCTATGGTTGACAGAATTTTAAGTTTCGGTATTTTAATTTCTGGGAACAATCCATAAGGAATTAAAATAAATGGTTAACATAAGAATTAAAGATATATGTGTCACGGATTTTTACCCACTGGAATCATTCCATTTGGAGTCCATATGAGGTAGCTATGTTCTGATTAGTAGTCAAAGGTCAGAAAATGAATCATCAGGGAAGAATATGTTAGGATAGCTTCGGTAATTTAATTTCTGGGAATTATTGGTAGGGAATTAAAATAAATGGTTAACATAAGAATTAAAGATATATGTGTCACGGATTTTTACCCACTAGAATCATTCCATTTGGAGTCCATATGAGGTAGCTATGGTCTGATTAGTAGTCAAAGGTCAGAAAATGAATCATCAGGGAAGAATATGTTAGGATAGCTTCGGTAATTTAATTTCTGAGAATTATTGGTAGGGAATTAAAATAAATGGTTAACATAAGAATTAAAGATATGTGTGTCATGGATTTTTACCCACTGGAATCATTCAATTTGGAGTCCACATGTGGTAGATATGGTCCGATTAGTAAGCCAAGGTCAGAAAATGGTTCATCAGGGAAGATTATGTTAGGACAGCTGTTGTATTTTAATTTCTGGGAATTATCTGTATGGAATTAAAATAAATGGTTAACATGAAAGTTATATATATAGGTCTCATGGAAATATACCCACTGGAATTATGCAATTTGGAGTTCATATGAGGTAGATATGATCCAATTAGTAAGCAGAGGTCAGAAAATGTTTATTCAGGGAAGAGTATGTTATTAATGATTTAGTTTTTGAATTTCTGGGAATATTCTGTAGGGAATTAAAATAGCGCGCCAACATAACAATTATAGATATATGGCTCATGGATTTTTACCAACTGGAATAACGCAATTTGGAGTTCCAATTTGGGAGATATGGTCTAATTAGTCAGTAAAGGTCTAAACCTATCCGAGAGGAACTATCCTGTACATTGAGGGAGTAATATCACCTTTGTTTCTTAATTTTTCGCTACAATGTTCAACATAATAGTTTTAGATAATTTTTTTATCTTGAAATGGACACCAAGATCACCTACATCAGAGTTAAATTGAGGGAGTTATGCTCTGATTAGTAAGAGAAGGTTAGATAGGATGAAAACCTGCATCAAGAAAATAAAGAAATAAAATTAGTATTTAAAAAAGAAGATGAATCTTAATAAATGACTAGTATAGCCATAGCCATTGCCATTGTATGAACTTCTTACCATCTTAAGTATGAAATTTTGACATGGAAATATTTTATAAAGTGATATTTGAAATGGTTATGTTCATGGCATGATTACCAATGATTTATGGTAATAGTTATATTTTGATGAACATACTTGTTATTGAAAGCATATTTTTGGCTATCATTGTGAAAAGAAAAGAAATAAGCACGGTCACATGGCAATCCGTGTGGTGCACCAGTAGGGGACGCCCTACCAACGGTTATGATCATGATAATGAGAAAAGAAAGAGAAAGTGGGCCATGTCGGACGGAGCAAGAAAAGCCCGTACCGGAGAGTAGAGGATACTCACCCTGACCGGGGTAGCTTGAAATGAGAATAAGTTGATGGCCATCATATGATATTTTGAAAATAGTTAATCATATCATACATATCATTACAGTATGATTCTTATGTGCATAGATATAATGCATTCATGTGACCAAAGATATTTTCTGTAGTTTATACAGCTGAACATGACGTGATGAGCTTTACTGATGATAATTTATTGTTGAACTTATTGGGATTTAATTCTCACTATATTTCCATATCATGTTCAGAAAATTATTTATGCAGCTTTTGTTTCTAAGGCTCTGGCTTTTAGTGCACATTGGATCGAGTTACTTTATGTTGGGCAGATTTCAGAATCAAATAAGATGTTTGTGGTCGAGTTGGCTTAGATCCCAGTGAAGGTGCAACCACCCGCACCTGTATCTTCGGAATTGGTCAACCAAAATAAACAAGATGTAAATATCTATGTGTTTGATATGTTATACGTCTGTTTTGATTAATGACATGTATGTGAACTCAATATTGTATAATAATAAAGGAAAAAAAAAAGAGGTTGTTACAATTCCAGTGGGTTAAAATCCATGACACACATAGCTATAATTCTTATGTTAACCATTTATTTTAATTCCATACAGATAATTCCGAAAAATTAAAATACAGAAACTATCCTAACATATTCTTCCCTGATGAACCATTTTCTGACCTTTGCTTACTAATCGGACCATATCTACCACATATGGACTCCAAATTGAATGATTCTAGTGGCTAAAAATCCATGACACATATATCTTTAATGCTTATGTTAACAATTTATTTTCATTCCTTATAGATTGTTCCCAGAAATTAAAACACCGAAGCTTAAAATTCTGCCACCCATAGCCATACTCATGCAGAACTATCTACACCAACCTAAGTATTCAAACATACATCACATGCAAGATCAATATGTAACATGATATAGCAACATCATGACCAATCATAAAAGTTTAAGATCAAAATCTCATATAAATATTATAAGTTTCAAAAGTTTTCTTCAAAAAGAAATATTGTTAAACTTACCTGGAGCACTTAGTCCCCTAGAGTTCTCCTTCCTCTTTCTTCCTTTCTTCCTCTCCTTTCCTCACTCTACCTTGCTTCTATTTTTCCTCTCCCTCACTTGGACGAAATTATAATGTTGTAAGGGTGGGTTTTCTTATATAGACCACCAAATAATTCACCTTTCATGATCATGGGTCTACCTTATCACAATTAGGATACACTTTGTTGAATTTTTGGAAAACAAACAACTTATGTTCTTGTCTTCCTCTTCCTTAGTCAAGATATGCATAGGAAAAGGAGATTTGTATTTTAAAAATTATGATGATATGTTCTTAAGATAAGGGACAAGGTCCCTTTGATTTAGGGATTCATTTCCATTTTCTTTTGTCTTAAACAATTATGAAAGGTTTGCCTTTTTAGTTGGCAAATTTCTAACCCTTGAATATCCATTATTTGGTTGATATTATTTGTGTGGGATAGGAATGTTTTGTCCTAATACCATGTATTATCATACCACTTGCTAAAATTATGAGTGTAGGATATAGATGTTTTTGTCCTAAAGCCTTGTATTATTATGCCACTTGCTAAAATGATGAATATAGAATCACACCACTTGCTAAATTTTTGTCTTAATGCCATGTAACCTAATCTTTATTACATCATTATTTCATCACTTTATTTTTATTTTTATTTCTATTTTTCCTCTTATGTTTGGGCTCATTCTTGTCCATTTTCTTTACTTTGATTAAAATTCTACCTTTCATAATAGGCTTGGTCACATTTTCATAATTTTTGGCCTACCGGTCCAATTTCTATATCCTAGTCCAAGTCTATGTTTTATTTCTTCCTTGGGCTATCCTATTGGCTTGCTAAAAATTTATGTGAAGTAGAAAAACTCTATATGAATTATCCATAGGTTAAAGACCAATTACGGGTGGAGATACTAAACTTAGTAATTAAGAAAAATTACCCTAATTCGATCTTCTTGAAATTTTAAGACCTTTACTTACTTCACAAAAATTTATCTTTCTTTACCTAAGAATTTCACCTTTCTTTAGCATGTTTATTTGTAATATTTCCTCTTAGGTTTTCTTTCTTTACCTATTCCATTAATATTAGAACATTTCTATGCATATATGTAAGGTGAAGAATTTCTAAGAAAAATATCTAAAAATTACGGGATGTTACACTCTATGTTGGGCAAATCCCAAAAATTAATAAGGTGTTTGTAGTCGAGTTAGTTAAGATCCCGGTGAAGGTGCAACCACCCACCGCAACTGTATCCCTAGAACTGGTCAATATAGATGAATAAGATGTAAACATATATGTGTTTGATTTGTGTACGGATGTTGTTAATTAATGATATGTAAACCTTAATTTTGTTTGGTTAAATTAATTGAATGTTATTATGAGTTAAATAAAGGTAATGACTTCATGGGATTTTAAAAAGATATATATATATATATATATATATATATATATATATATATATATATATATATATATATATATATATATATATCTGTGTGTGTGTGTGTGTGTGTGTGTGTGTGTGTGTGTGGAAAAAAAATGGAGTTGTTATATAAAGCCCAATGGGTTAGAAACTAACCTGGAAATAATCCTACTTCATTTAAGAGAAGTCAATCTATAAAAATAAGGTATCTAATAATCTGTAGATCAAGGCATAAAATTCTTAATCATCTTCTTCAATTCTTCTTTAGAATTTCTTATGGCCCTGCGTGTCAGATTTACTTTTTGTTTGTGGACAAAGATTAAAACCTCAAGGAAACTTCATGCATTGTGAGATTTGGATTTAATTTTATTAGTTCAATCTTAATTGAGTATTGATTATTCATATGCTCTTCTTCTTCTTTTTATGATTATTCATATAATTGCTAGGAGAGCTACTAGTATATTATTTTTCTTAATCTACTGTTGAATTATGTTTTGAACAAAGTTTTCATTATTGTGATTCAAGAGGCAAATAAGATCAATGATTTTGGATTATAAATTATTGAACCTATGATGAATACTTAACTAAATTAAATATAGCCGATGTGTCTATATTTGTTTAGCTCTATCAGTTTCTCTAATTCTTTATGTGATTAATAGGTTAGACTTTACTAATGTGCTAAAGGATTTCTTATTAGTTAGGGTTAATTGAGGTGACTGTCATCAATTACTAGATTTAAGGAAGAACGAGGTTAGAATCTCAATGATAGATATTCAAATTAAGATTGATTATGTTCAATGATTAATGTAATTCCTTGATATTAGATATCAACCGAAACCAACGCCTTTATTATTAATTACTCTCTTTTTAATTACTTTCATTCTTTTTTCTTTTGTTTTAATTTCATTAATCAAACCCACTTATTAGAATCACAATAGGTAATACCAGTCTCTGTGGAATTGATCCATACTCCCACGACTACAGGTTAATTGAGAGGTAAGGTATGATATTTGGTGTACCCATGACAGTACCCACCAGGGCTTCATTACCCGATAGCCTTGACTCACTACACTAGAGGGGCTAGATCAAACTCATGGTTACTATATGAAACTAAATGTGTATATAATCCTTACTATGATAGAAACAAGACAAGCATGACATAATCTTTTCGTAATAAATAAAGAAAAAAAGTTTGGTAAAATAAAAATGTTACTATAAGTACTAGATAAGCATATACATTAATGATTCAAAATAAAAATAAAAATAATTAAAGAATTAAAGTTCATATATAGAAAAAGGTTTAGAATTCATTATAAATATCGTATAAATGCTAAAGTAAGCTAATTCTCGAATACTTATGTAAATAAATGAAATTTTAGAAGAAAAGCAACCATAATAAGAGACTATAAATAAGAACCATCGTCAACTTGCCAAGCACATAGCAAGAGAGAGTAATCACCAATCTATCAATCAAAAGCCTATAATCTAACAAGTCAAAGCATATAATCCGTCAAGTCAAAACCTATATTCCATCATGTCAAAGCCTATACTTTGGGGTTCAAAGTGCACTATGGCTAGCATTTACTCCTACTACCTAACAATGTTTATGATAATATTCCTCTAAGAAAAAATATATATAAACAAGTTTAAATTCTACAAAACCAGTTCATAAGAGAACTCATTAAAACCATTCCTCCAACGAACTAGAATAGCTAAATACCAATTTCTATACTATAGGCAAAATAAATAGCCAATTCAACAGTTTCATAATTATCCCCTTTTCAATAGGCATAAGAATTCTCATAATGTTCCTCATTCAAACTCATATCCATTTAAGTGGTCATACCAATTTCATTAACCCATAAGCCATTTCCAAATCAAGAAGTTTCCCTTTAAACTAATCAATATCAAAGTATCCTTCACATAAGATAACTTTAACTGAATCATAACTCAAGATCCATCACCAATAATTTGAAGGATGATTTTCATAAAGGAAGCTTGTCTTGCATACCTAAGACTTCTATTGGGAGAATAAAGAGCAATAACATACAATTTGAAGATAAAAGCATTTAAATTTAGAAAACTTGATAGATAATTCTCAAGGAAGCTATAAATTCTATTTCAAGTATAAAACAATTTCCATATCATAAAATATAATATTTTTAGTCAAATTAAAGAAAGCAACTAAAAGCAAAGCTAAGCATTATCTATTCACAATCCAAGGGTTCAATGTTGATAAATCCTTTTTCCCAACTTTCGACTCCCAAATGATCAAACAAACTTAAAATACGATCACAAGGAGTCACAAAACCTATAAAACAACTTCAAAAGGTCAAATTCTATGCATAACCACAAACTTACTGTTTACATCCGCCAAAAACACTATTCATGCTGGTAAAAAGGTTATCCTTTGGCCATGAAACTTTGAACCCCTAATGATTTAGATATTTTTAAGGCTACCTATGTTGTTAGATTTTCTATTTGAGGTGTCTAAGCATGCTTATTTGAAACTTACCTCTTTAAGGCTTTCTTCTCCAATTTTTTGATGACACTTCAGTGATGTTCTGATGAAACCAATTAGTCCAAAATGTTTTATTCTTCTCCACAAGTCCAATGGTACCCTTAATGTTGTGATTAGAAGTCTAAAAGGCAAGATATCTTAAAGAGAGAAGGAGAGATTTTTTGAGAGAAAGAGAACACACAGAAGGAGGGAGAGGTTTCTGTGGGAAAAACCCTTGAGAAGCAATTTTAAAACAATTGGGGTGTTTCCAGTAATTTCATCTACTACTGCAACGCCAGGAGCATTTTGGAAATAAGGGTTCCAAATGCTACTTACAGCATCGCAGTGATGAAGAGCTAGCATTGCCCACTCTAGACTTTTGGAATAATAACTTAAACTTCTGTTATTGAAACTCAAGAAGGCTAGCACCACGAAGCTAACCTTTCCATTTTTCAAAAATGATTTCTAGGCATGCTGACACTACGACGATGGCTCTACTGGTACATCTTCACATTTTGGCCTCTAAACAAACCCACAAATCACATTTTCACAACTAAAGCAATCATATCAAAGGAATTTATCATTTATATCCTCCAAAACATCAAATAAAAAACAAAACTCATGCAATTAAACTTAAGGTCATCACAGATTTATAGTTTTAAGGTTTAGGTTTGGGGTATAGGGTTTTAAAGTTTAAAGTTTTAAGATTTTGGATTTTAAGGTTTATGATTTAGGGTTTAGAGTGTTAGATTTGAGTGTTAGATTTTGAGTTTGGAGTTTTGGTGTTTGGGTTGAGTTTTGGGATTTAGGGTTGTCTTTTGGGGTTTTGAGCTTTGGCTCAAGGTTTGGATTTTCAATGTTTGAGGTTTAGTGTTTAAGGGTTTAGGATTTTGAAATTTGGGGTTTGCAATTTTGGATTTAGGGATTAGGATTTTGAGTTTTGATGTTTGATGATTATGGTTTAGACTTTTAGGGTTTAGCCTTTATGCTTTTGAGGTTTGGGTTTGATGTTTTAAAATTTAGAATTTAGGGTTTAGGGTTTTAAATTTTGGTATTTTGAGGTTTAGAGTTTTTCATTTTAGCATTTAGGGTTTTTGTGTTTAGGAGTTTGGGTTTTGTGCTTTTGAGCTTTAAGTTTTTGATGCTTGAGGTTTATAATTTCGAGTTTAAGATTTAGAATTTATGATCTTAAAGTTTAAGGTTTAAGACACTCAATTTTAAGTTTTAAAGGTTTAGAGTTTAGTTTTTAAAGTTTTTAGTTTTGAAGTGTTGAAATTTGCAATTTGTAATTTAGAGTTTAAAGTTTAGAATTTATAAATTTATGGTATAAATAGTAATGTTTTAAAAGTTAAGGGATTTTAGGGAAATGGTTTTAGTTGAGAGATCAAAACCAAATGAAAAAAATAAGTTAAGAGATCAAAAAAGCAATTTTTTAAAAAGAATAAATAATTGTGACTTAACAAGTTGAAATGGTGTGTGGCACTAGAATTAACATGTTAAATGAGCACGTAGAGAGCCACATCAATATTCTTTAACAATAGTTAAAAGTGATATTATGGAAAGACTAAATTGTTAACTTTTTAATAAATTTAAAGATTAAATTATGTATTGATTGAAATTTAAAACCCAATATTTAAGGCTCTAATAAATTGGAATTCGAACTTATAATTTTACTCTTTATACAACATACTTCATCTTGACTTTCTCACGGAAATGTTTGGCCACCACTTTTATATTCGATGCATGTTAATTTAGTTGGTTTATTTTATTCTCTTTTTGCATTAAATATTTTTATTTATTTATTTATTCTTCTTTGTGCCTTGGAAAAATAGAATTTTCTTTTCATTTCAATAAAACATTTAATATTTTAAAAATTAAGTTTAGTTATTTAACTATATTAACGTTATTTATTTCAAATGAAATTTTATTATGAAATACTTCTCTTTTCATGACTGAAAAATTAATGAATATTTTAAGTTGAATCTATTATAATTAATGGAAATTTAATAAAATATATAACTTTTAATATATTCTATTTGGTTCAAATTTAAATTTGTTTTTATTTATTTTTTAATGTATAAATATTATTTTCATATTATTTTTATAAACAATTCAAATAGTTTAATTAATAACTAGATAGTTAAATCAGTTCACTCAGTATTTTCAATGCTTCAATACTGATCCAATATTTATAACAGTAGTTTTATATTTTTATTGAATAACGTTATGTTTTCAAAATTTTATGTTAATATAATTCTAAGACAATTAATAATATATAAAAATGAAAGATTTACAAAGTTTTATATAAATTCAAATTTTAATTAAATAACAATATTACAAATATTTTTTAAACTAAACTAATAACCCCAATTTGTATTTTAATTTTCTTTTGACAATTTATGAAATTGCAGTTACAATATAGTTATTCAACAAACAAAATTTCAAGATTCCAAACTTTTAGGCTACACGAAGCTTCTGGAACCTCAAAGCAGAAAGATAATAACAGTCAGGCTCTTGCCAGCAAAATGGCCTTAAACTATGCTGATCAAAAGCAGGATGTAAATATAATTCCTACAAAATATTGCAAATAAAGAATTGTTAAGTATAGGGTTTGTTGTAAATTAAGCTGCCCCTTACTGTGCGGAAGGGCCAACCGTATCACGAGGCGGGTCAATAGGTTCTACAGGTTGTGGCCTTGGCTTCTGATCAGGAGGTGGATTCAGTGCACTGTGACGACAAGCTTTATCAACTAGATCTGGTTTAATGTCATACTGCAACATGCAAATATATATGACTGGGTCATTACAAGTTAAATTTTGAATACAGTCATAAAAATTATGAAGACTTTTGCAGATTCTTAACCCTTTGTACATTAGCAAAATCATTCAATCAAGAAAAAAGGCCATTGTCCAGTAACTTAATATTTAAAACAACCACTCAACAGACAGTAAAAAGATAAATATCAATAACATACATAATCTAAACAGATATAACATCAAACATTGATATCTATGTTCTACCATCTAATCTTCATAAAAATCATGAATCGATCTAGCAATTAGGGGATTTATATTCTGTTTAATGAATCACATCAGATTTTCCATTATTTTTGCAGAATGTATGCTGAACAAAAATGAAAAAAAAAATAGTGAACAGAGGAGTAAATCAACTTTTATACTAATTATTCCACCTAGACCCAAACTCCAGTTAATACCATAAAAATAAAGGAACCGACTTTTATACTTCACAGAACTGAGGAAGTCTCTTCAGCATGATGCCTCGGCCTCCATCAACATAATTCTTTAGGTAGATAACCATATGTTACAGAATTACCACATCAATTGTGGGAGAACTTCTATATCCTCTTTTTCAAATTAAAAAAATGTGATCCACTGAAGGCTGTAGGACTGATAGTTGATGCCACAAATCCAGATAAACAAGCAAAGAGCAATGTGTAAGTGATCTCAAGCTATGGGAAAGATAGAAAACATGGATGTAAAAGGAAATTACAAAAAAAAAAAAAATTTAATACATTTTCCTTTAAATTTCTTAACAGATAACTATAACAAGAGAGAGAGACTTAAATGAACAAAGTATAATGAGATATACTGCCCAAGAGCATCAATGCATAGCATCATTTACACTAGAGCTTGTTGGTAAGATTATCAAGCCTAATAGTCCATCTTGCTTTTCTTTCTATTACTTGAGAATAAGGGGAAGCTGGTATACATATGACAACTGACAATATAACCAAAATTTAGGTTATTGAGATCAAACTGACCTTGAAACCGCAGCCAGATATACAAGCATTGAAACATTCCTGTACATGAAGGGATCAACCATTATTAATTCAAAAAGATAACCTCAGCCAATCCTGAACAGACCTTGATCACTCTTAAGCCATGATAGAGTTACAAGCGTGTTAAAAGTAATTGGAAGCATGGGCTTATTAATTTATTAATATGCTCTAACAATCCCTCATGTGGAATGTGAATCCCTTCTCTAAAACGTAATATTATAGTTTTGAAGGACAAGGTTTAGAGAAACAAAGTTTACTTAATGAAGGACTATTTTGAAGCATTTGGTAAGACTTAAGAGACTATATTCATATTTTAAATTATAAGTGTATCAAATTGACGTATTCCCAAAAACTAGAGGGATCAAAAGTGCAATTAACCCAAAAATTAATCAACATGAATAAATCTCATCCCCCTTTTGTGTTAATCCGCTGGCTGAATAATTTCTTTTTTAAATATTAACCTTGTTTGTCTTAATGCCACAACACCTAAAATTTGCTTTAATTGGATGTTCTCACTCCTAGACCCTGCAAAGAGATGTCATCTAGTTGCTTTTATAATTTTCACCTAGAAACCACAATCCGAAAACATCATCAGCATAGTAAATGACTAAAACAAGCAAAATGTCATAAAAATATGAATTTTTTGTGAGGGACTCTAGTCAAATAATGCTGAGAGGGATTATGATGGAACCCCACAGTTAGAAGGAAGAATATGGATCTGTTTAAGGGATTTGGGCTAGAGACACATGGCAGCTTGGGATCCAAGAGATTTTGGGTAGTTCGTCAGGGATTTAGTAAAAATAACGGGTTTGAGAAGATGAGAGAGGCAGGCAAAATTTAAGTATTGGGTTATGGGAAGGAGGTTTATTTTCTTCTCGTAATTCTCTATATTTTCACAATTAAGTCCAGCATTTTCATACATTTTCTTAGCATAATTTTAGATGTGGTGTCCCATGATTAGAAGAATATGGGTCTGTTTAAGGGGTTTGGGCTAGAGACACGTGGCAGCTTGGGATAGGAGGGGTTTTTGGTAATTTGTTAGGGATTTAGTATAAATAAAGGGTGTGGGCAGAGGAGAGAGGCAAGTAAAATTTGGGTATTGGATTATGGGAGACATCTAGAAGTCTCAAAATGCTAGAGGTTTATTTTCTTCTTGTACTTCTCTATATTTTCACAATTAATTCCAGCATTTTCATATATTTGCTTAGCATAATATTAGATGGAGATCGAAGTCTCCATCAATTGGTAGTAGAGCATGGTTCTAGGCGACGAAAATATGAGGGAAGAGTGGAGAAATTGGAGATGAAAGAAGTGAAGGGAGAAATATATTTGATGGAGGGAGAGATGAGCATAGTGGAGGAACACATATTCAAACTAAGGGAGAGGTTGACGAGACTGCTAAAATCAATGAAAAAGGCTAGACACATTGATGCCTAAGAAGCAAGAGGGGTCAGTGACCCAATATTGTGAGAAATTTGAGCTACTCTATCCCATGGAGAGAAGCCAATGAGGATATGTTTATAGAGGCATTTTGGAATGGATTCACAGCGACAATCCAAGCAGAAATTCGCATGAGCAGAATTGCTTCCCTTCAGCAGAACTTGGCTCACAAGGATGAGGAAAGGAATAAGACTCTGGTGAAGGCTTGTGAAGCAAGGAAGAACAGAGTTGCAAAGGTGTTTGGGGCTCCATGGCAGACTGGGTTCACCTGCTCGCGGGAGTCTGGTCCAGTGGAGTCCACTCAGCACCATTTTTGTCAACCTGAGCAAGGTGCAGGAGGGGCGAGGTTCTGAATCCAAAATTGGAGTGAATAGGATAATGTCTTCCTCCAAAACGGATGGCCAGTTCCATTAACTAACCAAAAGCTGTGAATCGAGCCATAACACAATGGGTCTTAACCAAAACAAGAGCTCCAAAACAGAAGGCACAAGTGAGCCCAAAGATTGAACACTATCTACGACACACTTTATTAAGGCAGAAGGTAATTATCAGCTTCTAACATGAGATGAGGCTGAACCCCACCCATCACAATCATCATCTACAAAGTTTATTATGGACCCAAGAAACACGGTAAGTGGGAGAAAGGGACATGGAACTTGAAACAAAGGGCAAGTGGGAAAGAGACACTAGGAAGGATGCAAAGGTGACTGCTAGAATTGGTCTAGGAGAAAGCTCAAGTGTATTGCAAAACTATGAGCTTTTTTTTTTTTTTGATAGATCAGAGATCATAACATTAATCTTACAGGCATCTAGCCTAAAATTTACAGAAGCCTTTGCACGAAAAAAAAAAAATTATAAATGAGTCTGTACTTCTGAAGGATAGACAAAAATCCAGATTACAAGGCAATAGACTTTCTAACTATTACTACTAATAACATAGAAAAAAATAATAAATTTTATTTAGATACAACTAACTTTAAAACTGAAGGGAAGAAATCGGAGTCTTTCAAGAAAAGGCATCACATCTTCCAATCTTTTCTGAAGATTACGACTCTTAACACTAAATTCTTCCGACCTTGAAATATTGTAGATCTAGAGCAAAAAAATGTGAATCTTCTAAAGCTGGTAAACACTAGATAATTTCTATCAAAGAGAACAAACCTTCTCAAAAGAAGGAAAATTCTTCCTTAATAGAAGAAAACAACTTCCCTAATGGAAGAAGACAACAAGATGATCATAAAGAAAGAGTAGAGAAAATGGAATTTTGGGGGGGGGGTGGAGGAGGAAGCTACCATCGGCAGCAACGTCCCCAAACCCAAGCAGCTGCGGTGGTAGTTCTTTTTTTAAAAAAACTATGAGCTTCATTTGGCACCGTTCAATAAAGAAGTTATGCTGACAAAGGGGCAAGAGTGAGTGGGTTACAGGGGTATATTTAGGCTGGAATTGGTGTGACTAGGCCCCAAAAACTAGTCCATCTTCTGACAAGGACCCATAAGGCAAAAGAAAAAATTGGGTTGATAAAAGGGCCGAGAAGGGCTGGTTTGGTTATTTTTTTAATGCTATTGGGCCTCGTACAAATTATGGGCTGAAAATTCAAATAAGGGCTTTTGCAATAGGGGGTTGGACCTAAACAGTGTAAATAACAATGGATTGGGTCCAAATTGAAAGGTTTCACTGCCTAGAAGAGGACAAAAGAATGAAGTACAAGGATACGGGAAGGGAAGTTAAAACCACTTTCCATGGGAAAAAGCAACCAGTTCCTACTTTGATCACTCACCTTGAGGGCTTGGTGAAACTTCAAAGGCAGGGTAACGATGAAACCTCACAGTTAAAAGGAAGAAGATAGATATGCTTAAGGGGTTTGGGTCAGGGACATGTTGCAGTTTGGGATATGAAGGGTTTTGGCAGTTTGTTAGGGATTTTGTATAAATAAGGGGTGTGGGCAGAGGAGAGAAGCAGGAAAAATTTGGGTATTGAATTATGGTAGACATCTAGCATTCTCAAAATTCTAGAAAGGTTTATTTACTTCTCGTAATTCTCTATATTTTCCCAAATAATTCCAGCCTTTCAATACATTTTTTTAGCATAATTTTATATGGAGATCTAGGTCTCCATCCAGCCTCCAAACTAGATTGCAAAGCTGAAAAATAGATTCTCCCAACCAAAGCAAACTGTATCTATGCGGGTTTTTGGTGCTGTCTAAAACAATTAGTTGACTAAATACATCAAAACAAATCAAGCAGCTTAATCAGTTGTAGCTCACTCATTGGCAAGTAGAGACCATATTACAGCAGTGTAGTTGTCTTAAAAGGTCCTATTCTGGTAGCTCTCATAATATCTATTGCTTTTCACTCTAAATTCAAGTATAAAGCAACCACGTTCCAATCAGCAAATAACTTTCAAGAAACGTACTCAATTAATAAAACAACGTAGCTTTATGAAAAGACAGAAAAGATCGTTATTTATGTTTATCTGGTGGGTTAAATGTTTTATATTTAACAAAAAGTAAGAAAGATTTGGTAAGAAAACAAGGGGAAAGAATAATATAAAGTATTATTGAGCATGCCTTCAATATTAACCATTCTTTTAACATCCTTCCACCTGGAATCTCTCCAACCAAAATGCAGCTACTGCTAGTAAGATAAGTACTCATAGTGCATTTTATGGTTGGCTTATGTTATGTTCTCCTAGTGCTAGAACGATAAGCACTCTCAGTGATAGTAGGATAAGTATTCCTAGTACAAGTAAGACATACCATATGTACAACACCCCTATCCCCTGTCTTTAAAACAATTTTTGTATTATTCAAGGTGCTTCTATTTCTTGAGATTTACATTTCTTTAGAAATCTTAATGACAAAAATATTCAAGATTTGCAATCTCTCCTGCTTCTGGAAAATATTAATCTTTTGTCAATTCCAAATAAGAAAATTTGGACTGTTGATTCCTCTTGTGTTTATTCTTCTATATCTTACTTTCACTTTTTAACTCATTCTCCTAGGGAAAAGTTTGTGCTGGATAAATTCATTCGGAAATCTAGAGTTCCTTCTAAGGTGAAATCAACCGAAACCCAGATTGGGCGAGCGCCGTGGCGCTCTCTATAAGAGACCCGCGCGGTCTCTTCTTCCCCTACCAGCTTTTCTTCACTCTCCCTCACCCCAAATCCCAATTTCTTGCAGCCAATCAACCATCTAAACCTCCCATTACGTTTATTTGATTAAATTGAGTAATTTTTCATCTTCTTTTGCAGGATTAAACAGTTTTTGCAGCCCTTAATTTGCATTCAATGGGATTTTTGTAGGATTCTCAAAGCAAATTTGATTTTGCAAGTTTTAGCCACAAATCAAGCTAAATTGGGTACGGTTTGCTTTGTTTCTCCTGCTAAAATTGATTTCCATACTTAATTGCTACTGGTTTGTATTGAATTGAGACTTCAAGTTAAGAATCCACTATCCATTCCCCCAATTTTTCAAGAGTGCACACCAGGTGTTTGATAACACGCCCCAGTGAATTTGCTAAGTGCAATGGCTTCAAAAACTTCCAAATTAGGCTTCTCAAAGAGGAAGAACAGAGTAGAGGACCCTCCAGCATTTGATAGCACGACATCTGTGAGTGAAGAAGTCTATCAACATCATAATAAGGTGGTGGTTCATAAATCAATCGTTCCTGAGAGGGGTTTCATTGTCACCATTGGATTTCTTCATAGAGACAATATCTTCCACAGGCACTGGGAGATTTTCTGCAAGAGTCCCGAACCAGGAGTCATTCCCGTGGTATAGGAGTTTTACTCCAATACTACAGTTCATGAACACCACAAAGCACGGATTAGAGGCAAGTTGGTGAATTTTAATCCTTATCAATGAATTCTACTCTCTGCCTAACATTGAAGATGATGAGTACTCTGCCTTCATCCAATCAGACATCGACTTTGAAGAGATTATCTCCACTCTTTGCTTCAGAGGGGCTTCTTGGAAGTTAGATAGCAATGGGCAGCCACTGTATTTTGCCAGGACCGACATGAATAAAGTGGCTAAAGCTTGGTACTATTTCGTAGCAGCACGATTCATGTCTAGTTTGAATATGAGTCAGGTCAGGAGGGACAGAGCCATTCTGATTTTTGCTATACTTAAAGGTTTTTCCATTGACGTGGGAAAACTCATCCACAGACAGATACTTTGCTGCATTCATTCTAGAAGCGGATCCCTCTTTGCCCCCAGTTTAATCACTGGTCTATGTGGGAAGGCTGAAATCAGCTGGGATTCTATTGAGGTTCTCATTCAACCAATGAAACCTATTTCCTATGCAGACATTCAGAAATATAAGGGACATGAGGAAGCAGCAGAAGAAGAGTTAGGCATTCAGCCTATAATTACAGAGGAACCTGGTAGCAGTTCAGCTCCACCACCAGCCCAGCACACTATTGAAAATCTATGGGAGCGAACAGAGGTCTTCACTCATCAGATGAATGACTTAGCTCTCTACCAATACTCCATAGCGCAGCACAACACTGCTTGCTTCAGCCAGCTGGCCCATGCCTTGAACCTTCCTATAGCATTCCCGGCACCTCCTGAGCCACCCTTTAGGCCTGCACCTGAGCATGATGAGATGGATGGTGATCACTAATCAGGGGAGTTTCACTGGACTCTCCTCTTTCTATTACTTGCCTCTCTTATTTTATACTTTTCTATTCTACATTGAGGACAATGTAAAATCTTAAGTGTGGGGGGGGGTCACTTTCTAATTCAGTTGGATGACCGTAGAATAACTAATATTTGTGCACTATTTACTTTGCTGTGTACTACAGTAAGCTTCTATGATCTCTGCACTTTTATTCTAGTTATTAAACAGGGTGAACATGTGAACTTTATCTCAATCTATGAATCGGTGTTAGCTGAACCAATAGCCAATGATATAACTGTTTAAATTGCTTATAGCTCTTGAGAGACGTAGAAAAGTCATAATTATGTGTAATTTTAATTTCTTTTCAATTTATTAGTACCTTTTTTCTAAAAATCCTGAGATTCTTTTGCACAGTAATTTTGGATATTTAATTTCTCTTTTACTTAGAAAAAGATTATATAACTCAAAAATATTTTATGATCTCATTAAAATTTTTAGAACTTATTTAAATACTACTTGAGGCGAAATCCTAGGTTGATACTAATAATTAAGAGATGATTTAGGCATTATTTGATGAGATTGAGCCTTTCAAGCTTAACCCAAGCAAGTAAATATCCTTAGAACCTCTATTTTGAGCTTAATTAACATTTTATTCTATACCCACAAAACAGCCAAGACCAAATTTTATGATTAATAACTTCATTTTTTCTACCTAATTCACTCACTCCATGATTAATTTCTGAATATTTGTTTTGTAGATCTACATTAATGAAAGGGTGGAAGGGTGGAGCAAGGACAAAAGAAAAGAAAAATCAAAAGAAAAGAAAAAATCTCAAAAGACTAATGAAAGTCTATCCAGTGATTGAAAAAGAAGAAATAGAGAATCAAAGAAAAGTAGAATACAGAAAAGCAAGGAAATAAGTGTGGGGGAAAAATTCTCCAATCTTGAGAATTAGCTCAAATAGATCAGAGTTAATCATGTGGTGTTGGGAGATTGAGCTTCAAATTATATCTTATATTTCACCCTATAACCTAGCCACATTATAAGCTGAATTTAGTCCTTCTGATCCTAAGAAGTAGTTTTAGCCTACATTAGTGGAGAGTAGCATGAAAAATAAGCTTATAGAAATCTTACATAGAGATCCATGCTCTAATTCTTGAGATATATAAACTCAGTTAGGTAAAAGAAAATTAAATCATTCAAAGACACACACACACAAAGGATTTTAGAGAATAAACTCATAAATTGCATTTGAATTAAATTTTGCACATGGTCATGAAAATTTTCTGAAATTTCTTCAAGAGCATACAATTTTCACTATGAGACAGCATATTGGTAAGTCATTCACTCATTTCATATATTGAATTTTGTTTACATGAATCAATGTTTGCTTGAGGACAAACAAAAAAGTAAGTGAGGGGGTATTTGACATGCTATAAAATAAGCAGGTCTTTGACATGTTTTAAGTTTCTTTTTATTTAGTTTTAGTAGAAAATAGATATGAATTAATTGAGTTTTGTGTTTTGTGTTTTAGGAATAATAAAGAAGAAAAGAAGAGGAAAATAAAGAGAAAATCATTAAAAAAATGCTTATTTCTGACCTTTTGTTACTAATTGAGGCATATCTCACTCATTTGGACTCCGATTAAGGTGATTTCAGCGGCTATGGAAAGAAGAGACATAGAGCTACAACTTTCATGTTTAACACTTCGGCAAAATCGCCGCATGAAGGCAAATCCGGAGCGCCGCGGCCATAGTAATCAAATCGTAATTTAAATCGATTCTCGGATAGTTTATTTTTGAATCGTAAATCGTAAATAGTATCGAATCGTAAAATTCATGAACATATTAAAAATTAATTTAAAAAATATAATATAAAATATAAATAAATAAATAATATAAATAAAATATTTAAAATAATATATTTATTTTAATAATTTAAAAAATAATTAACTGTAAATTTAAAAAAAAAACATAATTAGTCTAAAATTATAAATTTTTATATCTAAAAAATTAAATAAATTTTAAATTGTGAAGAGACAAAGTTTATTTAAAAATTATTTATTTATGTTTAATTAGAATTAAAATTATTTGTAGAAAAATTATTTTTATAATTTTAAAAAATATTATTAAATTAAATAATAAAAGACTTCACTAAAATAAAACATCTATGGAGGTTGCTGAGCGAAAAATTAAAGCTACAAGGAGACCCAACCCAATCGCAGCTTCTGGCTTCAATTTACAAAAAAAAAAAAAAAACACACACACACACACAAAAGCTTGTAGAGAAGATGTACAGTGAGTCGCGCAGCAGCCATGGCTGCGCGACATGAAGCTTGGTTGCGGAATCGCAGAATCGGACGATTCTGCAATTCTTACCAGAATCGCACCGATCTGTGCAATTTCGGCACCGATTCATGTTCTAGCACGATTTGGCCACCGATCTGTATCGATGGCCATGTGAATCGAACCTTGGTTGCGGAATCGCAGAATCAGACGATTCTGCAATTCTTACCAGAATCGCACCGATCTGTGCAATTTCGGCACCGATTCATGTTCTAGCACGATTTCGCCACCGATCTGTATCGGTGGCCATGTGAATCGAACCGAAACGCACGATTCAGAACGTGAATTGTGCGTTTTCAATTACTATGGCCGCGGCACTGCAAGGGCGCTGCGGCGTCCCGAGAGTATATTTTCGTAGCACCGTGGCGCCGCCGCTGTACTAGCTCGTGAAATTCGCGATTTTTAGGGTTTTTTGACTCCAATTGAAACTCGATGGGCTGGAATTTGACCTAGATACACTCCTATTTCGATTAGGAGGAGTTAATCTATAAAAAGGGAGGAAAGCAAGCAGATAATTCATTCAATTCTTCATCCAAATTCTTACTTACATTCTTCACTTCTTCTTTAGATTTTCTTATAGCCCTGCATGGCTAGTTTTTTTTAGTTGGTTGAGGTAGATTGAAACCTCGAGAGATTTTCATACATTGTGAGATTTGGATTTGATTTTATTGTTTCAATTTGAATTGAGTATTGATTATGCATCTATTCTTCTTCTTAATGATTATTCATATGATTGCTAGGAGGCCTACTAGTATATTGTCTGTCTTAATCTACCGCTGAATTGTATTTTGAACAAAGTCTTCAATTCTGCGATTTATGAGACAAATAGGTTTGAGGATTTTGGATTATAAATTATTGAACCTATGATGAGTAATTAACTAAATTAAATATAACTGATGTGTTTATATTTGTTTAACTCTGTTAGTTTCTCTAGTTCTTCATGCGGTTAACAAGTTATGTTTTACCGATGTGCTAAAGGATTGCTTGTTAATTAGGGTTTAATTAGTGCGATTGTCATTAATTTACTAGACTTAAAGAGAAACAGGGTTAGAACCCCAATGATAGATATTTAATTACAGATTGATTATGTTGTCAATTATCAATGTAATCCCTTGACGGTGGATATCAACCGAAACCAACGTCTTTATCATTAATTACTTTCTCTTAATTACTTTCATTATTGTCTACTTGATTTTATTTACAATTATCAATTCCCCCTTTTTTCAATCACATAAAGTATTACCAGTCTCTGTAGAATCGACCCTTACTCCCACTACTACAGGTTAGTTTTGAGGTAAGGTATCAATTTGGGTGTACCTGCAACAGTACGCACCAGTTCCTCAACGTTTTGCGTTACTCCCCAAATCAACCTTGCTTCTCGGGCCTTTTCCAGAATGGTGTTCCTGTCTTCAAGTTTTTGGTCTAAGGCTATCAACACTTTGAGGGAAGCGACCTTATTCATGCAAATCTCAGCCTTAACTTCCTCTTCGAGACCATTCTTGAATGCACTCATCAATTCGTTGGTGCTGGTATTTTCATCAAAACAAAGAGCAACTCAAACGTTTTTGCATATTCGGCCACTGTTGAATTCTATTTCGGCCCCCGCAGTGCACTTTCTTTCTCATGAGCAGCTCTTCTTCCACCATCAATTTCCATCGAGCCATAGGAATCATTTGGCTCCTTCATGGAAATGGATTTTTCCTTCGAATTTCTCTTGTCCACTCTTGATATCTGGTTTCACAAAGCTGCCAGTGAATACATCACTTCCTTCATTAACTCTTTTATGCTTCCCACCTCACTCTCTAATTTCTCCAACCTTCCCTCCATTCTTATGCAAATCAATGCCTAAATCGTTGCTCTAATACCAATTGATTGAGACATAGATCTCCATCTAAAACAAACTAAGAAAATAATAAAAGATTGTTGGAATTAATAGAGAAAATTACAAGGAAATAGAAGATAAAGATAGTTTCTAGAACTTGAAGAGGCTAGACTCCTCCTAATAAATAAAATACAAAAATTATACTAAAAAAAATACAATAAAAGTGACCTCTAGCACTTGAAGAAGTTAGACTCCTCTCAAAACTCAATTCTCATATAATTTTTCAAGTCTTACCCCACTACTTTCTCCTTCTATTTATAACTAAAATCCTAACTAACAACTCTTATCATAATATGCTGTGTATCCTTACTTAATAAAAACCCAAAACAGCCCTTAATTCTGCTTAATAACCGTGGGTTCCATCACTACAACAACTGACAAATTTTCTAGGTTCTAACCCTTCCAAGGCTTAATTTCTTCACCCACTGCTACCTTTGTTCAAGTAATCCCACTTAATTTTTTTTGTCCTCCTCTTGTTGGGTCATAAATTCTGGTGCCATTGATTATATGACATAGAACTCATGTATCCTATCCCCTTTTCACTTATCTCAAAACCACTTTACCTTGGCTTATGGATCTATTTCCAAGGTTCAAGGGAGTGGTAGTGTCTCCCTCATTCCTAATCTACCATTGTATTCGGGTATTAGCCCCAATTTCTTTCAGTTTTCTTTCTGTTAACCAACTTACTCATACTTTGCATTTTCCAATAACCTTTCCCTTTGATTCGTGTGTCTTTCAAGATCTTTCTGCAAGAATAAAAGGGTCATATCTCTCTTCATAATTGTTCATTATAATGTTTAGTGTGGGAGTATAAAGCCCAACATGGGATCCGGTATAATTTGTTGTCTATCTATATCAATCCTTAATATTTCTCCTTTTGTTTGTCCCGTTGCGGTAGTTTAGGAGTTCTTCTTTATCTTTTTCCTTATCTGCTCCATAATTATAGGAGCTGTCCATATATATTTTCTCTTTTATGCTCTGAATAAAAATTATTCCGAGTCATGCATTTGCTCTGTTTTCCTCTGACTTAAGCTCACATGGTATCAGAGCCGAGGTAAAGACCTGCTCGTGTTCTCTGTTTATCTCCTCTATCTCAAAGGATTCGTATCTAAGCCAAATGCAAACCCAGACCCGATAAACACAGCCCAAAACTGAATATGCGAACTTGATGGCCGGAAGTTGAAACCCGATGGCAAACCGCACCGTATGGAAGATTGCCTTGATGGGAACAACCAGCCAGGACTCACCTATGCATGACAAAACAGGCCAAGAATAACCAATACTTGGAGAGAGCACTGTATTGCCCACGAGAAGAGGTGTTGCAGACGTCCAAAACTTGGGGCAGTGTAATACTAGTGAATTAGGGGAGCAACAGGTTGAAATCATCTACAACCTCCCTCCAGGTAAGTATCCACAGACTCAATGGTAGGAATTACATAGAGTAGACCCAAACTGTGAAATTGATACTGGATGGTAAAGAAAAAATTGGGTATTTAATTGGAAAAATTTTCAAACCAGTAGAAGGCAATCAACAATGAAAAATATGAAAATCAGAAAACTCTTTAATTATTGCTTGGTTGATAAATGCAATGGAACTAACAATTGGAAAACCCTTTATGTTTTTACCCACTTCTAGAGACGTGTGGGAGGCTGTCAAGAAAACATACTCAGACCTTGAAAATTCCTCACAAATATTTGAGCTGAAATCAAAATTGTGGCATGCAAAGCAAAAAAACCGGGATGTCACATCCTATTATAATGAGTTAAAGACATTTTGGCAAGAGCTGGATTTATGTCATGACGAAAATTGAAAATATTCTGAAGATAGTATCCGATTTATGAAATGTCAAGAAAATGATCGGGTGTTCATGCTTAGCCGAATTAAACAGAGTTAGATGAAGTACGGGGCCATATTCTAAGAAAAAATTCTTTGCCTACTATCAGAGAAGCATTCTCTGAAATTCGTTGAGAAGAAACTCGACAGAGTGTTATGATGAACAAACACCCTCATGACTCAGAGGTGGAAAACTCTGCTCTTTTTACGAGAAGTGCTCATGAGACAGCTAATAGAGATGGTAAACGACCATGGTGTAATTATTGCAAATGTCCCGAACACTCACGAGAGACTTGCTGGAAAATCCATGCTAAGTCACCAAATCAAAAGAAGAAACTTGGAGGAGATGGGAGCGCATTTCAAGCTACTGTATCTGATCAAGAGTAGCAGTCATCCTCAAGTTCATTTCCTTTCACAAAAGAACAAATAAACTAACTGTACAAATTATTGGAATCTCAAAGGTCTCCCTCCTATTCTTTTACTCAAAAAAGTAATTATTCTAAAATTGCTCTTCTAAGTGTTAACTTTGATCACACTTGGATCATAGATACAAGTGCAACTAACTACATGACCGGTATATCTAGTATTTTTTCATCTTATAATTCGTGTGTAGGAAATCAAAAAATAAAAATTGCCAATGGCTCTATTAGCTATTGCTCGAAGAAGTTCTATTATAGTTTCCCCTATTCTTACCCTACATAACGTCCTTCATGTTCCTAACCTGTCTTGCAATCTATTGTCTGTTAGTAAACTTGTCAGTGATATAATTGTCAAACTAATTTCTTTCCTACTCATTGTGTTTTTCAGGAGTTGACCTCGGAGAAGATAATTGGCAGTGCTAGAAAAAATGGTAGACTATATCTCCTTAATTCAGAATCAAAACCGAGTTAACATTCACCAAGTACAAGTTTTAATTCTTGTTTTAAATCTATTTCTATTTTTGAGAATAATGACATTATGTTATGGCATTTTAGGTTAGGGTATTCTAGTTTTCAATATCTTAAACATCTATTTTCTCATTTATTTTATAATAAAAATGCATCGTCTTTTCAGTGCGAAATTTGTGAATTAGCAAAATATCACAGAACTTTATTTCCATCACAAGCATATAAACCTTCAAAACCATTTACAATCATACATAGTGATGTGTAAGGTTTTAATAAGATAAGTACACCTATCAGTAAGAAATGGTTCATCACCTTTATAGATGACCATACTCGCCTATGTTGGGTATATTTATTAAAAGAGAAATCTGAAGCTGAACGAATTTTCAAAAACTTTTATTATATAGTGCAGACTCAATTTCAAACCAATATACAAATTTTTAGAAGTGATAATGGAAAGGAATACTTTAATAGGATTTTGGGAAACTTTTTTTCCTAAAAAAAAGAATTGTTAATCAAAGCACTTGTATCGAAACACTCCAAGAAAATGGCATTGCTAAACGAAAAAATAAACATTTGTTGGAGGTGGTTCGAACTCTTATTTTTTCTACTAATGTTCCCAAGTATCTATGGGGGAATACAGTTTTAACAACTGCATATTTAATAAACAAAATGCCCTCCAAATTTTTACAATTTCAAATTATTTTCCATACATTCATGCATTACTTTCCATTAGCTAGACTTTCAACTGATTTGTCTCTAAAAATATTTGGGTGTACTTTTTTTACTCATGACCACAAAAAAGATGGAAAACTTGAACTACGAGCTATCAAGTGTGTCTTCACAAGGTACTCCCCAAGCCGAAAGGGCTACAAATGTTTTGATCCTATTTCAAAGCCAACATATATCTCTATGGATGTCACTTTCTTTGAACATCAACCGTATTTCAAAAACATTCATCTTCAGGAGAAGAACTTGAAGGAAGATTCACTTAATTCCTCTAATAATTTCTTTGAAGTTTTTCTTTAGCCAGAACACTCAGAATCATCTGCATCTACAGCAAATGA
Organism: Gleditsia sinensis; assembly: GCA_037074535.1. NCBI lineage: Eukaryota > Viridiplantae > Streptophyta > Magnoliopsida > Fabales > Fabaceae > Gleditsia > Gleditsia sinensis. Next base: position 44,809,167 of record CM073465.1, on the reverse strand, counting down.
CCGAGACTCATCTTCTGGACATTATCTTTCTATGAGCGAATGTCAAAATGCCTTGTCCTACACTACTAAAATTTTTGAAAATCAATTTTTTGAAGAACATGAAAAACAAAATGAGGAACGACCTACTATAATTTGTTGTCTAATAATTTATCTCTTGAATGTGATATACCTATTGCTCTTCAAAAAGAGATTCGATCTTGCACTAAACATCCATTATCTAACTTTGTCTCATACTCAAATTCGTCACCTTCATGTGCTGCTTTTACATCTCACTTGTCTAGTATAGAGATTCCTAAAACTGTACAAGAGGCTCTCAAATTACCAAAGTGGAAGGAAGCTGTACTTCAGGAGATGAAAGCTCTTAAAAAGAACAATACTTGGAGTGTTGAAGTCTTACCAACAGGAAAGAAGACAGTGGGCTATAAATGGGTCTTCAATGTAAAGTAAAATTTAAATGTTTCTATAGAAAGATACAAAGCCAAATTGGTCGTTAAAGAATTCACTCAGACATATGGAGTAAACTACTCATAAACTTTTACACCTGTCACAAACTTAAATACAGTTAGAGTACTGCTATTTATTGCTGTTAATTTAGACTAGTCATTATAGCAACTGGATGTAAAAAACACCTTCTTGAATGGTGACTTAGAGGAAGAAGTATATATGGAGTGTCTCCCAGGATTTAAGGAGAAGTTTAACCACAAAGTGTGAGATTAAAAAAATCCTTATATGGGCTCAAATAGTCTCCAAGGGCTTGGTTTGAAAATTTTACTCAGTTAGTCAAAAGACAAGGATACACTCAAAGCTAGACTGATCACACATTGTTTTTTAAATTTTCTCCAGAAGGAAAAATTGTTGTATTGATTATTTATATTGATGATATCATTCTTAAAAAAGATGATATGGTTGAAATGGAATGGCTAAAAGAAAATCTTGCATTAAAATTTGAAATCAAAGACTTTGGAGCTTTTAAATATTTTCTTGGCATAGAAGTTGCTCGCTCTAGAAAGGGAATAGTAATTTCTCAACGAAAATATATCATTGACCTTCTTAATGAGTGAGTGTAAATCACTTGAGATTCTTATTGACCCAAATGTAAAATTTTGAGAAAATGAGAGTACACCTGTAGACACTAGAAGATATCAAAGGTTGGTTGAAAAGTTAATCTATCTCTCATATACTAGACTAAATATCGCCTATTCTGTTAGTCAATTTATGCATGCTCCGTACGAAGAACACCTTGAAGCAATTTACAGGATCTTGAGATATCTAAAATCATCACCTGAAAAGGGTCTATTCTTCAAAAAGACCAATCACAGGAACATTGAAGTCTTCATAGATGTAGACTAGGCTGGTTTAACCAATAACAACAACAATTAAACATTTTCTCACTAAGTGGGGTCGACTATGTAACAACCTTTTTTTATTATTATTATTATACAATATTGAGTTCACATACACGTCATTAATCAAAGCGTACATACAACATATCAAACACATATATATTTACATCTTATTTATTTTGGTTGACCAATTCCGGAGATACAGGTGCGGGTGGTTGCACCTTCACCAGGATCTGAGCCAACTCGACCACAAACATCTTATTTGATTCTAAGATCTGCCCAACAAAAAGTAACTCGATCCAATGTGCACTAAAAGCCAGAGCCATAGAAAAAACTGCATAACTAATTTTCTGAACATGATATGGAAATACAGTGAGAATTAAATCCCAGTAAGTTCAACAATAAATCATCATCAATATAACTCATCACGTCATGTTCAGCTGTATAAACTACAGAAAATATCTTTGGTCACATGAATGCATTATATCTATGCACATAAGAATCATACTGTAATAATATGTATGACAGGATTAACTATTTTCAAAATATCATATGATGGCCATCAACTTATTCTCATTTCAAGCTACCCCGGTCAGGGTGAGTATCCTCTACTCTCCGGTACGGACTTTTCTCGCTCCGTCCGACATGGCCCACTTTCTCTTTCTTTTCTCATTAACATGATCATAACCGTTGGTAGGGCGTCCCCTACTGGTGCACCACACGGATTGCCATGTGACTATACTCATTTCTTTTTTTTCACAATGATAGCCAAAAATATGCGTTCAATAACAAGTATACAACAACAACAACTAAGCATTTTCCCACTAAGTGGGGTCGGCTACATGAATCAAACGGCGCCATAGTGGCCTATCATGGATGAGATCAATAGATAAGTTATTAACTATTAAATCATTTTTAATAGTTTCACTTATTGTTTTCTTTGGCCTCCCTCTCCCTCTAATTATTGGACTATTCTCCATCCGATCAACTCTTCTCACTAGGGCTTCTGCAGGTCTTCTCCACACATGGCCAAACCACCTTAAGCGAGTTTCAACCATCTTCTCCACAATAGGTGCTATCCCAACTTTCTCTCTAATGCACTCATTTCTAATCATATCTCTTCTGGTGTGTCCACACATCCATCGCAACATTCTCATCTCTGCAACGTTGAGTTTATCTTCATGTTGTCTTTTAACCGCCCAACATTCCGTACCATACAATATAGCAGGTCTTATAGCCGTACGGTAGAATTTTCCTTTAACTTTGAGCGGCACTTTTTTATCACAAATGACACTCGAAGCTTTCCTCCATTTCATCCATCCAGCTTGAATCCTGTGGTTTACGTCCTCCTTTACTTCACCGTCATTTTGAATAATGGACCCAAGATATTTAAAACTTATAACTTGTTTTAATATATAGCCTCCAAGTTTCACGTCGACATTCGTATTTGTTCGTCTCTTACTAAAACTACATTCCATATATTCTGTTTTATTTCTACTTATCCGGAAACCGTGTGTTTCTAAAACTAGTCTCCATGACTCTAACTTCATATTTATTTCCTCTTTCGATTCACCAACTAAGACTATATCATCTACAAAAATCATGCATTGAGGCCCCAACTCTTGTATATGTTCAGTAACTGTGTCCAAAATCAAGTTAAAAAGATACGGACTCAGAGAAGACCCTTGATGTAGTCCAATAGTTGTGGGAAAATCCTTTGTATCCCCATTTTGTGTTCTCACGCAAGTCGTTATCCCGTCGTACATGTCTTTGATTGCTCAAATGTATGCAATACGTACTCCTTTCTTTTCTAAAGCCTTCCATAGGATCTCTCTTAACACTCTGTCATATGCCTTTTCCAGATCAATAAAAACCATGTGCAAATCTTTCCATCTGCTTTGATACCTTTCCATCAATCTCCGTAGTAAATAAATTGCTTCCATAGTTGACCTTCCTGGCATAAATCCAAACCGGTTCTCTGTAACTTGAGTCTCTTGTCTTAATCTTTGCTCAATGATCTTCTCCCATAACTTCATAGTGTGACTCATGAGTTTAATCCCCCGATAGTTGGAACAATTCTGTATGTCTCCTTTATTTTTATATATAGGAATTAAAGTACTTCTCCTCCATTCATCCGGCATTTTCTTAGATTTCATTATCACATTAAATAACTTAGTGAGCCAACTTATACCCTTCCTTCCTAAACTTTTCCACACCTCAATAGGTATATTATCAGGTCCTACTGCTTTGCCATTTTCCATTCTCTTCAGAGCTTTCTCTACTTCAAACTCTTGGATTCTACGATAAAAAGTATAATTACGGTCTTCTTCTGCAGTATTAAGTCTGTCAGAGTTGTAGGTCAACCCATGCTCTTCGTTAAAAAGTCCTTGAAAGTAACTCCTCCATCGTGCTTGGATATCATGCTCCCTTACCAAAACATTACCCTCTTCATCTTTAATACATTTCACTTGATCTAGGTCCCTTGTCTTTCTTTCCCTACCCTTCGCAAGCTTGTAAATTTTTCTTTCTCCCTCCTTAGTTCCTAAAGATTGATATAATCCCTCAAAAGCTCTAGTTCTTGCTTCACTCACAGCCTTCTTAGTGTCTTTCTTAGCCGCTTTATATTTATCCCAAATTGCCTTATCTTTACATAAGTGCCACTCCTTATAACACTCTCTTTTAAACTTAATCCTATTTTGCACCTCCGCATCCCACCACCAAGATTCTTTACCCTTAGGTCCAACGCCTCTTGATTCTCCAAGTGTCTCTCTTGCTATATTCCTAATCCCTTTGGCCATCTCATCTCACATATCATTAGCATTTCCTTGGACCTCCCAAAGCCTTTCTTCCTCTACGCTTCTTTGAAAATTCCTTTGTTGCTCATTTTTCAAAGACCACCACCTAATTCTAGGAATTGTTTTCTTACTCTTTCTTTCTACTCTTCTCATAACTCGTACATCCAAAACTAAAACTCTGTGTTGGGTAGCCAAACTCTCACCGGGTATGACTTTACAATTTGTGCAGGACTTTCTATCTGATTTTCTTACCAAGAAAAAATCTAATTGAGTACTTGCTCCTCCACTCTTGTATGTGATAAGATGTTCAATCCGCTTTCTAAAACAAGTATGTTCATCAAAATATATCTATTACCATAAATCATTGATAATCATGCCATGAACATAACCATTTCAAATATCACTTTATAAAATATTTCCATGTCAGAATTTCACACTTAAGATAGTAAGAAGTTTATACAATGGCAATGGCTATGGCTATACTAGTCATTTATTAAGATTCATCTTCTTTTTTAAATACTAATTTTATTTCTTTATTTTCTTGATGTAGATTTTCATCCTATCTAACCTTCTCTTACTAATCAAAGCATAACTCTCTCAATTTAACTCTGATGTAGGTGATCTTGGTGTCAATTTCAAGATAAAACAATTATCTAAAACTATTATGTTGAACATTATAACGAAATATTAAGAAATCAAGGTGATATTACTCCCTAAATGTATAGGTTATTTCTTTTCGGATAGGTTCTGACCTCTACCTACTAATCGGACCATATCTACCTCATATGGACTCCAACTTGAGTGATTCCAGTGGCTAAAAATCCGTGACACACATATCTATAATTTTTATGTTAACCATTTATTTTAATACCATACAGATAATTCCCAGAAATTAAAATACAGAAGCTGTCCTAACATATTCTTCCCTGATGAACCATTTTCTGACCTTTGACTATTAATAAGTTCATATCTTCCTCATATACTCCAAATTGAATGATTCCGGTGGCTAAAATTCCATGACACACATGGCTATAATTCTTATATTAACCATTTATTTTAATTCCACATAGATAATTCAGAATCAAAACCGAGTTAACATTCACCAAGTACAAGTTTCAATTCTTGTTTTAAATCTATTTCTATTTTTGAGAATAATGACATTATGTTATGGCATTTTAGGTTAGGGTATTCTAGTTTTCAATATCTTAAACATCTATTTTCTCATTTATTTTATAATAAAAATGCATCGTCTTTTCAGTGGCAGTGCTAGAAAAAATGGTAGACTATATCTTCTTAATTCAGAATGAAAACCGAGTTAACATTCACCAAGTACAAGTTTTAATTTTTGTTTTAAATCTATTTCTATTTTTGAGAATAATGACATTATGTTATGGCATTTTAGGTTAGGGCATTCTAGTTTTCAATATCTTAAACATCTATTTTCTCATTTATTTTATAATAAAAATGCATCGTCTTTTCAGTGCGAAATTTGTGAACTAGCAAAATATCACAGAACTTCATTTCCATCACAAGCATATAAACCTTCAAAACCATTTACAATCATACATAGTGACTATTAATAAGCTCATATCTTCCCAGAAATTAAAATACAGAAGCTTTCCTAACATATTCTTCCCTGATGAACCATTTTCTGACCTTTGACTATTAATAAGCCCATATCTTCCTCATATGGACTCCAAATTGAATGATTTCAGTGGCTAAAATTCCATGACACACATGGCTATAATTCTTATGTTAACCATTTATTTTAATTCCATAGAGATAATTCTCAAAAATTAAAATACAGAAGCTGTCCTAACATAATCTTCCCTGATGAACCATTTTCTGACCTTTGACTACTAATCAGGTCATATCTTCCTCATATGGACTCCAAATTAAATGATTCCAGTGGCTTAAAATACATGACACACATAGCTATAATTCTTATGTTAACCATTTATTTTAATTCCATACAGATAATTCCCAGAAATTAAAATACAGAAGCTGTCCTAACATATTCTTTCCTGATGAACCATTTTCTGACCTTTGACTACTAATCGGACCATATCTACCACATATGGACTCTAAATTGAATGATTCTAGTGGCTAAAAATCCATGACACACATATCTATAATTCATATGTTAACCATTTATTTTAATTCCTTATAAATTGTTCCCAGAAATTAAAACACCAAAACTAAAAATTCTGCCACCCATAGCCATAACCATGCAGAACTATCTACACCAACCTAAGTATTCAAACATACATCACATGCAAGATCAATATGTAACATGATATAGCAACATCCATGACCAATCATCAAAGTTCTAAGATCAAAATCTCATATAAATATTATAAATTTCAAAAAATTTCTTCAAAAAGAAATATTGTTAAACTTACCTGAAGCACTTAGTCCCCTAGACTTCTCCTTCCTCTTTCTTCCTTTCTTCCTCTCCTTTCCTCACTCTACCTTGCTTCTATTTTTCCTCTCCCTCACTTGGACAAAATTCTAATGTTGTAAGGGTGGGTTTTCTTATATAGACCACCAAATAATTCACCTTTCATGATCATGAGTCTACCTTATCACAATTAGGATACACTTTGTTGAATTTTTGGAAAACAAACAACTTATGTTCTTGTCTTCCTCTTCCTTAGTCAAGATATGCATAGGAAAAGGAGATTTGTATTTTGAAAATTATGATGATATGTTCTTAAGATAAGTGACAAGGTCCCTTTGATTTAGGAATTCATTTCCATTTTCTTTTGTCTTAAACAATTATGAAAGGTTTGCCTTTTTAGGTGGCAAATTTCTAACCCTTGAATCTCCATTATTTGGTTGATATTATTTGTGTGGGATAGGAATGTTTTGTCCTAATACCATGTATTATCATACCACTTGCTAAAATTATAAGTGCAAGATATAGATATTTTTGTCCTAAAGTCTTGTATTATTATGCCACTTGCCAAAATGATGAATGTAGAATCACACCACTTGCTAAATTTTTGTCTTAATGCCATGTAACCTAATCTTTATTATTATTACATTATTATATCATCACCTAATTTATTTTATTTTATTTTTTCTCTTAAATTTGGGCTTATTCCTACCTATTTTCTTTGTTTTGGATAAAATTCTACCTTTCTTGGAGGGTTTGGTCACATTTTCATAATTCTTGGGCTATTGGTCCAATTACTATATCCTAGTCTAAGTCTATGTTTTATTTCTTGCTTAGGTTATCCAATGGGCTTGCTAGAAACTTATTTGAAGTGAAAAAACTCTGCATGATGTGTCCATAGGTAAAAGCCCAATGTATGGGTAAATGTTTTAAACTTAGTAACTCTAATTCTTGAATTAGGAAAAATTACCCTAATCCAATGTTCTTGAAATTTTAAGACTTTTACTTGTTTCTAAAAATTTATCTTCCTGATCTAAGAATTTTGCATCTCTTTAGTATGTTATTTCTAATTTATGTTTTTCCTATTAGGTTTTCCCTCTTTATTTGTTCTCTTAATAGTAGAAACATTTTCTATGCATATACATAAGGTGGAGAATTTCTAAGGATTATATTTCCTTAGATATCTAAAATATTATCTAATAAACTTTATTTCCTAAATTAAATTATCAATAAAAGAAACGAAATTAGGACAGGCTACATAGATCAAACGATACCACAATAACCTATTATGAATAAGATCAATAGATAAGTTATTAACTATTAAATTATTCTTAATAGTTTCACCTATTGTTTTCTTTGGCCTCCCTCTATCTCTAACTATCGAACTATTCTCCATCTAATCTATTTTTTTCAATATGGCTTCTGCAGATCTTTTCCACACATGACCAAACCACCTGAAACGAGATTACACCATCTTCTCCACAATAGGTGCTACCCCAACCTTCTATCTAATGCACTCATTTCTAATCATATCTCTTCTGGTGTATTCACACATCCAACGCAACATTCTCATCTTTGCAATATTGAGCTTTTCTTCATGTTGTCTTTTAATCACCCAACATTTAATACTATACAATATAGTAGGTCTTATAGCTGTACGGTATAATTTTTCTTTAACTTTGAGCGACACATTTTTATCACAAATGACATTCAAAACCTTCATCCATTTCTTATATCCCACATAAATCCTATGGTTTACATCCTCCTTTACTTCACCGTCATTTTGTATAATGGACTCAAGATATTTAAAACTTGTAACTTATTTTAATATATGATTTCCAAGTTTTACATCTAAATTGATATTTGTTCGTCTTTTACTAAAAATACATTCCATATATTCTGTTTTATTTTTACTTATACGAAAACCATGTATTTTCAAAGTTTGTCTCCATGACTCTAACTTCATATTTATTTTCTCTTTCGATTTACCAACTAAAACTATATCATCTACAAAAATCATACATTAAGGCCCCAAATCTTGTATATATTTAGTAACTGCGTCCAAAATCAAGTTAAAAAAATATGGACTCAGAAAAGACCATTGATGTAGTCTAATAGTTGTGGAGAAATCCTGTGTCCCCATTTTGTGTTCTCACGCAAGTCGTGATCCTATCGTACATGTCTTTGATTACTCAAATATACGCAATACGTACTCCTTTCTTCTCTAAAGCCTTCTATAAAACCTCTCTTAGCACTCTGTCATATGTCTTTTCTAAATCAATAAAAACCATATGCAAATCTTTCTGTCTTCCTTGATATCTTTCCATCAATCTCCGCAATAAATAAATTCCTTCCATAGTTAACCTTCTTGACATAAAATCAAATTGGTTTTTTGTGACTTAAGTTTCTTGTAACCTTTGCTCAATGATTTTCTCCCATAACTTCATAGTGTGACTCATAAAGCTTAATCCCCCGATAGTTAGAACAATGTCCCCTTATTTTTATAGATAGGGATTAAAGTACTTCTACTCCATTCATCTGGCATTTTCTTAGATTTCATTATCACATTAAACAATTTAGTGAGCCAATTTATACATTTCCTTCCTAAACTTTTTCACACCTCAATAGGTATATTATCGAGTCCTATTACTTTACTATTTTCCATTCTCTTCAAAACCTTCTCTATTTCAAACTCCTGAATTCTACGATAAAAAGTATAATTACGGTCCTCCTCTGCAACGTTTAGTCTGGATTAGTCACGAATAGAAAATCCACATCAAAATATTGTACCTTTGTTTGGGGCAATCTAGTTACTTGGCAGAGCAAAAAACAGAATGTTGTTGCCAGAGCTATGGCTCAAGAAATATGTGAGGAATTATGGGTTTATAAGATTTTTCATAAACTCAAACAGACTATAGACCTTCCTTTGAAATTATACTGTGATAACAAAACTGTTATCAATATTGTACACAGTCCTATCCAACATGGTAGGACCAAGCATATTGAAGTTAACAGACGCTTTATTAAAGAAAAATTGGAAGCTGAAACTATTTGCATGCCTTTTATACCTTCAAATAAACAAACAGCTGATATCCTTACTAAGGGGCTCTCATGATCACAATTTGACTATTTAATTGTCAAGTTGAGCATGTTTGATATCTATACTCCAACTTGAGGGGGAGTGTAGGAGTATAAAGCCCAACATGGAGCCTGGTACCATTAGTTGTCTATCTATATCAATCCCTGATCTTTCTCCTTTTGTTTTTCTCGTTGTGGTAGTTTAGGAGTTCTTCTTTATCTTTTTCGTTATATGCTCCACAATTATAGGAGCTGTCCATGTATATCTTCTCTTTTATGCTCTGAATAAAAATTATTCCGAGTCGTCCATTTGCTCTGTTTTCCTCTGGCTTAAGCTCACATTTAGGGTCCTTGTCCTGTAACTTCCTAGTCTAGTTTCAAATAATTTGTTACTTTGGTTGATGAGTACTCCAAAATTACATATAACCCTCTTTCAAATTGTTCATTATAAAGTTTGGGGTCCTTGTCCAATCTAGTTTCCAATACTTTTTTGCTTTTGTTGATCAGTAACTATGAAGCACAGACACTCCATTTAGGGATGTGGCGGAGTGTCAGACACTCGTCGGACACGGACACGCCCTAGACACTTGTCGAACACGTGTCCCCATATCCAGAATTTAAAAAAAAAAGTTGGCCACGTATCAAACACATTTTTTGCACAAAAAAGCCCAGTCTCAGTAGGTGCTACCCTAACTTTCTCTCTAATACATTCATTCTTAATGATATCTCATCTCTGTAACGTTGAGTTTATTCTCGTATTGTCTTTTAACCGCTCAACATTCAATATCATACAACATTGCAGGTCTTATATCAACACAAAAAGTTACATCATCTAAGAAAAAAGAGAAGGAAGCTAAGACTTGAATGTCATATAACCCATGAAATATAGAAACATGCTCAAGAGCCTAAAGGTCAACTAGCAAAACACTAATCATATAAACATCGCAAAAGGGTATTCTCAAACTCCTCCATAGATTTATCCTTACTATTAAAAAGCATAGAAATCGAACACGCACAATTCATGTTGTGAATGGTGTGCTTCATGTAGATTCATATGGCCACCAATACAAATCAGTAGCCAAATCGTGAAATGGCCAGAATCATTGTCGAAATCACACAGATTGGTGCGATTCCAACACAAATCACAGAATTGTTCAATTCTAAATGATTATGCAATTCTGGCACCTATTCATTCAAATGCGAAAGTTTTCTTCCATGGCTGCACAACGTTCCTTCGACCCCTGTTCGAGACCCTTCAAGCACTGTCGCGCAGCTACGAATGGTTTCTCCCATTGTTGTGCAACGTTCCTCTGGCACAATCCAGCACCCCTCTAGCACTATTGTGCAGCTGCGGATGCTTTCTTCCATGGCTGCATGACGTTCTTTCTTCTTCCCAAAACACTTCTACTTCTCCCTCTTTTTTTTTTAAATAGATCAATCCAAAGACACTGTGTTTCACTAAAAGCCCTTGTTTTCTTCATCCTTCCATTTCTTCAAGAAGGACTATTCATTGTCCAAAAAAAAGGGACTATTAGCACTCTTCCCGCATACACTGCCCACCCATGCGAAGAGAATTCTTTTTATAAAAAATTACAAAAGGCAACATTTCCCTCTTAACAATCTTAAACTTATTCACACTCAAAAGACATAATTTTAAATCTATTCAAACTTATAATTAATTATATTTAAAATTATTGAAATAAATATATTAATTTAATATTTTATGTTATTTTTATTATGTTCGTGAATTTTATAATTCAATACGATTTACGATTCAAAAATAAGCTATCCGATTAATTTGTATATTATGTTAAAGAAAGAAAAACTCAAGCCAACGACATCACATGCCACAAGCAGGCACTGCCCAACAAATTATAGAATTCTTCGGGCTCCTGGACACCTGTTTCAACAGCTAAGAATTCTTTCACAGAATAAGATACCACCCACTACACAACAAACAAAGAGAACACCAAATTCCCCCACAAGCAACTACTAAACAATTCAACTACACATGATCAACTTGACCCTCCATCATTCTTTATCATACAATTCCTATTATCCACAGACATGTTACTTTTCCTTCAAAGCTTCAGTATATGAAGTCACAAAAAAGAAAAAAAAAGATATATGGGTCAAAGTTCACCTACATGAAGCAGTTGTTCAACTTAAATTTTAAAATAATGTGACAAACTTAAATTAAAGATGCTAAAAAAAATACAGAGGATACTTTTCCTCACACCAACTAGCCTCCTCAGATGTTTGAAACTGTTAACACTTCAAGGTAAGTTCCTTGCTAGTTTTGGTTCTCACTCCCACCACAAAAAGACAGAAAGCACATAGTACTTTTCGTATCCTTAGCATAAGACCTCTGTGAAGAGTATACCCTACCTAACCAACAAAGCTATTATATGTGGTTCATTAACCGGTTGATACATTAAGATGAACCATTATATCTTAATTTCTTAAAATAAGTCAAACAAGCAAAGCTTCTTGTCAAAAGCTCTAATAGAGCTAAGCACAATACAAGAATGGAATTAGTTGTGCACAAATTGAGTGAGCAAAAGGCCATATAAAGAAATCATGCCCTTCCAAATCAATAATCAATCTCACATATGACCACAGGAATGTAATTTTCTAACTCACTTCAGAGAGTTGACATATATTCACCTTTAAACTACAACTGCTCATGAGCCCATCAAGGAAGTTAAGCCGTAACACAAACTGAAGGACAAACCATTAGTCCTATAAGTTATGCACCGCTTTCTTTTTCTTGATAAACAAAAAACAAGCCTAATAGGGTGACAGTCATCACAAGAGCTTACTAAGAGAAAACAAGCAAAGAAAAGAAAAGCTCTATGGGAAAATTTTGAATGTTCACAAAAATCAAACTACATCTCAAATGACTGTCGTCACTAAACAATTACTGTTCCTATGTTCCTAATTTCCTTACTTCACCGATTAAAAATTAGAAAACAAAACCAGCAAAGTCATGAATCCTTACTATCTATTAGAATTAACATAAACAGATTATGAGTTAATTAGAATAATATGTTATTAATAGGTAACAGTCGTATCTTTTGATTTAAGAAATTGTAATTACGAGTCTTTTATATTTATAATTAATGTCTTATATGTAATCCTTCCTATAAATATAAAAGACTAATGTAGCCTTTTCTCATGGACTACATTTTACAATTATATTTTTCTCTTATTTTTCTCTAATTTCAAGTTATATCAAAGCCTTGAGAAAAACACAAAATTAGTAGTCCCTCAATTGTGCTTCTATCCAACTTCATATTTTCTTTAACAACAACAACAACAACAACAACTAAGCATTTTCCCACTAAGTGGGGTCGGCTACATGGATCAAACGGCGCCATAGTGGCCTATCATGGATGAGATCAATAGATAAGTTATTAACTATTAAATCATTTTTAATAGTTTCACTTATTGTTTTCTTTGGTCTCCCTCTCCCTCTAATTATTGGACTATTCTCCATCCGATCAACTCTTCTCACTAGGGCTTCTGCAGGTCTTCTCCACACATGGCCAAACCACCTTAAGCGAGTTTCAACCATCTTCTCCATAATAGGTGCTATCCCAACTTTCTCTCTAATGCACTCATTTCTAATCATATCTCTTCTGGTGTGTCCACACATCCATCGCAACATTCTCATCTCTGCAACGTTGAGTTTATCTTCATGTTGTCTTTTAACCGCCCAACATTCCGTACCATACAATATAGCAGGTCTTATAGCCGTACGATAGAATTTTCCTTTAACTTTGAGCGGCACTTTTTTATCACAAATGACACTCGAAACTTTCCTCCATTTCATCCATCCAGCTTGAATCCTGTGGTTTACGTCCTCCTTTACTTCACCGTCATTTTGTATAATGGACCCAAGATATTTAAAACTTGTAACTTGTTTTAATATATAGTCTCCAAATTTCACGTCGACATTCGTATTTGTTCGTCTCTTACTAAAACTACATTCCATATATTCTGTTTTATTTCTACTTATCCGGAAACCGTGTGTTTCTAAAACTAGTCTCCATGACTCTAACTTCATATTTATTTCCTCTTTCGATTCACCAACTAAGACTATATCATCTGCAAAAATCATGCATTGAGGCCCCAACTCTTGTATATGTTCAGTAACTGCGTCCAAAATCAAGTTAAAAAGATACGGACTCAGAGAAGACCCTTGATGTAGTTCAATAGTTGTGGGAAAATCCTTTGTATCCCCATTTTGTGTTCTCACGCAAGTCGTTATCCTATCGTACATGTCTTTGATTGCTCGAATGTACGCAATACGTACTCCTTTCTTTTCTAAAGTCTTCCATAGGATCTCTCTTAACACTCTGTCATATATTTTTTCCAGATCAATAAAAACCATGTGCAAATCTTTCCGTCTGCTTTGATACCTTTCCATCAATCTCCGTAGTAAATAAATTGCTTCCATAGTTGACCTTCCTGGCATAAATCCAAACTGATTCTCTGTAACTTGAGTTACTTGTCTTAATCTTTGCTCAATGATCTTCTCCCATAACTTCATAGTGTGACTCATGAGTTTAATCCCCCGATAGTTGGAACAATTCTGTATGTCTCCTTTATTTTTATATATAGGAATTAAAGTACTTCTCCTCCATTCATCCGGCATTTTCTTAGATTTCATTATCACATTAAACAACTTAGTGAGCCAACTTATACCCTTTCTTCCTAAACTTTTTCACACCTCAATAGGTATATTATCAGGTCCTACTGCTTTGCCATTTTCCATTCTCTTCAGAGCTTTCTCTACTTCAAACTCTTGGATTCTACGATAAAAAGTATAATTACGGTCTTCTTCTGCAGTATTAAGTCTGTCAGAGTTGTAGGTCAACTCATGCCCTTCGTTAAAAAGTCCTTGAAAGTAACTCCTCCATCGTACTTGGATATCATGCTCCCTTACCAAAACATTACCCTCTTCATCTTTAATACATTTCACTTGATCTAGGTCCCTTGTCTTTCTTTCCCTACCCTTCGCAAGTTTGTAAATTTTTCTTTCTCCCTCCTTAGTTCCTAAAGATTGATATAATCCTTCAAAAGCTCTAGTTCTTGCTTCACTCACAACCTTCTTAGCGTCTTTCTTAGCCGCTTTATATTTATCCCAAATTGCCTTGTCTTTACATAAGTTCCACTCCTTATAACACTCTCTTTTAAACTTAATCCTATCTTGCACCTCCGCATCCCACCACCAAGATTATTTACCCTTAGGTCCAATGCCTCTTGATTCTCCAAGTGTCTCTCTTGCTATATTCCTAATCCCTTTGGCCATCTCGTCCCACATATCATTAGCATTTCCTTGGACCTCCCAAAGCCTTTCTTCCTCCACTCTTCTTTGAAAATTCCTTTGTTGCTCATTCTTCAAAGACCACCACCTAATTCTAGGAATTGTTTTCTTACTCTTTCTTTCTACTCTTCTCATAACTCGTACGTCCAAAACTAAAACTCTATGTTGGGTAGCCAAGCTCTCACCGGGTATGACTTTACAATTTGTGCAGAACTTTCTATCTGATTTCCTTTCCAAGAAAAAATCTATTTGAGTACTTGCTCCTCCACTCTTGTATGTGATAAGATGATTAATCCGCTTTTTAAAGCAAGTATTTGCTATAGTAAAATTATAGGCTAAGGAAAAATCCAAGATAGTTTTACCTTCTTCGTTCGCATCTCCTAATCCAAAACCTCCATGTATACCCTCGTATCCTTTCGATTCCCTCCCTACATAACCATTCAAAAAATAAAAAATAAAAAATAAAAAAATAAAAAAAAAATTCATATTTTCTTTAACCAAAAAGAAAAAAAACTTACACAATTTGTCACACTGCAAAAAGCTGAGAAACCTCAACCAAAGGCATAGTTGACACAACCAAGGCACCGACCCACCGTATAGACAGGTGCATCTGGCTAGTCTACACCACTGGCAATCCTCTAGCATCTCTCCAATCACCGCAGGTTCAAGTTTTTTCTCCTATCCAATTGCTCGTCCACCTCTTAGTCACCTAGACAATGTCGAAAATCCTTCTAGCTACCCAAAATGTACCAAAATCCACTCTAGGCACATACCCAATTGCTGGTTCTGCCTTTTTTTCTCTTTATTTGTGGTGATTTTCTCTATTTCATTTTTTGGTTGAATTCGTCATCTAGACATAATGGCTGCCTCCTCCATGGTTTCTACAGCTCAAAAATTAAGCATTCTCTCTCCTGTTATATCTGGCCCTCCTATTATTATTACAACAACAACAACAACTAAATATTTTTTCACTAAGTGGGATCAGTTACATGGATCAAACGATGCCACAATGACCTATTATAAATGAGATCAATAGATAGATTATTAACTATTAAATCTTTCTTAATAATTTTACCTATTGTTTTCTTTAGCCTCCTTCTACCTCTAACTATTGGACTATTTTCCATCTAATCTACTCTTCTCAATAGAACTTCTGCAGGTCTTCTCCACACATGTCAAAAATACCTTAAGCGAAATTCTACCATCTTCTCCACAATAGGTGCTACCCCAACTTTTTCTCTAATACACTCATTTTTAATCATATATCTTCTGGTGTGTTCACATATCCAACTCAACATTCTCATCTCTACAACATTGAGTTTATCTTTATATTATCTTTTAACCATCCAACATTCAGTACCATACAATATAACAGGCCTTGTAGCTATACGGTAGAATTTTTCTTTAACTTTGAGCAGCACTTTTCTATTACAAATGACACTCAAAACCTTTCCCCATTTCATCCATCCCGCTTGAATCTTATGGTTTACGTCCTCCTTTATTTCGCCGTCATTTTGTATAATGAACTCAAAATATTTAAAGTTTGTAACTTGTTATAATATATGGTCTCCAAATTTTACTTCTAAATTTGTATTTGTTCATCTTTTATTAAAAATACATTCTATATATTCTGTTTTATTTCTACTTATACGAAAACTATGTATTTCTAAAACTTGACTCTATGACTCTAACTTCATACTTATTTCTTTTTTCGATTCACAATCTTTTCATAAGCTTCTTCTATTGAACTTTGGTTCCTTAGTCAAGGTCATGGAGACCATTTAATAAAAGAATTGAATTATATTCCTAAAACTGATAAACCTGCCTAAAAGAGAATATATAATTAGTTATGTGGTTTGTTATGGCACTCTATTGATTCTAAGATGTTGTCACTCCTTTATGCTTATAAAACATGTCATGCCTTTTGGAAAAATGCTAAGTCTCTTTGCACTAATGACATTTAGTGTTATCATTCAGTTGTAGAGAAGATGAGTTTAAAACAATTTAACACATATATGAATACTTATCTAGGCATGATCCAATCTGTAAAGGAAGAGTTTAATGAATTGTTGCCTATTATTACTAACGTAAACAGGAGAAACAACGAGATAATTTCATGGTTCTCACTCTTGTCAGATAAAACCTGAGTTTGAAGCAGTTCACAAGCAAATCCTCTCTAGTCCTGACATTCCATCTTTAGACAAGTTATTTTCTTGCTTGCTGTGTGTGTCAAGACTAGCTCCTCCGAAGGCAGAAAATATACTTTATGATCCCTCAGCTCTTGCTTCCTAGGTTATCATTCACAGTAAAACAAGTAATATTGGCCAAGGGGGCAAATGTAATTGGGGGCAACACTCTTAATGCACTTACTATCATAAACTATGTCATACTCAAGACAAATGTTATTCTTTGCATGGTCGCCCCTTGAAAACTACTCATATTCTTCAAGTAGACAATTCTGAAACTGTAGCACCATGTACAGTAATCTCTTTGGCAGGAGTTGATTATCAAGAATTCTTACAGTATCAAACCACTAAAAATGTTGCTAGTTCCATTACTTTTGTTGCACATACTAGTAATCATGTTGATTGCCTTACACAGTCTTCTTCCCCAAGGTCTTGGATCTTAGACTCAGGTTTTTCAATTCATATATCTGATAACCATCATCTTTTTTCAGAACTAGATATTTCATCTTCTTCTCTTCCTATTGTTATTTTTGTCAATGGTTTTAAAGCTATTACCAAAGGTATCGGTCAAGTATGACCCCTTCCTTTCCTACCTCTTGAGTTTGTTCTTTACATCCTCGGTTGTCCTCTTAATCTCATTTCTGTTAGTAACTTTATTCAAACTTTGAATTGCTCCCTTTTTTTTTGCTGATTCCTCTGTGTTTATACAAGATCATAGCATTGATTAGACAATTGGAACCAAGTGTGAATCACGAAGGTTATAACATCTCACTATGCCTACATCTCCTTACATTATCTCTATCTCTCTAGCTATACTTCATCATCGTTTAGAACATCCTAGTCTTACTAAACTACAACAAACGGTGACTAGCCTTTCTTTTTTAAAGTCTTTAGATTGTAAGTCGTGTCAACTGGATAAACATACCAATGTATCTTTTCTTTAAAATAAAGCTAAGTACCATTTTATCTTAGTTCATACTAATGTTTAGGGATCTAGTCGTCATCATTCTATCTTGGGTTTTAAGTATTTTGTTAATTTTATTGATGATTACTCTCGTTGTACTTAGTTGTTTTAATTGAATAATCGATCCAAATTGTTCTCTATTTTAAAAAAAATTTGTACTCAGATTCATACCCAATTTAAGATGTTAAAATTTTGCCAAAGATAATGCACTTAATATTTTTCTACCTCTTTTCAAATTTTTATGACAACACAGAGTATGCTTCATCAATCTTCTTGTACTCACTCACCACAACAAAATGGTGTGATTGAACGTAAGAACCGCCACTTAGTTGAGACAGCCTATACTTTGTTGATTCATCACCATGTTTCTTTTTCTTTCTAGAGTAATGCTATTCTTATAGCCTATTATTTAATCTATCGGATACCATCCTCAGTGCTCAAAGGTCAGATTCCTCACTCTTATATTCTCAAGTTAACCATTGTATCATCTCCCTCTTTATGTCTTTCGATGTGTCTGTTTTGCTCATTATCATATCCTAGGTTGTGATAACCTTTTAGTTAAGTCTGTTAAATGCATCTTCTTAGGTTATTCTAGATTACAAAAAAGGTACTGGTGTTACTCTTCCTTAACTTGTCAGTTATTTGTGTCTACAAATGTTACTTTATTTTAGTGGACTTCTTATAACTCATCATCTCCTTCTATTGATCAGTCTATTATCACTAATACTCTTCCATTCCCTATTTCGATTCTTCCATTGTTCCATTGCCAGACACATCAATTGGTTCATCTCCACTTTCAGCTCCACTCGTCTTGGTTTATTATCGATGTGTACCCACCACAACTCTTGTAGACCTTGTCATATTCCTGATGATTCAACCCCCGCTCCAACTTCCAAACATGCTTCGAACCTATCTCCTATTGATAGTTTTCCCATTACCGTTCAAAAAGGTATTTGTTCTTCTCATAATCCCTATTATGTCTACAATTTTGAGAGTTATCATCTTTCTATTATGCCTTTATGTCATCATTGTTTTCTATTTCTATTCCTTAGACAACTCAGGAGGCTATATCTCACCATGGGTGGCAAATAACTGCATTACAGTCATGTGACACTTAGAAATTGACATGTTTGCCTCCTAACAAGTCTACTATTGGTTGTCATTAGGTTTATACAATTAAAGTTTGAACCTAATGGTATTGTTGACCGTCTTAAAGATTGTTTGGTTGCTAAGGGTTATACACAGATTTTTGGGTTAGACTATGGTGATACCTTCTCTTCGATTGCCAAAATGGCTTTTATTTGGCTTATGCTATCCATTGCCACTATGCAACATTGGCCTTTTTTATCAATTTGACATTAAGAATGCCTTCCTTCATGAAAATCTTAAGGAGGCGTATATGGAGGAACTAGCTTTGTTGCTCAAAGAAGTCTAGACTAATATGTAGGCTATGATGGTCTATCTACAATTTGAAGCAATCTCCTTGAATTTGGTTCAGCTAATTAAGCAGTGTGATTCAACAATTTAGGATACTCGCAGTGAGGTTTATCACTCAATTTTTTATGTACACTGGTTTTTTGGAAGCTGTATTCATCTAATTGTTCATGTGAATGACATCGATATGACAAGAAATGATCAAAAAGAGATTTTTCAGCTCAAGCAACATCCCAAGCATTTCCAAACTAAGGACTTAAGAAAGTTGATATATTTCTTAAGAATTGATATGGCACAGTCCAATACTAATATTGCAGTCTCTCAAAGAAAGTATATCTTAAATCTTCTCGAAGAGACAAGTATATTAGATTGTAAATCAGTTGAAAGTCCTATAGATCCAAATGCTAAACTCCTACCTAAACAAGAAAACCATTTATTTGATCCTGATAGATACTAGAAACTTATGAGAAAATTGAACTATCTCATAATCACTTGACCAAATATTTTCTTTACAGTGAGTGTTGTAAGTCAATTTCTACAATCTCCACACACAAGTCATTAAAATGCAATGATTCACATTTTAAAATATATCAAGAATACTCTTTGAGAAGGACTACTATATAAAAATCATCAACATACTAAAATAATTGGATATGCAAATGCCAATTGGACAAGATTTCCCTCAGATTGACAATTAACCACGAGTTATTGTATGTTTGTGATAGCAGACCATTATGTATATATTCAAGAAGAAGCAAAGCACGTGAGAATGACTCACACATTAACCCAGTCTATTAGCACGTTAAAGACCAAGTCAAAAGAACAAGTTCTGCGAGGATGGGCAGTTGTTGTAAATGTCCATAATCTGAGGCCACGTTGATATTTACTTCCATATTTTTAGTAGTATTTGTTAGCATCAGTTGTGAGTGATTTTAGGCTTCTATTATTTAGAATAACTACAAATAGGTGATGTATGTTATGTTAGGGATATCGATTGAATTATTATCTTCTGTATTGAGGAGATCCTCCTATGAATTATTAGAGTTATAAGTATTGAGATCCTTGCATTTATTTCTCTGATAACAATTCCTATCATTCTCCATTATTATTTTTTCCAATTCCCAGTCACTATCATTTTGGTATTAGAACCTAGTTGACCACCATGGTTAACACACGAGCTACAACTTCCCAAAGTGAACCTAACCCTCAACCAATTCCCGATTCCATTGCCCAACAATTATCTTCCATTGCATCAAAATTAAACAACGTTGATTCTCTAGCAACAAATGTCGCAAATCTTAAAGCAAATAACAACAACGCACGACAGGGTGATTTTAATACAGGACCTCGTGATAAAGGGAAGTCCACCTGGTCAGAAGATGAGGACGATGAAAGCCCTTGGTGGTCCAAAAATCCTTCACGCCGACATCACACTAAAATAGAATTTCCTAAGTTCAACGGACTTGATCCACGTGGGTGGATTTTGAAGGTTGAAAAGTATTTTTGTTATTATCAAACGCCTGATGAGTTAAAGGTTGATATAGCAGCCATGTACTTAGAAGGTGACACACTTGATTTGTTTGCGTGGATAAATAGTGAGCGTACAATTTTGTACTGGGAAGAATTAGTCAAAGCCTTGCAAGAGACTTACGGGCCCGCCGAATTTCAAAACCCAGATGAACACTTGTGTAACATCAAACAAACGGGGTCTGTCCATGAATACAGATAGGAGTTTGTCCATGAACTCAGTGGATTAAAGGAAGAATTGAAAGCTGATATTCGAATCCAAAAACCCATATCAGTCTACAAGGCTGAGTTTGGCCTTAGAATTTGAAGCCAAAACAAATCCATCTCGTATGGCCCATGACCCACATAGCTTAATTGCCCGAAGGCCCAATTCGTACATTCTTGAAGCTCCAAATGAGCGCTCAATACCAGACCGAGTTTCGAATGTTCCTCCATCTTCTATTCGCAATCCACTTCCTCCCTCACGACCATGGGACACCGAACAACAAGCAAGAGGCAACAAAGGTCTCTGTTTCCGCTATAATGAACGATTTTCCCCTGGACATCGTTGCCAGCAGCCTCAATTCTCCCTCCTAGAGCTCACAGATGGAGACGAGTTGGTCAGCAGAAGTGAGGAACAAGCCCACGAAGACGAAGTAGCTCCCACAGACATGGCCGAAATCTTGCTTCACGCTATTTTGAGAAGAAATTCAGGAACCACCATGAAACTACAAGGAACAATAGGTGCCAAATCAGTTTTGATTCTTGTGGATAGCGGTTCAACGCATAACTTCATCGCTGAAACTATGGTGGATGAATTGCAGATACCGGTGCAGTAGATTCCCACTTTTGGTGTGCAAATTGGGAACGAAGGGGTGATTCGTTGTAATTTACTCTGCAAAGACATTTCCATTCAGCTACCAAGTCTCACCATCATCCAAGATTTCTATCCTTTTTCAATTGGAGGAGCTGACTTGGTGTTGGGTATCAAATGGTTAGCTTCATTAAACACGATTCAAGCCAACTGAAACGAAATGTTCATGATTTTTCATCAGGATGGTAAACGATACAAATTACAGGGAATTCGCACCTCATCCCCGAACACTGCTTCCTTTCAACCTTATCAGCAACATTCTTTAGCCAAGTGACGATATGAAAAGCTTTCTCCTCATTTCTTTGGTCCATATACTGTTCTACGCAAAATTGGTTCTATGGCTTATGAATTGGCACTGCAATCATCATCAAAAATCCATCCCATCTTGCATGTGTCCTTATAACATCCTACTCACGGTCAAGTTCCATCCACCCATCCAGCTCCTTCCCATCACTGCTACTTGGGAACTTCAACTTGAACCAGAGAAGATTCTTTCTCATCGTTGGATCCGTGAATCAAGTACATCAGTACTAGAACTCTTGGTCAAAAGGCAGGATCGTTCTCTTGAAGAGACAAGTTGGGAAAACTATGATCTATTGGCAAAACAGTTCCCTTCTTTCTGCCTTGAGGACAAAGCAGCTTTTCAGGGGGGGAGTATTGATAGCAGACCATTACGTACATATTCAAGAAGAAGCAAAGCACGTGAGAATGACTCATACATTGACCCAATCTATTAGCACGTTAAAGACCAAGTCAAAAGAACAAGTTCTACGAGGATGGGCAGTTGTTGTAACTGTCCATAATCTGAGGCCACGTTGATATTCACTTCCATATTTTTAGTAGTATTTGTTAGTATCAGTTGTGAGTGCTTTTAGGCTTCTATTATTTAGAATAACAATAAATAGGTGTTGTATGTTATGTTAGGGATATTGATTGAATTATTAGAGTTATAAGTGTTGAGATCTTTGCATTTGTTTCTCTGATAACAATTCCTATCATTCTCCATTATTATTTTTCGATTTCTCAGTCACTATCAGTTTGTTGGAGAAAACCTTGTTTATTGAAAAACAAGAAATAAGAAGTGGTGACTAGATCTAATGCAAAGGCTGAATATCGAGCTATGACCCTAAACCCTAACTACATGCAAACTAGTATGGATTAGACAATTATTTCAAGAATTACAATTTGGAGAACTTGACAAAATGACACTCATCTATGACAATCAAGCTGCATTACATATTGCCTCTGATCTTATGTCTCATGAACGAACCAAACACATAGAAGTTTATTGCCATTTTATTAGAGAGAAGCAAGAACCCTTACCACAAACTTTGTCAATTCTAATGATAAATTAGCCGATATTTTCACAAAGTCTCTAAAAAGTCCATAAATAAATTATATTTATAACAAACTTGGTGCATATGACCTATATGCTCCAACTTGAGGAGGATTGTTAGAATTAATGTAAATAGATTATGAGTTTATTAGAATAATGTGTAATTAAGAAGTAACGATTATATCCTTTGATTTAGAGAATTGTAGTTATGAGTCTTTTATATTTATAGTTAATGTGTTGTCTATAATCCTTCTTATAAATATCAGGGATTAATGTAAGCCTTTCTCATAACCAATATTTTACAATTTTGCTTTTCTCCTATTTTTCTTCCATTTCATACTATCATAACAATTCTAATGCCTATTCACAACTATTTTATATTAACTTTACATATAAAAGTTTCCAACTTCAATTAAGGGGTAAAATAATAAGATATCATTACATGAGGGACCAACAAGTAGAAAACCGTTAATGGGCTTATGGGCACCATGAACAATGTTTAATTTATCTCTAACAATTGGTAATAAGACAAATGTTATGATATACAATATCCACAACCATATTTTATTTGGAAATCCACCAAAACTCCAATTTAATAAAATGTAAGTGGTGGAACAGCGAAATAAAATTTTTATTTTCTCTCCTATAACGAGCCACCATATAGACAATCTTCCGTTTAAGGTAACAGAATCAAACATTAAAAAATAGAGTATAAGTGAGAGAGAAACCAATAAAGAACAACTCTGTTAGAATAACACTAAAACATCATTAATTTAAGCTGCTAGTTGCTATCAGTTGTATGCCAAGCAAAAGAAGCATCAGCAAGAACAGAAAATACCTCAGAATAAGTGGCAGATCCAGGAGAACGGTCAATGTAAGCACTCCACTGCTGGTCCTTCAGTACAGGGTCCTTGTAGCATATTTGATTGCACTCCTCCAAACCTGTTTCACCAATACTCCATCAATTGAACATCAATTTGCAAGTTCTACTTTTACAAGCACACTTTCTTTGAGCCAGGAAACCCAAACTCTATATCAGGTTTCAGGGCATAGTGAATCTAGATTAGATTAGGCACATAACGGCAGTAGTTTTCCAGAAGGTATGGCCTCCTATTAATACATGTCTTCAGAGAATTTCAATTAAGTGAAGGCCTTACCATATTCTTCTTTTTCTTGGAATGCGTAAGAACCAAACTGAGATATAACAAATGAGCTTTAAAGATGCTAATTCTCAAAACATGATCCAAGTCAGCATGTTATTAGCCAAGTGATTCTTCCATCTATACAGGCAAAACAATAGTTTGACCTTGTATATACATGTTGCGTTGCTTCAATAGCAAAAATTAACAGCCTAAAGCTGTTAAAGAAAACAAAGCCAAACTATAATGCATATCCTAATCATCAAAGGTAAACCTCTTAAGTCAAGCAATTTAATGATAAATTCCCTTAAAAATGAAAACTTGTTCTAGGGTAGGCATAACAAATAAGGAACACTGACTTTTTTATTTTTATGATTTTTATCTTTATTTCTGCACTATTATCTAGTATGGTGATTATTATGTTTTTCTGCTTTATCTTTTCTTGGTAATTATATCATATTGACTTTGATGATTGAATAAAGTGATTACTTCTCATATTCTCCCTCTTCTCTCTCCCTCTCTCTTTCCCTCTTCTCTCTCTTTCTCTCTTTCTCCCTTCTTGTTCTGCATCAAAATTATTATAAAGCTTAAATTTTGAATGAATAAAATAATTCATCTGCATATCATTCATAACAAAAAAGTAATAAAGAAGCAAAGTGATCTCACATCCTTCCCATGTCTCTTCGTCCGAGTTGCACCCCTTTTTGCAGAATACTCGCCCTACAATAACACAGGTACAGCAATAATCATCATGTGAGTGCTAAAACAAACTCAAACAATGAATTTTTATTTTTGATTTTACTGATTCATAACCAACTAACATGTTACCACACAAGAATAGACTCACAACAAGATCCCCTTATTTTACGAAGTGAAAAATATAGTGAAAGCAGTCATCAATGGAAAGGGGCAAACAAAGTGATCAGGCAATGTTATGTAGGTTATATCTTAAATTCTTTATGCAACCCTACTTGCCTACAGAAATTATCCTGTTTCAATACCTGGTTGCAATTATTTTTTCTAAGGACACATCAGTTTCATAACAACCTCTCCCAATTAGTCACACATTAAAATTTGTAATATTAACTTGTTGTTAGAGTATGCCGTTGATAAACCGTATCCAGGATAAGGGCCATTTGTCACCGTTCATTTACTATCGAGCATCAAAATAATCGATAACAGATACCCACAAATTCATAATAAAAAAAGAAGCAATTATTGCACATACTATCTACTCAAATTATCAAATCAGAAACAAAGCATATTATGGTCAACGAAATGGAATAAATAATTTCATAAATCAAGAATATAATGCTTCTATGCATACATGCGCCAGATTAAACATCCTGAAAATTACAAAAATACAAGAAGGTTTAAAAGAAAGGAAGAAAAAAAAAGTACAACATAAGATTGGAAATTTGGATACAATGGAAAAAGGGTTACATGGAATTTGCGTAAGGGCAGAGTATTTATTGGTGCATTGATTTCCACACAGAGACGCCCACTGCTGCGGTATCATCCTGAGTTCTTCAGAACCTCCAAAACAGGTAGGAGGGGGCGAGCCGGTTCAATTGGACAAGGGTAGACACGTCATTTAACAGCAAATCCACCGCGGTTACTGGTGCATTTAATTGGCAGGGGTCCGAGTTTCATGGGTGACTTGATTACATCTGTTCGGACCAGTAATTCTTGGATCCGGAGAAAAACAAAAGGTTAATTAGATGTCTTTTTGTTTTAGTTAATAAAAAAGTTGTAATTTAGTATTAACAAGTTAAATAGTATTTAATGGTTTGGTGAAAATGTTAACTAGTATTTAATGAGGAGAAAAAAAAGAGACTTACACATGCAATTGTGAGATGTAACGATTAAGGAAGTTCAATTTATCTAATGGTTAAAATTTTGGAGTTTGAAATGGCAAAGAAACACTCATGTGGAGAAACAGCTTCAATGCTTTGAACAATATTAGTTTTGTACCTAATTAATATAGAGATACTCATGTCAACAGCAAAAAATAAAAAATATTCATTAAGGACAATTTGGTGGATGATGGTGCCAAACTTCTGATTTTTGACTCCAAAATGTAATATAGTTTCGTTAATGATACATCCAAATTAGAGTAACTAAAAATCCAATAAAAATGTCATTTCACATCTTTTACAAACTAATTTATGGTACATCTACACACACACATATATGGAAAGTCTAATTCTCTAACTCAAATCCTTACATTGTACTTAATGGATTAATCTTCTACATAATTGATTGTTAATAATTATAACTATATAAGTATACGTATCACGATTACAATATAATAAATAAGTAGATAATTATATTCTAAGAAAAATAAATAAAATCCTTATTAAGTACCAACTCTCAACTTCTCAACTTATTCCCACAACCAATTAACTAATTAATTAAATTAATATGCAAAAATAAATAAACTAAAACAAACTAACATGCAAATCAACTAACTATCAAGGAATAATGACCTAGAAATACCAATTTCACTTATCAATTTACTTTATTTTTAATGGTTCCTCATTACTTATTTTAATATTTATAATTGTTAACTAGAAACCAAATTATTTATAAACATTTTTCAAGATCATATAAACATAATTCAATCTATACTCAATCTCCTATAATTCTATGGTGAATCAATCCGTATGAATTTAGGTAGTCAAATCAAACTCTTAATGGCTACACATGGCATGCAAGTATAATTATGTCCATACATGTAATAACTCTAATTTTTATTGCACGTACTTTTGTTTCTTGTGGTGTATTTACAAAAAAAAAAAAAACTAATGGTATAATTTATGTATGGTTGTTTTAGGAATGTTAAGATGGAAATTTTGGATGTTTAGAAGCTAAGTTTGAAAAGCTGACCAAAAGAGCTAGCATTGCGACACCAAATGTGTAACAACTCCATTTATGTAAATGTAACAAATTTTTTTTTATATTTGTAAAATTCCATGAAGTTATTACAACTTTAATTCTAACCACTTAACTCGTAATAATAATCACTTTAACCAAACATAATTGTTATTAACAGTGATATAATACTGAGTTTCCATACACACCATTATTTTACAAATATTTGTACAAAGATACATATTAGTTCTAATCATCTATGTCGACTACTTCCGGGGACACTGGTGCAGGAGACACCTCCACCGGAATCTAAGTCACATCTACTACAGATACATCTGATATAACTGGTAGTTGCCCAAAGTAGGGCACCTCGATCCAACGTATGGAAATAATAAGTGTCATTAAGAAAATCTGCATTATTCTTCTGACCATGATATATAAATATAGTGAGAATTAAATCCCAGTAGGTTCAACAATAAATCATAATTTAACATCAATATATTTCATCATGTCATGTTCAGTTGTATAAACTACAGAAAATATATTTGGTCACATGAATGCATTATATCTATGCACAAAAGAATCATACAGTAATTATATGTATGACAAGATTAACTATTTTCAGAATATCATATGATGGCCATCAACTTATTCTCATTTCAAGCTACCCCGGTCAGGGTGAGTATCCTTTATTCTCCGGTACGGGCTTTTCTCGCTCCGTCCGACATGGCACACTTTCTCTTTCTTTTCTCATAATCATAATCATAACCATTGGTAGGACGTCCCCTACTGGTGCACCACACGGATTGCCATGTGACCGTGCTCATTTCTTTTCTTTTCACAATGATAGCCAAAAATATGCTTTCAATAACAAGTATGTTCATCAAAATATAACTATTACAATAAATCATTGGTAATCATGTCATGAACATAACCATTTCAAATAACACTTTATAAAATATTTCCATGTCAGAATTTTACACTTAAGATGGTAAGAAGTTCATACAATGGAAATGGCTATGGCATATACTAATCATTTATAAGACTCGTCTTCTTTTTTAAATATTAATTGTATTTCTTTATTTTCTTGATGCAAATTTTCATCATATCTAACCTTCCCTTACTAATCAAAACATAACTCCCTCAATTGAACTCCGATGTAGGTGATCTTGGTATCACTTTCAAGATAAAACAATTATCTAAAACTATTATGTTGAACATTGTAGCGAAATATTAAGAAATCAAGGTGATATTACTACCTAAATGTACAGGTTATTTCTTCTCGGATAAGTTCTGACCTCTACCTACTAATCGGACCATATCTACCTCATATGGACTTCAACTTGAGTGATTCCAGTGGCTCAAAATCCATGACACACATATCTATAATTCTTATGTTAACCATTTATTTTAATTCCATACAAATAATTCCCAAAACTTAAAATATAGAAGCTATCCTAACATATTCTTTCCTGATGAACCATTTTCTGACCTTTGACTACTAATCAACTCATATCTTCCTCATATGGACTCCAAATTGAATGATTCCAGTGGCTTAAAATCCGTGACACACATAGCTATAATTCTTATGTTAATCATTTATTTTAATTCTATACAGATAATTCTCAGAAATTAAAATACAGAAGCCATCATAACATATTCTTCCCTGATGAACCATTTACTGACCTTTGACTACTAATTGGACCATATCTACCTTATATGAACTTCAAATTGAATGATTCCAGTGGATAAAAATCCATGACACATATATCTTTAATTCTTATGTTAACCATTTATTTTAATTCCCTACAGATAATTCCTAGAAATTAAAACACAGAAGATATCCTAACATATTCTTCCCTGATGAACCTTTTTCTGACATTTGCTTACTAATCGGACCATATCTACCTCATATGGACTCCAAATTGAATAATTCCAGTGACTCAAAATCCGTGACACATATATCTTTAATTCTTATGTTAACCATTTATTTTAATTCCCTATAGATAATTCCCGTAAATTAAAACACAGAAGCTAAAAAATTTTGCCACCCATAGCCATACCTATGCAGAACTTTCTATACCAGTCTAAGTATTCAAACATACATCACATGCAAGATCAATATGTAACATGATATAGCAACATCATGACCAATCATCAAAGTTCTAAGATCAAAATCTCATATAAATATTATAAGTTTCAAAAGTTTTCTTCAAAAAGAAATATTGTTAAACTTACCTAAGAATCTCCCTAGCTCACTTAATGAATTGGTTTTCTTGTTTCCTCTTGAAAGAAGTAGCAAGATTCCTCCCTTCCCTTAGTTTTTCTAGCAGCTTAGGTAAGAGAAGGAGGGTGAATTTTTGAACCTCAAGGATGAAGAAGAAAAATGGATTCAAGTGGAGATTAAGGTAACTTACCTTGAGTACTTAGCCTTCTAAACTTCTTCTTCTTCCTTCCTTCCTTTCTTCTCCTCTCTTTCTCCCTTTTCCTCACTCTATCTTTCTTCTATTTCTCTCTCTTCCTCACTTGGGCGAAATTAAAATGTTGTAGGGGTGGGTTTTGCTTAAATAGACCACCAAATAATACACCTTTCATGATCATGGGTTTATCTTATCACAATTAGGATACACTTTGTTGAATTTTTGAAAAACAAACAACTTATGTTCTTGTCTTCCTCTTCCTTAGTCAAGATATGCATAGGAAAAAGAGATTTGTATTTTGAAAATTATGATGATATGTTCTTAAGATAAGGAACAAGGTCCCTTTGATTTAGGGATTCATTTCCATTTTCTTTTGTCTTAAACAAGTATGATAGGTTTGCCTTTTTAGGTGGCAAATTTCTAACCCTTGAATCTCCATTATTTGGTTGATATTATTTGTGTGGGATAGGAATGTTTGGTCCTAATGCCATGTATTATCATACCACTTGCTAAAATTATGAGTGTAGGATATAGATGTTTTTGTCCTAAAGCCTTGTATTATCATACCACTTGCCAAAATTATGAATGTAGAATCACACCACTTGCTAAATTTTTGTCTTAATGCTATGTAACCTAATCTTTATTATTATTACATTATTATATCATCACCTAATTTATTTTATTTTATTTTATTTTTTCTCTTGGATTTGGGCTTATTCCTACCCATTTTCTTTGCTTTGGATAAAATTCTACCTTTCTTGGTGGGTTTGGTCACATTTTCATAATTTTTGGGCTATCGGTCCAATTACTATATCCTAGTCCAAGTCTATGTTTTCTTTCTTGCCTAGGTTATCCAATGGGCTTGCTAGAAACTTATGTGAAGTGGAAAAACTCTATATGAAGTGTCCATAGGTAAAAGCCCAATATATGGATAAAGATGTTAAACTTAGTAACTCTAGTTCTTGAATTAGGAAAAATTACCCTAATCCAATGTTCTTGAAATTTTAAGACCTTTACTTGTTTCTAAAAATTTATCTTCCTTATCCAAGAATTTTGCATCTCTTTAGTATGTTATTTCTAATTTTTTTTCCTATTAGGTTTTTCCCTCTTTATTTGTTCTCTTAATTTTAGAAACATTTTCTATGCATATACATAAGGTGAAGAATTTCTAAGGATTATATTTCCTTAGATATCTAAAATATTGTCTAATAAATTTTATTTCCTTAATTAAATATTTATGTACTTTTATCAATAAAAGAAACGAAATTAGGGATGTTACATTTCTCTCCCCCTAAAAGAAATTTTGTCCTCAAAATTTCAGAAATTACCTAATAAGAACAATTGCGAATATTTCTTCCTCATGACTTCTTCCAGCTCCCAAGTTGCTTCTTCCGAAGCCAAACCTTCCCATAACACCTTAACAAGGGGAATGATTTTATTTCTCAGTTGCTTCATCTCAGTGTCCAATATGGATGCAGGTATTAGCTGGTATGTCATGTTCTCCTTTATTTGGATTGGTTCATCCTGTATTATATGTGACGAATCTGGAAGATACTTCCGCAGCTGTGATACGTGGAAAACATTATGCAGGTTGGACAAATTAGGTGGGAGATATGCTGATGTCCCTACTTTCTTTAGAATTTTTTAGGGTCCCAAAAATTACGGACTTAGCTTTCTTGTTTTGAGAGACCTACCAACTCCAGTAGTCAGGGAAAGTTTCAGAAATACATGGTCTCCTTCCTCAAACTCTAGAGGTCTATGTCTCTTATCGTAGTAACTCTTTTGTCGACTCTGAGATGTAAGTATTTTGTCTCGTAGCATCCTAATTTGTTTAGTGGTTTGTTGAACTAGATCAGGACCCAACAAGTTCTTTTCTCCTACCTCAAACCAACATAATGGAGATCGACACTTTCTACCATATAAGGCTTCATAGAGGGCCATCTTAATACTAGAGTGATAGCTATTATTATAAGCAAACTCTACTAAAGGTAGGTACTTATCCCATCATTTACCTTACTTTATCACATATGCCCTCAACATATCTTCTAGGGTTTGAATGGTTCATTCTGTCTGCCCGTCAGTCTGAGGATGGTAGGCAGTACTGAACCGCAACTAAGTACCAAAAGCTTCCTGCAATGCCTTCCAAAACCTCGATGTGAACCTCGGATCTCTATCAAAAACGATATTTAAGGGAATTCCATGCAGTCTAACTATTTCCTTGACGTACAATTGGGCTAATTTATCCAGTGAATAGTTAATTTTTATGGGCAAAAAGTGAGCAGATTTGGTTAATCTGTCAATTATTATCCAGATAGAGTCATGTCCCACTGAAGTCTTAGGTAATCCCACAACAAAGTCCATTGAGATACTGTCCCATTTCCATTTAGAGATCTCAAGAGGTTGTAGAAATTCCGCTGGCTTTTGATGCTCCACCTTCACCTTTTGATAAAGGAGACATTTCGCCACAAACTCGGCAATGTCCTTTTTCATCTCTGGCCTCCAATACATCCTTTTTAAATCCTGGTACATTTTAGCGCATTCAGGATGGACTGTGTATTTACTCTGATGCGCTTCCTGCAGGATCTTAGTCCTCAACTCTCGTTCTTGAGGGACACAAATCCTTCCCTGATACATGATTGCTCCATCTTCCATGACAGAAAAATTACCTTGGTCTTTATGATCTTGTAAGTATTGGTCGTGAGTTTGAGCCTCTTTGATTTGGGCTCTAAGGTCACACCCTATACTTAAACCATTAATGACTAGATTCTTTGGAGTAAAAGTAGTGGCTAGCTTCAAATTTTGAAACTCCTCTAGCATCTACATCTCATACACCATCATCTGACCCATGTGCAAAGATTTTTAACTCAAGGCATCTGCTACAACATTCGCCTTTCCGGGATTATACTTTATCTCAAACTTGTAGTCATTGAAGAATTCTACCCATCTTCGTTGCCTCATATTTAACTCTTTCTGATCAAAGAGGTATTTAAGACTCTTATGATCACAATATACTTCAAAGGTTGCCCCGTACAAATAGTGTCGCCTGTAACAACTCCATTTATGTAAATGTAACAAATTTTTTTTTATATTTGTAAAATTCCATGAAGTTATTACTACTTTAATTCTAATCACTTAACTCGTAATAATAATCAATTTAACCAAGCATAATTGTTATTAACAGTGATACAATACTGAGTTTCCATACACACTATTATTTTACAAACTACACACCATTATTTTACAAACATTTGTACAAAGATACATATTAGCTCTAATCATCTATGTCGACTACTTCCGGGGACACTGGTGCGGGTGGCACGTCCACCGGAATCTCAGTCACATCTACGACAGATACATCTGAAATAACTGAAAGTTGCCCAAGGTAGGGAACCTCGATCCAACGTACAGAAATAATAAGTGTCATAGAGAAAATCTGCATATTTATTCTTCTGAACATGATATGGAAATATAGTGAGAATTAAATCCCAGTAAATTCAACAATAAATCATAATTTACCATCAATATAGTTCATCATGTCATGTTCAGCTGTATAAACTACAGAAAATATCTTTGGTCACATGAATGCATTATATCTATGCACATAAGAATCATACAATAATGATATGTATGACAGGATTAACTATTTTCATAATATCATATAATGGCCATTAACTTATTCTCATTTCAAGCTACCCCGGTCAGGGTGAGTATCTTCTACTCTCCGGTACGGGCTTTTCTCGCTCTGTCCGACATGGCCCACTTTCTCTTTCTTTTCTCATTAACATGATCATAACCGTTGGTAGGGCGTCCCCTACTGGTGCACCACACGGATTGCCATGTGACCGTGCTCATTTCTTTTCTTTTCACAATAATAGCCAAAAATATGCTTTCAATAACAAGTTTGTTCATCAAAATATAATTATTACCATAAATTATTGGTAATCATGCCATGAACATAACCATTTCAAATATCACTTTATAAAATATTCTATGTCAGAATTTCACACTTAAGATGGTAAGAAGTTCATACAATGGCAATGGCAATGGCATATACTAGTCATTTATTATTTTCATTTATAAGATTCGTCTTTTTTTTTTAAAATATTAATTTTATTTCTTTATTTTCTTGATGCAGGTTTTCATCATATCTAACCTTCTCTTTATGCTTGGCCTTTAGTAATTTTCTTCTTATTTATATCATTTCCAACACATGTTCTTACATGTTTATAGAACATTGTTCTCCAATTTGATTTCTACTATTACCCTATAGTTAAAGAGGTTCATCTAAGGTAGAAAAATGTTGAAAATAGGCTTAACCAGCTTCCAACACGGTCTGTCTATGTTCTAGGACATGGCCATGCTTTAAAAATACTTCAAATATACTCAAAAATAGCCCCGAACATGGCTAGCCCGTGCTTGAAGCACCCAGAACACGGCCTGGCCGTGCTCTGTGACCTTTGCTCACTAATCAGAGCATAACTTCCTCATTTTAACTCTGATTGAGGTGATCTTGGTGTCTATGGAAAGCTAAGACAATTATCTAAAACAATTATGTTAATAATATCAGCAAAATAGTAATAAATCTTGGTGTTAATACTACCTTAAATTCAATATTATTTCTTCTCGGGTAGGTTCTAACCTTTACTTACTAATCTGACTATATCTCCCACATAAGAATTCCAAATTAAGTGATTTCAGTGGCTAAACATCCGTGACACATAAATATATAATTCATATGTTAACCATTTATTTTAATTCCTTATAGAATTTTCCCAGAAATTAAAACACCGAAGCCATCCTAACATATTCTTCCCTGATTAACAACTTTTTAACCTTTGTTTACTAATCAGAATATATCTACCTCATATGAACTCTAAATTGAATGATTCCAGTGGTTAAAGCTCTGTGACACACATAGCTATAATTCTTATGTTAACCAATTATTTTAATTCCATACAGATAATTCCCAGAAATTAAAATACAGAAACTATCCTAACATATTCTTCCCTGATGAACCATTTTCTGACCTTTGATTACTAATCAAACCATATCTACCTCAAATGGACTCCAAATTGAATAATTCCAGTGGCTTAAAATCTGTGACACATATATTTGTAATTCTTATGTTAACCATTTATTTTAATTCCTTATAGATTGTTCCCATAAATTACAACAAAGAAGCTTAAAATTCTGCCAACCATAGCCGTACCCATACAGAAATATCTACACCAACCTAAGTATTCAAACATACATCACTTGCAAGATCAATATGTAACATGATATAGCAACATCCATGACCAATCATCAAAGTTCTAAGATCCAAATCTCATATAAATATTATAAGTTTCAAAAGTTTTCTTCAAAAAGAAATATTGTTAAACTTACCTAAGAATCTCCCTAGCTTACTTAGTGAATTGGTTTTCTTGTTTCCTCTTGAAAGAAGTAGCAAGATTCTTTCCTTCCCTTAGCTTTTCTAGCAGCTTAGGTAAGAGAAGGAGGGTGAATTTTTGAACCTCAAGGATGAAGAAGAAAAATGGACTCAAGTAGAGATTAAGGTAACTTACCTTGAGTAGTTAGCCTTATAAACTTCTTCTTCTTCTTCCTTCCTTTCTTCTCCTCTCTTTCTCTCCTTTCCTCACTCTACCTTGCTTCTATTTCTCTCTCTTCCTCACTTGGACGAAATTAAAATGTTGTAGGGGTGGGTTTTGCTTAAATAGACCACCAAATAATACACCTTTCATGATCATGGGTCTACCTTATCACAATTAGGATACACTTTGTTGAATTTTTGGAAAACAAACAACTTATGTTCTTGTCTTCCTCTTCCTTAGTCAAGATATGCATAGGAAAAGGAGATTTGTATTTTGAAAATTATGATGATGTGTTATTAAGATAAGGGACAAGGTCCCTTTGA
Source organism: Gleditsia sinensis (assembly GCA_037074535.1). Lineage (NCBI taxonomy): Eukaryota > Viridiplantae > Streptophyta > Magnoliopsida > Fabales > Fabaceae > Gleditsia > Gleditsia sinensis. Next base: position 44,773,574 of record CM073465.1, on the reverse strand, counting down.
TTTAGGGATTCATTTCCATTTTCTTTTGTCTTAAACAAGTATGATAGGTTTACCTTTTTAGGTGGCAAATTTCTAGCCCTTGAATCTCCATTATTTGGTTGATATTATTTGTGTGGGATAAGAATGTTTTGTCCTAATGCCATGTATTATCATACCACTTGCTAAAATTATGAGTGTAGGATATAGATGTTTTTGTCCTAAAGCCTTGTATTATTATGCCACTTGCCAAAATGAGGAATGTAGAATCACACCACTTGCTAAATTTTTATCTTAATACCATGTAACCTAATCTTTATTATTCTTACATTATTATATCATCACCTAATTTATTTTATTTTATTTTTCCTCTTAGATTTGGGCTTATTCCTACCCATTATGGGATTATTCCTACCCATTTTCTTTGCTTTGGATAAAATTCTACCTTTCTTGGAGGGCTTGGTCACATTTTCATAATTTTTGGGCTATTGGTCCAATTACTATATCCTAGTCCAAGTCTATATTTTATTTCTTGCTTAGATTATCCAATGGGCTTGCTAGAAATTTATGTGAAGTGGAAAAACTCTATATAAAGTGTCCATAGGTAAAAGCCCAATGTATGGGTAAAGATTTTAAACTTAGTAACTCTAGTTCTTGAATTAGGAAAAAAATTACCCTAATCCAATGTTCTTGAAAATTTAAGACCGTTACTTGTTTCTAAAAATTTATCTTCCTTATCCAAGAATTTTGTATCTCTTTAGTATGTTCTTTCTAATTTTTTCCTATTAGGTTTTCCCTTTTTATTTGTTCTTTGAATGTTAGAAACATTTTCTATGCATATACATAAGGTGAAGAATTTCTAAGGATTATATTTCCTTAGATATCTAAAATATTGTCTGATAAACTTTATTTCCTTAATTATCAATAAAAAAAACGAAATTAGGGATGTTACATCGCCAAATCTTTAAGGCAAACACCACTGCCGCCAATTCAAGATCATGGGTTGGATAGTTTCCTTCGTGGGGTCTTAGTTGCCTAGAGGCGTAAGTAACTACTCTCTTATCTTGCATCAGCACACATCCTAACCCTTTCTTTGAAGCGTCACTATACACTTCAAAATGTCCTGTGGAGTCTAGAATAATTAAAACAGAAGGAGTGGTCAGTCTTGTCTTCAGCTCCTGAAAACTAGCTTCACATTGATCAGTCCATTTGAAATGACTTCCCTCTGACTTCCGTAACTGTCTTTGGTCTCTACCACTGAATCACTGCTTCTGTCTTGCTAGGATCTATGGCTACCCCTCTAATAGAGATGACATGTCTCAGAAACTTCACCTCTAACAGCCAAAATTCACACTTCTCCAATTTGGCATATAAATTTTTCTCTTTCAGCACTTGCAACACGATTCGGAGATGTTGTTCATGTTCTTTCTCACTCTTAGAATATATCAAGATGTCATTAATGAACACTACAACAAATTGATCTAGGTAGGGTCGAAAAATGCGATTCATGTAATCCATGAAAATTGCAGGTGCATTCGTCAACCCGAAGGGCATTACGAGAAACTCATAGTGCCCATACCTAGTCTTGAAGGCAGTTTTTGGTACGTCCTCCTCCTTGATCCTAATATGATGATATCCTGACCTCAAGTCAATTTTAGAAAAGATAGAGGCTCCCTTCAATTGATCCAATAAGTCATCTATCCTAAGGAGAGGGTACTTGTTTTTGATAGTCACCTTATTCAGCTGTTTGTAATATATGCATAGTCTCAAGCTCCCGTCTTTCTTCTTAACAAACAATACAAGAGGTCCCCAAGGTGATACACTCGGTCTAATGAATTTCTTGTCTAATAGTTCCTCCAACTACTTCTTGAGTTCTTGTAGTTCCTTCGAGGCCATTCGATATGGTGCAATATGTAAGAACTCCATTTAAGTATCAATTTTTTTTAAAAAAAATACCATGAAGTTATTACCTTGTTACAATTTAACTCAATATAACATTTATTTAATTTATACAATACAGAGTTCACATACATGTCATTAATCAAAACATACGTACAACATATCAAACACATAAAAATTTACATTTTATTTATTCTGGTTGACCAATTCCGGAGATACAGGTGCGGGTGGTTGCACCTTTACCGGGATCAAAGCCAACTGAACCACAAACATTTTATTTGCTTCTGGAATCTGCCCAACATAAAGTACTCCATCCAACGTGCACTAAAAGCCAGAGCTATAGAAAAATCTGCATAACTAATTTTCTGAACATGATATGGAAATATAGTGAGAATTAAATCCCAGTAAGTTCAACAATAAATCATCATCAATATAGCTCATCACGTCATGTTCAGCTGTATAAACTATAGAAAATATCTTTGGTTACATGAATGTATTATATCTATGCACATAAGAATCATACAGTAATGATATGTATGACAGGATTAAATATTTTTAGAATATCATATGATGGTTGTCAACTTATTCTCATTTCAAGCTACCCCTGTCAGGGGGAGTATCTTCTACTCTCCAGTACGGGCTTTTCTCGCTCCGTCCGACATGGCACAGTTTCTCTTTCTTTTCTCATAATCATAATCATAACCGTTGGTAGGGTGTCCCCTACTGGTGCACCACACGGATTGCCATGTGACCGTGCTCATTTTCTTTCTTTTCACAATGATAGCCAAAAATATGTTTTCAATAACAAGTATGTTAATCAAAATATAACTATTACCATAAATCATTGGTAATCATGCCATGAAATAACCAATTCAAATATCACTTTATAAAATATTTTCATATCAGAATTTTACACTTTAGATGGTAAGAAGTTCATAAAATGGCAATGGCTATGGCATATACTAGTCATTTATAAGATTCGTCTTCTTTTTTAAATATTAATTTTATTTTTTTTATTTTTCTTGATGCAGGTTTTCATCATATCTAACATTCTCTTACTAATCAGAGCATAACTCCCTCATTTGAACTCCGATGTAGGTGATCTTGGTGTCAAGTTCAAGATAAAACAATTATCTAAAACTATTATGTTGAACATTATAGTAAAATATTAAGAAATAAATGTGATATTACTCCCTAAATGTACAGGTTATTTTTTCTCTGATAGGTTCTGACCTCTACCTACTAATCAGACCATATCTACCTCATATGGACTCCAACTTGCGTGATTCCAGTGGCTAACAATCAGTGACACACATATCTATAATTCTTATGTTAACCATTTATTTTAATTCCATACAGATAATTCCCAGAAATTAAAATACAGAAGCTATCCTAACATATTCTTCTCTAATGAACCATTTTTTGACCTTTGACTACTAATTAGCTCATATCTTCCTCATATGGACTCCCAATTGAATGTTTCCAGTGGCTAAAAATCCGTGACACACATAGCTATAAGTCTTATGTTAACCATTTATTTCAATTCCATAAAGATAATTTCCAGAAATTAAAATACAGAAGCTATCCTAACATATTCTTCCCTGATGAACCATTTTCTTACCTTTGACTACTAATTAGCTCATATATTCCTCATATGGACTCCAAATGGAATGATTAAAGTGGATAAAAATCCATGACACACATAGATATAATCTTATGTTAACCATTTATTTTAATTCCATATAGATAATTCCCAGAAATTAAAATACAGAAGCTATCCTAACATATTCTTCCCTGATGAACCATTTTCTGACCTTTGACTACTAATTAGCTTATATCTTCCTCATATGGACTCCAAATTGAATGATTCCAGTGACTAAAAATCCGTGACACACATATCTATAATTCTTATATTAACTATGTATTTTAATTCCACACAGATAATTCTCAAAAATTAAAATACAGAAGCTATCCTAACATATTCTTCCCTGATGAACCATTTTCTGACCTTTGACTACTAATCGGACCATATCTACCTCATATGGACTCCGAATTGAATGATTCCAGTGGCTTAAAATCCATGACACATATATCTTTAATTCGTATGTTAACTATTTATTTTAATTCTCTACAGATAAGTCCTAGAAGTTAAAATACAGAAGCTAAACATTTTGCCACCCATAGCCATACCTATGCAGAACTTTCTATACCAGTCTAAGTATTCAAACATACATCACATGCAAGATCAATATGTAACATGATATAGCAACATCCATTACCAATCATCAAAGTTCTAAGATCAAAATCTCATATAAATATTATAAGTTTCAAAAGTTTTCTTCAAAAAGATATATTGTTAAACTTACCTGGAGCACTTAGTCCCCTAGACTTCTCCTTCCTCTTTCTTCCTTTCTTCCTCTCCTTTCCTCACTCTACCTTGCTTCTATTTTTCCTCTCCCTCACTTGGACAAAATTATAATGTTGTAAGGGTGAGTTTGCTTATATAGACCACCAAATAATTCACCTTTCATGATCATGGGTCTACCTTATCACAATTAGATTACACTTGGTTGAATTTTTGGAAAACAAACAATTTATGTTCTTGTCTTCCTCTTCCTTAGTCAAGATATGCATAGGAAAAGGAGATTTGTATTTTGAAAGTTATGATAATATGTTCTTAAGATATGGGACAAGGTCCCTTTGATTTAGGGATTCATTTCCATTTTCTTTTGTTTTAAACAAGTATGATAGGTTTGCCATTTTAGTTGGCAAATTTCTAACCCTTGAATCTCCATTATTTGGTTGATATTATTTGTTTGGGATAGGAATGTTTTGTCCTAATGCCATGTATTATCATACCACTTGCTAAAATTATGAGTATAGGATATAGATGTTTTTTTCCTAAAGTCTTGTATTATCATGCCACTTGCCAAAATTATGAATGTAAAATCACACCACTTGCTAAATTTTTGTCTTAATGCCGTGTAACCTAATCTTTGTTATTATTACATTATTATATCATCACCTAATTTATTTTATTTTATTTTTCCTCTTGGATTTGGGCTTATTCCTACCCATTATGAGCTTATTCCTACCCATTTTCTTTGCTTTGGATAAAATTCTACCTTTCTTGGAGGGCTTGGTCACATTTTCATAATTTTTGGGCTATTGGTCCAATTACTATATCCTAGTCCAAGTCTATGTTTTATTTCTTGCTTAGGTTATCCAATGGGCTTGCTAGAAACTTATGTGAAGTGGAAAAACTCTATATGAAGTGTCTGTAGATAAAAGTCCAATGTATGGGTAAAGATTTTAAACTTAGTAACTCTAGTTCTTGAATTAGGAAAAATTACCCTAATCCAATTTTATGACTTTTACTTGTTTCTAAAAATTTATCTTCCTTATCCAAGAATTTTGCATCTCTTTAGTATGTTATTTCTAATTGTTTTTCCTATTAGGTTTTCCCTCTTTATTTGTTTTCTTAATGTTCAAAATATTTTCTATCCATATTCATAAGGTGAAGAATTTCTAAGGATTATATTTCCTTAGATATCTAAAATATTGTCTAATAAATTTTATTTCCTTAATTAAATATTTATGTACTTTTATCAATAAAAGAAACAAAATTAGGGATGTTACACAATACAGATAGGTCCTGTCCCAGGTAGGAGATCAATACAGAACTCTATCTCTCTCTTGAGAGGTAAGCCTGGAATATCTGATGGAAATACTTCAGGAAACTCGTTGGCTATTGGGATTTCATCAAGCTTCGATTCGACTTCTAGGTTTGATAAATACAAGAGAATGTATCTAAGTACTCCATTCTTCAACTCCCTATTAACTTGATTGGCATTTAGCATCAATAACTGGATCTCCTCTTTCGGAGTAAAAGGTAGAAATTCAACGGTCTTGTTACAACAATTTAGCAAGACTCGATTTCTAGACATCCAGTCTAACCCTAGAATGACCTCAATACCTCTTAAAGGTAAACAGATGAGGTCTACAGAAAAAGTTTTCTCCTAGATGGTGACTTGACAGTCCTTACATACAGAGGAAGTTAATACCCGTTCTCCTGTAGGGGTTACTACAGATAGCTCATAGGGAGTTTCAGAAATAGGAAACTGAAACTTCCTAATACATTCTTCCGATATAAATGAATGACTAGCACCAGAGTCAAATAACACCATAAGAGCAAATCCATAGATATAGCATTTACCTTGAATCATTTTAGAAGATTGAACTGCCTCTTGGCCACTCAGGGTGAAAACCCTTCGTTTCACCTGAGGCCTCTGTTCTGGTTGCTTCCCCACATTCTGTGGGCAGTTTCTCACAAAATGTCCCTTTTGTCCGCAATTGAAGCAGACATCTTGTCCCATGGAGCATGGCCGGTTACCATGCATGCGTCCGCACTTAGCGCACTTAACTGGGACGAGGTCTTGTTGAAAAGGTCTAGGACCCGTAATCAATGGCCTCTTACCAGCTCCATATCCACTTCTTCTCATGTTCTTTCCAGGGTTGGGAAAATTTTTCTTCCTCTTCCATAGGTTTTGCCTTTGCTTCTTGTCCTCCACTGCCCTTAAACTCTTTTCCAGGAGTCTGCATTTATTTATCAGAAGTACAAACTCCCTGATCTCCATAGCTATAACAACATTCTTTATCTCTGGGTTTAGTCCCGCTTCAAACTTAACTGCCTTCCATGCTTCATCTGGGTTATATCGCAGATAAGAGGAGAACTTAGATGCTCCTCGAACCTTGCAATATACTAGTCCACGGTCATGCTGCCTTGCCTGAGTTTGAGAAATTCGATCTCTTTCTCTACCAGTACAGTACTTGGAAAGTACTTTTAAAAAAAATGTCCTTGAACACTTGCCAGGTGATCTATCTTCCCTGATGAGTTAAAAGTTCTCTAGCTTTACTCTACCAGTATTCTGCTTCATCCTTTAACATATATGCAGCAAAAATAACTTGCTGCTCTTCAGTACAGCCCATCACTTCAAAGATTTTCTCTAATTCCCTTATCCACTTTTCGGCTACCGTTGGGTCATAGCCACCTTGGAAACAAGGCGGTCTAGTTCTCAGGAACTCGGATATGCCATTATCATTTCCAGCCATCCGGTTGTTAGCACCATTCTCACCATTTGGGTTATTAGTATTTTGGAGATATTGTAAAATTTAGTTGGTGGTCATGATTTGGTCTCGAATTGCCGTGGCAAGGTTGTGCAGGGTTTCCTCTGCATTGGTTGCTGGATTCCTCCTTGGTGGTGCAATTTCCTACTGTGGCAAAAACAAAGTTATGCTGCTATTGAGATGATCAAGCCCAATAGTTAGTTCAAAAATATTTAATAGCAGTCATAACACCACCTCGGCATATGGATAGGAAACACTAGTAATTTCTTACCTATATTAATCATTGATCCCCTACACAGCACAACCACAACATACTCAAGACACTATAAGATCGATTCAGATAACCATCCACCCACTGGCCATCTAGGATCGACCTGCTCTGATACCAATTATGTAACAACTCCATTTATGTAAATGTAACAATTTTTTTTTTATATTTTTAAAATTCCATGAAGTTATTACTACTTTAATTCTAACCACTTAACTCGTAATAATAATCACTTTAACCAAGCATAATTGTTATTAACAGTGATACAATACTGAGTTTCCATACACACCATTATTTTACAAACCACACACCATTATTTTACAAACATTTGTACAAAGATACATATTAGTTCTAATCATCTATGTCGAATACTTCCGGGGACATTGGTGCGGGTGGCACCTCCACCTGAATCTCAGTCACATCTACTACAGATACATCTGATATAACTGGTCGTTGCCCAAGGTAGGGTACCTCGATCCAACGTACGGAAATAATAAGTGTCATTGAGAAAATTTGCATTATTCTTCTGAACATGATATGGAAATATAATGAGAATTAAATCCCAGTAGGTTCAACAATAAATCATAATTTACCATAAATATAGTTCATCATGTCATGTTTAGCTGTCTAAACTACAAAAAATATCTTTGGTCACATGAATGCATTATATCTATGCACATAAGAATCATACAGTAATGATATGTATGATAGGATTAACTATTTTTAGAATATCATATGATGGCCATCAACTTATTCTCATTTCAAGCTACCCCGGTCAGGGTGAGTATCCTCTATTCTCCGGTACGGGCTTTTCTCGCTCTGTCCGACATGGCACACTTTCTCTTTCTTTTCTCATAATCATAATCATAACCGTTGGTACGGAATCCCCTACTAATGCAACACACGGATTTCCATGTCACCGTGCTCATTTCTTTTCTTTTCACAATGATATCCAAAAATATGCTTTCAATAACAAGTATGTTCATCAAAATATAACTATTACCATAAATCATTGGTAATCATGCCATGAACATAACCATTACAAATATCACTTTATAAAATATTTCCATGTCAGAATTTTACACTTAAGATGGTAAGAAGTTCATACAATGGCAATGGCTATTGCATATACTAGTCATTTATAAGATTCGTCTTCTTTTTTAAATATTAATTTTATTTCTTTATTTTCTTGATGCAGGTTTTGATCATATCTAACCTTCTCTTACTAATCAGAGCATAACTCCCTCAATTGAACTCCGATGAAGGTGATCTTGGTGTCAATTTCAAGATAAAAAAATTATTTAAAACTATTATGTTGAACATTGTAGCGAAATATTAAGAAATCAAGGTGATATTACTCCCTAAATGTACATGTTATTTCTTCTCGGATAGGTTCTGACCTCTACCTACAAATAGGATAATATCTACCTCATATGGACTCCAACTTGAGTGATTCTAGTGGCTAAAAATCCGTGACACACATATCTATAATTCTTATGTTAACCATTTATTTTAATTCCAAACAGATAATTCCCAAAAATTAAAATACAGAAGCTCTCCTAACATATTCTTCCCTTATGAACCATTTTCTGACCTTTGTCTACTAATAAGCTCATATCCTCCTCATATGGACTCCAAATTGAATGATTCTAGTGGCGAAAAATCCGTGACACACATAGCTATAATTCGTATGTTAACCATTTATTTTAATTTTAAACATATAATTCTCAAAAATTAAAATACAAAAGCCAACCTAACATATTCTTCCCTGATGAACCATTTTCTGACCTTTGACTACTAATCGGACCATATCTACCTCATATGGAATCCAAATGGAATGATTCTAGTGGATAAAAATCGGTGACACATATATCTTTAATTAATAAGTTAACTATGTATTTTAATTCCCTACAAATAATTCCCAAAAATTAAAACACAGATGCTATCCTAACATATTCTTCCCTGATGAACTATTTTCTAACATTTGCTTACTAATCGGACCATATCTACCTCATATGGACTCCAAATTGAATAATTCCAGTGATTCAAAATCCGTGACACATATATCTTTAATTCTTATGTTAACCATTTATTTTAATTCCCTATAGGTAATTCCCATAAATTAAAACACAGAAGCAAAATTTTTTTGCCACCCATAGCCATACCTATGCAGAACTTTCTATACCAGTCTAAGTATTCAAACATACATCACATGCAAGATCAATATGTAACATGATATAGCAACATCATGACCAATCATCAAAGTTCTAAGATCAAAATCTCATATAAATATTATAAGTTTCAAAAGTTTTCTTCAAAAAGAAATATTGTTAAACTTACCTAAGAATCTCCCTAGCTCACTTAGTGAATTGGTTTTCTTGTTTCCTCTTGAAAGAAGTAGCAAGATTTCTCCCTTCCGTTAGCTTTTCTAGCAGCTTAGGTAAGAGAAGGAGGGTGAGTTTTTGAACTTCAAGGATGAAGAAGAAATATGGATTCAAGTGGAGATTAAGGTAACTTACCTTGAGTACTTAGCCTTCTAAACTTCTCCTTCTTCTTCCTTCCTTTCTTCTCCTTTCCTCACTCTACCTTTCTTCTATTTCTCTCTCTTCCTCACTTGGACGAAATTAAAATGTTGTAGGGGTGGGATTTGCTTAAATAGACCACCAAATAATACACCTTTCATGATCATGGGTCTATCTTATCACAATTAGGATACACTTTGTTGAATTTTTTAAAAACAAACAACTTATGTTCTTGTCTTCCTCTTCCTTAGTCAATATATGCATAGGAAAAGGAGATTTGTATTTTGAAAATTATGATGATATGTTCTTAAGATAAGGGACAAGGTCCCTTTGATTTAGGGATTCATTTCCATTTTCTTTTGTCTTAAACAAGTATGATAGGTTTGTCCTTTTAGGTGGCAAATTTCTAGCCCTTGAATCTCCATTATTTGGTTGATATTATTTGAGTGGGATAGGAATGTTTGGTCCTAATACCATGTATTATCATACCACTTGCTAAAATTATGAGTGTAGGATATAGATATTTTTGTCCTAAAGCCTTGTATTATCATGCCACTTGCCAAATTTATGAATGTAGAATCACACCACTTGCTAAATTTTTGTCTTAATGCCATGTAACCTAATCTTTATTATTATTACATTATTATATCATCACCTAATTTATTTTATTTTATTTTTCCTCTTGGATTTGGGCTTATTCCTACCGATTTTCTTTGTTTTGGATAAAATTCTACCTTTCTTGTAGGGCTTGGTCACATTTTCATAATTTTTGGGCTATCGATCCAATTACTATATCCTAGTCCAAGTCTATGTTTTATTTCTTGCCTAGGTTATCCAATGGGCTTGCTAGAAACTTATGTGAAGTGAAAAAACTCTATATGAAGTGTCCATAGGTAAAAGCCCAATGTATGGGTAAAGATGTTAAACTTAGTAACTCTAATTCTTGAATTAGGAAAAATTACCCTAATCCAATGTTCTTGAAATTTTAAGACCTTTACTTGTTTTTAAAAATTTATCTTCCTTATCCAAGAATTTTGCATCTTTTTAGTATGTTATTTCTAATTTTTTTTTCCTATTAGGTTTTCCCTCTTTATTTGTTCTCTTAATGTTAGAAACATTTTCTATGCATATACATAAGGTGAAGAATTTCTAAGGATTATATTTCCTTAGATATCTAAAATATTGTCTAATAAATTTTATTTCCTTAATTAAATATTTATGTACTTTTATCAATAAAAGAAACGAAATTAGGGTTGTTACAAAATGAAGTTACTAAAATACCCTCATCATTTTAAAAAACCTTCCTATGGCTTTTTTTGTAACACCTACTGACTAACATCTTATTTCAAACATCCACATCATAGAATATTCCTCTTGAAGTATTATATATTTATATATTTTTTATCTTATCTCTAAACTTCTAACAATGTCTACCTAACCCATAAATTCACATATTCACTTATATTGTTAGTTATCTTTCTTGGATAAGCAAACAAGTGCTTCAGGCTATTCCAAGCATTTTCAAATTTCATTTCTTTATAGGTAACTAACTAGGCGTGATATGCATTAATTACAAAAAAAACTCTCATGCCATAAAGAAAAGTGTACAGTGTAATGGCTGATTTTTTTTTTGGCGCAAGAGACCACAATTAAATGTAACTAGACAACATATTATTATATAAACATACATTCCAGAGTCATACACATCAGAGTTTAGCAAATAATTTTAGCAAGTGGGTAATAATACATAGCATTATGACAAAACATCTTTATCCTACACAAATAATTTTAGCTAAGCAAGGAAGATTCAAGGGTTAGAAATTTGTCACCTAAAAAGGCAAACCTATCATACTTGATTAAGACAAAAGAAAAAGAAAAAGAATCCCTAAATCAAAGGGACCTTGTCCCTTATCTTAAGAACATATCATCATAATTTTCAAAATACAAATCTCATTTTCCTATGCATATCTTGACTAAGGAAGAGGAAGACAAGAACATAAGTTGTTTGTTTTCCAAAAATTCAACCAAGTGGATCCTAATTGTGATAAAGTAGACCCATGATTATGAAAGGTAAATTTTTTGATAGTCTATATAAGCAAAACCCACCCTTATAACATTAGAATTTCGTCCAAGTGAGGGAGAGGAAAAAATAGAAGCAAGGTAGAGTGAGGAAAAGAGAGGAAGAAAGGAAGAAAGAGGAAGGAGAAATCTAGAGGACGAAGTGTTCAAGGTAAGTTTAACAATATTTCTTTTTGAAGAAAACTTTTGAAACTTATAATATTTATATGAGATTTTGATCTTAAAACTTTGATAATTGGTCATGGATGTTGCTATATCATGTTACATATTTTGTATGTTTGAATACTTAGGCTGGTGACGATAGTTATGCATAGGTATGGCTATGGGTGGCAAAAATTTTAAGCTTCTGTTTTTAAAATTCTAGGAATAATTAGTAAGGAATTAAAATAAATAGTTAACATAAAAAATGTAGATCTATGTCTCACGGATTTTTAGCCACTGGAATCACTCAATTTGGAGTCCATATGCGGTAGATATGGTCTGATTAATAAGCAATGGTCAGAAAATAGTTAATCGGGGAAGAATATGTCAGGATAGCTTTTGTGTTTTAATTTCTGAGAATTTTCTGTAGGGAATTAAAATAAATAGTTAACATAAGAATTATAGGTATATGTGTCATGAATTGTTAGCCACTGGAATCACTCAATGTAGAGTCCGTATGAGGTAGATATGGTCCGATTAGTATGCAGTTGGCAGAAATTGGTTAATCAGAGAAGAATATTTTAGGATAGCTTGTGTGTTTTAATTTCTGGGAACTTTCTGTAGGGAATTAAAATAAATAATTAACATAAAAATTATTACTATATGTGTCACAGATTTTTAGCCACTGGAATAACGTAATTTGGAATTCTTATGAGAGAGATATGGACAGATTAGTAGGTAGAGGTCAGAACCTATCCGAGAAGAAATAACCAGTACTTTGAGGGAGTAATATCACCTTGATTTCTTAATATTTCGCTAAATTATTCAACAAAATAGTTTTAGATAATTGTTTTATCTTGAAATTGACACCAACATAACCTACATCGGAGTTAAATTGAGGGAGTTATGCTCTGATTAATTAGAGAAGGTTAGATAGGATGAAAACCTGCATCAAGAAAATAAAGAAATAAAATTAATATTTAAAAAAAGAAGAATCTTATAAATGAAAATAATAAATGACTAGTATATGCCATAGCCATTGCCATTGTATAAACTTCTTACCATCTTAAGTGTGAAATTTTGACATGGAAATATTTTATAAAGTGATATTTGAAATGGTTATGTTCATGGCATGATTACCAATGTTTTTTGGTAATAGTTATATTTTGATGAACATACTTGTTATTGAAAGCATATTTTTGGCTATCATTATAAAAAGAAAAGAAATGAGCACGGTCACATGGCAATTCGTGTGGTGCACCAGTAGGGGATGCCCTACCAACGGTTATGAATATGTTAATGAGAAAAGAAAGAGAAAGTGTGCCATGTCAGACGGAGCGAGAAAAGCCCGTACCGGAGAGTAGAAAATACTCACCCTGACCGGGGTAGCTTGATATGAGAATAAATTGATAGTCATCATATGATATTCTAAAAATAATTAATCTTGTCATACATGTCATTACTCTACGATTCTCATGTGCATAGATATAGTGTATTCATGTGACCAAAGATATTTACTGTAGTTTATACAGCTGAACATGACGTGATGAGCTATATTGATGATGATTTATTGTTGAACTTATTGGGATTTAATTCTCACTATATTTCCATATCATGTTAAGAAAATTAGTTATGCAGATTTTTCTATGGCTCTGGCTTTTAGTGTACGTTGGATCGAGTTACTTTATATTGGGTAGATCCCAGAATCAAATAATATGTTTGTGGTCGAGTTGGTCCTGATCCCGGTGAAGGTGCAACCACCCGCACCTATATCTCTGGAATTGGTCAACCAGAATAAATAAGATGTAGTTATTTATGTGTTTGATTTTTTTGTACGTATGTTTTGATTAATGACGTGTATGTAAACCCTATATTGTATAATATAAAAAAGGTTGTTACATAGCCCATTTACATTACCAAAGTTAGCTATACATAATAAGCTATCCTATGGCCCATCGCTGGCCGTCACCCCTAGGGTACTGCTGGTGGAGGAGGTGGACCAAGAGCAGGGACCTCTATCATACTAATCACCATCAGGTTCACAATAATTGTGAACTGGCCCAAGTAAGGGACATCGACCGTCTGCAACTCCAAGAGTAATGTCAGCACCACGAAGGCCATCTTTATTGATCTAAACATAGCACTAAAACATAGTGAGATATGAAATCCTAGCAAGATCAACTCCCAAACATATTAGTATATGAAAACTCACATGCTATGTCTAGCTGTATAAGCTACAAAAAACATTTTATCTTTTATGTAATAAAGATACAATAACATACATGCCAGCCTTTTGTAGGTTATGCATCAATATCACGCATGCTAACAAAATATGCATTTGTAAAATACCTGTGCCGTCGTCCATGGCCCATACCACACTCAGTGGCTCATTATCACTCTCAGTGGCTCATAAGCCGATAATCTCTCTCAATTGCAATCCTCAATATGGCGTGAGCCTTACCCCTTCAGCTACTCACTAACCCTTTGAGGGCCATTGGTCGGAGGGTACTTCCTGTATTGACCACTTTAGGTTATAGGGCGTCCCCTATCCTGGTACCGTATCTAAGCCACGACCCTTTAATCGCCTTACCTCGTATGGTGCCATGCTCTCGAGTCACCTTAATGGGTAAGGGTCATCCTGGACTTGTCAGTCTCCTCAATACAGCAAGGGAGACATCTATTTTCAGGCCACCCTACTTCAGAGAGGATCATTCTGACTTGTCAGTTGCTTCAATACAGCAAGGGAGACACCTGTTTCAGGCCACCCTACTTCAGAGAGGGTCCTCCTGACATCACTTAAGTCTTTTATGTCTCTGCAGCCACTTAACATAACAAGAGTATGCATATTAATAGATTCCCAGTACATCAATCAACTCATTCTTAAACATGCTACAACAACTCATCATGGATGAACAGTTATGTATTAATAACTTTTCATAATATGCATACACTAATAGCTCACTTGCATACATACAAGCAGTCTATAGTATACAAATATAGTATTCATGCATCATTTCTCATGCTTTACATACATGATTTACCAATCATATATGATGAAATAATTATAGCACATGCAAGTGTAATATTCATGCATCATAAAACATTTACTAACATCCTAAAAATATTGGTAATTAAATAGGATTCAGAAAGGAAACAAAACAAAGAAAAAGAGCAACACAGCCTAAAGCACGGCCTGGCCGTGCCTCCAAGTACGATCGTGCCTCAAGGCCGTGTTCCCTCCCGTGTTCCTTCTTCTTCTGGCCGTGTTGCACATAGGCCAGCCCCAAGCACGGCCTGGCTGTGTCTCCAAGCACAGCCATGCTTTGGGCCTTATTCCACAATTTTGCAAGGCTTCAGGATTCCAGCCCAGAGCACGGCTTAGCCGTGTCTCCAAGCACGGCCATGCTCTGTGTACGAACTCCAACAAAAATTCTTTCTTGCTTTCAAATCCACCAAAATCAACCAACAATTCAAAAATCAATGTTTTGAGCATGAAAAGTACCATTTTTCCAGAGCAACCCATCAACAAAAACATGAATCAAAACTCAAAATCAACTACACAAAGTTTTCCCCAAATCATTAAGACATAGATAAACATGAACAGTAACCATGAATATCATAACTACTCAATTAAAGCTCTATCTACCTTTTCACATCTTTAAATACTCACCAACATCCAGCCATAACGACATCCATCCATTGAATATAAAAGAGAATGTTGATCTTACCTTCTTCCTTCCACAAGCTTGTTTTTCTTTATCTTGTTCTACCACTTTCTCTCTCTATAAAGCATCACCAATCAATAGATGTTCCCCATCCATTAGTTCTCATAGAAGGTTTGGAGGAATAAACAAGAGATCATGAGTTGGAATCTTACATTTTCTTCTTTCTTTTCCCACTTCTCTCTAGCTTTCTTCTTTCTTTCTTCCCTTCTCTCTCTTCCTCCTTCTCTCTCTCTCTTCTTGGCGTGAAAAATTTGGTGCTTCCTCTTGCTTGGGTGGCGGCCAAGTCTTCAAATCAAGGGAGATATATTAAAATATGGAAGCTTCTCCAATGAGCCACCTAGCCCCTTAATCTTCACCCTCACATTGCCTAAAAATTTCCATAATACCACTCTATTATATTGTGACTAAGGGGTTTAGCTAAGGCCTTGTTTGGTTTAGAGAAAACTCACCAAGTGTTTAATCTCTTCATAAACCTTACTTCAATGGATTTTTGTGCAACTTTCTTCATGGCTCCACATTTCTATTGTTATGGTCTATTTATGGCCCTGTAGTCAAGGAAATCACTATCTCTTCCTTAATAATTCTTTCCAAAAATGAGAAAATTATTATTAAAAATTCATAGTTATTTCTCTATAACTCCCTCATTTAACTCTTTTAAACCCCTTCCTACTATTCCATTTCAAGAATATTATCAATAGAATTTTAGGTGTTACATACAGTCCATAATTTATTTTACATCACATAACGAGTTGTCTAAAAGGGACTTGGTGTAACATCCCTAATTTCGTTTCATATAAAAGTACAAAAGTATTCAAAGTAACATCCATAATTTCATTTCTTTTATTGATAAAGGTACATAAATATTTAATTAAGGAAATAAAATTTATTAGACAATTTTTAGATATCAAAGGAAATATAATCCTTAGAAATTCTTCACCTTACGTGTATGTATAGAAATGTTCTAATATTAATGGAATAGGTAAAGAAAGAAAACCTAAAAGGAAATATTAGAAATAAACATGCTAAAGAAAGGTGAAATTCTTAGGTAAGGAAGATAATTTTTTTTGGAAGTAAGTAAAGGTCTTAAAATTTCAAGAAGATTGGATTAGGGTAATTTTTCCTAATTTAAGAGCAAAAGTTATCAAGTTTAGTATTTCCATCCATAAATTAGGATTTCGCCTATGGAAACTTCATATAGAGTTTTTCTACTACACATAAACTTTTATCAAGCCAATAGGATAGCTCAATGAAGAAATAAAACATAGACTTGGATTAGGATATAGAAATTGGACCGGTAGCCCAAAAATCATGAAAATGTGACCAAGCCTATTATGAAAGGTAGAATTTTAACCAAAGTAAAGAAAATGGGCAAGAATGAGCCCAAACCCAAGAGGAAAAATAAAAATAAAAATAAAAGTAAAGTGATGAAATAATGGTGTAATCAAGATTAGGTGACATGGCATTAAGACAAAAATTTAGTAGTGGTGTGATATCCTACATTCATAATTTTAGCAAGTGGTATGATAATACAAGGCTTTAGTACAAAACATCTATATCCTACACTCATAATTTTATCAAGTGGTATGATAATACATGGCATTAAGACAAAACATTCCTATCCCACACAAATAATTTCAACCAAATAATGGAGATTTAAGGGCTAGAAATTTGCCACCTAAAAAGGCAAACCTATCATACTTGATTAATACAAAAGAAAAAGGAAATGAATCCCTAAATCAAAGGGACCTTGTCCCTTATCTTAGAAACATATTATTATAATTTTCAAAATACAAATATCCTTTTGCTATGCATATCTTGACTAAGGAAGAGGAAGACAAGAACATAAGTTGTTTGTTTTAAAAAAATTCAATTAAGTGTATTCTAATTGTGATAAGGTAGACCCAAGATCATGAAAGTTGAATTATTTGATAGTCTATTTAAGCAAAACCCAACCTTACAACATTATAATTTTCGTCCAAGTGAGGGAGAGGAAAAATAGAAGCAAGGTAGAGAGAGAAAATGAGAGGAAGAAAGGAAGAAAGAGGAAGGGGAAGTCTAGAGGACTAAGTGCTCCAGGTAAGTTTAACAATATTTCTTTTTGAAGAAAAGTTTTGAAACTTGTAATATTTATATGGGATTTTGATCTTATAACTTTAATGATTGATCATGGATGTTGCTATATCATGTTACATATTATGTATGTTTGAATACTTAGACTAGTGTAGATAGTTTTGCATAGGTATGGTTATGGGTGGCAAAATTTTAAGCTTATGTTTTTAAAATTCTGGGAAGAATTAGTAAGGAATTTACAGAAATGGTTAACATTAAAAATGTAGATCTATATCTCACAAATTTTTAGCCACTGGAATCACTCAATTTAGAGTCCATATGAGGTGGATATGGTCTGATTAGTAAGTAGTGTTCAGAAAATAGTTAATCAGGGAAGAACATGTTAAGACAGCTTCTGTGTTTTAATTTATGGGAACATTCTGTAGGGATTTCAAAGAAATGGTTAACATAAGAATTATAAATATATGTGTCAAAAAATTTTAACCACTGGAATTACGCAATTTGAAGTCCATATGTGATAGATATGGTCTGATTAGTAAGCAGTGGTTAGAAAATGGTTAATCAGGGAAGAATATGTTATGATAGCTTCTGTGTTTTAATTTTTGGGAACATTCTGTAGGAAATTAAAATACATAGTTAACATATGAATTATATATATATATATATATATATATATATATATATATATATATGTCACGGATTTTTAGCCACTAGAATCACTTAATTTGGAATTTGTATAAGGAAGATATGGACCGATTAGTAGGCAGAGGTCAGAACCTATCCAAGAAGAAATAATCTGTACATTGAGGGAGTAATATCACCTTGATTTATTAATATTTCTCTAAACTATTCAACATAATAGTTTTAGATAATTGTCTTATCTTGAAATTGACACTAAGATCACCTACATCAAAGTTAAATTGAGGGAGTTATGCTCTGATTAGTAAGAGAAAGTTAGATGGAATGAAAACCTGCATCAAGAAAATAATGAAATAAAATTAATATTTAAAAAAGAAGAAGAATCTTATAAATAAAAATAATAAATGACTAGTATATGCCATAGCCATTGCCATTGTATGAACTTCTTACCATCTTAAGTGTGGAATTTTGATATGGAAATATTTTATAAAGTGATATTTGAAATGGTTATGTTCATGGCATGATTACCAATGATTTATGGTAATAGTTATATTTTGATGAACATACTTGTTATTGAAAGCATATTTTTGGCTATCATTATGAAAAGAAAAGAAATGAGCACGGTCACATGGCAATCCGTGTGGTGCACCAGTAGGAGACACCCTACCAACGGTTATGATCATGTTAATGAGAAAAGAAAGAGAAAGTGGGCCATGTCGGACGGAGCGAGAAAAGCCCGTATCGGAGAGTAGAAAATACTCACCCTGACCGGGGTAGCTTGATATGAGAATAAATTAATAGTCATCATATGATATTCTGAACATAGTTAATCATATCATACATGTCATTATTGTACGATTCTCATGTGCATAGATATAGTGCATTCATGTGACCAAAGATATTTGTTGTAGTATATACAACTGAACATGACGTGATGAGCTATATTGATGATGATTTATTGTTGAACTTACTAGGATTTAATTCTCACTATATTTCCATATCATGTTTAGAAAATTAGTTATGCATATTTTTCTATGGCTCTGGCTTTTAGTGCACGTTGGATCGAGTTACTCTATGATGGGCAGATCCTAAATAAAATGTTTGTGGGAAAGTTGGCTCAGATCCCGGTGAAGGTGCAACCACCCGCACCTGTATCTCCGGAATTGGTCAACTAGAATAAATAAGATGTAGGTATTTATGTGTTTGAAATGTTGTACGTACATTTTGATTAATGACGTGTAAGTGAACTCTATATTGTATAATAAAAAATAATAATAAAAAATTTGTTACACTTGGCACTCTACTAAATTATCCCACATATATTACACAACAAGAAAATATACAATTCATATCCATATTCAGATGAATCAATCTTGAGACCCCTGTTGTTCACCTCTTGTTGGAGTACCTAGAATGTGATTATGTGGACATAAAAAGATGAGATGACAATTGGTGCGTACTTTAACATCTCAGATTTTAATAAGTGGAAAATAATTCTCATGGTAAAGGGAATGGAAGAGAATAAAATGGAACATTGATGAAACCTTAGAAAAATGATAAAGTGGCTAAATGGCAAAAGTGTAATTCTTAAAGAAAGAGAAGGCATGTGTTACGGAGAGGCAATCTTCTAGAAAGCTTGGAATTAAAATAATATTTTCCCTTGCCTTGGAAGATAGGTCGGCTAAGCTTGTTAGAGAAGCTTGGATTAAAATATCTTATCCTTGGCTTGGAGAAGAAGTAGTTGACTTGGACATGTCTTGGCTTTGGAGAAGAAGTAGGCAAAAAGGTGAAGGGAGAGGGAGGTGATAGCCAAGGAAAAGGGGAGAAGGGAGAGAGACCGAGAGAAGGAGAGGAAGAAAAAGAAGAGAGAGAGAGAGGAGAGAGAAAGGCACAAGGTGAAGATCCAAGAGAAAAGGAAGAAAGATAAGTGATCAAGAGGAGGAAATCCAAGGATAGAAAGAATCTCTGGTTTGGTAGGTTTAACATTATTCATATTTCCATGGAATTTAATGTATCTTGAATATTTATAAGTGTTTTATATATCTTCTTTTGATGATTCATGATGTATATTTATGGTTGGCCATGAAAATTGAGAGTTGGATGCATAGATCATACATGTGTTTGTTGATTTTGGGCTTAAAAGGGGTAAAAATCGATGCTCTGAATGGTTGGTTCTGGGTGTTATGTTTTATGTCGAATCTGAAAATATGACTAACATATGAGTTGTAGCCTTGTTTCTTAGATTTCTAATGCATATGTAATCACCTTGATCGAATTTGAAATGAGAGAGATATTCCCTGATGAGTGAAGAAAGGTCAGATTTAACGCACAGAATCGCGATGCTATTTTCGTACACAATTTTCACCTATTTATGTTTCTAATCTGTTACAGTCGTCAACATAAAAGTTTTAGATAATTGTCTTAACTTTCATAGACACCTACATCACCTTAATCAGAGTTAAAATGAGGTAGTTATCGTCTTTTTAGTAAAGGAAGGTCTGACTGGACAAAAATCTGGACTGTAGAGAAAACCCGAAGCACGGCTGTGCTTGGTGACACGGCCAGGCCATGCTTGAGGCTATTTTTTCTTTGTTTTGCATTTTGAAGGCTCTAAATGAAATCCAATGAATGGATGATGTTAAGGGAAACTAAAATACAAATAAATACATTTTTAATGATGCATTGTAGTGTGAATTCCATCCTTTTATTATGAGAAATTAAATCACATATTGCATAATGATGAGATGTATGTTTAATGTATGGATAAAATACATACTAATGAGACCTATGCAAGTGAATTTGTTATGTATTGATGAGATATATGTAAGTGAATTGCATATGAGCTAGATGTGCAATGTATGGATGAAATGCATGATGGTTTGATGCCTATACTAGTATATCAATGCATGAGGATTACATGATATAAGGTATGCATTGTTGGTAAGTGTATTAATACATATTTGTTAAATGATGTGGTGATGATATTATGCATGACATTATTGATGTAATTGGTTAATGCATAATCCCATTGTGATAGTCATGATGATTAAAGAATATGATGTGTACATTATTTTATGACGATAAAAGTGGTTATTACATAGTGATTGTATAAAGAGACGAAGTGATTGTGGATGGCAAGCATGATGATAAAGGTGAGTTGCTTGATGTATACACGGTTACATCATGTTAATGTATATGGTTGAGATGTGGCTACAGACGATTAGTCACTGAGTGTGGAGATATGGCTACAGACGATTAGTCACTGAGTGTTGTGATATGGCTGCAAACAATTAGTCACCCTGTATGAAAGTACTACAAAGATAGATACGCAAGCATATTATTGAAGTATAACCTGGTTATTATACATGCCTGATATTGATGCATAACCTGTCTGTTGAATATGAAAGGATGATATACATTCTTGTTATTTATCATATACAAAGAGAAAATATTTTTTGTAGTTTATACAGCTGGACATGACAATGTGTGATGCTTTTAATGTTAAAACTATTGGGAACCTCCATTCTCATTATTGTTGGTGTTATGTTCAGATAAGAGCAAACGATACGCTAGTTGCTTCCGTGCACTTGATCATAGAAGGTCTAATGGATGGCGATGCCTTGTACAAATTCTGATGCCAGCACCACCTCCTCCACCCTTTACACCTAGGGTAGATGTGCGGTATAGGGTTTATGTTAAGTTGATTTAGTTATGTGTCTCAGTGTCGTTGATGTATAAATATTAATCTCTGATGTAGTTCGAATATTATGATAATGGAATATTAGCTGCTTAGTTTAACCTAGGTTCATTAAGTTCTATGCCAACCATAGAAGTAAATTAATCGGTTTGCTCTTGCCCACTAATTGATTCATTCCTAGGGAATCTTAAACTACTTTCGTAATTAAGATATCCCTAATTAACTATTAAGTTATGTTATTAATTTTCACCTTTCAGTCCATCAATTAAAAACCTAAGACGTGATAGATTGGTGATCAGGCATTCTACCAACTCTTATTCATGTATATAATAGTTAATCCTAATCAATCTAGAAGTATCATAGTTAGGGTTCCAACATTCAACAACATAGTATCATCATATCACAAGTGGGTTTACCAAAACCCTAGATCAAATTTACTCACACATAATAGAAATAGAAATCAAATTCATTCTTATTAAGTAATTCATTTGAGTTCAGTACAATCTAAAGAGAAGGAGTAGAAATAAAAGTAGAGAGTTAAGGTAGAAAGATGTAACCTAGTTTGCAGAAAAGTAAGATGAGAATACAACCTTCAATCAGTGTAAGTCCTACTCTAAAATATAAATTCAACAATGATTCAAGTAAAAAACTAACCTAGGAGTGTTTTCTAAGCCTAAAAACTGAGTCTAAAGTGTCTCTCTGAGTCTGCATGTCTGCCTCTGCATTTTCCCCTGCCTATGTATCAACTTGGTAGCTAAAAACCCTAAAAATCACGTGCAGTACAGACCCAAAGTATGGCCGTGTTCTAGGACACGGCTTGGCTGTGCTTCAGGCTAGATTCTGGGAAGCTTCTGCATCTTTCGCCTAGTGCACGACTTGGCCATGCTTTATGCACACCAAGCACGACCTGGCCGTGTTGGGGGCTGCCATGCTCCTTTCTTGCCAATTTTTGGTGTGTTGCTTCCTTGCTTCCTTCTTAGCATTTTCCAAGTTCATATGGCTCCTCTCATGATTGTTTTCCCTTGCTTCTTGGTCTCTTTTGCTCACCTACAAGCATAAAACAAACCAAAGCAATATCAAGAGAAAAGTATAACCAAAAGAAAATAAATAACCACAAGTTTACTACTAATTAGAGGATGAAATATAACCTATAAACAGCTAGAAACTTATGTGAAGTGGAAAAACTCTATATGAAGTGTCCATAGGTGAAATCCTAATGTATGGGTGGAGATGTTAAACTTAGGAACTCTAGGTCTTGAATTAGAAAAAATTACCCTAATCCAATTTTCTTGAAATTTTAAGACCTTCACTTATTTCCCAAAAATTTATCTTCCTTACCTAAGAATTTTGACTCTCTTTAGTATGTTATTTCTAATTTTTCCTATTAAGTTTTCTCTCTTTACTAATTCCCTTAATGTTAGAAATATTTTTTCTGCATACACATAAGGTGAATAATTTCTAAAGATTATATTTCCTTAGATATCTAAAAAGTGTCTAATAAATTTTATTTTCTTAAATAAATATTTATGTACCTTTATTAACAAAATAAACGAATTTAGGGATGTTACATTTCTCTCCCCCTAAAAGAAATTTTATCCTCAAAATTTTAGAAATTACCTAATAAGAACAATTGCGGATATTTCTTCCTCATGACTTCTTCCATCTCCCAAGTTGATTCTTCCGGAGTCAAACCTTCCCATAACACCTTAACCAGGGGAATGATTTTATTTCTCAATTGCTTCATGTCGGTTGTCCAATATAGATGCTGGTACTAGCTAGTATGTCATGTTCTTCTTTATTTGGATTGGTTCATCCCGTATTAATGCGAGGAATATAGTATAGGTTGGGCAGCGAAGCCTCACAAATGTTGTCTAGCCAATCAAATAAACTAGGTAGAAATATTATTGAGCAATCCTAATTGATCAAAACATTCCTCTTCAAGATATCAAGCACACAACATTCCTCGTCTTTCTAGTCTCTCGTATCGGGTACATTGATTATCATTAATGAACACAATATTGTATTTATTTATTTGGTGAGGAAGTTAGCTTTGTTGAGTGCCTCGACCTTTATGAGGTTGTTCGGATTGAGAGGAGGAACTTGTGGTAGTTTTGGCTTTTTTTGGAGCCATTGATAATGATATATACTAAATTTCAAAGGGGAATATGTGAATAGTTACAAATTTCAATAGCGTAGCCCAATAGAGCTATAATATAAAGTCCATAACAATGTAGATTAGTGTAAGATTGAATTACAGAATAATAATGGCAGTCATATAAGTTCCAATCTAGTGATATAGATACATTCAGTAAATTTTAGTCCTAGGAAAATTTTGGAGAAAATGTGCATCTAAAGCGAAATAGCCAAAGTAATCTAGCAAATCCCAAATAAACTAAAACCAAATGTAAAAACCAAAAAAATCAAAAAGTAAGAAAAACCAAATAGCCAAAGTAATATTGTTGAGAATAACTAAAAAATCCTAAGAAAATCCCAAATGCAAGTGAACTAGATTGAGAAATCTAAGGTGAAATTGAAATAAACTAAATGAAGTAAATCAAAAATAGAGAGAGTGTGTGTTCCTCGGTAATGAAGTGTTTGAGAGATGGAGTCAGCTGAAGAGAGATAAGATGAAAGAGTAGTGAAGATGAGAGGTTTCGATAGAGGTTGAAGAAGGCTCAAAGGTTAGGGCTCGATGGGAGGGGAAAGAAGATTGCCATGCTCGAGAAGGGTGAAGAGAAATTTTGAATGTTAGGAGTTGGGGAAAGGGGGAAGATATCGTATAGAAGAAAAAAATTCAGACTTACCTTTATAACACAGGGCATAGGCTGGCCGTGCTGTTAATTATGCTTTGGGTTGTCTCCATATTTTGTCATTTTTTTTAACCTGGAAATGGTTGTCCTAAAACATGGCTTGCTCGTGCTTGGTGTTGGATTATCCCTTTTCTTTAGTTTTTGTTACTATTCGAAGTTCCTTCTAAGTTTTTCCTTTTTTCACATCATAACACACAAGTTTTGACTTGAAAATCACCTAAAAACACAGCTCATCAACCAAACTAAGGAAACTAAAAGATTTAAGCTTAAAGAAAGTTTAAGAACAAAATCAAACATAGGCTAACAATTTAAAAAAATAAAAAGCAATAAAAAAAAGTGACACTGAAGACTAAAATATAGGTTGCCTCCAAAGAAGCACTCATTTAAGGTCGTGAGCTTGACTCCTTTGGCATGCTTTTGGCTTGAAGGGGCACTCTAAGAGAGTTTGGGTGACTCTCTTCTCAATTAGTTGTCCCATCACATAATGCTTGAGGCATTTCCTATTAAACTTTAAGGATTCGATTGCCTCACTCCATTTTTCTATCATTCAATAAAAGAAGATTTTTTGCACTTGGAATGGGTTGGACTAATAGGAGCAAAGTTTTCTAGGGAAGAGTTTCAATTTTGTATTGAACAATAAGACCCAATCTCCTACTTGAAACTTAAACAACTTACAAGTCTCATAAGCACTTCATTCAACATTCACAATCACGGGATATGTAAAGTTAGAGTCAAGAAATTCATACCTAAGATTGTAGTGGAGTGGTTTAAGTTCTAACTTTGAAGTTTTAACTTCCTCCGTAATTGCTTGTTTTTGGTTGAGGTTTACTTCAAGTTTTTCTATCTTTGCCTTTGAAGGGAAAATATGGCTCTCATAAAGTACTTTTGCATATGCAGTATCTTCAACTTGTTCATTACATAGGAAAAAACTCTCCACAAGGCAAAACTCAAGTGGGTCAGTAGAACAGAGGGTCATTACATCGTTATTCATATTTTGTTCAGTTAAGTCAATCATACAACAAGATTTATCTAGAGATGGCCATTTCATTACAATTGTTAAATTGAACTCAATTTTCTCATCCCCTACATTCAGGGAAAATTTTCTATCCTTTACATTAATTATAGCATCAACTGTAGCTAGGAAAGGCCTTCCAAGAATGATGGGGATTTGATTATCTTCCTCTATCTCTAGTATCACAAAGTCTATGGGTATGAAAAACTTACCAATTTTTAAAGGAATGTTCTCTAAAATACCTACCAAATGCTCAGCGGATTGATCCACCAACTGTAGAGAAAGGGTGGTTAGCTTTTGGCCACCCATTTGTAGCTTCTTACATATGGATAGAGGTATAATACTCACATTCACTCCAAGGTCACACAATTCTCATTTGATATGCATTTCTTTAGTGGAATAAGGGATGGAGAAGCTTTTGAGGTCCTTAAGCTTTGGTGGCAACTTAATCTAAATTAGGGAACTACATTCCTTTGTTAATGCCACTATAGTATACTCCTCGAATTTTTTATTATTTGAAAGGATCTCTATAAAAAATTTGGCATAAAAGGGTATATGAGAAACAGTTTCCAAGAAAGGGATATTGATATGTAGCTTCTTTAGCACATTCAAGAATTTTCCATATTGCTTTTCTAATCTAGCTTTGGCCAATCTCTGGGTAAAAGGAATTGGTGGCTTGGCTCATCTTCCCTATTTTTCTTCCCTTTGTATTTTTCCACTTTTGCATCTTCAGATTCAACATAGGGTTCTTTTTCTTTTTCCTCTTCTTTTCCTTTTGGCTTATCCAACTGCTCACCACTCTTCAAGGTTATCACTTTGCAATGCTCTCTAGAATTCTCAAGTTGGCTAGGACATTTGCCATAGTTCCTATTTGATGAGCTAGCTTGTTGTGCAATTTGTGTCTCAAGCATCTTGTTTTGAGTAGCTAGCGAATTAACTTTAAAGGTTAAGTCTTTTATGGCCTTATTCATTGTATGGTTTTGAGCTATGAATTCCTCATTTTTTTACTGACTCATTATAAAATTCTCCATCAGAGCTTACAATCTTGAGGTGTGGGGTTCACAAGTTAACAATTTTTGGTGACATAACCAACATTGTAATAACCCGCAATACAATTGTTTATGGTTGTATTTTACTAGTATAAATATGACATGTTATGTTTCATCATGTAATACTTGGTTAATATTTGAATGATGGTGCTTAGATACATTTATTAACCCTATGGCATAATTAAAGATGGAAATGGGACTTTTGGAGGCTAGCTATAGAACATTTGAAGTGAAGGGGTTGAGAAAAATATGAAGTTTTAGGGTAATTCAGACCTTTCTTCACTATTTTATGCATAACTTTCACATATGAATGCCAATTGATGTGATTCCAATTTATGTCAAAAGATAAAACATATAACTATAAACTTTATGATGGGAACCTTTACTGGTTCTGTTAAAATGCTGGTGATAAGGGAAAAAACCATAAAATAGAGGTTTAGTGTGGTCTGGACCTTTTCTCATTCTTTTGTGAATAAATCTTTTATATTACCTCCAAATCAGGTTATTCAAGTTGAAAATGAAAGGAAAATTATGCCAAATACATGGAAAAAAGGCAAATACTTAATTATGTTGGTGTTGAATGAGTGTCGCGGCACACTATGTGCATATATAGCATGGGCGGGCAAGGAGCAATGCACCCAGCCGCACACTAGCCTTTCTGCCCCACACAATTTTTGCCCCTCCACCTTTAAACCACCATATCTTGAGCTATAAAAATCCGATTGACGAATAGTTTAGACTGTTAGACTTATGGAAAAGAGAGCTTTAAAATCCACTAATTGGTTTCACCAAAAAGTTGCAAGAGTCTTACCAAAAATCTGTGACCCTTAGCTTCGTGGTGAGTTTTCCATGGGTTTGCCTAAAGGCTCCTATTTTTGAAATTTCTTGCCATAAATATCCTTAGAAATGGATAGTGTGATAGATATGGGAGTTTTGTCATCATAGGATAGCTTTCCAGCCACTGTGAATATTGTTTCCGATAAGCATGATAATGATTTTGTGATTTTGGTTAGAAATTGACTTTTCAAAGTTATTTTTCTAAGTTTCGAGATATTGCAAGACTATTTTCAACGTCAATCCAGCCATTGAGCTTTAGAAATGACTAAAGGGGGTTCAACTACCTTGAATCCCTGGTGCTGTGAGTAGATAATACTTACTATATAATGATTTTAGTTGTTTTTTAATAATATTCATAGCACTTTTTTGTGAAGGATTGAATTCATTTGAAAACTAATAATTTAATTGAAATTTCATCAGAAATACTTATGAGACTTCATCACTATCATGAAATTTATTTATATTATGAACTAGTATTTCAAAGCATGGCTCTTAGTATAAACCTTAGGAATGTAGGACAAGCATCATATATACTTTATTTCTCTATTTATATTGATTGAGAATACCCAAATTTGTGTTGGGTCATGATGATGTTTTAATTTCATATGGATTGATAAATTATTGTACGAGTGATAAAGGGGAATTTTGAGTGCTTAATGGCCATATTTTCTCCCCTAATTCATAGTAACTTCTGATTATTTCTGTGCTTTTGGTCATACTTTGTTCTGGGTACTGCTGTGGTTTGTTTTATGGTCACAGGAGAGCAAAAGAAGCCAAGAAGCAAGGAAAAGCAATCATGGAAAGAGCCAAAAAAGACTTGGGACATGCTAAGGAGGAAGCAAGGAGGCTACACATAAAAAATCATAAAGAAAGGAGCATGGCCGCATGCAGCACGGCCAGGCCGTGTTTGGTGGCATGCAACACGGCCAGGCCATGTTCTGTGCAAGAAGCTGCAGAAAATCCCAGAAACCAGCCCGAAGCAGGACCGTGCTTCGGGATTCGTAATGAACGTAAAAATTAGGGTTTTGACCTCCCAAATTGATATATATGCAGGGGGATGCGCAGTAGAACAGCGAGGACCCAAAAAGACACTGGGGAATCAGTTTTTAGGCTTAGGAAACACCTTAGGATTAGGTTTAGAGTAGGATTAAAGTTTAATTTACGTTCTTAGAGTATATTTGACATTGATTTAAGCTTTGTATTTCATAGTTACATTCAGCATCCAGGTTTTATCTCTCCATCCTTACTTCTACTTCTTCTTCTACTCCATTCTCTTGGTTTGTATTGAACAATTATGATTTGTTTAATGAATTTGATTTTAGTTTTTGTTTCTATTATGCTTGAGTAGTTTTGATCTAGGGTTTCGGTAAACCTAATTATGATATGATGATACTATGTTGAATTGAATTAATGGAACCCTAATTGTGTTATACATGGTTAATTAGGATTAGCTATTAAGCATTGGTTATATGAGTTGATGAATGTTTGGCCAATATTTATCACGTCTTAGGATATTAGTTGATGGACTGAAAGGTGAAAACTAATACCTGAACCTAATAGTTAATTAGGGATATCTTAATCACGAAAGTAGTTTAAGATTATCTAGGAATGAATCAATTAATGGGCATGAGAAAACTGATTAATTGTATTCCATGGTTGTTATAGAACTTAATGGACCTAAGTTGAACTAAGAACCACGAAAATAGGCAATTGGATTAACCTAGGTACGATTAGTAAAGCTTGAAAGAGGTTGCTAGTTAATTAAGGCTAAACGATCCCCAATAACCTAGATAATTTCAATTCGAGGTATAAATTGGATGTTGAATATCATAAGTGTGGTGAACCGTAAACCTAGGCTTTGTTTAATTGGTTATTTGCATCTATTTAATTGTGACACTCTTTGATCGAATTACATCGATTTAAATAGCATATTTTGTGAAATTCTAGTAGTTGACATTGTTCTCTGTGGGATACGACCCGTACTTGCTGGACTAGCTACAGCTACGCCGTGCGCTTGCGGTATTTGGTAAAACATACACACAACAAGTTTTTGGCGTCGTTGCCGGGGAGCAATTGTCAATATTAGATATTTTGCGAAATAGCTAGACTAGATCACTTTCTTTTTATTTTTCTGCATAATTTTCTTTTGTTGACTTTTGTTCCTTTTTCTTCCTTTTTAAGTGTGTAACTATTTTATGCGAAGAGGCCGTGAACTCTTTGCTGAATTTGACCCAGAAATTGAGCGCACCTTACGGAGAAGAAGAAGAAGACAGCAGCAAGATCCCGTTGCACTTACCATGGCGGAGAAAGATAATTGTTCATTAAGGGATTTTACTGCCCCAGATACTCATGGCCTGAATACCAGTATTGTCGGACCAGCCGTAGAGGCCAACAACTTCGAGCTGAAACCTTCTCTTTTGCAGATGGTTCAGCATAATCAATTTGGAGGGTCACCTACTGAAGACCCTAATTTCCACCTGTCAGGATCTTTGAAGGGCATTAGGTAAAGCCTCAAGCAACATACTAAGAGGCAATGGATAGCAAAGAGAGTTATTCAGACTCTCTTTAAGCCTCCATGAGTGGAAAGCATGCCAAAGAGTCAAGCTAATGACTTTAAACAAGCGCTTTGTGGGAGGCAACCCACATTTTAATTTTTAAAGTTTTCTTTGGCTCTGTTTTCTAGTTTTTAGTTTAGTTTTTATCTTTAATTTTAGTTGATTTATTTGGTTATAGGTTTAATGAGTGTTTCCTCATGTATTTTAGGTTCATTCCCATGTGCTCAAGGTGATATAAAAGGCTTAAAAATTAAGGGAAATCAAGGAGAATCAAAAGCTGAGGCAAAATTTGAAGAATTAAGGTTTCCAACCAACAACACGGCTAGGCCGTGTCCTCCACCACGCATTTTTGGATAAAACCCGCTAGAAACACGGGCAGGCCGTGTCCCAGGACACGGCCATGCCCCAAGTAATTTTTTTAAAAAAAAGAGAGAGAAGAAGGGTCATCTAGCCAAAAGCATAAGTGGGCCATGTAAGCAAGTAAGTTACTTCTCCCTTTGCCTGTACTTTCATTGATATTGACATTGAGGACAATGTCAACTTTAAGCATGGGGGAGTGACTTTAGGCTTGTGGTTTTTACTAATTGAATATTTTATCTCCTGTTTCATTGTATAATCATAAAGTTTGCTATTGTATAGATAAAGTGGCATAATATATGTTGATTTTTAACTCATGAACATGTGATGCACAATAGGATATGAAACAGGTAATTATTATTTTGATTTTTAACACTATGAGAGTATGGAGGTAGGGAGAGGTGAAAAATGAGGGAATGTGCACCCCAAAAGGTTTTCACTCTAAGTACCCCTTCAAGGCACCAAAAAGGCCTTAGTATGAATACCTAGATGCCTTTACCCTAGTGAGATGGAGCATAAAATGCACTCACCGCATATTTCTAATAAAATAAAATAAATGAAAAAAAAATTTTGATGATGGAAAGTAAAAGAGTTTAAGTGAGAAAAAGAGTGATAAAATAGAAATAAGGGTAAGGCAACATATGGAGATCTAAAGGATGAGTTGGAATACTTGAGTGTCAGAAAATCAATTAGATGCATACATTCAATGGTACCAATAGAAGCAGATATATAATAAGAGAATTTTGGTTTAGTTTTAGAAGAAAAGAGACTATCTAGTAAATTTTTATTCATATATCTATTGTGTTCACATTGATTGAGTGACAAATTACCTGTATTGCACTTTTCTATCTTCTAGAATCTGATTTCATCTTTCCCCCTTCTTGATATGATATTTTATTTGCTTAAGGACAAGCAAAGGTTTAAGCATGGGGGAGTTGATAAAGGTGAATTTTGAGTGCTTAATGGCCATATTTTATCCCCTAATTCATAGTAACTTGTGATTATTTCTGTGCTTTTGGTCATACTTTGTTCTGGGTACTGCTGTGGTTTGTTTTATGGTTGCAGGAGAGCAAAAGAAGCCAAGAAGCAAGGAAAAGCAATCATGGAAAGAGCCAAAAAAGACTTGGGACATGCTAAGGAGGAAGCAAGGAGGCTACATATAAAAAATATGAAGAAAAGAGCATGGTAGCATGTAGCACAACCAGGCCGTGCTTGGTGGCATGCAACATGGCCAGGCCATGTTCTGTGCAAGAAGCTACAGAAAATCCCAGAAACTAGCCCAAAGTATGGCCGTGCTTCGGGGTCCGTACTGAACATAAAAATTAGGGTTTTGGTTGCCCAAACTGATATATATGCAGGGGGATGTGCAGCAAAACAGCGAGGACCAAAAAAGACACTGGGGAATCAGTTTTTAGGCTTAGGAAACACCTTAGGATTCGGTTTAGAGTAGGATTAAAGTTCAATTTATGTTCTTAGAGTAGATTTGACATTGATTCAAGCTTTGTATTTCATAGTTACATTCAGCATCCAGGTTTTATCTCTCCATCCTTACTTCTACTTCTTCTTCTACTCCATTCTCTTCGTTTGTATTGAACAATTATGATTTGTTTAATGAATTTGATTTTAGTTTTTGTTTCTATTATGCTTGAGTAGTTTTGATCTAGGGTTTCGGTAAACCTAATTATGATATGATTATACTATGTTGAATTGAATTAATGGAACCCTAATTGTGTTATACATGGTTAATTAGGATTAGTTATTAAGCATTGGTTATATGAGTTGATGAATGTTTGGCCAATATTTATCACATCTTAGGATATTAGTTGATGGACTGAAAGGTGAAAACTAATACCTGAACCTAATAGTTAATTAGGGATATCTTAATCACGAAAGTAGTTTAAGATTCTCTAGGAATGAATCAATTAATGGGCACGAGAAAATCGATTAATTGTATTCCATGGTTGGCATAGAACTTAATGGACCTAGGTTGAACTAAGAACCACGAAAGTAGGCAATTGGATTAACCTAGGTATGATTAGTAACGCTTGAAAGAGGTTGCTATTTAATTAAGGTTAAACCATCCCCAATAACCTAGATAATTGCAATTAGAGGTATAAATTGGACATTGAATATCATAAGTGTGGTGAACCATAACCCTAGGCTTTGTTTAATTGGTTATTTGCATATATTTAATTGTGACACTCTTTGATCGAATTACATCGATTTAGATAGCATATTTTGTGAAATTCTAGTAGTTGACATTGTTTTCTGTGGGATACGACCCGTACTCGCCGGACTAGCTACAGCTATGTTGTGCGCTTGCAGTATTTGGTAAAATATACACACAACAACGAGGCACATGTTTGGGCCTATGGATAGAAATGTGTAAATTATGTTGGAATTGTTAATGGCTAGTGTTGATAAGTGGAGATATGATTTTAATGAAACATTCTAAGCTTTTATTTATCCCTTTGCATTTTATTGTTGTTTTGTTTATTATACCCTTGTGGAGAAATCTAAATCAGAAACACCACAAGCTAGTAGTAGTGAGTGCTAGCCCTGGTGCTTCTTGAGTTCTATGTAACAGGCTTTTGCCTGATGGATTGTACAGGCCTTTTCCTAATGGACTTTGTGGGCATTTAACTGATGGATTATTAGCTTTTTCCTAGCAGAATGCAGACTTTTGGCCTGCTTGATGGTGATTACCCTTTCCCCTGCTTTGTGCTTGGGAAATGGTAAGGTTTCTGATGTAGAGTCCTCCAATATATGAAAAGCTCTAAACATATTGTAGTTATTTATTTTCTCTATTGATGGTATACAATCTTCTTTCCCTATAAGAGACTTTTAACTCTCTTTGATGAATGATCTTTTAGTCTGGGTTTCAGTAATTAGTTTAAATTTTGGTTTATAATTATTTACGGAATATCTTCACACACACACACACACACACACACACACACACACACATATATATATATAATCTTTTTCTTCTATTTATGCCTCTTAGTATTGGATTTTATTGTTGTTGATCTTTCAAACATAAGATTTATGTTCCTTTAATCTTTTCTTTGCATTTAATCTTTACTTGTGGAAAACTTGTGCCATGCTTGTCCTGTTTCCGTTATAGTAAGGATTACCTACTCACTAAGTTTTAGACTCACCCTATCTTATGTTTTTCCTTTTTAAATAGTCATAAAGACTTAGATCTAACTCTAACCGCATAGTGAGCTAAGGTGGTTGTGGTGAGGCCAAGTTGCCTTTAGGGCTCCCAGTTTTGTTTAGACTTTTTGTTTTGTACTTTAGGGGTAGATACACGAATTACAAGTAGGATCCCTACTTCCTTATATATCTTGATGTTTGTATATTTTTTATTACAAGAGAAATAGATGATATCTGTGTTATTTGGCTTGGTGCCAATTGTGTTTGGATATATGGTTTCTAGATCATTCTCAGGGTATGCATGTTTTTTTTTCAACTTATATGTTGTATGTTATGGTACTATCCTGATGTTTGTTGACTTGAGGCTTGTGGGGTGGGATTTCCCCTATTTCTGTGTCGGTCATGTGCCTCATCCTATAAGGGTTGTGACAAAGTTGGTATCAGAGCTTTAGGTTTCCTTGGGTTCATGGATCAACGGATTCTTTAGTAGGACCATGAGTATCGGTATAAGCTGAACATAGTTATACTCAAGGTGGTACTGAAGAGATTCGATAAGATGCTGCTATTCTTTTCTTATTTAAGTCAACCCTCCTTTGTTGTTATGTCATGTGTTGATGTTGACTAGAATTCTGAAATCTAACTTGATTTTGTACGAAAGATGCCACTAAGAACTAGAGCTATTGCTAGGAAATTTGTACACCATAAGCAGACAGCTAAAGAATCTACTCAAGCCCAGTTTGGGTATACAGCTTATTTAAACACTTATAGAATAAGGCCTTATGTAAAAAATGTTTATAGAAGAAGGCCTTTTAAATTAAGTTATTTAGCATTTGGATACATATTTGAAAAAATGCTTTTCAAATTTATAAACTTTTTTTAAAACATTTGGATGTAGTTTTGATGGACGGAGAGAGGTGAATGGTATAGTTTTGATGAAATTTTAACTTGTAAAAGTGCAAAATAGCTTCCTGGTCATGTAAATTTGAGTTTCCATATAGGTTTTTTTCAATAAGTTTAAAAAACTGGCTTATAAAATAAACTAAAATTAGCTTATTGAAGATTGATAAGTTACTTATTTAAACTTGTTCAAACACTTTTTTTAACATAAAAGCACTTATAGTGATAGATAAGCTCTAAAAAGCTATAAGTTCTACTATCCAAATGGGCCCTCATTCTACAGCCCCTGCATTTAGAAGCCATGGTAAAAGTAGACCATGTTCCAAAACTAAAGGACGTATTTAGAGTGTTAGGGCCACTAAGCTACCTAGTCAAAATGAGAAAAGTGGTGATCATGGAGAAGCTTTTGAGGCTAGGGTAGTGCCTCCCCATCCTCAAGAGGGTGTTACGATTAAAATGGTGGCTACTATGCAATGTATGTAGAAAGCACTTGAGAAATTAGTTGGTCTACTGGTAGAACAAGTCAAAAAATAGCCACAACAACTAGAAATAGCAATAGTAGCTCTAGTGTCTATGGAGCTTGTTGATAGGCCAACTGGGGTAGAAGTAAGCTTGTCTCGATTTTTAAAGTTGAATTTGCCAACATTTATAGGGTCATCAATAGTGAAGATTCCCAATAGTTTATGGATACAATAAAAAGATTTGCAGAGCCTTAGGGTGTTTTGATAGTTGATCTGTGGAGTTTGTGTCATTCTAATTGTCAAGAGTGGCACAAGTATGTCTTACTACTTTTAAGCAGGGAAGGGTAGCTACATCAGCACCCTTAGGATGGGCTGATTCAAAGAAGCATTTATGAAGCAATTTCTAGTTAAAAGTGTCTGAGATGTTCGAGCAAAGGAATTTGAGGAATTAAAATAGACTTCGAGAATGACAATAACATATTATGATATCCACTTTACCCAATTGTCCTAGTATGCACCTCATTTAGTCCCTAATGAGAAAGAAATGATAAAGAGATTCATTAATGGGCTAGTAAGACCATTGTTCAGATTAGTAGCACCATAAATGAAATAATTACCTAATTATGCTGTAGCAATTGATTATGTAAGAATGATTGAAACCAGAGAATTAGTCAAAATAGAAGGGTTAAAGAAGAGAAAAATGGGTAGCAATGGTAATTCTAAAGGTGGGCATGGTTTAACTACCCAGGGCCTTAAGACACAGAGTCAACAATGCCTATTACAACTAGAGTCTAGAACTCACAACTTAATGTCAGTTGGAAGTAGTGGAGATAGGTCAAGTCAAAGGGCCATAAGACAAGCTAGCCAACAAGGGATGAAGTGAGTTTAGCAAAATAAAACCCTTTGCCCAACATATGGCAAATATTAATTTGGGCAATGTTATAGGGAATTAGGTGCTTGTTTCCATTGCAAGCAAGTTGGGCACATAAAGAGAGATTTGTAACATAACTAATTTTTATATATTAATAATGTAACATTCCCCATTTAATTCTATGTAATGGCATGAAATTCTAAGTTTAAAAGGGATGGGAATAGTATAATTCTTTTTTAGAAGAAAAACTAGGAAAAGTAAAACCCTAATTTCTAACCTCTTAGAATAAAATAAAGTAGTAAGAAAGAGGTCAGAAACATGTGAAGAAGGTGTTTCTAAGATCCACTAAGATTTTCTTTGGGCGAAGATTAATGATTGGGAAAGATTAGAAAGCTAAACATGGCCCTAGTTGAGGAGGAGTTGGGATGTAACGAAATAGTACTTTTGTAAATAAAATCTAGTTTGGGGATATAGTTGGAAGAGGGTTTTAATCTTCTAGAAAAAATAATATTTTATTAATATTTTTGGATAAGGCAAAAGGGTGGTCAGCCAAGGGGAAGAGGAACCAGAAACCATAGCCAAAAAACAAGAGAGAGAGAGAGAAGGAGAGGAGAGAAAGGGAAGGAAGAAGAAGAAGAACCAAATGTGATTTCTTGAGCTCAAGGGTTCTAAATCATTCTCCTTCTTATTTTTAGTTTCTTGAGCCTTTATCCATGGCTTTTGATGCAAAAAGTTAGAAGAGAAGTAGAGAAAGAGGTAGAGGAAACCAAGGAACTCTTAAGAAGATTTTCCTACAAATAGCCAAGAAAGTGGTTTGCTAAGTAGGTTTAACATTAACCCTTGTGAAATCTGAGTTTTTAATAGTTGATTTATGGTGTTTATTGTTTCATGATGTATGTTAGTGCTCCTTGGATTTTCTATTTGATGAAGGCATGATAAAGATCTAGGGTTAAGGGTGCTAGATTAGGCTTAAGAAAACACTTTGCAAATAAATTAATTTTTGAGGTATTTTATCTGATCTAGTGCTTGAATAATCGTGGATATCTATTGTGGGTGACTTTTGGTGGCTGTGGTATGATATGGAGGTGAGAAAACAGAAGAAAAAGTGGGGCAACACCGAGCATGGCCGTGCTATCTGACACGACTGGGCCGTGCTTGGCACTAAAGACTTTTTTTGGCCTGTGATTTAGAACACGGACACCGAGCACGACCGTGCTCTAAGACACAGTCAAGCCGTGCTCCATGTTGGTTGCTTGTT
Organism: Gleditsia sinensis; assembly: GCA_037074535.1. Classification (NCBI taxonomy): domain Eukaryota; kingdom Viridiplantae; phylum Streptophyta; class Magnoliopsida; order Fabales; family Fabaceae; genus Gleditsia; species Gleditsia sinensis. The sequence continues at coordinate 44,736,165 of CM073465.1, read as the reverse complement.
TTAACCGTGCTTTATAACATAGTCAAGGCGTGTGCTGTATGGGAATGACAACACTGGCGTGTTGCTTGTGAGTAGGAGTTTTGGTATAACCAGGGCACGACCATGTTCTGTGACACGACCAGGCTGTGCTTGAGGCTAAATTTGCTCTATTTTGCTTTAATGATGCATGGTAGTGTTAATTCCATCGTTTTATTATGAAAAACTAAATCACATGTTACATATTGATGAGATGTATGTTTAATGTATGGATAAAAATACTTATTGATGAGACATATGTAGATGAATTGCATATGAGATATATGTATGATACATTAATGAGATATATGTATACGAATTGCATATGAGATATATGTATGATGCATTGATGAGACATATGTAGATAAGTTGTATATAAGATGTATACACAATGCATGGATAAAATGCATGTTGATGATATTCATAGTTCTAAATGTAACATCCCCAATTTTTAATAAATCGAAAATCATTTTTAATAGAGAAGGGAATTCTCATTTTTAGAGAAGTCTTAAAGGGTTAAATAGCAATTTCTTCACTATTAGGACTGAAGCCAAATAGCAAGAGGTGGAATAAGGAATCATGGGAAGTGTGACACAAAAGCTCATTGGCATACGCCTCAAGAGGAGATTAAACACTTGGCTAAATTCCACTAAACCAAACAAGGCCTTAGCCAATGACATGGTTACATTGTAATGGAATGGCAAAAGTGTAATACTTAGAGAAATGGAGGGCATATGTTAAGCAGAGGCAACCTTTTAGAAGCTTGGATTAAAATATGTTTTTCCCTTGACTTGGAGAGGAAGACGACCAAGGGGGAAAATATCTAAGGGAGAAGGAAGGAGCAACAGCCAAGGGAGAAGAGAAAGAGAGAAGAATTGAGAGAAGAAGGAAAATGAAGAGAAAAGAGAGAGAAGATAGAGAAAGACATCAAGAAGAAGTTTTAAAGTGAGTCTTGCATGTCTAAGCATAAATCCACTCTTCTTTTCATCTTAGATGCTTCAATAACTGATTTTCTATGGTGAAACTATAGGAAATTGTGGGGAAAGGAAGAAAGTGAAGTGATCAAAAGAGAAGGAAAACCAAGGAAGGTTTTGAGAATAGAAAGGATCTATAGGTTTTTGGTAGGTTTAACATCACTTTTCATTGAAAATCCCTATCTTTCGGAAGATCTAAAGTGGTTCAAATATCATATTTTGATTATGCATGATGCATATTTTTTCCTAGCCATGTAGAGTGAAAGTTTGGATGCATATGTCATACATGTTTTTGCTGAAATTGGCTTAAAAAGGGTAAAAATCGATGTTCTTAATGGATAGTTTTGGATGTCATGATTTATGTCATACATGTTTTTCTAAGGCCTCTTGAATTTAGTAGGATTTAAAATAAAGAGATATGCCTTAATGAGTGAAAAGAGGTAAGATCTAATGTGTAGAGTCATGATGTTCTTTTCAGAACCCTTTTTTAGCTATTTTTATTTCTATTTTATCAAAGTGGTAAACATAAAAGATGTAGATAATTGACTTATATTTTGATAGACATCTAAATCACCTTAATCAGAGTTAAAATAAGAGAATTATAGTCTTTTAAGTGAGAAGAGGTCAGGCTGGATGGAAACCTGGAACACAAGATAGCCCAGTACACGGCCATGTTCCAAGACACGACAAGGTCGTGTTTTAGGCTAGTTGAGAGGTTGGAACATGTTTGGCATAATCTTAAGCACAACTGTGTTACAGGGCACGACTAGGCCGTGGTGGGAGCTGTTTTTGCCTTATTTTAGCTACAAATGGCATTAAATGAACCCTATTAACTAGATGATAATTATAGAAATCAAATTGAAGAAGAATGCCCTATAATCTTTATGATATAATGTTAGTTTTCACCATTTCTTGTGATAACAAACTTGATATACATTATGTAATGATGGTGATGATGATATAATGTATGTATTGTCATATTTGTTATAAGATGATGTGATGATTATAACAAGTATGATACTAATGATGTACTTGGCTAATCATAACCTTATCATAGAGGTAATGATGATTAGAGATTTATGAGCTATAAATGGTTGTAACATAACATTGTTTGCTTTAATTTTGCTATATTTCTCTTGATTAAGCCATGAATTATATTGAAGTGAATGATTAAATGATATATGCTATGATGGAAGTGTTAATACATGCATGCTTCATGATGCCTTGCATGATGAGAGTTATGACACAACAACAACAACAAAGCCTTTTTCCACTAGGTGGAGTTGGATACATGGATCAATCGATGCCACAATGGCCTATCATGAGATGAGAGGTATGACACATGCATGAGAATTATGATGGGTATGCATATGATGTTATTGACATATGTTTGTTGATGAAATGTGGCTGGAAACTAAAATGATGATAAGATATCATAATGATCCTTCCCAAAGCAAAGTGTTATGTGGCATCTTGCTGTGTTCAGGTGACTGACAAATATTTGAAAAGATATATGAAATGTCAGAAGGACCCTCTTCGAAGCAGGGTGGCCTAGTAACAAGTGGCATCTTGCTGTGTTGAGGGGACTTATGCATATCTGGGATGAACCTTACCTTACCAAGGTGACCCGATGACATGCAATACCTTGTGGAGGTAAGGCAAATAAGGGGTTGTGGCTTTGTTACAGTATCAGGTTAGGGGACGCCTTATAGCTTAGAATGGCCAATATGGGAAAAGTTGCTCCGACTAAGGAACCTAGTGGTGGGTGAGTAGCTGGAGTTGGAAAGGGGTCACACCACCCTGTGCTTAAAAAAGAAAATGTGAAAATTACAGATGAAAAGCCATTATGGAATAAATGTGCAAGCATAATATTAATGCATAACCAGTTTATTGAGAATACATGATATCAATGTTTAACCTGTTTATTGTGAATGCATGATATTGATGCATAACCTGTTTATTGAGAATGCATGATATTAATGCATAACTTGTCTATTGAACATTCAAGCATGCTATACATTCTTGATATCTTATCGTGTACAAAAAGAAAAGGTTTTTTGTAGTTTATACAGCTGGACATAACATTGTACTTTCTTACTTAATACATGATGCATTTAATGTTAAACCTATTGGGAACTTCTGTTCTCATTATTGTTGGTGTTATGTTCAAATAAAAGTAAGTGATATGATAGTTGCTTCCATGAACTTGATCATAGAGATCTAATGGATGGCGATGCCTTGTGCAGATCCCAAAGCCAGCACCAAATTCTTCACCCTCTATACTCCAAGGGTAGTGTGCTGTTTGGGGTTTTAATGTCAGATCAATGTAGCTCTATAAGTCAGTGTTAATTTTGTAAAAATATTAACATCTGATGTAGTTTTTGGATATGATGGTAATGGAATATATGTTGCTTATATACGCGTGTATTATTTGTTACTTGGAATGTGTTATCGGTTACAAAAAAAAACCAATTGTTACACTAAATGTGTATGAGATGCATATAAGAAAAAATGTTTTAGCATGAATGAAATACATGTTGATATGGTGCACGTATGATATATATATCATGAGATGGAAGTTTGGGATGACCCTTACAGTGGTGAGGTAGCTTGGTGACATGCAGCACCTTGTGGCTATAAGGTGACCTGACGAGGTCATATGGCTATGAGACGGTATTAGATAAAGGATGCCCTATTAGCCTTGTGTAACATCCTTAATTTCGTTTCTTTTATTGATAAAGGTACATAAAAAATTTAATTAAGGAAATAAAATTTATTAGACAATATTTTAGATATCTAAGGAAATATAATCTTTAGAAATTCTTCACCTTAGGTATATGCATAGAAAATGTTTCTAACATTAAGAGAACAAATAAAGAAGGAAAATCTAATAGGAAAGAAATTAGAAACAACATACTAAAGAGATGCAAAATTCTTGGATAAGGAAGATAAATTTTTAGAAACAAGTAAAGGTCTTAAAATTTCAAAGAACATTGAATTAGGGTAATTTTTCCTAATTCAAGAACTATAGTTACTAAGTTTAAAATCTTTACCCATACATTGGGCTTTTACCTATGGACACTTCATATAGAGTTTTTCCACTTCACATAAGTTTCTAGCAAGCCCATTGGATAACCTAAACAAGAAATTAAACATAGACTTGGACTAGGATATAGTAATTTCACAAATAGCCCAAAAATTATGAAAATGTGACCAAGCCCACCAAGAAAGGAAGAATTTTATCCAAAGCAAAGAAAATGGGTAGGACAAGCCCATAATGGGTAGGAATAAGCCCAAATCCAAGAGGAAAACTAAAATAAAATAAATTAGATGATGATATAATAATAAGAATAAATATTAGGTTACATGGCATTAAGACAAAAAATTTAGCAAGTGGTGTGATTCTACATTCATCACTTAAGCAAGTGGCATGATAATACAAGGCTTTAGGACAAAAACATCTATATCCTACACTCATAATTTTAGCAAGTGGTATGATAATACATGGTATTAGGACAAAACATTCATAGCCCACACAAATAATATCAACCAAATAATGAAGATTCAAGGGCTAGAAATTTGCCACCTAAAAAGGCAAACCTATCATACTTGTTTAAGACAAAAGAAAATGGAAATGAATCCCTAAATCAAAGGGACCTTGTCCCATATCTTAAGAACATATTATCATAATTTTCAAAATACAAATCTCCTTTTCCTATGCATATCTTGACTAAGGAAGAGGAAGACAAGAACATAAGTTGTTTGTTTTCCAAAAATTCAACAAAGTGTATCCTAATTGTGATAAGGTAGACCCATGATCATGAAAGGTGAATTATTTGGTGGTCTATATAAGAAAAACCCACCTTTACAACATTAGAATTTCGTCCAAGTGAGGGAGAGAAAAAAATAGAAGCAAGGTAGAGTGAGGAAAGGAGAGGAAGAAAGGAAGAAAGAGGAAGGAGAAGTCTAGAAGACTAAGTGCTCCAAGTAAGTTTAACAATATTTCTTTTTGAAGAAAACTTTTGAAACTTATAATATTTGTATGAGATTTTGATCTTAGAACTTTTATGATTGGTCATGATGTTGCTATATCATGTTACATATTGATCTTGCATGTGATGTATGTTTGAATACTTAGGTTGGTGTAGATAGTTCTGCATGGTTATGGCTATGGGTGGCAGAATTTTAAGCTTCGGTAATTTAATTTCTGGGAATTATTGGTAGGGAATTAAAATAAATGGTTAACATAAGAATTAAAGATAAATGTGTCATGGATTTTTAGCCACTGGAATCATTCCATTTGGAGTCCATATGAGGTAGCTATGGTCTGATTAGTAGTCAAAGGTCAGAAAATGAATCATCAGGGAAGAATATGTTAGGATAGCTTCGGTAATTTAATTTCTGGGAATTATTGGTAGGGAATTAAAATAAATGGTTAACATAAGAATTAAAGATATGTATGTCATGCATTTTTAGCCACTGGAATCATTCAATTTGGAGTCCATATGAGGGAGATATGAGCCGATTAGTAGACAAAGGTCAGAAAATGGGTCATCAGGGAAAAATATGTTAGGATAGCTTCGGTATTTTAATTTCTGAGAAGTATCTGTAAGGAATTAAAATAAATTATTAACATAAGAATTAAAGATAAATGTGTCATGGATTTTTAGGCACTGGAATCATTCAATTTGAAGTCCATTTGAGGTAGATATAAGCTGATTTGTAAGCAGAGGTCAGAAAATGTTTATTCAGAATATGTTATTAAAGCTTTAGTTTTTGAATTTCTGGAAAATATTCTGTAGGGAGTTAAAATCGTACGCCAAGATAACAATTATAGATATAGGGCTCATGGATTTTTACCAACTGGAATAACTCAATTTGGAGTTCAAACTTGGGAGATATGGTCTAATTAGTCAGTAAAGGTCAGAACTTACACGAGAAGAAATAATCTGTACATTTAGGGAGTAATATCACCTTGATTTCTTAATATTTCGCTACAATGTTCAACATAATAGTTTTAGATAATTGTTTTATCTTGAAATTGACACTAAGATCACCTACATCAGAGTTAAATTGAGGGAGTTATGCTCTGATTAGTAAGAGAAGGTTAGATAGGATGAAAACCTGCATCAAGAAAATAAAGAAATAAAATTAGTATTTTAAAAAGAAGATGAATCTTAACAAATGACTAGTATAGCCATAGCCATTGCCATTGCATGAACTTACTACCATTTTAAGTGTGTAATTTTTAACATGGAATTTACCCTAGTACTCATATAAATTTACAAGAAGTTTTGAAAGTGCCGGTTTTATTTGAAAAATTTTAGTATGCTCCGTGGTTGTAGTATTTTCACATCAGAAAAGAATTATTCTAGTTACTGGAAAACAAAATTGTGATTTGTGAAAAGTGCATGTCTAAGGAAAGCTCTGGCAAGGAAAGACATGGTACTTAAGCGTGTCCATTAGTGACCCACCTCTCTTTCCTGGGAACTTTTCTGGTGCGCTGTTTACAGACTACAATTACTATCCAGTTACCAAGGTATTAGTATGGAATTTTGACATGGAAATGTTTTATAAAGTGATATTTTAAATGGTTATGTTCATGGCATGATTACCAATGATTTATGGTAATAGTTATATTTTGATGAACATACTTGTTATTGAAAGCATATTTTTGGCTATCATTGTGAAAAGAAAAGAAATGAGCACGGTCACATGGCAATCCGTGTGGTGCACCAGTAGGGGACGCCCTACCAACGGTTATGATCATGTTAATAAGAAAAGAAAGAGAAAGTGTGCCATGTCGGACGGAGCGAGATAATCCCGTACCGAAAAGTAGAGAATACTCACCCTGACCGGGGTAGCTTGAAGTAAGAATAAGTGGATAGCCATCATATGAAATTCGAAAAATAGTTATTCATGCCATACATGTCATAACTGTATAATTTTCATGTGCATGATAAAGTGCATTCATGTGACCTAAAGATATTTTCTGTAGTTTATACAGCTGAACATGACGTGATGAACTATATTGATGGTAAATTATGATTTATTGTTGAACTTACTGGGATTTAATTCTCACTATATTTCCATATCATGTTCAGAAGAATAAATATGCAGATATTCTCTATGACACTTATTATCTCTGTACGTTGGATCGAGGTGCCCTACCTTGGGCAACTTCCAGTTATTTCTGATGTAACTGTCGTAGATGTAACTGAGATTCCGGTGGACGTGCCACCCGAACCAGTGTCCCCGGAAGTAGTCGATATAGATGATTAGAACTAATATGTATCTTTGTACAAATGTTTGTAAAATAATGGTGTGTAGTTTGTAAAATAATAGTGTGTATGGAAACTCAGTATTGTATAAATTAAATAAATGTTATATTGAGTTAAGTTGTAACGAGGTAATAACTTCATGGTATTTAAAAAAAAAAAATTTACATAAATGGAGTTGTTACATAATTGGTATCAGAGCAGGTCGATCCTAGATGGCCAGTAGTTGGATGGTTATCTGAATCGATCTTATAGTGTCTTGAGTATGTTGTGGTTGTGCTGTGTAAGGGATCAGTGATTCATATAGGTAAGAAATTATAGTGTTTCCTATCTATATGCCGAGGTGGTGTTATGACTGCTATTAAATCTTTTTGAACTAACTATTGGGCTTGATCACCTCAATAGCAGCATAACTTTGTTTTGTACCATAGTAGGAAATGGCACCACCAAGGAGGAATCCAGCAACCAATGCAGAGGAAACCCTGCACAACCTGGCCACGGCAATTCGAGACCAAGTTATGACCACCAACCAAATTTTACAACATCTCCAGAATGCTAATAACACAAATGTTGAGATTGGTCCTAACAACCGGACGGCTGGAAAAGATAATGGCATATCCGAGTTCCTGAGGACTAGACCACCTTGTTTCCAAGGTGGTTATGACCCAACGATAGCCGAAAGGTGGATTAGGGAATTAGAGAAAATCTTTGAAGTGATGGGCTGTACTGAAGAGCAGCAAATCATTTTTGCTGCATATATGTTAAAGGATGAAGCAGAATACTGGTGGCGTGGAGCTAGAGAACTTTTAGCTCCTCAGGGAAGACAGATCACCTAGCAAGTGTTCAAGGACATTTTTTTTGAAAAGTACTTTCCAAGTACTGTACGGGCAGAGAAAGAGATCGAATTTCTCCAACTCAGGCAAGGAAGCATGAGTGTGGACCAGTATATCGCAAGGTTCGAGGAGCTGTCTAAGTTCTCCTCTTATCTGCGATATAACCCAGATGAAGCATGGAAGGCGGTTAAGTTTGAAGCGGGACTAAACCCGGAGTTAAAGAATGCTGTTATAGCTATGGAGATCAGGGAGTTTGTACCTCTGATAAATAAATGCAGACTCCTGGAAAAGAGTTTAAGGGCAGTGGAGGACGAGAAGCAAAGGCGAAACCTATGGAAAAGGAAGAAAAATTTTCCCAACCCTAGAAAGAACGTGAGAAGAAGTGGATATGGAGCTGGTAAGAGGCCATTGATTGCGGGTCCTAGGCCTTTTCAACAAGACCTCGCCTCAGTCAAGTGCGCTAAATGCGGACGCATGCATGGTAACCGGCCATGCTACATGGGACAAGATGTCTGCTTCAATTGCGGACAGAAGGGACATTTTGCGAAAAACTACCCACAGAATGTAGGAAAGCAGCCAGAACAGAGGCCTCAGGTGAAAGGAAGGGTTTTCACCCTGAGCGGCCAAGAGGCAGCTCAATCTTCTGAAATGATTCAAGGTACATGCTATATTTATGGATTTGCTCTTATGGTGTTATTTGACTCTGGTGCTAGTCATTCATTTATATCAGAAGAATGTATTAGGAAGTTTCAGTTCCCTATTTCTGAAACTCCCTATGAGCTATCTGTAGTAACCCCTACAGGGGAACGGGTATTAACTTCCTCTGTATGTAAGGACTGTCAAGTCACTATCCAAGAGAAAACTTTTTCTGTAGACCTCGTCATTTTACCTTTAAGAGGTATTGAGGTCATTCTAGGGTTAGACTGGATGTCTAGGAATCGAGTCTTGTTGAATTGTTGTAACAAGACCGTTGAATTTCTACCTTCTACTCCGAAAGAGGAGGTCCAGTTATTGATGTTAAATGCCAATCAAGTTAATAGGGAGTTGAAGAATGGAGTACTTGGATACATTCTCTTGTATTTATCAAACCTAGAAGTCGAATCGAAGCTTGATGAAATTCCAATAGCCAACGAGTTTCCTGAGGTGTTTCCATCAGATATTCCAGGCTTACCTCCCAAGAGAGAGATAGAGTTCTCTATTGATCTCCTACCTGGGACAGGGCCTATCTCTATTGCACCATATCGAATGGCCTCGAAGGAACTACAAGAACTAAAGAAGCAGTTGGAGGAACTATTAGACAAGCAATTCATTAGACCAAGTGTATCACCTTGGGGAGCTCCTGTATTGTTTGTTAAGAAGAAAGACGGGAGTTTGAGACTATGCATAGATTACAGACAGCTGAATAAGGTGACTATCAAAAATAAGTACCCTCTCCCTAGGATAGATGACTTATTGGATCAATTAAAGGGTGCCTCCATCTTTTCTAAAATTGACTTGCGGTCAGGATATCATCAGATTAGGATTAAGGAGGAGGACGTACCAAAAACTGCCTTCAGGACTAGGTATGGGCACTATGAGTTTCTCGTAATGCCCTTTGGGTTGACTAATGCACCTGCAATTTCCATGGAATACATGAATCGCATTTTTCGACCCTACCTAGATCAATTTGTTGTAGTGTTCATTGATGACATCTTGATATATTCTAAGAGTGAGAAAGAACATGAACAACATCTCCGAATCGTGCTGCAAGTGCTGAAAGAGAAAAAGTTATATGCTAAATTGGAGAAGTGTGAATTTTGGCTGTCAGAGGTGAAGTTTCTCGGACATGTCATCTCTAATAGAGGGGTAGCCGTAGATCCTAGCAAGACGGAAGCAGTGATTAAGTGGGAGACACCAAAGACGGTTACGGAAATTAGAAGTTTCCTTGGTTTGGCAGGATACTACAGGAGATTTATACAAAACTTCTCTCGTATAGCCTTGCCATTGACTAAATTGACTAGGAAGGGAAGTCCTTTCAAATGGACTGATCAATGTGATGCTAGTTTTTAGGAGCTGAAGACAAGACTGACCACTCCTCCTGTTTTAATTATTCCAGACCCCACAGGATATTTTGAAGTGTATAGTGACGCTTCAAAGAAAGGGCTAGGATGTGTGCTGATGCAAGATAAGAGAGTAGTTGCTTACGCCTCTAGGCAACTGAGACCTCACGAAGGAAACTATCCAACCCATGATCTTGAATTAGCGGAAGTAGTGTTTGCCTTAAAGATTTGGCGACACTATTTGTACGGGGCAACCTTTGAAGTATATTGTGATCATAAGAGTCTTAAATACCTCTTTGATCAAAAGGAGTTAAATATGAGGCAACGAAGATGGGTAGAATTCCTCAATGACTACAAGTTTGAGATAAAGTATCATCCCGGAAAGGCGAATGTTGTAGCAGATGCCTTGAGTCGAAAATCTCTGCATATGGGTCAGATGATGGTGTATGAGATGCAGATGCTAGAGGAGTTTCGAAATTTGAAGCTAGCCCCTACTCTTACTCCAAAGAATCTAGTCATTAATGGTTTAAGTATAGGGTCTGACCTTAGAGCCCAGATCAAAGAAGCTCAAGCTCACGATCAATACTTACAAGATCATAAAGACCAAGGTAATTTTTCTGTAATGGAAGATGGAGCAATCATGTATCAGGGAAGGATTTGTGTCCCTCAAGAACAAGAGTTGAGGACTAAGATACTGCAGGAAGCGCATCAAAGTAAATACACAATCCATCCTGGATGCACTAAAATGTACCAGGATTTAAAAAGGATGTATTGGTGGCCAGGGATGAAAAATGACATTGCTGAGTTTGTGGCGAAATGTCTCATTTGTCAAAAGGTGAAGGTGGAGCACCAAAAGCCAGCGGGATTTCTACAACCTCTTGAGATCCCTAAATGGAAATGGGATAGTATTTCGATGGACTTTGTTGTAGGTTTACCAAAGACCTCAGTGGGACATGACTCTATCTGGGTAATAGTTGACAGATTAACCAAATCTGCTCACTTTTTGCCCATAAAAATTAACTTTTCACTAGATAAATTGGCCCAATTGTACGTTCAGGAAATAGTTAGACTCCATGGGATTCCCTTAAATATTGTTTCTGATAGAGATCCGAGGTTCACGTCGAGGTTTTGGAAGGCGTTGCAAGAAGCTTTTGGTACTCAGTTGCGGTTCAGTACTGCCTACCATCCTCAAACTGACGGGCAGACAGAACGAACCATTCAAACCCTAGAAGATATGTTGAGGGCCTGTGTGATAGAGCAAGGTAAAGGATAGGATAAGTACCTACCTTTAGTAGAGTTTGCTTATAATAATAGCTATCACTCTAGCATTAAGATGGCCCCCTATGAAGCTTTATACGGTAGAAAGTGCTGATCTCCACTATGTTGGTTCGAGGTAGGAGAAAAGAACTTGTTAGGTCCTGATCTAGTTCAACAAACCACTGAACAAATCAGGATGATACGAAACAAAATACTTACAGCTCAGAGTCGGCAAAAGAGTTACTACGATAAGAGACATAGACCTCTAGAGTTTGAGGAAGGAGACCATATATTTCTGAAACTTTCCCCGACTACTGGAGTTGGTAGGTCTCTCAAAACAAGAAAGCTAAGTCCGCGATTTTTAGGACCCTACCAAATTCTAAAGAAAGTTGGGACATCAACATATCAAGTTGCTCTCCCACCTAATTTGTCCAACCTGCATAATGTTTTCCACGTATCACAGCTGCGGAAGTATCTTTCAGATTCATCACATCTAATACTGGATGAACCAATCCAAATAAAGGAGAACATGACATACCAGCTAGTACCTGCATCCATATTGGACACTGACGTGAAGCAACTGAGAAATAAAACCATTCCCCTAGTTAAGGTGTTATGGGAAGGTTTGACTCCAGAAGAAGCAACTTGGGAGCTGGAAGAAGTCATGAGGAAGAAATATCCGCAATTGTTCTTATAAGGTAATTTCTGAAATTGAGGACAAAATTTCTTTTAGGGGGAGAGAAATGTAACATCCTTAATTTCGTTTCTTTTATTGATAAAGGTACATAAAAAATTTAATTAAGGAAATAAAATTTATTAGACAATATTTTAGATATCTAAGGAAATATAATCTTTAAAAATTCTTCACCTTAGGTATATGCATAGAAAATGTTTCTAACATTAAGAGAACAAATAAAGAAGGAAAATCTAATAGGAAAGAAATTAGAAATAACATACTAAAGAGATGCAAAATTCTTGGATAAGGAAGATAAATTTTTAGAAACAAGAAAAGGTCTTAAAATTTCAAAGAACATTGAATTAGGGTAATTTTTCCTAATTCAAGAACTATAGTTACTAAGTTTAAAATCTTTACCCATACATTGGGCTTTTACCTATGGACACTTCATATAGAGTTTTTCCACTTCACATAAGTTTCTAGCAAGCCCATTGGATAACCTAAACAAGAAATTAAACATAGACTTGGACTAGGATATAGTAATTTCACAAATAGCCCAAAAATTATGAAAATGTGACCAAGCCCACCAAGAAAGGAAGAATTTTATCCAAAGCAAAGAAAATGGGTAGGACAAGCCCATAATGGGTAGGAATAAGCCCAAATCCAAGAGGAAAACTAAAATAAAATAAATTAGATGATGATATAATAATAAGAATAAAGATTAGGTTACATGGCATTAAGACAAAAAATTTAGCAAGTGGTGTGATTCTACATTCATCACTTAAGCAAGTGGCATGATAATACAAGGCTTTAGGACAAAAACATCTATATCCTACACTCATAATTTTAGCAAGTGGTATGATAATACATGGTATTAGGACAAAACATTCATAGCCCACACAAATAATATCAACCAAATAATGAAGATTCAAGGGCTAGAAATTTGCCACCTAAAAAGGCAAACCTATCATACTTGTTTAAGACAAAAGAAAATGGAAATGAATCCCTAAATCAAAGGGACCTTGTCCCATATCTTAAGAACATATTATCATAATTTTCAAAATACAAATCTCCTTTTCCTATGCATATCTTGACTAAGGAAGAGGAAGACAAGAACATAAGTTGTTTGTTTTCCAAAAATTCAACAAAGTGTATCCTAATTGTGATAAGGTAGACCCATGATCATGAAAGGTGAATTATTTGGTGGTCTATATAAGAAAAACCCACCCTTACAACATTAGAATTTCGTCCAAGTGAGGGAGAGAAAAAAATAGAAGCAAGGTAGAGTGAGGAAAGGAGAGGAAGAAAGGAAGAAAGAGGAAGGAGAAGTCTAGAAGACTAAGTGCTCCAAGTAAGTTTAACAATATTTCTTTTTGAAGAAAACTTTTGAAACTTATAATATTTGTATGAGATTTTGATCTTAGAACTTTTATGATTGGTCATGATGTTGCTATATCATGTTACATATTGATCTTGCATGTGATGTATGTTTGAATACTTAGGTTGGTGTAGATAGTTCTGCATGGTTATGGCTATGGGTGGCAGAATTTTAAGCTTCGGTAATTTAATTTCTGGGAATTATTGGTAGGGAATTAAAATAAATGGTTAACATAAGAATTAAAGATAAATGTGTCATGGATTTTTAGCCACTGGAATCATTCCATTTGGAGTCCATATGAGGTAGCTATGGGCTGATTAGTAGTCAAAGGTCAGAAAATGAATCATCAGGGAAGAATATGTTAGGATAGCTTCGGTAATTTAATTTCTGGGAATTATTGGTAGGGAATTAAAATAAATGGTTAACATAAGAATTAAAGATATGTATGTCATGCATTTTTAGCCACTGGAATCATTCAATTTGGAGTCCATATGAGGGAGATATGAGCCGATTAGTAGACAAAGGTCAGAAAATGGGTCATCAGGGAAAAATATGTTAGGATAGCTTCGGTATTTTAATTTCTGAGAAGTATCTGTAAGGAATTAAAATAAATTATTAACATAAGAATTAAAGATAAATGTGTCATGGATTTTTAGGCACTGGAATCATTCAATTTGAAGTCCATTTGAGGTAGATATAAGCTGATTTGTAAGCAGAGGTCAGAAAATGTTTATTCAGAATATGTTATTAAAGCTTTAGTTTTTGAATTTCTGAAAAATATTCTGTAGGGAGTTAAAATCGTAAGCCAAGATAACAATTATAGATATAGGGCTCATGGATTTTTACCAACTGGAATAACTCAATTTGGAGTTCAAACTTGGGAGATATGGTCTAATTAGTCAGTAAAGGTCAGAACTTACACGAGAAGAAATAATCTGTACATTTAGGGAGTAATATCACCTTGATTTCTTAATATTTCGCTACAATGTTCAACATAATAGTTTTAGATAATTGTTTTATCTTGAAATTGACACTAAGATCACCTACATCAGAGTTAAATTGAGGGAGTTATGCTCTGATTAGTAAGAGAAGGTTAGATAGGATGAAAACCTGCATCAAGAAAATAAAGAAATAAAATTAGTATTTTAAAAAGAAGATGAATCTTAACAAATGACTAGTATAGCCATAGCCATTGCCATTGCATGAACTTACTACCATTTTAAGTGTGTAATTTTTAACATGGAATTTACCCTAGTACTCATATAAATTTACAAGAAGTTTTGAAAGTGCCGGTTTTATTTGAAAAATTTTAGTATGCTCCGTGGTTGTAGTATTTTCACATCAGAAAAGAATTATTCTAGTTACTGGAAAACAAAATTGTGATTTGTGAAAAGTGCATGTCTAAGGAAAGCTCTGGCAAGGAAAGACATGGTACTTAAGCGTGTCCATTAGTGACCCACCTCTCTTTCCTGGGAACTTTTCTGGTGCGCTGTTTACAGACTACAATTACTATCCAGTTACCAAGGTATTAGTATGGAATTTTGACATGGAAATGTTTTATAAAGTGATATTTTAAATGGTTATGTTCATGGCATGATTACCAATGATTTATGGTAATAGTTATATTTTGATGAACATACTTGTTATTGAAAGCATATTTTTGGCTATCATTGTGAAAAGAAAAGAAATGAGCACGGTCACATGGCAATCCGTGTGGTGCACCAGTAGGGGACGCCCTACCAACGGTTATGATCATGTTAATAAGAAAAGAAAGAGAAAGTGTGCCATGTCGGACGGAGCGAGATAATCCCGTACCGAAAAGTAGAGAATACTCACCCTGACCGGGGTAGCTTGAAGTAAGAATAAGTGGATAGCCATCATATGAAATTCGAAAAATAGTTATTCATGCCATACATGTCATAACTGTATAATTTTCATGTGCATGATAAAGTGCATTCATGTGACCTAAAGATATTTTCTGTAGTTTATACAGCTGAACATGACGTGATGAACTATATTGATGGTAAATTATGATTTATTGTTGAACTTACTGGGATTTAATTCTCACTATATTTCCATATCATGTTCAGAAGAATAAATATGCAGATATTCTCTATGACACTTATTATCTCTGTACGTTGGATCGAGGTGCCCTACCTTGGGCAACTTCCAGTTATTTCTGATGTAACTGTCGTAGATGTAACTGAGATTCCGGTGGACGTGCCACCCGAACCAGTGTCCCCGGAAGTAGTCGATATAGATGATTAGAACTAATATGTATCTTTGTACAAATGTTTGTAAAATAATGGTGTGTAGTTTGTAAAATAATAGTGTGTATGGAAACTCAGTATTGTATAAATTAAATAAATGTTATATTGAGTTAAGTTGTAACGAGGTAATAACTTCATGGTATTTAAAAAAAAAAATTTACATAAATGGAGTTGTTACACCTTGAGTGAGCCAAAGGAGAGTATGGCCACTCTGACCAAGTGATAGTGGTATATGAGTAGCAGAAGAGTGAATGGCTTATATTACTTTGCCACTAAATTACAAATGTATAATAGATAATTAGATGTTACGCATGATATTATATATATACATATATGTTGTAGCTATGCTCATTGATGATATATGCATTCCAATTATTTATACTGAATGTGATTATTGTTATGGGATATTAAAGAATGATTTTCTATAGCTTATACAGCTGAACATGTCATCTAGTTTTGTTACAATATAATATGTTAGTGTTGAACCTATTGAGATTATATTCTCATTAATTTTGGGTGATGTGTTTAGATAATTGCCATTAATTTTGGGTGATGCCAACAGTTTTTCTGACACTGGTGTTAGAGATATGGCTAGTGGATATAACTTTTTTGGGTCAATTCACCATCTTGTAGGAAATGTTGGTGGCAAACATGGTTGAGATTTTTGTGCTAACACCACCCCCTTCTCCGCCTTATGCAACACAGGGGTGAGTTGCTAGGCTAGGGCTTAGTTAGTAGAATGTACATTATGTAGTGTGAACTCAATGTGTCTTTTGAGAGAGTAATCCCTGGTACTCCTTTGTTTTGATGCCATGAGAAGTACCCAGTGTTACTCTTGTATAAGCCTTAAACACTGATGTAACCTCTTTTAACTTGATGATATAAAATATGTATTGTTTTATCTGCATATGTTAATGGAATTTCATTTATATTGTATTTTAATATAAAATCCAAGAGTACCAAAAAAATAGGGGTTTGGCTCTTACATAGTTGGTATTAGAGCAGGTCAATCCTAGGTGACCATGGGGGCTGGTGGTCACCTATGTCGACTTATGTTGGACTCGAATAAGCTTGTGGTTTTATTAAGTGGGGTCGCATGGAATGATGATTAGGAAATTACTAGTGTTTCCTACCTGTATGCTTTGGTGATGTGATGACTACTATAAAAGTTTTAATTCACTGTTGAGCCTGATCACCTCAATAGTTACTCATTATTTTCTTTACTGATGCAGTAGATGATGGCACCACCAAGGCGAAATCCAATAAATAGTGTAAAAACTACCCTACATGATCTAGCCACGGCTATTTGAGACCTAGTACTTGCCACAAACCAAATTTTATAGCTTATGCAAAATAACAACAATCATGGTGAAGTGCAAGGAAACCAGCGGGCTGTAAGGGGTGAGAATGGATGGGCATAGTTTATGAGGATTTGACCTCTTTTGTTTATGGGTGGATATGATCCTAATGCAGTTAAGAGATGGCTAGCAAAGCTAGAAAAGATCTTTGAGTTCTTAAATTGTCATAATGACTAGAAAGTCACTTTTGCAGTATATATGCTCAAGGAGGAAGCATAATATTGGTAGAGGGGAGCCAAGAACCTGCTAGTCCACCGGTGGAGACCAATTACTTGGCTAGTGTTTCAAGACATGTTCTTAGACAAGTATTTTCTTAATAGTGTGAAAGTTGAGAAAGAGGTTGAATTTCTTCAACTTAGATAGGGAAACTTGATCATTAATCAATT
This sequence comes from Gleditsia sinensis, assembly GCA_037074535.1. Taxonomy (NCBI): domain Eukaryota; kingdom Viridiplantae; phylum Streptophyta; class Magnoliopsida; order Fabales; family Fabaceae; genus Gleditsia; species Gleditsia sinensis. The sequence continues at coordinate 44,718,701 of CM073465.1, read as the reverse complement.
TGTTGCTAATTTTGAAGAATTGTCTAAGTTTTCCAGTTATCTACAGTATAATCCAAATGGAACATGGATGGAAATAAGATTTGAGACCAGATTCAACCCAGAAATTAGGAGTGTTGTAGTTGCTCTAAAAATTCGAGAGTTCGCTTTGTTAGTCAATAAATGTAGACTGCTAGAGAAGAGTCTAAGCGCAGTAGGGGAAGAGAAGGAATGTCAAGTCTCATAGAAGAGGAAGAGGGAGTTTTCCACATATGGCAGGGATCTCAGAGGTAAGAACCATGATAGAGGTAAACAGCCTGTGGGTATAAGATTCAGACCCTTCCCACAAAAACCTGTAGCTGGCACATGTGTAAGATGTGGACGACCTTACGGGGATAAACCATGTTATTCTACTCAAGCTACTTGTTTCTGTTGTGGTCATAAGGGGCATCTAGCACGGCATTGCCCAATGGGAAATGGAAAAGGCCTTGAACGAATTCCACAAGCAACAGGGAGGGTCTTTACTTTGAGTGGAGTCGAGGCTAAAAAAAACCCCGACTTGATTCAAGGTATGTGTTATGTTAATAATTTTCACCTAATTGTACTTTTTGATTTATGTGCTAGCCATTCTTTTATAGCAATGGATTGGGTTGAGAAGTTACAACGCCCTATTTCTGATCTACCTTATAAGTTAACTATGATGACTCCTACAAGGTAAAAGGTAATTACCTCCTCGATATGTTTAGATTGCTCCACTGTTGTAACATCCCTAATTTCGTTTCTTTTATTGATAAAAGTACATAAAAATTTAATTAAGGAAATAAAATTTATTAGACAATATTTTAGATATCTAAGGAAATATAATCCTTAGAAATTCTTCACCTTATGTATATGCATAGAAAATGTTTCTAACATTAAGAGAACAAATAAAGAGGGAAAACCTAATAGGAAAGAAATTAGAAGTAACATACTAAAGAGATGCAAAATTCTTGGATAAGGAAGATAAATTTTTAGAAACAAGTAAAGGTCTTAAAATTTCAAGAACATTGAATTAGGGTAATTTTTTCTAATTCAAGAACTAGAGTTACTAAGTTTAAAATCTTTACCCATACATTGGGCTTTTACCTATGGACACTTCATATAGAGTTTTTCCACTTCACATAAGTTTCTAGCAAGCCATTGGATAACCTAAGTAAGAAATAAAACATAGACTTGGACTAGGATATAGTAATTGGACCAATAGCCCAAAAATTATGAAATGTGACCAAGCCCTCCAAGAAAGGTAGAATTTTATCTAAAGCAAAGAAAATGGGTAGGAATAAGCCCATAATGGGTAGGAATAAGCCCAAATCCAAGAGGAAAAATAAAATAAAATAAATTAGGTGATGATATAATAATGTAATAATAATACAGATTAGGTTACATGGCATTAAGACAAAAATTTAGCAAGTGGTGTGATTCTACATTCATCATTTTGGCAAGTGGCATAATAATACAAGGCTTTAGGACAAAAACATCTATATCATACACTCATAATTTTAGCAAGTGGTATGATAATACATGGTATTAGGACAAAACATTCCTATCTCACACAAATAATATCAACCAAATAATGGAGATTCAAGGGCTAGAAATTTGCCACCTAAAAAGGAAAACCTATCATACTTGTTTAAGACAAAAGAAAATGGAAATGAATCCCTAAATCAAAGGGACCTTGTCCCTTATCTTAAGAACATATCATCATAATTTTCAAAATACAAATCTCCTTTTCCTATGCATATCTTGACTAAGGAAGAGGAAGACAAGAACATAAGTTGTTTGTTTTCCAAAAATTCAACAAAGTGTATCCTAATTATGATAAGGTAGACCCATGATCATGAAATGTGAATTATTTGGTGGTCTATATAAGAAAACCCACCCTTACAACATTAGAATTTCGTCCAAGTGAGGGAGAGGGAAAATAGAAGCAAGGTAGAGTGAGGAAAGGAGAGGAAGAAAGGAAGAAAGAGGAAGGAGAAGTCTAAGGGACTAAGTGCTCCAGGTAAATTTAACAATATTTCTTTTTGAAGAAATTTTTTGAAACTTATAATATTTATATGAGATTTTGATCTTAGAAATTTGATGATTGGTCATGGATGTTGCTATATCATGTTACATAATGATCTTGCATGTGATGTATGTTTGAATACTTAGGTTGGTGTAGATAGTTCTGCATGGTTATGGCTATGGGTGGCAGAATTTTTAGCTTGGGTGTTTTAATTTTTGGGAACAATCTATAAGGAATTAAAATAACTGGTTAACATATGAATTATAGATATCTGTGTCATGGATTATTAGCCACTGAAATCATTCAATTTAGAGTTCATATGAGGTAGATATGGTCCGATTAGTAAACAAAGGTCAGAAAATGGTTAATCAGGGAAGAATATGTTAGGATAGTTTCGGTGTTTTAATTTTTGGGAAACTTATATAAGGAATTAAAATAATTTGTTAACATATAAATTATAGATATATGTGTCACGGATTTATAGCCACTGGAATCACTTAATTTGGAATTCTTATGAGGGAGATATGGACAGATTAGTAGGTAGAGGTCAGAACCTACCCGAGAAGAAACAACCTACACTTTGAGAGAGTAATATCACCAATATTTATTACTATTTTGCTGATATGATTAACATAATCGTTTTAGATAATTGTCTTAGCTTTCTATAGACACTCAAATCATCTCAATCGGAGTTAAAAAGAGAGAGTTATGCTCTAATTAGTGAGCAAAGGTCACAGAGCATGGCCAGGCCGTGTTCTGGGTGCTTCAAGCACGGGCTAGCCGTATTTGGGGCTGTTTTTGAGTACATTTGAAGTATTGTTAAAGCATGGCCGTGTCCTGGAATAGGGCCAGACCGTGTTGGAAGCTGGTTAAGCCTATTTTCAACATTTTTCTACCCTAGATGAACCTCTTTAACTATAGGGAAATAGTAGAAATCAAATTGGAGAACAATGCTCTATAAGTTTGTAAGAACATATGTTGGAAATGATATAAATAAGAAGAAAATTACTAAAGCCCAAGCATAAAGAGAAGGTTAGATATGATGAAAACCTGCATCAAGAAAATAAAGAAATAAAATTAATATTTAAAAAAGAAGACGAATCTTATAAAAGAAAATAATAAATGACTAGTATATGCCATAGCCATTGCCATTGTATGAACTTCTTACCATCTTAAGTGTAAAATTCTGACATAGAAATATTTTATAAAGTGATATTTGAAATGGTTATGTTCATGGCATGATTACCAATGATTTATGGTAATAGTTATATTTTGATGAACATAGTTGTTATTGAAAGCATATTTTTGGCTATCATTGTGGAAAGAAAAGAAATGAGCACGGTCACATGGCAATCTGTGTGGTGCACCAGTAGGGGACGCCCTACCAACGGTTATGATTATGATTATGAGAAAAGAAAGAGAAAGTGTGCCATGTCAGACGGAGCGAGAAAAGCCCGTACTAGAGAGTAGAGGATACTCACCCTGACCGGGGTAGCTTGAAATGAGAATAAGTTGTTGGTCATCATATGATATTCTAAAAATAGTTACTCCTATCATACATATTATTACTGTATGATTCTTATTTGCTTAGATATAATGCATTCATGTGACCAAAGATATTTTCTGTAGTTTATACAACTGAACATGATGTGATGAGCTATATTGATGATGATTTATTGTTGAACTTACTGGGATTTAATTCTCACTATATTTCCATATCATGTTCAGAAAATTAGTTATGCAGATTTTTCTATGGCTCTGGCTTTTAGTGCACGTTGGATCGAAAACTTTATGTTGGGCAGATCCCAGAAGCAAATAAAATGTTTGTGGTCGAGTTGGCTTAGATCCCGGTGAAGGTGCAACCACTCGCACCTGTATCTCCAAAATTGGTCAACCAGAATAAATAAGATGTAGATTTTTATGTGTTTGATATGTTGTACGTATGTTTTAATTAATGACATGTATGTGAACTCTGTATTGTATAAATTAAATAAATGTTATATTGAGTTAAGTTGTAACGAGGTAATAACTTCATGGTATTTTAAAAAAAAAATTTGATACTTAAATGGAGTTGTTACAATTGTGGTGTGTGAAAGATTTTTTGTAGTAAATCTAATTTGTTTACCACTAGACGGTATAGATGTTATTCTAGGAATGGATTAGTTGAGCCAGAACCGAGTACTTTTAAAATGTTGTAATAAAACTCTTTAGTTCCTTCCTATTGCTTTGGAGGAACAAAAGTGCAGCATTACCAATACACATAAAATTATTAAGAGGCTGAAGAGTATGGATTTAAGCTATTTTTTCTTGTATACGGTCAACTTAATGAGTCGAGAGTTGCATGGAATTCCAATAGTCTACGAATTTCTAGAGGTCTTTTCCTCAAAAATTTCAAAATTGCCACCGAAGAGAGAGATAACATTTTTCATTGATTTGGCACTAGAAGCGAGACTTATTTCTATTACACCATATAAAATATCTCCAGTGGAATTAAAAGAGCTTAAGAAGCATATTCAAGAACTATTAAGGAAGAATTTTATTCGGGTTAGTGTGTCACCCTAGGGGGGCCAGTGTTATTTGTGAGAAAGATAGTAGTTTGAGATTGTGTATTAATTATAGGCAACTCAATAAAGCGACTATCAAAAACAAGTATCTGTTGCCAAAAATGGATGATTTGTTGGATCAGTTGAAAGTGGCCACTATTTTCTCGAAGATAAACTTGAGATCGGGGTATCACCAGATCAGAGTTAAAGAAGAATATATTCCACAGACATCCTTCAAAACGAGATATAGGCACTACCAATTTTTGGTAATGCCGTTTGGAGTCATGAATGCACCTGTAGTTTTCATGGATTATAGTTCGTAGTGGTCTTTATAGATGATATTATGACATATTCTAGAAGTGAAAAGAAGCATAGTCAACATCTCTGGCTAGTACTTCAAATTCTAAAAGAGAAGAGACTCTTTGCCAAGCTAGAAGAGTGAGAATTTTAGTTGAAAGAGGTAAAAGTTTTTAGGTCATGTCATTTCCCAAGACATTGTAAGAGTAGACCCTAGCAAGATCGAAGCAGTGTTGAAGTGGGAGAGGCCCAAGGCTGTGGTAGGAATAAGAAATTTCCTAGGGTTAGCCAGATACTACAAAAGATTTATACAGGGATTTTCTCAAATAACACTGCCCTTGACAAGGTTAACAAGAAATGAATGCGTTTTTAAATGGACTTAGGAGTGTGAAGATAGTTTCAAGAAGTTTAAGATTCGATTAATAATCCCTCTTGTTTTGGTTATTCTTGATCTTTCTGGACATTTTAAAGTTTATGCTAACACTTCTAAGAAGGGATTTGGCTGTATCTTGATGCAAGAATGTATAGTGGTTACTTATGCTTTCTGGAAATTAAGACCACATGAAGAGAATTATCTGACGCATGACCTAGAGCTACAAGAAATAGTCTTTTATCTGAAAATTTAGAGGCATTATTTGTATGAAGCCGTGTTTAAGATTTATAGTGACTATAAGAGTTTAAAATATCTCTTTGATCAGAAGGAGTTAAACATGAGACAGAAGAGATGGATGAAATTCATTAATGATTATAAATTTAAGTTAAAGTACTACCCGGAAAAAGCAAATGTAGTAGCTGATGCGCTAAGTCGAAAGTCAATACATATGAGCCAAATGTTGGTAAAAGAGATGAAGCTATTGGAGAAATTTAGGAACTTTAGTTTATCAGTTATAGTCATTCCTAGAGGTTTAAGTATAAGCGAGCTATGAGTTGAATGTGATTTAAAAAAGCAAATTAAGGAAGCACAGTCACAGGATAAATTTCTACAAGACCGAAAGGAGCAGCCAAACTTTACGATCTCAGAGGAAAAAATTCTTAAGTATCAGGGACGAATGTGTATACCATATGAATAAACTTTGAAGAATAAGATTCTAGAAGAAGCTCATCAAAGTAAGTATATTATTCATCTGGGATCTAATAAGACATATCAATATTTGAAGATGTACTGGAGGCTAGGAATGAAGAGAGATATTGCAGAGTATGTTACTAGATTCCTTATTTGTCAAAATGTGCAAATATAGCATAAAAAACCCTCGGGACTGTTACAACCCTTAGAGATACTGAAATGGAAGTGGGATAATGTCAACGCCTACTGACTAGCATCTTATTTCATACATCCACATCATAGAATATTCCCCAAAAATACCTTTTAGTATTATATATATATATATATATATATATATATCTATAAATATCTAGCAATGTCTACGTAGCACATAAATTCACCTATTCACTTATATTGTTAGTTATCTTTCTTGGATAAGCATGCAAGTACTTCAGGCTATTCCAAGCATTTTCATATGTATTTTATACTTATTTTTTGATTTATCTAGCTTTATTAGAGACTTAGGATGCTACATTTCCTTCCCCCTTAAAAGAATTTTGTCCAAAAAATTTAACATACCTTATTCCAACAGATGTGGATAGGTCCTGTTCATTTCTTCTTCGGTCTCCCAAGCTGCTTCCTTAGAGGATAATCCCTTCCAGACCACTTTAACCAGAGGGATGTTCTTATTCCTCAATTATTTTGTCTTAACATTAATATCCGATCTGGCCTTACAGTGTAAGACATATTATCTTGTAAATACATTGATTCGTGCTCTATGATATGTGAAGGGACTGAGTTATAATTTTTGAGCAAGGAAACATGACATACATCATGAATTTGAGAAAGGTTTGGAGGAAGTGCAAGTTTATAAGCTATCCCCTCCTTGGAGACATGCCTTAGAAATCTCACCTCTGTCAACCAAAATTCACATTTTCAAAGCTTGGCATACAATTTCCTATCCTTCAGGGTTTGCAACACTATTTGAAGGTGATTCTCATGTTCTTCAAGGCTCTTAGAATAATTTAATATGTCATCTATGAAAATTACAACAAACTTATCCAGGTATGGCCTAAAAACCCTATTCATATAATCCATGAAAATGGTTGGGGCATTGGTTAACCCAAAAGGCATGACTAAGAACTCATAATGTATGTATCAGGTTTGAAAAATTCTTTAGGACATCTTCGGCCTTAATTCTCAATTGATGTTAACTTGACCTTAAATCTATCTTAGAGAAGATTGACACTTTAGCTAATTGATCTAGTAGGTCATCTATCTCTTAATGGTCACTTTGTTTAACTGCCTATGATATATACACAACCTAAGGCTACCATCTTGCTTTCTAACAAACAAGACTGGTGCACCCTATGGGGATACACTGGGTCTAATGAACCCCTTCTCTAAGAGTTCCCCTATCTGTTTCTTAAGCTTAGCTAGCTCTACAAGAGCCATCCTATAGGGAGCCTTAGAGATGGGACCTGCACTAGGCACTAAGTCAATGGAGAACTATACCTCCCTATTAGGAGGGAGACTGCTAAACTCCTTAGGAAAAACCTCTGCGTAATCCTTAACAACAGGTATGTTTTCTATGTTGTCTTCTACTTTTGCTTGCAAAGAAAAGAAGACTAGGAACACTTAACAACCCTTCTTAAGGTATCTCTCAGCCTGGGTGGTGGATAGCTAAAGAAGTTTCAGTGGAGTGTTTAGAAGTAAAACAAAAAATAGGTAAGGAAATATATTTTCTAGAACAATCAAGATTTGCATTGTTAACAGACAACCAATCCATTCCAAGAATAACATCAATATCAAATAGAGGAAGGTATACAAGATCCAAAGTGGTACATCTATGATCAAATTACACAACACAATTGATACAAGCATTAGAAATTATGACACAGATCCCAGTAGGGGTGGAAATAGAAAGATCATATGGCAAAGTATCCACAGTCAAACACAGACTCTTGGCACAATCATATGAAATAAAAGAATGTGTAGCACCAGAATCAAACAATGCATATATAAGTGAGTTTCGGATAATTAACGTACCTTTGATCAAATTTGGAGACTGGCTGTAACATCCCTAATCTCGTTTCTTTTATTGATAAAAATACATAAATATTTAATTAAGGAAATAAAATTTATTAGACAATATTTTAGATATCTAAGGAAATATAATCCTTAGAAATTCTTCACCTTATGTATATGCATAGAAAATGTTTCTAACATTAAGAGAACAAATAAAGAGGGAAAACCTAATAGAAAAAATATTAGAAATAACATACTAAAGAGATGCAAAATTCTTGGATAAGGAGGATAAATTTTTAAAAAACAAGTAAAGGTCTTAAAATTTCAAGAATATTGGATTAGGGTAATTTTTCCTAATTCAAGAACTAGAGTTACTAAGTTTAAAATCTTTATCCATACGTTGGGCTTTTACCCATGGACACTTCATATAGAGTTTTTCCACTTCACATAAGTTTCTAGCAAGCCTATTGGATAACCTAAGCAAGAAATAAAACATAGACTTGGACTAGGATATAGTAATTGGACCAATAGCCCAAAAATTATGAAAATGTGACCAAGCCCTCCAAGAAAGGTAGAATTTTATCCAAAGCAAAGCAAATGGGTAGGAATAAGCCCATAATGGGTAGGAATAAACCCAAATCCAAGAGAAAAAATAAAATAAAATAAATTAGGTGATGATATAATAATGTAATAATAATAAAGATTAGGTTACATGGCATTAAGACAAACATTTAGCAAGTGGTGTGATTCTACATTCATAATTTTGGCAAGTGGCATGATAATACAAGGCTTTAGGACAAAAACATCTATATCCTACACTCATAATTTTAGCAAGTGGTATGATAATACATGGAATTAGGACAAAACATTCCTATCCCACACAAATAATATTAACCAAATAATGGAGATTCAAGGGCTAGAAATTTGCCACCTAAAAAGGCAAACCTATCATACTTGTTTAAGACAAAAGAAAATAGAAATGAATCCCTAAATCAAAGGGACCTTGTCCCTTATCTTAAGAACATATCATCATAATTTTCAAAATACAAATCTTCTTTTCCTATGCATATCTTGACTAAGGAAGAGGAAGACAAGAACATAAGTTGTTTGTTTTCCAAAAATTCAACCAAGTGTAATCTAATTGTGATAAGGTAGACCCATGATCAGGAAAGGTGAATTATTTGGTGGTCTATATAAGAAAGCCCAACCTTACAACATTAGAATTTCGTCCAAGTGAGGGAGAGAAAAAATAGAAGCAAGGTAGAGTGAGGAAAGGAGAGGAAGAAAGGAAGAAAGAGGAAGGAGAAGTCTAGGGGACTAAGTGCTTTAGGTAAGTTTAACAATATTTCTTTTTGAAGAAAACTTTTGAAACTTATAATATTTATATGAGATTTTGATCTTAGAACTTTGATGATTGGTCATGGATGTTGCTATATCATGTTACATATTGATCTTGCATGTGATTTATGTTTGAATACTTAGACTGGTATAGAAAGTTCTGCATAGGTATGGCTATGGGTGGCAAAATTTTTAGCTTCTGTGTTTTAATTTTTGGGAATTATCTGTAGGGACCTAAAATACATGGTTAACATAAGAATTAAAGATATATATGTCATGGATTTCTAGCCACTGGAATCATTCAATTTGGAGTCCATATGACGTAGATATGGTCCGATTAGTAAGCAAAGGTCAAAAAATGGTTCATCACGGAAGAATATGTTAGGATAGCTTCTGTATTTTAATTTTTGGGAATTATATGTATGGAAATAAAATAAATGGTTAACATAAGAATTATTGATTTGTGTGTCGCGAATTTGTAGCCACTGGAATCACTCAAGTTGAAGTCTATATGAGGTAGATATGGTCCGATTAGTAGGTAGAGGTCAGAACTTATCCGAGAAGAAATAACCTATACATTGAGGGAGTAATATCACCTTGATTTCTTAATATTTCGCTATAATGTTCAATATAATAGTTTTAGATAATAGTTTTATCTTGAAATTGAAACCAAGATCACCTACATCGAAGTTCAATTGAGGAAGTTATGCTCTGATTAGTAAGAGAAGTTTAGATATGATGAAAACCTGCATCAAGAAAATAAAGAAATAAAATTAATATAAAAAAAGAAGACGAATCTTATAAATGACTAGTATATGCCATAGCCATAGCCATTGTATGAACTTCTTACCATCTTAAGTGTAAAATTCTGACATGGAAATATTTTATAAAGTGATATTTGAAATAGTTATGTTCATGACATGATTACCAATGATTTATGGTAATAGTTATATTTTGATGAACATAGTTGTTATTGAAAGCATATTGTTGGCTATCATTGTGAAAGAAAAGAAATGAGCACCGTCACATGGCAATCCGTGTGGTGCACCAGTAGGGGATGCCCTACCAACGGTGATGATTATGATTATGAGTAAAGAAAGAGAAAGTGTGCCATGTCGGACGGAGCGAGAAAAGCCCGTACCGGAGAGTAGAGGATACTCACCCTGACCGGGGTATCTTGAAATGAGAATAAGTTGATGGCCATAATATGATATTCTAAAAATAGTTAATCCTGTCATACATATCATTACTGTATGATTCTTATGTGCATAGATATAATGCATTCATGTGACCAATGATATTTTTTGTAGTTTATACAGCTAAACATGACGTGATGAGCTATATTGATGATGATTTATTGTTGAACTTACTGGGATTAAATTCTCACTATATTTCTGTATCATGTTCAGAAAATTAGTTATGCAGATTTGTCTATAGCTTTGGCTTTTAGTGCACGTTGGATCGAGTACTTTATGTTGGGCAGATCCTAGAAGCAAATAAATGTTTGTGGTTGAGTTGGTCCTGATCCCGGTGAAGGTGCAACCACCCGCACTTGTATCTCCGGAATTGGTCAACCAGAATAAATAAGATGTAAATTTTTATGTGTTTCATATGTTGTACGTATGTTTTGATTAATGACATGTATGTGAACTTTGTATTGTATAAATTAAATAAATGTTATATTGAGTTAAGTTGTAACGAGGTAATAACTTCATGGTATTTAAAAAAAAATTGATACTTAAATGGAGTTGTTACATAATTGGTATCAGTGCAGGTCGATCCTAGATGGCCAGTGGGTGGATGGTTATCTGAATCGATCTTATAGTGTCTTGAGTATGTTGTGGTTGTGCTGTGTAGTGGATCAGTGATTCATATAAGTAAGAAATTACTAGTGTTTCCTATCTATATGCCGAGGTGGTGTTATGACTGTTATTAAATATTTTTGAACTCACTATTAGGCTTGATCACCTCAATAGAAGCATAAATTTGTTTTTGCCACAGTAAGAAATGGCACCACCAAAGAGGAATCCAGCAACCAATGTAGAGGAAACCCTGCACAACTTGGCCACGGTAATTCGAGACCAAGTCATGACCACTAACCAAATTTTACAATATCTCCAGAATGCTAATAACCCAAATGGTGAGAATGGTGCTAACAACCGGATGGCTGGAAAAGATAATGGCATATCCAAGTTCTTGAGGACTAGACCGCCTTGTTTCCAAGGTCGCTATGACCCAACGGTAGCCGAAAGTTGGATAAGGGAATTAGAGAAAATCTTTGAAGTGATGGGCTGTACTGAAGAGCAGCAAGTTATTTTTGCTGTATATATGTTAAAGGATAAAGCATAATACTGGTGGCGTGGAGCTAGAGAACTTTTACCTCATCAGGGAAGATAGATCACCTGGCAAGTGTTCAAGGACATTTTTTTTGAAAAGTACTTTCCAAGTACTATACGAGCAGAGAAAGAGATCAAATTCCTCCAACTCAGGTAAGGCAGCATGACCGTGGACCAGTATATTGCAAGGTTCGAGGAGCGTTTTAAGTTCTCCTCTTATCTGCGATATAATCCAGATGAAGCATGGAAGGCGGTTAAGTTTGAAGCGGGACTAAACCCGGAGATAAAGAATGCTGTTATAGCTATGGAGATCAGGGTGTTTATACCTCTGATAAATAAATGCAGACTCTTGAAAAAGAGTTTAAGGGTAGTAGAGGACGAGAAGCAAAGGCGAAACCTATGGAAGAGGAAGAAAAAATTTCCCAACCCTGGAAAGAACATGAGAAGAAGTGGATATGGAGCTGGAAAGAGGACATTGACTGCGGGTCCTAGACCTTTTCAACAAGACCTCGCTCCAGTCAAGTGCGCTAAGTGTGGACGCATGCATGGTAACCGGCCATGCTACATGGGACAAGATGTCTGCTTCAATTGCGGACAGAAGGGACATTATGCGAGAAACTGCCCACAGAATGTGGGGAAGCAGCCAGAACAGAGGCCTCAAGTGAAAGGAAGGGTTTTCACCCTGAGCGGCCAAGAGGCTGCTCAATCTTCTGAAATGATTCAAGGTACATGCTATATCTATGGATTTACTCTTATGGTGTTATTTGACTCTGGTGCTAGTCATTCATTTATATAAGAAGAATGTATTAGGAAGTTTCAGTTTCCTATTTCTGAAACTCCCTATGAGCTATCCGTAGTAACCCCTACAGGGGAAAGGGTATTAACTTCCTCTATATGTAAAGACTGTCAAGTCACCATCCAGGAGAAAAATTTTTCTGTAGACCTTGTCTGTTTACCTTTAAGAGGTATTGAGGTCATTCTAGGGTTAGACTGGATGTCTAGAAATCAAGTCTTGTTGAATTGTTGTAACAAGACCGTTGAATTTCTACCTCCTACTCCAAAAGAGGACGTCCAGTTATTGATGCTCAATTCCAATCAAGTTAATAGGGAGTTGAAGATTGGAGTACTTGGATACATTGTCTTGTATTTATTAAACCTAGAAGTCGAATCGAAGCTTGATGAAATCCCAATAGCCAACGAGTTTCTTGAAGTATTTCCATAAGATATTTCAGGCTTACCTCCCAAGAGAGAGATAGAGTTCTCTATTGATCTCCTACCTGGGATAGGGCCTATCTCTATTGCACCATACCGAATGGCTTCGAAGGAACTACAGGAACTCAAGAAACAGTTGGAGGAACTATTAGACAAGCAATTCATTAGACCGAGTGTATCACTTTGGGGAGCTCCTGTATTGTTTGTTAAGAAGAAAGACGGGAGCTTGAGACTATGCATAGATTACAAACAGTTGAATAAGATGACTATAAAAAACAAGTACCCTTTCCCGAGGATAGATGACTTATTGGATCAATTAAAAGGAGCCTCCATCTTTTCTAAAATTGACTTGAGGTTAGGATATCATTAGATTAGGATCAAGGAGGAGGACGTACCAAAAACTGCCTTCAGGACTAGGTATGGGCACTATGAGTTTCTCGTAATGCCCTTCGGGTTGACGAATGCACCTGCAATTTTCATGGATTACATGAATCTCATTTTTTGACCCAACCTAGATCAATTTGTTGTAGTGTTCATTGATGACATCTTGCTATATTATAAGAGTGAGAAAGAACATGAACAACATCTCTGAATCGTGCTGCAAGTGCTGAAAAAGAAAAAGTTATATGCCAAATTGGAGAAGTGTGAATTTTGGTTGTCAGAGGTGAAGTTTCTCGGACATGTCATCTTTAATAGAGGGGTAGCCGTAGATCCTAGCAAGACGGAAGCAATGATTCAGTGGGAGAGACCAAAGACGATTACGGAAGTCAGAAGTTTCCTGGGTTTGGCAGGATACTACAGAAGGTTTATACAAAACTTCTCTCGTATAGCCTTGCCATTAACTAAATTGACCAGGAAGGGAAGTCCTTTCAAATGGACTGATCAATGTGAAGCTAGTTTTCAGGAGCTAAAGACAAGAGTGACCACTCCTCCTATTTTAATTATTCCAGACCCCACAAGACATTTTGAAGTGTATAGTGATGCTTCAAAGAAAGGGCTAGGGTGTGTGCTAATGTAAGACAAGAGAGTAGTTGCTTACACCTCTAGACAATTAAGACCCCACGAAGGAAACTATCCAACCTATGATCTTGAATTGGCGGCGATGGTGTTCGCTTTAAAGATTTGGCGACATTACTTATACGGAGTAACCTTTCAAGTATATTGCGATCACAAGAGTCTTAAATATCTCTTTGATCAAAAGGAGTTAAATATGAGGCAACGAAGATGGGTGAAATTTCGCAATGACTACAAGTTTGAGATAAAGTATCATCCAGGAAAGGCGAATGTTGTAGCCAATGCCTTAAGTCAAAAATCTCTACACATGGGCCAAATGATGTTGTATGAGATGCAAATGCTAGAGGAGTTTCGGAATTTGAAGCTGGACACTACTTTTTCCTCAAAGAAGCTAACCATTAATGGTTTAAGTATAGGGTGTGACCTTAGAGCCCAGATCAAAGAGGCTTGAGTTCACAACCAATACTTACAGGATCATAAAGATCAAGGAAATTTTTCTGTCATGGAAGATGGAGCAATTATGTATCAAGGAAGGATTTGTGTCCCTCAAGAACGAGAGTTGAGGACTAAAATCCTACAGGAAGTACATCAGAGTAAATATACTGTCCATCCTGGATGCACTAAAATGTACCAGGACTTAAAGATGATGTATTGGTGGCCAGGGATGAAAAAGGATATTGCGGAGTTCATGGTGAAATGTCTAATTTGTCAAAAGGTGAAGGTGGAGCATCAAAAGCCAGCGAGATTTCCACAACCTTTTGAGATCCCTAAATGGAAATGGGACATTATCTCGATGGACTTTGTTGTGGGTTTACCTATGACTTTAGTGGGACATGACTCTATCTGGGTAATATTGAAAGATTAACCAAATCTGCTCACTTTCTGCCCATAAAAATTAACTTTTCACTGGATAAATTAGCCCAACTGTACGTCCAGGAAATAGTTAGACTGCATGGGATTCCCTTAACTATTGTTTCTGATAGAGGTCTGAGGTTCACATCGAGGTTTTGGAAAGTGTTGCAGGAAGCTTTTGGTACTCAGTTACGGTTCAGTACTGCCTACCATCCTCAGACTGACGGGCAGACAGAACAGACCATTCAAACTCTAGAAGACATGTTAAGGGCCTATGTGATAGAGCAAGGTAAAGGATGGGATAAGTACCTACCTTTAGTAGAGTTTGCTTATAATAATAGTTATCACTCTAGTATTAAGAAGGCCCCCTACGAAGCTTTATATGGTAGGAAGTGCCGATCACCACTATGTTAGTTTGAGGTAGGAGAAAAGAACTTGTTGGGTCCTGATCTAGTTTAACAAACCACTAAAAAAATTAGGATGATACGAGACAAAATACTTACAGCTCAGAGTTGGCAGAAGAGTTACTACGATAAGAGACATAGACCTCTAGAGTTTGAGGAAGGAGACCATATATTTCTGAAACTTTTCCCGACTACTGGAGTTGGTAGGTCTCTCAAAACAGCAAAGCTAAGTCCGCAATTTTTAGGACCCTACCAAATTCTGAAGAAAGTAGGAACATCAGCATATCTAGTTGCTCTCCCACCAAATTTGTCCAACCTGCATAATGTTTTCCACGTAACACAGCTGCGGAAGTATCTTCCAGATTCATCACATGTAATACAGGAAGAACCAATCCAAATAAAGGAGAACATGACATACTAGCTAGTACCTGCATCTATATTGGACACTAACGTGAAGCAACTGAGAAATAAAACCATTCCCCTTGTTAAGGTGTTTTGCGAAGGTTTGACTCCGGAAGAAGCAACTTGGGAGCCGGAAGAAGTCATGAGGAAGAAATATCCACAATTGTTCTTATTAGGTAATTTTTGAAATTTTGAGGACACAATTTCTTTTAGGGGGAGAGAAATGTAACATCCCTAATTTCGTTTCTTTTATTGATAAAAGTACATAAATATTTAATTAAGGAAATAAAATTTATTAGACAATATTTTAGATATCTAAGGAAATATAATCCTTAGAAATTCTTCACCTTATGTATATGCATAGAAAATGTTTCTAACATTAAGAGAACAAATAAAGAGGGAAAACCTAATAGGAAAAATATTAGAAATAACATACTAAAGAGATGCAAAATTCTTGGATAAGGAGGATAAATTTTTAAAAAACAAGTAAAGGTCCTAAAATTTCAAGAATATTGGATTAGGGTAATTTTTCATAATTCAAGAACTAGAGTTACTAAGTTTAAAATCTTTACCCATACGTTGGGCTTTTACCTATGGACACTTCATATAAAGTTTTTCCACTTCACATAAGTTTCTAGCAAGCCCATTGGATAACCTAAGCAAGAAATAAAACATAGACTTGGACTAGGATATAGTAATTGGACCAATAGCCCAAAAATTATGAAAATGTGACCAAGCCCTCCAAGAAAGTAGAATTTTATCCAAAGCAAAGAAAATGGGTAGGAATAAGCCCATAATGGGTAGGAATAAGCCCAAATCCAAGAGGAAAAATAAAATAAAATAAATTAGGTGATGATATAATAATGTAATAATAATAAAGATAAGGTTACATGGCATTAAGACAAAAATTTAGCAAGTGGTGTGATTCTACATTCATAATTTTGGCAAGCGGCATGATAATACAAGGCTTTAGGACAAAAACATCTATATCCTACACTCATAATTTTAGCAAGTGGTATGATAATACATGGCATTAGGACAAAACATTCCTATCCCACACTAATAATATCAACCAAATAATGGAGATTCAAGGGCTAGAAATTTGCCACCTAAAAAGGCAAACCTATCATACTTGTTTAAGACAAAAGAAAATAGAAATAAATCCCTAAATCAAAGGGATCTTGTCCCTTATCTTAAGAACATATCATCATAATTTTCAAAATACAAATCTCCTTTTCCTATGCATATCTTGACTAAGGAAGAGGAAGACAAGAACATAAGTTGTTTGTTTTCCAAAAATTCAACCAAGTGTAATCTAATTGTGATAAGGTAGACCCATGATCATGAAAGGTGAATTATTTGGTGGTCTATATAAGAAAACCCACCCTTACAACATTAGAATTTCGTCCAAGTGAGGGAGAGAAAAAATAGAAGCAAGGTAGAGTGAGGAAAGGAGAGGAAGAAAGGAAGAAAGAGGAAGGAGAAGTCTAGGGGACTAAGTGCTTCAGGTAAGTTTAACAATATTTCTTTTTGAAGAAAACTTTTGAAACTTATAATATTTATATGAGATTTTGATCTTAGAACTTTGATGATTGGTCATGGATGTTGCTATATCATGTTACATATTGATCTTGCATGTGATGTATGTTTGAATACTTAGACTGGTATAGAAAGTTTTGCATAGGTATGGCTATGGGTGGCAAAATTTTTAGCTTCTGTGTTTTAATTTTTGGGAATTATATGTAGGGAACTAAAATACATGGTTAACATAAGAATTAAAGATATATATGACATGGATTTCTAGCCACTGGAATCATTCAATTTGGAGTCCATATGAGGTAGATATGGTCCGATTAGTAAGCAAAGGTCAAAAAATGGTTCATCAGGGAAGAATATGTTAGGATAGCTTCTGTATTTTAATTTTTGGGAATTATTTGTAAGGAATTAAAATAAATGGTTAACATAAGGATTAAATATATATGGGTCACGGATTTTTATACACTGCAATCATTCAATTTGGAGTCCATATGAGGTAGATATGGTCCGATTAGTAGTCAAAGGTCAGAAAATGGTTCATCAGGGAAGAATATGTTAGGATAGCTTCTGTATTTTAATTTTTGGGAATTATATGTATGGAAATAAAATAAATGGTTAACATAAGAATTATAACGATGTTAGTCACGGATTTTTAGCCACTGGAATCATTCAATTTGGAGTCCATATGAGGAAGATATGAGCCGATTAGTAGTCAAAGGTCAGAAAATGGTTCATCAGTGAAGAATATGTTAGGATCGCTTTGGTATTTTAATTTCTTAAAACTATCTGTATGGAATTAAAATAAATGGTTAACATATGAATTATAGCGATGTGTGTCATGGATTTTAAGCCACTGGAATCATTCAATTTGGAGTCTATATGAGCTGATTAGTAGTCAAAGTCAGAAAATGGTTCATCAGGGAAGAATATGTTAGGATAGCTTTTGTATTTTAATTTTTAGGAATTATTTGTTTTTAATTAAAATAAATGGTTAACATAAGAATTATAGATATGTGTGTCGCGGATTTGTAGCCACTGGAATCACTCAAGCTGAAGTCCATATGAGGTAGATATGGTCTGATTAGTAGGTAGAGGTCAAAACTTATCCGAGAAGAAATAACCTATACATTGAGGGAGTAATATCACCTGGATTTCTTAATATTTCGCTATAATGTTCAATATAATAGTTTTAGATAATTGTTTTATCTTGAAATTGAAACCAAGATCACCTACATCGAAGTTCAATTGAGGGAGTTATGCTCTGATTAGTAAGAGAAGTTTAGATATGATGAAAACCTGCATCAAGAAAATAAAGAAATAAAATTAATATAAAAAAAGAAGACGAATCTTATAAATGACTAGTATATGCCATATCCATAGCCATTGTATGAACTTCTTACCATCTTAAGTGTAAAATTCTGACATGGAAATATTTTATAAAGTGATATTTGAAATAGTTATGTTCATGACATGATTACCAATGATTTATGGTAATAGTTATATTTTGATGAACATAGTTGTTATTGAAAGCATATTGTTGGCTATCATTGTGAAAGAAAAGAAATGAGCACAGTCACATGGAAATCCGTGTGGTGCACCAGTAGGGGATGCCCTACCAACGGTGATGATTATGATTATGAGTAAAGAAAGAGAAAGTGTGCCATGTCGGACGGAGCGAGAAAAGCCCATACCGGAGAGTAGAGGATACTCACCCTGACCGGGGTAGCTTGAAATGAGAATAAGTTGTTGGCCATCATATGATATTCTAAAAATAGTTAATTCTTTCATACATATCATTACTGTATGATTCTTATGTGCATAGATATAATGCATTCATGTGACCAATGATATTTTCTGTAGTTTATACAGCTGAACATGACGTGATGAGCTATATTGATGATGATTTATTGTTGAACTTACTGGAATTAAATTCTCACTATATTTCTGTATCATGTTCAAAAAATTAGTTATGCAGATTTTTCTATAGCTCTAGCTTTTAGTGCACGTTGGATTGAGTACTTTATGCTGGGCAGATCCTAGAAGCAAATAAAATGTTTGTGGTCGAGTTAGCTTAGATCCCGGTGAAGGTGCAACCACCTGCACCTGTATCTCCGGAATTGGTCAACCAGAATAAATAAGATGTAAATTTTTATGTGTTTGATATGTTGTACGTATGTTTTGATTAATGACATGTATGTGAACTCTGTATTGTATAAATTAAATAAATGTTATATTGAGTTAAGTTATAACGAGGTAATAACTTCATTGTATTTTTTTTAAAAAAAAATTGATACTTAAATGGAGTTGTTACACTAGCTAGCCTCCTACAAGGAAAGAGCAAACACCCGTGCCTAATTCTGTGGTCTGCCATCGGGAATTGATCCCTTCCTTGCCAGAACTTGCAGTAATGGTCTAGCTTTCTACGACTGTAGCAGACATTCTGACCAGCTAAACAAGGTCTATCTCCATAGTTCTTCCCACATTTATTACAAACAGGTTGGCTAGAGGTTTGGCCACTATGGGTTAACATTCTCCTACCTTGAGAATTGTTCCCCTTAAACTTTTTATTCCAGTATTTTCTTCTTCTTCCAAAGGGTTCACTATCTCTCAATCTTTTCTCAGCCCTGACCCTCATTAGAGTTTCTTCTACTATTCTACATTTACTTGCCAACTTGACAAAATCTTGTATCTTTAAGGTAGCCACTCTTTCTCTAATCTCAGGTTTTAAACCTCTCTCAAAATTTGTTGCCTTCCATGCATCATCATGGGTATGCTTCAGGTAAGTGGAAAATTTAGAGAGGTCTTCATACTTAACCTCATATTGGGGTACAATCATGTTTCCTTGTTTCAGCTGTATAAATTCAGCCTCTTTTTGATTCTTTACATTATCTGGGAAATATTTATCATAAAATGTTTCTTTAAAATTATCCTAGGTAATGGGAGTATCATTGGTCTACCATAGTCTCTGCATTCTTTTCCACCAATGCTCTGCCTCACCTTCTAACATGTAAGTGGCTAAGGAAACTTTCTGGTCTATGCTGCACTCTAAAACCCCAAAATTTTTCTCCAGTTGCATGATCCATCGCTCTGCTATTATTGGGTCATACTCTCTAAGAAATAAAGGAGGGTTGGCCTTCCTGAATTATGCCAGGAGTTTATTCATCTGACTTGGCCTATTTTCCTCTCTAGCACCCTTAGGAATGTTTCCTGACGCCACTTATCTAAGGGCTTTTTGCACTTATTGAAGGATTTGTACTGTGGTGGCTTGAGCTGTAGCATGCCTATCAAGCCTGGCAGCTAAGGCTTCCATATTCTCAGAACTTTCCTTTAAGGTCTCAGTTTGGATTCTCTTATATGTCATTTCCCTGTATACACATTTGTTTATACAAATATTTTTCATATAATTAGTCGCACGACCATAAACTATGTTTACTTTATTTAACAACCCCTAAAACAAAATCCAATTTCACAATAATTCAACTCTAAATCAAATTAGAATATCCTAGAATTCGTCCAAACATATGGATAATTCCCTGAACTATTGCTATGATACCAAAAATGTCAACACCTACTGACTAGCATCTTATTTCATACATCCACATCATAGAATATTCCCCAAAATTACCTTTTAGTATTATATATATATATATATAAATTTCTAACAATGTCTACCTAGCCCATAAATTCACCTATTCACTTATATTGTTAGTTATCTTTCTTGGATAAGCATGTAAGTGCTTCAGGCTATTCCAAGCATTGTCAAATTTCATTTCCTTATAGACTAACTAGGCATGATATGCATTACTTACAACAAAAAGGCTCTTATGCCATAAAAGAAAAGTGTACAGTCCATAACTTATTTTACATCACATTATAAGCTGTCTAAAAGGGACTTGGCACTCAACTAAGCCATCCCACATATATTACACAACCAAAAAAATACAATTCATATCCATATTCATGAGTCGACCTTGGGACCCTTGTTGCTCACTTCTTGCTGGAGTACCAGGAATGTGATTATGTTGACATAAAAAGATGACACGACAATCTCAATAGCTAGAAATTTTTTAAAAAAAACAGTATACATTCTATTCCTTAAAACATCTCAATTTATTCCACTGAAACATAAGCACTAATCACACATACATACATCATCTTGGTCACACTAGGGACCCATAACATTTTGGTCTACTTACCCAATGTAGTTCCATACCTGCAAAAGGGTTATGCATCTCCTATTATTAGCCAATATGTGGGGGAAATAGGGCTTGGCACAATTTGGGCACCCCTTAATTCCTGAGAATGCATACATAACATATCTTAAGACCATAATTCATCATAGCATAAAAGTCAGGCAATCAGTAAAATTGATAAATTCAAGTTCATAAACATAAATAGTGTTTTAAGGCAAAGTTACCTACCTCAATTCCTACACAATAACTTCCTTTAAAAGGATGCCAATGTTCTTACCAGTAACTCAAACTAAAAAATATAAGAGCTTTTGGTTAATGCATGCATACTAGCACCTAAAATCATAAGTCTCTAGTTTAAGACCTTTTACTCTCCAAAACAAAACTGTTATTCTGTTCAGATTTGGGGTTATTATTAAATATAATAAAAGTCCTCTAAAAATTCTAAAATTTTCCATGAAGGTTCCTCTAGATATCTATTTTATTTCTTGGATCTCTCATCCCTTAACTATTCCATTCACCTGAAGAAGTACCTGCATAACCCAGAACAGTGCAGATTGGTTTTGGTTCCATTTTTATTATGTTTTCCATTCCTTTGGATGGGTAAATCTTCTTAAAAATTCATGATATTTTATATAGAGAATCCTAAATATGTTATATAATTACCATAAAAATTTCAAGTAAAAAATAATTTATTTGACCCCTCAAGTAACACATTTTTGTGTGAATGTCCCCAGTTCTAGTCTGTTCTGACTCACTTCCTGTCCCACTGAATTTCTATATTTTATTATATGATTTAACCTACCTATAATTCTCTAAAACTTGGTGAATTTCTTAATTAGGATCCCTATATCTTGTCCTAAAATATTCATACAAAAATGCAACATTTAACCCATTCAATGTTTAGTATTTCAATCAACAGCCTAAGTTGTCCAGCAGATTTTTCACAGCACTGTTTTGATTGCAAATGGCCTATTTGTAGGTTCTCAAAAATCCCAAAATTTTTTAGAATTGATTATCAATATTTCAAGACTTTTTGCACCAAATATTAGAAAAGTTAAAGGCCATTTACCCAATTAAACTGTCCAAGAACACATGGCTTAAAATGTTTAGGTGCAGAATGTGTGGTGCTTTAGCATGTTTGTTACTTAGATGGCAAAGATTGTTCCCTACCACTAGAGTTCCATGTTTTAAAATTTAACATCTTGCACCTCATGCTTAATAATCACCCATGCAAAATCGAAAATGAGCTTAACTCACTATAAACCAACTTTCCTCAAGAGGGGAAACTCACCTTGTACAGAAATTCTCCTATGGCTCTCAAATTTCAACTTGATTCTCCTCTTGGTTTCCCTTGCAACTTAGCTACATTTTTTTGGTTGCTCTCCCACTTTGGCTCTAAGTTTTCTGGCTGCCTTCTCTCCTTCTTGGTGCTTATTGCATGAGGAATGGGTGGTTTGAATTTGTTGCCCAAAATAATGCCTAGTGCTAGCTGTTGGTTTCCACCACTCAAGAGGAAAAGGAGGGTTGTATTTTGCAGGGATTCCCTTGTGTTTTTGCAGGGATTCCCTCTTGGTTCCTGTAGGGAGGGCGTGAGAATGCAGAGTATGGCATGGGGCAGCAACTTTTGCATTATTTTTCTAATTGTGGGCAGAAACATGGCTGAAGTGGGTGGTTGTTTTTTGGCTAGAATGTGTCTGAAATATTTATGGCTATGTGGAAGGATTTCCTTGCTAAAATGTGGCGATTTCCTTGGCTGATTTTGGCTGAAGTTTATGTGGCTATGTGGCATGCTTTGGTAGGTGCAAGGTGGCTGCAATTTTGTGGCCAATGTGGCATGCTTTGGTAGGTGCAAGGTCGCTACAATTTTGTGGACAATATGGCATGCTATGTGGCTACAACTTTATGGTGCTACTTGGAAGCTCCTTAGTTGTTTTATATTGCCTTAATTTACTACTAATCCTAGATTAGTAATTTTTTAAAAATGTATTTGTATCTTCTCCCCATCCATTATGCTCTTAAGAATTTTGTTTATATGATTCATGATTAACTATATGTCACCTATTTTATAAACACCTTATTGTTACATAACTAAGCATTTTAATTCTTTGTCACATGTATTTTCTACTTATTCTTAGATTTATCTAGCTTTATTAGAGACTTAGGATGTTACAGATAGTATTTCTATGGATTTTATTGTAGGGTTGCCTAAGACTCAGACTAGGCATGATGCAATATGGGTAATAGTAGACAGATTAATAAAATTTGCGTACTTCTTACCCTTCAAGACTAGTTTTCCACTTGAGAAGTTAGCCTAGCTGTACGTTAGAGAAATTGTGCAATTGCACAGAATCCCTAACATCATTATCTCTAATAGAGATCCCAAATTTACTTCTAGATTTTGGAGAGCTTTATAAGAAGCCTTTGGCACCAAATTGTGGTATAGTACCGCATACCCTCCTTAGACTGACGACCAAACTGGAAGAACCATATAAACCCTGGAAGATATGCTCAGAGCTTGCACTCTAGAACAAGGAAAGGGCTAGAACAAATACTTACTGCTAGGAGAATTTGTATATAATAAAAGTTACCACTCCAGCATCGGGATGGCATCTTATGAAGCCTTATATGGCCGAAAATGCAGATCCCCTTTGTGTTTGTATAAATTGAGGGAAAGAAATCTTTAGGGTCCAAAATTGGTTCAACACACCACTTAAAAAATACAAATGGTCTGAGAAAAGATGCAGATAGCCCGAAGTTGGTAGAAGAGCTATTATGACAAAAGAAAGAAGTTGTTGCAGTTCCAGAAAGAGAGCATGTGTTTTTAAAGTTCTCTTCCATTACAGGCAATGGGCGAGTAATGAAGGTTAGAAAGTTAAGTTCAAGATATTTAGGCCCCTATAAGATTTTTAAAAGAGTAGGACCATCTTCTTATCAAACTACACTTCCTCCACATCTATTAAACCTTCACGATGTGTTCCACATCTTACATCTCCGTAAATACCTTCCGGATTTGGAAAACTTGATATAAGAAGATTTAGTAACTGTGGATGAGAAACTAACTTACAAGCAGAATCGATCACAGTATTGGATAGAGATGTAAAACAATTGCGCAACAAAACTATCCCTTTGGTGAAGATAGCTTGGAATGGGTTTAATGAAAAAGAGGCTACATAAGAGAGGGAAGATGATATGAAACAGAAGTATCCGTAGCTTCTTGAAACAGGTAAACCCTAAATTTTAGGGACAAAATTCCTTCTAAAAGGGGGAGAAATGCAACATTCCCCATTTAATTCTATGTAATGGCATGAAATTCTAAGTTTAAAAGGGATGAGGAATAGTATAATTCTTTTTTTTAGAAGAAAAACTAGGAAAAGTAAAACCCTAATTTCTAACCTTTTAGAATAAAATTAAGTAGTAAGGAAGGGGTTAGAAACATGTGTAAAAGGTGTTTCGAAGATCCACTAATATTTTCTTTGGGGGAAGATTAATGAGTTTTGGGAAAAATTAGAAATCGAAACATGGACCTAGTTGAGGAGGAGTTGGGACGTAATGGAATGGAATTTTTGTAAATAAAATCTGGTTTGGGGATGTAGTTGGAAAAGGGTTTAAATCTTCTAGAAGAAATAATATTTTATTGATATTTTTGGATAAGGCATAATGGAGGTTAGCCAAGGAGAAGAGGAACCTGAAACCATAGCCAGAAAGAGAGAGAGAGAGAGAGAGAGAGAGAGAGAGAGAGAGAAGGAAGAAGAAGAAGAAGAACCTAAAGTGATTACTTGAGCTTAAGGGTTCTAAATCACTCTCCATCTTATTTTTAGTTACTTGAGCCTTGATCCATGGATTTTGATGCAGAAAGTTAGAAGAGAAGTAAAGAAAGAGGTAGAGGAAACTAAGGAACTTTTAAGAAGATTTTCCTACAAATAGCCAAGAAAGTGGTTTGCTAAGTAGGTTTAACATTAACCCTTGTGAAATCAGAGTTTTTAATGGTTGATTTATGGTGTTTATTGTTTCAGGATGTATGTGAGTGCTCCTTGGATTATCTTTGTAATGAAGCCATGATGAGGATCTAACGTTAAGGGTGCTAGATTAGGCTCAAGAAAAAGCTTTGGAAATTAATCAATTTTTGAGGTGTTTTATCTGATCGAGTGCTTGAATAATCTTGGATATCTATTGTGGGTGATTGTTTGGTGGTTGTGGTATGGTATGGAGGTGAGAAAACAAAAGAGAAAGTGGGGAAGCACTGAGCATGATTGTGCTTTGTGACATGGCTAGTCCATGCTCGGCACTGGAGACTTGTTTTGACTTGTGTTTTAGAATAGGAACACCTAGCACAACCATGGTCTAGGACACGGCCAGGCCGTGCTTGGTGTTGGGGGCTTGTTTTGGCTGTGTTTTATAACACGGTTAAGGCATGTACTGGATTGGAACGACAACATAGTCTTGTTGCTTACAGGTAGGAGTTTTGGTGTAGCTGGGGCACAACTAGGCTCTAGGACATGGCCAGGTCATGCTGAAGGCTTAATTTGCTCTGTTTTTCTTTTTGAAGGCCTTGACGAACTCTAATAAATGGATGATGATAAAGGGAACCAAAATACAAATAAATACCTTTTTAATGATGCATTGTAGTGTTAATTCTATCATTTTATTATGAGAAACTAAATCACATTTTACATATTGATGAGATGTATGTTTAATGTATGGATAAAAATACATATTGATGAGACATATGTAGATGAATTACATATGAGATATATTTATGACTCATTGATGAGACATATGTATATGAATTGTATATGAGATATATGTATGCTGCATTGATGAAACATATGTAGATGAGATGAATTGCATATGAGATGTATACATAATGCATGGATGAAATGCATGTTGATGAGATGCATAGGTTTAATTATTTGTAATCCAAAATCCTTAAGCCTAATTGCCTCATGAATCACAATAATAAAAACTATGTTCAAAACATAATTCAATAATAGATTAAGACAGATAATATACTAGTAGGCCTCCTTAGCAATTATATGAACATTCATTGAAAAAAGAAAAGCAGATGAATAATCAATACTCAATTAAGATTTCTTGAGGTTTCAATCTTCCTCTATCAACTAAAAGTAAATCAGCCACATAGGGCCGTAAGAAAATCTTGAGAAGAAATGAAGAAGATGATTTAGAAATTGATCCCTTGTTTTATGCTTGCTCTCTCCCCTTTTTTATACATTAGCTTATCCTAATTGAAGTAAAATTGTTACTAGGTTAGTTCCCGGCCCATCAGGCTTTAATATGAGATAAAAGACCTAAAAATCACGATTTCAGCATTTTGGTGTGGCGGCGGGCGCCACAGCACTATAGAATAGCAAGGACGGGGCATTGTGGTGCTTTGGATTTTCTGAAACAGGGTACCACTGTAACATCCCTAATTTTGTTTCATTTATTAATAAAGGTACATAAATATTTAATGTAACATCCATAATTTTGTTTCTTTTATTAATAAAGGTATATAACTAATTAATTAAGGAAATAAAATTTATTTGACAATTTTTAGATATCTAAGAAATATAATCTTTAGAAATTCTTCACCTTATGTGTATGCATAGAAAATGTTTCTAACATTAAGGGAATAGGTAAAGAGAGAAAACCTAATAGGAAAAATTAGAAATAACATACTAAAGAGAGGCAAAATTCTTGGGTAAGGAAGATAAATTAGTAAGTAAAGATCTTAAAATTTCAAGAAGATTGGATTAGGGTAATTTTTTCTAATTCAAAACCTGGAGTTACTAAGTTTAACATCTCCACCCATAAATTAGGCTTTCACCTATAGACAATTCATATAGAGTTTTTTCACTTCACATGAATTTCTAGTAAGTCAATAGGATAGACCCAGAAAGAAATAAAAATATAGACTTGGACTAGGATATAGAAGTTGAACCAATAGCTCAAAAATCATGAAAATGTGACCAATCCTTTCATGAAAGGTAGAATTTCAGCCAAAGCAAAGAAAATGGGTAAGAATGAGCCCAAATCCAAGAAGGAAAAATAAGAATCATTTGAGGAAATAGTAGTGTAATAATAATCAAGATTAGGTTACATGGCAGTAAGACAAAACATCTATATCCGACATTCATAATTTCAACAAGTAAGTAATAATACATGGCTTTAGGACAAAACATTTATATCCTATATTCATAATTTCAACAAGTGGGTAATAATACATAGCATTATTGCAAAACATCCTTATCTTACACAAATGATTTTAGCTAAGCAAGGGAGATTCAAGGGCTAGAAATTTTCCACATAAAAAGGCAAACCTGTCATACTTGATTAAGACAAAAGAAAAAGGACATGAATCCCTAAATCAAAGGGACCTTGTCCCTTGTCTTAAGAACATTTTAACATAATTTTCAAAATACAAATCTCCTTTTACTATGCATATCTTGACTAAGAGAGAGGAAGACAAGAACATGAGTTGTTTTTCCCCAAAAAACAACCAAGTGCATCCTAATTGTGATAATGTAGACCCATGGTTATGGAAGGTGAACATCATGATAGTTTATTTAAGAAAATCCCACCCTTATAACATTATAATTACATCCAAGTGAGTAAGAGGAAAAACAGAAGCAAGGTAGAGTGAGGAAATGATAGAAAGAGATGAGAAGAGAGGAAGGAGAAGTCTAGAGGACTAAGTACTCAAGGTAAGTTAGCTTAATCTCCACTTGAATCTATCTTTCTTCTTCATTCTTGGGATTCAAAAACTCACCCTCCTTATCTTATTTAAGCTGATATTGAGGATGGTGAATATACGACGCTTCTTTAATCATACATTTACTTTGAAGACGTCATATGCACTCTATGCTACAGGGGGGCCTCCTGGAAATTGGATAGCAATGGCCATCTGGTATACTTTGCTAGGGCTGATATGAATAAAGTGGCTAAAGCATGGCACTATTTCGTGTCAGTAAGATTCATGCCCAGCTTCAACATGAGTCAAGTCAGGAGGGACAGGGCCATTTTGCTTTATGCAATACTAAAGGACCTTTCTATTGATGTAGACAAGATTATTCATAGGCAGATGCTCAGCTGTATTAGTGCTAGAGGCGGATCCCTCTTTGCCCCTAGTTTAATTACTGGTCTATGTTAGAAGGCGGGAGTAAGATGGGATTCCACCGAGGCTCTCATTCACCAAATGAGACCTATTTCCTATGCAGACATACAAAAATACAAAGGCCATGAAGAAGTAGCTGAGGAGGAGCTAGGGATTCAGCGAATACCTACAGAGGAACCGGGCAGCAGCTCAGCTCCACCACCATCCCAGCATACCATTGAAGATTTATGGGAGTGCACAGAGTGTCTAAGCCATCAAATGAACGATCTGGCCCTCTACCAGTACCCTATTGCACAGCATCATCATGCATGTTTTAGCCAGTTAGCTCATGCCCTAAACCTCCCAATTGCTTTCCCGACACCTCCTGAACCACCCTTTAGGCCTGCACCTGAGCATGATGAGATGGATGGTGATCAATAATCAGGGAAGTTTCACTGAACCCCTCCTTATGTTATTACTTGTCCCTATTATATTCTTTTTTATATTCTTACATTGGGGACAATGTATGTTTTTAATTGTGGGGGGTCACTTTATGATTCAGCTGGATGACTGTATAATAAATCATACACTTGTGCACTTTCCTACTTTGATGCATAACTATAATTTTATGATATGTGCACTTTTAATCCTGTCATGAGGTGAGCATGTGAAAAAAGTTTCAATTTATGAGTGTGTTAGTGAAACCAATAGCCAATGATATAACTGTTTAAATTGCTTATAGCTCTTGGGAGATGTAGGAAAGTCATAATTATGTGTAATTTTAATTTCTTTTCAATTTATGATTACCTATTTTCTAAAAATCCTGAAATTCTTTTGCACAGTAATTTTGGATATTTAATTTATCTTTTACTTAGAAAAAGATTATATAACTCAAAAATATTTTATGATCTCATTTAAATTTCTAGAACTTATTTAAATGCTACTTGAGACGAAATTCTAGGCTAATACTAACAATTAGGAGATGATTTAGGCATTTTTTTATGAGATTGAGCCTTTCAAGCTTAACCCAAACAAGTAAATATCTTTAGAACCTCTATTTTGAGCTTAATTAGCATGTTATTTTATACCCACAAAACAGCCAAGACCAAATTTTGTGATTAATACCTTTATTTTTTCTACTTGATTCACTCACTCCATGATTAATTTCTGAAATCTTGTTTTATAGATCTACATTAATTAAAGGGTGGAAGGGTGGAGCAAGGACATTCAAAAAAAAAATCTCAAAAGACTAATGAAAGTCTATCCAGTGATTGAAAAAGAAGAAATAGAGGATCAAAGAAAAGTAGAATGCAGAAAAGCAAGGAAATAAGTGTGGGGGAAAAAATTCCCCAATCTTGAGAATGAGCTCAAATCGATCAGAGTTAATCATGTGATGTTGGGAGATTGAGCTTTAAATTATATCTTATATCTCACCCCATAGCCTAGCCACATTACAAGCTGAGTTTAGTCCTTTTGATCCTAAGAAGTAGTTTTAGCCTACATTAGTGGAGAGTAGCATGAAAAATAAGTCTATGGAAATTTTAAATAGAGAGCCATGCTATAATTCTTGAGATGTATAAACTCATTTTGCTAAAAGAAAATTAAATTATTCAAAGACACACACACACACTATGGATTTTAGGGAATAAAATTATAAATTGCATTTGAATTAAATTTTGCACATAGGCATGAAAATTTTCTGAAATTTCTTCAAGAGCATACAATTTTCACTATGAGGCAGCATATTGGTAAGCCATTCACTCATTTCATATATTGAATTCTGTTTACATGAATCAATATTTGCTTGAGGACAAGCAAAAGAGTAAGTGTGAGGGTATTTGACATGCTATAAAATAAGCATGTTTTA
Source organism: Gleditsia sinensis (assembly GCA_037074535.1). Lineage (NCBI taxonomy): Eukaryota > Viridiplantae > Streptophyta > Magnoliopsida > Fabales > Fabaceae > Gleditsia > Gleditsia sinensis. The sequence continues at coordinate 44,688,524 of CM073465.1, read as the reverse complement.
AGTTGCTTTTTGTTTAATTTTAGTATAAAATAGATATGAATTAATTGAGTATTGTGTTTTGTGTTTTAGGAATAATAAAGAAGAAAGGAAGAGGAAAATAGAGAGAAAATCATAGAAAAATGTTGATTTATGACCTTTTGTCACTAATTGAGGCATATCTCACTCATTTGGACTCCGATTACGGTGATTTTAGCGGCTATAGAAAGAGGAGACATAGAACTACAACTTTCATGTTCAGCACTTCAGCAAAAATTCAGAAGAGTTTAAGCGCCGCGGTGCCACGTTAAGACAAATCCGGAACGCCACGACGCTCAACCCAGGGCGCCGCGGCGCCTGAGCATCTTCGACACAGCCCGCTGTGCCGCTGACTGAGGGCACCGCGATGCCCTGTGACACAATTTTCGTAGCGCCGCCATGCTCTACTTAAGCGCCGCGGTGCCTGACGCCGTAGAGGTTTGCTGATTTCGCGATTTTAGGTCTTTTTCACTCAAATTGAAGGCTGGTGGACGGGGATTTTGACCTAAATACATTTCTACTTCGATTAAGAGTGGGGAATCTATAAAATGAGAGGCAAGCAAGCAAAGAAGGGATCCAATTCTTCACCCAAGTTCTTCAATTCTTCTTTAGATTTTCTTATGGCTCTGCGTGGCTAGTTCTTTTTAGTTGGTTGAGGTAGATTGAAACCTCAAGGGACCCTTATGCATTGTGAGATTTGGAATTGTTTTCAATAGTTCAATCTTAACTAGGTATTGTTTATTCATCTGCTTTTCTTTTCTAAATGATTTTTTATGTGCTTGCTAGGAGGCCTACTAGTATATTGTATGTCTAAGTCTACGGCTGAATTAGGTTTTGAACAAAGTTTTTATTACTTGATTCATGAAGCAAATAGGGTTAAGGATTTTGGATTATAAATCATTAACCCTGTGATGAATGATCAACTAAATTAAATATAATTGATTTGCTTATATTTATTTAGCTCTATCAGTTTCTCTCGTTCTTAATGTAGTTGATAAGTTAGACTTTGCCGATGTGTTAAAGGATTTTTTTTATCAATTAGAGTTTAATTGGTACGATTGTTATCAATTCGCTAGGCTTAAGGAGGAACTGGGATAGAGTCCTAATGATAGATATTTGGTTTAAGATTGATGTTTTTGTCAATGATCAATGCAATCCCTTGATGGTGAATATCGACCGAAACCAACGCTTTTCTCATTAATTACTCTTTTCACTATTTTCATTATTGTTTAATTTACTTTATTCACAATTATCGAATCCCCCTTTCTTAATCACATAAGGTAATTCCAGTCTCTGTGGGATCGACCCTTACTCCCACTACTACAGGTTAGTTTTGAGGTAAGGTATTAATTTGGGTGTACCTGCGACAGTGTGCACCATTGGTCTTTCCCTTTCAGATAGTTATTCAACTAGGTGACATATTCTCTGGTAAGCCTATTTTGTTTCCAAGGCTCATAGATTTTGATTTATAATGCACTTGTACTCTAGAGTATGCTCTGAACACAACAAGCAGGATCTTTGCTTCTGTTGTTACTCTGATATTTATAAACTTGGTTTGTATATTGTGTATACATGGGAATACCTATCTATAAAAGAGTGTATTATACATGTTGTGGAGAAAATATGTTCATAAAGTACATGTTTCATGTGCCCTTAAAAGTAGGGGCGTGACACTAGCTAGTATCGGCATCCATATTGGACATCAACATGAAGCAATTGAGGAATAAAACCATTCCCCTGGTTAAGGTGTTATGGGAAGGTTTAACTCCGGAAGAATCAACTTGAGAGCTGGAAGAAGTCAAGAGGAAGAAATATCCATAATTGTTCTTATTAGGTCATTTAAAAAATTTTGAGGATAAAATTTCTTTTAGGGGGAGAGAAATGTAACATCCTTAATTTCATTTCTTTTACTAATAAAAGTACATAAATATTTAATTAAGGAAATAAAACTTATTAAACAATTTTTTGATATCTAAGAAAAAATATAAGCCTTAGAAATTCTTCACCTTATGTGTATGCATAGAAAATGTTTCTAACATTATAGGAATAAGTAAATAGAGAAAATCTAATAAGAAAAATTAGAAATAACATCCTAAAGAGAGGCAAAATTCTTAGGTAACAAAGATAAATTTTTGGAAGTAAAGGTCTTAAAATTTCAAGAAGATTGGATTAGGATAATTTTTCTTAATTCAAGAGCTAAAGTTACTAAGTTTAACATCTCCACCCATACATTGGCCCTTCTCCTATGGACACTTCATAGAGTTTATTTTTTCACTTCACATGAGTTTCTAGCTAGCCAATTGGATAGCCCAAGTAAGAGATATAACATAGTCTTGGACTAGGATATAGAAGTTAGACCAATAGCCCAAAAATCATGAAAATGTGACCAAGCCCTTAATGAGATGTAGAATTTCGGCCAAAGCAAAGGAAATGGGCAAGAATGAGACCAAATTTAAGAGGAAAAAATAAGAACCATGTGATGAAATAGTTGTGTAATAATAATCAAGATTAGGTCACATGTCATTAGGACAAAATATCTATATCTTACACAAATAATTTTTTCCAAGTAAGGGAGACTTAAGGGTTGGAAATTTACTATAGATGTGAAAAGAAAAGAGACGAACACGGTCACATGGCGATCCATGTGGTGCACAAGTAGTGGACACCCTACTCACAGCTATAACTATAAAATTGAGAAAAGAAAGAGAAAGTGTGCCATGTCGGACGGAGCGAGAAAAGCCCGTACCAGAGAGTAGAAAGTACTCACCCTGACCGGGGTAGCTTGATATGAAAATAAGTTGATAGACATCATATGATATTTTGAAAATAGTTATTCATGCCTTATATGTTATTACTATATGATTTTCATGTGCATTCAAGTTACCTATGGTATTTACTGTAGCTTATACAAATGAACATACATGATGAGCTATATTGATGATAATTATGATTCATTGTTAAACTTACTGGGATTTAATTCTCACTATATTTCCATATCATGTTCAAAAGAATAAATATGAATATATTCTCTATGACTGAATTTTAGCGTACATTGGGTCGAGTCAGCTAAGATCCTAGTGAAGGTATAACCACCCACACCCATATCCCTGAAACTGGTCAATATGGATGAAAAAGATGTGGACATATATGTGTTTTATTTTTATACAGATTTTTTTAATTAATGATGTGTATGTGAACTCAAAATTGTATCAAAGTTATTGGTATACCATAAACCTTAATTATGCTTGGTTAATTTAATTAAATGTTATAATGAGTTACATAGTTCGAAGTAAAGAGGTAATGACTTTATGAGATTTTACAAATATATATATATATATATATATATATATATATATATATATATAAATGTAATAAAATGGAGTTGTTACACACAAATCTGGCAAAAGGCTTATGTTGATCATAGACGACAAGAGTTGGAATTTTCTGTAGGCAATAGAGTATTCTTGAAGGTATTGCCTATGAAAAGGATTATGAGGTTTGGTAAGAAGGGAAAACTAAACTCGAGGTATGTATGACCCTTTGAAATACTGGATAGAGTCGGTTTGATAGCATATCGCTTAGCTTTACACCTAGAGTTAAGTAAAGTTCATTCAATTTTTCATGTGTTAATGTTGAGGAAGTATTTGCTAGACCCCTCCCCTCGCATGTCATCCAGCCTCAAGAAATTGAGTTTGACAAAAGGTTGGCTTATGAGGAGAAACCAAAGGCCATAGTGGATAGACAAATAAAGAAGCTTAAGTTGAAGGAAATCTTGACGATAAAGGTGATTTGGCATAATCACCCTGTAGAGGAAGCCACGTGGGAAATGGGACATGTAAAAGAGGTATCTATAGCTTTTTGAGTAGTAGGAGTTATATTTATGTTTTATTTTACATTTTTGAAATTTGGGGACTGATTTTATTAAGCGGGTAGAATGTAATGACCCTCAATCCAATTGTTTATGGTTGTTGTTTACTAATATAGATATGACATGTTATGTTTCATACTGTAATACTTGGTTAACATGTGCAAGATGGTGCTTAGATATATTTGGTAACTCTGTGGCATGTTTAAAAATGGAAATGAGACTTTGGGAGGCTAGTTATAAAACATTTGAAGTGAAGAGGTTGAGAAAAATGTGAAGTTTTAAGGTAGTTCATACATTTCTTCACTCTTTTATGCCTAAATCTCACATATGAATGCTAATTGATGTAATTCCAATTTACGTCAAAAGATAAGACATATGGCTATAAACTTTATGTGGGGAACTTTTGCTGGTTCTGCTGAAATGAGGGTGATAAGGGGAAAAAAATCATAAAATAGAGGTTTAGTGTGGTATGAACATTTGCTTACTATTTTATTCATAAATATTTCATATTACCTCCAAATCAAGTGATTTAAGGGAAAATGAAAGCTAAGACAAAGGGCTAAAACTTTAATATTGAACATTTTGGTACATTATGCCAAATTCACGGTGAAAAGAGGCAAAAAATTTAAGTATGTTAGTGTTAGATTAGTGTCGCAACGCATTGCGTGCATATATAGCGCGCATGGGCAAAGAGCAATGGACGCAGCCTATGCAATTTTCACCCATCCACCTTCAAACCATCGTGTCTTAAGCTATAGACCTCCTGATTGATGAACTATTTGGATTATTGGACTTATGGAGAAGAGAGCTTCAAAATACACTAATTGGTTTCGTCAGAAATTTTCCAAAATCTCGCTGAAAATCTATGAATAGTAACTTTATGGTGAATTTCCATAGGTACTAAAAACTCCAATTTCTGAAATTTCTTTCCATAGATAGCCTTAAAAATGAATAATGTGGTAGATATGGGAGTTTTATAACCATAAGATAGCTTTTCATCCACTGTGAATAGTTTTCTAGCAAACATGAATATTGGTTTCATGATTTTGGTTAGAAATTGACTTTCGGATGTTTTTTTTCTAGGTTTTGAGATATTGCAATACTATTTTTAACGTCAATTTAGCCATTGAGCTTTAGAAGTGAATAAGGGGTTTCAACTACCTTGAATCTCTAGTGTTGTGAGTAGATAAGATTTACTATACCAAAATTTTAGTTATTATTTTAATATTATTCATAGCATTCTTTTGTGAAATATTGGATTCAAACCTTGAGTGTTTAGGGTGGTAAAGTCTTTTAAAGAGCAATTATTGTGGTCCACCATTATAGGTTATGCTTTGTCTTGCTCGCTTCTCCATTTGCGTAATGTTATTTCAATCTTAGGATTGAAGTTATTAAGGTTTTTGGAGTCATGTTACATAAAAGAATGACACACCTACAAAAGGAAAACAAGAGATATAATAAGTAAAATAAAAAAGTGAAAAATGAGAAGGAAAATAAGAAAAGGATTTAGTCTAGTTATTTCTCAAAATAAGCCAATATTGACACTAATTGATCCTTGGCAAAGGTGCCTAATGTAACATCCCTAATTTTGTTTCTTTTATTAATAAAGGTACATATATATTTAATTAAGAAAATAAAAATTATTAAACAATTTTTCGATATCTAAGAAAAAATATAAGCCTTAGAAATTCTTCACCTTATATGTATGCATAGAAAATATTTCTAACATTAAGGGAATATGTAAAGTAAGAAAACCTAATAGGAAAAATTAGAAATAACATCCTAAAGAGAGACGAAATTCTTGGGTAAGGAAGATAAATTTTTAGAAGTAAGTAAAGGTCTTAAAATTTCAAGAACATTAGATTAGAGTAAATTTTTCCTAATTCAAGAGCTAGAGTTCCTAAGTTTAACATCTCCACCCATACAGTTGGACTTTCACCTATGGACACTTCATATAGAGTTTTTCCATTTCACATGAGTTTTTAGTAAGATAAATGGATAGCTTAAGTAAGAGATATAACATAGACTTGGGCTAGGATATAGAGGTTGGACCAATAGCCCAAAAATCATGAAAGTATGGCTAAGCCCTCCTTGCGAGGTAGGAATTTCAGCCAAAGCAAAGGAAATGGGCAAGAATGAGCCCAAATCCAAGAGGGATAAATAAGAATCATGTGATGAAATAATAGTGTAATAATAATCAATATTAGGTCAAATGAAATTATGACAAAACACTTATATCCTACACTTATAATTTTAGTAAGCCATGTGTTGATATAGTAGGTAACAATACATGGCATTAGGACAAAATATCTATATGCTACATTCATATATTCAGAAAGCCTTGTGATGCTATAGTAGGTGATAATACATGGCATTATGACAAAACATCCCTATCCTATACAAATAATTTCAGCCAAGCAAGGGAAACTCAAGGGCTCAAAATTTTCCACTTAGAAAGGCAAACCTATCATACTTGAGTTAGACAAAAGCAAAAAGAAATGAATCCCTAAATCAAAGGGACCTTGCCCCTTGTCTTGATAACATTTTATTATAATTTTCAAATAACAAATACTCTTTTTGCTATGCATATCTTGACTAAGGGAGAGGAAGACAAGAACATGATTTGTCTTCCCCCAAAAAGCAACCAAGTGCATTCTAATTGTGATAAGGCAGACCTATGATTATGAGAGGTGAACAACTTGATAATTTAATTAAGTAAAAACTACCCTTATAACATTATAATTTCATCCAAGTGAGGGAGAGGAAAAAATAGAAGCAAGGTAAAGAGAAGAAAGGAGAGAAAGAGAGGAGAAGAGAGGAAAGAAGAAGAAGGAGAAGTCTAGAGGACTAAGTATTCAAGGTAAGTTAGCTTAATCTCTACTTGAATCTATATTTTCTCTTCACCCTTGGGGTTCAAAACTCACCCTCCCTCTATTATTCAAGCTACTGGAAAAGATAGGGAAGGCATGAATCTTTCCACTTCCTTCAAGAGGAACCAAGAAAAAGAATTCATTAAGTGAGCTAGGGAGATCTTTAGGTAGGTTTAACAATATTTCTTTTTGAAGAAAAGTTTTGAAATTTGTAATATTTATATGGGATTTTGATCTTAGAACTTTGATAAAATTTACAATATTTGCTACCTTGATGATTGGCCACGGATGTTGCTATATCATGTTACATGTTGATTTTGCATGTGATGAATGTTTTGAATACTTTGGTTGGTGTAGAAAGTTCTGCATAGGTATGGCTATAGATGGCAAAATTTTAGGATTTTATGCTACTGTTATGTATATTTGAATGTGGTGAAAAAAATTGATGGAATATGATTAGATTGATAAAATGAGTATGGCCTTAAACACTTAGAAGAAGACCATGAGAAATTTCTATTGGGAAACACCATTAATAATACATGATTTGATTTCTGTTTTCTTGAGAAGTAGATTATTGAATATGTTAAATTAAGTGTAAGGACTTTAATTAAAATGTTGAAATGAGTAATCTTATGGTTAGATGTAAATTAGGAAGAAAATGGAAGATGACATAATAAAAGGATGAACTAAAACCGTAGGAAGGATTTGGTTAGAAAACTAGATTTCGGAGAAAATAGGGAATCTTCTGTTTTTGAAATTTTGGAAAAAATCGATTAGGAATTACAAGAAATAGTTAATATGAATTTGTTAGGTAAACTACTGTGTTTGAATTTCTGGGACAAATATGTAGGGAATTAAAAGAAATGGTAAACATAAAAAATATAGATATATGTATCACAAATTTTTATCCATTGGAATAATTCAATTTGGAATCCATATGAGGGATATATGGTCAGATTAGTAAGTAGAGATGAGTACTTACCTGAGAAGAAATAACATTAAATGTGAGGGAGTAATAACACCAATATTACTTAAGATTTAACTAAATTGTTCAACATAAGCATTTTATAGTATTGTCTTATCATTAAATAGACATTAAGATCACCTCAATTGGAGTCCAAATGATTAATTAATACTCTAATTAGTGAGAGAAGGTCAAGCTGAATGAAAACCTGCACCAGGGGACAACACAACACAGAGCATGGCCTTGTTCTAGGACACGTCCAGACCATGTTTGGTGCGAAAAAGGGCTTTTTGAAGCTTAGAGCGTGGCTGTGTTATAGAAAATGGCCAAGTCGTGTTACAGGACACGTCTAGGCTATGTTGGAAGCTAGTAAAGTTTATTTTCAACACTTTTTGCCCTAAATGAACCTCATTAACTATTGAGTAACAACAGAAACCAAATTGAAGAAGAATTCCCTATAATCTTTATGAGAATATATGTTGGAAATGATGTAAGTAGGAAGAAAGTGACTAGAGGTCAAGCATAAAGAAAATGAAGAGATGAAAATAATATTTAAGAAATAAGATAAATCTTATAAATAAAAATAATAAATGACTAGTGTATGCCCTAGCCATTGTCATTGCATGAACTCCTTACCATCTTAAGTGTGTAATTTTGAGATGGAAATATTTTATAAAGTGATATTTGAAAATGGTTAGGTTCATGGCATGATTCCATTTTACCAAAGATTTTTGATAATGATTATGTTTTGATGATAAATTATGGCATGACGACCACGATCACATGGCGGTCCGTGTGGTGAACCAGTAGGGGATGCCCTACTTACGGGTATGATTATGCTATTGAGAAAAGAAAGAGAAAGTGTGCCATGTTAGACGAAGCGAGAAAAGCCAATACTAAAGAGTAGAAAGTACTCACCCTAACCAGAGTAGATTGATATGAAAATAAGTTGATTGCCATCATATGATATTTTGAAAATAGTTATTCATGTCATACATATCATTATTATACGATTTTCATATGTATAAATAAAGTGCATTCATGTGACCTAAGATATTTACTGTATCTTATACATATAAACATGACATGATGAGCTATATTGATGATAATTATGATTTATTGTTGAACTTACTAGGATTTAATTCTCACTATATATCCATATCATGTTCATAAGACTAAATATGTAGATATTCTCTATGATCGGCTTTTAGCATACATTGGGTTGAGTTGGCTAAAATGCCAGTGAAGGTGCAACCATCCGCACCCATATGCCTGAAACTGGTGAATATGGATTATTAAGATGCAGACATATATGTGTTTTTTACAGACGTTTTGAATTAATGATGTTTATGTGAACCCAGAATTGTATCAGTGTTAATGGTAACGATATACCATAAACCTTAATTATGCTTGGTTAATTTAATTGAATGTTATTATGAATTAAATAGTTAGAAGTAAGAAGGTAATGACTTCATCAAATTTTAGAAATATACATATAAGTATATATGTAAAAAAATGGAGTTGTTTCATAATTGGTATCAGAGCAGGTCAATCTTAGATGGCCAGTGGTTGGATGGTTATCTGAATCGATTTTATAGTGTCTTAAGTGTGTTTGTGGTTATGTTGTGTAGGGGATTAGTGATTTCATATAGGTAAGAAATTATTAGTATTTCCTATCTATATGCCGATGTGGTGTTATGACTTCTATAAATATTTTTGAACTAACTATTAGGCTTAATTAACTCAATAGCAGCATAACTCTATTTTTTGCCACAGTAGGATATGGCACCACCGAGGAGTAACCTTGTAAACAATATGGAAGAAACCCTGCAGAACTTGGCTACAGCAATTCGAGACCAAGTCACAGCCACCAAACGAATTATGTAACATCTCTAGAATAGTAACAACTTGAATAGAGAAAATAATGCAAACAACTGGATGGCTGAAAATGATAATGGCCTATCTGAGTTTTTGAGAACCAAACCTCCTTCTTTTCAATGTGGTTATAATCCAATGGTAACCGAAAGGTGGATAAGGGAAATGGAGAAGATCTTCAAGTTGATAGGCTACACTAACGAGTAGCAGGTTATCTTTGCTGCATATATGCTGAAGGATGAAGTTGAGTGTTGGTAGCGAGGGGCCAGAGAGTTGCTAACTCATCAAAGGAGGCAAATCACTTGGCAAGTGTTTAAGGACATTTTTCTAGAAAAGTACTTTCTAAGTATTGTGCAGGCTGAGAAGGAGATCAAATTTCTCCAACTCAGATAGGGTAACATGTTAATAGACCAATACATTGCTAAGTTCGAGGAGTTCTTTAAGTTCTCTTCTTACATAAGGTTTAACCCTGATGAAACATGGAAGGCTATTAAGTTTAAAGCAGGATTGAACCCAAAAATTAGGAATGCAGTGATAGCCTTGGAAATAAGGGAGTTTGTGCCCTTGATAAATAAATCTATACTTTTGGAGAAGAGTTTAAACGCAGTAGAGGACAAGAAACTAAGGCAAAACCTATGGAAGAGAAAGCAAAGTTTCTCCAACCCTGGTAAAAACGTGAGGGGAAAAGGATATGGAGTTGGTAAAAGGCCATTGATAGTGGGTCCCCAATCTTTCCAACAAGACCTCACCATAGTCAAGTGCACTAAGTTCGAACGTATACATGGTAACTGACCATGCTACATGGGACCAGATGTCTGTTTCAAATGTAGACAGAAGGGTCATTTTACGAAGAACTACCCACATAATGTGGAGAAGTAGTTAGAACAGAAGCCTTAGGTGAAAGAAAGGGTTTTCACCTTAAGGAGCCAAGAAGTAGCGCAATCATCCAAAATGATTCAAGGTACGTGCTACATCTATGGATTTACTCTTATGGTGTTGTTTAACTATGGTGCTAGTCATTCCTTTATATCGGAAGAATGTATTAAGAGCTTCAGTATCCTATTTCTGAAACCCACTATGAGCTATCTGTATTAACCTCCACAAGGGAAAGTGAAACACCTACTAACTAGCATCTTATTTCATACATCTACATCATAGAATATTCCCCTTGAAAATTTTAGTATTATATTATTTTGTTTATCTTATATGTAAATTTCTAACAATGTCTACCTAGCCCATAAATTCACCTATTCACTTATATTGTTAGTTATCTTTCTTGGATAAGCATACAAATGCTTTAGGCTATTCCAGGCATTTTAAAATTTCATTTCCTTATAGGCAACTAACTAGGCATGATATCATTACTTAGAACAAAATGGCTCTCACGCCATAAAATAAAAGTGTACAGTCCATAACTTATTTTACATCACATTATGAGTTGTCTAAAAGGTACTTGGCACTCAACTAAGCCATCCCACATATATTACACAACCAGAAAATATACAATTTGCATCCATATTCAGATAAGTCAACCTTGGGACCTATGTTGCTCACTTCTTGCTAGAGTAACTGGAATGTGATTATGTGGACATAAAAAGATGAGATGACAATCTCAATAGCTAGCAAATTTTTTAGAAAAACATTATACATTCCATTCCTTAAAACACCTCAATTTATTTCACTGAAATATAACCACTAACCACACATACATACATCATCTTGGTCATACTAGATACCCATAACATTTTGGTCTACTTATCCAATGCAGTCCCATACCTGCAAAACGTTATGCACCTCCTATTATTGGCCAATACATGGAGGAAATGGGGCATACTTGGCACACCTTGGGCACCCCTTAATTCCCGAGAATGCATATGTAACATAGCTTTAGACCATCATTCATCATAGCATAATAGTTAGGCAACCAGTGAAATTGATAAATTCAAGTTCATAAATATAAAGAGTGTTTTAAGAAAAAGCTAGCAACCTCAATTCCAGTACAATCACTTCCTTTCCAAGGCTGCCAATGTTACAACCAACTACTAAAACTAAAACATATAAGAGCTTTTGGATAATGCATGCATTTGAGCACCGAAAATCATAAGTCTTTAATTTAAGAACTTCTGCTCCCCAAAACAAAACTATGATTCTGTGTAGATTTGAGGTTATTATCAAATATGATAAAAGTCCTCTAAAAATTCTAAAATTTTCCATGGAGATTCCTCTACATGTCTATTTTATTTCATGGATCTCTTAGCCCTTAACTATTCTATTCACTCCAAGAAGTACCTCTATAACCCAGAACAATGTAGGTTGGTTTTAGTTCAATTTCTATTATATTTTCCATTCCTTTGGATGGGTAAAACTTCTTAAAAATTCGTGATATTTGATATAGAGCATCTTAGATATGTTATATAATCACCATAAATATTTCAAGTAAAAACTAATTTATTCATCCCCTCAATTTTATTGGGATCCTTAATTAAGATCCCTATAGCTTGCCATAAAATTTTCATAAGAAAATTCAACCTCTAACCCCTTCAGTGTTTAGTATTTCCTTCAATAGCCTAAGCTATCCAACAGATTTTTCTTAGCACTATTTCATTGCAAATAGCCTATTTGTAGGTTCTCAAAAATCACAAAATTTTTCAAAATTGATTATCAATATTTCAAGACTTTTCTCACCAAATATTAAAGAATTTAAAGGCCATTTACCCAATCAAATAGTCTAAGAACACAAGGCCTACAAATTTTAGGTGTAGGAACAATAACTTCCTGATGCATATTATGTGGTGTTTCAGCATGTTTGTTACTTAGATGGAAAAGATTGTTCCCTACCACTAGAGTTCCATGTTTTCAACTTTAACCTCTTGCATCTTATGCTCAAGAATCACCCATGCAGAACCCAAAATGAACTCAACTTACTACAAACCAACTTTCCTCAAGAGGGGAAACTCACCTTGTTCAAAAATACTCCTATGGCTCTCAAATTTAAGATTGCTTCTCCTCTTGATTTCCCTTGCAAAATTAGCTATGTTTTTGGACCAAAAAAAGGGTGAGCAAGGCTTCAAATTTTAGCATTCAACTCCCACTCTCACTACTATACGTTGAAGGAGGAAAGAAGAAGGAACTCTTTCAAGTTCTTGGCATTTTCTCCCCATTGTCTCTAAGATTTTCTCACTGCTCTTTCTTCCTCTTGTCTCTCAAATTTTCTGGATGCCTTCTCTCTTCCTTTTCTGTTGCTTTCATGAGGCAAGGGTGGTGTGAAATCTACTGCCCCATTAACCAAATGCATGCCTAGATATCATGATGCTGGCTGTTGTTTTCCCCCACTCAAGAGGCCAAAGGAATGCTACATTTTGTAGGGATTCCTTGGGTTTTGCATGGCAGGGAGGCAGGATTGTTGTTGTTCCTCCACTTAAGTGCATGCATATGTATATATATTATAATATGCATAGTGGAGGTGGGTGGAAATAGATATATATATATATATATATATATATATATATATATATATATATATATATATATATATATATATATATATATCCATACCTTGTTGAGCAACACATGAAAGAAAAAACACTTCTGCTTGCCTTAACATATGTTGCCCCACAACTTAAGTGCATTCATAAGTGCTTCTGCTTGCCTTATGGAGCAAATGACGAGGCGTGGTTCTGCTGTTCCAAGTATCAAGTTCATGCATATGTGTGTATATATATATATATATGTTGATGGCATCACGTAATGCTTCTGCTTGCTTAAATATGTTACTAATCCTAGATTAGTAGCAACATAAGGAATATATTTGTATCCTATTCCTCTCATTTATGCTCTAAATTTTTTTATATTACTTCTAACCATAAAAATGGTACCACATATTTTATAAGGACTTTATTCTTAAACAACTACACATTTTAATTCTTGTTCATATATGTCTTCTACTTATTCTTAAATTTATCTAACATTATTAGAGACTTAGGATGTTACATTTCTTTTCCCCATAAAAGAATTTTGTCCACAAAATTCAACATACCTTATTAAAACAGATATGAATAGGTCCTCTTCATTTCTTATTCTGTCTCCTAGGTTGCTTCCTCAGAGGATAGTCCCTTCCAAACTACTTTAACTAGAGGTATGTTCTTATATCTCAATTATTTAGTCTTAACGTCCATGATCCAATCTAGCCTTACAAGGTATGACAGATTATCTTGTAAATACATTGATTTGTGCTCTATGATATGTGAAGGGTCTAAGTTATACTTATTGTGCTGAGAAACATGGAATACATCATGAATCTAAGAAAGTTTTGAAGGAAGTGCAAGTTTATTAGCTACTGATCAGATCCAATCAAGAATTTAGAAAGGACCAATGTATTTGGGATTGAGGTTTTTGGTTTTCAAAGACCTCCCTACACCTGTGAACGAAGTTACCTTAACGAAAAGGTGGTTGCCTATTTCAAATTCTAAGGGCCTTCTTCTTTTATCTACATAGCTCTTTTGTCTACTTTGGGAAGGGCAGCTAGAAGTCTCACTCTAATAAGTTCAATGTACCTTGTGGTTTGATAAACCAAATTTGGGCCCAAAAGACTCCTCTCCCTTAGCTCTACCTAACACAGAGGCGACTTGCACTTTCTTCCATATAGAGCATTAAAGGGTACCATCTGGATATTGGAATGATAACTATTATTATAAGCAAATTCAGCTAAAGGTAGACACACATCCTAGTTCCCTTTCATTTCTAGCACACGCCCTTAGCATATCTTCTAAGGTTTGAATTGTTCTCTTAGTCTATCCATCAGTTTGTGGATTGTAGACTGTGCTAAACCTAAGTTTAGTACCTAACGCATCTTGAAAAGATCTCCAAAATCTAGAAGTAAACCTAGGGACTCAATTAGAAATAATATTGGTAGGTATCCCATGGAATCTAACAATTTCATGAACATACACTTGCACCAATTTGTCCAGAGAATAGGTAGACTTAATGGCTAAAAATGGGTAGACTTGGTCAGTTTATCCACGTTTACCCAAATTGCATCATAGCTAGATGATGTCCTAGGTAAATCCATGACAAAATCTATAGAGATACTATCCTATTTCCACTCAGGAATATCTAAGGGTTGGAGCAATCCCCGAGGCTCTTGGTGTTCTACCTTGACTCTTTGACACACTAAGCACTTAGACACTTAACGTGTTATGTCCATTTTCATCCCAAGTCACTAGAAACTCTTTTTTAAGTCTCGATACATCTTAGTGGCTCCAGGATGTAGGGTATATCTATAATATCCCGTAATTTTTAAATAATAATGTTTATCTATAAACAAATATACTTTTATTGTAAATGATTATGTTTTGCTAAAAGTAAATACACTTTTAATGAAAATGATTTTTGTCTTGCTTAAAATAATCATATTTGGCTTTAAATAATTTTTATTTTTATTTTTATAAATTTCTTTCTTTTAATATGCAAGAAGATATTTTATATTGTGATTTTTTTTATTAAAATTTTATCAAGAAAAATCATGATTTAAGAGTTCAACTAAAGTTTTGCAAGAATATAAATTTTTAGAAAATTTTTGGGATACTTTAAGATGAAAAATATTATTATTATTATATATATATAATAAAATATATATATATATATATATATATATATTTTAGATATTTAATTATTAAATAATAATAAGTAAAAAAAAGAAAGAAAAAGGGGGAGAGGGAGACACAATGTAAAGAAGCTAAAGGTACTACTAGATCTAGAGTGCCTACTAGCCTCTGATGTCAAAACTAAAGGTACTACTAGATTCAGGACGAAGAGTACTACGATTTTAGCTGAACAAATTTTTAAATCAGCGGCAGAATTGCCGTAAATCGAAAGTAGAAAATCTTAGAAAAATGAAAACTTTAAAACTCTTAATTAAAGATGTCAAATTAAAAATCTGACATTGTGGATGGATTTAGGAGCTAGATAAACCTTAGGATAGGAAATTTTCTGGCCATTTGACAACTTTTTGTGCATTGTAAACAGTAAATTCGGCTAGTATGAATAGTGATTTATG
The DNA here is from genome assembly GCA_037074535.1 of Gleditsia sinensis. Classification (NCBI taxonomy): domain Eukaryota; kingdom Viridiplantae; phylum Streptophyta; class Magnoliopsida; order Fabales; family Fabaceae; genus Gleditsia; species Gleditsia sinensis. The sequence goes on along the minus strand of CM073465.1, from coordinate 44,672,877 downwards.
GTGGTAAATAGTACTTTTGATCGTGAATAGTACTCATCAATTGACCAGTGTTGACCAAGCTCCCAGAGGTCAAATTTTGCGATTCTAGAGTCATTTCCTAGTTTTTTGAACCCTCCGAGTTTGATTTTGAGGACTATTTGATCAAATTTAGATTGAAAAAGTGCTTTTTAGGGCTGTCCAACCTGGAGTCTTACCTTGTTAGTAGATAATTCTTTCTAGGACTTATCCTATGCTCTTCTTAAACTTTAAATGGATAATTGATTATGTTTACAAGTTATTTTTACTTTTATATCTCTCTGAAATTGATTAAATTATCTGAATTATTACAATCTGGTATATAGTTCAAGAAGAGTATGGTTTTGAAAATGAAATTTTGAACTCATTGAATCTGTGATTTTAAATTGTATTTTTCATTATATGGTAAAGACAATATATTTTGCATGTGGCATTGATATGTAAAGCGATAAGATTGCTATAGAAATGGGCATGTATATGTGATTACCCTAATTAGAATGTTTTTGACAGAGGAATTGTATTGAGATTGAAAATTCTGTATTGTACTAAACCTCTATTTTGAACGATATGGCATATATGCAAATATGATTTTTTGTGGAGGAACTCTTTTGGAAACATTATTTTTTAATAGCAGGCGATGTTACCATGGTGCACCTTGACACCTCAGTTAGCCATGGTGCCAAGAGCAACTCTTATTTCGATTACCCCGTATAGGATGGCTCCTGTGGAGTTGAAAGAGCTTAAGAAGCAAATTGAAGACCTCCTGGAGAAGAATTTTATTCAACCCAATGTTTTGCCTTAGGGAGCCCCATTGCTGTTTGTAAAAAAGAAGGATGGAAACTTGCGATTATGCATTGACTACTAGTAGCTTAATAAAGTGACTACCAAGAATAAGTATCTGTTGCCGAAAATTGATGATTTGCTGGATCAGCTTAAGGGGGCAACTGTTTTCTCTAAAATTGATCTGAGATCAGGTTATCATCAGATTCGAGTAAAGGAGGAAGATATCCCTAAAACATCCTTTAGATCTCGATATGGGCATTATGAGTTCCTAGTCATGCTATTTGGAGTTACCAATGTTCCTACAATCTTCATGGATTACATGAATCGGATCTTTTGATCCTATTTGGATCAGTTTATGGTAGTCTTCATAGACGATATCCTCATCTACTTAAAGAGTGTGGAGGAGCATGGACGTCATCTTCGTTTAGTGCTTCAAGTTTTGAAGGAGAAGAAACTCTTTGCTAAATTGGATAAATGAAAATTTTGGATGCAAGAAGTCAAATTTCTGGGGCATGTGGTGTCAAGGATGGAGTATCTATAAATCCTAGTAAAACGGAAGCTATCCTCAAGTGGGAAAGACCAAAGTCAGTGACTGAAATTAGATTTTTTTTGGGTCTAGTAGGATATTACAGAAGGTTCATATAGGGTTTTTTTTGCAAATAGCATTACCTTTGACCAGATTGACTTGGAAAGGATGTATGATGACGGTAGAATACGAGAATAATTTTCTGGAGTTTAAGACTCGGCTTACTACATCTCCTGTCTTAATTCTCTCGGATCCCTCCAGACGTTTTAAAGTTTATACTGATATTTCTAAGAAAGGATCGGGATGTGTTTTGATGCAAGACGATAGGGTAGTGGCCTATGCCTCTAGATAGCTAAGGTCACATTAAGAAAATGACCCTACTCATGATCTAGAATTGGTTGCTATAGTGTTTGCCTTGAAGATTTGGCGGCACTATCTATATGGTGCGGTGTTTGAAGTGTATAGTGATCATAAAAGTTTGAAATATCTTTTCGTTCAGAAGGAATTGAATATGAGATAGAGAAGATGGATGGAGTTTATTGATTATTACAAATTTGAGCTAAAATACCACCCAGAAAAAGCAAACATGGTGGCAGATACATTAAGCCGAAAGTCGCTGCATTTGAGTCACATGCTAGTGAAAGAGATGAATTTGACTGAAGAATTCAAGAATTTAAGATTGTTGGTAATAACTACTCCTAGCTGTTTGCTTATTAGTGAGCTACGAGTGGAGTGTGATTTGAAAATGTAGATTAAGGAAGAACAAGTACAAGATCTTTTCCTACAGAATAAACAAAATGCACTGGGCTTCACAAAGTCAGAAGAGGGAATTATCCTCTATCGAGGAAGAGTGTGTGTGCCCTAGGGGGAGGACTTGAAGACAAAAATTTTAGAGGAAGGACATCAGAGTAAATATGCTATCCATCCGAGAGCCACAAAGATGTATCAGGATTTAAAGCAATTGTTTTGGTGGCCTAGAATGAAGAAAGATATAACAGAATACGTAGCAAAATGCTTGACTAGTCAGAAAGTTAAGATCGAACATCAGAGGCCTTTTGGGACATTACAGTCCTTGGAAATTCCTGAATGGAAATGGGATGGCATTGCTATGGATTTTGTGACTGGCTTGTCCTAGACTTAGGCGGGTTATGACGCCATATGGGTAATAGTGGATAAATTGACAAAATCTGTACATTTTTTACCTACAAGGAGTAATTACTCGCTGGACAAGCTGGCACATCTGTATGTGAAAGAGGTAGTCCGATTGCATGGGATTCCAGGAATCATTGTTTCTGATCGAGATCCTAGATTCACTTCTAGATTATGGAAAGCACTACATGAAGCTTTCTGTAACAACTTTTTTTTTATTTTTATTATACAATATAGAGTTCACATACACATTACTAATCAAAATGTACGTACAACATATCAAACACATAAAGATCTATAGCTTATTTATTCTGGTTGACCAATTCTGGAGATACAGGTGCGGGGTTGTTGGACCTTCACCTGGATCTGAGCCAACTCGACCATAAATATTTTATTTGTTTCTAGGATCTGCCCATCATACAGTAACTCAATCCAATGTGCACTAAAAGCCAGAGCCATAGAAATATCTGCATAACTAATTTTTTGAACATGACATGGAAATATAGTGAGAATTAAATCCTAATAAGTTCAACAATAAATCATCATTAATATAGCTCAACATGTCATGTTCATCTGTATAAACTACAGCAAATATCTTTGGTCACATGAATGAACTTTATCTATGCACATGAAAATCGTACAGTAATGACATGTATGACAGGATTAACTATTTTTAGAATATCATATGATGACTATCAATTTATTCTCATATCAAGCTACCCCGGTCAGGGTGAGTATTTTCTACTCTCCGGTACGGGCTTTTCTCGCTCCGTCCGACTTGGCACACTTTCTCTTTTCTCATTAACATAATCATAACCATTGGTAGGGCATCCCCTACTGGTGCACCGCACTGATTGCCATGTTGTAATAACCGTAAAATTTAACGAAAAATTAAATTAAAGAAAATTTAGAATAAAAGAGAAAATTTTGAAAATAGAGATAAGAACCGTAGAAAATATGTATATTTACTACATTGGTTAAAGAAGTACAAAGAAAATATGAGAATTTACGTTTTGGCGCGTAATTTTTATTTTTACATGATATTATTTTGCTATAAGCAATATATTTTTATTTGTTTAGAAATGATTATGATTTGCTAAAAGTAAGTGGATTTTTAAGTAAAATAATTATTATTTTGCTTAAATTAATTATATTGGCCTCTAATGAATTTTTGTTGTATTTTTAGAAATATTCTTTCTTTTATTATGTATAAAGATATTTATTTTGAGATTTGTTTTATTACGATTTTTATCAAGAAAAATCATGATTTAAGAGTTCAACTAAAGGTTTATGACAATGTAATTTTTTAGAAATTTTTGAAATATTTTAGGATGAAAAATGGAATTTATATGAATTTATATAAAAGAAAATCTTATTATTAAATTAATACATAATAATAATAATTATTTAAAAAAATAAATGAAAATGGAGTGTCGTACCGTTTACAAAATTTCGAAAGAAATCGAGAGATGAATAGTGAGTGAATAGTACTTTTAACTTTTTCTCTCGATCTGGAGTGTCTATTGGCTTCCGATCTCAAAACTGAAGGTGTTACTGGATTTAGGACGAAGAATACTACAGTTTTGACCGATCAATTTTTCAAATCAGCCGTTGAATCGCCGTAGATCTGAAGTAGAAAATCTCAAAAAAAGGTAAATTCTGAAACTTTTACTTAAAGACCTCCAATTGAAATTCTGACACTGTAGATGGATTTAGGAGTTAGATAAACCTTAGGATAGGTATATTTTCAGTCATCTAACAGCCTTTTTGTTCATCGTGAATAGTATTTTTCGGTGGGTGAATAGTATTTTCCGGTGGGTAAATAGTATTTTCCGGCAGTGAACAGTGACCAAATTCCCAAAGTTGCTTTCTTGATTTTTTGGACCCTCCGGATATGTTTTTGAGGTTTATTTGATCAAATTGAGATCAGAAAAGTACATTTTAGGGTTATCCAATCTGGGGCCCTAATCCGGTGAGTAGATGATTCTTCCTATGGCTTGTCCTATACTCTTCTTGATATTTGAGCATGTATATGATTATGTTTATGAGATATTTATACTTTGATATGTTTCTGAAATGCATTAAAATGATCTGAATTTCTTATAATTTGAAATATGATTCAAGAAGAGTATAGTATTTGAAAATAGATTTCTGAACTCATGATGTATCTGATTTCACATGTATTTCTCATTAAATGATAAAGTGAATATTTATGCATATGGCATTATTTATAAAGCTATATGTTTGCCTCAGATATAGGCATGTATACATGATTCCCCTGAATGGGAAGTTTTGACAGATAAATATACAGAGACTAAAAGTCTGCATTATATTGAAAATTATATACTGAATTATATGTCATATGTGCATATGATATTGATTTATACAGTGATATGTTTGCCTCGGATATGGGCATATATACGTGATTCCCTTGATTGGGAAGTTTTGACAGAGGAATATACTGAGAATGAAAATGCTGTATTATAATAGTACATTTGATTTGATTAATATAGAATATATAAAATTATAGTTTTATGGAGGAATCCTATTGGAAACACTGTCTGTTAACAGCAGGTGATGTTAGCCCTGGTGCGCACCTTGATTGCCTCAGCTAGTAGGGGAGGTGGTGCTAGCCTCGTGTGAGGGCCAATACACAGGAGATTATATGTGAAGGAGAGTGGAATGCTTCCTATATATGGGCGAGATGCCAATTATATGAGATGTTATTTGCCTTCCCTTGCTGTGTGCTTGGGAAAGACCCATACAGAGTCCCTTTGCGTGTCCTCTTGAATGGTAGTAGGGCAAACCTCAGCGGGATGCTGAGTTTAGGCAAATCCTATACCACCAAAGTATGGAAGGGGTTAAACTCTGATATGGTGGTTCTGATAAGGGATCCTTCGAATATTTTATGAGAAATGTTTTGATGCATAACATGATTTGGTTAATGATTTTACAGTATTGAGTATGATTTTGAACTTGATATGAGCATTATTTATACAGTACCACATACGGTTTGAAAGAACTGATTATGATTGTTGAACAGAGAATATTTGAAAATGTGGGTCTCATGTGGATGTACTTCTGAAATGTAATTTTTGATGATATAAATTTTATTATATGAGTACATCCATATGTTGACCTAAGAGGTCATAGGAGGTATTATCTGCTCACTGAGTTGTAAAACTCACTATACGTGGTTGACATATTTTTCAGATAAAGACCCAGAGTTTGGTCCCGCAGCTTCTTGATCGACTAGGTGTCGTACTTCTATGGTGAGTCTAAATTGTTTCTTGGCTTTCAGTGTTTAAAAGTGTAATATTATTGTACTCTAGAGTTGCTTTGAACGCCACAGGTAGGATCCCTGCTTCTGCTGTACTCTGATGTATATGTACTTGATTTGTATATGGTAATTGTATGGGAAAACTTATATGTAACTGTTTCCTGGATAAAGGATTGGAATATTCATGTTTATAGAAAATATATGTTTATGATATACGTGTTTTCCGTGACCTAAAATTAAGAGCGTGACACATGTGACCGTGCTCATTTCTTTTCTTTTCACAATAATAGCCAAAAATATGATTTCAATAACAAGTATGTTCATCAAAATATAATTATTACAAAAAATATTAGTATTCATGTCATGAACATAACCATTTCAAATATCACTTTATAAAATATTTCCATGTCAAAATTTTACACTTAAGATGGTAAGAAATTCATGCAATGGCAATGGCTATGGCATATACTAGTCATTTATTATTTTCAATAATAAGATTCTTCTTCTTTTTTAAATATTATTTTTATTTCATTATTTTCTTGATGTAGGTTTTCATCCTATCTGACCTTCTCTTACTAACCAGAGCATAACTCCCCCATTTTAACTCGGATTTTGGTGATCTTGGTGTCAATTTAAAGACAAAACAATTATCTAAAACTCTTATGTTGAACAGTTTAACGAACGATTAAGTAGGCCTCCTAGCAATCATATGAATAATCATTAAGAAGGAGAACAGATGAATAATCAATACTCAAATCAAATTGAAATAATAAAATCAAATCCAAATCTCACAATGCATGAAGATCCCTTAAGGTTTCAACCTACCTCAACCAACTAAAAAGAACTAGCCACGCAGGGCCATAAGAAAATCTAAAGAAAAATTGAAGAATGTAACTAAGAATTTGGATGAAGAATTGAATCCATTATCTGCTTGCTTTCCTCCCTTTTTATAGATTAACTCCTCCTAATCGAAGTAGGAGGAAAAGGAAAAGGAGATTTGTATTTTGAAAATTATGATGATATGTTCTTAAGATAAAGGACAAGGTCCATTTGATTTAGGGATTCATTTCCATTTTCTTTTGTCTTAAACAAGTAAGATAGGTTTGCCTTTTTAGTTGACAACTTTCTAGCCCTTGAATCTCCATTATTTGGTTGATATTATTTGTGTGGGATATGAATGTTTTGTCCTAATACGATGTATTATCATACCACTTGTTAAAATTATGAGTGTAGGATATAGATGTTTTTGTCCTAAAGCCTTGTATTATCATGCCACTTGCCAAAATGATGAATGTAGAATCACACCACTTGCTAAATTTTTGTCTTAATGCCATGTAACCTAATCTTTATTATTATTACATTATTATATCATCACCTAATTTATTTTATTTTATTTTTTCTCTTGGATTTGGGCTTATTCCTACCCATTATGGGCTTATTCCTACCTATTTTCTTTTCTTTGGATAAAATTCTACCTTTCTTGGAGGGCTTGGTCACATTTTCATAATTTTTGGGCTATTGGTCCAATTACTATATCCCAGTCCTAGTCTATGTTTTATTTCTTGCTTAGGTTATCCAATGGGCTTGCTAGAAACTTATGTGAAGTGGAAAAACTCTATATGAAGTGTCCATAGGTAAAAGCCCAATGTATGGGTAAAGATTTTAAACTTAGTAACTCTAGTTCTTGAATTAGGAAAAATTACCCTAATCCAATGTTCTTGAAATTTTTAGACCTTTACTTGTTTCTAAAAATTTACCTTCCTTATCCAAGAATTTTGCATCTCTTTAGTATGTTATTTCTAAATTTTTTTTTCTATTAGGTTTTCCGTTTTTATTTGTTCTCTTAATGTTTGAAACATTTTCTAAGCATATACATAAGGTGAAGAATATCTAAGGATTATATTTCCTTATATATCTAAAATATTGTCTAATAAATTTTATTTTCTTAATTAAATATTTTTGTACTTTTATCAATAAAAGAAACGAAATTAGGGATGTTACAAAATTCATTACCGATTCTTTCCAGAATTTTAAGAACAGAAACTTAAAATTTTGCCACCCATAGCTATACCTATGCAAAACTAGCTACACCAGCTCAAGTATTCAAACATACATAATATGTAACATATTAAAGCAACATCCATGACCAATCATCAAAGTTATAAGGTAAAAATCCCACAAAGATGTTGCAAATTTCAAAACTTTTCTTCAAAAAGAAATATTGTTAAACTTACCTTGAGCACTTAGTCCTCTAGACTTGTCCTTCCTCTTTCTTCCTTTCTTCCTCTCCTTTCCTCACTCTACCTTGCCTCTATTTTTTTCTCTCCCTCACTTGTACAAAATTCTAATGTTATAAGGGTGGGTTTTGCTTAAATAGACTATAAAATAATTCACCTTTCATGATCATGAGTCTACCTTATCACAATTAGGATGCACTTGGTTGATTTTTTAGAAATCAAACAACTCATGTTCTTGTCTTCCTCTTCCTTAGTCAAGATATGCATAGGAAAAGGATATTTGTATTTTGAAAATTATGATAATATGTTTTTAAGATAAGGGACAAGGTCCCTTTGATTTAGGGATTCATTTCCTTTTTCTTTTGTCTTAATCAACGATGATAAGTTTTCCTTTTTAAGTGGAAAATTTCAAACCCTTGAATCTTCCTTGCTTAGCTAAAATTATTTGTGTAGGATAAGGATGTTTTGTCATAATGTTATGTATTATTAACCACTTACTAAAATTATGAGTGTAAGATATAGATGTTTTGTCCTAATGCAATGTATTATCATACCACTTGCTAAATTTTTGTCTTAATGCCATGTCACCTAATCTTGATTACACCATTATTTCATCACTTTACTTTTATTTTTCCTCTTGGGTTTGGGCTCATTATTGCCAATTTTCTTTTCTTTGGTTAAAATTCTACCTTTCATAATGGGCTTGGTCACATTTTCATGATTTTTGGGCTACCGGTCGAATTTCTATATCCTAGTCCAAGTCTATATTTTATTTCTTCCTTGGGCTATCCTATTGGCTTGCTAAAAATTCATGTGAAGTAGAAAAACTCTATATGAAGTGTCCATTGGTGAAAGCCCAATTTATAGGTGGAGATACTAAACTTAGTAACTTTAGCTCTTAAATTAGGAAAAATTACCCTAATCCAATCTTCTTGAAATTTTAAGACCTTTACTTACTTCATAAAAAATAATTTCACCTTTCTTTAATATGTTTATTTCTAATATTTCCTCTTAGGTTTTCTCTCTTTACCTATTCCATTAACGTTAGAACATTTCTATGCACACACGTAAGATGAAGAATTTCTAAGGATTATATTTTCTTAGATATTTAAAAGTTGCCTATTAAATTTTATTTCCTTAATTAAATATTTATGTATCTTTATTAATAAAAGAAACAAAATTAAGGATGTTACACTTTCGGTTCTAAATTACGATTTAGTACTGCATATCATCCACAAACAGATGGTCAGATTGAAAGGTCGATACAGACAATAGAAGACATGTTGAGAGCATGCACCCTAGATCAAGGAAAAGATTGGGATAAGTATCTCCCTCTAGTAGAGTTTGCTTACAACAACAGTTGCCATGCGAGTATTGGGATGGCACCATATGAAGCTCTGTATGGAAGAAAATGTAAATCGCCTCTGTGTTGGTATTAAGTGGGTAAGAGAAAGTTGTTGGGTCCAGAGTTAGTCTAGCATACTACGGAGCAAATATGAATTATACAAGATAGAATGTAGACTACCCAGAGTCTTTAGAAAAGTTATTATGATCGGAGAAAGAAGCTGATAAAAGGGAAATTTAAGTACCTAAGGATTATATTTTATCCTCTAATTCATAGAAAACTTGTGGTTATTTCCATGCTTTTGGTTATACTTTGCTCTGGATACTGTTTTGGTTTGTTTTATGTTTGTAGGTTAGAAAAAGAGGTCAAGAAGCAAGAGAATACACTCATGAGAAGTGCCATATGGACTTGGAACAAGATGAGGAAGAAGTAAAAAGGCAACCCTAAAGAAATTGGCAAGAAAAGAGCCTGGCAGCCTCAATCACGACCAGGCCGTGCTCTATTCAGAAATTAGATAAAAGCCCCAGAATCCAGCCCGAAGCATGGCAAGGCTGTGTCTTGGAACACGACCGTGCTTCGTGTCTGTACACACCGTATTTTTTAGGGTTTTGAGTAGCCAAAGTGATATATATTGATGGGGAAACGTAGCCAAAGGCATCCAAACGCATTCAGACATTCTTTTACTCAGTTTTAGGTTCAGGAAACACCATAAGATTAGGTTTAGAGTAGGATTAATGTTTAATTCATGTTTTTAGAGTAAAAGTTACAGCAATTCAAGTTTGTATTTTATCAATACATTCTTCATCTAGGTTCTATCTTTCTATCTCTACACTCATCTATACTTCTACTCTTTCTCTTGGTTTGTATTGAATAGATTTACTTAATGAATTGGATTATGCTTTTGATTTATCTGTCTATCATGTTTTAGTAGATTTGATCTAGGGTTTCGGTAAACCCACTTATGATGTGATGATAGATTGTGCTAATTGAATTGTTGGAACTCTAATTGTGTTATCCATGGTTAATTAGGATTAGCTATTATGCATTGATTATATGAGTTAATGGATGTCTGGCCAACATTTTATCACCTCTTAGGATATTAATTGATGAACTGAAAGGTGAAGATTAATACTAGAACCTAATAGTTAATTAGGAATATCTTAATCACGAAAGTAGTTTAAGGTTTTCTAGGAATGAATCAATTAGTGGGCACGAGAAAACCGATTAATTGTATTCCATGGTTGGCATAGAACTTAATGGACTTAGGTTGAACTAAGAACCACGAAAGTAGGCAATTGGATTAACCTAGATACGATTAGTAACGCTTGAAAGAGGTTGCTAGTTAATTAAGGCTAAACCATCCCCAATAACCTAGATAATTGCAATTAAAGGTACATGTTGAATGTTGAATATCATAAGTGTGGTGAACCCAAACCCTAGGCTTTCTTTAATTGAATTCTTAATTTACTTAATTGTGACAAACTCTTTATCGAATCAGATTGATTTAAATAGCATACTTCATATAATTCTAGTAATTGACATTGTTCTTTGTGGGATATGACCCGTACTCGCCGGACTAGCTACAGTTACGCCGTACGCTTACGGTTAATCATAAAATAGACACAACAAGTTTTTGGTGCCATTGCCAAGGAACAATAGTCAATATTAGATATTTTGCAAAATAGCTAGACTAGATCACTTTCTTTTTATTTTTCTGCATAATTTTCTTTTACTGATTTTTGTTCCTTTTTCTTCTTTCATAGATGTGTAGCTATTTTATGCAAAGAGGCCTCAAACTCTTTGCTGAATTTGACCTAGAGATTAAGCGCACCCTACGGAGAAGAAGAAGAATACAGCAATAAGAGAATTCTGCACCTACCATGGTGGAGAGAGATAACCGATCTCTTAAGGATTTTACCGCCCCAAATACTCATGGCTTGAATCCAAGTATCGTCAAACCAGTTCTTGAGGCCAACAACTTTAAGCTAAAGCCTTCTCTTTTGCAGATGGTTCAGCAGAATTAATTTGGAAGGTCACCTACTGAAGACTGAAATCTCCATCTTTCAGTCTTTCTGGAGTATTGTCACACTTTAAAGCTTAATGGAGTATCCTCAGATGCTATTAGAATGAGATTGTTCCCATTTTCTCTGAGGGACAAGGCCCGTGCATGGTTGCATTCCCTGTCATCAGGGTCCATCACTACATGGAAGTAGCTTTATCAAGCTTTCTTGGCCAAATACTTCCCACCAAGCAAGACTGCCCATCTTAGAAATCAGATTACTACCTTTGCTTAGAAAGATGGGAGTCATTATATAACGCTTGAGCGAGATTTAAAGAACTCCTCAGAATATGCCCACACCATGGGTTGGAGAAATGGCTAATAGTTCATATATTCTACAATGGACTGATTTACAGTACCCGAATGTCTGTGGATGCTGTAGCTAGAGGAGCTTTGATGAATAAAATAGTAGATGAGGCATATGAGCTGATTGAAGATATGGCTCAAAATCACTACTCTTGGTCTAGTGAGAGGCAGCCAAGAAAACCATCAAGTATGTATGAAGTTGATGCATTTAACCATCTAACTTCTAAAGTTTATGCCTTGTTTCAGAAATTAGATAAGTTAAGCATCAACAATGTTGGTTCTTCTTCATCATCTTCTGTTTGTGAGATATGTGGATGCATTGGTCACATGGCCAATAAATGCTATCTTGGGAACTTTGCACCTCAGGATTGTGAGCAGGTAAGTTTTGTGAACAACAATCAAAGAAACAATCCGTACAACAACACATATAACCCAAGCTGGAGGAATCACTCAAATCGCTCTTACAAGCCAAATGCAAATCAACAGCAGTACCCCAGGGGTGACGGCCAGGGATGGGCAGTAGGATAGCTTTATGTGTATAGCTAATTTCAGTAATGTAAATGGGCTAACCTCATTGTTTTGATGTAACCCCACGGTACTTTGCCTTTTGTGATGTATGCTCAATACCTCAGGTTACATATGTATGTATATATGCTGCTAAACTCTGATGTATATAAATTTTGGATGTATGTATATACAAGTTGCCTAGCTTATGATATAACTCTGATCTCTTGCACATATAAAAAAAACAGGCGTTACACATATGATTTCAAATATATGAATGTGATTTGAATTGATAATATTTGAAATACAGGTCCCATATGGATGTATCTCTGAACTCTAATTTTCTATATGATAAATTTTAAAATATGAGTACATCCATATGTTGACCTAAGAGGTTATAGGAAGTATTATCTTCTCATTAAGTGTGGATAAGAAGGTCATTTGACGAGGAATTTTCCATAATTACAAAATTTGAGTCAAGCATCAGTACAACAAGCTTCACCCCCTACATTTGCACCAACACGACTAGCAAGAACAACTTCAATTCAAACAAGTAATAGTGGTACTAGTAAAGGATCAGGAAGTTTAGGCCGAGAACAAACCCGAGTTTTTGCCCAGACACGACAGGATGCTCAGGTCACAAATGCAGTTATGATAGGTACATTATTAGTATGTTCCCAAAGAGCATATGTACTGTTTGATCCTGGTTCTACTTATTCTTATATATCACCCTACTTTGCTAAGAAATTGGGTAGAGATCCTACTAGTTTACATTGTTCTTTTATGGTTGTTACTCTAATGGAAGAATTCTTACTGGTAAATGATGTGTATAAATTGTGTGAGATTTCGATAGAAGATAAGGAGACTCTTGTAGTTTTGATAGTTCTAGATATGGTAAACTTTGATGTGAAACTGTGAATGGATTGGTTGTCATCATGCCATGTCATTCTAGACTGTCACCTTAAGGTGATTAAGTTTAATATTCTCAGAGAATCTTCTTTCTTAATACAAGGACATCATAGTGTGGTACCCTATAATTTAATCTCTATTTTAACAGCTCATAACTATTTCAAAAAGAATGCTTGGGGTATTTTGTAGTGGTCAAAGATGTTGATATAAAGTACACCAACGTAGAGTAGGTTCTAGTGGTTAGGGAATTTTTTGATGTGTTTCTTGAGGAATTCCTAGGGTTACCCCCAGAACGAGAAATTGAGTTTGGTATTGATTTACTTTTGGGAAACCAACCAGTGTCTATACCTCCATATAGAATGGCACCGAATGAACTTAAAGAATAGAAAAATTAGTTACAAGACTTGTTGGACAAGGGATTTATTCGCCCTAGCACTTCTCCTTGGGGTGCTCCAGTCCTATTTGTGAAAAATAAAGATGGATCATTATGACTGTGTATTGATTACAAACATTTGAATAAGGTGACAGTATGTAATAAGTATTCATTACCTCGTATAGATGATTTATTTGATCAGTTACAAGGTGCCCAATGTTTTTTGAAAATTGATTTGAAATCTGGGTATCATCAATTGATGATAAGGAAGGAGGACATTCTGAAAACTACTTTTAAGACTGAGTATGGGCACTATGAATTTTTAGTAATGCCATTTGGTTTAACGAATGCCCCAGCTACATTCATGGATTTAATGAGTAGATTATTTAAACCTTTCTTGGATCAGTTTGTTATTGTATTTATAGATGATATCTTGGTATATTCAAGGAGTTTAGAGGAGCATGAGTGACATTTAAGGATAGCTTTGCAAACCCTAAAAGAACACCAAATGTAAGCTAAGTTTTTGAAATGTGAATTTTGGCTTAGTAGTGTTACTTTCTTAGGGAATGTGGTTACCAAGGATGGTATTCAAGTTTATCCTAAAAAGGTAGAAGTGGTGCAACAATGGCCAGACCTTACCACAATTATAGAGATTCATAGTTTTTTTGGTTTAGTAGGCTATTACCGTAGATTCGTTAAAGATTTTTCAAGAATAGCTGTTCTTTTGACAAGGTTGACGAGGAAAGGAATAAAGTTTGACTGGTCAGATGAATGTGAAAGAAGTTTTTAGAAAGTCAAGGAATATTTGACTACGACACCAATACTGTCTATTCTTTCAGGTACCGAAGGATACATGGTATACTGTGATGCATCGAGAATTGGATTACGGTGTGTGTTGATGCAACATGGTTGAGTCATTGCATATGCATCCAGGCAGCATAAGTGGTGCGCACTGTCGCAGGCACGCCCAAATTAAAACCTTACCTCAACACTAACCTGTAGTAGTGGGAGTAAGGGTCGTTCCCACAGAGACTGGAATTACCTTATGTGATTCAGAAAGGGGGGATTGAGAGTCGCAATTAAAATTAAGTAAACAATAGCAAAAATAATTGAGAGAAAGTGATTAATGAGAAAAGCGTTGGTTTCGGTCGATATTCACCATCAAGGGATTGCATTGATCATTGACAAAATTATCAATCTTAAACCAAATATCTATCATTGGGATTCTATCCCAGTTCCTCCTTAAGCCTAGTAAATTAATGACAATCGCACTAATTATACTCTAATTAACGAGCAATCCTTTAGCACATCGGTAAAGCATAACTTATTAACCGCATGAAGAACAAGAGAAACTAATAGAGCTAAACGAATACAAGCACATCGGTTATATTCAATTTATTTGATATTCATCATAGGGTTAACGATTTATAATCCAAAATCCTTAATCCTATTTGCTTCACGAATCAAGTAATAAAAGCTTTGTTCAAAACCTAATTCAGCAGCTACACATACAATATACTAGTAGGCCTCATAGCAATCACATGCATAATATTAAGAAAACAAGAACAGATGAATAAACAATACCCGGTTAAGATTGAATGCAATGAAATCAAATCCGTATCTCACAATGACATCAAATCCCTTGAGGTTTCAATCTCCCTCAACCAACTAAAGAAAATTAGCCGCGCAGGGCCATAGAAAACTAAACAAGAAGTAAAGAAAAGAGTTGAGAACTTGAATGAATTCTTTGCTGAATGAATCGATCCCTTCTCTGCTTACTTTCCTCCCTTTTTATCAATTAAACCCTCCTACTCGAAGTAGGAAAGTTTTTAGGTCAAATCTCCATCAATTGGGCTTCAAATCAGGCGAAAAAAACCTAAAATCACGACTTCTGGAGCGGCGGCGCTGTGGCGCATAAGTTCAGCGTCGCGGCGCTGCGAAACTTCATCCACAGGGTGCCGCGGCGCACCCTTGCAGCGCTGCGGCGCTCGTGGTTCTGGGGCAAGGGCGCCGCGGCGCCAATAACCAGCACCGCGGCGCCTAGAAAACGCCAGATGTTGCCAAAGTGCCGAACACGAAAGTTGTAGCTCTATGTTGTTTCTTTCCATAGCCGCTGGAATCAGCTCAATCGGAGCTTAAATGAGTGAGATATGCTTCCATTAGTGACGAAAGGTCAGAAATCAGCATTTTTCATGATTTTCTTCTATTTTTCTCTTCTTTTCTTCTTTATTATTCCTAAAAACATAAAACACACAATTTAATTAAAACCTATCTATTTATCATTTAAATAAAATAAAAAGAAACATAAAATATGCTAAATACATGCTTAATTTAAAGCATGTCAAATACCCCCACACTTGCTCTTTTGCTTGTCCTCAAGCAAATTAAACCATGTGAACAATATTCAATAAATAAGGTAAGTGAAAGTCTTACCAATATATTGCCTCATAGTGAAAATTGAATGCTCTTAAAGAAATTTCAGAAAATTTAATGACTATGTGCAATATTCAATTTAAATGCAATTCAGAATTCATTTTTCTAGAGCCCTGAGTGTGTGTGTGTTTTGAGCAGTTCAATCATCTTTCATTCAAATGAGTTTATATATCTCAAGAAATCAAGTATGGATCTCCTCGTAGGATTTCCATAAGCTTATTTTTCCTGCTGCTCTCCACTAATGTAGGTCAAAACTACTTTTAGGATCAAAAGGACTTTATTTAGCTTGTAATGTGGCCAAGGTGAAGGGTGGGACAAAGGATATCAATGTAGGATCAGTCACCCAGCACCACATGATTAAAATTGATCTCTTGAGCTCTTTGCTTTCCTCCAATAATTTTGGGAAGATTTTCTCCCCACACTACTTTTCCTGCTTCAATCCATCATTGTCCTCTTTTTCTTTCACCCACAACATTTGTTCTTATATATATATATAATTTTTTTCTTTTTCTTTTTCTTTTGAAAATTTCTTTTCTTTTCCTTGCTCCACCCTTCCACCCTTTTTGTAAATAAAGCAATACAATACAAATATTCATCAAAATAATCATGGAGTGAGTGAATAGGGTAAAGAAAAAAAATAAGGATATACAAACTTTGGCTTATGGCTCAGTTATGGTTTTCAGAAGGAAAAGTTCATTAAGCTCAAAATAAAGGAACTAGTGTTATTTTATTACTTAGGTTAGGCTTGAAAGGCTCAATCTATCAAATAATGCCTAAATCATCTCCTAATTAATAGTATTAACCTAGGATTTCGCCTCAAGCATCATTCAAATAAGTTCTAGAATCCTTTATGAGATCATAAAAAATTTCTTTAAGTTGTATAAACTTTCTTTAAATAAAAGATAAATTAAATACTCAAAGTTGTTGTGCAAAATAGATTCAGGATTCTAGAAAATGGATAATAAATTGCAAAAAAAAAAAATTAAAATTACACATAATTATGATTTTCCTACGTTTCTTAGGAGCTATTAGCAATTTAAACATTTATATCATTGGCTATTGGTTTCACTAACACAAACCCATAAATTGAAATTTTGTTCACATGCTCACCTCATGACAGGAATAAAAGGGCACACATCATAGAATTATAGTAATGCATCAAAGTAGAAAAGTGCACAAGTGTATGAGTTATTATACAGTCATCCAGCTGAATCATAAAGTGACCCCCCACACTTAAAAACATACATTGTCCCCAATGTAAGAATATCAAAGAAAAAACACAATAGAGACAAGTAATAAAATAAGGAGGGGTCCAGGGAAACTTCCCTGATCAAGTGTCACCATTCATCGCATCATGCTCGGTGTCAGGCCGAAAGGGTGGTTCAGGAGGCGCCGGGAATGCAATTGGAAGGTTCAGGGCATGGGCTAGCTGACTGAAGCAGGCATGATTATGTTGTGTAATAGAGTGCTGGTAGAGGGCCAGATCGTGCAGTTGGTGGCTCAGATACTCTGTGCGCTGCCATAAATCTTCAATGGTATGCTGGGATGGTGGTGGAGCTGAACTGCTGCCTAGTCCCTCTGTAGGGATTGGCTGAATCCCTAACTCCTCCTCTGCTGCTTCTTCATGGCCCTTGTACTTTTGGATATCTGTAGAGGAAATAGGCTTCATAGGGTGAATGAGAGCCTTAGTGGAATCCCAGCTGACTCCCGCCTGCTGACATAGACCAGTAATTAAACTGGGAGCAAAGAGGGATCCGCCTCTAGTATTAATACAGCCGAGCATCTGCCTATGAATAATTTTGCCTACATCAATAGAAAGGCCCTTTAGTATCGCATAGAGCAGAATGGCCCTGTCCCTCCTGACTTGACTCACATTGAAGCTGGGCATGAGTCGTGCTGACACAAAATAATACCATGCTTTAGCCAACTTATTCATATCAGCCCTAGCAAAGTACAACAGTTGGCCATGGCTATCCAATTTCTAGGAGGCCCCTCTATGGCAAAGAGTGCCTATGACGTCTTCAAAGTCAATAAATGATTGAAGAAGAGCAGTATATTCATCATCCTCAATGTCAGGTAGGGAATAGAATTCATTGATGGCATGCGGAGAAAATGGTACCCTCTTGCCTCGAACCCGTGCATGATGATGTTCATGAACTGTAGCATTGGAATAGAACTCCTGGACCACGGGGATAACTCCTGGCTCTGGGTTCCTGCAAAAAATCTCCCAGTGCCTATAGAGGATATTGTCTCTGAGAGGTAGCCCTTCGGTGATCAGAAATCCACGTTCTAGAACAATAGGTTTATGTACCACCACTTTGATGTGGTGTTGATAAACCGGTTCAGTCACAAATGCCACAGTGTCGAATGCTGGAGGGTCCTCAGCTCTGTTCTTCCTCTTTGAAATACTCAATTTAGAAGTTTTTTTGGAGCCATTAGTTGAAAAAATTCACTAGGGCCTTTTACCGAACACCTTGTGGGCGCTTGTAAAATTTAGAAGAATGAGTGGTGAATTTTCAACTAGATCTCCCAAACTCAGGACAAACCAGTAGCAATCAAGTATAAGGATCAATTGCAGCCAGAAAGAGGAAGAGAACTGTACCCAAATTGCCTTGAATGGTGGCTGGGAATTGCAAGCTCAAGAATACCTTAGAACCCTAGAAAAGTGTCTTTGAATTCGACTCAATTGCTGATATGAGGTGTATAATCCTGCAAAAGTAGATGAAAAATCAAGTTATGCAAGCAATATAATCGAATGGGAGGTGAGTATGGGTGATTGGAGGCAAGAAAAGGGATTTGGGGGTGAGAGAGAGCAAAAACCGCGGGTAGTAGAAGAGGTTCTCGCGAACCTCTTATAGAGAGCGTCGCGGCGCTCTCTGCTGAAACGCGGAGCGCCGCAGCGCTATCTTGAGCGCCGCGGCGCTCGCCCAGCCTGGGCGATGGGCGCCGCGGCACTCTTGTGAAGCGCCGCGGCGCTTGTGAGCGTCCATAGCTTTTTTTTTTTACAACATTAAAATTATGAAAAAGAAAAATAAGAAGAAGAATAATAGATGTTGGGTTGCCTCCCAACCAGCGCCTTTGTTTAACGTCGTTGGCTCGACAAAAATTCTGAGAAAATCATGTAGGTTCTTGAAGAGTTATCCATTGTGCTTCCTCTTGCTGAAATCCTTCATAGTAAGGTTTGAGTCTATGTCCATTGACTTTGAAGCTATTCTGGTTGTCCATGCTCTTTATTTCAACTTTACCATGAGGAAAAACATCAGTAACAATAAATGGTCCCTCCCATCTAGAACGAAATTTACCTGGAAACAATCGGAGCCTGGAATTGTAGAGGAGAACTTTCTGTCCTTTGCTAAACTCCTTACGTGAAATCATGCGATCGTGTAGGAGTTTAGTTTTGGCCTTATAAATATTTGCGTTGTCATAGGCCTCGTTTCTAATTTCCTCTAATTCCTGAAGCTGTAATTTCCTGTATTCTCCACTTTCTTCCAAATTCATGTTAAATTTCTTTATAGCCCAAAATGCTTTGTGTTCCAATTCAACTGGAAGATGGCAAGTTTTACCAAATACTAACCTGTATGGAGACATACCAATTGGGGTCTTATAGGCTATCCTGTATGCCCACAGAGCATCATCTAATCTGAGACTCCAATCCCTGCGGTTGGGATTTATTGTCTTACTGATAATATTTTTGATTTCTCTGTTGGATACTTCAGCTTGCCCATTGGTCTGCGGATGGTATGCAGTTGACAATTTATGAGTGACATTGTATTTCTTTAGTAGGGCTTCGATAGTCCTATTGCAAAAATGCGTTCCCCTGTCACTTATCAAAGCTCTTGGAATCCCAAATCTGGAGAAGATATGAGATTTAATGAAATTTGCAACCACTTTAGAATCATCAGTCCTAGTGGGTTTAGCTTCTACCCACTTTGAAACATAATCCACAGCCAACAAAATATAATTATATCCAGATGACAAAGGAAAAGGTCCCATGAAATCAATGCCCCAAACATAAAAAATTTCACAAAATAATACTGGTGTTTGAGGCATCTCATTTTTCCTGGAGATATTACCTGTTTTCTGACAGTTTGTACATGACTTACAAAATTTATATGAATCTTTGAATATGGTAGGCCAGTAAAAACCGCAGTCTAAAACTTTCTTTGCTGTCCTTTTTGCTCCAAAATGTCCACCACATGCATAAGAATGGCAGAAGGTTATAATGGATAAAATTTCAGCATCATGGATGCACCTTCTGATAATTTGATCTGAGCATTGCTTCCACAGGTAAGGATCGTCCCATATGTAGTATTTGGCGTCACTCTTGATCTTATTTTTGGCTGCCCTGGTCAAATGAGGAGGTAACTGATTAGTAACCAAATAATTTACAATATTCGCATACCATGGCATATGAATTGAAATTGAAAATAAATTTTCATCTGGGAATGATTCTTCAATTTTCAATTTTTCCTCCACATGTGTCAGGCGGCTTAGGTGATCTGCTACATTGTTTTCAGACCCTTTCTTGTCTCTAATCTCTAAATCAAATTCTGTAAGTAGTAGCACCCATCTGATTATCCTAGGTTTAGCCTCCTTTTTCATCACCAAATATCTCAAAGCTGCATGATCAGTAAAAACAATAATTTTAGTACATATTAAATATGATCTAAATTTTTCTAAAGCAAAGACTACAGCTAAGAGTTCTTTTTCAGTGGTGGTATAGTTCTTCTGGGCATAATTCAGTATTCTGGAGGCATAATATATCACATGGGATGTGTTTCCAATCCTTTGGCCCAGTACTGCTCCAACTGCATGATCACTGGCATCACACATAATTTCAAAAGGAATGTTCCAGTCTGGTGCTTGAATTATTGGAGCTGAAATCAAGGACTCCTTCAATTTGTCAAAAGCTTCCCTGCATTCTTCATCAAATTCAAAAGAGACATCTTTCTGAAGCAATTTGCACATAGGTGCTGCTTTCTTAGAAAAGTCCTTTATGAATCTCCTATAAAAACCTGCATGGCCAAGAAAAGAACGAACTTCCCGCACATAAGTGGGATAAGGTAGAGTTTGTATAATACCAATTTTTGCTTTATCTACCTCTATTCCCCTTTTTGAGACAACATGACCTAAAACTATACCTTGTTCAACCATAAAATGACACTTTTCAGAATTTAAAACAAGGTTAGTTTCTTGACATCTTTTCAAAATTAGTGACAGGTTATGCAAACACTCATCAAATGAATCCCCATAAACTGAGAAATCATCCATAAATACCTCAATGAATTTCTTAAGATAATCTGAGAATATGCTCACCATACACCTTTGAAAAGTAGCAGGGGCGTTACAAAGCCCAAACGGCATGCGCCTATATGCGAATATCCCAAATGGACAAGTGAAAGTTGTCTTTTCCTGGTCTTCAGGAGCAATTGCAATTTGAAAATAGCCTGAATAACCATCAAGAAAACAATAGTAAGGTTTACCAGATAACCATTCAAGCATTTGATCAATAAAAGGTAAAGGAAAGTGGTCTTTTCGTGTTACAGAATTTAGTTTTCTGTAATCTATACAAACCCTCCACCCATTTTGAATCCGGGTGGGTACCAATTCCTCATTTTGATTTTTCACCACAGTTATGCCTGTTTTCTTTGGGACCACCTGCACTGGGCTAACCCAATAACTGTCTGAAATAGGGTATATTACCCCAACCTCCAACAGTTTAAGAATTTCTTTCTTTACCACCTCCATCATAGGTGGATTTAGCCTTCTTTGGGGCTGTCTAGATGGTTTAGCTCCTTCTTCCATTAATATTCTGTGCATGCATGTGGAAGGGCTTATTCCCTTAAGATCAGCTATCGTCCATCCTATTGCAGTTTTGTGCTTTTTCAGAACTTGAATTAATTTCTCCTCTTGATCAACTTCAAGCTTGTTGGAGATAATCACAGGAAGTGTTTCTCCTTCTCCCAAAAATACATATTTGAGGTGATCAGGAAGAGGCTTTAATTCAGGGGTAGGAGCCTGCACAACAGAAGGTAAAAGAGTGGTATTAGAAATTGGTAATTCCATATAAGCAACATTACCTGTTGGTGGTCCTTCTGAAAAATCATTAAGTGCAGCCAATTCCTCTTTTGTTTCTCCATCTAAATTTGTCTCACCATCATCTTCTTCTATGGATTTGCTCACAATTACTTCAAATTTGTCTTTTCCATCTAATTCAAATATGTCATGTGCCAAAGAATCAAAGACATCAATAGAGTAAACAGGGGTATCATCACCTGGGTATTTCATGGCTTCATACATATTAAATTTAATTACTTCACCATCAAATTCCATAGTGAGTGTGCCATTGTGAACATCTATCCTTGTTTTAGAGGTTTTTAAAAATGGTCTCCCTAACAATATTGGAGATGTAAAATCCCCATTTTCCATGTCAAGAACATAAAAATCTGCAGGGAAAACCAAATCATCTACCTGTACCAAGACATCCTCAATTACTCCCTTAGGGTATGCATTGGACCTGTCAGCTAACTGAATTACCACATTAGTAGAGTTCAATGGTCCTAATTTCAAGGAAGTATATATAGAATATGGCATGACATTTATGGAAGCTCCCAAATCTAACATGGCTTTTTCAACATGAGTATCCCCAATTTTACAAGGAATAGTAAACATACCTGGATCCTTGCATTTAGTGGGGAGTTTAGTTTGAATCATAGCTAAAACATTCTGACTCATTTGAACCTTCTCACATCCCTTCAATTTTTGCTTTCTTTTCTGGGTACATAGTTCTTTCAAAAACTTTGCATATCTTGGTACCTGTTTAATAGCATCTAAAAGGGGAATATTAATTTCACACTTTCTGAAGGTTTCATATAATTCAGAAGTTTTTTCATGCAACCTGTCTTCTTTAAGAGCTTCTGGAAAAGGAGGCACAACTTCATAATTTAAATTAGAAGGAGACTTACCTGTAGGTGCTTCATTCTCCTTAATTGATTTTTCAGTTTTCTTAGGAGAAGAGGGTGCTGGTGGGCTTTCAATCTCCTTACCATTCCTTAACACAATTGCACTAGCATTCTTTCTGGGATTCACCACAGTTTGTGAAGGTAGCTTACCTGATTCTTGAGCATCTAACCGATTGACTGTGGTTGCTATTTGGCCTATCTGAGTTGTCAAGTTCTGAATGCTAGCTCTCGTCTCTTGCTAAAATTGTTGAAAGTTATGTGCAAGAGACTTGACAACATCTTCCAACGGATTACTTACCTGTTGATCTTGGGATGCATTCTGTCTGGGATAATAGGCTTGCTGATTTTGTTGAAAATTTTGTCCTGCAGGCCTATTTTGTGCATTCCCATATCTGAAATTGGGATGATCCTTCCATCCAGGATTGTATGTATTAGCATATGGATCATACCTCTTTGGTTGGCCAGGAAAACCTCCTACAGCATTCGCTTGTTCTGTGGACTCTTCTTGAAGTGTAGGACACATGTCAGTTGGGTGCCCTGTGGCTGAGCATATTCCATATACTTTAACTTGCTGCAGTGTACCTGTAGCCATTTGGCGCACAAGAGAAGTAAGTTCAGATATTTGATTCTGAAGAGAAGTAGTACTTACCTCATGGGCATGCCTAATAGGAGGATCATGCCTAACGCCAAATTGTTGTGAATTAGCAGCCATATTTGAGATCAGAATTCTGGCTGCTTCAGGAGTTTTATCTACTAGTGCTCCTCCACTAGCTGCATCTATCATGCTCCTATCTCCCTGCAAAAGACCTTCATAGAAATATTGGATTAGTAGCTACTCACTAATCTGATGGTGTGGGCAGCTTGCACAAAGTTTCTTAAACCTCTCCCAATATTCATAAAGCGTTTCACCATGTAATTGCCTAATGCCGCATATCTCTTTCCTAATAATAGCGGCTCTAAATGCAGGAAAATAACGTTCTAAAAACATTCTCTTCATCTCATTCCAAGTAGTGATAGTACCAGAAGGCAAATAATACAACCAATCTTTGGGTGAATCTTTTAAGGAAAAAGGAAAAGCCCTGAGTTTTATTTGTTCCTCAGTTACTCCAGGGGGCTTCATACTGGTACATATTACATGGAACTCCTTCAAATGTTTATGCGGGTCTTCACCTGCAAGACCATGAAAACTTGGTAAGAGATGAATTAATCCAGATTTCAATTCAAAATTAACATTATCATCAAGATTAGGAAAAGTAATGCATAAGGGTTGCTGATGTAAATCAGGAGCTGCAAGCTCCTTCAGAGTAGGGTGTCTGGCCATGATCACTTCCTCCGTATCCTGATCAATGTCTTCTTGAATTCCTCTTCTGTGCCTGTATACAGATTTTCCAATATCTGGATTGAACTGTAAATCTCGAGAATTAGAAGAACGAGTTACAGGCAAAAAAAAAAATCACAAAAGTAATGACGCAGTCCCCGGCAACGGCGCCAAAATTTGGTGCGCACTGTCGCAGGCACGCCCAAATTAAAACCTTACCTCAACACTAACCTGTAGTAGTGGGAGTAAGGGTCGATCCCACAGAGACTGGAATTACCTTATGTGATTCAGAAAGGGGGGATTGAGAGTCGCAATTAAAATTAAGTAAACAATAGCAAAAATAATTGAGAGAAAGTGATTAATGAGAAAAGCGTTAGTTTCGGTCGATATTCACCATCAAGGGATTGCATTGATCATTGACAAAATTATCAATCTTAAACCAAATATTTATCATTGGGATTCTATCCCAGTTCCTCCTTAAGCCTAGTAAATTAATGACAATCGCACTAATTATACTCTAATTAACGAGCAATCCTTTAGCACATCGGTAAAGCATAACTTATTAACCGCATGAAGAACAAGAGAAACTAATAGAGCTAAACGAATACAAGCACATCGGTTATATTCAATTTAGTTGATATTCATCATAGGGTTAACGATTTATAATCCAAAATCCTTAATCCTATTTGCTTCACGAATCAAGTAATAAAAGCTTTGTTCAAAACCTAATTCAGCAGCTACACATACAATATACTAGTAGGCCTCCTAGCAATCACATGCATAATATTAAGAAAACAAGAACAGATGAATAAACAATACCCGGTTAAGATTGAATGCAATGAAATCAAATCCGTATCTCACAATGACATCAAATCCCTTGAGGTTTCAATCTCCCTCAACCAACTAAAGAAAATTAGCCGCGCAGGGCCATAGAAAACTAAACAAGAAGTAAAGAAAAGAGTTGAGAACTTGAATGAATTCTTTGCTGAATGAATCGATCCCTTCTCTGCTTACTTTCCTCCCTTTTTATCAATTAAACCCTCCTAGTCCAAGTAGGAAAGTTTTTAGGTCAAATCTCCATCAATTGGGCTTCAAATCAGGCGAAAAAAACCTAAAATCGCGACTTCCGAAGCGGCGGCGCCGCGGCGCATAAGTTCAGCGTCGCGGCGCTGCGAAACTTCATCCACAGGGTGCCGCGGCGCTCGTGGTTCTGGGGCAAGGGCGTCGCGGCGCCAATAACCAGCGCCGCGGCTCTACGAGACATCCATGACGGGCCGCCGCGGCGCTGTATTGTGAGCGCCACGGCGCCTAGAAAACGCCGGATTTTGCCAAAGTCCCGTACACGAAAGTTGTAGCTCTATGTTTCTTCTTTCCATAGCCGCTGGAATCAGCTCAATCGGAGCTTAAATGAGTGAGATATGCTTCCATTAGTGATGAAAGGTCAGAAATCAGCATTTTTCATGATTTTCTTCTATTTTTCTCTTCTTTTCTTCTTTATTATTCCTAAAAACATAAAACACACAATTTAATTAAAACCTATCTATTTATCATTTAAATAAAATAAAAAGAAACATAAAATATGCTAAATACATGCTTAATTTAAAGCATGTCATTAAGTCACATGAGCAAAATTATCCGACCCATGATTTGGAGATGGCAGCAGTGGCATTTGCTCTCAAAATTTGGAGGCATTATTTGTATGGTGAGACATTTGAAATCTATACAGATCACAAAATCCTCAAATACATTTTTCAACAAAAAGATCTTAATTTGAGACAAAGACGATGGATGAAATTACTTAAAGATTATGATTGTACAATACTATATCATCCAGGTAAGGTTAATGTAGTGGCTGATGCATTAAGTAAGAAGTCTATGAGTAGTTTGACTCATATCACAGTGGTAAGGAGGCCATTGGTTAAAGTAATGCATAATTTGGAAAGTCATGGGGTAGTATTGGAAATAAAGGAGCTTGGTATACTATTGGTCCATATACCATTTCAATCGTCTTTGATGAAGCAGGTGAAAAAGGCACAAGAAGAGTATGCCTATTTATGCAAGAAAATTGAAAAGATGAAAAATGGCAGTGATGTTGAATTTACTGTTGATTCTGAAGGAATTTTAGGATTAGGCAACCGGTTGTGTGTACCTAATAAAGAAGAACTTAAGAAAGTGATTTTAGAGAAAGCCCATAGATCTATATACAGAATTCATCCTGAGGTAACTAATGTAACAACTTTTTTTTAATTTATTATTATACAATATAGAGTTCACATATACGTCATAATCAAAATGTACGTACAACATTTCAAACACATAAATATCTACATCTTATTTATTCTGATTGACCAATTCTAGAGATACAGGTGCAGGTGGTTGTACCTTCACCGGGATCTGAGCCAACTCGCCCACAAACATTTTATTTAAGATCTGCCCATCATAGAGTAACTCGATCCAACATGCACTAAAAGCCATAGCCATAGAAAAATCTTCATAACTAATTTTCTGAACATGACATGGAAATATAGTTAGATTTAAATCCCAGTAAGTTCAACAATAAATCATCATCAATATAGCTCATCACGTCATGTTCAGCTGTATAAACTACAGAAAATATCTTCGGTCACATGAATGCATTATATCTATGCACATAAGAATCATACAGTAATGATATGTATGACATGATTAACTATTTTTAGAATATCATATAATGGCCATCAACTTATTCTTATTTCAAGCTACCCCAGTCAGGGTGAGTATTCTCTACTCTCCGGTACGGGCTTTTCTCGCTCCGTCCGACATGGCACACTTTCTCTTTCTTTTCTCATAATCATAATCATAACTGTTGGTAGGGCGTTCCCTACTGGTGCACCACACGGATTTCCATGTGACCGTGCTCTTTTCTTTTCTTTTCACAATGATAGCCAAAAATATGCTTTCAATAACAAGTATGTTCATTATACTCACATACCATAATGTTTCATCAAAATATTTCCATGTCAAAATTACACACTTAGAATGGTAAGAAGTTCATGCATTGGCAATGACTATAGCATCTTCTAGTCATTTATTATTTTTATTTATAAGATTCTTTTTTTTCAAATATTAATTTTATTCCTTTATTTTCTTGATGCAGGTTTTCATCCTATCTGACATACTCTTACTAATTAGAGTCTAACTCCCTCAATTTAACTCCGATTTAGGTGATATTGGTTTCAGCTTAAAGATACAACAATTATCTAAAACTAAGATGTTGAGTAGTTTAGGGAAAGAATAAGAAATCATAGTGATATTACTCCCTCAAAGTACAGGTTATTTCTTCTCGGGTAAGTTCTGACCTCTACCTACTAATCTGTCCATATCTCCCTAATGATAATACCAAATTGAGTGATTCTAGTGGCTAAAATTCCATGACACATATAGATATAATTTTTATGTTAATCAATTATTATAATTCTATATACAATGTTCTCAGAAATTAAAACACAGAAGCTATCCTAACATATTCATCCTTGATTATCCATTTTCAGATCTTTGCTTACTAATCAAACCATATCTACCTCATATGGACTCTCAATTGAATTATTCCAGTGGCTAAAAATCCATGAGACATAGATATACATTTGTTATGTTAACCATTTATTTTAATTCCCTATAGAATGTTCCCATAAATTAAAACACAAAAGCTATCCTAACATATTCTTCGCTGATTAACCATTTTTTGACCTTTGCTTACTAATCAAACCATATCTACCTCATATGGACTCTAAATTGAATGATTCCAATGTCTAAAACTCCGTGAGGCATAGATCTAAATTTGTTATGTTAACCATTTGTTTTAATGCCCTACAGAATGTTCCTAGCAATTAAAACACAGAAGTTATCCTAACATATTCCTCGCTTATTAACCATTTTCTGACATTTGCTTACTAGTCAGACCATATCTACCTCATATGGACTCTAAATTGAATGATTCCTGTGGCTAAAAATCTGCTAGAAATATATCTACATTTTTTATGTTAACCATTTGTTTTAATTCCTTACTAATTCTTCACATAATTTTAAAAACAGAAGCTTAAAAGTTTGCCACCCATAGCCATACCTATGCAGAACTATCTACACCAGCCTAAGTATTCAAACATACATAATATGTAACATGATATAGCAACATCCATGACCAATCATTAAAGTTCTAAAATCAAAATCTCATATAAATATTACAAATTTCAAAACTTTTCTTCAAAAAGAAATATTGTTAAACTTACCTGGACCACTTAGTTCTCTAGACTTATCCTTCCTTTTTCTTCCTTTCTTCCTTTCTTCCTATCTTCCTCTCCTTTCCTCACTCTACCTTGCTTCTATTTTTCTCTCCTTTACATGGACGAAATTCTAATGCTATAAGGGTGAGTTTTGCTTATATATACTATCAAATAATTCACCTTTCACAATCATGGGTCTACCTTATCACAATTAGGATGCACTTGGTTGAATTTTGGAAAACAAACAACTCATGTTCTTGTCTTCCTCTTCCTTAGTCTAGATATGCATAGGAAAAGGAGATTTGTATTTTGAAAATTATGATAATATGTTCTTAAGATAAGGAACAAGGTCCCTTTGATTTAGGGATTCATTTCCTTTTTCTTTTGTCTTAATCAATTATGATAGGCTTTCCTTTTTAGGTGGCAAATTTCTAACCCTTGAATCTCCATTATTTAGTTGAAATTATTTGTGTGGGATATGAATGTTTTGTCCTAATGCCATGTATTATCATACCACTTGCTAAAATTATCTATGTAGGATATAGATGTTTTGTCCTAAAGCCTTGTATTATCATACCACTTGCTAAAATTATGAGTGTAGTATATACATGTTTTTTCCTAAAGCCTTGTATTATCATACCACTTGCTAAATTTTTGTCTTAAAGTCAAGTAACCTAATCTTTATTATATTATCACATGATTTATTTTATTTTATTTTTTCTCTTGGATTTGGGCTTATTCCTACCCATTTCCTTTGCTTTAGATAAAATTCTAACTTTTTTGGAGGCTTGGACACATTTTCATAATTTTTGGGCTATCGATCCAATTTCTATATCCTAGTCCAAGTCTATGTTTTATTTCTTGCTTAGGTTATCCAATAGGCTTGCTAGAAATTTATGTGAAGTGGAAAAACTCTATATGAAGTGTCCATAGGTGAAAGCCCAATGTATGGGTGAATATGTTAAACTTAGTAACTCTAGTTCTTGAATTAGGAAAAATTACCCTAATCCAATGTTTTCTTGAAATTTTAAGACCTTTACTTGTTTCTAAAAATTTATCTACCTTACCCAAGAATTTCACATTTCTTTAGTATATTTATTTCTAATTTTTCCTCTTAGGTTTTCTCTCTTTACCTATTCCATTAATGTTAGAACATTTCTATGCATACACATAAGGTGAAGAATTTCTAAGGATTATATTTCTGTAGATATCTAAAAATTGTCTAATAAATTTTATTTCCTTAATTAAATATTTATGTACCTTTATCAATAAAAGAAACGAAATTAGGGATGTTACTTTGAATACTTTTGTACTTTTTTTAATTCATGAAATGAAATTAGGGATGTTACAACTAAAATGTATAAAGATCTAAAAGAAATCTATTGTTGGGACGGTATAAAGAAAGATATAGTTTATTATGTCTCTCAATGCTTAACTTGCCAACAGGTAAAAGCAAAACATCAAAGGCCTACAGGATTACATCAACAAATAGAGATACCTGGATGGAAATGAGAAAGAATAACTATGGATTTTGTTACAGGGCTACCACAGACACCTAAAGGGTTTGATTCAATATGTGTGATCATTGATAGGTTGACTAAATCAGCACAATTTCTACTAGTGAAAACCACATACAACATAGCTTAGTATGCAAATTTGTATTTGAATTCGATAGTGAAGCTTCATGGAGTGCTAATATCAATTATTTCTGATTAAGGACCACATTTCATAGTTCATTTTAGGAGAGCCTTCCAAGAAGCTTTTTCAATACTACTTTCCATCCTCAAATAGATGGACAGTGTGAGTGAACTATCCAAATATTAGAAGACATGCTTTGGGCATGTGTGCTAGATTTTCAAGGTAACTGGGAAAGATTCTTGCCCCTTGATGAATTTGCTTATAATAATAGCTACCAAGCCAGTATACAAATAGCCCTTTTTAAGGCATTATATGGTAGACGTTGTCGTTGGACGAAGCTAAGATTTTAGGGCTTGATTTGGTACAAGATGCACTTGAGAAGGTCAAGTTAATTAAAGAAAGGATATTAATAGCCCAAAGTAGACAGAAAGCTTATGTTGATAATAGATGTCGACTATTGGAATTTTCCATAGGTGAACATATCTTCTTGAAGATATCTCTTATGAAAGGAGTAGTAAGATTTAGGAAGAAAGGAAAGTTAAGTCCACACGGTACATAGGATTATATGAAATTCTTGATAGGATCGACCTAGCAGCTTATTGTTTGGCTTTACCACTTGAATTGGGTAATGTCCATCCAGTATTTCATGTGTCTATGCTATGAAAGTACTTACCAGATCATACGCATGTTATACAATGTCCACAGATTCAGTTACGGAAAGACTTAACTTAAGGGAAATAACCAATAGTGATAGTGAACAGACAAGTAAAGAAATTGCGTTCAAAAGAAATACCTACAGTGAAAGTGATATGGAAAAATCACTCTTCAGAGGAGGCTACTTGGGAAAAAGAATATGACATGCGTGCCAGATAACCACATCTTTTTGAATCATGAGGTTAGTTTTTATTGTAAATATGGAGATGAAATTTGGGGACCAAATTTCTTAAAGAGGGAAAATGCAATATCTCATAAATTTAAAATAATAATGTTTTGCTATAAACAAATATATTTTTATTGTAAATGATTATGTTTTGCTAAAAGTAAATACGCTTTTCATTAAAAGGATTTTTTTCTTGCTTAAAACAATTATATTTGGCTTTAAATAAATTTTAAATTTATTTTTATAAATTTATTTCTTTTAATATGCAAGAAGCTATTTTATATTGTGATTTATTTTATTAAAATTTTATCAAGAAAAATCAAGATTTAACAGTTCAACTAAAGTTTTGCAAGAATATAAATTTTTAGAAATTTTTGGGATACTTTAGGATGAAAAATAATATTATTATATATATAATAATAAAAAATAGAAATTTTAAATATTTAATTATTAAATAATAATAAGTAAAAAAAGAAAGAAAACGGGGGAGGGGGAGACGCAGTGCAAAGAAGAATCAGTAACCTTCATGAATAATGTGAATCGTGTTTTTCTCTCCTCCATGTTCTCTCTCTAGATCTGGGGTGCTTACTGACCTCTGATCTCAAAACTAAGGGTGCCACTGGATTTAAGATGAAGAGTACTATGATTTTGGCTGAACAAATTTTCAAATCAACCGCAGATTGGAAGTAGAAAATCTTAAAAAATGGTAAACTCTAAAACTCTTATTTAATGACTTTAAATTGAAAATCTGACACTGTAGATGGATTCAGGAGCTAGATAAACTTTAGGATATAATATTTTTTGGCTATTTGAAAAAATTTTGTTCGTCGTGAACAGTAAAATTGGTCGGTTTGAATAGTGATTTCTGGCGGTGAATAGTATTTTTGACCGTGAATGTACCTATCAGTTGACCAATGTTGACCAAACTCCCGGAGGCCAAATTTTGCTTTTCTGGAGTCATTTTCTAGGTTTTTGGACCCTCCATACTCGAATTTAAGGTTTATTTAGTCAAATTTAGATTGAAAAATTGTATTTTAGGGCTGCCCAACCTAGAGCCTTACCTTGTGAGTAGATAATTCTTTTTATGACTTACCCTATACTCTTCTTGAACTTTAAATGAATAATTGATTATGTTTACAAGTTATTTATACTTTTATATGTCTCTGAAATTGATTAAATTATCTGAATTGTTACAATCTGGTATATAGTTCAAGAAGAGTATGGTTTTGAAAATGGATTTTTGAATTCATTGAATATGTGATTTTAAATTTTAGTTCTCATAATATGGTAAAGGAAATATATTTTGCATGGGGCATTGATATGTAAAGCTATAAGATTGCCTTAGAAACGGGCATGTATATCTGATTGGGAATTTTGACAGATGAATTGTACTAAGATTGAAAATTCTATATTATACTAAACCTCTGTTTTGAACAATATCGCATATATGCAAATATAATTTTTTTGTGGAGGAATCTTTTTAGAAACACTATTTCCTAACAACAGGTGATGTTAGCTCTGGTGCACCTTGTCACCTCAGCTAGCAGGGGTGGTGCTAGCCTCGTGTAACGGCCAACACACGGGATATGATATGTGAAGAAAAGTGGGATGCCTTCTATTTGGACAAGATGGTAACTATATGATATGTGATTTTCCTTCCCTTGCTATGTGCTTGGGAAATTGCCCATATTAGAGTCCCTTCACGTGTCCTCTTAAATGGTGGTAGGGCAAACCTTAACTAGGATGCTAAGTATAGGCAAATCCTACACTAGCAAAGTGCGAAAGGCCTTAAACTCTGATATGGTACTTCTGATATGAGATCTTCTAAACGTTTTTCATGAGAAATATTTTGATGCATAATAATATTTGATTAATAATCATATTGTATTGCATATGATTTCAGATATATGAATGTGAATTGAATTAGAATATTTGAAATACAAGTTCCACATGGATGTACCTCTAAACTTTAATTTTCTATGTGATAAATTTTAACATATGAGTATATTCATATGTTGACCTAAGAGGTCATAGGAAGTATTATCTACTCACTGAGTTTTCAAACTCACTACATGATATTTATACATTTTTTAGATAAAAGTACAGAATTTGGTCTTTTCCCTTCAAATAGGTGATCAGTTAGGCGACCTAATCATTGGTGAGCCTATTTGTTTCCAAGGCTCATAGATTTTTTGGTAATATTGTATTTGTACTCTAGAGTATGCTCTGAACGCCAGAGGCAAGATCCCTGCTTTGTTGTACTTTGATGTTTATTGACTTGGTATGTATATTGTGTATACATAGGAATACCTATATATAAAGGAGTTTGTATCATCCTTAATTTCGTTTCTTTTATTAATAAAGGTACATAAATATAAAATGTAACATCCCTAATTTCGTTTCTTTTATTAATAAATATACATAAATATTTAATTAAGAAAATAAAATTTATTAGACAATTTTTAGATATCTAAGGAAATATAATCCTTAGAAATTCTTCACCTTATGTGTATGCATAGAAAATGTTTCTAACATTAAGGGAACAATTAAAGAGAGAAAACCTAATAGGAAAAATTAGAAATAACAAACTAAAGAGAGGCGAAATTCTTTGGTAAGGAAGATAATTTTTTTTGTGAAGTAAGTACAGGTCTTAAAATTTTAAGAAGATTGGATTAGGGTAATTTTTCCTAATTCAAGAGTTAGAAATTTCTAAGTTTAACATCTCCACCCATAAATTGAGCTTTCCCCTATAGACACCTCATATAGAGTTTTTTCACTTCACATAAGTTTTTAGCAAGCCCATTGCATAGCCCAAGCAAGAAATAAACCATAGACTTGGACTAGAATATAGAAGTTGGACTGATAGCCCAAAAATTATGAAAATGTGACCAAGCCCTTCATGAAAGGTAGAATTTTAGCCAAAGCAAAGGAAATGGGTAAGAATGAGCCCAAATCCAAGAGGGAAAAAATAAGAATCATGTGAGGAAATAGTAGTGCAATAATAATCAAGATTATGTCACATGGCATTAAGACAAAACATCTATATCCTACATTCATAATTTTAATAAGTGGATAATAATACATAGCATTATGACAAAACATTCTTATCCTACACAAATAATTTCAGCCAAGCAAGGGAGAACCAATGACTAAAAATTTGCCACTTAGAAAGGTAATCCTATCATACTTGATTAAGACAAAAGAAAAATAAAAT
Source organism: Gleditsia sinensis (assembly GCA_037074535.1). Taxonomy (NCBI): domain Eukaryota; kingdom Viridiplantae; phylum Streptophyta; class Magnoliopsida; order Fabales; family Fabaceae; genus Gleditsia; species Gleditsia sinensis. The sequence goes on along the minus strand of CM073465.1, from coordinate 44,638,687 downwards.
GAATCCCTAAATCAAAGGGACCTTCTCCCTTGTCTTAAGAAAATATTACCATAATTTTGAAAATACAAATCTTCTTTTGCTATGCATATCTTGACTAAGGAAGAGGAAGACAAGAATATGAGTTGTTTTTCCCCAAAAAATAACCAAGTGCATCCTAATTGTGATAAGGTAAACCCATAATCATGAAAGGTGAACCACTTGGTAGTTTATTTAAGCAAAACCCACCCCTATAACATTATAATTTCATCCATGTGAGGGGGAGGAAAAATAGAAGCAAGGTAGAGTGAGGAAATGAGAGAAATAGAGGAGAAGAAAGGAAGGAAGAAGAAGAAGTCTAGAGGACTAAGTATTTAAGGTCAGTTAGCTTAATCTCCACTTGAATCGATCTTTCTTCTTCATCCTTGGGGTTCAAAAACTCACCCTCCTTCTCTTATTTAAGATGCTAGAGAAGTTAAGGGAAGGGAGGAATTTTGCTACTTCCTTCAAGAGGAAACAAGAAAAAGAACTCACTAAGTGAGCTAGGGAGATCTTTAGGTAGGTTTAACAATATCTCTTTTTAAGGAAAAGCTTTGAAATTTGTAACATTTATATGTGATTTTGTTCTTAGAACTTTGATGAAATTTACAATATTTGCTACTTTGATGATTGGTCATGTATGTTGCTATATCTTGTTAAATTTTATTTTGCAAATGATGGATGTTTTGGACATTACGGTTGGTGTGGAAAGTTTTGCATAGGTATGGCTATGGGTGGTAAAATTTTATGATTTTTATGCTGCTATTTTGTATATTTAAATGTGGTGAAAAATTGATGGACTATGATTAGATGGAAAGAAAATGGAAGATGATGTAATATATTGATGAACTAAAATCTTACGAAAAGATTGGTTAAGAAACAGGATTTCGGGGTAACTAGGGAAGCTTCTATTTTTGAAATTCTGGGAAGAATCAGTTAGAAATTAAAAAAAATGGTTAACATGAAAAATGTAGATCTATTTTTCACAAAATTTTACCCACTAGAATCACTTAATTTGGAGTGCAGATAAGGGAGATATTAATCGATATGTAAATAGTGGTTAGAAAATGGTTAACCAAGGAAGAATCTGTCAGGTATGCTTCTATGTTTGAATTTCTGGGATAAATCTGTAGGGAATTAAAAGAAATTCTTAACATGAAAAATGTAGATCTATGTCTCACAGAATTTGATCCACTAGGATCATTCAAATTGGAATCAATATGAGGGAGATATGGTCAGATTAGTAAACATAGATCAGAAAGTAGCAAACCTGGGAAGAATCTATTAAGTATGCTTTTGTGCTTGAATTTCTGGTCTAAATATGTAGGGAGTTTGGAGTCCATATGAGAGAGATATGGATGATTAATGAGTAGAGGTCAAAATCAGTCTATAATCCAGGGTGGTAAATGTAAGCATTTTGGTTTTCGATTTTCTGGGAGTAATTAATAAGGAATATAAAGAAATGAAAAACATGAATGCTGTATATAAATGTCTTATAGTTTTATAGGCTTTGGAATCATCTCAATTTGAGTTTGTATGAGGAAGATATGGCCCGATTTGTAAGTAGAGGTTTGAACCTACTTAAGAAGAAATAATATTAAATTTGAGGGAGTAGTAACACCATGATTACTTAAGATTTCACTAAAATGTTCAACATACAGGTTTTAGAGGATTGTCTTATCTTTCAATTGACACCAAGATCACCTCAATCGGATTTAAAATGAGAGTGTTATGCTCTGTTTAGTGAAGAGAGGATAATAATATTTAAAAAAGAAGAAGAATCTTATAAATGAAAATAATAAATGACTAGTGTATGCCATAGACATTGCTGTTGCATAAACTCCTTACTATCTTAAGTGTGTAATTTTGATAGAGAAACATTTTATAAAGTGATATTTGAAACAATTATGTTTATGGTGTGATTACCAATGATTTTTGATAATGATTATATTTTGATGAAAAATTATGGTAGAGAAATCATACTATTGGCTATTAATGTGAAAGGAAAAGAAATGAGCACGGTCACATGGCAGCCCGTGTGGTGCACCAATAGGGGATGGCCTACCAAAGGCTTTGATTATGTTAATGAGAAAAAAAGTGTGCCATGTCAGACGAAGCGAGAAAATCCCGTATCGAAGAGCAGAAAGTACTCATCCTGACAGGGGTAGCTTGATATGAAATTAAGTTGATAGCCATCATATGATATTCTAAAAATAGTTATTCATGCCATACATGTCATAACTGTACGATTTTCATGTGCATAGATAAAGTGCATTCATGTGACCTAAAGATAATTGTTGTAGCTTATACAGATGAACATGACATGACAAGCATTATTGATAATGATTTATTGTTGAATCTACTTAGATTTATTTCTCACTATATTTTCATATCATGCTCAGAAAACTAAATTATTCAGATATTCTCTATGACCAACTTTTAGTGTACGTTGAGTCAAGTTGGCTAAGATCCTGGTGAAGGTGCAACCACCCGCACCTGTATCTCCAGAACAGGTCAATATGGATAAATAAAATATAGAATTATATGTGTTTGATTTTTGTACATATGTTTTGATTAATAATGTGTACGTGAATCCAAAATTGTATAAGTGTTAATGGTATTTCTTAAACCTTATTAATGTTTGGTTAATTTGATTGAATGTTATTATGAGTTAAATAGTTAAAAGTAAGAAGGTAATGACTTCATAGAATTTTAGAAATATACATATAAGTATATAGGTAAAAAAAATGGAGTTGTTACATAATTGGTATTAAAGCAGGTCAATCCTAGATGGCCAGTGGGTGGATGGTTATCTAAATCGATCTTATAGTGTCCTGAGTATGTTGTGGTTGTGCTGTGTAGGGAATCAGTGATTTCATATAGGTAAGAAATTACTAGTGTTTCCTATCTATATGCCGAGGTTGTGTTATGACTGCTGTTAAATACTTTTGAAACTAACTATTGGGCTTGATGACCTCAATAGCAACATAACTTTGTTTTTGACACAGTAGGAAATGGAACCACCAAGGAGGAATCCAGCAAAAAATGCAAAGAAAACCCTGCACAACCTTGCCACGAAAATTCGAGACCAAGTCACGACCACCAACCAAATTCTACAATAGCTCCAGAATGCTAATAACCCGAATGGTGAGAATGGTGTTAATAACTAGATGGCAGGGAATGATAACAGCATATTTGAGTTCCTAAGGACTAGGCCACCTCATTTTCAAGGCGGCTTTGACCCAATTTTAATTGAAAGGTGGATAAGGGAACTGGAGAAAAACTTTGAAGTGATGGGTTGTACTGAGGAGCAGCAAGTTATCTTTACTGTATATATGTTGAAAGATGAAGCAGAATATTGGTGGAGTGGAACTAGAGAACTTTTAGCTCACTAGGGATGGCAGATCACCTAACAGGTGTTCAAAGACACCTTTTTGGAAAAGTACTTCCCAAGTATTGTGCGGGCAAAGAAGGAGATTTAATTTCTTAAACTCAGGCAAGGCAGCGTGACCATAGACCAATACATCGCGAGGTTTAAGGAGTTGTCTAAGTTCTCCTCTTACCTACGATTTAACCTTGATAAAGTATGGAAGGTTGTTAAATTTGAAGCGGGATTGGACCCGGAGATAAGGAATGCTGTTGTAGCTAGGAGATTAGGGAGTTTGTACCTTTAATAAATAAATTCAGACTCTTGGAGAAGAGCTTGAGGGCAGTGAAGGATGAGAAACAAAGACAGAACTTTTGGAAAAGGAAGAATGGGCAACAAAACTCTGGTAGAAATGTCAGAAGAAAAAGACAGGGTACTGGCAAGAGGCCAATGACTGCAAGTCTCCAACCTTTCCAACAAAACTTCTCCACAGTCAAGTGTACTAAGTGCGGGCGTATGCATGGTAACCAGCCATGCTACATAGGATCAGATGTTTGCTTCAAATACAGACAAAAAGGTCATTTTACAAAGAACTGCCCAAAGAATATGAAGAAGCAACCGGAACCAAGACCTTAGGTGAAAGGAAGGGTTTTCACCCTAAGTGGCCAAAAGGTAGCTCAATCCTCTGAAATGATTCAAGGTACATGCTACATCTATGAATTTTCTCTTATGTTGTTGTTTGACTCTTGTGGTAGTCATTCATTTATATCGAAAGAATGTATTAGGGAGCTTCAATATCCTATTTTTGAAACCTCTTACGAATTATCTGTAGTAACCCCTATGGGGGAAAGGGTCTTAATTTCCTCAATATGAAAAGACAGTCAGGTCACCATTTAGGAGAAATTTTTTTTTGTAGACCTCGTCTGTTTACCTTTAAAAGGTATTAATGTCATTCTAATGTTAGACTGGTTGTCTAGAAATCAGGTCTTGCTCAATTATTGCAACAAGATCGTTGAATTTCTACCTCTTACTTCAGAAGAGGAGATGTAGTTATTGATGCTTAATTCCAATCAAGTTAATAGGGAGTTGAATAATGGAGTACTTGGATACATTCTCTTGCACTTATCAAATCTAGAAGTCAAACCGAAGCTTGATGAAATCCCAATAGCCAACAAGTTTCCTAAAGTATTTCTATCAAACATTCCAAGCTTTCCTCCCAAGAGAAAGATAGAGTTCTCTATTGATCTCCTACTTGAGACAATGCCTATTTCTATTTAACCTTATAGAATGGCCTCAAAGGAACTATAGGAACTTAAGAAACAGTTGGAAGAATTGTTAGATAAGAAATTCATTAGACCAAGTGTATTACCTTAGAGAGCTCTTGTATTTTTTGTTAAGAAGAAAGACGGGAGCTTGATAATATGCATAGATTACAGACAGCTGAATAAGGTGACTATCAAAAATAATTATCCTCTCCCTAGGATAGATGATTTATTAGATCAATTGAAGGGAGCCTCCATCTTTTCTAAAATTGACCTGAGATCGGGATACCATCAGATTAGGATCAAGGAGGAGGATGTACCAAAAATAGGATGCAGGACTAGGTACGGGCACTATGAGTTTCTCGTAATGCCCTTCGGGTTGACAATTTCACCTACAATTTTCATGGATTACATGAATTTCATTTTTTGACCTTACCTAGATTAATTTATGGTTGTATTCATTGATGACATCTTGATATATTCTAAGAGTGAGAAAGAACATGAACAACATCTCTGAATCATGCTGCAAGTGCTAAAAGAGAAAAGGTTGTATGCCAAATTGGAGAAGTGTGGATTTTGGCTGTCAGAGGTAAAATTTCTTAGACATGTCATTTTCAATAAAGGACCAAAGACAGTTACAGAAGTCAGAAGTTTCTTGGGTTTAGTAGGATTCTATAGGAGGTTTATACAAAACTTCTCTCGTATAGCCTTGCCATTGACTAAATTAACTAGGAAGTGAAGTCCTTTCAAATGGACTAATCAATGTGAAGCTAGTTTCTAGGAGCTTAAGACAAGCTTGACCACTTCTCCTATTTTAATTATTTTAGACCCCACAAGACATTTTGAAGTGTATAGTGACACTTCAAAGAAAGGGCTAGGGTGTGTGCTAATGCAAGACAAGAGAGTAGTTGCTTACACCTCTAGGAAACTAAGACCCCATGAAGGAAATTATCCAACCCATGATCTTGAATTGATAGCGGTGGTGTTTGCCTTAAAGATTTGGTGACACTATTTCTATGGTGCAACATTTGAAGTACACTATTTGTACGGTGCAACATTTGGAGTTTGACGAAGGAGACCATGTATTTCTTAAACTTTCTCAGACTACTGGAGTTGGTAGATTTCTCAAAACTAGAAAGCTAAGTCCGCGATTTTTGGAACCCTACCAAATTCTGAAGAAATTGGGGATGTCAGCATATTAAGTTACCCTCCCAACTAATTTGTCCAACCTGCATAATGTTTTTCATGTACCACAGCTGCAGAAGTATCTTCCAAATTCTTCATATGTAATACGGGATGAACCAATCCAAATAAAGGAGAACATGACATACCAACTAGTACCAACATCTATATAGGACACCGACGTGAAGCAATTGAGAAATAAAACCATTCCTTTGGTTAAGGTGTTATGGGAAGGTTTGATTTCGGAAGAAGCAACTTAGGAGCTGGAAGAAGTCATGAGGAAGAAACATCCGCAATTGTTCTTATTAGGTAATTTCTAAAATTTTGAGGACAAAATTTCTTTTTGGGGGAGAGAAATGTAACATCCCAATTTTGGTTTCTTCTATTAATAAAGGTACATAAATATAAAATGTAACATCCCTAATTTTTTTCTTTTATTAACAAAGGTACATAAATATTTAATTAAGGAAATGAAATTTATTCGACAATTTTTAGATATCTAAGGAAATATAATCCTTAGAAATTACTTTACGTGTATTCATAGAAAATGTTTCTAACATTAAGGGAAAAAGTAAAGAGAGAAAACCTAATAGGAAAAATTAGAAATAATATACTAAAGAGAGACAAAATTGTTTGGTAAGGAAGATAATTTTTTTTTGAAGTAAGTAAAGGTCTTAAAAGTTTAAGAAGATTGGATTAGGGTAATTTTTCCTAATTCAAGAGTTAGAAATTTCTAAGTTTAACATCTACCCATAAATTGGTCTTTCACCTATGGACAACTCATATAGAGTTTTTTCACTTAACATAAGTTTCTAGCAAGCCCATTGGATAGCCCAAGCAAGAAATAAAACATGGACTTGGACTAGGATATAGAAGTTGGACCGACTGCCTAAAAATTATGAAAATATGACCAAGCCCTCCATGAAAGGAAGAATTTTAGCCAAAGCAAAGGAAATGGGTAAGAATGAGCTCAAATCCAAGAGGGGAAAAATAAGAATCATGTGATGAAATAGTAGTGTATTAATAATCAAAATTAGGTAACATGGCATTAAGACAAAATATCTATATCCTACATTCATAATTTCAACAAGTAGGTAATAATACATGGCATTAGGACAAAACATCTATATCCTACATTCATAATTTCAACAAGTGGATAATAATACATATCATTATGACAAAACATCCTTATTCTACAAAATTAATTTTAGCCAAGGAAGGGAGATCCAATGGCTGAAAATTTGCCACTTAGAAAGGCAAACCTATCATACTTGATTAAGATAAAAGAAAAAGGAAATGAATCCCTAAATCAAAGGGACCTTGCCCCTTGTCTTAAGAACATATTATCATAATTTTCAAAATACAATTCTCCTTTTGCTATGCATATCTTGACTAAGGAAGAGGAAGACAAGAACATGAGTTGTTTTTTCCTAAAAAACAACCATGTGCGTCCTAATTGTGATAAGGTAGACCCATGATCATGAAAGGTGAACCACTTGATAGTATATTTAAGCAAAACCCACCCCTATAACATTATAATTTTGTTCAAGTGAGGGAGAGGTAAAATAGAAGCAAGGTAGAGTGAGGAAAGGAGAGAAAGAGAGGAGAAGAAAGGAAGGAAGAAGAATAAGTCTAGATGACTAAATATTCAAGGTTAGTTAGATTAATCTCCACTTGAATCCATCTTTCTTCTTCTTCCTTGGGGTTCAAAAACTCACCCTCCTTCTCTTATTTAAGATACTAGAAAAGTTAAGGGAAGGGAGGAATTTTGCTACTTCCTTCAAGAGGAAACAAGAAAAAGAATTCACTAAGTGAGTTAGGGAGATCTTTAGGTAGGTTTAACAATATCTCTTTTTGAAGAAAAGCTTTGAAATTTGTAACATATATATGGGATTTTGATCTTAGAACTTTGATGAAATTTACAATATTTGCTACTTTGATGATTGGTGCGAATTATCGCAGTTACACCCAAATTAATACCTTACCTCTCAACTAACTTGTAGTAGTAAGAGTAAGGGTCGATCCCACAGAGACTAGTCTTACCTTATGTGATTGAGAAATGGGGGGATTGATAATCGCAATTAAAGTAAAGTAAACAATAATGAAATTAATTAAGAGAGTGATTATTAAGATAGACGTTGGTTTTGGTTGATATCCACCATCAAAGGATTGCATTGATCGTTGACAACATAATCAATATGTAATTGAATATATATCATTGGGTTTCTAACCCTGTTCCTCCTTAAGTCTAGTAAATTAATGACAATCGCACCAATTAAACCCTAATTAACAAGCAATCCTTTAGCATATCGGTAAAGCATAGCTTATTAACCGCATAAAGAACTAGAGAAACTGAAAGAGCTAAACAAATATAAACACATTGGCTATATCTAATTTAGTTAATTATTCATCATAGGTTCAATGATTTATAATCCAAAATCCTCAAACCTATTTGCCTCATGAATCATAGAATTGAAGACTTTGTTCAAAACATAATTCAGCTGTAGATTAAGATAGACAATATACTAGTAGGCCTCGCTAGCAATCATATGAATAATCATTGAGAAGAAGAGCAGATGAATAATCAATACTCAATTAAGATTGAAATAATAAAATCAAATCCAATTCTCACAATGCATGAAAATCCCTTGAGGTTTCAATCTACCTCTACCAACTAAAAGTAACTAGCCAGCAGGGCCATAAGAAACTCTAAAGAAGAATTGAAGAAGATAATTAATAACTTGGATCATCTCTAATGCTTCCTCTCTTCCCTTTTTATAGATTGGCTTCTCCTCATTGGTGTAAAACTTTTTTGAGGTCAAATTTTGGCCTGTTGGATTTCAATTAGAGTTCAAAAAACCTAAAAATTGCGAATTCAACAATCTAGTACGGTGGCGGGTGTTGCGACGTTCTGCTCAGTTGGAGATAGGGCGCCACGATGCTCATTGCTGGGCTGCTCAGCCGCCACGGTGCCCAGAAACATCAACATTCTACAGAAGTTCCAAACTCTAAAGTTGTAGCTCTATGTCTTTTCTTTCCATAGCCACTGGAATCACCTCAATTGGAGTTGAAATGAGAGAGATATGCCTCAATTAGTGTTAAAGGGTCAGAAATCAGCATTTTTCCATGATTTTATCTCTATTTTCCTCTTATTTTCTTCTTTATTCCTCCTAAAACAAAAAACACAAAACACAATTAATTCATATCTATTTTCTACTAAAATTAAATAAAAAGCAACTTAAAACATGCTAAAGACATGCTTAATTTATAGCATGTCAAATACCCCCACACTTACTCTTTTGCTTGTCCTCAAGCAAATTAATTCATGTGAACAATATTCAATATATGAGATAAGTGAAAGACTTACCAATAAATTGCCTCACAGTGAAAATTGTATGCTCTTAAAGAAGTTTCAAAAAAAATAATTATTATGTGCAATATTTAACTCAAATGCAATTTATGATTTATTTTCTAGAGCCTTGAGTGTGTGTGTGTCTTTGAGCTGTTCAACTATCTTTCACCCAACTGAGTTTATATATCTCAAGAAATTGGGTATGGACCTCGTTTTAGGATTTCCATATGCTTATTTTTCATGCTACTCTTCACTAATGTAAGCTAAAACTACTTTTTAGGATCAAAAGGACTTTAATCAGCTTGTAATGTGGCTAAGTTATAGGGTAAGACAAAAGATATAAATTTAGTCTTGATCACCCAATACCACATGATTAATTATACTTCACTTGAGCTTTCTCATGTTTGGAAAAATTTTCCCCCACACTTATTCCTTTATTTTACTGAATTCATCACCATTAAATTTTTTTTTCACTACTTAGACTTTCATATGTATTTTTGGACTTTTTCTTTCTTTTGTTCTTGCTCCACCCTTCCACCCTTTTATTAATATAGCTCTACGAAACAAGAATTTCAAAATTAAATTATGGGATGAGTGAGTCAGGGAAAACAATTAAAGGGATTAAGCATAAAATTTGGTCTTGGCTCTGTAGTAGGTATGAAAAAAAACGGAATATATTAATTAAGCTTAAAATACAGGTGCTAAGGAATTTTATTACTTGGTTTGACTTGAAAAGCTCAATCTCATCAAATAATGTCTAAATCATCTCCTAATTAATAGTATCAGCCTAAGATTTCTTCTCAAGTAGCAACTAAATAAGTTCTAGAAAATTGATGAGATCATAAAATATTTTGAGTTATGTAAACTTTTTTCTAAGTAAAAGATAAATTAAATACTTAAAGTTGTTGTGCAAAATAGTTTCAAGATCCTAAAAAATAAATAATAATAAATTGCATGAAAATTAAAATTACACATAATCATAATTTTCCTACGTTTCTTAAGAGCTATTAGCAATTTAAACATTTATATCATTGGCTATTGGTTTGACTAACACAAACTCAAATATAGAAATAAGTTCACATACTCAACCCCTTCAATAACTGGAATTAAAAGTGCATAAATCATAGAAGCAGAGTAAATAGCGCAAGTATATGAGTTATTATACAATCATCCAGTTGAATCATAAAGCAACCACCCCCACACTTAAGAGTTTACATTGTCCTCAATGTAGGAAAAGCATAAAATAAGAGAGAAAAGTAATAAAAGGAGGAGGGTTCAGTGAAACTTACCTGACTAGTTATCACCATCCATCTTATCCTGCTCAGGTGCAGGCCTAAAAAGCGGCTCAGGAGGTGCTGGGAATGCTATAGGAAGGTTCAGGGCATGGGCCAGCTAGCTGAAGCAAGCATTGTTGTGCTGTGCTATGGAGTATTGGTAGAGAGCTAAGTCATTCATCTGATGGGTGAGGACCACTGTTCGCTCCCATAGATCTTTAATAGTATGCTGGGCTAGTGGTGGAGCTGAACTGCTACCAGGTTCCTCTGTAATCATAGGCTGAATGTCTAACTCCTCCTCTGCTGCTTCCTCCTACCCCTTATATTTCTAAATGTTTGCATAGGAAATAGGTCTCATTGGTTGAATGAGAGCCTTAGTAGAATCCCAGCTGACTCCAGCCTTCCCACATAGACCAGTGATTAAACTGGGGGAAAAGAAGGATCCGCTTCTAGAACGAATACAGCCAAGAATTTGTATGTGGATGAGTTTTCCCACGTTAATGGAAAAACCCTTCAGTATAGCAAAAATCAGAATGGCTCTGTACCCCTTAAGCTAACTCATGTTCAAGCTAGGCATGAATCGTGCTGCAACGAAATAGTGCCAAGTTTTAGCTACTTTATTCATGTCTGCCCTGACAAAATACACTGGCTGCCCATTGATATCCAACTTCCAAGAAGCCCTTCTGTAGCAAAGAGTGGATATAATATCTTCAAAGTCTATGTCTGATTGAAGAATGAAGGCAGAGTACTCATCATCTTCCATGTCAGGTGGAGAGTAGAATTCATTGATAGCATAAGGATTGAAATTCACTATTTTGCCTCTAACCCGTGCTTTGTGGCGTTCATGAACTGTAGCATTGGAGTAAAACTCCTGTACCATGGGAACGACCCCTGGTTCTGGTTTCCTACAGAAAATTTCCCAATGCTTATATAGGATATTGTCTCTATGAGGTAGCCCAATGGTAACAACAAATCCTCGTTCTGTAATGATGGGTTTATGCACCACCACTTTGATATGGTGTTGATAAACCTCTTCAGTCACAAACGCCATGCCATCAAATGCTAGGGAATCCTCTGCTCTATTCTTTCTCTTTGAGAGTGCCAACTTTGATGTTTTTGGAGCCATTGGACTTAAAAAATTCACTGGGGAGTTTTACCGAACACTTGGTGTGCGCTCTTAAAATCCAGGCAGAATGGGTGGCAAATTCCCAACTTGGAGTCCAAATTAAGTGCAACCAAGCAACAATTGAGTATGGAGATCAATCTACAGCAGAAAGAGGAAGAAAATCGTACCTAATTGAGCTTGATTTGTGGCTAGAAAATGCAAGATCACACTTGCCTTAGAACCTTAGAAAATTTCCATTGAATTTAACCTAAATGCTGAAAGAGCTATTTAATCCTACAAAAGAAGATGAAAAATTATTTAATTCAAGTAAGGAAACATAATTGGAGGTTAGTGTAGTTGATTGGAGGTAAGAAATTGTATTCGGGGTTGAAGGGGATGCAAAAATAGGTATGGAGGAAGAAGAGACCCGCGGCTTCTTATAGAGAGCACCGCAGCGCTCGGTTTGAGTGCCGCGGCGCTTGTGCGTCCATAGGCTGCAATTTTTTATTATAAAAGAAAGTAAAATGCGAAAAAGAAGAAGAAAATATGTTGTTGGGTTGCCTCCCAACCAGCACCTTTGTTTAATGTTGTTGGATCGACAAAAATTCATGAACTCAAGGAGGATCGTGAAGAGTTATCCATTGTAGTTCCTCTTGCTGAAGTCCTTCATAAAATGGTTTAAACTTGTGCCCATTCCATCCTATTGCAGATTTGTACTCATGAATTGATTTTTCCTCCTTATTAGCTTTATGCTTGCTGGAAATTTTATCAGGGGGTATTTATACTTTCCCCAAAAACACATATTAGAGAGGATCAGGAAGGGGCTTCAATTCAGGAGTAGGAACTTGCACAACAAAAGGTAAAAGAGTAGTATTAGTAAGTGGTAATTCTATGTAAGCAACCTTACCTGTTAGTGGCTCTGCTGAGGAATCATTTAGTGTAGCCAAGTCCTCCTTTGTTTCTATATCTTGCTCTATCTCACCATCATCTTCCTCTATGAATTTGCTCACAATCACTTCCAATTCATCCTTTCCATCTACTTCATGTGCCAAAGAATTAATGACATTGATAGAATAAACAGGAATATCATCACCTTGGTGTTTCATGGCCTCATACATATTAAACTTTATTACTTCACCATCAAATTCTATAGTGAGTGTGCCATTGTGAACATCTATTTTAGTTTGAGAGGTTTTCAAAAATGGTCTCCCTAATAATATTGGAGAAGTAGGATCCTCATTTTCCATGTCAAGTACATAAAAATATGCAGGGAAAACCAAATCATCTACTTGTACTAAGACATCCTTAATTACTCCCTTAGGATATGTATTGGACCTGTCTACTAGTTGAATTATCAAATTTGTTGAGTTTAAGGGTCCCAATTTCAAAGAAGTATATACAGAATATGGCATGAAATTTATGGAAGCTCCTAAATCTAACATAGCTTGTTCAACACGAGTATTCCTAATTTTGCATGGAATAGTAAACATACATGGATCTTTGCATTTAGTGGGAAGTTTTGTTTGTATTATGGCAGATACATTCTGACTCATTTGAACCTTTTCAAATCCCTTCAATTTTTGTCTTCTCTTTTGAGTACATAGTTCTTTTAAGAACTTTACATATCTTGGCACTTGTTTAATAGCATATAGAAGGGGAATATTAACTTCACATTTTCTAAAGGTTTCATACAAGTCAGAAGTCTTCTCATGTAGCTTATTCTCTTTAAAAGCTTCTGGAAAAGGAGGCACTACTTCATAATTTGGAGTAGATAAAGACTTACCTGTAGATGCTTCTTTCTCCTTATTTAATTTCTCATGCTTTTTAAGAGAAGAAAGGGATGGTGGACTTTTAATTTCCTTACCATTCATTGAAATAATTGCACTGATATTTTCTCTAGGATTTACCATAGTTTGAGAAGGTAGATTACCTGAATCTTGACCATCTAACCGAATGACTGTGGTTGCTATTTGGCCCATCTGAGTTGTCAAGTTCTGAATGCTAGCTCATGTCTCTTGCTGAAATTGTTAAAAGTTATGTGCAAGAGATTTGACAACATCTTCCAAGGAGTTACTTACCGAGTAATCCTGAGATGCATTTTGTCTAGGATAATAGGCTTGCTGATTTTGCTGAAAATTTTGTCCTACAGGCCTATTTTGTACATTCCTATATCTGAAATTAGGATGATCTTTCCATCCAGGATTGTATGTATTAGCATAACGATCATACCTCTTTGGTTGGCTAGCAATACCTCTTATAGCATTCGCTTGTTCTGTGGATTCCTCTTGAAGTGTAGGGCACATGTCAGTTGGGTGCCCTGTGGCTGAACATATTCCACATACTTTAACTTGTTGTAGTGTACTTGTATCCATTTGGTGCATAAGAGAAGTAAGTTCAGATATTTAATTTTAAAGAGAAGTAGTACTTACCTCATGAGCATGTCTTCGAGGATCATGCCTAATGCCGAATTGTTGGGAGTTAGCATCCATATTTGATATCAAGACTCTGGCAGCTTTAGGAGTCTTGTCTACTAGTACTCCTCTACTAGCTGCATCTATCCTGCTCCTATCTCCCTACAAAAGACCTTCATAAAAATATTGGATTAGTAGCTGGTCACTAATCTGATGATGTGGGTAGCTTGCACAAAGCTTTTTAAATCTCTCCTGATATTCATAAAGTATCTCTCCATGCAATTGTCTAATGCAGCATATTTCTTTCCTGATATTCACGGCCCTAGATGCAGGAAAATATCATTCTAGAAATACTCTTTTCATCTCATTCTATGTGGTGATAGTGCCAAAGGGTAAATAATATAGCCAATATTCGGCTGAATCTCTTAATAAAAAAGGAAAAGCCCTGAGTTTTATTTGTTCCTCAGTTACTCCAGGGGGCTTCATGGTAGTACATACCACATGGAATTCCTTCAAGTGTTTATGCGGGTCTTCACTTACAAGACCATAAAAATTAGGTAAGAGATGAATTAATCTAGATTTGAACTCAAAATTAACATTGTCGTCAAGATTGGGAAAAATAATGCATAAGGGTTGCTGATGCAAATATGGAGTTGCAAGCTCCTTTAGAGTGGGGTGCCTCACCATGACTGTATACAGATTTTCCAATATCTTGATTGAACTGTAAATCTTGAGAATTAGGAGAATGAGTGACAGACATAAATCAAAATAAAAACCACAAAAAGTAATAGACGCAGTCCTCGGCAATGGCGCCAAAATTTGGTGCGTACTGTCACAGGTACACCCAAATTAATACCTTACCTCTCAACTAACCTATAGTAGTAGGAGTAAGAGTTGATCCCACAGAGACTAGTCTTACCTTATGTGATTGAGAAAAGGGGGGATTGATAATCACAATTAAAGTAAAGTAAACAATAATGAAAATAATTAAGAGAGTGATTGTTCAGAGAGACGTTGGTTTCAGTTGATATCCACTATCAAGGGATTGCATTGATCATTGACAACATAATCAATCTATAATTGAATGTTTATCATTGGGTTTCTAACTCTGTTCCTCCTTAAGTCTAGTAAATTAATGACAATCGCACCAATTAAACGCTAATTTACAGGTAATCTTTTAGCACATCGGTACAGCATAGCTTATTAACCGCATGAAGAACTAGAGAAACTGATAGAGCTAAACAAATATAAACACATCGGCTATATCTAATTTAGTTAATTATTCATCATAGGTTCAATGATTTATAATCCAAAATCCTCAAACCTATTTGCCTCGTGAATTACAGAATTAAAGACTTTGTTCAAAACATAATTCAGCTGTAGATTAAGACAGACAATATACTAGAAGGCCTCCCTAGCAATCAGATGAACAATCATTGAGAAGAAGAGCAGATGAATAATCAATACTCAATTAAGATTGAAATAATAAAATCAAATCTAAATCTCATAATGCATGAAGATCCCTTGAGGTTTCTGTAACAACTCCATTTAAGTATCAAATTTTTTTCTAATACCATGAAATTATTACCTCGTTACAACTTAACTCAATATAACATTTATTTAATTTATACAATACAGAGTTCACATACATGTCATTAATCAAAACATACGTACAACATATCAAACACATAAAAATCTACATCTTATTTATTCTGGTTGACTAATTCCAGAGATACAGGTGCGGGTGGTTGCACCTTCACAGGGGATCTAAGCCAACTCGACCATAAACATTTTATTTGCTTCTGGGATCTGCCCAACATAAAGTACTTGATCCAACGTGCACTAAAAGCCAGACCTATAGAAAAATCTGAATAACTAATTTTCTAAACATGATATGGAAATATAGTGAGAATTAAATCACAGTAAGTTTAACAATAAATCATCATCAATATAACTCATCACGTCATGTTCAGCTATATAAACTACAGAAAATATCTTTGGTCACATGAATACATTATATCTATGCACATAAGAATCATACAGTAATGATATGTATGACAGGATTAACTATTTTTAGAATATCATATGATGACCATCAACTTATTCTCATTTCAAACTACCCCGGTCAGGATGAGTATCCTCTAGTCTCCGGTACGGGCTTTTCTCGCTCCGTTCGACACGGCACACTTTCTCTTTCTTTTCTCATAATCATAATCATAACTGTTGGTAGGGCGTCCCCTACTGGTGCACCACACGGATTGCCATGGGACCGTGCTCATTTCTTTTATTTTCACAATGATAGCCAAAAATATGCTTTCAATAACAAGTATGTTCAACAAAATATAAGTATTACCAAAAATCATTGGTAATCATGCCATAAACATAACCATTTCAAATATCACTTTATAAAATATTTCCATATCAACATTTCACACTTAAGATGGTAAAAAGTTCATACAATGGCAATGACTATGGCATATACTAGTCATTTACAAGATTCGTCTTCTTTTTTAAATATTAATTTTATTTCTTTATTTTCTTGATGCAGGTTTTCATCATATATAACCATCTCTTACTAATCAAAGCATAACTCCCTCAATTAAACTCCGATGTAGGTGATCTTGTTGTCAATTTCAAGATAAAACAATTATCTAAAACTATTATGTTGAACATTGTAGTTAAATATTAAGAAATCAAGGTGATATTACTCCCTAAATGTATAGGTTATTTCTTCTCAGATAGGTTCTGATCTCTACCTGCTAATCGGATCATATCTACCTCATATGGACTCCAAATGGAGTGATTCCAGTGGATAAAAATCCGTGACACATATATCTATAATTCGTATGTTAACCATATATTTTAATTCCATACAGATAGTGCCCAAAAATTAAAATACAGAAGCTATCCTAACATATTCTTTCCTGATGAACCATTTTCTGACCTTTGACTACTAATCAGCTAATATCTTCTTGATATGGACTCCAAATGGAATGATTCCAGTGGCTAAAAATCCACAACACACATAGGTATAATTCATATGTTAACCATTTATTTCAATTCTATATAGAATGTTCCCAGAAATTAAAACACTGAAGTTATCCTAACATATTCTTCTTTGATTAACCATTTTCTGACCTTTGTCTACTAATCGAAACATATCTACCACATATGAACTCTAAATTGAATGATTCCAGTGGCTAAACATCCATGACACATATATCTTTAATGCTTATCTTAGCCATTTATTTTAATTCCCTACAGATAATTCTCAGAAATTAAAATACAGAAGCTTTCCTAACATATTCTTCCCTGATGAACCATTTTTCTAACCTTTGACTACTAATCAGCTCATATCTTCCTCATATGGACTCCAAATTGAATGATTCTAGTGACTAAAATTCCATGACACATATATCATTAATTTGTATGTTAACCATTTAATTTAATTCCCTACACATAATTCCCAAAAATTAAAATACAAAAGCTATCCTAACATATTCTTCCCTGATGAACCATTTTTCTGACCATTGAGTACTAATCAGACGATATCTAACTCATATGGACTCCAAATGGAATGAATCCAGTGGTTAAAAATCCGTTAGACATATATCTTTAATTCTTATGTTAACCTTTTATTTTAATTCCCTATAGATAATTCTAAAAAATTAAAACACAGAAGCTATCCTAACATATTCTTCCCTAAAGAACCAGTTTCTGACCTTTGCTTACTAATCAGACCATATCTACCTCATATGGACTCCAAATGGAATGATTCCAGTGGCTAAAACTCTGTGACACACATATATATAATTCTAATGTTAATCATATATTTTAATTCCATACAGATAATTCCCAAAAATTAAAATACAGAAGCTATCCTAACATATTCTTCCCCGATGAACCATTTTCTGACCTTTCACTACTAATCAGCTCATATCATCCTCATATGGACTCCAAATTGAATGATTCTAGTGGCTACAAATCCGTTACACACATAGCTATAATTCTTATGTTAACCATTTATTTTAATGCCATAAAAATAATTTCTAGAAATTAAAATACAAAAGCTATCCTTACATATTCTTCCCTGATGAACCATTTTTCTGACCTTTGAGTACTAATCAGACGATATCTACCTCATATGGACTCCACATTGAATGTATCCAGTGGCTAAAAATCCGTGACACATATATCTTTAATTCTTATGTTAACCATTTATTTTAATTCCCTATAGATAATTCCCAGAAATTAAAACACAAAAGCTATCCTAACATATTCTTCCCTGATGAACCATTTTCTGACCTTTGCTTACTAATCAGACCATATCTACCTCATATGGACTCCAAATTGAATGATTCCAGTGGCTAAAACTCCGTGACACAAATATCTATAATTCTTATGTTAACCATATATTTTATTTCCATACAAATAATTCCCAAAAATTAAAATATTGAAGCTATCCTAACATATTCTTCCCTGATGAACCATTTTCTGACCTTTCAGTACTAATCAGCTCATATCATCCTCATATGGACTCCAAATTGAATGATTCTAGTGGTTACAAATCTGTGACACACATAGATATAATTCTTATGTTAACATTTTATTTTAATTCCATACAGATAATTCCTAGAAATTTAAATACAAAAGCTATCCTAACATATTCTTCCCTGATAAACCATTCTTCTTACCTTTGAGTACTAATCAGACGATATCTACCTCATATGGACTCCACATTGAAAGAATCCAGTGTGTAAAAATTCGTGACACATATATCTTTAATTCTTATGTTAACCATTTATTTTAATTCCCTATAGATAATTCCAAGAAATTAAAACACAGAAGCTATCCTAACATATTTTTCCCTGATGAACCAATTTCTGACCTTTGCTTCGGACCATATCTACCTCATATGGACTCTAAATTGAAAGATTCCCGTGGCTCAAAATTCGTGACACAAATATCTATAATTCTTATGTTAACCATGTATTTTAATTCCATATAGATAATTCCCAGAAATTAAAATACAGAAGCTATCCTAACATATTCTTCCCCAATGAACCATTTTCTGACCTTTGACTACTAATCAGCTCATATCATCCTCATATGGACTCCAAATTGAATGATTCTAGTGGATAAAAATCCGTGACACACATAGCTATAATTCTTTTGTTAACCATTTATTTTAATTCTCTACAGATAATTCCCAGAAATTAAAAAAGAGAAGCTAAAAATTTTGCCACTCATAGCATACCTATTCAGAACTTTCTACACCAGTCTAAGTATTCAAACATACATCACATGCAAGATCAATATGTAACATGATATAGCAACATCATTGACCAATCATCAAAGTTCTAAGATCAAAATCTCATATAAATATTATAAGTTTCCAATGTTTTCTTAAAAAAGAAATATTGTTAAACTTACCTGGAGCACTTAGTCCCTTAGACTTCTCCTTCCTCTTTCTTCCTTTCTTCCTCTCCTTTCCTCACTCTACCTTGCTTCTATGTTTCCTCTCCCTTACTTGGACGAAATTATAATGTTGTAAGGGTGAGTTTTCTTATATAGACCACAAAATAATTCACCTTTCGTGATCATGGGTCTACCTTCTCACAATTAGATTACACTTGGTTGAATTTTTGGAAAACAAACATCTTATGTTCTTGTCTTCCTCTCCCTTACTCAAGATATGCATAGGAAAAGGAGATTTGTATTTTGAAAATTATGATAATATGTTCTTAAGATATGGGACAAGGTCCCTTTGATTTAGGGATTCATTTCCATTTTCTTTTGTCTTAAACAAGTATGATAGGTTTTCCTTTTTAGGTGGCAAATTTCTAGCCCTTGCATCTCCATTATTTGGTTGATATTATTTGTGTGGGATAGGAATGTTTTGTCCTAATTCCATGTATTATCATACCACTTGCTAAAATTATGAGTGTAGGATATGGATGTTCTTGTCCTAAAGACTTGTATTATCATGCCACTTGCCAAAATTATGAATGTAGAATCACACCACTTGCTAAATTTTTGTCTTAATGCCATGTAACCTAATCTTTATTATTATTCCATTATTATATCATCACCTAATTTATTTTCTTTTATGTTTCCTCTTGGATTTGGGCTTATTCCTTCCCATTTTGTTTGCTTTGGATAAAATTCTACCTTTCTTGGAGAGCTTGGTCACATTTTCATAATTTTTGGGCTATTGGTCCAATTACTATATCCTAGTCCAAGTCTATGTTTTATTTCTTACTTAGGTTATCCAATGGGCTTGCTAGAAACTTATGTGAAGTGGAAAAACTCTATATGAAGTGTCCATAGGTAAAAGCCCAATGTATGGGTAAAGATTTTAAACTTAGTAACTCTAGTTCTTGAATTAGGAAAAATTACCCTAATCCAATATTCTTGAAATTTTATGACATTTTCTTGTTTCTAAAAATTTATCTTCCTTATCCAAGAATTTTGCATCTCTTTAGTACGTTATTTCTAATTGTTTTTCCTATTAGGTTTTCCCTCTTTATTTGTTCTCTTAATGTTAGAAACATTTTCCATGCATATACATAAGGTGAAGAATTTCTAAGGATTATATTTCCTCAGATATCTAAAATATTGTCTAATAAATTTTATTTCCTTAATTAAATATTTATGTACTTTTATCAATAAAAGGAACGAAATTTGTGATGTTACATTTCTCTCCCCCTAAAAAAAATGTTGTCCTCAAAATTTCAGAAATGACCTAATAAGAACAATTGCGGATATTTCTTCCTCAATACTTCTTCCAGCTCCCAAGTTGCTTCTTCCGGAGTCAAACCTTCCCATAACACCTTAACAAGTGGAATGGTTTTATTTCTCAATTGCTTCACGTCAGTGTCCAATATGGATGCAGGTACTAGCTGCGATGTCATGTTCTCTTTTATTTGGATTGGTTCATCCTGTATTACATGTGATGAATGTAACAACTCCATTTTAGTATGAATTTTTTTTAAATACCATGAAGTTATTACCTCATTACAACTTAACTCAATATAACATTTATTTAATTTATACAATACAGAGTTCAAAATACATGTCATTAATCAAAACATACGTACAACATATCAAACACATAAAAAATCTACATCTTATTTATTCTGGTTGACCAATTACGGAGATATAGGTGTGGGTGGTTGCACCTTCACCGGGATCTAAGCCAACTCGACCTGCCCAACATAAAGTACTCGATCCAACGTGCACTAAAAGCCAGAGATATAGAAAAATTTGTATAATTAATTTTCTAAACATGATATGAAAATATATAGAGAATTAAATCCCAGTAAGTTCAACAATAAATCATCATCAATATAGATCATCACGTCATGTTCAGCTGTATAAACTACAGAAAATATCTTTGGTCACATGAATGCATTATATCTATGCACATAAGAATCATACAGTAATGATATGTATGATAGGATTAACTATTTTTAGAATATCATATGATGACTATCAACTTATTCTCATTTCAAGCTACCCTGGTCAGGGTGAGTATCCTCTACTCTCTGATACGGGCTTTTCTCTCTCCGTTCGACATCGCACACTTTCTCTTTCTTTTCTCATAATCATAATCATAACTGTTGGTATGGTGTCCCCTACTGGTGCACCACACGGATTGCCATGTGACCGTGCCCATTTCTTTTCTTTTCACAATGATAGCCAAAAATATGATTTCAATAACAAGTATGTTCATCAAAATATAACTATTACCATAAATCATTGTTAATCATGCCATGAACATAACCATTTCAAATATCACTTTATAAAACATTTCCATGTCAGAATTTCACACTTAAGATGGTAAGAAGTTCATACATTGGTAATGGCTATGGCATATACTAGTCATTTATAAGATTCGTCTTTTTTTAAAAATATTAATTTTATTTCTTTATTTTCTTGATGCCGGTTTTCATCATATCTAACCTTCTCTTACTAATCAAAGCATAACGCCCTCATTTGAACTCTGATATAGGTGATCTTGGTGTCAATTGCAAGATAAAAAAATTATCTAGAACTATTATGTTGAACATTATAGCGAAATATTAAGAAATCAGGGTGATATTACACCCTCAATATACAGGTTATTTCTTATCGGATAGGTTCTGACCTCTACCTACTAATTGAACCATAACTACCTAATATGGACTCAAACTTAAGTGATTCCAGTGGATAAAAATCCGTGACACACATATCTATAATTCTTATGTTAACCATGTATTTTAATTCCATACATATAATTCCCATAAATTAAAATACATAAGCTATCCTAACATATTCTTCCCTGATGAACCATTTTCTGACCTTTGACTACTAATCAACTCATATCATCCTCATATGGACTCCAAATTGAATTATTATAGTGGCTAACAATCTGTGTCACACATAGCTATAATTCTTATGTTAACCATTTATTTTAATTCCATGCAGATAATTCCTAGAAATTGAAATACAAAAGCTATCTTAACATATTCTTCCCTGATGAACCATTTCTCTGACCTTTGAGTACTAATCAGACGATATCTACCTCATATGGACTCCAAATTGAATGAATCCAGTGCGTAAAAAATCCGTGACACATATATCTTTAATTCATATGTTAACCATTTATTTTAATTCCCTATAGATAATTCCCATAAATTAAAACACAGAAGCTATCCTAACATATTCTTCCCTGATGAACCAGTTTCTGACCTTTGCTTACTAATCGGACCATATCTACCTCATATGGACTCCAAATGGAATGATTCCAGTGGCTAAAAATCTTTGACACACATATCTATAATTCTTATGATAACCATGTATTTTAATTCCATACAGATAATACCCAAAAATTAAAATACAGAAGCTATCCTAACATATTCTTCCCTGATGAACCATTTTCTGACCTTTGACTAGTAATCGGCTCATATCTTCCTCATATATACTCCAAATTGAGTGATTCAAGTGGTTAAAAGTCCGTGACACATATATAATTAATTCTTATGTTAACCATTTATTTTAATTCCCTACAGATAATTCCCAGAAATTAAAATACAGAAACTTTAAATTTTGCCAACCATAGCCATACCTATGCAGAACTTTCTATACTAGCCTAAGTATTCAAACATACATCACATGCAAGATCAATATGTAACATGATATAGCAACATCCATGACCAATAATCAAAGTTGTAAGATCAAAATCCCATATAAATATTACAAGTTTGAAAACTTTTCTTCAAAAAGAAATATTGTTAAACTTACGTGGAGCACTTAGTCCCCTAGACTTCTCCTTCCTCTTTCTTCCTTTCTTCTTCTCCTTTCCTCACTCTACCTTGCTTCTACTTTTTCCTCTCCCTTACTTGGACGAAATTATAATGTTGTAAGGGTGGGTTTTCTTATATAGACCACCAAATAATTCACCTTTCATGATCATGGGTCTACCCTATCACAATTAGATTACACTTGGTTGAATTTTTGGAAAACAAAAACCTTATGTTCTTGTCTTCCTCTGCCTTACTCAAGATATGCATAGGAAAAGGAGATTTATATTTTGAAAATTATGATAATATGTTCTTAAGATATGGGACAAGGTCCCTTTGATTTAGGGATTCATTTCCATTTTCTTTTGTCTTAAACAAGTATGATAGGTTTGCCTTTTTAGGTGGCAAATTTCTAGCCCTTGAATCTCCATTATTTGGTTGATATTATTTGTGTGGTATAAGAATGTTTTGTCCTAATGCCATGTATTATCATACCACTTGCTAAAATTATGAGTGTAGGATATAGATGTTTTTGTCCTAAAGCCTTGTATTATCATGCCACTTGCCAAAATTATGAATGTAGAATCACACCACTTGCTAAATTTTTGTCTTAATGCCATGTAACCTAATCTTTATTATTATTACATTATTATATCATCACCTAATTTATTTTATTTTATTTTTCCTCTAGGATTTGGGCTTATTCCTACCCATTTTCTTTGCTTTGGATAAAATTCTACTTTTCTTGGAGGGTTTGGTCACATTTTCATAATTTTTGGGATATTGGTCCAATTACTATATCCTAGTCCAAGTCTATGTTTAATTTCTTGCTTAGGTTATCCAATGGGCTTGCTAGAAACTTATGTGAAGTGGAAAAACTCTATATGAAGTGTCCATAGGTAAAAACCCAATGTATGGGTAATGATTTTAAACTTAGTAACTCTAGTTCTTGAATTAGGAAAAATTACCCTTATCCAATGTTCTTGAAATTTTATGACCTTTACTTGTTTCTAAAAATTTATCTTCCTTATCCCAGAATTTTGCATCTCTTTAGTATGTTATTTCTAATTTTTTTCCTATTAGTTTTTCCCTCTTTATTTGTTCTCTTAATGTTAGAAACATTTTCTATGCATATACATAAGGTGAAGAATTTCTAAGGATTATATTTCCTTAGATATCTAAAATATTGTCTAATAAATTTTATTTCCTTAATTAAATATTTATGTACTTTTATCAATAAAAGAAAAAAAAATTAGTGATGTTACATTTCTCTCCCCCTAAAAGAAATTTTGTCCTCAAAATTTCAGAAATTACCTAATAAGAACAATTGCGGATATTACTTCCTCATGACTTCTTCCAGCTCCCAAGTTGCTTCTTCCGGAGTCAAACCTTACCATAACACCTTAACAAGGGGAATGGTTTTATTTCTCAGTTGCTTCACGTCAGTGTCCAATATGGATGCAGGTACTAGCTGCTATGTCATGTTCTCCTTTATTTGGATTGGTTCATCCTGTATTACATGTGATGAATCTAAAAGATACTTCCGCAGCTATGATACGTGAAAAAAGTTATGCAGGTTGGACAAATTAGGTGGGAGAGCAACTTGATATGCTGATGTCCCTACTTTCTTTAGAATTTGGTAGGGTCCCAAAAATCGCGGACTTAACTTTCTAGTTTTGAGAGACCTACCAACTCCAGTAGTCGGAAAAAGTTTCAGAAATACATGGTCTCCTTCCTCAAACTCGAGAGGTCTATGTCTCTTATCGTAGTAACTCTTTTGTCGACTCTAAGCTGTAAGTATTTTGCCTCGTATCATCCTGATTTGTTCAGTGGTTTGTTGAACTAGATCAGGACCCAACAAGTTCTTTTCTACTACCTCAAACCAACATAGTGGAGATCGGCACTTCCTACCACATAAAGCTTTGTAGGGGGCCATCTTAATACTGGAAGGAGGGGATTTGGGATGGAGGATAGGGGTTGAGGAGAATTGGTGGTGGGTTTCGGCAAAGGAGATGAAGGGAGAAGAGAAGAGGAAGCACGGGAGAAGGGAGCAAAACACGGGCAAGGGCACAGGTCAAAAGGAGGGAAATTGGGTTAAAAAGGGGGGTCCATGCCCGAAGCACGGCCGTGCTGTGCAGTACGGCCAGCCTGTGCTTTGGGCTGGATACTACAACACCCACATTTTTTTTTATCTTACCTGGGGCACGACCGTGTCCTGGGACACGGCCTGCCCGTGTGCCTGGCGAGTTTCACTAATTTCCTTGGTTTTTCCTGTGCTTGCAGCATAGCCGTGTTAGGGGACACGGGTAGCCCATGTTGCTGTCTAGAATTCTTTAGATTTTACCTCAACTTGTCACTCTCTTTAAGCTCCTTTCCTTCTAAACCTTTTATATCGCCTTGGAAACATAGGAATGGACCTGAAAATCAAAGGAAAACACTCAATAAACTTCAACCTAAGAAATTAGCTAAATTAAAGACAAAAACCAACACATAAAGCTAGAAATCAAACAAAAGGGGACTTTAGAAATCAAAATGTGGGTTGCCTCTAACAAAGCGCTTGTTTAAAGTCATTAGCTCGACTCTCTTGCTTATTAATGGATTGAGGAGGGCTCTAAGAGAGCTTGGGTGGCTCTCTTTTCAACCGGTTGTCCCGTCACGAAGTGCTTAAGGTGTTGCCCATTGACCTTGAAGGATCTGGTAGATTCACTCCATACCTCCATTGCTCCATATGGAAAAACTCGAGTTACTTGGAATGGACCGGACCAACGAGAATGGAGCTTCCTGGGAAAGAGTCTCAGCCTTGAATTAAATAGCAAGACCTACTTTCCTACTTGAAATTGGCGCCTAAGGATGTGCTTATCATGCCATCTTTTTGTTCTTTCTTTATATAACTTGGCATTGTCATAAGCATCAAGCCTCAGCTTATCTAACTCATTCAATTGTAGGCATCTTCTCTTTCTAGCAGTTGACAGGTCAAAGTTAATTGTTTTGACTACCCAATATGCCTTATGTTCAAGCTCTACCGGCAAGTGACACGGTTTCCCATATATTAACCAAAAAGGTATGGTCCCTATCGGTGTTTTATATGGAGTCCTGTAAGCCCATAATGCATCATCAAGCTTGAGAGACCAATCTTTTCTTGCCTTCAAAACGATCTTCTCCAATATTGCTTTGATCTCACTATTTGATACTTCCACTTGTCCACTTGTTTGAGGATGGTAGGCTAAAGCCATTTTATGAGTGACTCTATATTTCTTCAAGAGATTTTGAAATTGTTGCTCAGTGAAGTGGGAGCCTCCATCACTTATCACAGCTCGGGGCACTCCAAATCTTGGGAAAATTACCCTCTTGAAGAGCTTAGCAACCACTCTAGCATCATTGGTGGGGGATGCCACTGCTTCTACCCACTTAGACACATAGTCCATAGCCCCAAAAATGTACTTGTTCCCACATGAAGATGGAAAGGGACCCATAAAGTCAATGCCCCAAACGTCAAATATTTCCACTTCCAAAATACTGTTTAGGGGCATCTCGTTCCGTCTGGATATGTTGCCAACTCTTTGACACCGGTCACATGCTTTTACAAAAGTGTCCACATCTTTGAAAAGCGTAGGCCAATAAAAACTAGCTTGAAGAATTTTAGCTGCAGTCTTAGAAATTTTGGTATGGCCTCCACAAGTTGAACTATGGCAATGGAATATAACACTATAAACTTCTTCCTCTGGAATACACCTTCGGAAGATGCCATCTGTACACCATTTGTATAAGCATGGATCATCCCAATAATAAGACTTAATATCAGAGAAAAATTTCTCTCTGATGGTAGCTCAACCCCTCAGGTAGTATTCTACATGCTATATAGTTCACGAAGTCTGCATACCAAGGAGCATCGACATAAGTAACCATCAGGAGTTGATCATCGGGAAAGGAATCATCTATAGGCAATTCATCTTTGTCATCTCTCATTAGATCTTGCCTAAGTCTTGAAAGGTGGTCTACAACCACATTCTCTGTTCCTTTCTTATTCCGGATCACAAGGTCAAACTCTTGTAGTAAAAGGATCCATCTAATCTGTCTGGGCTTGGCATCCTTCTTACTTAGCAAGTACCTGATGGCAGCATGATCCGTGAACACTATGACTTTGGATCCCAGCAAATATTGTTGAAATTTGTCAATCGTAAATACTACTGCCAAAAGCTCCATTTTAGTAGTGGAATAGTTGACGTGGGCTTCATCCAGGGTCTTACTAGCATAGGAGATGACATAAGGCTTTTTATCCCTCCTTTGCCCAAGTACAGCTCCCAAAGCATAGTCACTTGCATCGCACATGATCTCGAAGGGAAGGCTCCAATCAGGAGGTTGGATGATCGGTGTAGATATCAGTGCCTCCTTCAACCTACAAAAAGCACGCAAGCAGTCATTATCAAATAAGAACGGGACATTTTTAATGAGTAAATTAGTTAAGGGTTTAGAGATTTTAGAGAAATTTTGGATGAATCTTCTGTAGAAGCCCGCATGCCCAAGAAAATGCCTCACTTCTTTAACGTTTGATGGTGGTGGCATTGTCTGAATTGCTTCTATTTTCGCTTTATCCATCTCTGTTCCCCTTTCAGACACCAAGTGTCCAAGAACTATTCCTTCCCTTACCATAAAATGGCATTTTTCCCAGTTTGGTACCAGGTTGACCTCCTCACATCTCTTAAGTACCTGGGTCAAATTATTCAAACAATCATCAAATGAGGTACCAAAGACAGAAAATTCATCCATAAATATTTCCATTATTTCCTCAATAAATTCAGAGAAAATAGCCATCATACATCTTTGGAAAGTGGCTGGTGCGTTACACAATCCGAATGGCATCCTTCTATATGCAAAGGTGCCATAGGGACATATGAACGTGGTCTTTCTTGGTCGTCTAGATGGATAGGAATCTAAAAGAATCTTGAGTATCCATCCAGATAACAGAAGTGTGAATGTTTAGCCAATCTTTCCAACAATTGATCAATAAAAGGCAAAGGGAAGTGATCCTTACGGGTGGCCTTATTCAATTTTCTATAATCAATACACATACGCCATCCCGTAACAACTCTAGTAGGGATCAATTCATCATTATCATTTTTAACAACAGTCATACCTCCCTTTTTAGGAACCATATGGACTGGACTTACTCATTCACTATCTGAGATAAGATAGATAATACCTGCATCAAGCAATTTAAGTACTTCCTTCTTGACTAACTCTTTCATGTTTGGGTTGAATCTCCTCTGGTGTTCCCTAGAAGGTTTATGATCATTGTCAACTATAATACGATGCATACAAATAGATGGACTAATCCCTTTTATATCATCAATACTATATCCAATCACTTTCTTAAATTTTTTAAGTACATCAAGCAACTTACCAGTTTCTTCGGCATTCAGATCAGCATTCACTATGACTGGATATGAAGAGTTAGGGTCTAGAAATTCATACCTTAGATTTGAGGGAATAGGTTTGAGTTCTACCTTAGGTACTTTGCTTTCCTCAATATTAGTTGATTTTTGATTATGGTCTAACTCTAGCTTTTCAGATTTCACTTCTGAGGTGAGCATGGGACACTCATCAAGCAATCTAGTATATGCATTAGCTTTTACCTGTTCAGCACAAGAAACAAAACTGTCCATAAGGCAAAGTTCAAGTGGATCAGTAGGGCATAAACTCATTGCATTATCAACAATATTTTGTTCAATTACATCAACCATGCAACAAGTATCACCTAAGGATGGACATTTCATTGCATCATTAAGATTAAACTCAGTCTTTTCATCCTCTACATTCAAGGAAAGCTTTCTATCTTTAACATTTATAATAGCACCTGTAGTGGCTAAGAAAGGCCTTCCCAGAATGATGGGGATTTGGCTATCTTCCTCCATCTCTAATACAACAAAATCAATGGGTATGAAAAACTTGCCTACCTTTAGAGGAACATCTTCTAATATACCTACCGGGTGAGTGACGGATCGGTCGGTTAACTGGAGAGAAATAATGGTAGGCTATAAATCTCCCATATGGAGCTTCTTACATATGGACAATGGCATAGGACTTACACTTGCTCCGAGATCGCATAAAGCTTTAGTGATTTGCACATCTCCTATAGAACAAGGTATAGAGAAGCTTCTAGGGTCCTTGAGTTTGGGAGGTAGTTTGTTTTGGATCAAAGCACTGCATTCTTTAGTCAATGCCACAGTGGCATACTCCTCAATCTTCCTCTTATTCGAGAGGATTTCCTTCAAAAATTTCACATATGAAGACATCTGAGAGACAGCTTCCAAGAATGGAATATTGATGTGCATCCTTTTTAGCACATCCAGAAATTTTCCATATTACTTTTTGAACTTGGCCTTAGCTAGTCTCTGAGGGAAAGGAACTGGTGGCTTGTATGGTTCAGGAGCCACATAATTAGGCTATTTTTCTTCCTTCCTTCCACTAACTTGCTCTTCTTCATTTACTGGCTCAGGCACATCCCTCTTCTCATCTTCTTTATCATCCTCCTTTTTCTCTGGTTCACCCAATTGCTTACCACTTCTCAAAGTGATAGCTTTACAGTGTTCTCTAGGATTCTCAAGCTGACCAAGGAACTTACCAAAATTTCTGGTTGAAGAGCTCGCTTGTTGTGCTATTTGAGTCTCTAACATCTTGTTATGCATAGCAAGTGAGTCAACTTTAGAAGCCAAGTCTTTAATTACTTCATTCATAGAATGATTTTGGGCTCTAAATTCTTCATTTTGCTTACTCTGTGTGGAGATGAAATTCTCCATTAGAGCCTCCAAATTCGATTTTGGTTGAGGAGGAGGAGGATTGAATGGCCTTGGATTCTGAAACTTGGAGGTTGCCTGAAGTTATTCTGAGGCTGCTGACCAACATTTGGCTTATAAAAAAGGTTTGGGTGATTTCTCCAGCCTGGAATGTAAGTATTACTGTATAGATTATTTCTTTGATTGTTCACAAAATGAACCTGCTCACAATCCTGAACTGTAGAACTTCCAAGCTGACACTCGTTAGCTGCATGACCAACACCTCCACAAATCTCACAAGATGAAGATGAAGAAGGAGAACCAACAACATTGATGCTTAGCTTATCCAACTTCTGAAATAAAGCATCAACTTTTGAAGTTAGATGATTGAATGCATCTACTTCATACATACTTGCTGGTTTTCTGGGTTGCCTTTCACTAGACCAAGAATAGTGGTTCTGAGCCATGTCTTCAATCAATTCATAAGCCTCATCAACTGTCTTGTTCATAAGTGCTCCTCTAACTGCAGCATCCACAGACATACGGGTACTGTAAATCAGTCCATTGTAGAATGTATGGACTATCAGCCACTTCTCCAGCCCATGGTGTAGGCATATCCTGAGGAGCTCTTTGAATCTCTCCCAAGCCTCATATAAGGATTCCCCATCCTTTTGAGCAAAAGTAATGATCTGATTCCTTAGGTGGGCTGTCTTGCTCGGTAGGAAGTACTTGGCCGGAAAACTTGAGAAAGCTGTTGCTAAGTGGTAATGGACCCTGATGGAAGAGAGTGCAACCATGCACGGTCCTTGTCCCTCAAAGAGAAAGGGGAAAATCTCAATCTGATAGCATCTGAGGAGACCCTATTCAACTTCAGGGTGTCACAGTACTCAAAAAACACTAAAAGATAAAGATTAAGGTCTTCAGTAGGAAACCCTCCAAACTGATTCTGCTGAACCATCTGCAAGAGAGATGGCTTCAGCTCGAAATTGTTAGCTTCAACAATTGGCCTGACTATGCTGGGATTCAGGCCTTGAGTGTCCGGGGCAGTAAAGTCCTTCAGAGATCGATTATCTCTTTCCCCCATAGTAGCTACAGAATTCTCTTGCTGTTGTCTTCTTCTTATCCTTCGAAGTGTGCGTTCAATTTTTGGGTCAAATTCAGCAACAATCTCACGTTCTCTTCACATAAAAGAGAAACACGCCTGTAAAGGAAGAAAAGAAGCAAAAATTAGCAAATGAAAATTATGCAAAAAAATAAAAAGAAAATGATTTAGTTTAGCTATTTCGTAAAATATCTAATATTGGCTTTGTTCCCCGGAAACGACGCCAAAAACTTGTTGTGTATGTTTTACCAAATACCGCAAGTGCACGGCGTAACTGTAGCTAGTCCGGCAAGTACGAGTCGTATCCCACAGAGAACAATGCCAATTACTAGAATTTCACAAAAAGATGCTATCTAAATTGATACAATTCGATGGGAAAATATCGTAATTAAATAGATAAAAATAATCAATAGTAGCAAAGCCTAGGGTTAGAGTTCACCACACTTGTGATACTCAACAACTGATATTTACCTCTAATTGCAATTATCTAGATTACTGGGGATGGTTTAGCCTCAATCAATTAGCAATCTCTTTCAAGCATTACCAATCGTACCTAGGTTAATCAATTACCTACTTTCGTGGTTCTTAGCTTAACCTAGGTCCATTAAGCTTTATGCCAACCATGGAATGCAATTAATCGGTTTTCTTGTGCCCATTAATCGATTCAATCCTAGAGAATCTTAAAATACTTCCGTGATTAAGATATCCCTAATTAACTATTAGGTTCCATTTTTAATCTTCACCTTTCAGTTCATCGATTAAATACCTAAGACGTGATAGACTGGTGATCAGGCATTCTATCAACTCATTCATGCATATAATAGTCAATCCAAATCAATCTAGAACCGATCACAATTAGGGCTTCATAATTCAAGTCATAAGAACAGTATCATTGTATCACAATTGGGTTTACCGAAACCCTAGATTAAATTTACTTACACATCATCAAAACAGGAATCAAATTCATCTTCATTGAATAAATCATGATAGTTCAGTACAATTGAAAAAGAATGAGTAGAAGTAGAAGAAAAAAACTGAAATAGAAAGATAAAACTTGGTCTTCAGAAAATTCTGATGGATTACAACCTTGAATACCGTAAATTCTACTCTATAGCATCCAAAATCCACAATAATCTATGTAAAAACCTAGTTTAAATGTGTTTCCTAAGCCTAAAAGGTGATTCTTCAGTGTTTCCTACGGTCCCCCCTTGCTCAGTTGCGCATCCACATGCCTCTATATCTGTTTGGCGGCCAAAAACCCTAATTTTAACGTTCTGTACGGACCCTGAAGCACGACCATGTCCCAGGACACGGCCTGGCCGTGCTTCGTACTGGAATCTGGGGAAATCCTACATCTCTTGGCCAGAGCACGGCCTAGCCGTGTTGCAGGCCACCAAGCACGGTCTAGCCGTGCTGCATGCTGCCAAAGTGCTTTCTCCATGATTTTTTATGTGTAGCCTCCTTGCTTCCTCCTTAGCATATCCCAGGTCCTTTTGGTTCTTTCCATGATGGTTTTTTTCTTGCTTCATGGCTTCTTTTGCTCTCCTGCAACCATAAAACAAACCACAGCAGTACTCAGAACAAAGTATAACCAAAAGCATAGAAATAATCACAAGTTTTTATGAATTAGGGGATAAAATATGACCAATAAACACTCAAAATTCCCCTTTATCATAGGTCATATATTCTGGGCAATGGATATTTATTCTTAATGGTCACTTTGTTTAACTGCCTATAATCTATACACAACCTGAGGCTACCATCTATCTTTTAACAAAAAAAACTAGTGCACCCCAAGGTTATACACTAGGTCTGATGAATCCCTTCTATAAGAGTTCCTCTATCTATTTCTTAGGCTCAGCTAGCTCAACAAGAGCCATCCTATAAGGAGCGTTAGATATGGGACCTACACCAAGCACTAAGTCAATGGAGAACTCTACTTCCCTATCAAAAGGGAGACTACTAAACTCCTTAGGGAATACTTCTGGGTAATCCCTAACAATAGGTATGTTTTCTATGCCATTTTCTACTTCTGCTTGTAAAGAAAAGAAGACTAGGAACCCTTGCCAACCCTTCTTAAGGTATCTCTCAGCTTGGGTGGTGGGAACGTAAGAGATTTCAGTGGAGTGTTTAGAAGCAGAACTATAAATAGGTAAGGAAAAAGATTTTCTAGAACAATCAAGAATTGCATTATGAGTAGACAACCAATCCATTCCAAGAATAACATTAATATCAAACAGAGGAAGACATACAAGATCCAAAATGGTACATCTATGATCAAATTGCACAACATAATTGATACAAGCATAAGAAGTTATGACACGGATCCCAGTAGAGGCCAAAACAAAAAGATCATATGGCAAAGTATCCACAGTCAAATCCAAACTCTTAGCATAATCATATGAATAAAAGAATATGTAGTGTAATAACCGTAAATTTAAGAAAAATTCTAATGAAGAATTTTTTTGAATAAAATAGAGGATTTTGTAAATGGAGATAAGAATCGTTGAAAATATGTTTATTTACTACATGGGTTAAAGAATTACAAAGAAAATATGAGAATTTACGTTTCGGGGCCAAAATGTAATTTCTTAAAAAAATTTGGGTCAAAATGTAAATAAGAAAAATTAGCAAGGACCTCTCTCTAAAATTCAATTTTTGTAGAAAGGTTCTCCGGGATAGTTTAAGGGCCTCAACCACTCAAAGGAGGAAAAATCTGGAATTTTCTCTCTCTCTCTCCTCAAATTTTTTTCTCTCAAAACTCTCAAACTTTTCTCTAAGATTTCTCCACTGTCGTATATCGGATTTTGACACCACCACCACCAATGGACTCAAGAGTTCTACAAATCCATCAGATTGGTTTCTGGAGAATTGGCTTAAAAAGGTAATATCTGAAACTCCTATCTATGGTTCTCAAATTCAAAAATTAACACCGTAGATTGATCCGGAAGGTGTCGAAACCTGAAGATCTCAAATTTCAGGATCATCCACCACCACACGCACCCTTACGCGTCGATTCTTCCACGGTGAGTGAAGCCCACGCGTAACTCCCCATGGTGGCACATGCAGCATGTGAAACTGGATCTGTTTGCATTGACCGAGCTCCTGGAGGCCAAATTTTGCATATCCAGAGTCATTTTCAAGTTTTTTGGACCTTCGTGACTTAATTTTGGGGTTTATTTTGCCAAATTTAGACCAGAAACATGGATTTTAGGGTTGTCCAACTTGGTGCCCTAATTTTGTGAGTAGATAATTCTTCCTATGGCTTGCCCTATACTCTTCTTGATCTTTGAGCATGTATATGATTATGTTTATGAGATATTTATACTTTTATAAGTTTCTGAAATGCATTGGAATTATCTAAAATTGGCTACGATTTGAAATATAGTTCAAGAAGAGTATAGTTTTGAAACTGGATTTTTGACCCCATGGTATAGCTGATTTCACATGTAATTTTTATTGAATGGTGATATGAATACTTATGCATATGACATTGATTTATAAAGCTATATGATTGCTTTGAGAAAGAGCTTGCATATGTGACAAACCCTAAATGGGTAATGTATGACAGATGAACTGTATTGAAATTGAGATTTTTGAATTATTTTGAAAGCTCTGTTTTGGATATTATAGAATATGTGCATATGATAACTTTGTGGAGGAATCCTATTAGAAACATTGTCTACTAACAGTAGGTGATGTTAGCCTTGGTGCACCTTGATATCCCAACTAGCAGGGGGTGGTGCTAGCCTCGTATGAGGGCTAACACATGGGATATGATATGTGATGGAGAGCGGGAAGCCTCTTATATGGGCAAGATGCCATATGAGATGTGATTTGCTTTCTCTTACTTTGTGCTTGGGGAGTAGCCCATATTAGAGTCTCTTTGCATGTCCTTTTGAATGGTGGTAGGGCAAACCTTGGTTGAGATGCTAAGTATAGGCAAATCCTACACTAGCAAAGTACAGAAGGGGTTGAACTCTGGTATGGGGTCCTCCTAACATTTTTATATGAAATGTTTTTAATGCATATCACTGTTTAATTAATGATCATATTGTATCATATATGGATACAGATATTTGAATTGATTTGAATTGAGAATATTTAAAAATGTGGGTCCTATATGAATGCACTTCTGAATTGTAATTTTCTGATATGATAAATTTTAACTAATGAGTACATCTATATGTTGATATGAGAGGTCATATGAGGTTTTATATGCTCACTGAGTTGTCAAAATCACTACACGATATTTCCTCCTTTTACAGATAAAGATACAGAGGTTGGCCCTGCAGATATGTGATCAGCTAGGTGTTATATTATCTGGGTGAGCCTTCGTTGTTTCCAAGGCTCAAAATGTTTAAATGTTATGTCATTGTAATCTAGAGTATGCTCTGAACGGCATAGGCATGATCTTTGTTTCCGTTGTAATATTGTTAAGCGTAGTTTTGGCATGTATAATTAGCTATACTGGAAACTTGTATCGTATGATATTTTTTGAATATGTGGTAATGTGAAGCCGTATTCAAATATATAAGGGTAAAGTTATCTTTCAATGGGGTTTTCACGTTTCTTTAAATTGGGGCGTGATAAGTTGGTATCAGAGCATTAGGTTTCCCTGTGGTTATCAGAGCAAAAGATTCGTTAGTAGGACCTTTAGTATGGATATGAGCTGGACATATTTATACTTCAGGTGCTGTTGAAGGATTTTATATGATATTAACTTCCTTTCTATTCCAAGTTTGCTTAAGTTCCTAGTGTAAGGTTTTATTACATATTATGATATCTTAAGAAGGTGTTTTGTTCTGTATAGTCGATGATGCTGCCAAGAACTAGAGCGGTTACTAGAGAGGCTGTAGATCGTGCACCCTCTACAGAAGAGTCTGCACAATCTACAATTCCAGTACAAAGAGGCAGTGGTAGAGGTTGACCTAGAGGAAGAGGTAGAGGTCAAGGGCATGCATGGGGTATAAGAACCTTAAGACAAGATGAACAGTCCCATGTATCTGATAAAGTTCCTTAGGAAAGAGTAGAACCCCCTCAGGAGCCACATGATAGAATAGTTAATATGATTGCTGGTATACATATGAGTTTAGAGACATTGGCTGAATTTATAGTGGAACTGGGTAGAAGGGAAGGCCAGCCACTGAAAAATGCTCCAGAAGCACATGAACTAGGAAGAGAAGCTGAGTAAAAGGACAAGCTTACTGGGATTGAGGTGTCATTACCATAATTCCTTAAGTTGAAACCTCTGACTTTTTCAGAGTTAGATGTTCAGGAAGACCCATAGATATTTATTGATGCGGTGGAACGAGTCCTAAGAGTTTGGGATGTTCTAGTAGAAGATCTGTTGAACTGGTGTCTTTTCAACTATCTGATATGGCCCAAGTTTGATTTGAGACACTTGTACAAGGAAAGGCAGTTATTTTACCACCAATGAAGTGGGATGAATTTAAGGAAGCATTTATGAATCGCTTCCTGCCAATGAGTGAAAGAGACAAGGAGGCCAGAAAATTTGAAGAATTAAGATAGACACTGAACATGACAGTTTCTAAATATGACATTTGTTTTACCCGATTGTCCAAATATGCACCATATCTGGTTTCTACTAAAAAGGATAGGATTAAGAAGTTTGTTTCGGGATTGATACGCCCATTAGTTAAATCAGTGGGTCCTCAGATGAATTATTTTCCAACTTATTCAGTAGCTGTGGATTGTGCTAGAATGATGGAAACACGAGAGCAATTAGACATAAAAGTTCTAAAGAAAAGAAAAAGAGAGCGAGATAGTAATGTTCTGCCAAGTTATAATCCTAACGTCAGAGCGTCAAGATTTCAAAATCCACAGCGCTTCACTCAATCAGAAACTGGTAACTCCAACCAGACATCAGTGAATATCAACAAGCAAAGAATGAATCAAAGAGATATGAGACCTGTTAGCCAACAAGATTCAAGATCAATTCCACCATGTCCTATTTGTGGCAGGCCTCATACTTTACAGTGTCATAGAGAAACTGGTGCATGTTTTAAGTGTGGACAAATGGGTCATTTGATAAGGAATTACCTACAACTACGAAGTTTTAGTCAAGCATCAATACAACCAGCTTCACCTCTTGCATCTGTGCTAGCATGACCAAATAGAGTAGCTTCAGTTCAAGCAAATAGTGGTGGTACTAGTAGAGGATTAGAAAGTCGAGGCCGAGAACAAGCTCGAGTTTTTGCCTTGACATGACAGGATGTGTCACGCCCTTAATTTTAAGAACGCGAATAACACTACTGTCTGATAACTCTATCTTTATTTATTTACAATCAACCTCATATTATGACATAACAGGATAATATCATACGTTCGCAAGTAAATTTCCAATATAACTAATTATACATGCTAAAGTCACACTTAACAATATTACAATGGAAACAAAGATCCTGCTTGTGGCATTCAGAGCATACTCTAAAGTACAAGTACAATATAAATCAATACCTATGAGCCATGGAAACAAGGTAGGCTCACCCAGAGATCATGTCGTTTAGCTAGTCAACTATCTGAAGGGAAAGAACCAAACTCTATATCTGTATCTAAAAAACATATAAACATCGTATAGTGAGTTTGATAACTTAGTGAGTAGATAAAACCTTATATGACCTCTTAGGTCAACATAGGGATGTACTCATATATTAAAATTTATCACATTGAAAATTACAGTTTAGAAGTACATCCATATAGGACCCGCATTTTCAAATACTTTCAATTCAAATCACATTCAAATATCTGTAACCCCATATGATACAATATGAACTTTAATCAAACTTGATATGCATTAAAAACATTTCACATGAAAACATTAAGAGGATCTCATATCCGAACCACCATATTAGAGTTTAACCCCTTCCGTACTTTGGTGGTATAGGATTTGCCTAAACTCATCATTCCGCTGAGGTTTGCCCTACTACCATTCAAGAGGACACGCGAAAAGACTCTATATGAGTATTTCCCAAGCACAAAACAAGGTAAGGCAAATCATATCTCATATAATTGGCATCTCGCCCATATAGGAGGCATCCCGCTCTCCATCACATATCATCTCCTGTGTGTTGGCCCTTACACAAGGCTAACACCACCCCTTGCTAGCTAGGTTATCAAGGTGCACCAGGGCTAACATCACCTGTTGTTAGCAGACAATGTTTCCAATAGGATTCTTCCACAGAAAATATCATATGCACATATGCCATATAATCTACTATAAAATTTTCAATATATTACAGACTTTCAGTCTCAGTACAGATTCATTTGTCATAAATTCCCAATTCAGGGTTTATCACATGTACATGCCCTTTCTCAAGGAAATCATATAACTTTATAAATCATGCCACATGCATAAATATCCACTTTATCATTTAATGAGAAATACATGTGAAATCAGACACATCATGAGTTCAAAAATCTATTTTCAAATACTATACTCTTCTTGAACCATATTTCAAATTATAAGCAAATCAGATAATTTTAATGCATTTCAGAATCATATAAAAGTTTAAATATCTCATAAACATATTCAAATACATGTTCAAATATCAAGAAGAGTATAGGACAAGTCACAGAAAGAATTATCTACTTACAAAATAAGGGCTCAAGATTGGACAGCCCTAAATTGCACTTTTCCAATCCACATTTGACTAAACAGACTTCAAAAACGTGTTAAAAGGGTCCAAAAATCAAGAAAATGACTCCAAGAACTTTGTCACTATTCATGATCAAAAAACATTATTCACCGCCGAAAAATACTATTCATCACCGAAAAATATTATTCACCAAGAACAAAAAATTGTCAGATAACTGAAAAATTTCATATCCTAAGGTTTATCTAGCTCCTGAATCCATCTATAGTGTTTGATTTCCAATTTGAGGTCTCTAAGTAAGAGATTCAGAGTTTATCTTTTTCTAAAATTTTCTACTTCCAATCTGCGGTGATTCAACGGCTGATTTGAGAAATTGTTCAGTCAAAATCGTAGTACTCTTTGTCCTAAATCCATTGGTACCATTAGTTTTGAGATCGGAGGCCTGTAGATACTCCAAATCTAGAGAGAAAAATAGAAGTTACTATTCACACTATTTCATACTATTCATCCATTTATGCAACTCTTCGCATGCCTCTCCGTTGTCTTCCCCTTCCCATTTTCTCTTTTATTTTTTTATAATAATAATTATTATTATTTAATAATTGAATAATAGGATTTTCTTTTACATATATTCATATAAATTTTATTTTTCATCCTAAAACATCCCAAAAATTTCTAAAAATTTACATTCTCATAAACCTTTAGTTAAACTCTTAAATCATGACTTTTTTTATAAATATCTTTATACATAATAAAAGAAAGAATATTTCTAAAAATACAACAAAAATTTATTAGAGGCCAATATAATTATTTTAAGAAAAATAGTAATTATTTTAAACAAAAATATATTTACTTCCAGCAAAACATGCATAGTCATTTAAAAAAATCATACTTATTTATAATAAAATATAAGTTAAAAAAAATAAAAAATTTGGGATATTACAGGATGCTCAGGTTTCAAATGCAATTATGATAGGTACATTATCAGTATATTCCCATAAAGCATATGTCCCATTCGATCTTGGTTCTACTCATTCTTATATATCGTCATGCTTTACTAAGAAATTGGATAGAGATCCTGCTAGTTTACACTGTTCTTTCATAGTATCTACTCCAATGGGAGAATTCCTATTAGTAAATGATGTGTATAAATAATGCAAGATTTCGATAGAAGATAATGAGACTTTTGTAGATTTGATAGTTCTAGATATGGTAAACTTTCATGTTATACTAGGAATGGATTAGTTGTCATCATGTCATGCCATTCTAGACTATCACCTTAAGGTTATTAAGTTTAATGTCCCTGGAGAATCTTCCTTTTTAATACAAGGAGATCGTAGTAAGGAGTCTAGTAATTTAATTTCAGCTTTAACAGCTCATAAGCTATTACAAAAAGAATGTCAAGGGTATTTAGCAGTAGTCAAGGATGTTGATATGAAGTATACCAAGGTAGAGCAAGTTCCAGTAGTTAGGGAATTTCTTAATGTGTTTCCTGATGAGTTGCCATGGTTACCTCCAAAACGGAAAATTGAGTTCAGTATTGATTTACTTCCTGGAACTCAACCAGTGTCTATACCCGCATATAGAATGGTACCGACTGAGCTCAAGGAGTTGAAAAGCCAGTTACAAGACTTGTTAGACAAGAGATTTATACGCCCTAGTACTTCTCCTTAGGGTGCTCCAATCTTATTTGTGAAAAAGAAAGATGGATCGTTACGATTGTGTATTGATTACAGACAGTTGAATAAGGGGATAATACGTAATAAGTATCCATTACCTCGTATAGATGATCTATTTGATAAGCTACAAGGTGCCTAGTGTTTTTTAAAAATTGATTTGAGATCTGGGTATCATCAATTAAGGATAAAGAATGAGGATATTCTGAAAACTGCTTTTAGAACTCGATATGGGCATTATGAGTTCTTAGTAATGCCATTTGGTTTAACAAATGCTCCAGCTACATTCATGGATTTGATGAACAGAGTATTTAAACCTTTTCTGGATCAATTCGTCATTGTATTCATAGATGATATCCTAGTATATTCAAAGAGTTTAGAGGAGCATGAGCAACATTTAAGAATAACATTACAAACCTTAAGAGAACACGAGTTGTATGCTAAGTTTTCAAAATGTGAATTTTGGCTTAGTAGTGTTACCTTCCTAGGGCATGTGGTTATTAAATATGGTATTCAAGTTGATCCTAAAAAGATAGAAGCAATACAGTAATGGTCACGTCCTACAACAGTTACAGAGATTCATAGTTTTCTTGGTTTACTAAGCTATTACCGTAGATTTGTTAAAGATTTTTCAAAGATAGCTACTCCTTTGACGAGGTTAACAAGAAAGGGAATAAAGTTTGACTGGTCAGATGAATGTGAAAGAAGTTTCCAGAAACTCAAAGAATGTTTGACTACGGTGCCAGTATTAGTTGTTCCTTCAAGTACTGGAGGATACACGAGATACTGTGATGCATCAAGAATTAGATTAGGATGTGTGTTGATGCAAAATGGTCGAGTCATTGCATATGCATCGAGACAGCTTAAACCACATTAGCAAAACTATCTGACTCATGATTTGGAGATGGCAGTAGTTGTCTTTGCTTTTAAAATTTGGAGCCATTATCTCTATGGTGAGACATGAAAAATTTATACATATCATAAAAGTCTCAAATATATTTTCCAACAAAAAGATTTTAATTTGAGACATAGACGATGGATGGAATTACTTAAAGATTATGACTGCATAATACTATACCATTCAAGTAAGGCCAATCTTGTGGCTGATGCATTAAGTAGGAAGTCTATGAGTAGTTTGGCTCATATCACAATGGTAAGAAGACCGTTGGTTAAAGAAATGCATAAGCTGGAAAGTGATGGAGTAGTAATGGAAGTAAAGGAACCTAGAATATTGTTAGCTCTTATGAAATTTCAATCATCCTTCATTGAGCAGGTGAAAAATGCATAGAAAGAGGATGCCTATTTATGCACGAAAATTGAAGGGGTGAAGAATGATGGTAAAGTTGAATTTACTATAGACTCTAAAGGGATTTTAAGATTGGGCAAGCGAATATGTGTACCTAATAAAGAAGAACTTAAGAAATAAATTTTAGAGGAAGCCCATAGATCCATGTATACGATTCATCTTGGAATAATTAAAATGTATAAGGATCTAAAAGAAATTTATTGGTGGGAAGGTATGAAGAAAGACATAGTGGATTATGTGTCTCGATGTTTAACCTATTAGCTAGTGAAAGAAAAACAATAAAGCCCTGCAAGACTACATTAGCAAATAGAAATACCTAAATGGAAATGGGAAAGAATAACTATGGATTTTGTTACGTGGTTACCGAGAGCACCAATGGGGTTTGATTCAATATGGGTGATCATTGATAGGTTGACTATGTCAGTACATTTTCTACTAGTGAAAACCATATACAATGTAGCTCAGTATGCAAGATTATATTTGAATGAAATAGTGAGGCTTCATGGAGTGCCAATATCAATAATTTCTGATCGAGGACCACAATTCACAGCTTGTTTTTGGAGAGATTTCCAATAAGCTTTGGGCAAGAAGTTGAATCTCAATACTACATTCCATCCTCAAACAGATGGGCAATTTGAGCGAACCATTCAAATATTGGAAGACATGCTTCGGGCTTGTGTTTGAGATTTTTAGGGTAGTTGGGAAAGATTTATGCCTTTAGCTAAATTTGCTTATAACAATAGTTATCAAGCCCGTATACAAATGGCTCCTTTTGAGGCATTATATGGTAGGTGTTGCCGTTCCCCGATCAGATAGTTTAAGATGGGCGAAGTAAAGGTTTTAGGGCTTGATATGGTATAGGATGCATTGGTCAAAGTAAAATTAATTAAAGAAAGGTTATTAGCAGCTCAGAGTAGATATAAGGCCTATGTTGATAATAGACGTCGACCATTGGAATTTGCCATAGGTGAACATTTTTTTTCTGAAAATATCTCCTACGAAAAGAGTAGTAAGATTTGGGAAGAAAGGGAAATTAAACCCTCAATATATAGGACTATTTAAAATTCTTGATAAGATTAGTCTAGTAGCTTATTATTTGGCTTTACCTCCTGAATTGGGTAATGTCCATCCAGTTTTTCATGTGTCTATACTACGAAAAAATTTATCAGATCCTACACATGTTATACAGTGTCCATAGATTTAGTTACAGGAAGATTTAACCTATGAGGAACAACCAGTAGCGATAGTGGACAGACAAGTAAAGAAGTTGCAGTCAAAAGAAATACCTATAGTGAAATTTATATGGAAAAATCACTCTTCTAAGGAAGCTACTTGGGAAAGAGACGATGATATACGCGCCAGATATCCACATTTGTTTGAACAATGAGGTTAGTATTTATCTGCAACTATGGTGATAAAATTCGGGGACCAAATTTCTTTAAGGGGGAAGAGTGTAATAACCGTAAATTTAAGAAAAATTTTAATGAAGAAATTTTTGAATAAAATAGAGGATTTTGGAAATGGAGATAAGAACCATTGAAAATATGTTTATTTACTACATGGGTTAAAAAATTACAAAGAAAATATGAGAATTTACGTTTCGGGACCAAAATGGAATTTCTTAAAAGTTTTAGGGTCAAAATGTAAATAAGAAAAATTAGCAAGGACCTCCCTTTAAAATTGAATTTTTGCAAAACGGTTCTCCGGGATATTTTAAGGGCCTCAGCCACTCAAAGGAAGAGAAATCTAGAATTTCTCTCTCTCTCCTCAGAATTTTCTCTCCTGAAACTCTCAAACATCTCTCTAAGATTTCTTCGCTTCCGGACCTTGGATTTCGACACCGCCACTGCCAATGGTTTCAAGACAAAGAGTTCTACAAATCCATTCGATTGGTTTCTGGAGAAATAGCCAGAGATTGGCCGAAAAATTGAAGGAAAAATTGCCTAAAAAGGTAATATCTAAAACTCCTATATGTGGTTCTCAAACGTAAAAGCTAACACTGTAGATCGATCTGAAAGGTGTCGAAACCTTAAGATCTCAAATTTTAGGATCATCCACCATCGTACACTCCCCTACGCACCGATTCTAAATCAGCGAGTGAAGCCCACGCGCAGCTCCCCTAGGTGGTGCGTGCAACGCATGAAATCAGACCTGTTTGCGTTTACCGAGCTCCCAGAGGTCAAATTTCACAAATCTGGAGTTATTTTCAAGTTTTTTGGACCTTCAGGATTCAATTTGGGGTTTATTTTGCCAAATTCAAACCAGAAATGTGGATTTTAGGGTTGTCCAACTTGGTACCCAAATTTTGTGAGTAGATAATTCTTCTTATAGTTTGCCCTATACTCTTCTTGATCTTTGAGCATGTATATGATTATGTTTATGATATATTTATACTTTTATATGTTTCTGAAATGCATTGGAATTATTTGAAATTGCCTACGATTTGAAATATAGTTCAAAAAGAGTATAGATTTGAAATTGGATTTCTGAACCCATGGTATAGCTGATTTCACATGTATTTTTCATTGAATGGTGATATGAATACTTATGCATATGACATTGATTTATAAAGCTATATGATTGCTTTGAGAAAGAGCTTGCATATGTGACAAACCTTGAATGGGTAATGTATGACAGATGAACTGTATTGAAATTGAGATTTTTGAATTATTCTAAAAGCTCTGTTTTGGATATTATAGAATATGTGCATATGATAACTTTGTGGAGGAATCCTATTAGAAACACTGTCTGCTAACAACAGGTAATGTTAGCCCTAGTACACCTTGATAACCCAGCTAGCAAGGGGTGGTGCTAGTCTCGTATAAGGGCTAACACACGGGATATGATATATGATGGAGAAAGGGATGCCTCCTATTTGGGCAAGATGCCATATGAGATGTGATTTTCCATCCCTTGCTTTGTGCTTGGGGAATAGCCTATATTAGAGTCCCTTCGCGTGTCCTCTTGAATGGTGGTAGGGAAAACCTTGGCTGAGATGCTAAGTGTAGGCAAATCCTACACTAGCAAAGTAC
This sequence comes from Gleditsia sinensis, assembly GCA_037074535.1. Taxonomy (NCBI): domain Eukaryota; kingdom Viridiplantae; phylum Streptophyta; class Magnoliopsida; order Fabales; family Fabaceae; genus Gleditsia; species Gleditsia sinensis. The sequence goes on along the minus strand of CM073465.1, from coordinate 44,593,930 downwards.
AGAAGGGGTTAAACTCTGATATGGTGGTTTTGATATGGGGTCCTCCTAACATTTTTATATGAAATTTTTTTAATGCATATCACTGTTTGATTAATGATCATATTGTATAATATATGGATACAAATATTTGAACTGATTTGAATTGAGAATATTTGAAAATGCGGGTCCCATATGGATGCACTTCTGAACTGTAATTTTCTGATATGATAAATTTTAACTAATGAGTACATCCATATGTTGATCTGAGAGGTCATAGGGGGTTTTATATGCTCATTGAGTTGTCAAAATCACTACACGATATTTCCTCCTTTTACAGATAAAGATATAGAGGTTGGCCCTACAAATACGTGATCAGCTAGGTGTTATATTATCTAGGTGAGCCTTCGTTGTTTCCAAGGCTCAAAATGTTTAAATGTTATGTCATTGTAATTTAGAGTATGCTTTGAATGCCACAGGAAGGATCTTTGTTTATGTTGTAATATTGTTAAGTGTAGCTTTGGTATGTATAATTAGCTATACTGGAAACTTGTATCGTATGATATTTTCCGAAATGTGGTAAAGTGAAGCCATATTCAAATATATAAGGGTAAAGTTATCTTTTAATGGGGTTTTCACGTTTCATTAAATTGGGGTGTGACATGTAGCACCAGAATCAAACAATGCATCTACAAGTGAGTTTTGAATTATTAACGTACCTCTAATCAAATTTAGAGATTGGCTAGCCTCGTGTTAGGAAAGAACAAACACCTTTCCCTGATTCTGTGGCTTGTCATCTGGAATTGATCCCTTCCTTACTCGATAATCCCTAGAGTAGTGATCGGGTTTTTCATAACTGTAGCAAACATTCTAACCAACTAAATAGGGTTTATCTCCATGGTTCTTCCCATATTTATTACAAGCTGGTTTGTAACATCCTTAATTTCGTTTCTTTTATTGATAAAGGTACATAAAAAATTTAATTAAGGAAATAAAATTTATTAGACAATATTTTAGATATCTAAGGGAATATAATCCTTAGAAATTCTTCACCTTAGGTATATGCATAGAAAATGTTTCTAACATTAAGAGAACAAATAAAGAAGGAAAATCTAATAGGAAAGAAATTAGAAATAACATACTAAAGAGATGCAAAATTCTTGGATAAGGAAGATAAATTTTTAGAAACAAGTAAAGGTCTTAAAATTTCAAAGAACATTGAATTAGGGTAATTTTTCCTAATTCAAGAACAATAGTTACTAAGTTTAAAATCTTTACCCATACATTGGGCTTTTACCTATGGACACTTCATATAGAGTTTTTCCACTTCACATAAGTTTCTAGCAAGCCCATTGGATAACCTAAACAAGAAATTAAACATAGACTTGGACTAGGATATAGTAATTTCACAAATAGCCCAAAAATTATGAAAATGTGACCAAGCCCACCAAGAAAGGAAGAATTTTATCCAAAGCAAAGAAAATGGGTAGGACAAGCCCATAATGGGTAGGAATAAGCCCAAATCCAAGAGGAAAACTAAAATAAAATAAATTAGATGATGATATAATAATAAGAATAAAGATTAGGTTACATGGCATTAAGACAAAAAATTTAGCAAGTGGTGTGATTCTACATTCATCACTTAAGCAAGTGGCATGATAATACAAGGCTTTAGGACAAAAACATCTATATCCTACACTCATAATTTTAGCAAGTGGTATGATAATACATAGTATTAGGACAAAACATTCATAGCCCACACAAATAATATCAACCAAATAATGAAGATTCAAGGGCTAGAAATTTGCCACCTAAAAAGGCAAACCTATCATACTTGTTTAAGACAAAAGAAAATGGAAATGAATCCCTAAATCAAAGGGACCTTGTCCCATATCTTAAGAACATATTATCATAATTTTCAAAATACAAATCTCCTTTTCCTATGCATATCTTGACTAAGGAAGAGGAAGACAAGAACATAAGTTGTTTGTTTTCCAAAAATTCAACAAAGTGTATCCTAATTGTGATAAGGTAGACCCATGATCATGAAAGGTGAATTATTTGGTGGTCTATATAAGAAAACCCACCCTTACAACATTAGAATTTCGTCCAAGTGAGGGAGAGAAAAAAATAGAAGCAAGGTAGAGTGAGGAAAGGAGAGGAAGAAAGGAAGAAAGAGGAAGGAGAAGTCTAGAAGACTAAGTGCTCCAAGTAAGTTTAACAATATTTCTTTTTGAAGAAAACTTTTGAAACTTATAATATTTGTATGAGATTTTGATCTTAGAACTTTTATGATTGGTCATGATGTTGCTATATCATGTTACATATTGATCTTGCATGTGATGTATGTTTGAATACTTAGGTTGGTGTAGATAGTTCTGCATGGTTATGGCTATGGGTGGCAGAATTTTAAGCTTCGGTATTTTAATTTCTGGGAACCATCTATAATGAATTAAAATAAATGGTTAACATAAGAATTAAAGATAAATGTGTCATGGATTTTTAGCCACTGGAATCATTCCATTTGGAGTCCATATGAGGTAGCTATGGTCTGATTAGTAGTCAAAGGTCAGAAAATGAATCATCAGGGAAGAATATGTTAGGATAGCTTCGGTAATTTAATTTCTGGGAATTATTGGTAGGGAATTAAAATAAATGGTTAACATAAGAATTAAAGATAAATGTGTCATGGATTTTTAGCCACTGGAATCATTCCATTTGGAGTCCATATGAGGTAGCTATGGTCTGATTAGTAGTCAAAGGTCAGAAAATGAATCATCAGGGAAGAATATGTTAGGATAGCTTCGGTAATTTAATTTCTGGGAATTATTGGTAGGGAATTAAAATAAATGGTTAACATAAGAATTAAAGATATGTATGTCATGGATTTTTAGCCACTGGAATCATTCAATTTGGAGTCCATATGAGGGAGATATGAGCCGATTTGTAGACAAAGGTCAGAAAATGGGTCATCAGGGAAAAATATGTTAGGATAACTTCGGTATTTTAATTTCTGAGAAGTATCTGTAAGGAATTAAAATAAATTATTAACATAAGAATTAAAGATAAATGTGTCATGGATTTTTAGGCACTGGAATCATTCAATTTGAAGTCCATTTGAGGTAGATATAAGCTGATTAGTAAGCAGAGGTCAGAAAATGTTTATTCAGAATATGTTATTAAAGTTTTAGTTTTTGAATTTCTGGAAAATATTTTGTAGGGAGTTAAAATCGTACGCCAAGATAACAATTATAGATATAGGGCTCATGGATTTTTACCAACTGGAATAACTCAATTTGGAGTTCAAATTTGGGAGATATGGTCTAATTAGTCAGTAAAGGTCAGAACCTACACGAGAAGAAATAATCTGTACATTTAGGGAGTAATATCACCTTGATTTCTTAATATTTTGCTACAATGTTCAACATAATAGTTTTAGATAATTGTTTTATCTTGAAATTGACACTAAGATCACCTACATCAGAGTTAAATTGAGGGAGTTATGCTCTGATTAGTAAGAGAATGTTAGATAGGATGAAAACCTGCATCAAGAAAATAAAGAAATAAAATTAGTATTTTAAAAAGAAGATGAATCTTAACAAATGACTAGTATAGCCATAGCCATTTCCATTGCATGAACTTACTACCATTTTAAGTGTGTAATTTTTAACGTGGAATTTACCCTAGTACTCATATAAATTTACAAGAAGTTTTGAAAGTGTCGGTTTTATTTGAAAAATCTTAGTATGCTCCGTGGTTGCAGTATTTTCACATCAGAAAAGAATTATTCTAGTTACTGGAAAACAAAATTGTGATTTGTGAAAAGTGCATGTCTAAGGAAAGCTCTGGCAAGGAAAGACATGGTACTTAAGCGTGTCCATTAGTGACCCACCTCTCTTTCCTGTGAACTTTTCTGGTGCGCTGTTTACAGACTACAATTACTATCCAGTTACCAAGGTATTAGTATGGAATTTTGACATGGAAATGTTTTATAAAGTGATATTTTAAATGGTTATGTTCATGGCATGATTACCAATGATTTATGGTAATAGTTATATTTTGATGAACATACTTGTTATTGAAAGCATATTTTTGGCTATCATTGTGAAAAGAAAAGAAATGAGCACGGTCACATGGCAATCCGTGTGGTGCACCAGTAGGGGACGCCCTACCAACGGTTATGATCATGTTAATAAGAAAAGAAAGAGAAAGTGTGCCATGTCGGACGGAGCGAGATAAGCCCGTACCGAAAAGTAGAGAATACTCACCCTGACCGGGGTAGCTTGAAGTAAGAATAAGTGGATAGCCATCATATGAAATTCGAAAAATAGTTATTCATGCCATACATGTCATAACTGTATAATTTTCATGTGCATGATAAAGTGCATTCATGTGACCTAAAGATATTTTCTATAGTTTATACAGCTGAACATGACGTGATGAACTATATTGATGGTAAATTATGATTTATTGTTGAACTTACTGGGATTTAATTCTCACTATATTTCCATATCATGTTCAGAAGAATAAATATGCAGATATTCTCTATGACACTTATTATCTCTGTACGTTGGATCGAGGTGCCCTACCTTGGGCAACTTCCAGTTATTTCTGATGTAACTGTCGTAGATGTAACTGAGATTCCGGTGGACGTGCCACCCGAACCAGTGTCCCCGGAAGTAGTCGATATAGATGATTAGAACTAATATGTATCTTTGTACAAATGTTTGTAAAATAATGGTGTGTAGTTTGTAAAATAATAGTGTGTATGGAAACTCAGTATTGTATAAATTAAATAAATGTTATATTGAGTTAAGTTGTAACGAGGTAATAACTTCATGGTATTTTAAAAAAAAAAAAAATTTACATAAATGGAGTTGTTACATAATTGGTATCGGAGCAGGTCGATCCTAGATGGCCAGTGGTTGGATGGTTATCTGAATCGATCTTATAGTGTCTTGAGTATGTTGTGGTTGTGCTGTGTAGGGGATCAGTGATTCATATAGGTAAGAAATTACTAGTGTTTCCTATCTATATGCCGAGGTGGTGTTATGACTGCTATTAAATATTTTTGAACTAACTATTGGGCTTGATCACCTCAATAGCAGCATAACTTTGTTTTGTACCATAGTAGGAAATGGCACCACCAAGGAGGAATCCAGCAACCAATGCAGAGGAAACCCTGCACAACCTGGCCACGGCAATTCGAGACCAAGTTATGACCACCAACCAAATTTTACAACATCTCCAGAATGCTAATAACACAAATGTTGAGATTGGTCCTAACAACCGGACGGCTAGAAAAGATAATGGCATATCTGAGTTCCTGAGGACTAGACCACCTTGTTTCCAAGGTGGTTATGACCCAACGATAGCCGAAAGGTGGATTAGGGAATTAGAGAAAATCTTTGAAGTGATGGGCTGTACTGAAGAGCAGCAAATCATTTTTGCTGCATATATGTTAAAGGATGAAGCAGAATACTGGTGGCGTGGAGCTAGAGAACTTTTAGCTCATCAGGGAAGACAGATCACTTGGCAAGTGTTCAAGGACATTTTTTTTGAAAAGTACTTTCCAAGTACTGTACGGGCAGAGAAAGAGATCGAATTTCTCCAACTCAGGCAAGGAAGCATGAGTGTGGACCAGTATATCGCAAGGTTCGAGGAGCTGTCTAAGTTCTCCTCTTATCTGCGATATAACCCAGATGAAGCATGGAAGGCGGTTAAGTTTGAAGCGGGACTAAACCCGGAGTTAAAGAATGCTGTTATAGCTATGGAGATCAGGGAGTTTGTACCTCTGATAAATAAATGCAGACTCCTGGAAAAGAGTTTAAGGGCAGTGGAGGACGAGAAGCAAAGGCGAAACCTATGGAAAAGGAAGAAAAATTTTTCCAACCCTAGAAAGAACGTGAGAAGAAGTGGATATGGAGCTGGTAAGAGGCCATTGATTGCGGGTCCTAGGCCTTTTCAACAAGACCTCGCCTCAGTCAAGTGCACTAAATGCGGACGCATGCATGGTAATCGGCCATGCTACATGGGACAAGATGTCTGCTTCAATTGCGGACAGAAGGGACATTTTGCGAAAAACTGCCCACAGAATGTAGGAAAGCAGCCAGAACAGAGGCCTCAGGTGAAAGGAAGGGTTTTCACCCTGAGCGGCCAAGAGGCAGCTCAATCTTCTGAAATGATTCAAGGTACATGCTATATTTATGGATTTGCTCTTATGGTGTTATTTGACTCTGGTGCTAGTCATTCATTTATATCAGAAGAATGTATTAGGAAGTTTCAGTTCCCTATTTCTGAAACTCCCTATGAGCTATCTGTAGTAACCCCTACAGGGGAACGGGTATTAACTTCCTCTGTATGTAAGGACTGTCAAGTCACCATCCAGGAGAAAACTTTTTCTGTAGACCTCGTCATTTTACCTTTAAGAGGTATTGAGGTCATTCTAGGGTTAGACTGGATGTCTAGGAATTGAGTCTTGTTGAATTGTTGTAACAAGACCGTTGAATTTCTACCTTCTACTCCGAAAGAGGAGGTCCAGTTATTGATGTTAAATGCCAATCAAGTTAATAGGGAGTTGAAGAATGGAGTACTTGGATACATTCTCTTGTATTTATCAAACCTAGAAGTCGAATCGAAGCTTGATGAAATTCCAATAGCCAACGAGTTTCCTGAGGTGTTTCCATCAGATATTCCAGGCTTACCTCCCAAGAGAGAGATAGAGTTCTCTATTGATCTCCTACCTGGGACAGGGCCTATCTCTATTGCACCATATCGAATGGCCTCGAAGGAACTACAAGAACTAAAGAAGCAGTTGGAGGAACTATTAGACAAGCAATTCATTAGACCGAGTGTATCACCTTGGGGAGCTCCTGTATTGTTTGTTAAGAAGAAAGACGGGAGTTTGAGACTATGCATAGATTACAGACAGCTGAATAAGGTGACTATCAAAAATAAGTACCCTCTCCCTAGGATAGATGACTTATTGGATCAATTAAAGGGTGCCTCCATCTTTTCTAAAATTGACTTGCGGTCAGGATATCATCAGATTAGGATTAAGGAGGAGGACGTACCAAAAACTGCCTTCAGGACTAGGTATGGGCACTATGAGTTTCTCATAATGCCCTTTGGGTTGACTAATGCACCTGCAATTTTCATGGATTACATGAATCGCATTTTTCGACCCTACCTAGATCAATTTGTTGTAGTGTTCATTGATGACATCTTGATATATTCTAAGAGTGAGAAAGAACATGAACAACATCTCCGAATCGTGCTGCAAGTGCTGAAAGAGAAAAAGTTATATGCTAAATTGGAGAAGTGTGAATTTTGGCTGTCAGAGGTGAAGTTTCTCGGACATGTCATCTCTAATAGAGGGGTAGCCGTAGATCCTAGCAAGACGGAAGCAGTGATTAAGTGGGAGACACCAAAGACGGTTACGGAAATCAGAAGTTTCCTTGGTTTGGCAGGATACTACAGGAGATTTATACAAAACTTCTCTCGTATAGCCTTGCCATTGACTAAATTGACCAGGAAGGGAAGTCCTTTCAAATGGACTGATCAATGTGATGCTAGTTTTTAGGAGCTGAAGACAAGACTGACCACTCCTCCTGTTTTAATTATTCCAGACCCCACAGGATATTTTGAAGTGTATAGTGACGCTTCAAAGAAAGGGCTAGGATGTGTGCTGATGCAAGATAAGAGAGTAGTTGCTTACGCCTCTAGGCAACTGAGACCTCACGAAGGAAACTATCCAACCCATGATCTTGAATTAGCGGCAGTAGTGTTTGCCTTAAAGATTTGGCGACACTATTTGTACGGGGCAACCTTTGAAGTATATTGTGATCATAAGAGTCTTAAATACCTCTTTGATCAAAAGGAGTTAAATATGAGGCAACGAAGATGGGTAGAATTCCTCAATGACTACAAGTTTGAGATAAAGTATCATCCCGGAAAGGCGAATGTTGTAGCAGATGCCTTGAGTCAAAAATCTCTGCATATGGGTTAGATGATGGTGTATGAGATGCAGATGCTAGAGGAGTTTCGAAATTTGAAGCTAGCCCCTACTCTTACTCCAAAGAATCTAGTCATTAATGGTTTAAGTATAGGGTCTGACCTTAGAGCCCAGATCAAAGAAGCTCAAGCTCACGATCAATACTTACAAGATCATAAAGACCAAGGTAATTTTTCTGTAATGGAAGATGGAGCAATCATGTATCAGGGAAGGATTTATGTCCCTCAAGAACAAGAGTTGAGGACTAAGATACTGCAGGAAGCGCATCAAAGTAAATACACAATCCATCCTGGATGCACTAAAATGTACCAGGATTTAAAAAGGATGTATTGGTGGCCAGGGATGAAAAATGACATTGCTGAGTTTGTGGCGAAATGTCTCATTTGTCAAAAGGTGAAGGTGGAGCACCAAAAGCCAGCGGGATTTCTACAACCTCTTGAGATCCCTAAATGGAAATGGGATAGTATTTCGATGGACTTTGTTGTAGGTTTACCTAAGACCTCAGTGGGACATGACTCTATCTGGGTAATAGTTGACAGATTAACCAAATCTGCTCACTTTTTGCCCATAAAAATTAACTTTTCACTAGATAAATTGGCCCAATTGTACGTTCAGGAAATAGTTAGACTTCATGGGATTCCCTTAAATATTGTTTCTGATAGAGATCCGAGGTTCACGTCGAGGTTTTGGAAGGCGTTGCAAGAAGCTTTTGGTACTCAGTTGCGGTTCAATACTGCCTACCATCCTCAAACTGACGGGCAGACAGAACGAACCATTCAAACCCTAGAAGATATGTTGAGGGCCTGTGTGATAGAGCAAGGTAAAGGATGGGATAAGTACCTACCTTTAGTAGAGTTTGCTTATAATAATAGCTATCACTCTAGCATTAAGATGGCCCCCTATGAAGCTTTATACGGTAGAAAGTGCCGATCTCCACTATGTTGGTTCGAGGTAGGAGAAAAGAACTTGTTAGGTCGTGATCTAGTTCAACAAACCACTGAACAAATCAGGATGATACGAAACAAAATACTTACAGCTCAGAGTCGGCAAAAGAGTTACTACGATAAGAGACATAGACCTCTAGAGTTTGAGGAAGGAGACCATGTATTTCTGAAACTTTCCCCGACTACTGGAGTTGGTAGGTCTCTCAAAACAAGAAAGCTAAGTCTGCGATTTTTAGGACCCTACCAAATTCTAAAGAAAGTTGGGACATCAGCATATCAAGTTGCTCTCCCACCTAATTTGTCGAACCTGCATAATGTTTTCCACGTATCACAGCTGCGGAAGTATCTTTCAGATTCATCACATATAATACTGGATGAACCAATCCAAATAAAGGAGAACATGACATACCAGCTAGTACCTGCATCCATATTGGACACTGACGTGAAGCAACTGAGAAATAAAACCATTCCCCTAGTTAAGGTGTTATGGGAAGGTTTGACTCCGGAAGAAGCAACTTGGGAGCTGGAAGAAGTCATGAGGAAGAAATATCCGCAATTGTTCTTATAAGGTAATTTCTGAAATTTTGAGGACAAAATTTCTTTTAGGGGGAGAGAAATGTAACATCCTTAATTTCGTTTCTTTTATTGATAAAGGTACATAAAAAATTTAATTAAGGAAATACAATTTATTGGACAATATTTTAGATATCTAAGGAAATATAATCCTTAGAAATTCTTCACCTTAGGTATATGCATAGAAAATGTTTCTAACATTAAGAGAACAAATAAAGAAGGAAAATCTAATAGGAAAGAAATTAGAAATAACATACTAAAGAGATGCAAAATTCTTGGATAAGGAAGATAAATTTTTAGAAACAAGTAAAGGTCTTAAAATTTCAAAGAACATTGAATTAGGGTAATTTTTCCTAATTCAAGAACTATAGTTACTAAGTTTAAAATCTTTACCCATACATTGGGCTTTTACCTATGGACACTTCATATAGAGTTTTTCCACTTCACATAAGTTTCTAGCAAGCCCATTGGATAACCTAAACAAGAAATTAAACATAGACTTGGACTAGGATATAGTAATTTCACAAATAGCCCAAAAATTATGAAAATGTGACCAAGCCCACCAAGAAAGGAAGAATTTTATCCAAAGCAAAGAAAATGGGTAGGACAAGCCCATAATGGGTAGGAATAAGCCCAAATCCAAGAGGAAAACTAAAATAAAATAAATTAGATGATGATATAATAATAAGAATAAAGATTAGGTTACATGGCATTAAGACAAAAAATTTAGCAAGTGGTGTGATTCTACATTCATCACTTAAGCAAGTGGCATGATAATACAAGGCTTTAGGACAAAAACATCTATATCCTACACTCATAATTTTAGCAAGTGGTATGATAATACATGGTATTAGGACAAAACATTCATAGCCCACACAAATAATATCAACCAAATAATGAAGATTCAAGGGCTAGAAATTTGCCACCTAAAAAGGCAAACCTATCATACTTGTTTAAGACAAAAGAAAATGGAAATGAATCCCTAAATCAAAGGGACCTTGTCCCATATCTTAAGAACATATTATCATAATTTTCAAAATACAAATCTCCTTTTCCTATGCATATCTTGACTAAGGAAGAGGAAGACAAGAACATAAGTTGTTTGTTTTCCAAAAATTCAACAAAGTGTATCCTAATTGTGATAAGGTAGACCCATGATCATGAAAGGTGAATTATTTGGTGGTCTATATAAGAAAACCCACCCTTACAACATTAGAATTTCGTCCAAGTGAGGGAGAGAAAAAAATAGAAGCAAGGTAGAGTGAGGAAAGGAGAGAAAGAAAGGAAGAAAGAGGAAGGAGAAGTCTAGAAGACTAAGTGCTCCAAGTAAGTTTAACAATATTTCTTTTTGAAGAAAACTTTTGAAACTTATAATATTTGTATGAGATTTTGATCTTAGAACTTTTATGATTGGTCATGATGTTGCTATATCATGTTACATATTGATCTTGCATGTGATGTATGTTTGAATACTTAGGTTGGTGTAGATAGTTCTGCATGGTTATGGCTATGGGTGGCAGAATTTTAAGCATCGGTATTTTAATTTCTGGGAACAATCTATAAGGAATTAAAATAAATGGTTAACATAAGAATTAAAGATAAATGTGTCATGGATTTTTAGCCACTGGAATCATTCCATTTGGAGTCCATATGAGGTAGCTATGGTCTGATTAGTAGTCAAAGGTCAGAAAATGAATCATCAGGGAAGAATATGTTAGGATAGCTTCGGTAATTTAATTTCTGGGAATTATTGGTAGGGAATTAAAATAAATGGTTAATATAAGAATTAAAGATAAATGTGTCATGGATTTTTATCCACTGGAATCATTCCATTTGGAGTCCATATGAGGTAGCTATGGTCTGATTAGTAGTCAAAAGTCAGAAAATGAATCATCAGGGAAGAATATGTTAGGATAGCTTCGGTAATTTAATTTCTGGGAATTATTGGTAGGGAATTAAAATAAATGGTTAACATAAGAATTAAAGATATGTATGTCATGGATGTTTAGCCACTGGAATCATTCAATTTGGAGTCCATATGAGGGAGATATGAGCCGATTAGTAGACAAAGGTCAGAAAATGGGTCATCAGGGAAAAATATGTTAGGATAGCTTCGGTATTTTAATTTCTGAGAAGTATCTGTAAGGAATTAAAATAAATTATTAACATAAGAATTAAAGACAAATGTGTCATGGATTTTTAGGCACTGGAATCATTCAATTTGAAGTCCATTTGAGGTAGATATAAGCTGATTAGTAAGCAGAGGTCAGAAAATGTTTATTCAGAATATGTTATTAAAGCTTTAGTTTTTGAATTTCTGGAAAATATTTTGTAGGGAGTTAAAATCGTACGTCAAGATAACAATTATAGATATAGGGCTCATGGATTTTTACCAACTGGAATAACTCAATTTGGAGTTCAAATTTGAGAGATATGGTCTAATTAGTCAGTAAAGGTCAGAACTTACACGAGAAGAAATAATCTGTACATTTAGGGAGTAATATCACCTTGATTTCTTAATATTTCGCTACAATGTTCAACATAATAGTTTTAGATAATTGTTTTATCTTGAAATTGACACTAAGATCACCTACATCAGAGTGAAATTGAGGGAGTTATGCTCTGATTAGTAAGAGAAGGTTAGATAGGATGAAAACCTGCATCAAGAAAATAAAGAAATAAAATTAGTATTTTAAAAAGAAGATGAATCTTAACAAATGACTAGTATAGCCATAGCCATTGCCATTGCATGAACTTACTACCATTTTAAGTATGGAATTTTGACATGGAAATGTTTTATAAAGTGATATTTTAAATGGTTATGTTCATGGCATGATTACCAATGATTTATGGTAATAGTTATATTTTGATGAACATACTTGTTATTGAAAGCATATTTTTGGCTATCATTGTGAAAAGAAAAGAAATGAGCACGGTCACATGGCAATCCGTGTGGTGCACCAGTAGGGGACGCCCTACCAACGGTTATGATCATGTTAATAAGAAAAGAAAGAGAAAGTGTGCCATGTCGGACGGAGCGAGATAAGCCCGTACCGAAAAGTAGAGAATACTCACCCTGACCGGGGTAGCTTGAAGTAAGAATAAGTGGATAGCCATCATATGAAATTCAAAAAATAGTTATTCATGCCATACATGTCATAATTGTATAATTTTCATGTGCATGATAAAGTGCATTCATGTGACCTAAAGATATTTTCTGTAGTTTATACAGCTGAACATGACGTGATGAACTATATTGATGGTAAATTATGATTTATTATTGAACTTACTGGGATTTAATTCTCACTATATTTCCATATCATGTTTAGAAGAATAAATATGCAGATATTCTCTATGACACTTATTATCTCTATACGTTGGATCGAGGTACCCTACCTTGGGCAACTTCCAGTTATTTCTGATGTAACTGTCGTAGATGTAACTGAGATTCCGGTGGATGTGCCACCCGAACCAGTGTCCCCGGAAGTAGTCGATATAGATGATTAGAACTAATATGTATCTTTGTACAAATGTTTGTAAAATAATGGTGTGTAGTTTGTAAAATAATAGTGTGTATGGAAACTCAGTATTGTATAAATTAAATAAATGTTATATTGAGTTAAGTTGTAACGAGGTAATAACTTCATGGTATTTTAAAAAAAAAAAAAATTTACATAAATGGAGTTGTTACAATTTCAGTGGAGGAACCTAAATTGGAAACATTTCAAACTAGCAACTGTGAATGCTAACCCTAGTGCATCTTGAGTTCTATGTAACAGACTTTTGCCTAATGGATTGTGCAGGCTTTTGCCTGATGGATTGTAGGGCCTTTTGGCTGATTGATTGTACGAGCTTTTTCCAGATGGATTGTGCTGGCTTTTTCTCGATGGATTACAAGCTTTTGGCCTGATTGATGGTGAATATTTCCCTTGTTGAATGCTTGAGGAATGGTGATGGTTTTAATATAGAGTCCTTCAATCTATAAAAAACTCTAAACTTATTTTAACTATTTATTTTCTCTATTGTTGATATGTATACTTTATTTCTCTATTGATATTAATTGATGCTGATTGAGAATACCTAAAAATTGTGTTTGGTCATAGTGATGTTTTATATTTCACATGGATTGATAAATGATACTATGAGGCACACGTATGGACCTATGGATATAAATGTGTAAATTAGATTGGAATTGTTATGGTTATTGTTGAACAGTGGAGATATGATTTTCTAGAAATGTCATGATCGTTTACTTATGCCGTGCATTATTTGTTATTTCTTTATTGTACCTATATGGAGGATATTCCAAAAAAATTACTTTTAGTAATATTATGATGCATAACAACATTTGTTTAGTGATCTTATCGTACTGTATATGGTTTTCGACATCTGAATATCTTTTGATTTGAAAATATTTGAAATGTGGGTTCCATATGAATGTACTTCCGACCTATATTTTCTATGTGACAAATTTTAAAATGTGAATACATCTATAATCTCACCTAAGAAGTCATAGGAGGTATTATCTTCTCATTGGGTTGTCAAATTCACTACATAATATTTCCACATAAGAAGACAGAGTTTGATCATTCTCCTTCAAATAGTTGATCAGTTAGGCGACACATTTTTTTGGGTGAGCTTATTTATTTTTAGGGCCCATAGCTTTTGGTATCATATTTTGCACTCTAGAATTGCTCCATATATCACAAGCAGGATCTCAACTTCTATTTTACCTAGTATTTGTGTATTTTGAGATAATTGAAATTATACATTATTGAAAGTAAAGATTTCAAATGAATATGTGATTATGAGTATGGTTACAATCCATATTATTTGTAAGAACTTCATTTATATGTATAATATTAGATGTTTATGGGATGAGATTATTCTAAAAAATCGTGTCGGTTACTAATAAAAAGGAGATTTAAGTGTTTGGTGGTTATGTTTTATCCTCTAATTCATAGTAAACTTATGCATATTTCTCTGCTTTTGGTTATACTTTGCTCTAGATACTACTTTGGTTTGTTTTATGTTTGTAAGAGAGTAAAAGAGGCCAAGAAGCAAGGGAAAACAATAATGAGAGGAGCCATATGGACTTGGAATATGCTAAGGAGGAAGCAAGGAGGCAACACACCAAAAATTGGCAAGAAAGGAGCATGGCAGCCCCTAATATAGCCAGGACGTGCTCTGTGCGAAAGATGAAAAAAATTCCTAGAATCCAGCTTGAAGCACGACCGTGCTTCGTGTCCGTACAACACATGTTTTTTAGGGTTTTGAGCAGCCAAGTTGGTACATATGCATAAGGAAACACATAGGAACTCACTCAGACCTGGAGAGACATCTTAGACTCAGTTTTTAGGCTTAGAAACCACTCTTAGATTAGGTTTTTACTTGAATCATTATTGATTTTGTGTTCTATAGTAGAATTTACAGCATTTGAAGGTTGTATTTCATCTTTACTTTTTTGCAAACCAGGTTACATCTTTCTACTTTAATTCTCTACTTCTACTTGTACTTCTTCTCTTTAGATTGAATTGAACTTGAATGGTTTCTTAAATAGATATAAATTTGGTTTTTGTTTATATGATGTGTGAGTAGATTTGATCTAAGGTTTTGGTAAACCCACTTGTGATATGATGATACTTTGTTGTTGAGTTGAATGTTGGAACTCTAATTTTGATCACTTCTGGATTAATTAGGATTAACTATTATATGCATGAATAAGAATTGGTAGAATGCCTAATCACCAATCTATCACGTCTTAGGTATTTAATTGATAAACCGAAAGGTGAAAATTAAAACCCGAACCTAATAGTTAATTAGGGATATCTTAATCGAGAAAGTAGTTTAAGATTCTTTAGGAATGAATAAATTAGTGGGCAAGAGAAAATCGATTAATTGACTTCCATGGTTAGCATAGAGCTCAATGGACCTAGGTTGAACTAAGAACCATAAAAGTGGGCAATTGGATCAACCTAGGTACGATTACTAATGGTTGCAAGTGGTTGCTAATTAATTAAGTCTAAACCATCCCCAATTACCTAGATAATTGCAATTAGAGGTACAAGTTGAATGTTGAATATCATAAGTGTGGTGAACCCTAACCCTATGCTTTTATTAATTGAATTCCTTGTTAGTTTAATTGTGACAAACGTACTATCGCATTACATCGATTTAGATAACATATTTCGTATCATTTTAGTAATTGACATTATTTTCTGTGTGATACGACTCGTACTCACCAGACTAGCTACAGTTACACCGTGCACTTGCGGTAATTAGTGAAATAGACACAACAAGTTTTTAACGCCATTGTCGGGGAATAATAGTCAATATTAGATATTTTACGAAATAGCCATACTAGATCACTTTCTTTTCATTTTTCTGCATAATTTTATCTTGCTGATTTTTGCCTCTTTTCTTCCTTTATAGGTGTGTTTCTCTTTTATATGAAGAGAACGTGAGTTCGTTGCTGAGTTTAATCTGGAAATTGAATGCACACTACGAAGGATAAGAAGAAGACAGCAGCAAGAAAATTCTGCACCTACCATAGCCGAGAGAGATAACCAACCTCTTAAGGATTTTATCGCCCCGGATACTCATGGCCTGAATCTGAGTATCGTAAGACCAATTGTTGAGGCCAACAACTTTGAGCTGAAGCCTTCTTTTTTGCAGATGGTTCAACGAATCAATTTGGAGGGTCACCTACTAAAGACCCTAATCTCCATCTTTCAGTGTTTTTGGAGTACTGTGACACATTGGAGCTGAATGGAGTATCTTCTGATGCCATTAGACTAAGACTGTTCCCTTTCTCTCTGAGTGACAATGCTCGTGCATGGTTGCATTCTCTTCCATCAGGGTCAATAACTACATGACAGCAAGTTTCTCAAGCTTTCCTGGCCAAATACTTCCCACCAAGCAAGACAGCTAATCTTAGGAATCAGATAACTACCTTTGCTCAAAAAGATGGGGAGTCACTATATGAAGTTTGAGAGAGATTTAAAGAGCTCTTTAGAATATGCGCACACCATGTGATGTGATCTTAATTAAGCATGATATTAATACCTTTAAACTTAATTTTTGTTTGATTTAAGTAAAATATAATTAGGAATTAGTTTAGTTTTGTGTTTTGTGTTGTAGGAACAAAGGAAGAAGAAAAGAGAAGAAAAAGATAAGAAATTCATGGAAAAATGCTACATTGCAGGGATTCCAGACCTTTTAGCACTGTTTTTAGCATATTTCCCTCTTATGAATTCTAATCAAAGTAATTCAAGTGTCTGTGAAATGATAAAACATTCATCTACAACCTTTATGTTGAACACGTGGTCAAATTCGGGAGATTTCATAGCGTTATAGAGCTTGAAAATCAGAATCACAGTGCAGCAACATGAATTATGACCTTTGGTCACTAATATTGTCATATCTCCTTCAATTAAGATCCAACTAAGGCGATTCTAGTGGCTATGGAAAGAAGAGACATAGAGGTACAACTTTAATGTTAAGCACATTCGCAAATTCGGGAATTTTTTTGGCGCCGCGGCGCTGCCGCCGTACAGGTCGTTAAAATCATGATTTTTAGGGTTTTTTGACTCGAATTTAAGCCCGATGGGCTGGGATTTGACCTAGATACAATCCTACTTCGATTAGGAGAAGTTAATCTATAAAAGGGGAGGAAAGCAAGCAAATAATGGATTCAATTCTTCATCCAAATTCTTAGTTACATTCTTCAATTCTTCTTTAGATTTTCTTATGGCCCTGCGTGGCTAGTTCTTTTTAGTTGGTTGAGGTAGGTTGAAACCTCAAGGGAACTTCATACATTGTGAGATTTGGATTTGATTTTATTATTTCAATTTGATTTGAGTATTGATTATTCATCTGTTCTTCTTCTTAATGATTATTCATATGATTGCTAGGAGGCCTACTAGTATATTGTCTATCTTAATCTACCGCTGAATTGTGTTTTGAACAAAGTCTTCAATTCTGCGATTCATAAGGCAAATAGGTTTGAAGATTTTGGATTACAAATCATTGAACCTATGATGAATGATTAACTAAATTAGATATAGCCAATGTGTTTATATTTGTTTAACTCTATCAGTTTCTCTAGTTCTTCATGCGGTTAACAAGTTATGTTTTACCGATGTGCTAAAGGATTGCTTGTTAATTAGGGTTTAATTAGTGCGATTTTCATTAATTTACTAGACTTAAGGAGAAACAGGGTTAGAACCCCAATGATAGATATTCAATTACATATTGATTATGTTGTCAATGATCAATGTAATCCCTTGACGGTGGATATCAACCGAAAACAACGTCTTTATCATTAATCACTCTCTCTTATTTATTTTCATTATTGTTTACTTTACTTAAATTGCGATTATCAATCCCCCCTTTTTCAATCACATTAGGTAATTCCAGTCTCTGTGGGATCGACCCTTACTCCCACTACTACAGGTTAGTTTTGAGGTAAGGTATCAATTTGGGTGTACCTGCGACAATACGCACCAAATTTTGGCGCTGTTGTCGGGGACTGTGTGTATTTACCTTTTGTGATTTTTTTCCCTTTTCTTTTTGTTCATAACTGTAAATATGGCAGCCAATTTTCAACAATTTGGCAATAGGCTAGGGTCTCCATTAAGACATGCTGGTGAGGTATGTAGTTCTTCCCTTAAACAACAACTTGCAAATTTAACCTCTCTTGTTCGTCAACGTGTAGAAAATATGCAAAGAGAAAATTTCTATGGAAATCATTCTATCATGGAGCATCCATCTATTGGGTACCCAACTTTCTATGATGAGTCATTTGAGCAGGTAAATATGGTTAATGGTTTCCATGAACCATAACAAGTGAGGTATGATTCCTATTCAAACATGTACAATCCTGGATGGAAGGATCATCTCAACTTCAGGTATGAGAATGCACAAAATATTCTTGCAAAACAAAATTTTGTAAATTTTCACCATGCCCAACAGGCCTATTATCCTAGACAAAATACATCTTAAAATTTCTAGGTAAGTACTCCTTTAGAAGATATTGTTAATCTCTTACACAAAATACTCATCAATTTCAACAAGAGGTAAGGGCCAGCATTCAAAGCTTAACAAATTAAATTGGGCAATTAGCAACAACAGTCAGTAGGCTAGAGGCTCAAAATTCAAAAATTGAAAGTCTAGCCCCAGCATCGTTAATTCAAAAGGAAGAAAATTCTGCACTGAATGGAAAAGATGACTTGGAAGTTGACACTAGTAAGCCTACTAAGAAAGAGGTTATGGAATGTACCCTAAACGCCAAATTTGAAGAGAATATTTCAGCAGGAGAGGAAGTACCAGAAGTGCAGCAAACAGGTAAGGATCTTTCTATGTTGTTACTAATTTCTAATAAGATGCTTGTACCTTCTATTGTGCAGTATTCTGACCTAGGCTTAAAAAGCCTCCCTAGCCATTTAAAGGGCATATACAGTGGAGAACCACCCGTAGTTATAACCTCAAATAAATATGCCCTACTCAAAGATAGAGGAAAGTTAACGCATGCTTTGGTAGAATCTCAAAAAGGATGAAATTAAATTGGATGCCAAAAGCTACTCAAGACATCGGTTATTTCCAGGTAAGTTGAGTTCTCATTTAATTAAATCTTTGACTAATGCTAACTTCCCTCTTCATAATGCAGCTGAACCTCAAAATTCTGCACATTCAAAGGCAAGCCAATTCAAAGTTGATATCAAGGATTCTCCTTGAATGACATAAGGAGCCTTGAGTCGAGCCAACGACATTAAACAAAGGCGCTTATTGGGAGGCAACCCAACATAAAAGGAAAAAGAAAAAGAAAAGTGGGAATCAGAAATATTCATGGTCCAGTAATGCAACATGCGCATTCCACTTCAAACAAATTCAACCTTCAAAATGTTATTCTATCCAAAAATTAGTTGTTTCATTGTTGGAAATTCTTTTTTACATGAATTCCTTAAAGTTTTAACTTCAGATTTCCTCTAGATTTTCCTTTTTTTACACACAACATTCCTCTCTCTCTCTGTCTCCCTTGTATGAATGTGTATCTATTTTTTTTTCTATTACTACCTTCCTTAGCATGCTTTCTTTTGTTGTGTTTTTTCCCTTCTTTTCTTTCTTTTGGCAGGATACAACCGTGCCATATCTAGGCTTCCATGGCAGATCAAGTTCCAAGGTCGAAGGCAGAGGCAATTGTCAGCTTGATCAGATCCTAGCATGTAATTCTTGAATAGATATCTTTCTGTGTGTTGAGAAATTTTTGCTCTAGAGTTCTAAAACTTGTACAATTCTATTCTCCTTCTCTTTTGTCTTTCATGTAATTCTTATATGTTTCAATTGATTGAATCTTTCATTGAGGTCTAGGACTAGTAAAATGCTTTAACCTTATCCATTTTCTACTTTTCATCATCAAGGTGAGTATTTTCTACTCTCCGGTACGGACTTTTCTTGCTCCGTCCGACATAGCACACTTTCTCTTTCTTTTCTCATTAACATAATCATAACTATTGGTAGGGTGTCCCATACTGGTGCACCACACAGATTGCCATGTGACCGTGCTCATTTCTTTTTTTTTCACAATAATGGCCAAAAATATTATTTCAATAACAAGTATGTTCATTAAACTCACATCAAAATATAATTATTACCAAAAATCATTGGTAATCATGCCATGAACATAACCGTTTTAAATATCACTTTATAAAATATTTCTATAATATCCCGTAATTTTATTTTATGTTTCGAGGTAATCTTGGCAATCCCTCAGGAATTACATCAAAAAAAATTTTGATCACTAGAACTTGATTTACACTGGCATACGTTATATCAATATCTCTCACCACTGCCAAATATCCTTGGCACCTTTTTGTAATCAATTATGGCTGCTAAAGCAGAGATTAGATTATTGGATATCTCACTATGGTCTCTCTGTATCAAGAAAGAAAATTCTCCAAGAATATTTAATTTAATCACCTTAAAGTGACATTCTGAATGGCATGGCTAGATACCAACCAATTCATTCTCAGTATCACATCAAAGTCTATCATAACTAGACAACGGGGTAAAATGAATATTATATTCAGAAACGATCATAATTGGCATTTGTCTCAATTCTTTAAATTCTCAATGATACCTATCCCATTCACTTTTAGGCAATAATTGACCCATAGATATTTTTTAAAAAATGTTACAATATTCAATAAACCTTATACTAGGAACTTTAGCAATCTTGGAATAGAAAGGAATTTGAAACCCTATAGAATCCCTTAACAGCACCTAAAGTATAAATATGTCCAGCTCATATCGATACTAAAGGTCCTACTAAAGAATCCTTTGCTTTGATAGCCACAGGAAAACATAATGCTCTGATACCAACTTGTAACACCCCTAATTTACGTTACATAAAATAAACAATTTTTTTTAAAATGTAAGATAATCTCCATAAATATACATAATTCAATTCTTTATCATGGGAACAAATACATATAGGATCTCTCATGTATACACAATATACAGACCAAGTCTATAAATATCAGAGTACAACAGAAATAGGGATCCTGCCTGTAGCGTTCAGAGTACTCTAGAATACAAATATAGTATAATTGAAAGACCGTGAGTTTTGGAAGTAACGTAGACTCACCTAGAGAATATATCACCTATCTGCCGAATCAGACTTTGATATTCTTATCTAAAAAATGTGGAAATATCGTGTAGTGAGTTTGACAACTCAGTGAGCAAATAATTCCTCCTATGACCTCTTAGGTAAACATATGGATGTACTTATATTTTAAAATGTGTCACATAGAAAATACATTTCAGAAGTACATTCATATGAGACCCGTATTTTAAATATTATCAAATCAAAGGATATTCAGATATCCAAAACCATATGCACCATAGTATGATCATTAAACAAATGTTGTTATGCTCATCTGTATAAGCTATAGTAAAATATTATGATTTGAAGGTAAAATCATTACTTTTAATGCACCTGCCTCACTCGGCAATCTGGTCAATGCAATGAAAATATAACACATTTGCTATATGCATAGTGACATCGACCCCAGTCACAATAAATGATCAGAGAATGTGAGTACATCACCCTCCTGCCTCCTCACATTACCACTGTCACCCGGTTGGAGCAGCCCTCCCCCGGCTCACTCAGGCTAATAGGGCGTCCCCTATTTGGTACTGTCACAAGCCATACAACCAGCCGATATTCATCAATACATATAAATACATGTAAAATTATCAAGCAACTCGCCATGAGCTTTACGCTTGGCATTTAATTTCATTTATAATATGACATGCATCATTTTCACAAGTATATATCTTTACAAATCAATGCAACGTGCACATAATATACACTTTATCAAATAATGATAAATACAAGTGAAATCAGATACATTATGAGTTCAAAAATCCATTTTCAAACACTATACTCTTCTTGAATCATATTTCAAATTATAAGCAGTTCAGATCATTTTAAGGTATTTCAGAAACATATCAAAGTGTAAATATCTCATAAACATAATAATATATATGCTCAAATATCAAGAAGACCATAGGACAAGCCATAGGAAGAATCATCTACTCACAATTAAGGACTCCAGATTGGACAGCCCTAAAATTCTCGTTTCTGATCCGACATCGGTAAAATAAACCCCAAAATTGAGTTCGGAAGGTCCAAAAACCTTGAAAATGACTCTGAATTTGCTAATTTTGGCCTTTAGGAACTCGGTCAACGCTATGGGTACTATTTACCGTCAGAAAATACTATTCACCACCACTATTCATCGCCGGAAAATCACTATTCACTACCACATAAAAAGTTACCATATGACCGAAATGAATTCATATCCTAATGTTTATCTAACTTCTGAATCCATCTACGGAGTTAGATTTCTAATTTGAGATCTATAAATAAGAGTTTCAAAATTTACCTTTTACTGAGATTTTTTACTTCAGATCTACGGCGATACAAGGACTGATATGAAAAATTGATCAGTCAAACTGTAGTACTCTTCGTCCTGAATCCAGTAGCACCTTCAATTTTGAGATTAGAAACCAATCGATACTCCAGAGCGAGAGAAAATGTTGGAGGTTATTATTTACACACTATTCACTCACTATGCATCTTTCTCAATTTTTGTTCAAAACTGATTACTCGTTTCTCCTCCCCAATTTCGTTTTATCATTTTTTTAATATAATAATAATTATTAAATAATTAATAATTAGATTTTCTTTTATATAAATTCATATAAATTCCGTATTTCACCATAAAATATCTCAAAAATTTCTAAAAATTTCCATTCTCATAAATCTTTAGTTAAACTCTTAAATCATAATTTTTCTTGATAAAAATCGTTATAAAATAAATCTCAAAATGAATATCTTTATTCATATTAAAAGAAAGAATATTTCTAAAAATACAACAAAAATTCATTAGAAGCCAATATAATTATTGTAACCAAAACATAAATCATTTTAATTAAAAATATACTTGCTTTTAGCAAAACATAATCATTTTTAAACAAATAAAAAAATATTTGTTCATAGCAAAACATTATCATTTAAAAATAAAATTACGGGATATTATAATTTTCATGTCAAAATTACACACTTAATATGGGAAGAGGTTCATGTAATTGCAATGACTATGGCATATACTTGTCATTTATTATTTTTATTTATAAGATTCTTCTTCTTTTTTAATTATTATTTTTACCTCTATTTTCTTGATATTGGTTTTCATGCTATCTGACCTTCTCTTACTAATCAGAGCATAACTCCCTCATTTTAACTCCGATTTATATGATCTTGGTGTCAATTTAAAGATAGAATAATTATCTAAAAACATTAAGTTTAATAGTTGAGCCAAATATTAAAGAATATTAGTGATATTACTCCCTCAAGTGATAGGTTATTCCTTCTCGGGTAGGTTCTAACCTCTACTTACTAATCTATCCATATCTCTCTCATAAGAATTTTAAATTGAGTGATTCCAGTGGCTAAAATTCTGTGACACATATATCTATAATTTTTATGTTAACTAGGTATTTTAACTCCCTACAAAATGTTCCCAGAAATTCAAACACAAAATTTTTCCTAACAGATTCTTCCTTGATTAATCATTTTCTGACCATTACTTACTAATCGGAACATATCTACTGCATATTGACTCCAAATTGATTTATTCCAGTGTCTAAAAATCTGTGAGACATAGATCTACATTTTTCATGTTAACTATTTATTTTAAATCCTTATCGATTCGTCCCAGAATTTTAAAAATAGAAGCGTAAACTTTTGCCACCCAAAGGCATACCTATGCAGAACTATCTACACCAGCCTAAGTATTCAAACATACATCACATACAAGATTAATATGTAACATGATATAGCAACATCCATGACCAATCATCAAAGTTCTAAGATCAAAATCCCATATAAATGTTACAAATTTCAAACAATTTCAAAAAGAAATATTGTTAAACCTACCTAAGGATCTCCCTAGCTTACTTAGTGAATTCGTTTTCTTGTTTCCTCTTGAAGGAAGTAGCAAGATTCCTCCCTTCCCTTAGCTCTTCTAGCAACTTAAATAAGAGAAGGAGGGTGAGTTTTTGAACCCCAAGGATGAAGAAGAAAATGGATTCAAGTGGAGATTAAACTAACTTACCTTGAGTACTTAGTCCTCTAGACTTCTCCTTTTTCATCCTTCCTTTCTTCTCCCTCTTTCTCTCCTTTCCTCACTCTACCTTGCTTCTATTTTTCTTTTTCCTCACTTGGACGAAATTATAATGTTATAAGGTTGCATTTTACTTAAATAGACTATCAAATAATTCACCTTTCATGATCGTTGGTCTACCTTATCACAATTAGGATGCACTTGGTTGATTTTTTGGAAAACAAACAACTCATGTTCTTGTCTTCCTCTTCCTTAATCAAGATATGCATAGGAAAAGGATATTTGTATTTTGAAAATTATGATAATATGTTCTTAAGACAAGACACAAGGTCCCTTTGATTTAGGGATTCATTTCCTTTTTCTTTTGTCTTAATCAAGTATGATAGGTTTGCCTTTCTAAGTGGCAAGTTTCTAGCCATTGAATCTTCCTTACTTGGCTGAAATTATTTGTGTGGAATAGGAATATTTTGTCCTAATGCCATGTATTATGATATCACTTGCTAAAATTATGAGTGTAGGATATAGACGTTTTGTCCTAATGTCTTGTATTATCATACCACTTGCTAAATTTTTGTCTTAATGCCATGTAACCTAATCTTTATTATTATTATACTATTATTTCATCACATGATTTATTTTATTTTATTTTTTCTCTTGGATTTGGGCTCATTCCTACCCATTTCCTTTGCTTTGGATAAAATTCTACCTTTCTTGGAAGGCTTGGTCACATTTTCATAATTTTTGGGCTATCCGTCCAACTTCTATATCCTAGTCCAAATCTATGTTTTATTTCATGCTTAGGTTATCCAATGGGCTTGCTAGAAACTTATGTGAATTGGAAAAACTCTATATGAAGTGTCCATAGGTGAAAGCCCAATTTATGGGTGGATATGTTAAACTTAGAAATTTCTAACTCTTGAATTAGGAAAAATTACCCAAATCCAATCTTCTTAAAATTTTAAAACTTTTACTTACTTCACAAAAATTTATCTTCCTTACCAAAGAATTTCTCCTATCTTTAGTATGTTATTTCTAATTTTTCCTATTAGATTTTTTCTCTTTACTTGTTCCCTTAATGTTAGAAACATTTTCTATGCTTACACATAAGGTGAAGAATTTCTAAAGATTATATTTCCTTAGATATCAAAAAATTGTCTAATAAATTTTATTTCCTTAATTAAATATTTATGTATCTTTAAAGAAACAAAATTAGGGACGTTACATTAAATATTTATGTACCTTTATTAATAAAAGAAACGAAATTAAGGATTTAATTCACCCAATCATTTCAAGAAGATTTTTCCCAACAATTACTCATACATGAATTCTCAATTTCAACATAATTCACATCCTAGATACTAGACTCAATGTAGCATAATATAAACCTTTAACACAAATATCTTAATCACTTACACTATTTTTGGACATGATTCCCATAGTATTCTCCATATTTCCAAATTAAGAGTTCAAAGATTAATTTAAATCCTACTTCCCATATTTTATTCCTCAAGAACTTCAACACCACTAATTATCATGATTACATTTGTCTAAACACCATAAGGCCATCATCCATCCATTCCTTTCAAAATTTTCATTACTTTAACCTACTAACAACTTGGTCACCATAATAATTGAGTTTCAAAGAAAATAAATTAACTTTTCTTGTAATGAGGGAAAAGAACTTTGCATTTAATGCCAAATATTAATAAGGCAGAATGCAGTAGAATAAACAAAAACAATAATAGAAAACGCTACCAAAATAGAAAGTCAAAAATTTGAACAAAGCATTGAAAGAAAATTAATATCAGTGGCCGTAATTCTTGAAAATCTATAAACAAAATCTAGTTATTATTTCAGCAAAAATCGGTGACTGCAAATTTTGAATATGTGCCAAAATCTACTTTAAAGTTGTGGATTTTTAGTGGAAAAGAAACATTTCTGAACTTATAAAAGTCTGTGAAAATCAAAGAATATGTAGTTAACTGGTAGGATGCAGTTGATTGTTTCAAAATAGATATAATCAGTCAACTTAATAATACCGATAGTTAACTGTCAAAAACATTGGGAAAACAAAATAAATCATTTGATTGTCCCTCTTCAAAAACTAACTTGTTTGTATTTTCACTTTTTTTTACAATTACGCTTATCACCTACAACTTCCCTACAAGAATCAAGACATCAATGTTTCATCAAGGACAACAAGGAAAAGATAAATTTCTGGTGATATCCTAACCTTATTCTCTTTATATGCCTAATATGAGGGACTATAACAACTACTATACATATACATGTTTGCCGTCATTTTTTGAAAATTTCACCTTCTATTTAGCTTATATCCACCAATTACTCACATAGCTGTTCTAATTATTCTCGGCCTATTTGCATAGCTATCATAAGTATGCCCTTCTCTGAGTTATATAAATGCACACGTTAATATCTTTACTTTCATACTCAAATTTAAAGTGTGTGCAGCTATGGAGGGAATCTCATTCCGTCAGTTTCAAAATATTTGTGTCTTTTGTGGTTCCAGTCTTGGAAAAGATGAAGAATATGTGAAAACTGCACAAAACTTAGGTATGGTGCTGGCCAGAAGAAAACTTTATTTAGTGTATGGTAGAGGTAACCGTGGATTAATAAGGTACGTGTCTACAGCTGCATATGTAGGAGGATGTCAAGTTCTAGGTATTATTCCTACAGCTCTAGCTGCATCCAACAACATCACAGGAAAAACAATTAGGGAAGAATTTAAGGTTGCTTCTGTAACATCCTTAATTTCGTTTCTTTTATTAATAAATATACATAAATATTTAATTAAGGAATTAAAAATTATTAGACAATTTTTTAGATATCTAAGGAAATATAATCCTTAGAAATTTTTCACCTTATGTGTATGCATAGTAAAAATTTCTAACATTAAGGGAACAAGTAAAGAGAGAAAATGTAATAGGAAAAGTTAGAAATAACATACTAAAGAGAGGGGAAATTCTTTGTTAAGGAAGATAAATTTTTTTGAAGTAAGTAAAGGTTTTAAAATTTTAAGAAGATTGGATTAGAGTAATTTTCCTAATTCAAGAGTGAGAAATTTATAAGTTTAACATCTCCACCCATAAATTGGGCTTTCAACTATGGACATTTCATATAAAGTTTTTCCACTTCACATAAGTTTTTAGAAAGCCCATTGGATAACCTAAGTAAGAAATAAAATATAGACTTGGACTAGGATATAGAAGTTGGACCGGTAGCCCAAAAATTATGAAAATGTGACCAAGCCCTCCAAGAAAGGTAGAATTTTATCCAAAGCAAAGGAAATAGGTAGAAATGACCTAAATCCAAGAGGAAAAAAAAATAAAACAAATCATGTGATGAAATAATAGTATAATAATAATAAAGATTAGGTTACATGACATTAAGACAAAAATTCAGTAAGTGGTGTGATATCCTACATTCATAATTTTAGCAAGTAATATGATAATACATGGCATTAGGACAAAACATCTATATCCTACACTCGTAATTTTCGCAAGTGGGTAATAATACATAGCATTAAGAAAAAATATCCTTATCCTACACAAATAATTTCAGCTAAGCAAGGAAGATTCAAGGGTTGGAAATTTGCCACGTAAAAAGGAAAACCTATCATACTTGATTAAGACAAAAGAAAAAGGAAATGAATCCATAAATCAAAGGGACCTTGTCTCTTATCTTAAGAACATATTATCATAATTTTTAAAATACAAATCTCCTTTTCCTATGCATATCTTGACTAAGGAAGAGGAAGACAAGAACATGAGTTGTTTGTTTTCCAAAAATCAACCAAGTATATCCTAATTGTGAGAAGGTAGCCCATGATCATGAAAGTTGAATTATTTGATAGTCTATTTAAGCAAAACCCACCCTTATAACATTATAATGTCATCCAAGTGAAGGAAAAGAAAAATATAAGCAAGGTAGAGTGAGGAAAGGAGAGGAAGAGTGGAAGAAAGAGGAAGGAAAAATCTAGAAGACTAAGTGCTCAAGATAGGTTTAACAATATTTCTTTTTGAAAAGTTTTAAAATTTGTAACATTTATATAGGATTTTGATCTTAGAACTTTGATGATTGGTCATGGATGTTGCTATATCATGTTAGATATTAATATTGCATGTGATGTATGTTTGAATACGTAGGCTGTTGTAGATAGTTCCGCATAGGTATGGCTATGAGTGGCAAAATTTTATGCTTCTGTTTTTTAAAATTCTGGGAAGAATCGATAAGGAATTAAAATAAATTGTTAACAAAAGACATGTAGATCCATGTCTAACGGATTTTTAGCCACTAGAATCACTCAATTTGGAGTCCATATAAGGTAGATATAGGTTGATTAGTAAGCAGTGGTCATAAAATAGTTAATCGGGGAAGAATCTGTAAGGTATGCTTCTGTTCTTGAATTTCTGGGATATATTTGTAGGGAATTAAAAGAAATTCATAACATTAAAAATGTAGATATATGGTTCTAAGATTTTTATCCACTGGAATCACTCAATTTGGAGTCCATATGAGTTAGATATGGTCTTATTAGTAAGCAGTGGTCAGAAAATTGTTAATCAGGGAAGAATCTATTAGGAAAGCAAATATGTTCGAATTTTTGGGAACCTTCTGCAGTGAATTAAAATAACAGGTTAACATAAAAATTATAGATATATGTGTCATGGAATTTTAGCCACTGGAATCACTCAATTTGGAATTCTTATGCGCGAGATATGGACAGATTAGTAAGTAGAGGTCAGAACCTAACGAAGAAGAAATAACTTATAAATTGAGGAAGTAATATCACCAAGATTTCTTAATATTTAGCTAATAGTTTTAGATAATTGTTCTATCTTTAAATTGACACTAAGATCACCTAAAGCGGAGTTAAAATGAGGGAGGTACTCTCCAATTAGTGAGAGAAGATTAGACAGGATGAAAACCAGCATCAAGGAATAACTCAACATAAAACATGGCCGTGTTTCAAGGCACAATGGCATTTTGAAGCCTAAAGCATGGCTATTTCATAGTAAATGGCCAAGCCGTGTTATAAATATGTTTAGGCCAATTTGGAAGTTGGTAAAACTTATTTTCAATATTTTGTCTACTCTAAATGAATATAATTAATTATTAGATATTAGTAGAAACCAAATTGATGAAGAATGTTGTATTAAATTTGTGAGAACATGTGTTGGAAATGATATAAGTAGGAGAAAAGTGAGTAGAGGCTATGCATAAAGAAAATGAAGAGTTAAAAAGAATATTTAAAAAAGAAGAAGAATTTTATAAATGACTAGTATATGCCATAGCCATTGCCATTGCATGAACTCCTTACCATCTTAAGTGTGTAATTTTGACATGGAAATATTTTGATGAAACATTATGGCATGTGATTATAATGAACATACTTGTTATTGAAATCATATTTTTGGCTATTAATGTAAAAAGAAAAGAAATAAACACGATCACATGGCAATCCGTGTGGTGCACCAGTAGGGGACGCCATATCAATGGTTATGATTATTATAATGAGAAAAGAAAGAGAAACTGTGCCATGTCGGACGGAGGGAGAAAAGCTCCTACCAGAGAGTAGAAAGTACTCACCCTGACCGCGTTCGCTTGATATGAAAATAGGTTGACAGCTATCACATGATATTATAAAAATAGTTATTCCTGCCATACATGTCATTACTGTACAATTTTCATGTGCATAGATAAAGTGCATTCATGTGAGCAAATATATTTGTTGTAGCTTATAAAGATGAACATAACATGATGAGCTATTTTGATGATAATTATGATTTATTGTTGAACTTACTGGGATTTAATTCTCACTATATTTTCATATCATGTTCAGAAGACTAAATATGTAGATATTCTCTTTGGCCGACTTTTAGCGTACGTTGGGTCGAGTTGGCTAAGATCTCGATGAAGGTGCAACCACCCGTACCCATATCCCCAAACCTGGTCAATATGGATGAATAAGATGTAGACATAAATGTATTTGATTTTTTTATGGATGTTTTTAATTAATGATGTGTATGTAAACCCAGAATTGTATAAGTGTTAATGGTATACCATAAACCTTAATTTTTCTTGGTTAATTTAATTGAATGTTATTATGAGTTAAATAGTTAGAAACAGAGAGATAATGACTTCATGGGATTTTACAAATATATATATATATATGAATATATGTAAAAAAATGTTGTTACATAGTGAGTGTTAGGCTTACCAAGCATTTGCCTCATAACATGAAAATATACTCAAGAAATTTTTTGAAAGGACAATAACCATGCTTAAGATTAACTAAAATGCAATTCCTTATTTTATTCTCCTAAATCCCGAGTGTGTGTGTGTTTTTGGGTCAATAAAATTCCTTTACCTATATGAGTTTATATTTCTTAAAATTTTGGGTGTGGATCTCTAATTAGTTTATGATTTGCATAGGCTTATTTTCCGTGCTACTCTCTACTAATGTAGGCCAAAACTACCTCTACGATCAATAGGGCTTCATTTAGCTTGTAATATGGCTAGGGTATAAGATATGATAAAGAATACTAATTTAGGCTCAATCACCCAGCACCATATGATTAAATCTAATCTCTTGAGTTTTTTCAAGTTTGGAGGGATTTTTTGCCACACTCATTTTCTTACTTTAATTAAATTAAATTCATTCTTTTTCTTTATTCTCTTTTTCTTTTCTTTCACCCACTACATAGGCTTTTATCATTTCTTTTGAAATATTTTTTCCTTTGAAATTTTCTTTTCTTTCCTTTGCTTCACCCTTCCACCCTTTTTTTCAATAAAGTTCTACAAAACAAATATTTAGAAAAATAATCATGGAGTGAATGAGTAGGTTCAAATAAGGATATTTATCACAAAATTTGGCTTTTTGTTCATTTGTGGATATAAAATAAAAATTCAATTAAGCTCAAATAGATGAGCTAAGGATATCTAATTACTTCGGATAGGTTTGAAAGGTTCAATCTATCAAATACTTCCTAAATCATCTCTTAATTAATAATATTAGCCTAGAATTTTGCCTCGAGTAGCATTCAAATAAGTTCTAGCATCCTGTTGAGATCATAGAATATTTTTGAGTTATATAAACCTTTTCTAAGTAAAAGAAAAATTAAATGCCCTAAGTTATTGTGCAAAAATGTTTCAAGATTCTAAAGTAAAAAATAAGTTGCAAAAGTGTTAAAATTGGACACAACCATGAATTTTCTTCATTTTTCAAGAGCTAAAAAAATTTTGAGTAGTCATATAATTGGCTATTGCTTGTGCCTAACAACATAAAACATAAATTGAAACACTCACACAATCACTCAACTTGCTAAACACCATAAAAGTGCTTTGATAGTGAAAATTAGAAAATTGATACTCAAAATAGGGTCACAATTATTCAAGAAAATATACTTCTACCCTCACACTCAAACTTTGCATTTTCCTAAATGTAAAAGAAAGATAAGAATAAGGAAGTATATATGAGAAGATATGAGTTAAGTAAACTTCCTAAATTTGTTTGGGGTAGAAAGAGAATGTTGCTTTACTAGACCCTAAATTTTTTTGATATTCACCCTTTTTTTACAATGACTAAGTTGGATTGTCTCCCAATAAGTGCCTTTCTTTAATGTCGTTGACTCAACTCAAAGTTTCCTATGTCATTCATGGGGGATCCTTTGTCGTCCACTTCGAATTGGCAAGCCTTTAGATTGATAAAATTTTGAGGTTGAGCTGCATCACGGGAGGGAACTCAACTTACCAGGGAGTAACCGATGTCTAAAGTAGCTTTTGGCATCTAATTCAATATCATTTTTTTGAGATTTTTCTATAGTAGGATGCATCTTTTCTTTATCGTTGAGTAAGGCATATCTATTTGAGGTTGTCACTAGGGTGATTCTTCACTATATATGCCCTTTAAGTGGATAGGCTCTTTAAGCTTAGGTTAAGATACTAAAAAATAGAAAATACATGTATCTTATTATAAATTGGTAACAAAATAGGATAATCCTTACCTATTAGCTGCACTTTTGGTGCTTCCTTTACTACTATAATGTTCTCTTGGAATTTGAAATTCAGAGTGGATTCCATAGCCTTTTTTCTTTGTAGGCTTACTAATGTCAACTTCCAAGTCATCTTTTCATTAAGTGCATAATTTTCCTCTTTTTGCATTAATGATGTTAGGGCTAGACTTTTAGTTTTTGAATTCTGAGCCTTTAGCCGACTGACTGTTGTTGCTAGTTGGTCTAATTGATTTGTTAAGCTTTCAATGTTGACCCTAACCTCTTGTTGAAATTGTTGCTTCTCCTATTGAATTAGCAAAATATTAGTATGAATTTTAACCAAATCCTCTAATGACATACCTGAATTAGGATCTTGGTATGATTATTAGTTTAGGAGGTACAATTGCTGATTTTACTAGTAATAGGGGTTTGAACTTGATATGTTGTTATAGTTTCATAGTTAAGGTATGATTGATCCCTCTATCCACGATTATACATGTTTGAATAGGAATCATACCTCACTTGTGGGGTTCCAGGGAAACTACTAACCATATTTACCTGCTCAAATGATTCTTCATGAAAAGTTGGGTACCAAATAGTGAGATGCCCCATGGTTAAATGATTTCTAAATCACTTATCTCTTTTCATATTTTCTACATCTTGAAAAATAAGAGAAGTTAAATTTTTATGTTGTTGCTCAAGGGAAGAGCTATCTACCTCACTAGCATGTCTTAATGGAGAGCATAGCCTAGTGCCAAATTGTTAAAAATTGGTTGTCATATTCACAGTTATAAACAAAAAGAAAATAAAAAAATTCACAATAGGTAAATACACACAGTCCCCAACAACAGAGGAAAAATTTGGGTATAGTCGCTGGTACACCAAATATAATAAATAACTTATATCAAAACTAACCTATACTAGTAGGAGTAAGGGTCAATTTCATAGAGACTGATATTACCTTTTGTGAAATAGAAATATGGTTTTGAATGCTGAAAGTAAATTATTAAAGTAAAAAGAGAATAATAGAAATATAATAAAGAGTGATTAATAATAAAAGAGTTTGTTTCAGTTGATATCCACCATCAAGGATTTGCATTGATTATTGACAACATAATCAATCTTAAATTGAGTATATATCATTGGGATTTTATCCTTGTTCCTCCTTAAGTTTAGTAATTGATGACAATCACTTCAACTAACCCTAATTAACAAGTAATCTTTAGCACATCGGTAAAGTATA
Source organism: Gleditsia sinensis (assembly GCA_037074535.1). Taxonomy (NCBI): domain Eukaryota; kingdom Viridiplantae; phylum Streptophyta; class Magnoliopsida; order Fabales; family Fabaceae; genus Gleditsia; species Gleditsia sinensis. The sequence continues at coordinate 44,560,475 of CM073465.1, read as the reverse complement.
ACTTATTAACCGTATGAAGAATTAAAGAAACTCATAGAGCTAAAATAACATTGACACATCGGCTATATTAAATTTAGTCAATCATTCACCTAAAATTAATAATCCAAAATTATTAATCCTATTTTCCTCTTAAATCATAATAAAGAAAACGTTGTTCAAAATATGATTCAGCAGTAGATTGCAACAATGAAATAACTAGTGTACACCCTAGATATCAATTAAAACAATAATGGGAATAAGAATGGATGAATAATCAATACTCAATTAAATTTGATATAATAAACTCAAATGAACATCTCACGATGCATAAAAGATCCTTGAGATTTCAATTTTCCTCAACCAACAAAAAGGAAACAAGCCATGCAGGGCCATACGAAAACCTAAAAGAAGAAAAAGAGAATGAGAGAATTATTGAGAATTTGATGATCTGATCCTTGGATTTGATTGTGTAATGATCGGTTTTTTTTGTCCTCCTAAGATTATTATGGAAGCCATTATCCCAATTCAACATCAAATAATACACATGTATATAAACAGCATACATTTCATAACCATCACACTCAAAGACTACATCACTGATTAGCGTTCATACAAGCATAACATTAAGTCACATAGTTACATTAATTAACATAATTCCATATATAGCACATCACCCCTGGGTTATAGAGGGTGGAGGAGGTGTTGCTGGCATCGGGATCTTTATAACCTTTACTACATAAAGGTCTCCAAAATAGCCAAGGAAGAATATGTTAAGTATGCTTTTGTGTTCGAATTTCTGGGCAAAATATGTAGGGAATTGAAGTCAATTGTTAATGTAATAAATATAGATATATGTATTATAGATTTTTTGGCACTGAAATCACTTAATTTTGAGTCCATATGAGGGAGATATAATTGATTTATGAGCAGAGGTCAGAGTCAGTCTAGAATTGAAGGTGGTAAATATAACCATTTTAAATTTTGAATTTCTAGAAATACATTGTAAGGAATCTGAAGACATGTTAAACATAAAATTTGTAGATAAGCGTCTTAGCTTTTTATAGGCTTTAGAATCACCTTAATTTGACTACGTATGAGGGAGATATGGTTGAATAAGTAAGGAAAGATCATGGAACAACACCAGGCCGTGTTCTCGGTTGCTTCAGCACAGGTAGGCCATGTTCAGGTCTATTTTTTAGTATGTTTGAAGTATTTTTCAAGCATGTCCATGTCTTGGAACATGGGTAAGTCATGTTGGGAGCTAGTAAAGCTTATTCTCAATATTTTTCTATCCGAAATAAACATTATTAACTATAGGGTAATAATATAAACCAAATTAGAGAAGAATGCCTTATAAAATTTGTGAGAACATGTGTTAGAAATAATATAAGTAAGAGAAAAGTAACTAAAGGTCAAGCTTAAAGAAAATGAAAAGATGAAAATAATATTTAAGAAAAAAGAAAAATCTTATAAATGAAAATAATAAATGACTAATGTACGTCTTAACCATTGCCAATGCATGAACTCCTTACCATCTTAAGTGTAAAATTTTGACAAGAAAATATTTTATAAAGTGATATTCGAAAATGGTTATAATCATGGTATGCCTATATTTTACCAATGATTTTAGGTAATGATTGTACTTGGATGATAAGTCTTGGATTATAAGTTATGGCATTTGAGTATAATGAACATATTTATTATTGAGATTATATTTTTAACTATTAACATGAAAAGAAAAGAAAAGAAAAGAGATGAGCATAGTCACATGGCAATTCGTGTGGTGCACTAGTAAGGGACACCCTACTCACGGCTATGAGTATGATAATGAAAAAAGAAAGAGAAAGTGTGCCATGTCAGACATAGTGAGAAAAGCCCATACTGAAGAGTAGAAAATACTCACCCTAACGGGGGTAGCTTTATATGAAAATAAGTTGATAGCCATCATATGATATTCTAAAAATAGTTATTCATGCCATACATGTCATTATTGCACTATTTTTATGTGCATAGATAAAGTGCATTCATGTGACCTAAGGTATTTACTATAGCTTATATGGATGAACATGACATGATGAGCTATATTGATGATAATTCTGATTTATTGTTGAACCTACTGGAATTTAATTATCATTATATTTCCATATCATGTTTAGAAGACTAAATATGCATATATTCTCTATGACCAACTTTTAGCATAGGTTGGGTCGAGTTGGCTAAAATACCAGTGAAGGTGCAATAACCTGCACCCGTATCACCGGAACTGGTCAATATGGATAAATAAGACGTAGACATATATGTGTTTGATTTTTGTACAAAATTAATGATGTATATGTGAACCCAGAATTGTATCAATGTTATTGGTATACCATACACTTTAATTATGCTTGGTTAATTTAATTGACTGTTATTATCTGTGTGTGTATGAAGTCATTACCTCTTTACTTCTAACTATTTGACTTCTAATAACATTCAATTCAATTAACAAAACATAACGAAGGTTTATGAAATACCATTAACACTCAATAAAATTCTGGGTTGACATACACATTATTAATGTAACATCCTTAATTTCATTTCTTTTATTAATAAAGGTACGTAAATATTTAATGTAACATCCCTAATTTTGTTTCTTTAAAGATACATAAATATTTAATTAAGAAAATAAAATTTATAGACAATTTTTAGATATATAAGGAAATATAATCTTTAGAAATTCTTCAACTTATGGGTATGCATAGAAAATGTTTCTAACATTAAGGGAACAAGTAAAGAGAGGAAACCTAATAGAAAAAGTTAGAAATAACATACTAAAGATAGGCGGAATTCTTTGGTAAGGAACATAAATTTTTGTGAAGTAAGTAAAGGTCTTAAAATTTTAAGAAGATTAGATTATGGTAATTTTTCCTAAATTCAAGAGTTAGAAATTTCTAAGTTTAACATCTCCACCCATAAATTGGGCTTTCAACTATGCACACTTCATATAGATTTTTTCCATTTCACATAAGTTTTTAGCAAGCCCATTGGATAACCTAAGCAAGAAATAAAACATAAACTTGGACTAGTATATAAAAGTTGGACCGGTAGATCAAAAATTATGAAAATGTGACCAAGTCCTCCAAGAAAAGGTAGAATTTTATCCAAATCAAAGGCAATGCATAGGAATGAGCCCAAATCCAAGATGAAAAAAAAAATCATGTGATGAAATAATAGTGTAATAATAATAAAGATTAGGTTACATGTCATTAAGAAAAAAATTCAGCAAGTGGAGTGATATCCTACATTCATAATTTTAGCAAGTGGTATGATATACATGGCAGTAGGACAAAACATCTATATCCTATACTCATAATTTTAGCAAGTGGGTAATAATACATAGCATTATGACAAAACATCCTTATCCTACATAAATAATTTCAGCTAAGCAAGGAAGATTCAAGGGTTGGAAATTTGCCACCTAAAAAGGCAAACCTATCATACTTGATTAAGACAAAAGAAAAAGGAAATGAATACATAAATCAAAGGGACCTTGTCCCTTGTCTTAAGAATATGTTATTAGAATTTTCAAAATACAAATCTTCTTTTCCTATGCATATCTTGACCAAGGAAGAGGAAGACAAGAACATGAGTTGTTTGCTTTCCAAAAATCAACCAAGTGCATCCTAATTGTGATAACGTAGACCCATGATCATGAAAAGTGAATTATTTGATAGTTTATTTAATCAAAAACCACCCTTATAACATCAGAATTTTGTCCAACTGAGGGAGAAGAAAAATATAAGCAAGGTAGAGTGAGAAAAGGAGAGGAAGAGAGGAACGAAGAGGAAGGAGAAGTCTAGAGGACAAAGTGCTCAAGGTAGGTTTAACAATATTTATTTTTGAAGAAAAGTTTTGAAATTTGTAACATTTATATGAGATTTTGATCTTAGAACTTTGATGATTGGTCATGGATGTTGCTATATCATGTTATATATTCATCTTGCATGTGATGTATGTTTGAATACTTAGGCTGGCGTAGAAAGTTCTGCATAGGTATGGCTATGGGTGGCAAAATTTTACACTTATGTTTTAACATAAAACATATAGATCTATGTCTCACAGAGTTTTAGCCACTGGAATCACTCAATTTAGAGTCCATATGAGGTAGATATGGTCTTAGTAGTAAGTAGTGGTCAGAAAATGGTTAACCAGGGAAGAATCTGTCGGGTATGCTTCTATGTTTGAATTTCGGGGATAAAGCTGTAGGGAATTAAAAGAAATTCTTAACATAAAAAATGTAGATCTATGTTTCACGGATTTTTAGCCACTAGAATTACGCAGTATGGAGTCCATATAAGGTAGATATTGTCTGCTTAGTAAGTAGTGGTTAGAAACTGGTTAATCGGGGAAGAATCTATTAGGAAAGTTTCTGTGTTTGAATTTCTAGGAACATTCTGTAGGGAATTAAAGTTATTGGTTAACATAGCAATTATAGATATATGTGTCACATAATTTTAGCCATTGGAATCACTCAATTTTGGAATTCTTATGAGGGAGATATGGATAAATTAGTAAGTAAAGGTCAGAACCTACCCAAGAAGAAATAACCTAGAATTTGAGGAAGTAATATCACTAAGATTCTTTAATATTTTGCTAAACTGTTCAACATAATAGTTTTAGATAATTGTCTTGTCTTTAAATTGACACCAAGATCTCCTAAATCGGAGTTGAAAGGAGGGATTTATTTTTCAATTAGTGAGAGAAGGTTAGACAGGATGAAAACCTGCATCAGGAAATAACTCAACATAAAGCATAGCTGTGTTTCAAGGCCCGGCCAGGCCATGTTTTGTTCTGGAAATGTAATTTTGAAGCCTAAAGCATGATTGTTTTATAGTAAATGGCCAAGCCATGTTATAGGATACATTTAGGCCGGTTTGGAAGCTAGTAAAACTTATTTTCAACATTTTGTCTACCCAAAATGAACCTAATTAACTATTAGAGATTAGTGGAAACCAAATTGATGAAGGATGATGTATTAAATTTGTGAGAACATGTGTTGGAAATGCTATAAGTAGGAGAAAAGTGACTAGAGGCCATGCATAAATAAAATGAAGAGATAAAAAGAATATTTAAAAAAGAAGAAGAATCTTATAAATGACTAGTATATGCCATAGCCATTATCATTGCATGAACTCCTTACCATCTTAAGTGTGTAATTTTGACATGGAAATATTTTGATGAAACATTATGGCAGGTGAGTATAATGAACATACTTGTTATTGAAATCATATTTTTGGCTATTAATGTGAAAAGAAAAGAAATAAGCATGGTCACATTGCCATCCATGTGGTTTATCAGTAGGGGACGCCCTACCAACGGTTATGAGTGTAATAATGAGAAAAGAAAGAGAAAGTGTGTCATGTCGAACGGAGTGAGAAAAACCCATACCAGAGAGTAGAAAGTACTCACATTGACCAGGGTAACTTGATATGAGAATAAATTGATAGTCATCATATGATATTCTGAAAATAGTTATTCATGTCATCCATGTCATTACTGTATGATTTTCATGTGCATACATAAAGCACATTCATGTGACCTAAGGTAATTGTTGTAACATATACAGATGAACATGACATGATGATCTTTATTGATGATAATTGTGATTTATTGTTGAACCTATTGGGATTTAATTCTCACTATATTTCCATATCATGTTCAGAAAATTAGTTTTGCATATTTTCTTTGACTCTGGCTCTTAGTGTATGTTGGATCGAGTTACTCTATATTGGACAAATCTCATTAATTTATATGGTATTCATGGTCGAGTTGGCTAAAATTCTGGTGAAGGTGTAACCACCCGCACCCGTATTCCCAAAACTGGTCAGCAAGGATGAATAAGATGTAGACATATATATGTGTGATTTGTGTACAGATGTTGTTAATTAATGATGTGTAAACCTTAATTATGCTTGGTTAAATTAATTGAATGTTATTATGAGTTAAATAAAGGTAATGACTTCATGGGATTTTAATATATGTATTTATTTTTAAAAAATTGGAGTTGTTACAATTAATCAAAACATCTGTACAAAAATCAAACACATATAAGTCTACATTTTATTGGTCCATATTGACCAGTTCCAAAGATATGGGTGCGGTTGGTTGCACCGTCACTAGTATCTTAGCCAACTCGACCCAACATATGCTAAAAGCCGATCATAAAGAATATCTGCATAATTTAGTTTTCTGAACATGATATGAAAATAGAGTGAGAATTAAATCCCAGTAGATTCAATAATAAATCATAATTATCATCAATATAGCTCATCATGTCATGTTCATTTGTATAAACTACAGCAAATATCGTTAGGTCACATGAATGCACTTTATCTATGCACATTAAAATTGTACAGTTATGACATGTATGGCATGAATAACTATTTTCAGAATATCATATAATGGCTATCAACTTATGTCATTAATGTAATCATAGCCGTTGGTAGGGTGAGTATTTTTTACTTTCTGGTACGGGCTTTTCTCGCTTCGTTCGACATCGAACACTTTCTTCTGTCATTAATGTAATCATAGTCGTTGGTAGGGTGTACCTTATTGGTGCACTACACAGACCGCCATGTGACTGTGCTCATTTCTTTTCTTTTCACATTAATAGCCAAAAATATGATTTCAATAACAATTATGTTCATTATACTCAAATGCTATAATTTTTTATCAAAAAATAATCATTACCAAATTTTATTGATAATTATGCCATAAACATAATCATTTCAAATATCACTTTATAAAATATTTTCATGTAAAAATTACACACTTAAGATGGTAAGGAGTTTATGCAATGGCAATGGCTATAGCATACACTAGTCATTTATTATTTTCATTTATAAGATTCTTCTTCTTTTTAAAATATTATTATCCTCTCTCACTAAACAGAGCATAACACCTTCATTTTAAATTCGATTGAGGTGATATTGGTGTCAATTGAAAGATAAGACAATCATATAAAACCCTTATGTTGAAAATTTTAGTGAAGTCTTAAGTAATCATGGTATTACTACTCCCTCAAATTCAATGTTATTTTTTCTCGGATAGGTTCAGACCTCTACTTACTAATCAAACCATATCTTGCTCATACAAACTCCAATTGAGGTGATTCTAAAGTCTATTAAAATATAAGTCAGTTATATAGAACTTTCATGTTTATCATTTCTTCAGAATCATTACTAATTATTCCCAGAAAATCGAAAACAAAAGCACTTACATTTACCACCCTAGATTCTAGACTGATTTTGACCTTTACTCATTAATCAGCCATAACTCCCTCATATGGACTCCAAATTAAGTGATTTCAGAGCCTATATATCTGTGATACAGAAGCATACTTACTAATTTTGCCCAAAAATTCAAACACAGAAGCATACTTAACAGATTCTTCCCTAGTTAGTTAGTTTCTGACCTCTTCTTACTAATCTGACAATATCTCCCTCATATTGATTCTAATTTCAATGATTATAGTGGCTACAAATTCATGAGACATATATCTAAATTTATCTTGTTAATCATTACTTTTAATTCCCTACAGATTTATCTCAAAAATTGAAACACAGAAGCATACCTGACAAATTCTTTCCTCGTTAACCATTTTCTGACCACTACTTACATATTGAGCAATATCTCCGTTATCTGGACTCAAACTTAAGTGATTCCAGTGGCTAAATATCTGTGAGACATAGATCTACATTTTTTGTGTTAACCATTTCTTTTAATTCCTAACTGATACTTCCCATAATTTCAAACAGTGAAGCTTCCCTAGTTACTCCAAAATCCAGTTTCCTAACCAAACCTTTCCTACGGCTTTAGTTCATCATTATATTACATCGTCTAACATTTTCTTTACATATAATCATAATCCATCAATTTTTCACCATATTCAAATATACAAAATAGCAACATAAAAATCATAAAATTTTACCACCCATAGCCGTAACTATGCAGAACTTTCCACACCAACCGTAATGTTCAAAATATCCATCATATGCAAAATAACATGTAACATGATATAGCAACATCCATGACTAATCATCAAAGTAGCAAATATTGTAAATTTCATCAAAGTTCTAAGATCAAAATCCCATATAAATGTTACAAATTTCAAAGTTTTTCTTAAACAAAAAAAGATATTGTTAAACTTACCTAAAGATTTCCTTAGCTCACTTAGTGAATTCTTTTTCTTGTTTCCTCTTGAAGGAAGTAGCAAGATTCCTTCCCTCCCTTAGCTTTTCTAGCAGGATAAGTAAGAGAAGGAGGGTGAGTTTTTGAACTGCAAGGATGAAGGAAAAAGATGGATTCAAGTGGAGATTAAGCAAGATATGAATATCAAAAGGAGATTTATATTTTGAAAATCATGATAAAATGTTCTTAAGACAAGGGACAAGGTCCCTTTAATTTAGGGATTCTTTTTCTTTTTCTTTTGTCTCACTCAAGTATGATAGGTTTGCCTTTTTAGGTGATAAATTTTCAACCCTTGAGTCTCCTTTGCTTAGCTGAAATTATTTATGTAGGATAAGGATGTTTTTTTCATAATTCTATGTATTATTACCCACTTGTTGAAATTATGAATATAGGATATAGATGTTTTGTCCTAATGCCATGTATTATTACCTACTTGTTGAAATTATGAATGTAGGATATAGATGTTTTCTCTTAATGCCAAGTGACCTAATCTTGATTATTATTACACTACTATTTCCTCACACGATTCTTATTTTTCTTTCTTGGATTTGGGCTCATTCTTACCAATTTACTTTTCTTTGGCTGAAATTCTACCTTTCATGACGGACTTGGTCACATTTTCATGATTTTTGGGCTATCGGTCCAACTTCTATATCCTAGTCGAAGGCTATGTTTTATTTCTTGCTTGGGCAATCCTATTTGCTTGCTAGAAATTCATGTGAAGTGAACAAACTCTATATGAAGTGTCCATAGGTGAAAGCCCAATGTATGGGTGGAGATATTAAACTTAGTAACTCTAGCTCTTGAATTAAGAAAAATTACTCGAATCCAATCTTCTTGAAATTTTAAGACCTTTACTTACTTCACAAAAATTTATCTTCCTTACCCAAGAATTTCAACTTTCTTTAGTATGTTATTTCTAATTTTTCCTATTAGGTTTTCTCTCTTTACCTATTCCCGTAATGTTAAAAATATTTTCTATGCATACATATAAGGTGAAGAATTTCTAAGGATTATATTTCCTTAAATATCTAAAAATTATCTAATAAATTTTATTTCCTTAATTAAATATTTATGTACCTATATTAATCAAAAGAAACGAAATTAGGGATGTTACATTAAATATTTATGTACCTTTATTAATAAAGGAAACGAAATTAAGGATGTTACAAGGTCAATCCTTAATTAACAGTGGATGGATGGTTATGTAAATCAATCTTATAATGTCTAGAGTTTGTTTGTGGCTATATTATGTAGGGGATTAGTGATTTCATATAGTTAAGAAATTACTAGTGTTTCCTATCTATATGCCGAGGTGGTGTTATGACCACTGTAAATATTTTTGAACTAACTATTGGGCTTGATTAACTCAATAGTGGCATAACTTTGTTTTTTCCACAGTAGGATTTGGCACCACCAAGGAGGAGCTCTACAAATAATGCGAAAGAAATCCTGCACAACTTGGCTATAGCAATTCGATCAAGTCACAGCCACTAATCAAATTCTACAACATCTTCAGAGCAGTAACAACCTGAATGGAGAACCATACCACCTTCTTTCCAAGGTGGCTACGACCCAATGGTAGTTGAAAGGTGGATAAGGTAATTGGACAAGATCTCTGAGGTGATGAGCTGTACTAATAAGCAGCAGGTTATCTTTCATGCATATATGCTGAAGAATAAAGTTGAGTGTTGGTGGCGAGGGGCCAGAGAGCTACTAACTCACAAGCGGAGGTAGATCACTTGGTAAGTGTTTAAGGATATTTTCTTGGAGAAGTACATTCCAAGTACTGTGCAGACTAAGAAAGAGATCGAATTTCTCCAACTCTGATAGGGTAACATGTATGTAGACCAATACATCTCTAAGTTCGAGGAGTTGTCAAAGTTCTCCTTTTACCTGAGGTTTAACCTTGATGAAGCATGGAAGGCTGTCATGTTTAAAGCAGGACTAAACCCAAATATTAAGAATGCAGTGATAGCCTTGGAAATAACAGAGTTTGTGCCCTTGATAAATAAATCTAAACTTTTTGATATGAGTTTAAGGGCAGTGGAGGGCGAGCAGATGAGGCCAAACCTGTGGAAGAGGAAGAAAAGATTTCCCAACCTCAACAAAAACATGAAAGGAAGAGGATATGGAACTGGTAAAAGGCCATTGACTGTGGGTCCTCGACCTTTGCAACAAGACCTTGCAATAGTCAAGTGCACTAAGTGCGGACGTATGCATGGTAACCAACTATGCTACATGAGACCAGATGCCCAGTTCAAATTCAGACAGAAATGGTCATTTTGTGAAGAACTGCCCATAGAATGTGAGAAAGTAGCTAGAACATAGGCCTCAGGTGACAGGAAGGGTTTTCACCATGAGTGGCCAAGAAGCAGCTCAATCCTTCAAAATGATTCAAGGAATGTGTTATATTAATGGATTTACTTTTATGGTGTTGTTTGACTTTGGTTCTAGTTGTAACATCCCTAATTTTGTTTTTTTATTAATAAAGGTACATAAAAATTTAGTTAAAGAAATAAAATTTATTAGAAAATTTTTAGATATCTAAGGAAATATAATCCTTAGAAATTCTTCACCTTATGTGTATGGATAGAAAATGTTTCTAACATTAAGAGAATAAGTAAATAGAGAAAAACCTAATAGGAAAACATTTGAAATAACATACTAAAGATAGGCGAAATTCTTGGTTAAGGAAGATAATTTTTTGGGAAGTAAGTGAAGGTCGTAAAATTTTGAGAAGATTGGATTAGGTTAATTTTTCCTAATTCAAGAGCTAAAGTTCCTAAGATTAACATCTCCACCCATACATTGGGCTTTCACCTATGGACACTTCATATACATTTTTTCCACTTCACATGAGTTTCTAGCAAGCCAATAGGATAACCGAAAAAAGAAATAAAACATAGACTTAGACTATATAAAAATTGGACCAATAGCCCACAAACCATTAAAATGTGACCAAGCCCTCCATGAAAGGTAGAATTTCAACAAAAGCAAAGAAAATGGGTAAGAATGAGCCCAAATCCAAGAGGAAAAAAATAAGAATAATATGAGGAAATAGTAGTGTAATAATAATCAAGATTAGGTCACATGGCATTAGGACAAAATATCTATATCCTACATTCATAATTTCAACAAGTAGGTAATAATACATGGCATTAGGACAAAACATCTATATCCTACATTCATAATTTTAACAAGTAGGTAATAATACATGGTATTATGACCAAACATCCTTATCCTACACAAATAATTTTAGTCAAGCAAGGCAGACTCAAGGGTTGGAAATTTACCACCTAGAAAGGTAAATATATCATACTTGATTAAGACAAAAGAAAAAGGAAATGAATCCCTAAATCAAAGGGACCTTGTCCCTTGTCTTAAGAACATTTTATCATAATTTTCAAAACACAAATTTCCTTTTGCTATGCTTATCTTGACTAAGGAAGAGGAAGACAAGAACATGAGTTGTCTTTCCCCAAAAAACAACCAAGTGCATCCTAATTGTGATAAGGTAGACCCATGATTATGAAAGGTGAACCACTTGATAGTTTATTTAAGAAAAACACACCCTTATAACATTATAATTTCGTCTAAGTGAGGGAGAGGAAAAACATAAGCAAGGTAGAGTGAGGAAAGGAGATAAAGAGAGTAGAAGAGAGGAAGGAAGAGGAAGGAGAAGTCTTGAGGACTAAGTACTCAGGGTAAGTTAGTTTAATTTCTAATTGAATCCATCTTTTCTCTTCATCCTTAGGGTTCAAAACTCTCTCTCCTTCTCTTATTTAAGCTGCTAGAAAAGCTAAGGGAAGGGAGGAATCTTGCTACTTCCTTTAAGAGGAAACAAGAAAACGAATTCACTAAGTGAGCTAGGAATATATTTACGTAGGTTTAACAATATCTCTTTTTAAAGAAAAGTTTTGAAATTTATAACATTTATATGGGGATTTTGATCTTAAAACTTTCATGAAATTTACTATATTTTCTACTTTGATGATTGGTCGTGGATGTTGCTATATCATGTTACATGTTATTTTACATATGATATATGTTTTGAATATTTCAGTTGGTGTGGAAAGTTCTGCATAGGTATGGCTTTGGGTGGCAACATTTTAGGATTTTTATGTTGCTAATTTGTTTATTTGAATGTGGTGAAACATTGATGAAAGATGATTAGAAGTAAATTAGGAAGAAAATGGAAGATGATGTAATAAAATGATGAACTAAAACCTTAGGAAAGGTTTGGTTAGAAAACTAAATTTCAGAGTAATTAGGGAAGCTTTTGTTTTTAAAATTCTAGGAAGAATCAATTAGGAATTAAAAGACATGGTTAACATGAAAAATGTATACCTCACGGATTTTTAGCCACTAGAATCACTTAATTTGGAGTCTAAATTAGGGAGATATGGTCTGATTAGTAAGCAGTGGTCAAAAAATGGTTAACCAGGGAAGAATCTGTTAGGTAAGTTGCTGTGTGTTGAATTTCTGGGAAATATATATAGGGAAATAAAATAAATAGTTAACATAAAAAATGTGTATATATGTCTCAAGAATTTTTAGCCACTGGAATCATTCAATTTGGACTCCATATTAGGAAGATATGGTCAGATTAGTAAGCAGTGGTCAGAAACTAGCTAACCAGGGAAGAATCTATTAAGTGTGCTTCTGTGTTTGAATTTTAGGGCATAATATGTAGGTAATTAAACAAAATTGTTAACACAATAAATATAGATATATGTATGACAGATCTATAGGCTCTAAAATCACTTAAGTTAGAGTCCATATGAGGGAGATATAGCTTATTAATGAGTAAAGGTCAGAATCAGTCTAGAATCCAGGTTGGTAAGTGTAAGCATTTTTGTTTTCGCTTTTTTGGGAATAATTCGTAAGGAATATAAAGAAATGATAAACATGAAAGTTTTATATAAGTTTCCTATATTTTTGTAGTCTTGGGAATCACCTCAATTAGAATTCATATAAGGGAGATATGGTCAGATTAGTAAGTAAATGCCTAAACCTACCCAAGAAGAAATAACATTGAAATTGAGAGAGTAGTAACACCATGATTACTTAAGATTTCACTAAAATGTTCAACATTTTAGAGGATTTTCTTATCTTTAAATTAACATTAAGATCACCTCAATCGGATTTAAAATGAAGGTGTTATGCTCTATTTAGTGAGAGAAGAACTAATATTTTGAAAAGAAGAAGAATCTTATAAATGAAAATAATAAATTACTAGTGTATGTCATAGCCATTCCATTGCAAGAACTCCTTACCAACTTAAGTGTGTAATTTTGACATAGAAATATTTTATAAAGTGATATTCGAAAATCATTATGTTCATGGCAAGATTGTATTTTACCATTGATTTTTGGTAATGATTATGCTTTGATGATAAGTTATGGCATGTGAGTATAATGAACATACTTGTTATTGAAATCATATTTTTGGCTATTAACATGAATAGAAGAGAAAAGAGACGAGCACAGTAGGCGGTCCGTGTAGTGCATCAGTAGGGGACGCCCTACTCATGGCTATGATTAGGTTAATGAGAAAAGAAAGAGAAAGTGTGCCATGTCGGACAGAGCGAGAAAAGCTTATATCGTTGAGTAGAAAGTACTCTCTCTGACCAGGGTAGCTTAAGAAGAAAATAAGTTGATAGCTAGTATATGATATTCTGAAAATAATTATTCATGTCATACATATTATTACTGTATGATTTTCATGTACATAAATAAAGTGCATTCATGTGACCTAAGATATTTGCTATAGCTTATACAGAGGAACATGACATGATGATCTATATTGATGATAATTATGATTTATTGTTGAACCTACTGGTATTTAATTCTCACTATATTTCCATATCATGTTCAGAAGATTCAATATGCAGATATTCTCTATGACTGACTTTTAGCGTATGTTAGGTTATGTTGGCTAAGATCTCGGTGAAGGTGCAACCACCGACACTTGTATCCCCAAAATTGGTCAATATGGATGAATAAGATGTAGACATATATGTATTTGATTTATGTACAGATGTTGTTAATTAATGATGTGTATGTCAACCAGGATTGTATCAGTATTAATGGTATACCATTAGCCTTAATTATGCTTGGTTTATTTAATTGGATGTTATTATGAGTTAAATAGTTATAAGTAAAGAGTTAATGACTTCATGGGATTTTAAAAATAAGTTGAATTGGCAACAGTGGTATTTGCCTTAAAGATTTGGCGAAATTATTTATACGGAGCAACATTTGAAGTATACTGTGATCATAAGAGTCTTAAGTACCTTTTTTATTAGAAAGAATTAAATATAAGGCAACAAAGATGGGTAGAATTTCTCAATGACTACAAGTTTGAGATAAATTATCATCCAGGAAAGGCGAATGTTGTAGCTGATGCCTTGAGTCGAAAATCTCTACACATGGGTCAGATAATGGTGTATGAGATGTAGACGCTAGAGGAGTTTCAAAATTTGAAGCTGGTCACTACTTTTACCTCAAAGAAGCTAATCATCAGTCAGTTGAGTATAGAGTGTGATCTTAGAACCAAGATTAAAGAGGCTCAAGCTCATGACCAATACTTATAGGATCACAAAGAACAAGATCATTTTTCTATCTTGGAAGATGGAGTATTCATATATCAAGGAAATGTTTGTGTCCCTCAAGAACAAGAGTTGAGGATTAAGATCCTACAGGAAGCACATCAAAGTAAGTACACAATCCATTTTGGATCCACTAAAATTCCTCAAATGTAATACGGGATGAACCAATCCAAATAAAGGAGAACATCACATACCTTACGTGTATGCATAGAAATGTTCTAACAATAATGGAATAGACAGAGAGAGAAAACCTAAGAGGAAATATTAGAAATAAACATGCTAAAGAAAGGTGAAATTCTTGGGTAAGGAAGATAAATTTTTGTGACGTAAGTAAAGGTCTTAAAATTTCAAGAAGATTGGATTAGGATAATTTTTCTTAATTTAAGAGCTAAAGTTACTAAGTTTAGTATCTCCACCAATAAATTGGGCTTTCACCTATGGAAACTTCATATAGAGTTTTTATACTTTACATGAATTTTTAGCAAGCCAATAGGATAGTCCAAGGAAGAAATAAAACATAGACTTGGACTAGGATATAGAAATTGGACCGGTAGCCTAAAAATCATGAAAATGTGACCAAGCCCATTATGAAAGGTAGAATTTTAACCAAAGTAAAGAAAATGGGCAAGAATGAGCCCAAACCCAAGAGGAAAAATAAAAATAAAAATAACAATAAAGTAATGAAATAATGGTGTAATCAACATTAGGTGACATGGCATTAAGACAAAAATTTAGCAAGTGGTGTGATATCCTACATTCATAATTTTAGCAAGTGGTATGATAATACATGGCATTAAGACAAAACATCTATATCCTATGTAACATCCTTAATTTCGTTTCTTTTATTAATAAAGGTACATAAAAAATTTAATTAAGAAAATAAAATTTATTAGACAATATTTTAGATATCTAAGGAAATATAGTCCTTAAAAATTATTCACCTTATGTATATGCATAGAAAATGTTTCTAACATTAAGAGAACAAATAAAGAAGGAAAATCTAATAGGAAAGAAATTAGAAATAACATACTAAAGAGATGCAAAATTCTTGGATAAGGAAGATAAATTTTTAGAAACAAGTAAAGGTCTTAAAATTTCAAGAACATTGAATTAGGGTAATTTTTCCTAATTCAAGAACTATAGTTACTAAGTTTAAAATCTTTACCCATACATTGGGCTTTTACCTATGGACACTTCATATAGAGTTTTTCCACTTCACATAAGTTTCTAACAAGCCCATTGGATAACCTAAACAAGAAATAAAACATAAACTTGGACTAGGATATAATAATTGCACCAATAGCCCAAAAATTATGAAAATGTGACCAAGCCCACCAAGAAAGGAAGAATTTTATCCAAAACAAAGAAAATGGGTAGGACAAGCCCATAATGGGTAGGAATAAGCCCAAATCCAAGAGGAAAAATAAAATAAAATAAATTAGATGATGATATAATAATAAGAATAAAGATTAGGTTACATGGCATTAAGACAAAAATTTAGCAAGTGGTGTGATTCTACATTCATCATTTAGGCAAGTGGCATGATAATACAAGGCTTTAGGACAAAAATATCTATATCCTACACTCATAATTTTAGCAAGTGGTATGATAATACATGGTATTAGGACAAAACATTCATAGCCCACACAAATAATATCAACCAAATAATGGAGACTCAAGGACTAGAAATTTGCCACCTAAAAAGGCAAACCTATCATACTTGTTTAAGACAAAAGAAAATAGAAATGAATCCCTAAATCAAAGGGACCTTGTCCCTTATCTTAAGAACATATCATCATAATTTTCGAAATACAAATATCCTTTTCCTATGCATATCTTGACTAAGGAAGAGGAAGACAAGAACATAAGTTGTTTGTTTTCCAAAAATTCAACAAAGTGTATCTTAATTGTGATAAGGTAGACCCATGATCATGAAAGGTGAATTATTTGATGGTCTATATAAGAAAACCCACCCTTACAACATTAGAATTTCGTCCAAGTGAGGGAGAAGAAAAATAAAAGCAAGGGAGAGTGAGGAAATGAGAGGAAGAAAGGAAGAAAGAGGAAGGAGAAGTCTAGTGGACTAAGTGCTCCAGGTAAGTTTAACAATATTTCTTTTTGAAGAAAACTTTTGAAACTTATAATATTTATATGAGATTTTGATCTTAGAACTTTTATGATTGGTCATGATGTTGCTATATCATGTTACATATTGATCTTGCATGTGATGTATGTTTGAATACTTAGGTTGGTGTAGATAGTTCTGCATGGTTATGGCTATGGGTGGCAGACTTTTAAGCTTCGGTATTTTAATTTCTGGGAACAATCTATAAGGAATTAAAATAAATGGTTAACATAAGAATTAAATATATATGTGTCATGGATATTTAGGCACTGGAATCATTCAATTTGGAGTCCATATAAGGGCGATATGAGCCGATTAGTAGACAAAGGTCAGAAAATGGGTCATCAGGGAAAAATATGTTAGGATAGCTTCGGTATTTTTATTTCTGGGAACAATCTATAAGGAATTAAAATAAATGGTTAACATAAGAATTAAATACATATGTGTCATGGATATATAGGCACTAGAATCATTCAATTTGGAGTCCATATAAGGGAGATATGAGCCGATTAGTAGACAAAGGTCAGAAAATGGGTCATCAGGGAAAAATATGTTAGGATAGCTTCGGTATTTTAATTTCTGGGAAGTATTTGTAAGGAATTAAAATAGCGCGCCAACATAACAATTATAGATATATGGCTCATGGAATTTTACCAACTGGAATAACTCAATTTCGAGTTCATATGAGGTAGATATGATCCGATTAGTAAGCAAAGGTCAGAAAATGTTTATTCAGGGAAGAGTATGTTATTAAAGCTTTAGTTTTTTGAATTTCTGGGAATATTCTGTAGGGAATTAAAATAGCGCGCAAACATAACATTTATAGATATATGGCTCATGGAATTTTACAAACTGTAATAACTCAATTTGGAGTTCAAATTTGAGAGATATGGTCTAATTAGTCAGTAAAGGTCAGAACCTACACGAGAAGAAATAATACTAAATTTAAAAGAGTAATAACACCATAATATCATACTATTTTGTTGATATGATTAACATAATAGTTTTAGACAATTGTCTTAGCTTTTCACAAACACTAAGATCATCTTAATCGGAGTTAAAATGAGAGAGTTATGCTATGATTTGTAAGCAAAGGCTGTGTTAAAAGTTAGTAAAACCTATTTTCAATATTTTTTTTCTACCCTAGATGAATTTTTAAGGTAATAGTAGAAATCAATTTGAGGAAAAATGCTCTATAAAATTTGTAAGAACATGTGTTGGAAATTATATAAGTAGAAATAAAATGACTAAATGCCTAGACATAAAGAAAATGAAAAGATGAAAATAATATTCAAGAAAGAAGAGGAATTTTATAAATGAAAATAATAAATGCCTAGTGTATGCCCTAGCTATTGCCATTGCATGAACTTACTACCATTTTAAGTGTGTAATTTTTAACATAGAATTTACCCTAGTACTCATATAAATTTCCAAGAAGTTTTGAAAGTGCCGGTTTTATTTGAAAAAAATCTTAGTATGCTCCGTGGTTGCAGTATTTCCACATCAGAAAAGAATTATTCTAGTTACTGGAAAAAAAAATTGTGATTTGTGAAAATTTCATGTCTAAGGAAAGCTCTGGCAAGGAAAGACTTGGTACTTAAGCGTGTCCATTAGTGACCCACCTCTCTTTTCTGGGAACTTTCCTAGTGCGCTATTTACAGACTACAATTACTATCCAGTTATCGTGGTATTAGTGTGGAATTTTGACATGAAAATATTTTATAAAGTGAAAATTAGAAAATGATTATATTCATGACATAATTTCAGTTTACCAATGAATTTTGAGAATGATTATGTTTTGATACATTATGGCATGAGAATATAATGAACATACTTGTTATTGGAATCATATTTTCGGCTATTAATATGAAAAGAAAAGAAATGAGCACAGTCACATGGCAATCCGTGTGGTGCACCAGTAGGGGACGCCCTACCAACGGTTATGATTATATTCATGAGAAAAGAAAGAGAAAGTGTGACATGTCAGACGGAGCTAGATAAGCCCGTACCGAAAAGTGGAGAATACTCACCTTGACCGGGATAGCTTGAAGTAAGAATAAGTTGATAGCCATCATATGAAATTCGAAAAAATAGTTATTCATGCCATACATGTCATAACTGTATAATTTTTATGTGCATGATAAAGTGCATTCATGTGACCTAAAGATATTTTCTGTAGTTTATACAGCTGAACATGACGTGATGAACTATATTGATAATGAATTATTGTTGAACATACTGGGATTTAATTCTCACTATATTTCCATATCATGTTCAGAAAATTAGCTATGCAGTTGTTTTCAATGTGACTTATTATTGCTGTACGTATGATCGAGGTGCCCTATCTTGGGCAAATACCTATTATTGCGGATATATCAGTTGTTGAAGTGACTGAGATTCCGGCGGAGGTGCCACCACCCGAACCAGTGGCCCCGAAAATAGTCTATGTGGAAGATTAGGGCTTATATGTACATGTATGTCTTGTACAAATGTTTGTATTAATGATGTGAGTGTAAACTTAGTATTGTATAATTAAATAAATGTTATTGTGAGTTAAGTTGAGGTAATAACTTCATGATGTTAAATAAAAAAAAAATTTGTTACATAAATGGAGCTGTTACATCCTACACTCATAATTTTAGCAAGTGGATAATAATAGATAGCATTAAGACAAAACATTCTTATCCTACGCAAATAATTTTAGCTAAGCAAGGAAGATTCAAGGGTTGAAAATTTGCCACCTAAAAAGGCAAACCTATCATACTTCATTAAGACAAAAGAAAAACGAAATGAATCCATAAATCAAAGGGACCTTGTCCCTTATCTTAAGAACATATTATCATAATTTTCAAAATACAAATCTCCTTTTCCTATGCATATCTTGACTAAGGAAGAGGAAGACAAGAACATAAGTTGTTTGTTTTCCAAAAAAATCAACCATGTGCATCCTAATTGTGATAAGGTAGACCCATGATCATGAAAGGTGAATTATTTGATAGTTTATTTAAGCAAAAACCACCCTTATAACATTAGAATTTCGTCCAAGTGAGGGAGAGGAAAAAATAGAAGCAAGGTAGAGTGAGGAAAGGAGAGGAAAAAAGGAAGAAAAAGGAAGGAGAAGTCTAGAGGACTAAGTGCTCAAGGTAAGTTTAACAATATTTCTTTTTGAAGAAATTTTTTGAAATTTACAACATCTATGTGGGATTTTGTCCTTAGAACTTTGATGATTGGTCATGGATGTTGCTATATCATGTAAAATATTTATCATGCATGTGATGTATGTTTGAATACTTAGGCTGGGGTAGATAGTTCTGCATAGGTATGGCTATAGGTGGCAAAATTTTATGCTTCTGGTTTTTAAAATTTTGGGAAGAATCATTAAGGAATTAAAACAAATGGTTAACATAAAACATGTAACTATATGTCTCACGGATCTGTAGCCACTAGAATTACTCAATTTGGAGTCCATATGAGGTAGATATGTTCCGATTAGTAAGCAGTGGTTAGAAAATGGTTAACCAGGGAAGAAGCTGTCAGATATGCTTCTATGTTTAAATTTCTGGGATAAATTTGTAGGGAATTAAAAGAAATTATTAACATGAAAAATGTATATCTATGTTGTATGGATTTTTAGCCACTGGAATCACTCTATTTGGAGTCTATATGAGTTAGATATGGTCCACTTAATAAGCAGTGGTCAGAAAATGGTTAATCAGGGAAGAATCTGTTAGGAAAGCTACTGAGTTTAAATTTATGGGAACCTTTTTTGGGGAATAAAAATATATGGTTAACATAAAAATTATAGCTATATGTGTCATGGATTTTTAGCCACTAGAATAAATCAATTTGGAATTCTAATGAGGAAGATATGGACAGATTAGTAAGTAGAGGTTAGAACCTACCTGAGAAGAAATAACCTGTTCCTTGAGGGAGTAATATCATCATGATTCATTAATATTTTGCTAGACTATTTAGCATAATAATTTTAGATAATTTTCTTATCTTTAAATTGTCACTAAGATTACCTAAATCGAAGTTGAAATGAGGGAGTTATGCTTCAATTAGTGAGAGAAGATCAGGCAGAATGAAAACCTGGAATATGAAATAACACAACATAAAGCATTGTCGTGTTTCAAGGCAGGGCCAGGCCTTGTTTTGTTTTGGAAATGGCATTTTCAATCCTAAAGCATGGTTGTTTTATAGTAAATGAGAAAGCCATGTTATAGGATACAATTAGGCCGGTTCGAAAGCTGGTAAAACTTATTTTTAACATTTGGTTTACCTATAGGATATTAGTAGAAACCAAATTGATGAAGAATGCTGTATTAAATTTGTGAGGATGTGTGTTGGAAATGATATAAGTTGGAGAAAAGTGACTAAAGGCCATGCATAAAGAAAATGAAGAGATAAATATAATTTAAAAAAAAAGAATCTTATAAATGAAAATAATAAATGACTAGTATATGCCATAGCCATTCCCATTGTATGAACTTCTTACCATCCTAAGTGTGTAATTTTGACATGGAAATATTTTGATGAAACATTATGGTATGTGAGTATAATGAACATACTTGTTATTGAAATCATATTTTTGGCTATTAATGTGAAAAGAAAAGAAATAAGCACGGTCACACGGCCATCCGTGTGGTGCACCAGTAGGGGACGCCCTACCAACGGTTATGATTATGTTATTGAGAAAAGAAAGAGAAAGTGTACCATGTTGGACGGAGCGAGAAAAGCCCGTACCGGAGAGTAAAAAATACTCACCCTGACCGGGGTAGCTTGATATGAGAATAAATTGATAGTCATTATATGATATTCTAAAAATATTTAATCATGTCATACATGTCATTATTGTACGATTTTCATGTGCATAGAAAAAGTGCATTCATGTGACCAAAGATATTTTCTATAGTTTATACAAATGAACATGACATGATGAGCTATAATGATGATGATTTATTGTTGAACTTACTGGATTTAATTCTCACTATATTTCCATATCATGTTCAGAAAATTAGTTATGAAAATTTTTCTATGGCTCTGCCTTTTAGTGTATGTTGGATCAAGTTACTCTATAATGGGCAGATCCCAGAAACAAATAAAATTTTTGTGGTCGAGTTGGCTCAAATCCCGGTGAAGGTGCAACCACCTGCACCTGTATCTCCGGAATTGGTAAACCAGAATAAATATGATGTAGATATTTATGTGTTTGATATGTTGTACGTACGTTTTTATTAATGCCGTGTATGTGAACTCTATATTGTATAATAATAAATAAAAAAATTTGTTACATTTGACTACAGAAGAATAAACTTAGGAGCTGGAAGATGTTATGAGGAAGAAATATAAGTAATTGTCCTTATTAGGTAATTTCTAAAATTTTGAAGACAAAATTTCTTTTAGAGGGTGACAAATGTAACATCCCTAATTTTATTTTTTTATTGATAAAGGTACATAAATATTTAATTAAGGAAATTAAACTTATTAAGCAATTTTTCGATATCTATGAAAAAATATAAGCCTTAAAAATTCTTCACCTTATATGTATGCATAGAAAATGTTTCTAACATTAAGGGAATAAGTAAAGATAGAAAACCTAATAAGCAAAATTAGAAATAACATCCTAAAGAAAGGTGAAATTCTTGGGTAAAGATGATAAATTTTTAGAAGTAAAAGTCTTAAAATTTCAAGAAGATTGGATTAGGGTAATTGTTCCTAATTCAAGAGTTTGAGTTCCTAAGTTCAACATCTCCACCCATACATTGGGCCTTCATCTATGGACACTTCATGGAATTTGTTTTTCCACTTCACATGAGTTTCTAGCATACCATTGGAAAGCCCAAGAAAGAGATATAACATAGACTTGGACTAGGATATAGAAGTTAGACCGATAGCCCAAAAATCATAAAAATGTGACCAAGCCCTCCATGAGATGTAAAATTTCAGCCAAAGTAAAGGAAATGGGCAAGAATGAGCTCAAATCCAAGAGGAAAAAATAAGAACCATGTGATAAAATAGTAGTGTAATAATAATCAAGATTAGATCACATGACATTAGAACAAAACATTTATACCTTACACTAATAATTTTAACAAGCTATGTTATGATATAGTAGATAATTATACATGGCATTAGGACAAAACATCCTTATCTTACACAAATAATTTCAGCCAAGCAAGGGAGACTCAAGGGTTAGAAATTTGGCACTTAGAAAGGCAAACCTATCATACTTAAGGGAGACGAAAGAAAAAGAAAAAGAATCCCTCCTTGTCCCTTTTCTTAATAACATTTTATCATGATTTTCAAATGCAAATCTCCTTTTTCTATGCATATCTTGACTAAGGTAGAGGAAGACAAGATCATGAGTTGTCTTTTCCCTAAAATCAACCAACTGCATCCTAATTGTGATACGGTAGACCCATGATTATAAGAGAAGGACTGCTTGATAATTTATTTAAACAAAAATGATGAACTAGAACCTTAGGAAAAGGACGTAATAAAATGATGAACTAGAACCTTAGGAAGGGTTTGGTTTGAAAATTGGATTTCGTAGTAACTACGGAAGCCTTTTTTTTTAATATTCTGGGAAGAATTGGTTGGGAATTAAAAGAAATGGTTAACATAAAACATATAGATATATGATCACGGATTATTTGGAACTAAAATCACTCAATTTGGATTTCATATGAGGGAGATATGGTCAGATTAGTAAGCAGTGGTTAGAAACTAGCTAACCAGTGAAGAATCTGTTAAGTATGCTTTTGTATTCAAATTGTTGGGCAAAATTTGTGTGGAATTAAAGGAAAATTTTAATAAATTAAATATAGATATATGTCTAACGGATTTTTTGGCATTGAAATCACTTAATTTGGAGTCCATATGATGGAGATATGGCTTATTAATGAGCAGTTGTTAGAATCAGTCAAGAATCCAGGTTGGTAAATATAAGTATTTTTGTTTTTGAATTTCTAGGATTAATTCGTAAGGAATATGAAGAAATGATTAATATAAAAGTTGTAGATAAGTGTTTAATCTTTTTATAGGCTTTGGACTAAACATAATTGGAATTCATATAAGGGAGATATGCTTAAATAAGTAAAGAAAGGTCACAAAACGCGACCAGGCCATGTTCTGGGTTTCTTCAACACGGGTAGGCTATGTTCAGTGTTATTTTTGTGTATCTTTGAAGTACTTTTCAAGCATGGCCATGTCTTGGAACATGGCCAGCCGTGTTAGGAGCTGGTAAAGCTTATTTTGAATATTTTTCGACCCTAAATGAACCTCATTAACTATATGGTAATAATATAAACCAAATTAGAGAAGAATGCCCTAAAACCAAATTGGAAAAGAATGCCCTATAAAATTTGTGAGAACATGTGTTGAAAATGATAGAAGTAGGAGAAAACTAACTAGAGGTCAAGCTTAAAGAAAATGAAAAGAAGAAAATAGTATTTAAGAAAGAAGAATAATCTTATAAGTGAAAATAATAAATAACTAGTATATGCCCTAGCCATTGTCATTGCATGAACTCCTTACCATCTTAAGTATGAAATTTTTACAAGGAAATATTTTATAAAGTGAAATTCAAAAATGGTTATGATCATGGCATGATTGCATTTTGCCAATGATTTTTGATAACGATTATGCTTGGATGATCAATTATGGCATGTGAGTATAATAAATATATTTATTATTGAGATCATATTTTTGGCTATTAACGTGAAAAGAAAAGAGACGAGCACAATCACATAGCGGTTCGTGTGGTGCACCTGTAGGGGATGCCCTACTGACGGCTATGACTATCACAATGAGAAAAGAAAGAGAAAGTGTGCCATATTGGACGGAGTGAGAAAAGACCATACCAAAAAGTAGAAAGTACTCACTCTGACTGAGGTAGATTGATATGAAAATAAGTTGATAGCCATCATATGATATTCTGAAAATAGTTATTCAAGCTATACATGTCATTATTGTACGTTTTTCATGTGCATTGATAAAGGGCATTTATGTGGCCTAAGGTATTTGCTGTAACTTATACAAATGAACATGACTTAATTGGCTATATTGATGATAATTATGATTTATTGTTGAACCTACTGGGATTTAATTCTTAATGTATTTCTATATCATGTTCAGAAGACTAAATATGCAGATATTCTATTTGACTGACTTTTAATGTATGTTGGGTCGAGTTGGCTAAGATCCCGGTGAAGGTACAACCACTTGCACTTATATCCCTGAAACTGGTCAATACGAATGAGTAAGATATAGACATATATGTGTTTTATTTTTGTACAGACGTTTTAAATTAATGATGTGTATGTGAACCCAGAATTGTATCAGTGTTATTGTTATACCATAAACCTTAATTATGCTTGGTTAATTTAATTGAATGTTATTATGAGTTAAATAGTTAGAAGTAAAGAGGTAATGACTTCATGAGATTTTACAAATATATATGTATATATGTCAAAAAATGGAGTTGTTATAATGTTTGTCCTACATGTTGTCGGGTCACCTTGCTGCATAGGGTGCTGTAAGTATTCGTCTATTTCTCATATTTAGGCACATGCATAACATTATTGTCTTTATCATCAATACAATACATGATTCTGTCTCACCAACATATCAAGCATGCATCTCATCAATATATTAAGCATACATCTCATTAACATATTAAGCATACGTCTCATCAACATCTCAAGCTTGCATCTCATCAACATATTAAGCATACATCTCATCAACATATCATCATTACTAGTATCAAGCTTACCTTCTTCATCTTAATGGAGATTTTACATGAACCATATCATCACGTAATAATGTATACATAATACATCTAAATCATGAAATCCAAAGCCATCCATTCAGAGCATCGAATTTCATCAATCCAAAGCCAAATTTCAACACAAAACATGTATCACATATGCATTCAAACCTTTGCGCTACATGGGTATTTGTAACTTTTTGGTGTTTGTGTAGTTCATACAAAGATGAATATAATGTCAGAACGCAAGTGCACGTATCATGACCAAGTAATAAAGTGATGAGTGAGTATCATCCCACGAGGAGTGAACTAAAACTGTTTAGAGACCTTTGCTGTATGAATGCCGTAGCAACGCTAAGTTGTTCACAAAATTGAAATAGACATGGGTTGGCTGATATTTACTGTAACTAAACTGAAAAGTATTAGGGAATAGAAAGGAAACTAATTGGGGAGAACTGGGGTGCTCAGGGTTGCTATGGACTTTAGCACTCAGATATGCCCTAGACTTTGCTGCAGCAAAGGTCCCTGGTGCCAAATCAGTTCTGAATGGAGTCTTCCTAGACTACCATTCCTCACAACTTCAAGGTGCGGACACGCATTCCTGCACAAGTCCTTACCTCTGAATTACGCAAGCAATACATTATGGGACTAATGAGGTACTCGTATATCCCTACATGAGGTAACCCTTTACACTCAGCTTTTTTGTCAGCCTCCATTACCCTCCCAAGTGAATGATGGCCTCGGTTTTCTTCCTCCAAACTTCCGTAAATGTGCTTCGGTCCATTATAACCCTTGTGCAACCCCAGTTGGAAACTAGCCAAGCCTCATGGGTGCATTGGTTACAGAAACTCCAGAAACACTGGTATGCATTTTAAGAGATAAAAACTAAATTACAAAATGCAGTTCTTTCTTTTTGATAAAGCAGTAAAACAACAACAGAAAACAAAGTTCCCTTCTATACTAGCACACTATCCCCGCATGCTCCACCTTCCGGTGTTAGTAGTACTCTAGGCTATGGTGTTATTTTTCTCCCAGTTCTTTCCTCTTTCTTCCCCGGCGGGCTCTCTTCGATTGGCTACTTTTCGGCCTTTTATAGGTAGCCCTTGTGGTCCCAGTAAAGCGCCCTAGATTGCTGCCATTCCTTCTGCTCTGCAGCAGGCGCCCTTTGTTGCACAGCTTTTTCCTTTCCACCTTCAGTAGTGGAAACGGTCCTGTACCAGCAGCTTGCGATATCCCTGCTACTGTCTCCTGCTCACTGGTGGCTACTCCTACTGCGCAGCTCTGCCACCTGCACCAAATCAAGCAGAATCATCATATTGTAGGGGAGAGAGAAAATAGCTTTCCCCACTATCACCCGGGGTTTTGCTATCATTGCTATACATGCTCACTGAAATGTTGCAACAATGAGGTAGCTACGTTATGTCCAGAAAAAATCATCCCATTCAATTAAATCAAAGGGTAAAAAGTGCTTAAAACACCAGAAAAATTCAGTAAACAATCATGGGCAACGCATAGAAACTATAGTGAAATGCAGTTATCAAATCCCCCCAAACTTAAAGGATTGCTTGTCCCCAAGCATCCTACTCTGCTCACTATTCGCAGAAGTTCCAGACTTTTCTCATATTAGACTCCATAACTCTGCTGATAGCTCTCAACTCTCAAGATTGCTTTCATATAAGGGATACCATAAATCTTACTCCCAATCACAGCAAACACCTTCTCTGAATTTGTGTGTGTATGATATGAACAGTTTTGCCCAGGAGATATTCGGGTCAAAAACAGCTAGAGTTCCAAAAACTTTTATGCTAATATTTCGAGCTTCCTTTCCTAGGTCAAGCTGGCATTCATCATAGGTACAGTCAGGGCAGCAGATATGGGGAAATGGGGCAGCTTACTGAATTTCTTCCTTTACTGTTGTTTTTGGCATGGATCTTATTCTAGCAAAGGTCATTACAGCCTTTTGACGCGAATACCAACATGTTCAATGCAGGCACCCAGTTACTCAGCCTTATCATCTTTCAACCGCTCCTCACTCATACTCTACATCCCTATTTTACGCAAAGGCACACATGGGACTCATGCATACCCCTGGTTACTAAGGAATTACAGAGCATTGTCCATATTTTTTTTCTTTATTTTCTACTCCCCTCCCCCCAAACTTAAACCTTTATGCCCCTATGTGACTGCCTCTTTTATAATTCTACAGGAAGCTCTCAATACTAGCTCTAAGACTAAGGACCACTTTCTGAAAGATCACCAAATTCTCTGTTGGGCAAACTGCCCATGATCCAGTGCTCATAAGAAGAGGGTGCTGTGTGATGGGGTGAGGCTGTAGGTTTCCTATTCTGATTTTTAACAAAATACCCAATCCTCCTCATGGAGTATCCCAAAACTTTCAGCAGGCTATGCAGCTATTCCACCCTCTTTTCTTCCATTTCTCATTTTTTTTTCAAACTTTTTATCAAACAATTATAACTGTATTCAACTCAATCAAAATCAGTGATTACTAGGACAGACTCATTCAACACAGGTAGATAAAAACACAAGTGGACAGCAATATAAACAATCACCCTAACTATGCAAAATGCTCCAGCAATGCTATAGCAATGAATCAAAACAAAAAAGTGATATGCTCTAGCAATACTATTCCCAGCAGACATTATACATTATATCACACACCCCCCCCCAAACTTAAATTGAGCAGTGTCCTCATTGTTGATGCAATGGCCAGAAAACAAAATACACCCACAAACAGAAACAGAAACAAAGGAATTCCAAATATAGCAGAGAAGGAATAAGGGTTGAGGGAACTTTCCTGAGGGTGCTTGCAGGCATGCTACAGCACCCTAGGGTCATTGACCCCCAGAAGATCTTGATGAACTTCTGAGCCCACTCCTCCTCTGTGTTGATTGTTGTGGGGCCTTTCCTTTGCGCAATACTGCTGCCCTTTTGGCAATGGGCTCATCGTCATCAGAGGACACAATTTCTTCCAGTGGCTGGTGGGGTTCGGGATAGGGCTCCTTGGTGGAGGAGGATCCTTCAAAGGCCTTAGGTTGCTCTGCTTGTGCTTCTGGTGCTTGGG
Source organism: Gleditsia sinensis (assembly GCA_037074535.1). Lineage (NCBI taxonomy): Eukaryota > Viridiplantae > Streptophyta > Magnoliopsida > Fabales > Fabaceae > Gleditsia > Gleditsia sinensis. The sequence continues at coordinate 44,531,677 of CM073465.1, read as the reverse complement.
CTGACTCCTCAAAGGTGGCATGGAGCAAGGCAGTTGGAAATTCTGGGAATGGGAAGAACTACTTAAAATTTTGCTCCAAGGTGGTGTGGAGGGCAAAGTCCCTCTTTTGTGCATATCGCCAGAAGGTTTGCTGGTGCTGCAGCAACTGTGCTTGCTGTCTGAGAAGGGTGGATTGTTGCTGCAGCAGATGCTGAATGGCCTTGTTAGCTGGCTGAGTGACAGAGGAGGAAGCAGATAGGCCAGCAGTTGGTGGGGGGTCTTGAGAGGCAGCTGGTGGATGCGGGGCTGCTTTCTCCAGAACAATGCGAGCAATGGTGGTAGGGGTGATGGGAGTAGTGTCCTTTAAAACCTCTTCATCAATAGAGACTGGTACTCCATGATTCTTGCACAGGGTGGTGATGAGGGAAGGAAAGAGTAGGCTTCCCTTCTTTCGGCCGGCACATGCTCGGATTTGGCCACTTATAATGCAGCCAATGTTGAGTGGCCTGCCGAGGATGAACGCGTCCACCATTCCTACTCTTTCTCTGTTCACAGTCTGCCCGTGGGTGGAAGGTAGAAGACGGGTCTTGAGAAAATGGTACCAGACCTTTGCTGCCGGAACCAAGGAGATTCGATTTATAGTGGTGGAGCCTTGAGGAGATTTATCCCAGGTGGTGCCAGGAAGGCACACCCGGGTGAGCATTGCTTCCCAGTCTTCATCCCGCAGACTATGCAGATAGTCCTCATAGTTGTCCTCCTCGTCGGGCAAATTGTAGGCCCTATGGATTGCAGCTTGGTCAAAACGTACCTTCGTTTCCCGAACTCTCACCCATTTGTCAGTTTCTGGTGAGAAGTTCGCATAGAACTCCTAAACCAATGGAATGAGGGCAGGTTGCGGATGGCTTGCAAAATTTTCCCAAGCCCTCTGCTTTACCACCGTGCCAACGTACATTGGCAATCCTAAATCGCCAGCGGAGGTGAAGGTGAATCCTTTCTCGGTGCAGAAGTTTCTGGGCACGATTTCGTCGTCATGCCTCTTCCAGTTTTCTTCAGAGGTGAATTTTTTCACCTTGCTCGCCTTTCTGGCCACTGTCTTGATTCTCGGCATTTTTGTTTCGAGGGGTTGAAGGTTGGGGTTTTCTGGGACGAAGGAGGTGAGAGGGTTGCAGGGCTTGAGACTCAGGAGAAGTGAGATGAGGAGGGAAGTTGCAGAGGTGAAAACGTGGGTGTGTTAACTCTGGGAAGAAGGGGGTTGGAAGTTGCAGAGGTTTAAAGACCGTAGGTGTCTTATGGCCTTCTGTCAGTTTTCCCACCCACCATTTTTTTTAACTGTTGAAGCGTAGCAGAGGGGATCCCTTAGCTTAGAGTTGACTGTGTTGCTGCAGTAATACTGGAGCAATGCTTCAGCAAAACTGGGTGCCAAAGATTTCTGCTGCAGCAGAGAGTGCTTGTTATCAATTCTGCTATAGCAAATAAGGGACTATCTTTAGTGTTATGTTGCTGCAGCAAGACAAAAGCTGGTTATGCAACTTCTTGCTTCCTAACCTGCGTAACAACCACAAAAGCTATCAGATTCATGATCTAAACTATCTTAAAACTATTAACTTGAATAATAACAAATTTGAACATGGGTTGCCTCCCATGAGCGCTTGTTTTAGAGTCTTCAGCCTGACTTCCCTTCTGTTCAATCCTCTTGCAGCTGAATGGAAGTGTGTTGTCTATCCACATCCCCCCAGATAATGCTTGACTCTTTGCCCATTAACCCTGAATGTCCTCCCTTCCTTCTCTTCTTCCAATTCAATAGTCCCAAATGGGAAGACCTTGCTTATGCGAAAGGGTCCAGACCATCGTGATTTCAACTTCCCAGGAAACAAGGTTAGCCTAGAGTTGTATAGTAGTACTCTTTGTCCCACTTCGAAGTTTTTGGGTTATATCTTCTTGTCATGCCATTGCTTTGCTTTCTCCTTGTATAGTTTGGCATTTTCATAGGCCTGCCCCCGAAATTCATCCAACTCATTTAGCTGCAGCATCCTCTTCTCACCCACAGCATCCAGGTTTCAGTTTAGCTTCTTCACTGCCCAATATACTCGATGTTCCAGCTCTACTGGGAGATGACAAGCCTTCCCGAATACCAACCTGTATGGTGACATGCCCAGAGGTGTCTTATAAGCTGTTCTATATGCCCAAAGGGCATCATCCAACCTTGAGGACCAATCCTTCCTCATGGGGCCTACTATTTTCTCCAAGATTTTCTTGATCTCTTTGTTGGAGACTTCAACCTGCCCACTTGTTTGTGGGTGATAAGGGGTTGCTACCTTGTGTCTGACTCCATATTTGGCAAGTAGTGCCTTGAACTGCCTATTGCAGAAATGGGTCCCTCCATCGCTGATGATGGCTCTGGGTGTTCCAAACCTTGTAAAGATATTCCTTTTCAGGAATCTGGTCACGACTCTGGCGTCATTGGTCTGGGATGCACTGGCTTCCACTCACTTTGAGACATAGTCTACAGCTACAAGGATGTATTGGTTGCCAAAACTTGAGGGAAATGGTCCCATAAAATTATGCCCCAGACATCAAATAATTCCACTTCTAGGATGTTGTTCAGTGGCATTTCATGCCTGCGAGATATATTCCCTGTTCTCTGGCACCGGTCACATTGCCTTGCATAAGAGTGGGAGTCCTTGAATAAGAAGGGCCAATAGAAACCTGCCTGCAGCACTTTGTTTGCGGTCCTAACTCCTCCAAAATGACCTCCATAAGGGGAAGCATGGCATTGCTGCAAGATTTACTCCGTTTCTTCACTGGGTATGCACCTCCTTATCATCTGGTCAGCACATTGCTTGTAAAGATAGGGTTCATCCCAGTAATATGAGTTGACTTCATGCAGGAATTTTTTCTTCTGCTGCCACGTCAGGTCTGATGGGAGCATTCCACTCACGAGGTAATTTACATAGTCAGCATACCATGGCACATCATCTTGGGATAGGAGATAGAGTTGCTCATCTAGGAATCTTTCATTAATGTCCTCTGCTTCAGAGTCGTGCTCTTCCAACCTGGAGAGATGATCTGCCACTTGGTTTTCAATCCCCTTCCTGTCTCTGATCTCTAGATCAAACTCTTGAAGCAAGAGCACCCACCAAATGAGCCTTGGCTTGGAATCTTTCTTTCTAACCAAGTGTTTGATGGCAGAATGGTCTGTGTACACTATCACCTTTGCTCCTACCAAATATGCTCTGAATTTCTCAAAGGCAAACACTGTAGCAAGTAGTTCCTTCTTTGTCACAGTGTAGTTCAGCTGGGCACCTTGCAGCGTTTTGCTAGCATAGTAAATAGAGTGAAACAGCTTGTTTCTGCGCTGCCCGAGGACGGCTCCCAATGTTGTTTCACTAGCATCACACTTCAGCTCAAATGGGGAGGTCCAGTCTGGTGCCACAATCATCGGAGCTGTACTTAATTTTTGTTTGAGATCGCAGAATGCTATCATGCAGCTCTTATCAAAACAAAAAGTTTTGTCCTTCTCTAGCAAGCTGCATAATGGTTTGGCAACCTTAGAGAAGTCCTTAATGAACCTTCTATAAAATCCTGCATGTCCCAAGAAGCTTCGAATGCCCTTGATCGAGGTGGGAGGAGGCAATTTCTCAATAATTTCTACCTTGGCCTTATCCACCTCAAGTCCTTTCTGGGATACCTTATGCCCCAGCACAATTCCTTTCTTTACCATAAACTGGCACTTCTCCCAGTTTAGCACCAAGTTTGTTTCCTCACACCTTTGCAAGACTTTGGCAAGGTTTCCCAAGCATAGGTCAAAGGAGTCCCCAAAGACTGAGAAATCATCCATGAAGATTTCCACAAACTGCTCAGCCATTTCTGTGAATATTGCCATCATGCATCGCTGGAGCGTTGTTGGAGCATTACACAGCCCAAATGGCATCCTTCGAAATGTAAAGGTACCATAAGGACATGTGAATGTGGTCTTGTGCTGATCCTCTGGTGCTATAGCAATCTGGTTATACCCTGAGTATCCATCTAGGAAGCAATAGTATTCCCTTCCAGCAAGTCTATCTAACATTTGATCAATAAATGGCAGAGGGAAGTCATCCTTCCTAGTTCTCTTATTTAGCTTCCTATAGTCCATGCAAATCCTCCAACCGGTTACAACCTTAGTGGGGATGAGCTCATTGCTCTCAGTTTCCACCACAGTCATGCCTCCTTTCTTGGGAACACACTGGACCGGACTCACCCAAGAGCTATCTGATATGTGGTAAATGATTCCAGCATCTAGCCATTTGATGATCTCCTTCTTCACCACCTTCTTCATTATTGGGTTAAGCCTTCACTGGGGTTCTATGGTCTCTTTTTCGTTGCTTTCCAAGAGGATCTTATGCATGCAGAATGAGGGGCTGATTCCCTTAATGTCAGCAAGTGTCCAGCCAATGGCCTTTCTAAATTTCTTTAGTGTCAGGACTAATTTCTCCTCTTGTTCCTCTGTCAGAAGTGCTGAGATAACCACAGGAAGAGTGGATGTTTCTCCTAAATATGCATACTTAAGGTGTGCTGGCAGGGTCTTCATCTCCAAAGCTGGTGGTTCTTCTTCTGATGCTTTCAGCAGCCTGGAATCTGGCATGGTCTCATATAACGGCTCTTTTATCGACTCCTGTTAGCTAAACCCTTGTCTGACATCAATCCAGGCCCATTCCTTTTCATCTTCTCCTTCGAAATCTAAGTGATTTGTCTATGCTGCTGGTGGTGGCTCCTTGCAGCATTTTTTCAGTTGTTCTGATGCTAATGTGTCTATCATAGACACCATTGCACATTCTTCTTCTTCATTGGCAAACATCATGGTCTGGAGCACATTGAATGTAACCTGCTCATCCTGGACTCTCATGGTTAACTCACCTTTCTGAACATCAATGAGTGTCCGGCCAATTGCTAGGAACGGTCTGCCTAATATAATAGGTACTTCTGCATTAGCTTCATAATCCAGAATTATGAAGTCTACTGGGAAGATGAACTTATCCACCTTAACCAGGACATCTTCTATTTTTCCTTCTGGGTGAGCAATGGATTTGTCTGCCAATTGCAGTGTGACTGTGATAGGCCTAGCTTCTCCAATTCCTAGCTTTTTAAAGATAGCCATTGGCATAAGGTTGATGCTTGCTCCTAAATCACACAGTGCTTTGCCAAAATACTGGTTCTCGATTGAACAAGGTATGGTGAAACTGCCTGGATCCTTAAGTTTGGGTGGCAACTTATTTTGCAGCACAACATTGCATTCTCTTGTTAGGGTAACAGTCTCAAATTCACCAAATCTCCTCTTCTTAGTCAGGATGTTCTTCATAAACTTCACATAATTGGGCATCTGCTCCAGTGCTTCCACCAGAGGAATGTTGATGTGGAGCTGTTTCAGGACATCTAGGAACCTTCTAAATTGCTGGTCATTCTGCTGCTTCTGAAATCTTTGAGGGAAAGGGGGGGTAACTTGGTTTGCTACATGCTTTGCTGCAGTAAAGTTGCCGACTTTTGCTGTGGCATAGCTGCAGCATTTCCTCCAGAGATGGTTTCCTCCTTGCTTATCTCCTCCTCTTGCTTCTTCTTATCATTTTTGTTCTCCAGGGGTACAATGGAGTCTGTCTGGTCTTGCCCTCTTGTTTTTGGTGTTTCCACCGTCTTCCCACTCCTCAGGGCTATAGCCTTGCAATGCTCTTTACCCTCTCTCCTATGGACTTCAGTATTACTAGGAAGTGTCCCTGGGGGTCTGCTTTTCAGTTCATTGGCAAGCTGTCCCACTTGAGTTTCCAGATTCCTCAGTGAGGTTGCTTGACTCTAGATTAGAGCATCATTTCTTGCCATATATTCCTTCAGCAGGGATTCCAGTGAAGTGTGGGCTTCCTGAGGCTGTTGTCTTTGCTGCTAGAAGCCTGGTGGACCCTGTGGTCTTTGTGGGGCAGAGTTGTTCCCTTGTCTTGCACCATAGTTGCTCCAGGAGAAGTTGGGGTGTTGCCTCCATCCTGGGTTATATGTGTTGGAGTAAGGGTTGTTATTGCGATTCATATTACCCACAAAACACACTGATTCTGGGTTTGAGGGACAAGCTTCAAATAGATGTGGTCCATTGCATAGTACACAAGATGGTCCAGTTTCCTGAACTGTATTAGCTGCTTGAGGGCGGGTAACTTGCTGGCTCTTCAGAACATTAACTAGTGAGGCTAGCTGGGCTGTGAGAGAAGTCACTTCACTCACTTCGTGCATGCCTGCTGCTTTCTTTCCAGTTGAAACTCTGTCCATTGGCCATTGATAGTTGTTACTGGCCATTCTTTCAAGCAACTCATATGCTTCATTATATGTTTTGGACAAGAGTGCCCCATTAGCTGCTGCATCCACTATGGTCTGAGTTTGGGCGTTGAGGCCATTATAAAAGGTCTCCATCTGAATGCAGTAAGGAATTCATGGTGTGGGCATCTCTGTAATAGCTCTTTATACCTCTCCCAAGTCTCATACAAAGATTCACCTTCTAATTGCTGGAAGGAGCTGATGTCATTTCTTAACCTGGCATGCTTGGTGGGCGGAAAGTATTTCAGCAGAAATTTTTCTGCCAAATCACTCCAGTTAGCGATAGAGTCAGGTGGCAGAGAGTTCAACCAGGCTTTTGCTCGGTCTCTTAATGAATAAGGGAACAACTTTAGCCTGAGCACTTCCTCCGTTACCCCATTCATTTTGAAAGCATCCGTGACTTCCATGTACACTCTTAAATGAAGGTGAGGGTCCTCAGTGGACATGCCACTTAATTGCCCAGCAGTTTGTAGCATCTGAAACATTACTGGTTTAAGCTCAAAATGTAGAGCCTCAATCTCTGGTCTCACAATGCTCGGGTTCACCCCATTCAGATTAGGTTGAACATAAGTATTTAAGACCCTATCTCTATCGTCCATGTTGTCTGCTCCATTTTGATTAGCCATCTCTACCTGCTGCTGGTGTGTTTGCTGTCCTCTTCTTCTTCTCAAAAGCGTTCTTTCTATCTCTGGATCAAGGGGCAGAAGCTCTCTGTCAACCCTGCTCATGCACTGTGTTACCTGCTCACAAGACACCAGAGTAGAAGCAAAATGATCCTTCACACAGTGGAGTATCTAAAAGCAATTTTTAAAGTTTACACTCCCCGGCAACGGCGCCAAAAACTTGTTGGTGTTTGTGTAGTTCATACAAAGATGAATATAATGTCAGAACGCAAGTGCACGTATCGTGACCAAGTAATAAAGTGATGAGTGAGTATCGTCCCACGAGGAGTGAACTAAAACTGTTTAGAGACCTTTGCTATATGAATGTCGTAGCAACGCTAAGTTGTTCACAAAATTGAAATAGACATGGGTTGGCTTATCTTTACTGTAACTAGACTGAAAAGTATTAAGGAATAGAAAGGAAACTAATTGGGGAGAACTGGGGTGCTCAGGGTTGCTATGGACTTCAGCACTCAGATATGCCCTAGACTTTGTTGCAGCAAAGGTCCCTGGTGCCAAATCAATTCTGAATGGAGTCTTCCCAGACTACCATTCCTCACAACTTCAAGGTGTTGACACGCATTCCTGCACAAGTCCTTACCTCTGAATTGCGCAAGCAATACATTATAGGACTAATGAGGTACCCGTATATCCCTACATGAGGTACCCCTTTACACTCAGCTTTTTTGTCAGCCTCCATTACCCTCCCAGGTGAATGATGGCCTCGGTTTTCTTCCTCCAAACTTCCGTTATTAAGGAAAGAAAAACTACAGGATATACAGCTGAATGGTAACAAAACTACAGCAAAATGTATTGATAATAAAAATGTGCTTCGGTCCATTACAACCCTTGTGCAACCCCAGCTGGAAACTAGCCAAGCCTCATGGGTGCACTGGTTACAGAAACTCTAGAAACACTGGTGTGCATTTTAAGAGATGAAAACTAAATTACAAAATGCAGTTCTTTCTTTTTGATAAAGCAGTAAAACAACAACAGAAAACAAAGTTCCCTTCTATACTAGCACACTATCCCCGCGTGCTGCACCTTCCGGTGTTAGCAGCACTCTAGGCTATGGTGTTAATTTTCTCCCAGTTCTTTCCTCTTTCTTCCCCGGTGGGCTCTCTTCCATTGGCTACTTTTCAGCCTTTTATAGGCAGCCCTTGTGGTCCTAGTAAAGCGCCCTGGATTGCTGCCATTCCTTTTGCTCTGCAGCAGGCGCCCTTTGTTGTACAGCTTTTTCCTTTCCACCTTCAGTAGTGGAAACGGTCCTGTACCAGCAGCCTGCGATATCCCTGCTGCTGTCTCCTGCTCACTGGTGGCTACTCCTGCTGCGCAGCTCTGCCACCTGCACCAAATCAAGCAGAATCATCATATTGCAGGGGAGAGAGAAAATAGCTTTCCCCACTATCACCCGGGGTTTTGCTATCATTGCTATACATGCTCACTGAAATGCTACAACAATGAGGTAGCTACGTTATGTCCAGAAAAAATCATCCCATTCAATTAAATCAGAAGGTAAAAAGTGCTTAAAACACCACAAAAATTCAGTAAACAATCATGGGCAACGCATAGAAACTATAGTGAAATGCAGTTATCATAATGCCTAGTATATATATATATATTCATGTGTAAGAGACCAGTGTTATTTCATAAGTTATGCATCTTCTATATATACATACATCCAAAAGTTACATCCATAAGAGTTTAGCAGCATAAATACATACATATATAACCTGAGGTATTAAGCATACATCACAAAAGGCAGAGTACCGTGGGGTTACATCAAAACAATAGGGTAGCACATGTACATTGCAAAATTAGCTATATATACAACACTATCCTACTGCCCTCCCCTGGCCGTCACCCCTAGGGTACTGCTGGTGGAGGAGGTGGGCCAGGAATGAAGACCTCTCCCATGTTGATCACCAACAAGTTCACTATGATCGTGAACTGTCCCAAGTAAGGAGTGTCTACTGTCTGCAGCTCCAGGAGAATAGTCATCACAAAAAAGGACATCTATACTTATCTAAACATAACATCAAAACATAGTGAGATATAAAATCCTAACAAAGTCAACATCTAATACATATAAGCATATAGAAAACTTACATGCTATGTCTAACTGTATAAGTTACAGAAAACATTTTCTCTTTTTATGTAATAAAGGTACAATAAAGTACATGCCTACCTTTTTATAGGTTATGCATCAATATTACGAACGATAAAATAAAACATGTATTTATAAAATACATGTGTAGTTGTTCATGGCTCACACATCACTCACAGTGGCTCATAAACCGTTAATTCTCTCTCAGTTGCAATCCTCAGTGTGCCGTGAACCTTACCCCTCCAGCTACTCACCCTCCCTTTGAGGGCCATTGGTCGGAGGGTGTTTCCTGTATTGACCACTCTAGGCTATAGGGCATCCCTATCCCCATAGCGTATCCAAGACACGACCCTTCAGTCACCTTACCTCATAAGGTGCCATACTCCCGGGTCACCTTAATAGGTAAAGGTCATCTAGGACTTGTTAGTCGCCTTAATACAGCAAGGGAGACACCTGTTTCCAGGCCACCCTACTTTAGAGAGGGTCGTTCTGACAAAGCTTAAGTCTTTTATGTCTTTCCAGCCACTTAACACAGTAAGAGTATGCACATTAATAAATATCCAAAGCATAGACCATACTTATCCTTAAGCATGTTACAACAACTCATTATAGATGAACATACATGTCTTGATAGCCTTTCATAATATGCATACATCAATAACTCACTTGTAGCCATACATAAAAGCAGTCTATAGTATGCAAATATAGCATTCATGCATCATTCTTTATGCTTACATGCTTGATTCAACAAATATACATGATGAAATAGATATGGCATATGCAAATATAGCATTCATGCATCACAAAACCCTCACTAACATCCCAGAAATATTGGTAATTAATTAAGATTCAGAAAGGAAACAAAAAACAAAGAAAAAGGAAAACACAGCATGAAGCATGGCCTGGTCGTGCCTCTAAGCACAACCGTGCTTTATGGCCGTGTTTCTCCCCGTGTTTAGCTCTTCACCTGGCCGTGTTTCACACAAGTTAGCCCCAAGCACGGCCGTGCTTTAGGCCATGTTCATCATTTTTTCCATATTTCCAGATTTCTTCTTCCCAGCTCTAAGCACTACCGTGCTTTGAGTGCGAAAAACGTCAAAAATTCTATTTTTCTCCTAAACCATCCAATAAAAGCCAACAATAAACATACCAATGTTTTGAGCATGTAAAAACATAATTTTTCCAAAGCAAAAAACCAACCAAAACATGGATTTAATCTCAAAACCAACTACACAAAATTTGCCTAAAACATTACCACATGCACATGAATGAACAGTAACCTTGGATGCCATAACTACTTTAATGAAAGTTATATCTACCTCCCCACATACTTTAAATGCACAAACAACCAGGCATAAAGTCGTCTAACCATAAATATTAAAGGAGGATGTTGATCTTACCTTCTTCTCTTCAAAGACTTGCTTTTGTCTCTCTAGTTTTTGCCACTCTCTTTCTCTAGAAAGCATCACCAAAACAACAGATTTTCTTATATCCATTAGTTTCCATAGAAGATTGGGGAATAAGCAAGAGACCAAGAGTTTAATCTTACCTTTCCTTCTTTATTTTCCACTTCTTTCTTTCTCCTTCCTTCCTTTTTCTTTCTTCTCATTCTCTCTTCTTTCTTGCCGTGGAAGTTTATTCTTTGGGTAAGAAAAGTGGCAACTTAACCACCAAGTTAAGGGAAAGATATATTAAGATAATAGTGACTTCCTCAAGAAGCCAATTGCCCTCTTAACAAGAACCCTTCCTTTCCCTAACAATTTCCAAAATGCCACTCCATTACATGGTGACAAAGAGGGGTGACTAAGGCCTTAATTGGATGAAAGGAAACTTACCAAGTGTTTAATTCCTCCTTGAGCCTTGCTTCAAAGGATTTTTATGCAACTTTCTTCATGTCTCCCCATCTCTATTATTATTGTCTATTTGTGGTCCTGCAAACAAGGAAATTACTATATCTCCCTTAACCAATTCTTCCAAAAATGAGAAAACCCTTATTAAATATTCACAATTATTTCCTTATAACTCCCTCATTTAACTCTTTTTAATCCTTTCTTACTATTCCATTTTGTGAATATTAATAACAGAATTTTGGGTGTTACACTTCTCCCTCCTTAACAGGAATTTTGTCCCTAAAATTCAAGAATTTTACCCGTCCTCAAACAACTGTGGATAAGAGTGCTACATATCTTTCTCTCTTTCCCATGTAGCTTCCTCTTCGGATAGCCCTTTCCATAACACCTTTACTAGCGGAACAGATTTACTACATAGCTACTTCTTACTTCAATCCAGGATCATGATAGGTTCCGGTTAATAAGTCAGGTTCTCTTGCACTACTACTTCTTCTTCTTGAATCACATGTGATGGATCCAGTAGATATCTTTGTAGTTAGGAGACGAGAAACACATTGTGCAGATTGGATAGTCTTCGAGGTAAAGCTACTTGATATACTGAGGGACCAACTTTCTTGAGTATCTAGTAAGGTCCTATGTAGCGTGGACTCAATTTCTTGACTTTCATAACTCTGCCAATTCCAGTGGTTGGAGAAATCTTGAAAAATATATATTCTCCTTCTTAGAAATGCAAGGGCTTCCTTCTTTGATCATAATAACTTTTCTGATGACTTTGGGCAGTCTGTATTCTATCTTGTATCATTCATATCTGCTCCGTAGTATGCTAGACTAACTCCAGACCCAACAACTTTCTCTCACCTACTTCATACCAACACAGAGATGATTTGCATCTTCTGCCATACAGAGCTTCAGATGGTGCCATCCCAATACTCGCATGGTAATTGTTGTTGTAAGCAAACTCCACTACAGGGAGATACTTATCCGAATCTTTCCCTTGATCCAGAGTGCATGCTCTTAACATATCTTCCATCGTCTATATTATCCTTTTAGTCTGACCCTTTGTTTGCTGATGATACGCAGTACTAAATCGTAATTTCGTACCGAAAGCCTCCGGTAGTGCTTTCCAAAATCTAGAAGTGAATCTAGGATCTTGATTAGAAACGATGCTACTTGGAATCCTATGCAATTGGATTACTTCTTTCACATATAAATGTGCTAGCTTGTCCAGCGAGTAATTAATCCTTATAGGAAAGAAGTGTGTAGATTTTGTTAATCTATCCACTATTATCTATATGGCGTCATAACCCGGTGGAGTCTTGGACAATCCAGTCATAAAATCCATAGTAATGTCGTCCCAATTCAATTCAGGAATCTCCAAGGACTGTAATGTCTCGGAAGGCCTCTGATGTTCAATCTTGACTTTTTGGCATGTCAAGCATTTTGCTACATATTTCGCTATGTCTTTCTTCATTCTAGGACACCAAAACGATTGCTTTAAATCTTGATACATATTTATGGCTCTCGGATGGATAGCATATTTACTCTGATGTCCTTCTTCCAAAATCTTTGTCTTTAGGTCCTCCCCCTAAGGCGCACACATTCTTCCTCGATAAAGGATGATTCCTTCTTCCGACTTTGTGAAGCTGGGTGAATTTTGTTTATTCTCCAGGAAAATATCTTGTACTTGTGCTCCCTTAATCTACATTTTCAAATCACATTCCACCCAAAGCTCACCAATGAGCAAATTGCTAGGAGTAGTTATCACTGACAATCTCAAATTTTTGAATTCTTCAATCAAGTTCATCTCTTTCACTAGCATGCGACTCAAATGCAGTGACTTTTGGCTTAATGCATTCGCCACCATGTTTGCTTTCCTTGGGTGGTATTTTAGCTCAAATTTGTAATCATCAGCAAACTCCATCCATCTCATGTGTCTCATATTCAATTCCTTCTGGTCGAAAAGATATTTCAAACTTTTATGATCATTGTACACTTTAAACACCACACCATTTAGATAGTGCCTCCAAATCTTCAAGGCAAACACTATAGCAGCCAACTCCAAATCATGAGTAGGATAGTTTTCTTTATGTGACCTTAGCTATCTGGAAGCATAGGCCACTACCCTACCTTCTTGCATTAGAACACATCTCAACCCTTTTTTTGAAGCATTTGTATAAACTTCAAAATGTCTAGAGGGATCCGGGAGAATTAAGACAAGAGGTGTAGTAAGCCGAGTCTTAAGCTCTAGAAAACTGTTCTCGCATTCCGCCATCCACTTGATCACACTTCTATTCCGAGTTAATCTAGTCAAGGTAATGCTATTTGCGAAAAACCTTGTATGAACCTTCTGTAATACCTTGCTAGACCTAGAAAATTATAATTGCAGTCATTGTCTTTGGTTTTTCCCACTTGAGGATAGCTTCTGTTTTACTAGGATCTACAGAAACTCCATCCCTTGACACCACATGCCCTAGAAATTTGACTTCTTGCATCCAGAATTTGCGTTTCTCCAATTTAGCGAAGAGTCTCTTCTCCTTCAAAACTTAAAGCATTAAACGAAGATGACATCCATGCTCCTCCATACTCTTCGAATATATGAGAATATCATCGATGAAGACTACCACGAACTAATCAAAATAGATTCGAAAGATACGATTCATGTAGTCCATGAAGACTGCAGGAGCATTGGTAAACTCCAAACGACATGACCAGAAACTCATAATGCCCGTATTAAGATCTGAAGGTTGTTTTAGTGATATCTTTTTCCTTTACTCGAATCTGATGATAACTTGACCTCAAATCGATTTTAGAGAAAACAGTTGCCCTTGTGAGTTGATCCAACAAATCATCTATTCTCGGCAACGGATACTTATTCTTGATAGTCACCTTATTAAGCTATCGGTAGTCAATGCATAACCGCAAGCTCTTATCCTTCTTCTTTACAAATAGCATTGGGGCTCCCCAAGGCGAAACACTGGATTGAATAAAATTCTTTTCTAGGAGGTCTTCAATTTGCTTCTTTAGCTCTTTTAACTTGATAGGAGCCATCCTATATGGGGTAATTGAAATAAGAGTTGCTCTTGGCACCAAATCAATGGAGAATTCCACTTCCCGCTTGAGTGGTTATTCAGTAATTTCCAAAGGAAAAACTTCCGAAAAATCATAAACTACCAAAATCTTGACCAGCTCTTGCTCAGCCTCCTTGTTGAGGGTACACAAGGAAATACCATCTAAATTCTCACCAACTGATTTCATCTAGACTTCGTTGATCTTTCATCTCTGCTTTTAAATTCCTTGTTAGATTCTGAATGGAAGACTAGAGTCTTCTTAGAATAATCCAAGAGAATTGGGTTGCTGCTGAGCCAATCCATCCCCAAAATCCCATCTATATCTTCTAGCGGTAAAGAAATAAGATCCATGAAAAAGGATCTACCATATACTTCGACCAGACAATCTTTATAGACTGAAGAGGTGCTCACCTTCCCTCCCGTAGGGGTTAACACTATTAACTCATATGTCAACTCAGACACAAAGTAAAGTAGCTTCCCCACACAAGCAGATGATATGAAAGAATAACTGGCACTCGAATCAAAGAGCACAACCAGAGGGTAGCTTTCAAGATAACACATACCTTGAATTAGATCAGGAGATTGCTATGCTTTGGTCCAGCTTAAAGTAAAAACTCTCCCTTTAACTGGTTGAGTTTGCTCAATCTTCTTCCCATCCTCTAGGGGACAGTGGTGAGCTATATGACCTTTCTGCCTACATCAAAACAAGTAATCGGATTATGGAAACAAGGTCTATTCCCATGATGTCGACCACATTTTTTGCACTCACTCCCGACAAAATTCTGCACTGATGGTCTAGCTCCCATAGCTAAGGGTTTCTTTCCTATAGCAGTGTTTCTTCCTCTGACAAAATGATTAGGAGTTGAAAATTCTCTCTTTCTCTTCCATAGCGCTCGTCTGTCTTTTTCTTCCTCTACTACCTTCAAACTTTTTTGCAGCAACCAACACTTGTTAATCAAAGGAACAAATTCACAAATTTCCAAGGCCACTACTGCATTGCGGATTTCAGGATTCAAACAAGCTTCGAACTTGATCACCTTCCACAATTCATTCAGATTGTATCTCCAGATAGGACGAGAATTTAGTTAACTCCTCGAATCTTACAATGTACTGGTTAATCGATCAATTCCCTTGCCTGAGTTGAAGGAATTCTATTTCCTTCTCGGCCCTGACACTTCTAGGAAAATACTTGTCCAAGAAGGTCTCTCGGAAGATAGACCAGGTAACTTGCTAACCCTAGTATGCCAACAATTCACTAGCTCCTCTCCACCAAAACTATATTTCTTGTTTGAGCATGTATATAGCAAAATTTACTTTCTGCTCATCCGAACACTCCAGAACCCCAAAAACTTTCTCTATTTTAGTCAACCATTTGTTTGCCACCATAGGATCATACCCTCCGACGAAAGATGAAGGTCGAGTCCTTATAAAATCTACCCATCCATTGCCAGCATTCCTTGGGCTTTCACCCATTTAACCTTTAGAATTACTATTGCTCTGAATATGCCGTAGGATTTCGTTCGTCGCAGAAGCTGATCTCGAATAGCAGTGGCTAGATCTTGCAGAGTAGCTTCTGCACTGGGTGTTGAATTTCTCCTTGATGATGCCATTTTCTACTGTATAAAAAAAAGTAAGTCACTATTGAGGTGATCAAGCTCAACAGTATTTAAAGAAAGCCTTTATAATACAATAGTGATCAAGCATACATATTAGTAAAAACGCTAGCAATTTTTCCTTAACAATTTTCCATGCACTACCCTACTCCAACAATCCACATCTTATTCAAGATGTTTTCATATCAATCTAGGTAACCATCCACCCCCATGGCAGCTTAGTATTGACCTGCTCTGATACCAACTTGTAACGCCTGGTTTTATATATATATATATATATTCATGTGCAAGAGACTAGTGTTATATCATAAGTTATGCATCTTCCATATATACATACATCCAAAAGTTACATCCATAAGAGTTTAGCAGCATAAATACATACATATATAACCCGAGGTATTAAGCATACATCACAAAAGGCAGAGTACCATGGGGTTGCATCAAAACAATAGGGTTAGCCCATGTACATTACAAAATTAGCTATATATATAACACTATCCTACTTCCCACCCCTGGCCGTCACCCTTAGGGTACTACTGGTGGAGAAGGTGGACCAAGAATGAGGGCCTTTACCATGTTGATCACTAACAGGTTCACTATGACCGTACACTGTCCCAAGTAAGGGACATCTACCGTCTACAGCTCCAAGAGAATCATCAGCATAACAAAAGACATCTCTACTGATCTGAACATAACATCAAAACATAGTGAGATATAAAATTCCAACAAGGTCAACATCCAATACATATAAGCATACAGAAAACCTACATGCTATGTCCAGCTGTATAAGCTACAAAAAACATTTTTTCTTTTTATCCAATAAAGGTACAATAAAGTACATGCCCGCCTTTTTATAAGTTATGCATCAATATCACGCATAATAAAATACAACATGTATTTATAAAATACCTGTGCCATTGTTCATGGCTCATACATCATTCACAATGGCTCATAAACCGTTAATTCTCTCTTAGTTGCAATCCTCAATGTGGCATGAGCCTTACCCTTCCAGTTACTCACCCACCCTTTGAGGGCTATTGGTCGAAGGGTCCTTCCTGTATTGACCATTCTAGGTGATGAATGAGTTTTGTATTCATAAATTAAATATTTTTATCTTATCTTTTTACCTTAATTAAGTATTTATCTCCCTTATTTGTCTTTAGTTTTGTATATTTTTATAGATAAAGAGAAGAATAGGAAATTGACTCAATTGGAGGAATCAAAACTAAATTGTGATTCTTTAGAAATGATGTCTATAAATCAAGCAGACAAAATAAATTCATTAAGGATGGCTGAGTAAGGAGCATTATCTTTTTATCTCTTGAGATGCATCCTAATGGATATATGCATCAATTCAATCTTGATTTATGACCACATTTCTAAAAGAATCGAAACATAAAGATTCAAGGCAAAACACTCAATGTTAAAAAATTTGTTTGCTGCTTGCTTTTCAACTTGATCTTACTACAATATTTTGGGCGTATCTCAGCAAATATGTATATATTATGTATGAAATTTGGTAGATTAATAGCTGACATAATTTCATACAACTTTCATGTTTATGTGATCAGACAAATTCAGATATCCAAAGGGCCGAAATTGGGTTAGAACAAAACATGTTTACTGTTGCAGTCTAGTCCAACCTTACTGTAGTAGTTAGGCCATAGTTCTGTAAATACATATTTAATGGACACTAAATTTTGTAGGTGAATAGAAGATATAATTTTCTACAACTTTGATGTTCAAGTGGTCAGCAAATTCGGACACTAAAAGGGCTGAAATTAGGCTAGAGCCGAACATGTTTACTGTTGCAGTCCAGCCTGACCTTGCTATAGTGTTTTGGCCATAAATCACAAAATACGTGGCCAATTTTTCTCTACCTTATATGGATGGAAAGATAATGAAAATAGATACCATTCTTATGTTTATTGGATCAGTAGATTTGGTGGCTATCAAGGTGATATATCACGATGACTTTCGGGGCACATAATGCAACACTACTTGTCAACTTTAGTGCAATTTGCTACCCACCATTTTTGTCACCTACTTCTCTTGTTTTGTCTATAAATAGAGACATATTGTGAGCTAAAGGGGGGGGGGGAGAAAGGCTAAAGAGGGAGCTTGGGAAATCTTTGTGGAAGTTCTAAGTGTTTGTAATCCTTTTCTTTCTTTATACATTTTGTAACTTTACTTTCTCTCATAAGTTTTATCATGCTTCTTCATCTTTCATTTTGTTTTCTTATCTTGATTATGGAGAACTAATCTCCTAATGCTAAGGTGAAAGGGTGAAACTCTTGGTATAAAAATAATAATTTATCTAACTCTTAATTTTAATGTTTATACTTGATGTTGTATTTATCTTCTTATTTATTTTCTTGTTATTTACTTTCTTAGAGGATGGCTTTGTTGCTTGCTTGTTATTTACTTTCTTAGAGGATGGCTTTATTGCCCCTCTGTTATTTATTTTCTACACTTTTATTATTTACTTTCTTGTTATTTACTTTCTTAAAGGATGGTTTTATTGCCCCTCTATTATTTATTTTCTACACTTTTTGTATTTATTTTCTTGTTATTTTTTTTCTCAATGGCTGGTTTTACCACCTACTTTATATTATTATTATTGACTTTGTTTTTATATTTTTATTTTAAATTTTGTAAAGTGCAAATCTTGATACATTGTAGACAATCTTTGGCACAATAAATACTTGAATCATTCTTGATTTATTGTAGACAATATGATGATTGGCACAATGTATACTTGAATCCATTTTACAAAAGTGATTTACTATTATTAATACAATAAAAGAAGGCAAATACACTTAATCTATAAACCAAAGCTTGTTTAATGCAATATATCTTCCGAATGGAACCTCATTTACGTAAGGATTCTATTTGAGTAATAAAAGAGTTAAAATTTATTATTATTTGATGTACCAAGAGTGGATCCCCTAACCTTAGCATGTTTCTTACTTTGAATATATTCATATTTAATTTTGGTATTTTAGTTCTTTACAAACTCTGTTCAGTACTCTTTTCACAAAACAAACATTCAGGCAACTAGGTTAGAAATATTTATTTTGGATCTGAATTTAATTTTTTCAATTAGCAATCCTCGTGGGATCGACCTTGCATACCACTAAATCTATACTCCAATAGATTCGTGCGCTTGCGAGTTTTAATAAAAATAACAACACTAGGCTATAAGGTGTCCCCTATCCTGGTATCGTATCCAAGCCACGACCCTTCAGTCACCTTACCTCGTAAGGTGCCATACTCTCAGGTCATCTTAATGGGTAAGGGTCATCCTAGACTTGTCAGTCTCCCTAATATAGTTAGGGAGACACTATTTCTAGGCCACCTTGCTTCAGATAGGGTCCTCTTGACAAAGCTTAAGTCTTTTATATCTCTCTAGCCACTTAACACAGCAAGAGTATGCACATTAATAAATATCCAAAGCATAAACCAAACTCATCCTTAAGCATGTTACAACAACTCATCATGGATGAACATACATGTCTTGATAGCCTTTCATAATATGCATACATCAATAACTCACTAGCAGCCTTACATACAAGCAGTCTATAGTATGTAAATATAGCATTCATGCATCATTCTTCATGCTTACATGCATGATTCAACAAACATACATGATGAAATAGATATGGCATATTCAAATATAGCATTCATGCATCACAAAACCCTCACTAACATCCCAAAAATATTGGTAATTAATTAAGATTCAGAAAGGAAACAAAAAACAAAGAAAAAGGATAACATAGCATAAAGCACGACCAGGTCGTGCCTTCAAGCATGGCTGTGTTTCTCCCTGTGTTTCCATCTTCACCTAGCCGTGTTTCACACAGGCCAGCCCCAATCAGGGCCGTGTTCATCATTTTTTTCCAGATTTCCAGATTTCTTCTTCCCAACACCACGCACGGCTTGGCCGTGTCTCCAAGCACAGTCGTGCTTAGAGCACAAAAAGCCCCAAAAATTCCATTTTCTCCCAAACCATCCAATAAAAACCAATAATAAACATACCAATTTTTTTAGCATGAAAAATGCACAATTTTTCCAGAGCAAACAACCAACCAAAACATGGATTTAATCTCAAAACCAACTACACAAAGTTCACCCAAAACATTACCATATGCACATGAATGAAAAGTAACCGTGGATGCCATAACTACTTCAATAAAAGCTATATCTACCTCCCCATATACTTTAAATGCTCACATACAACCAGCCATAAAGTCATCTAACCATAAATCTTAAAGTAGGATGTTGATCTTACCTTCTTCTCTTTAACGACTTGCTCCTCTCTCTCTAGTTTTTGCTACTCTCTCTCTAGAAAGCATCACCAAAACAACATTTTTTCATCTATCCATTAGTTTCCCTAGAAGATTTGGGGATAAGCAAGAAACCAAGAGTTTAATCCTACCTTTCTTTCTTGATTTTTCACTTCTCTCTCTAGCTCACTTCTTCTTTCTCTCTCATTCCTTCCCTTTTCTTTCTTCTCCTTCTCTCTTCTTTCTTGCCGTGGAACTTTCTTCTTTGGGTAGGGAAAGTGGCAACTTGATCACCAAGTTAAGTGAAAGATATATTAAAATAATAGTGACTTCCTCAAGAATCCACTTACCCTCTTAACAAGAACCCTTCCTTTCCCTAACAATTTCCAAAATGCAACTCCATTACATTGTGACTAAAAGGGTTGGCTAAGGCCTTGTTTGGGTGAAAGGAAATTTACAAAGTGTTTAATTGCTCCTTGAGCCTTTCTTCAAAGGATTTTTGTGTAACTTTTTTCATGGCTCCCTATCTCTATTATTATTGTCTATTTGTGGTCCTACAAACAAGGAAATTACTATCTCTCCCTTAACCAATTCTTCCAAAAATGAGAAAACCCTTATTAAATATTCACAATTATTTCCTTATAACTCCCCCTTTTAAATCTTTTTAATCCTTTCTTACTATTCCATTTTGGGAATATTAATAACAGAATTTTGGGTGTTACACTATTCTTATGATCATTCTAATATATGCATAAGCTACCTTAAAGAACAATAAATTTAAATTATACATACACATATATATACACATGTATAATCAAGATTTTATGCTTCATGGTAGATTAATGTTAAACCTACCTAACTCTACTTATTTTCTTGGTTAACAAGCACCCACCCTTGTTTTCCTTTGCCTTGGCTTCACCTAGATCTTCTTCCACCACAAAACCTATATAACCACCATCAAAACCACATTTTAGAAGCTTGGAATGAAGATGATGGATGATTTAGGGGCTAATCCATAGAGAAAATCACCTTAGATCTTCCTTCTTATTTCATTTCTCTCTCTTCTCTTTCTCTCCTTCTTCCTTCTTCTTCTTTTCTTAGCTACGTAGGTTTTTGCTCCCTCTCCCCCTTTGGTCAGCCACCTTGTGCCTTATCCCAAGGATATTAAGAAAATATTATATCTTCTAGAAGGCCAAACCCTCTTCCAACTATATCCCCAAACTGAAAAAATATTTACAAGTTTGCTACTCCATTATATTATGACTAACCTCCTTGACTAAGTCCTTGTTTGGCTTCCTCAAATGGTTTAATTTATCTTTTAAAAGTCATCATTAGTCATCATTGCCCAATAGTTTGAAACCAACCCATTATAAAATGTAGAGACTTGCAGCCAAATCGGTATACCATGATGTGGGCACTTCCGCAACATTTCTTTGAATCTCTCCCAAGCTTCATACAATGATTCTTGATCTTACTGTGTAAAAGATGTGATTTCATTCCGCAATTTTGTTGTCTTAGCAGGAGGAAAGAACTTGGACAAGAACTTCTGAACTAACTCATTCCATGTTGTAATTGATCCCGGTGGTAATGAGTTTAGCCACTCCTTGGCTCTATCTCGAAGTGAAAAAGGAAAAACCCTTAATCTTACGGCATCTTCAGACACACCATTTATCTTGTAAAGATCACACACCTCCAGAAAGTAAGCAATATGTGCATTTATATCATCCTTTGACATTCCCCCAAACTGATTTGATTGAACCATTTGGATAAAGGGTGGTTTTATCTCAAAGTTATTGGCTTGAACAGTTGGCCTCCTTATACCTGAAGTGGTCCCAGCAACATTAGGCGCAGCATAATCCCTCAAAGCTCTACGATTTCCACCTCCCTCGACAAATTGTGGATCCATGGCTGATCGTCTATTAGGAGCTGAGGTTGAACGCCTTCTCTCTCGGTTTAGACACCTATATGTTCAATCAATCTCTGGATCAAATGGAAGAAGGTTAAGGCTTCTTGCACATCGCATACAAAAATCCAACAACCTGAAAATCAACAAGCACTCACACAACACAAAGTTACCCTTTTTTTTATGATAAATAAAATAAAAGAGCAAAATAAACAAACTAAAAAATTTGCAAGAAATGACTGAAATAAATAATGCAAACAAGCAGCAACAACTCTAAATGAAAAAATGTTTAACACAACTCAACAAACTCAATTTAAAATAAAAAAAACTGAAACAATGATAAAGCAAATTAACTTCAAATTAAAACTAAGATTAGGTAGTATCGATATTAATAATCAAACCATTCCCGGCAATGGCGCCAAAAACTTGATGCGTATTTTCGCAAGTGCACAAATCGTTCAAGTAATAAAGTGTACAAAAGTACGGATATCGAACCCACAAGGAATGGCGTTACTAAGTACCGAAATTGACTAATCCTAATTTTATTTGAAAACCAAATTGTTGAAATTGTTGAAGAGGCAAATTAACTTATAAATAAATGCAAAGAACACAATTGGATGTTGTTCACAAATGATTAAAAATGCTAAGGCATTTGATTTCGCTGAATCAATTCAATCCGATTTCAAGTCATGTTATATGAGAATCAAAGCTAAAAGTGATAGTTGAAAAACCCAAACTTATCTAATACTCTCTCTCGAGTTATATTATAATTACTTATCTATGATAACCAACTATATTTCTATGAAGATTTAATCACAAACAAGCACATTATGATTTATGGAATTTCTAGAATAACCACATACATCATGCATTAGGTCTCACACTCGCATTCAACATATGGTATTTATCACAAGAAGCATTCATTACACATCTCCTCTCGGTCTCAATATAATGCAACAAATCTTGACCAGAAATTTAGAAGCATTAAGCATGGAAATAAATACTCAACTTGAACACAATGAACTCATATAACCATAACAAAAGAAATCAGATTTTCTTGATTCAACTACATCATAGCCTTAGCAAAAATGAATTAGTTCATAATGGAAATAAGAACAACTATTATCTCAACTAAATACATGAATACAAAATCGGAATAAACTGCAGAAAAAGAAAGCTAAGGAGAAGAGATGAAGAACTCTTGGAGATGAACACTTTGCAGCAACAATGGTGATGATCCTTCAAGATTCTCCAAGCTTTCTTTCCAAAATGGATTCCTCTCCACCAAAAATGCCTCTCCTCAGTCTATTTTGTCGTCCCCTCTTTCTCTATCATATGGTATATATAGGTCTAGGGTTTTGGGGGCAATTTTGAACAAAACGACATAAAAAACGCGTTTTCTGACGAAACTCGCCGGCGACGCAATTATTCTGGCCGCGGCGAGCTTTCTGGAAAAAACTAAATTATTGGATCTCTAGTTCTCGCCAGCGGCGAGATACATTTGGCCGGCAGCGAAATAATCTCACCAGCGGCTAGATTTAAATCTATCAAAACTTGGGCTCTCGGGAAAATTATGCTGCAGCATTTGCGCCGCAGCGAGAATTATAAATCTTGAAACTCCCTTTCTTGATTCTCTCTCAATCCCGGTCATTGAAATTTGTCCCAAACTTCTCCAAAATTATGATTTTACCTGAAATTGCACTTTAAACACGAAATACCCGTGAAATGACATTTGTGGATTAAATAATCAAATAAAAACAATTTTCACACAAATATCAATATTTAAATCATAACAAAAATGCAATAAATTGACTCTTATCATAGTTCCCTATAGAATGTTCCCAAAAATTAAAATATAGAAGCTATTCTAACATATTCTTCCTTGATTAACCATTTTCTGACCTTTGCTTACTAATCAGACCATATCTACCTCATATGGACTCTAAATTGAATGATTTCGGTGGCTAAAAATCCGTGAGACATAGATCTACATTTGTTATGTTAACCATTTGTTTTAATTCCTTACTGATGCTTCCCAGAATTTAAAAATAGAAGCTTAAAATTTTTCCACCCATAGCCATACCTATGCAGAACTATCTACACCAGCCTAAGTATTCAAACATACATAATATGTAACATGATATAGCAACATTCATGACCAATCATCAAAGTTCTAAGATCAAAATCTCATATAAATATTACAATTTTCAAAAAATTTCTTCAAAAAGAAATATTGTTAAACTTACCTGGAGCACTTAGTCCTCGAGACTTCTCCTTCCTCTTTCTTTCTTTCTTCCTCTCTTTTCCTCACTCTACCTTGCTTTTATTTTTTTTCTCTCCCTCACTTGGATGAATTTCTCATGCTATAAGGTTGGGTTTTGCTTATATAGACTATCAAATAATTCACCTTTTATAATCATGGGTCTACCTTATCACAATTAGGAAGCACTTGGTTGAATTTTTTGAAAACAAACAACTCATGTTCTTGTCTTCCTCTTCCTTAGTCTAGATATGCATAGGAAAAGGAGATTTATATTTTAAAATTTATGATAATATGTTTTTAAGATAAGGAACAAGGTCCCTTTGATTTAGGGATTCATTTCCTTTTTCTTTTGTCTTAATCGATTATGATAGGTTTGCCTTTTTAGATGGCAAATTTTTAGCCCTTGAATCTCCATTATTTAGTTGAAATTATTTGTGTGGGATAGGAATGTTTTGTCCCAATGCCATGTATTATCATACCACTTGCTAAAATTACGAGTGTAGGATATAGATGTTTTGTCCTAAAGCCTTGTATTATCATACCACTTGCTAAAATTATGAGGGTAGGATATAGATGTGTTGTCCTAAAGCCTTGTATTATCATACCACTTGCTAAATTTTTGTCTTAAAACCATGTAACCTAATCTTTATTATATTATCACATGATTTATTTTATTTTATTTTTTCCTCTTGGATTTGGGCTTATTCCTACCCATTTCCTCTGCTTGAGATAAAATTCTACCTTTCTTGGAGGGCTTGGACACATTTTCATAATTTTTGGTCTATTGGTCCAATTTCTATATCCTAGTCCAAGTCTATGTTTTATTTCTTGCTTAGGTTATCCAATGGGCTTGCTAGAAACTTATGTGAAGTGGAAAAACTCTATATGAAGTGTCCATAGGTGAAAGCCCAATGTATGGGTGAATATGTTAAACTTAGTAACTCTAGTTCTTGAATTAGGAAAAATTACCCTAATCCAATGTTTTCTTGAAATTTTCTTGAAACTTATGTGAAGTGGAAAAACTCTATATGAAGTGTCCATAGGTGAAAGCCCAATGTATGGGTGAATATGTTAAACTTAGTAACTCTAGTTCTTGAATTAGGAAAAATTACCCTAATCCAATGTTTTCTTGAAATTTTAAGACCTTTACTTGTTTCCAAAAATTTATCTACCTTACCCAAGAATTTCACCTTTCTTTAGTATATTTATTTCTAATTTTTCCTCTTAGGTTTTCTCTCTTTACCTATTCCATTAATGTTGGAACATTTCTATGCATACACATAAGGTGAAGAATTTCTAAGGATTATATTTCCTTAGATATCTAAAAATTGTCTAATAAATTTTATTTCCTTAATTAAATATTTATGTACCTTTATCAATAAAAGAAACGAAGTTAGGGATGTTACTTTGAATACTTTTGTACTGTTATTAATTCATGAAACGAAATCAGGGATGTTACATTTCTCTCCCCTTAAAAGAAATTTTGTCCTCAAAATTTCAGAAATTACCTAATAAGAACGATTTCGGATATTTCTTCCTCATGACTTCTTCTAGCTCCCAAGTTGCTTCTTCCGGAGTCAAACCTTCCCATAATACCTTAACCAGGGGAATGATTTTGTTCTGCAGTTGCTTTACGTCAGTGTCCAATATAGATGCTGGTACTAGTTGGTATGTCATGTTCTCCTTTATTTGGATTGGTTCATCTCATATCACATGTGAGGAGTCTAGAAGATACTTCCGGAGCTATGATACATGGAAAACATTATGCAAGTTGGAGAAATTAGGTGGGCGAGCAACTTGATATGTTGACGTCCCTACTTTCTTCAGAATTTGGTAGGGTCCCAAAAATTGCGGATTTAGCTTTTTGGTCTTGAGAGACCTACTAACTCCAGTGGTCAGGGAAAGTTTTAGAAATACATGGTCTCCTTCCTCAAACTCTAAAGGTCTATGTATCTTATCATAGTAACTCTTTTGTCGACTCTGAGCTGTGAGCATTTTGTCTCGTATAATCCTGATTTGTTCAGTGGTTTGTTGAACTAAATCAGGACCCAACAAGTTCTTTTCTCCTACCTCAAACCAACATAGTGGAGATCGGCACTTCCTAACATATAAAGCTTCGTAGGGGGCCATCTTCATACTGGAGTGATAACTACTATTATAAGCAAACTCTACTAAAGGTAGGTACTTATCCCATCCTTTACCTTGCTCTATCACACAGGCCTTTAACATGTCTTCTAAAGTTTGAATGGTCCGTTCTGTCTGCCCATCAGTTTGAGGATGATAGGCAGTACTGAACCACAACTGGGTTCCGAACGCTTCCTGCAACGCCTTCCAAAACCTTGATGTAAACCTTGGATCTCTATCAGAAATGATATTTAAGGGAATTCCATGTAGTCTAACTATTTCCCCGACGTACAACTGGCCAATTTTTCCAGTGAAAAGTTAATTTTTATATGTAGAAAGTGAGCAAATTTGGTTAATCTGTCAACTATTACCCAGACAGAGTCATGTCTCACTGAAGTCTTAGGTAAACCTACAACAAAGTCCATCGAGATACTGTTCCATTTCCATTTAGGGATATCAATAGGTTGTAGAAATCCCGCTGGCTTTTCATGCTCTACCTTCACCTTTTGACAGATTAGATATTTTGCCACGAACTCAGTAATATCCTTTTTCATCCTTGGCCACCAATACATCCTCTTTAAGTCCTGGTACATTTTAGTGCATTCAAGATGGACCGTATATTTACTCTGATGCGCTTCTTGCAAGATCTTAGTCCTCAACTCTCATTCTTGAGGGACAAAAATCGTTCCTTGATACATGATTGCTCCATCTTCCATGACAAAAACATTACCTTGATCTTTATGATCCTGTAAGTATTAGTCGTGAACTTGATCTGCTTTGATCTGGACTCTAAGGTCACACCCTATACTTAAATCATTAATGATTAGCTTCTTTGGAGTAAGAGTAGTTGCCAACTTCAAATTTCGAACCTCCTCTAGCATTTGCATCTTATACACCATTATTTGACCCATGTGTAGATATTTTCAACTCAAGGTATCAGCTACAACATTAGCTTTTCTTGGATAATACTTTATCTCAAACTTGTAGTCATTGAGAAATTCTACCCATCTTCGTTGCCTCATATTTAACTCCTTCTGATCAAAGAGGTATTTAAGACTCTTATGATCACAATATACTTCAAAGGTTGCCCCGTACAAATAGTGTCACCAAATCTTTAAAGTAAACACCACTGCCTATGACAGTAACTAGGCCCCCTATGACCACTTTACCATTCATTGCACTACTTACCCGGGCCATCTGTTGAGCCATGAAGGCTCTAGTATCCACCTGAGTATCGTGTACCATAACATAAAGAAAGTAAAGCTCTCTTTGATTTGCGACCCCATCACTCTCAGCCCTACCAAAAATAGTATGGGCCATCAAGCACTGTAAATATCTAAAAGTGGGGTTGCTAATGAAAGAGGCTTTTGAACTTGATACACTATATTGCCCCTCAACAGAAATTGAGTTCCAAAAAGGTAGGGCAAGAAAACTTGAAGGGACTGATCTAGCTCCCGATCTAGCTCCCCCGGGAGGCAGTCTAAATAGTGCATTAAATTCAGTCAATGTTAAGCTAAAAGTACGGTTAAACATTCTAAAATTAATAGTGCCATTTGGGTTATGCAATGCTCCGGTAACTCTCCAACGATGTATGATGGCAATTTTCACTGAAATGGTGGAGCAATTTATAGAGATTTTCATAGATGAATTTTTAGTTTCTGGAAATTCCTTTAACTTGTGCTTGGGAAATCTTGCTAAAGTTCTTCAAAGGTGTGAGGAGACAAACTTAGTATTTAATTGGGAGAAGTGTTAATTCATTGTGAAGGAAGGGATTGTGCTGGGACATAAAGTTTCTCAAGAAGGTCTAAAGGTTGACAAGGCTAAAGTGGAAATCATTAAGAAGCTGCCTCCTCCGACTACAGTTAAAGGCATTATAAGCTTCCTTGGCTGTGTAGGATTTTACAGAAGATTTATGAAGGACTTATCCAAGATTGCTAAACCTCTATGCAATTTGCTTGAGAAAGACAAAGTCTTCTGCTTCGACAAGGACTACATGAAAGCATTATGTGATCTCAAGGAGAAATTAAGTACAACACCTGTTATTGTGGCACCTAATTAGGATTCACCATTTGAGCTTATGTGTGATGCAAGTGAAGTAGCATTAGGAGCTATCCTTAGGCAGCATAGGAACAAGGTATTTCATTCCATATATTACGTGAGCAAGACACTACAAGGGGCCCAACTCAACTACACAGTAACAGAGAAGAAGCTGCTTGCTGTGATGTTTGCTTTTGAAAAATTCAGATCTTACTTGATAGGTACAAAAGTGATTATGTATACTAACCACTCTGCCATTAAGCACCTAGTCAAGAAGAAGGATTCAAAGCTTAGACTCATTCGATGGGTACTCCTATTACATGAGTTCGATATGGAAATCAGGGATAGAAAGGGAACCGAGAATCAGGTAGTTGACCATCTCTCCAGATTGGAACAAGGTAGCAAAAATGCAGAGGTAGTCAATGAGAAATTTTCAGATGAATAACTCTTTCTCATGTCCCAAGTTGATTTTCCATGGTATGCGGATTATGTGGATTTTCTGGTGAGTGGATTGCTCCCACCAGATTTGACTTCACAACAGAAGAAAAAACTCCTGCATGACGTGAATTCTTACTACTGGGATGAACCATACCTCTTCAAACAGTGTGCTGATCAGATGATTAGGAGGTGCATTCCAAAGGAAGAGATGGACCATATCCTGTAGCAATGCCATGCCTCACCCTATGGAGGCCATTTTGGAGGGGTTAGAACTGCCAACAAGGTGTTGCGGGCAGGGTTCTATTGGCCCTCTTTATTTAAGGACTCCCACTCTTTTGTGTTGCATTGTGACAGGTGCTAGAGAGTAGGGAATATATCCAGAAAACATGAAATGCCCCTAAACAACATCCTGGAAGTGGAATTGTTTAGTGTATGGGGAATTGACTTCATGGAACCATTCCCTTTGAGTTTTGGGAACCAATATATCCTGGTACCTGTCGATTATGTTTTAAAATGGGTAGAAGCAAGTGCTTTTCCAACTAATGATGCAAAGCTGGTGACCAAGTTCCTTATAAAGAACATTTTCACATGATTTGGAACTCCTAGAGCCATCATCAGTGATAAAGGATCTCATTTCTACTATAGGCAATTTGGAGCACTACTGGCCAAATATGGAGTAAAACACAAGGTGGAAATGCCATACCATCCTCAAACCAGTGGGCAGGCCAAAATCTCCAATAGAGAAATCAAGAGGATACTCAAAAAGACTATTGGCCTAACTAGGAAAGACTGGTCCTCAAGGCTCAATGATGTTTTATGGGCCTATCGGACAGCTTATAAAACACCTTTAAGGATGTCACCATACAAGTTGGTGTTTGGTAAGGCTTGTCATCTGCCAGTGGAGCTAGAGCATCAAGCAGATTGGGCATTCAAGGATTTAAATCTAAATTTGGGAGCTGCTGGTGAAAAAGGATAGTGCAACTAAATGAATTGGATGAATTCTGCAGTTAGGCTTATGAGAATGATTAACTATACAAGGAGAAAGCAAAGCAATGGAATGACAAGAAGATACAACCACGGGACTTTGAAGTGGGATAGAAATTGTTATTGTTCAATTCCAGGCTAACTTTGTTCCCTGGAAAATTGAAATCCCGCTAGTCTGGTCCCTTCTGTATTAGTAAGGTCTTCCCTTTTGGAGCTATTGAATTGGAAGAAGAGAAATCAAGGAGAACATTCAAGGTTAATGGACAAAGGATTAAGCATTACCTAGGAGGTGATTTGGAATGCCAGCACACCTCGATCCAATTGCAAGAGGATAAACAGGGAAGAAGTCAGGTTGTTGACTATAAAATAATCGCTTATGGAAGGCAACCCATGCTTTAATTTATTCTTATTTTATTTTACAGTTGTTAGGTAGCTTGAATTTTGTCTCTAATATCTTTTGTGTTCACTTCTTAGTCCTATGGAAGCATCAGAGTGAAATTTAGTTTTTATTTGTTATTTAAAACAGAAAATGCTGCAGCAAAACACCTATCCCTGAAGCAAAGAGTCTTCCCTTGGTATGGAATGGTGCTGGATGCAGGGAGCAAATTCAAAAGGAAAGAGAAGGAAGAGGATGGGCTAAGGAAACACAAGAGAGGGCACCCAAATGCCTAAAAAGAAAAAGGAAGAGCCCAACACATAAGGCCTGGCCCAAAGAAAGAAAAAAAATAAGGGAGGTGGGAAAACCTTAAGGATCCCATAAGTTATGACCACACCCATTCTCCCCCAAACCACTCTTTCGTACCTAACAGCCCTTTACAAGTTTCAAAAGCACCTGTCCTCTGCATTCTCGTACACCTTCGCGTTCCGAGAGCTCAATTGCACAAGATTAGACAACCTTTTCAGGAAACTTCCACCATCAAAACAACGCCGAGAATCAAGACCGTAGCAAGGAAGGCAAGCAAGATGAAGAAGTTCACCTATGGGGAGAATCCGAAGAGGCACGATGAAGAAACTATCCATCGAACATTCTGCACTGAAAATGGCTTCACCTTTTCTACAGTTGAGGACTTGGGAATCCCATGTATGTGTCCACAATAGTAAAGCAGCGGCGATGACATGACTTCGCCAAACAACCACAATATGCCATTATTCTTCTAGTAAGGGAGTTCTATGCTAACTTTCAGAGGGATGCCAAGGATTCAATCAAAGTCAGGGAGACTCAGGTATTAATCAACCCAGCCACCATTAAAGAAGCATACAAGCTAGCTGATGAGGAGGATGATTACAAAGAGCATTTGGAGGCCCTACAAGAGAAAGATTAGGAGGCAATGTTGGCACAGGTGTGCATACTAGGCACTACCTGGGACAAATCTTCTCATGGTGCTACGACTATAAACAGAGTTTCACTAGTGCCAGTAGCCAAGGTGTGGTATCATTTCTTGAAAACCCCCCTTTTTCCCTCCACCCAGGGCAGACTGTGAGCAGAGATAGAGTAGTTATGGTGGATGCCATCATTTCTGGGAGGCCCATCAATGTAGGGAGAGTCATCGCTGACCAGATCAGAGTCTGTGCAAGCCGTAAGAAGGGTAGCCCACTGTTCCCATCCTTGATCACAATGTTGTGCCAAGCTCACAACATCCCCATCTTAATGGATGAAGAGACAATAAAGATGGGATGAGCCATAACGACTATCGCCATAGCACACATTGTGCAAGAAAAGGGAGAGCCAAAGCTATCAACCCCACATAAGCACCTCTACACTATGAAGGCCAAGCACCTTCAACCTCTACCCACCCGCCAGGAGAAAATACATTGCCCCTAATCCTATAGTAGCAGGCATACATTCTGTAACAACAAGCTCAATTCATGAAACAGTAATAAAAATTCTGGCAATATCAACACATAAAGGTTTTGGCCCTGTAGCAAACACTCTAGTAGAATTTCAAGCAGTTCTTCCCATTTCCTACATTCCCCACGGACATATTGACCACCACGTCTGGGGAAGAAAGGGGGCGCTTGATTCTCAAACTAAGGAGGACCAAGAATCCCAAGACTCCTCCCATAGTAGAGAGAAGGGGAAGAACCCACAGAGGGCCCAAGTGATAGTGGAGTCCTCAATGGATGAGGAGGCACTTGCCAAAAGGAGAGTAGCCATGCAACAGGGAAAGAGCAAATTCTCAAGCCCACAAAAGTCAACCTAAAGGAGAAGTAGGCTCCATAGTGGATCAAAATCATGAGGGAGATAACGCCACAAGAATGCTACAGCAATTCAGCATGAATTTTTGGGAAGCCCCTTTAACTTCTATTTCCCTTTTGGCTATCTTAATATATACTGCATGCTGCTTCGTCTTTTGTGTTTACAACTCTTCTGCCCTTCTGTTATTTTTAAAGTTTAAAGTAGTGAGGACACTACTAATATTTAAGTTTAGGGGAAGTTTAGTGATTAATGCTCTGATGTTTGCTATGGTGTTTGCTCTGATGTTTACTGGTTCTATTTAAGTGTTTTTGTTCAATTTGCGTTAGGTATCCTGTATTTGTATCCTATTTTAGTGTGTGTAAATACGGGCTCAGGCCTATTAAGTGAGTAGCAATTAGGAAGCTTTCATGATTTTTTTATTAAAAAAAAAGGAGAGAAGAGTTTTGTTCTCATGGCCTACTACTAGTTTTAGGAAGCTCCATAAGGAAGGGCTGGCAGTTGACTGTTGAAAAATAAGAATTCTGCATGATAACTCCATACAACCGAAACCTTCCCTTATGAGTACAAAGCGTTGGTCAGTCTTAGCAAGAAAAACTTGGTAATTTTTCAAAAAGAGAACCTAGGATTTTGAAGTTAATGTTAGGAGTCTCTTAAAACAAATTCCTGGATGACCACAAGAGGCATAAGTATAAGGCTTAAGTTTGAGGGAAGGAGTAAACGAAAAGAAAAAAAGAAGAAGAGAGAAATGTTTGCCACTCCAATGCCTCTATTGTCCTTTAGTAATCAAGGGTATGCATGAGCCCTATGTATACTTTTGCATAAAACAGTGACATAGAGGTATAAGTAGGATATTGCTTAAAGGTGATAGTGTTGAGTAACTGGGTGCCTTCATCTCAAATGTTGGCATTTGCGTCAAAAGGTACCAATGACCTGTTAAAAAAACAATAAAGAAATAAGTTGATCCACTCCCTTAATTGCCCTAGTTACTATAGTTGCGCCTCTAATGTGTTGCTATCTTGCTTTAGTTAAGGAGACTTGATATATTAGCATGAAAAATCATTGGACCGTGACTGATCTTGATTCAAGTAGTTCCTGGAGGACTGACCATATGACACACACAATTACAAAGAAGGTTTTGGTTGAGGTTAAGAAAAGGAAATGACTTGTGGCAATTTCTATTTGGAAACAATTCTGAGAGTTGCGGGCTAGTATCAGTGCTGCATGGAACTGAACTGAGGGGCTGCAGCTTAGTAGAAGTTGTTAGTAGGTAGAGTAATTTGCTTAAGGACAAGCAAGACTCTAAGTTTAGGGGGATTTGACAACTTTAATTCATTAGAGTTTATGTATGCTTTTCTTGTGTCATTTACGCTGCATTTCTATTTATTAGCATTAATACCCCCTGATTTAATAGTGTGTTTGTGCCTTCTATGAATATAAGAGCACCCATTACACTTGCTGCGAAATTCAATGTGTATGCATGAAAAAGAAGGCAACAAACTGTGTAATGCTGGGTGATCTTGGTCCTGTTTATCTGGTGCATATAGTTGGAAACTGATTTTTATGTGATATGGTGTAGGTGGAATTAATTCATGGCTGTTGTAGCAGGAGAGCCACAACTACCCAGCATCACGCAGGGAGCACTCAACTGACACAGTAGAGTGCAGAGATACAGATGCATAGAGATTGTCTCCACTACTGAAGTTGGAGAAAAAGGCACTGGCAGAGGTGTAGGCCAAAAAGGAAAAAATGCAGCAGCTCAAGCCACCTCACCAAGACCACAAACTTGTCTATAAAAAGGCAAAAAAGGAGAATGAAGTCCAGGAGGAAGGGAGATGAGAGAGAACAAAAAGGGACAGAAAATAGAAAGGAGAGCCCAGAAATCCCTTACGAGAGTGTGCTGTAAGGATAACATTGTTCCATTGGGAACCAATGTAGCAAGAAAAGTTGTTAGACATGAAGAAAGGATCTTTAGCTGAGAGTTCCCCTTTTCCTTCTGTGTTTTGATTTGTAAGCTAAACTGTATTTTATTTATGTATTACTCTTCATTACAGATGGTTATCCTGATGCCTACAATTGTAATTAATTTGAATATGAAGCTGGGATTAGCCTCTAGCTAGGGTTGTAGAAGGCTTGCAGTAAACTCTTGCACATTTTAATACATGGATGATTTTGTTATAGCATTGCTTTTTTCATTCAACTGCTTTTGTATTTCTTAAACTTCTTCTGTTAGCTAAACTTTAATAGTAGAAGGCTGAGGTTGACATTGACTTGGAAAGGTAATGAAGGCTGGAATAAGTTTGGATGTTATGGGTTGGTTAAAAGACCAAAGAACAACTAATAGAAGAATATATAATTGTCCCATATGACCCAATAGTTGGGACTTCAAGCATAGCTCTGGGGCTTGGATTTATATAGGAATGTATGACTGAACCCTAGAAATACATGGAATGGTAGTCTGGAAAGAACCCATTCAAGAATAAATTGGGTACTTGAGCAATTGCTATAGCAATTTCTAGAGCAAAATGGGTGCAGAAGTTCATGGCAACCCTGAAGCAACTCTAGTTTACCTAATATCTGATTTTTTGTAACCTAGTGTGTCTCAACTTATTTCAAATTCTTTTTTAATTTTGTTTAGCCTTATTTTCACTTGAACCTTATATCTTGTGATAACTAACAAGATTTTGCTACAACATTTCACGAGTAAAAAATTTTATAGTAATTTCTGGTATAATTCCTTGTGGGATGATACTCACTCATCATTATATTACTTGGTCACAATATGTGCACTTGCATTTGGACATTGCATATATACGTTGAAATCAACACAAGGGAGGTGAAAGTGTTGGCAGAGAGATAGTAAAAAGGAGCAGCTGGACGTGGTGGAAGGAAAATCCTTCCATAGAACTTTTCCCCTCTTGTTCTCTATTTTTTTTTGCTGCATGTGTTTTACTGTATTTCTTCCTTATATTATGATTATCCTAAATTTTATAGTTGTAATTAACCTGGATATGAAGCTGGGCTAAGCCTTTAGCTAGGTTTACAGATGGGTTGTTGCGAACTTTTAGCATACTTTTAGTATATGATGGTTGTGTTACAACATTGCTTTTGATGTTCAAATTGTCATTGCATTTCCTAAATTTTTGCTGTTAAATGCCCCTTAATAGTAGAAGGTTGAAGCTGACATTTAACCCAGAATGGTAAATGAAAGTTAGAATAAGTTTGAATGTTACGGGTTGGTAGAAGAAACCAATGCACAACCAATATAGGAATATATAGTTGTCCCGTATAACCTAATATTTCAGGGATTTAAGTTTAGTTCTCAGGGTTGGATTTATATAGGAATATATGAAACTAACCTCAAGAATAACAGAGAATGGTAGTCTAGAAGGAACCCATTCAAAAAGCGTAAAACTGGTTACTAAAGCAATTGTTGCAGCAAGGTTAGAGTAAAATGAGTGTAGAAGTTCATGGAAACCCTAAAGCAATCCTAGTTGACATTATTATCTATTTTCCTTCTGTTGACCTAGTGTGTCTCAAAATATCATCTCAGAGTTTCTTATTTTGTTCTTATTTTATTGTGTGCATGAATCAACTTTTCCTTTACCACCAACACTTTTGCTGTAGCATTACAGGTCAACTACTACAAGTAATTTTTGGTTACAACTTGTCGTGGGACGATATTCACTCATCACTGTATTACTTGGTTGTGATACGTGCACTTGCGTGTTATATCATTTAACTTGCACATATACATCACATTAAACAACAAGTTTTTGTGCCGTTGCCGAGGAGTTGAAAATTTTAGAAATTGTTTGTAGATTTTTTACTGGTTTGGAGAATTTTAATTCTTAAGGCGTTCTGGTATTATTGGGCAGGTGAAATCAGTGCATGAGCAAATCAAATAGGGAGCTACTACCATTTTATACTAAGATAGAAAGGACTTATCTAAAAAGAAGGAGGGAACTGTTGGGTCTACACCAGGTAGCAGCAATGGCCAATCCAAAAAGAGCTGACAACATGGATGACCGAGACAGAGTCTTGAATGCCTATGTTCAGCCAAATCTAAATGGGTTAAACCCAAGCATAGTAAGGCCATAAATTCAAGCCCTTCACTTCAAGCTCAAGTTCGTGATGTTCCAGACGCTATAGACTGCTGGGTAATTTAGTGGAATGCCAACAAAGGATCCTCATCTCCACTTAAGAGTGTTTATAGAAGTCATTGATGCATTCAAGATGAACGGGGTGACAGATGAAGTGTTAAAGCTCAAATTGTTCCCGTATTCTTTAAAAGATCGAGCAAGAGCATGGCTGAACTCTCTACCACCTAATTCTATTGCCAATTGGAATGACTTAGCCAAGAAGTTCCTAATGAAATACTTTCCACCTACCAAGAATGCAACATTGAGGAATGATATCACATCCTTCCAACAGCTAGATGGAGAATCATTACATCAAACCTGGGATAGACACAAAGAACTGCTACGGAGATGCCCTCACCACGGGATCCTGTACTGCATCCAGAGGGAGACCTTCTATAATGGTCTCAATGCTCAAACCCGAACCATAGTAGATGCAACAGCTAATGGAGTACTTTTGTCTAAGACATACAACGAAGCCTATGAGCTGTTTGAAAGGATGGCCAGTAACAACTATCAATGGCCTATGGATAGAGTCTCAACTGGACTAAAACCTACTGGCATGCATGAAATGAGTGAGGTTACATCTCTCATAGCTCAAATAGCCTCTTTAGTCAACATCTTAAAAAATTAGTAGTTGAATCGTCCTCAAAGAGCTAATGCAGCTCAAAAAACTGGAGTATCCTATGTTCTGTGCAATGGACCTCATGTATTTGACAGTTGTCCTTCGAATCTGGAGGCAGTGTACTATATGGGGAACATGAACCACAATAACCTTTATTCAAACACTTACAACCTAGGCTAGAGGTAGCATCACAATTTTTCCTAGAGTAACCACGGTAAATGCTAGGATAGTAATTCTGCACTTCAGAGGTCACAGTTTCCTCCAGGCTTTCAGTAGTAAAAGCATCAACTCCATGAGATTTCAAACTCTTTGGAGTCATTGCTTAAGGAATACATGGCAAGAAATGATGCAGTGATACAGAGTCAAGCTGCTTCATTAAGGAATCTGGAGACTCAAGTTGGGCAATTGGCCAGTGAGATAAAAAATAGACCTCTAGAGATACTTCCAAGCAATACTGAAATCCTTAGGAGAGATAGGAAGGAGCACTGCAAGGCCATAGAGCTTA
This sequence comes from Gleditsia sinensis, assembly GCA_037074535.1. NCBI lineage: Eukaryota > Viridiplantae > Streptophyta > Magnoliopsida > Fabales > Fabaceae > Gleditsia > Gleditsia sinensis. The sequence goes on along the minus strand of CM073465.1, from coordinate 44,494,570 downwards.
GGAGTGGAAAAGTAATGGAAACACCCTAAGCCACGAGACATGAGCAAAAAGATCCCATTGCACCTCAAGATATAAAATAGAACACATAGTGGCAGGTTGAGAAGGCAAGCAAGGGGGCAGAAACCTCTAGAGACAATGCCGCGGTTTTGCCACAGCAAAATGCTCAAAAGACCAGACCACCTCCAACATTCCCCCAAATATTTCAAAAATAGTAGTAGGACCACCAGTTCAAAAGGATTATAGATGTACTCAAGTAGCTACACATCAATATTCCCTTGGTGGAAGCCTTGGAACAAATGCCTAATTATGTCAAATTTATGAAATACATTTTGACTAAGAAAATGAGATTTGGAGAATTTGAAATTGTTGCTCTAATGAGGGAATGCAGTGCTATACTACAGAATAAACTGCCACCCAAACTTAAGGATCTAGGTAGTTTTACTATTCTGTGCTCCATTGGAAACTAGTATTTTAGCATGGCTCTATGCAATTTGGGTGCAAGCATTAACCTTATGCTTGTGTCAATATTCAAGAAGCTGGGAATTGGAGAAGCTAGGCCTACTACGATTTCATTGCAGCTGGAAGATAGATCCATAGCATATCCCGAGGGAAAAATCAAAGATGTTTTGGTGAAGGTGGATAAATTCATTTTTCCAATGGATTTCATAGTGTTGGATTATGAAGCAGATGCAGAGATACCAATTATTTTGCGAAGGCCATTCTTAGCTATTGGCCGAACCTTAATAGATGTGCAAAAAAGAGAACTAACAATGAGAATGCAAGATGAGCAAATCACATTCAATGTCTTCCAATCTATGAAATTTCCAGGTAAGGTGGAGGAGTGTTCAGTCATTTCTGTGATAGGCTCCTTACTATTAGAGTAATTTGAGAAAGGCTATAAGGACTCATTCCAAGATGTTCTGTATGACAGCTCTGACTCTGAAGGTGAAGAAGAAGAATGAGCTTGAATAAAGGCAACACAATGCGCTGGAAAGCAGAAATTGAAGATTGAGCTGTTGTATATGCTTTCCTTGGACCACTAGCCTTGAGTTGAAGCTATTACCTTCACATTTGAAATATACATACTTGGGTGATGTAGCCACTCTACTAGTGATAATTTTAACACTTTTGATATAAGAGCAAGAAGGGCAATTAGTCATGGTATTGAAGAAATTCAAAAGAGCTATCGGGTGGACACTTGCAGATATTAAAGGCATAAGTCCCTCATTGTGTATGCATAAGATTCTATTAGAGGACAATGAAAAATGGTCCATTAAAGCTCAACGAAGGCTCAACTCGATAATAAATGATGTAGTGAAGAAGGAGATCATTAAATGGCTGGATGTGGGTATTATCTACCCTATATCAGACAGCTCCTAGGTTATTCTAGTTCAGTGTGTTCCAAAAAAAGGAGGCATGACTGTGGTGGAGAATGAAAACAATGAACTAATCCTAACCAAAGTTGTGACTGGGTGGAGAATCTGCATAGACTATAAGAAGTTGAACAAAAGTACCAAGAAGGACCATTTCCCCTTGTTATTCGTTGACTAGATGCTGGATAGGCCTGCGGGAAGGGAGTACTACAACTTCTTGGATGGATACAACCAAATTTCTATAGCAACCGAGGACCAGCACAAGACCATGTTCACATGCCCCTATGGCACTTTTGCATTTCAGAGAATGCCATTTGGACTATGCAATGCTCCAGCCACCTTCCAAAAGTGCATGATGGCTATACTCACCGAAATGGTAGAGTAGTTTGTGGAAATTTTCATGGATGACTTTTCTATTTTTGGAAATTCTTTTGACTTGTGTTTGGGAAATCTAGCCAAGGTTCTCCAAAGGTGTGAGGAGTCAAACCTCGTATTGAATTAGAAGAAGTGTCAATTCATGGTAAAAGAAGGAATTGTGTTAGGACACAAGGTTCCTAAATAGGGGCTAGAAGTTGACAAAGCCAAGGAAGATATCATTGAGAAGCTATCTCCCCCCACTTCGATAAAAGGAATCAGAAGCTTTCTTAGGCATGCAGGATTTTATATAAGGTTTATTAAGAATTTTTCCAAATTTGCTAAGCCCCTATGCTCCCTACTTGAGAAGGATAAAGCATTATGTTTCAACGAGGATTGCATGAAAGCGTTCTGCAATTTTAAGGAGAAACTAAGTACAACACCTCTTATTGTGGCACACGATTGGGCTTCACCATTTGAACTTATGTGTGATGCAAGTGAAGTAGCTTTAGGAGCTATTCTCGGACAATGTTGGGACAAGGTGTTTCACTCTATATACTACGCTAGCAAGACACTACAAGGGGCCCAACTCAACTACACAGTAACAAAGAAGGAGCTACTTGCTGTGGTATTTGCCTTTGAAAAGTTCAGATCCTACTTATTCGATGTGAATGGTTCTCTGGAAAGAACCCATTCAAAAAGGCAAAACTGGTTACTAAAGCAATTGTTGTAACAAGGTTAGAGAAAAACGAGTGTAGAAGTTCATGGCAACCCTAAAGCAATCATAGTTGACATTATTATCTATTTTCCTTCTGTTGACCTAGCGTGTCTCAAAATATCATCTCAGAGTTTCTTATTTTGTTCTTATTTTATTGTGTGCACGAATCCACTTTTCCTTTACCACCAACACTTTTGCTGTAGCATTACAGGTCAACTACTACAAGTAATTTTTGGTTACAACTCGTCGTGGGACGATACTCACTCATCACTGTATTACTTGGTTGCGATACGTGCACTTGCATGTTATATTGTTTAACTTGCACATGTACATCACAACAAACAACAGAGTATGAGGTAGAAATTCAAAGGTCTTGGTACAACAATTTAGTAAGACCCAATTTTTAGACATCTAGTTTAACCCTAGAATAACATCAATACTTCTTAAAGGTAGACAGACGAGGTCTACAGAAAAAGTTTTTTTCTGGATGGTGATCTGACAGTCTTTATATATAGAGAAAGTTAAGACATTTTCCCCTATGGGGGTTACTACAGATAGCTCATAAAAGGTTATAGAAATAGAATAATGAAGATCCCTAATACATTTTTTCGATATAAATGAATAACTAGCACCAGAGTAAAACAACACCATAAGAGCAAATCCATAGATGTAGCATGTACCTTGAATTATTTTGGAGGATTGAGCTGCCTCTTGGGAAATGGGAAAGAATGAAATAGTAGTGTGATAATAATCAAGATTCTAATTGGATAACCGATACATTGGATTAGGGTAATTTTTCTTAATTTAAGAGTTAGAGTTCCTAAGTTCAAGAACAAGAGTTGAGAACTAAGATCCTACAAGAGGCACATCAGAGTAACTATACAGTCTATCCTAGATCCACTAAAATGTATTAGGAAAATGTCATGTACAATGTAATAATTGGTACATATGATTATCTCTTAAGGCTAGATACTGTGATACAAAAAGTTAGCTTTAAAACCAAACCACCTTATTACCCACATCATCTAACATTTTTTTAGTAAGTTCTACGTCATGGTTTAATCTTAGAATAATATATATGAGAGATCTCACTTACCCATAAACTAGAAATTAGGGGAAAACAAAATTAAGTAGCTATGCTATGATCTAAAGTCACAAAGGTGATATTTATGTCTCAAAATCATACAAATCATGGATGGCAAGTGTCTCCAAAATTGAGTGGGTTAACATTTAGAGAGAGAAAACTCTGTGAATGGTAAGAATAAACTAATAAAGTAGAGATATTATGTAAATCTTGCAAAAACCATAAGAAAATAGAGAACGTGTAATCATTGAAAAAAAAGAAGTGAGAAAGGACGAATATTGGTTGTGTGAAAATGACAGAAAATGAGGAAGAAAATGCTAAAATAGAGAGGAAAAACATGTTTTTGTTGATTTTACAAAATAACCCTTGTCAAGTTTTGAAATTATATTTTAACTCTAAAAATTTTGACAAAATATCAAGTATGCCCCTAACTATTTTCTCAAAGACCCTTCTACTTATTTGTTTAGAAAAACTTTACTAAATTTAAACCTAAAAAAAATTATACGCTTTCTCATCTTAAAACAAATAAAAAATACAAATTTGTACCTCAAAATACCTAGATTCCATTATTTTAAAAATAAAGAAATTCATCTGTTCCTGATAATATATTTGTTTACTTTTGAAGGATGAAATTAAGTTAAAGCGCAAATTTTAAAATCAGAATTCCTAGCATAATATTTTCAAAATTATCTCTTAGGACAAAAAAAATTCCTTCATACTTCTAGAAACATATTTGTTCACTTTCAAACCTTTAAAATACACTCTAAGCCACAATATACTTAAAAGAATTATGGTTGAAAGAAAATTAAAACCTATGTTTAAAAATTAAAGGTTTGAAAAATTTAAAACCTATACGCAAAATTTAAAACCTTTAAAATACACTCCAAACCTTTAAAATTTAAAATTTATTATAATCTTAATAAGGATGATTTTATTTGATATTAAAATAAAAATTGTAATTCTTAAAAAATTTTAAATTTTAAAAATAATTTTTAAACATAGGTTTTCTTAAAAAAAGTATTATAGAAAGAGATGGGAATTGATGATTTTTATGAAGGTGAGAATTTTTCTCAAGAGCGAAATGACAATTTTATCTTCTAATATTTTAATATTAAAATTCTTTATAAAAATAAATTTAATTGTTAATATTTTTTTAATAATTTTAAAATAAATGTAAACTTAATAAAGTATTACCAATAATTTATTTTATTATTTTTAAAAAAATTAAAAAAATATATATATAAAGATATTTTTGAAAAATATACATATATTTTCAAAACATTTAAGTATAAATAAATACATGAATAAATATTTTCAAAAAATATTATTTAAATATTTTCAACAATATTAAAAATTAACAAAACACACTTTATACATTTCCAATATAATCTTAAAGTACTTACTAAGCTTCCCTTAAACCATAGGGGTGTGCACAACCCGTGCAATATGAACTAACTTGATTGAAACCGATGAAAATATAACTCAACTTGTGAATAAAATTAGGTTTTCAAGTTTTATCAGGTTGCAAAAAATTCAAAAATCAAATTACACCAGTAGAGTCAAATTGGGATTCAAAAAAATCGTCCAACCCGACCCAACCAAAGGTATAAGAAAAATACTTCTCATTATTCTTTAATATGCCTAGATATGGCTTAAGTTTGAGCTTGTATTACTTTGACCTAGTTATCTGTTGGTACTGGTGGAATTTTTTGGCCTTATTTCTTGTTTATTTTTTAGTTTAACTTTTTCTTTATTCTTTTTGTTTTGGGATTTCTTAATAAGTTAGTTAGAGACATATCTTTTTTAGTTGGATTTTTTAAGTTTCAATTATTTATTAAATTCATTGAGTTAGGGTATTATGTATCTACTAATAGTTTTTATAGTAGTGCAGCTACTATAGGATATTTTAAATATTTTTAAATATCTTTTGTACTAAGCGGCAATTGAGGCCGACACTATCTATATTTTTTTAAGAACATTTTAAAATGCTAGGAATAGTTTGCACAAGTAGTTTTCAAACTGTCATGGGATGATTTAGCGGCACTTAAAATTGCCCCTAAATGACTTTAAAGTAAATAAGAGAAAAAATTCTACTCTTCTGCAAATGGTTGAATGAGTTATTTATAGAGTTTTAGCATGAGATTACTATTTACACGCAACTACTTTCAATAGTTAACTCTTGCTTAATTTTATTACGAAATAATGATGCTGTAAATTTTAATAGGTTTTTATAAGGAAATCTTAAATGTGGCATGATTTTATTTGCCATGTAATATTATTATTTATTAATATTTTAAATTGATATGGGGCTTAAATTTTTTTAAAAGCCTTTCTATAGTTGGTATCTTTAGAAATCAAACATTTTCTATTTTCTAATATTCAAACAACTGTCCTGTGACTCGTCAACATTGGTTATATGTGTAACGCCCCCAATTTATGTTACATAAAATAAACATTTTTTTTCTGTAATTAGATAAACTCCATAAAGATGCACAATTCAATTCTCTGTCACTTCTCTCATGTATACACAATATACAAACTAAGTCTATAAACATCAAAGTACAGCAGAAAGAGGGATCCTGCATGTAGCGTTTAGAGCACTCAAGAATACAAACACTGTATAATTCAAAGACTGTAAGTCTTGGAAGCAACGTAGAATCACCCACAGAATATGTCACCTAACTAGTCACCTATCTACAGGATCAGACTCTGTATTCTCATTTGAAAAATGTGAAAATATCGTGTAGTGAGTTTGGCAACTCAATAAGCAAATAATTCTTCCTATGACCTCTTAGGTTAGCATATGGATGTACTTATATTTTAAAATTTATTACATAGATAATACAGTTCAGAAGTACATTCATATGGGACCCGTATTTCAAATATTCTCAATTCAAAGGATATTTAGATATCCAAAACCATATGTAGCACGATATGATAATTAAACAAATATTGTTATGCTCAGCTGTATAAATTATAGTAAAATAATAAGCTTTTGAGATAAAGTTATAACTTTTAAAATGACTTGCCTCACTCAACCATCTGGTCAATGCAATGAAAACATAACTCATTTGCTATATGCATATTGACTAATCGACTACAGTCATAATAAGTGATCAGGGAATGTGAGTACATCACCCTCCTGCCCCCCCACATTACCACTGTCACCCGGTAAGAGCGGCCCTCCCCCGGCTCACTCAGGCTAATAGGGCGTCCAGTATTTGGTACCGTCACAAGCCATACAACCCGTCGATATTCATCCATAAATATAAATACATGTAAAATTCTCAAGCAACTCGCCATGAGCTTTACGCTTGCCATTCAATCTCATTTATAATATGACATGCATCATTTTGACAAGTATATAACTTTACGAATAAATGCATCGTGCACATAATATTCACTTTATCAAATAATGATAAATACATTTAGAATCACATATACATGCCCTTTCTCGAGGCAATCATATAGCTTTATAAATTAATATCATGTGCATAAATATTCATTTCACCATTTAATGATAAATACATGTGAAATCAGATATACCATGAGTTCAAAAATTCATTTCTCAAAACTATACTCTTCTTGAACTATAATCAAAATTGTAAGCAATTTAGATAATTTTAATGCATTTCAAAAATATATAAAAGTGTAAATATCTTATAAGCATAATTAAATACACATTTAAAGATCAAGAAGAGTATAGGATAAGTCATAAAAAGAATTATCTACTCACAGAGTAAGGGCTTCAGATTCGACAGCCCCAAAGTGCACTTTTCAAATCCACATTTGACTAAAAAGACTTCAAAAACATGTCCGGAGGGTCCAAAAATCAAGAAAATAACTCTGTGAACTTGGTCACTATTCACCGTTGAAAAAATATTATTCATCGCCGAAAAATACTATTCAACAAGAACAAAAAGTTGTCAGAGAGTTGAAAATTTTCATATCCTAAGGTTTATCTAACTCCTGAATCCATCTACGGTGTCAGATTGTTGGTGCGTACTGTCGCAGGTACATCCAAATTAATACCTTACCTCAAAACTAACATGTAGTAGTGGGAGAAAGTCGATCCTATAGAGACTGGAATTACCTTATGTGATTAAAAAGGGGGGAATTGATAATCGCAAATTAAGTAAAGTAAACAATAATGAAAATAAATAAGAGAAAGTGATTAATGATAAAGACGTTGGTTTCGGTTGGTATCCACCGTCAAGGGATTACATTGATCATCGACAACATAATCAATCTGTAAATGAATATCTATCATTGGGGGTTTAACCTTGTTTCCCCTTAAGCCTAGCAAATTAATGACAATCGCACTAATAAAACCCTAATTAACAAGCCATCTTTTAGCACATCGGTAAAATATAACTTGTTAACCGCATGAAGAACTAGAGAAACTGACAGAACTAAACAAATATAAACACATCGGCTATATCTAATTTAGTTAATCATTCATCATAGGTTCAATGATTTATAATCCAAAACCCTCAAACCTATTTGCCTCACGAATCGCAGAATTGATGACTTTGTTCAAAACACAATTCAATGGTAGATTAAAATAGACAAAATACTAGTAGGCCTCCTAACAATCATATGAATAATCATTAAGAATAAGAACAGATGAACAATCAATATTCAAATCAAATTGAAATAATAACATCAAATCCACATCTCACAATGTATAAAAATCCCTTGAGGTTTCAACTCACCTCAACCAACTAAAAAGAACTACCCACGTAGGGCCATAAGAAACTCTAAAGAAGAATTGAAGAATGTAGATGAAGAATTGGATCCCTTCTCTGGTTGCTTTCCAACTTTTTTATAGACTCCCCTCTCTTAATCGAATTCAGAAAGTATTTAGGTCAAATCCCCTTCCATTCGCCTTGAATTTGAGCGAAAAATGACCTAAAATCGCGAAATCAGCAAGCCCTGTACAACGCTAGCGAGAGCGCCGCGGTGCTACAGAGATCCTGCCACGGGGCACCGCGGTGCCCTTAGTCAGCGTTGTGGCGAGCTGTGTCGAGAGTGCTCAGGCGCCGCAGCGCCCTGGGTTGAGCGCCGCGGCGCTCCGAATTTTCCTTAACGTGGTACCGCGGTGCTCCCTTGTGAGTGCCGCGGCGCCCAGAATCTTCTAGATTTTGCTGAAGTGCCGAACATGAAAGTTGTAGCTCTATCTCTCTTCCTTCCATAGCTGCTGAAATCACCTTAATCGGAGTTCAAATGAGTGAGATATGCCTCAATTAGTGACACAATATCAGAAATCAACATTTTTCTATGATTTTCTCTCTATTTTCCTCTTCATTTCTTCTTTATTATTCCTAAAATACAAAACACAACACTCAATCAATTCATATCTATTTTCTACTAAAATTAAATAAAAAGCAACTTAAAACATGTCAAAAACATGCTTATTTTATAGCATGTCAAATACCCCCACACTTACTCTTTTGCTTGTCCTCAAGCAAACATTGATTCATGTAAACAGAATTCAATATATGAAATGAGTGAATGGCTTACCAATATGCTGCCTCATAGTGAAAATTGTATGCTCTTGAAGAAATTTCAAAAAATTTCATGACCATGTGCAACATTTAATTCAAATGCAATTTATAATTTTATTCCCTAAAATCCATAGTGTGTGTGTGTCTTTGAATAATTTAATTTACTTTTACCAAAATGAGTTTATATATCTCAAGAATTATAGCATGGCTCTCTGTTTAATATTTCCATAGACTTATTTTTCATGCTACTCTCCACTAATGTAGGCTAAAACTACTTATTAGGATCAAAAGGACTAAACTCAGCTTGTAATGTGGCTAGGCTATGGGGTGAGATAAAAGATATAATTTAAAGCTTAATCTCCCAACATCACATGATTAACTCTGATCTATTTCAGCTAATTCTCAAGATTGGGGAATTTTTCCCCCACACTTATTTCCTTGCTTTTCTGCATTCTACTTTTCTTTGATTCTCTATTTCTTCTTTTTCAATCACTTGATAGACTTTCATTAGTCTTTTGAGAATATATATATATATTCTTTCTTTCTTTCTTTTGTCCTTGCTCCACCCTTCCGCCCTTTCATTAATGTAGATCTATAAAACAAGAATTCAGAAATTAATCATGGAGTGAGTGAATCAGGTAGAAAAAATAAAGGTATCAATCACAAAATTTGGTCTTGGCTATTTTGTGGGTATAGAATAAAATGTTAATTAAGCTCAAAATAGAGGTTCTAAGGATATTTACTTGTTTAGGTTAAGCTTGAAAGGCTCAATCTCATAAAAAAAATGCCTAAATCATCTCTTAATTGTTAGAATTAGCCTAGGATTTCGCCTCAAGTAGCATTTAAATAAGTTCTAGAAATTTAAATGAGATCATAAAATATTGTTGAGTTATATAATCTTTTTCTAAGTAAAAGACAAATTAAATATCCAAAATTACTGTGCAAAAGAATTTCAGGATTTTTAGAAAATAGGTAATCATAAATTGAAAAGAAATTAAAATTACACATAATTATGACTTTCCTACGTCTCCCAAGAGCTATAAGCAATTTAAACAGTTATATCATTGGCTATTGGTTCAACTATCACAAACTCAAAAATTGAAATTTTGTTCACATGCTCACCTCATGACAGGATTAAAAGTGCACATATCATAAAATTATAGTTATGCATCAAAGTAGGAAAGTGCACAAGAATATAAAAGAGAATATAATAGGGACAAGTAATAACATAAGGAGGGGTTCAGTGAAACTTCCCTGATTAGTGATCACCATCCATCTCATCATGCTCAGTTGCAGGCCTAAAGGGTGGTTCAGGAGGTGCAGGGAAAGCAATTGGAAGGTTCAAGGCATGAGCTAACTGGCTAAAACATGCATGATGATGCTGTGCAATAGAGTGCTGGTAGAGGACCAGATCGTTCATTGAGCGTGAATGGTGGCTGGAGATTGGAAGAGCAATTATGCCTTTGAACCCTAGAAAATTGGCTTGGAATCCAGCTCAATTGCTGAAAAGAGGTGTACAATCCTGCAAAAGAAGATGCACAATCATGTAATGTAAGCAAGATAATGTAATGGGAGGTGGGTATGGTTGATTCAAGGAAAGAAAGTGGAGTGGGAGGTGAAATGGATGCAAAAACGGAAGGGAAAACGAGGGGGTTCGAGATGCTCTTATAAAGAGCGCCGCGGCGCTCTCTGCTGCAACGCGGAGCGCCGCGGCACTCACCCATTCTGGGTAAGTAGCGCCACGGCTCTATTCTAGCGCGCCGCGGCGCATGTGTGCGTCTGCAGTTCTGAAATTTTTTTTTTGAAATAAAGAAAAATTAAACTACGAAAATAAGAAGAAGAAGAATGGTTGTTGGGTTGCCTCCCAACCAACGCCTTTGTTTTACGTCGTTGGCCCGACTCAACTCCCTATCTTTGTTCATGAAGGCTCTTTGATGTTCACTTTAAATTTTTGGGACTGATTCAATCCTTGAAATTCAACTGCATAACCAGAAGCCACATTAGTAATAACAAGTGGTCCTAACCAAGGGAGAGATTTCTTACCTTTAAGGGATCTAAGCCCTTTAATTTCTAGAACTTGATGCAACTCTACAGTCGGGTCTATGCCTTTAAGGTTTGCAATTGTTTTTATAATGACATTTCTTTTTTTCTGAAGAATATGCATCAATTCCTCTTCTTTTTTAACACCCAAATTCTTGGCAACTAAAATAGGTGATGCACCTTCTACTTCCAAGTATTTCAACTGATTGGGAAGAGGTGACAAATTAGACCCAGGATCCTGCAAAATAGAAGGTGCAAGAGTAGTATCAGAATTTGATAATTCCTTATAAGCAACCTTACCTTTTTGTGGCCCTTCTGAAAAATCATTGAGTACAGTCAGTTTCTCCTTTGTTCCTTCATCTAAGTCTATCTCACCATCATCTGCTGCTATAGATTTGTTCACGCTTTCCTCCATTTTATCCTTTTCATCTAATTTAAACACATCGTATGCCAACGAATCAAGTATATCAATGGAATAAACAGAGGAGTATCATCACCTGGGTGTTTCATGGCTTCATACATATTGAATTTTTTTTCTTCACCATCAAATTCCATAGTGAATGTCCCATTGTGAACATTTGTCTTGGTTTTGGAGGGTTTCAAGAATGGTCCCCCTAATAATATTGGAGAAGTAAAATCCCCATTGTCCATATCAAGCACATAAAAATCTGTAGGGAACACCAAATCATCTACCTGTACTAAGACATCCTCAATTATTCCCTTAGGATATGCAGTGGACCTATCTGCTAGTTGAATTATCAAATTTACAGATTTCAATGGTCCCAAATTCAAAGATGTATATACAGAATATGGCATAACATTGATGGAAGCTCCTAAATCTAACATAGCCTTTTCAATGCGAGTTCCCCCAATTTTGCATGGAATAGTAAACATACCTGGATCCTTGCATTTAGTAGGGAGTTTTGTCTGTATCATAGCAGATACATTCAGAATCATATGAATCTTTTCAAAATCCTTTAATTTTTGCCCTTCTTTTTGAGTTCATAGTTCTTTCAAGAACTTTGCATATCTTGGCACCTGTTTAATGTTATCTAGAAGGGGGAGATTAACTTCACATTTTCTAAAGATGTCATACAATTCATAAGTTTTCTCATTTAGCCTATTCTCTTTAAGGGCTTCTGAAAAAGGAGGCATTACTTCATAATTTGGATTAGAAGGAGACTTACCTGTAGGTGCTTTATTCTCCTTAATTGATTTTTCAATTTTCTTAGGAGAAGAGACGGATAGTGGGCCTTCAATTTCCTTACCACTAATTGAAATAATTGTACTGACATTTTCTCTAGGATTCACCACAGTTTGAGAAGGTAACTTACCTGAGTTCTGAGCATCCAATCGACTCACTGTAGTTGCTAACTGACCTATTTGAGTTGTCAGATTCTGAATGCTAGCTCTTGTCTCTTGCTAAAATTGATGAGAGTTATGTATAAGAGTTTTCACAATGTCTTCCAACGGATTACTTACCTGTTGATCCTGGGGTGCATTCTGTCTAGAATAATAGGCTTGCTGATTTTATTAAAAATTTTGTCCTGCAGGCTTATTTTGTGCATTCCCATATCTGAAATTGGGATGATCCTTCCATCCAGGATTGTATGTATTGGCATATGGATCATATCTTTTTGGTTGGCCAAGAAAACCTTCTACAGCATTCGCTTGTTCTGTGGATTCCTCTTGAAGTGTAGGACACATGTCAGTTGGGTGCCCTGTGGCTGAGCATATTCCACATACTTTAACTTGCTGTAGTGTACCAATAGCCATTTGGCGCACAAGAGAAGTAAGTTCAGATATTTGATTCTGAGGAGAAGTAGTACTTACCTCCTGGGCATGCCTAATAGGAGGATCATGTCTAACACCAAATTGTTGTGAATTGGCAGCCATATTTGATATCAGGATTCTGGCTGACTCAGGAGTTTTATCTACTAGTGCTCCTCCACTAGCTGCATCTATCAAGCTCCTATCTCCCTGCAAAAGACCTTCATAAAAATATTGGATTAGTAGCTGCTCACTAATCTGATGATGTGGGCAGCTTGCACAAAGTTTCTTAAACCTCTCCCAATATTCATAAAGCGTTTCACCATGCAATTGCCTAATGCCGCATATTTCTTTCCTAATAGTAGCGACCCTAGATGCAGGAAAATAACGTTCTAAAAACATTCTCTTCATCTCATTCCAGGTAGTGATAGTACCAGAAGGCAAATAATACAACCAATCTTTGGCTGAATCTTTTAAGGAAAAAGGAAAAGTCCTGAGTTTTATTTGTTCCTCAATTACTCCAGGGGGCTTCATATTGGTACATACTACATGGAACTCCTTCAGATGTTTATGCGGGTCTTCACCTGCAAGACCATGAAAACTTGGTAAGAGATGAATTAATCCATATTTCAATTCAAAATTAACATTATCATCAAGATTAGGAAAAGTAATGCATAAGGGTTGCTGATGCAAATCAGGAGCTGTAAGCTCCTTCATAGTGGGGTGTCTAGCCATGATCACTTCCTCCTTATCCCGATCAATGTCTTCTTGAATTCCTCTTCTGTGCCTGTATACAAATTTTTCAATATCTGAATTGAACTGTAAATCTCAAGAATTAGAAGAACGAGTTACAGGCATAAATAAAAAAAATCACAAAAAGTAATGATGTAGTCCCTGGCAACGGTGCCAAAATTTGGTGCGTACTATTGCAGGTACACCCAAATTAATACCTTACCTCAAAACTAACCTGTAGTATTGGGAGTAAGGGTCGATCCCACAGAGACTGGAATTACCTTATGTGATTAAAAAGGGGAGAATTGATAATCGCAAATTAAGTAAAGTAAAGAATATTGAAAATAAATAAGAGAAAGTGATTAATGATAAAGACGTTGGTTTCAGTTGGTATCTGGTGTGCACTGTCGCAGGCACGCCCAAATTAAAACCTTACCTCAACACTAACCTGTAGTAGTGGGAGTAAGGGTCGATCCCACAGAGACTGTAATTACCTTATGTGATTCAGAAAGGGGGGAATTGAGAGTCGCAATTAGAATTAAGTAAACAATAGCAAAAATAATTGAGAGAAAGTGATTAATGAGAAAAGCGTTGGTTTTGGTCGATATTCACCATCAAGGGATTGCATTGATCATTGAAAAAATTATCAATCTTAAACCAAATATCTATCATTGGGATTCTATCCCAGTTCCTCCTTAAGCCTAGTAAATTAATGACAATCGCACTAATTATACTCTAATTAACGAGCAATCCTTTAGCACATCGGTAAAGCATAACTTATTAACCGCATGAAGAACAAGAGAAACTAATAGAGCTAAACGAATACAAGCACATCGGTTATATTCAATTTAGTTGATATTCATCATAGGGTTAACGATTTATAATCCAAAATCCTTAATCCTATTTGCTTCACGAATCAAGTAATAAAAGCTTTGTTCAAAACCTAATTCAGCAGCTACACATACAATATACTAGTAGGCCTCCTAGCAATCACATGCATAATATTAAGAAAACAAGAACAGATGAATAAACAATACCCGGTTAAGATTGAATGCAATGAAATCAAATCCGTATCTCACAATGACATCAAATCCCTTGAGGTTTCAATCTCCCTCAACCAACTAAAGAAAATTAGCCGCGCAGGGCCATAGAAAACTAAACAAGAAGTAAAGAAAAGAGTTGAGAACTTGAATGAATTCTTTGCTGAATGAATAGATACCCTCTCTGCTTACTTTCCTCCCTTTTTATCCATTCAACCCTCCTAGTCGAAGTAGGAAAGTTTTTAGGTCAGATCTCCATCAATTGGGCTTCAAATCAGGCGAAAAAAACCTAAAATCGCGACTTCTGGAGCGGCGGCGCCGCGGCGCATAAGTTCAGCGTCACGGCGCACCCATGCAGCGCCGCGTCACTCGTGGTTCTGGGGCAAGGGCGCCGCGGCGCCAATAACCAGCGCCGCGGCGCTACGAGACATCCATGATGGGCCGCCGCGGCGCTGTATTGTGATCGCCACGGCGCCTAGAAAACGCCGGATTTTGCCAAAGTGCCGAACACAAAAGTTGTAGCTCTATGTTTCTTCTTTCCATAGCCGCTGGAATCAGCTCAATCGGAGCTCAAATGACTGAGATATGCTTCCATTAGTGACGAAAGGTCAGAAATCAGCATTTTTCATGAATTTCTTATCTTTTTCTTCCATTTTCTTCTTCCTTTGTTCCTACAACACAAAACACAAAACTAAGCTAATTCCTAATTATATTTTACTTAAATCAAACAAAAGGTAAGCATAAAGGTATTAAAATCATGCTTAATTAAGATCACATCAAATACCCCCACACTCAACCTTTTGCTTGTCCTCAAGCAAAATAATCCCTAAAGATAAAAACAAAAATCAATATATGTAGTAAGTGTTAGGCTTACCAAACTTTCTGCCTCATATCATAAAAATATGTTCGAGAAAAATTTCAAAAGATCATAATCATACACAAAATTAACCCAAATGTAATTCATTATTTTATCCTCTTGAATCCCAAGTGTGTGTGTGTTTTGAGCCATTAAATTTCCTTTTACCCAGATGAGTTTATATATCCCAAAATTTTGGTTGTAGATCTCTAAGTAGTTTAGGATTTCCATATGCTTATTCTTCATGCCACTCTCCACTAATGTAGGCCAAAACTACTTCTAGGATCAATAGGACTTTAATTAGCTTGTAATGTGGCCAGGATATAAGGTGGGATAAAGGATACAAATGTAGGCTCAATCACCCAACACCACATGACTAAAAATGATCTATTGAGCTTTTTCAAGTTTGGAGGACTTTCCCCCACATTCATTTTCTTACTTCAATTGAGTTTGATCCATCATTTTCCTTGATTCTCAAAATGTATTTTTTTTTCACAACCTATGCTTTTATTCTCTTTGAAATTTTCTTTTCTTCCTTTTTCATAATTCTCTCTTTTTTTTTCTTTGCATAATTCTTTTCTTTTCCTTGCTCCACCCTTCCACCCTTTTGTCAATTTAAGCTCTACAAAACAAGTATTCAGAAAAATAATCATGGAGTGAGTGAATAGGATCAAAAATAAGGATATTCATACAAAATTTGGCTTTCGGCTCATTTGTGATTTTTAGAAGAAAAAGTTCATTAAGCTCAAAATAGAGGAACTAAGGATACTTCATTGTTTAGGTTAGGCTAGAAAGGCTCAATCTATCCAATAATGCCTAAATCATCTCCTAAATAATAGTATTAACCTAGGATTTCGCCTCAAGCAGCATTCAAATAAGTTCTAGAATCCTGTTGAGATCATTACATATTTTTGAATTATATAAACCTTTTCTAAGTAAAAGATAAATCGAATGCCCAAATTTATTGTGCAAAATATTTCAGGATTCTAAAGTCAAAAGTAATAAATTGTAAAAGGGATAAAATTGCATACAACCATGAAGTTTCTACATTTTTCAAGAGCTAAAAAAAAAAAATTGGATAGTCATATCATTGGCTGTTGGTTGTGCCTAACCTCCTAAAACATAAATTGAATACTCACACAATCACTCAACTTGCTAAAAGCAATAAAAGTGCATAAATAGTGAAAAATAGAAAATTGATGCTCATAATAAGGTCACAATGATTCAGACAAATAAACTTCCACCCCCACACTCAAACTTTACATTGTCCTCAATGTAAAAGAAAGATAAGAATTAAGGAAAGATATAGAAAAAAAAATATATGAGTTAAGTGAACTTCCCTGAATTTGTTTGGAGTGGAATGCGCATGTTGCATTACTGGACCATGAATATCTCTGATTCCCACTTTTATTTTTCTTTTTATGTTGGGTTGCCTCCCAATAAGCGCCTTTGTTTAACGTCGTTGGCTCGACTCAAGGCTCCTTATGTCATTCAAGGAGGATCCTTGATGTCAACTTTGAAGTGACTTGCCTTTGAATGTACAGAATTCTGAGGTTCAGCTGCATTATGAAGAGGGAAGTTAGCATTAGTCAAAGATTTAATTAAATGAGAACTCAACTTACCTGGAAATAACCGATGTCTTGAGTAGCTTTTGGCATCTAATTTAATTTCATCCTTTTGAGATTCTACCAAAGCATGCGGTAACTTTCCTCTATCTTTGAGTAGGGCATATTTATCTGAAGTTATAACTGCGGGTGGTTCTCCATTGTATATGCCCTTTAAATGGCTAGGGAGGTTCTTTAAGCCTAGGTCAGAATACTGCAAAATAGAAGGTACAGGCATCTTATTAGAAATTGATAACAACATAGAAAAATCCTTACCTGTTTGCTGCACTTCTGGTGCTTCCTCTCCTATTATAACATTCTCGTCAAATTTGACATTTAGGGTACATTCCATAACCTCTTTCCTAGTAGGCTTACTAGTGTCAACTTCCAAGTCATCTTTTTCATTTAGTGCAGAATTTTCTTCCTTTTGCATTAACGATGCTGGGGCTAGACTTTCAATTTCTGAATTTTGAGACTCTAGCCTGCTGACTGTTGTTGCTAATTGCCCAATTTGATTTGTTAAGCTTTCAATGCTGGCCCTTACCTCTTGTTGAAATTGATGAGTATTTTGTGTAAGAGATTCAACAATATCTTCTAAAGAACTACTTACCTGAAAATCCTGATATGCAGCCTGTCTAGGATAATAGGCCTGTTGGGTATGCTGAAAATTTGCAAAATTTTGTTCTATAGGACTATTTTGTGCATTCCCATACCTTAAGTTAAGATGATCCTTCCATCCAGGATTGTACATGTTTGAATAGGAATCATACCTCACTTGTTGTGGTTCAAGGAAACTATTAACCATATTTACCTGCTCAAATGACTCATCATAGAAAGTTGGGTACCCAAAAGGAGGATGCCCTATGGCTGAATAATTTCCATAGCACTTCTCTCTTTGCATATTTTCTACACGTTGACGAACAAGAGAAGTTAAATTTGCAAGTTGCTCTTCAAGGGAAGAACTACATACCTCACCAGCATATCTTAATGGAGAGCCCAGCCTAGTGCCAAATTGTTGAAAATTGGCTGCCATATTCAAAGTTATGAACAAAAAGAAAAGAAAGAAAAAAAATCACAAAAGGTAAATTAACACAGTCCCCGGCAGCGGCGCCAAAATTTGGTGCGCACTGTCGCAGGCACGCCCAAATTAAAACCTTACCTCAACACTAACCTGTAGTAGTGGGAGTAAGGGTCGATCCCACAGAGACTGTAATTACCTTATGTGATTCAGAAAGGGGGGAATTGAGAGTCGCAATTAAAATTAAGTAAACAATAGCAAATATAATTGAGAGAAAGTGATTAATGAGAAAAGCGTTGGTTTCGGTCGATATTCACCATCAAGGGATTGCATTGATCATTGAAAAAATTATCAATCTTAAACCAAATATCTATCATTGGGATTCTATCCCAGTTCCTCCTTAAGCCTAGTAAATTAATGACAATCGCACTAATTATACTCTAATTAACGAGCAATCCTTTAGCACATCGGTAAAGCATAACTTATTAACCGCATGAAGAACAAGAGAAACTAATAGAGCTAAACGAATACAAGCACATCGGTTATATTCAATTTAGTTGATATTCATCATAGGGTTAACGATTTATAATCCAAAATCCTTAATCCTATTTGCTTCACGAATCAAGTAATAAAAGCTTTGTTCAAAACCTAATTCAGCAGCTACACATACAATATACTAGTAGGCCTCCTAGCAATCACATGCATAATATTAAGAAAACAAGAACAGATGAATAAACAATACCCGGTTAAGATTGAATGCAATGAAATCAAATCCGTATCTCACAATGACATCAAATCCCTTGAGGTTTCAATCTCCCTCAACCAACTAAAGAAAATTAGCCGCGCAGGGCCATAGAAAACTAAACAAGAAGTAAAGAAAAGAGTTGAGAACTTGAATGAATTCTTTGCTGAATGAATAGATACCCTCTTTGCTTACTTTCCTCCCTTTTTATCCATTCAACCCTCCTAGTCGAAGTAGGAAAGTTTTTAGGTCAGATCTCCATCAATTGGGCTTCAAATCAGGCGAAAAAAAACCTAAAATTGCGACTTCCGGAGCGGCGGCGCCGCGGCGCATAAGTTCAGCGTCGCGGCACTGCGAAACTTCATCCACGGGGTGCTGCGGCGCACCCATGCAGCGCCGCGGCGCTCGTGGTTCTGGGGCAAGGGCGCCGCGGCGCCAATAACCAGCGCCGCGGTGCTACGAGACATCCATGACGGGCCGCCGCGGCGCTGTATTGTGAGCGCCGCGGCGCCTAGAAAACGCCGGATTTTGCCAAAGTGCCGAACACAAAAGTTGTAGCTCTATGTTTCTTCTTTCCATAACCGCTGGAATCAGCTTAATCGGAGCTCAAATGAGTGAGATATGCTTCCATTAGTGACGAAAGGTCAGAAATCAGCATTTTTCATGAATTTCTTATCTTTTTCTTCCATTTTCTTCTTCCTTTGTTCCTACAACACAAAACACAAAACTAAATAATTCCTAATTATATTTTACTTAAATCAAACAAAAGGTAAGCATAAAGGTATTAAAATCATGCTTAATTAAGATCACATCAGTATCCACCGTCAAGGGATTACATTGATCATCGACAACATAATCAATCTGTAAATGAATATCTATCATTAGGGGTTTAACCCTGTTTCCCCTTAAGCCTAGCAAATTAATGACAATCGCACTAATAAAACCCTAATTAACAAGCCATCTTTTAGCACATCGGTAAAATATAACTTGTTAACCGCATGAAGAACTAGAGAAACTGACAGAACTAAACAAATATAAACACATCGGCTATATCTAATTTAGTTAATCATTCATCATAGGTTCAATGATTTATAATCCAAAACCCTCAAACCTATTTGTCTCACGAATCGCAAAATTGAAGACTTTGTTCAAAACACAATTCAGCGGTAGATTAAAATAGACAAAATACTAGTAGGCCTCCTAGCAATCATATGAATAATCATTAAGAATAAGAACAGATGAACAATCAATATTCAAATCAAATTGAAATAATAACATCAAATCCACATCTCACAATGTATAAAAATCCCTTGAGGTTTCAACTCACCTCAACCAACTAAAAAGAACTACCCACGCAGGGCCATAAGAAACTCTAAAGAAGAATTAAAGAATGTAGATGAAGAATTGGATCCCTTCTTTGGTTGCTTTCCTCCTTTTTTATAGGCTCCCCTCTCCTAATCGAAGTCAGAAAGTATTTAGGTCAAATCCCCTTCCATTCGCCTTCAATTTGAGTGAAAATGACCTAAAATCGCGAAATCAGCAAGCCCTGTACGGCGCTAGGGCGCTGTGGTGCTACGGAGATCCTGCCACGGGGCGCTGCGGGAGGCTGTGTCGAGAGTGCTCAAGCGCCGCGGCGCCCTGGGTTGAGCGTCGTGGCCCTCCGGATTTTCCTTAATGTGGCGCCACGGCGCTCCCTTGTGAGCATCGTGACGCCTCGAATCTTCTGAATTTTGCCAAAGTGCTAAACATGAAAGTTGTAGCGCTATGTCTCGTTTTTCCATAGCTGCTAAAATCACCTTAATCGGAGTCCAAATGAGTGAGATATGCCTCTATTAGTGACACAAGGTCAGAAATCATCATTTTTCTATGATTTTCTCTCTATTTTCCTCTTCATTTCTTCTTTATTATTCCTAAAACACAAAACACAACACTTAATCAATTCATATCTATTTTCTACTAAAATTAAATAAAAAGAAACTTAAAACATGTCAAAAACATGCTTATTTTATAGCATGTCAATTGCCAATTTGAGGTCTCTAAGTAAGAGTTTCAGAGTTTACCTTTTTTTGAGATTTTTTACTTTTGATCTACAGCGATTCTACATCTGATTTGAGAAATTATTCGGTTAAAATCATAGTATTCACTGTCTTAAATCCATTGGTATTATTAGTTTTGAGATCGGATGCATGTAGATACTCCAGATATAGAGAAAAAATATAAAGGTACAATTCACACTATTTACTATTCATTCTACAACTTTAGTTTATACTCCCGTCGTCCCCCTCCCCCTTTTCTTTATTCTTTATATAATAATAATTATTATTATTATTATTTAATAATTGTATATTGAAATTTTATTTTATATATATTCATATAAATACCGTTTTTCATCCTAAAATATCTCAAAAATTTCTAAAAATTTACATTCTCATAAAACATTATTTGAACTCTTAAAACATGATTTTTCTTGATAAAAATCTTAATAAAACAAATCAAAAAATAAAAATCTTTATACATAATAAAAGAAATAATATTTCTAAAAATACAAAAAAAATTTATTAAAGGCCAATATAATTATTTCAAGCAAAACGATAATTACTTTAATTAAAAATATACTTGTTTTTAGCATAACGTAATCATTTTTAAACAAATAAAAATATATTTGTTTATAGCAAAACGTTATTATTTAAAAATAAAAATTACGGGATGTTACAATATGTGGCTTAAATATGATTAGCCATAATATATCATTTTGTATCTGTGACAAATTTTGATTAGTAGATATAGTTATTTAACATAACATTTGGTTATATTTTGATTGGACATAATATATCATTTTGTATATGTGGCAAAATTTTAATTGGACATAATATGTCATTTTATATATCTGGGAAGATTTGATTGGCTATTATAGGTTTATCTTAATATCTTGTGAACCCATTAATGACGTGCACTTGAAAATTTGAAATTGGTCATTAAATATTCATATAGGCTTTGTTTTTGGCAAATGAAAATTGATTATTGACTTAAAATTTGTGAGGTGGCAAATGTTAATTGGTTAAAATTTAATTGCCTACAACCCCTTCGTTGTAATTTTTTCATATCAAACTCGATATAAAGTTCATCAATAATTAATACAAAAATTATAAAAATGACTGATTATAGGATTAATTCCTCAATAAGCTAGTTCTTTCTTCTTGTCACACTTACTATAACTGAGACAATCACGTCACACAAGAAAAAGAAAAATAAGCCCCAGTTAACTTCTTTGCTTGAATGAAAACATACAAGTCTTTTGTATGTATTGTATAAATTTACATTAGCTAGGATTATAAGTAAAAGTTAAACTACAATCTGTTAGGTATCATTACATATATATAATAAACTTACCAATATCTTCTTGAACACAATGGTGTTGCGAGTGCATAAACATATGGAGCTCCAACTTGAACAATGTGATCTAGGTTTGCAGCTGGAGGAGCTTGAATGTTTACATAAATAACATGCTGATCTTGCACTAATTAGGGGGATAGCTTTGAGGAAGGTCTGTATTTATGGCGTAGCCTATAGCAAACCAACAAAATTGTGAAAATAAATAATTAACTGGAAATGATTTTTGAATTAAACACCATTATAAATAGGAATTAGTAGTGCTAGGGAAGGGTGGGAGGCCTTCCCTTTGGTGTTTATCCCTACTCCTTTAATGGGATATTAATTTCTTTCATATTTGTCTCTGGAAGGGATATGAACTATAACGCCCCTAATTTATGGGTACGTGAAACAAACATTTTTTTTTCACAATCAGATATTTACCATAACATGCATAACACTATTCTTTGTCATTGAAATAGATATATATAGGTTCTCTCATGTATACACATTATATAGACCAAGTTATAAATGTCAAAGTAACAACGGAAGTAGGGATCCTATCTGTGGCATTCAGAGCACACTCTAGAATACAAACACAATAAAATTCAAAAACTGTGAGCCTTGGAAGCAATGTAGACTCTCCCAAAGAATATGTCACATAATTGATCAACTATATGCAGGATCAAACTCTGAATTCTTATCTGAAAAATGTGAAAATATCGTGTAGTGATTTTGACAACACAGTGAGCATATAATTCCTCCTATGACCTCTTAGGTCAGAATATAGATGTACTTATGTTTTAAAATTTGTCACGTATAAAATACAGTTTAGCAGTACATTCATATGGAATCCATATTTCAAATCAAAGGATATTCAGATATCCAAAACCATATTTAGCACGGTATGATCATTAAACAAATGTTGTTATTCATTAAAATATTTCACATGAAAACATTGGGAGGATCCCATATTAGAACCATCAAATATTCCTAAGTACACAGCAAGGGATGATGTTATGATCAGCAATATAAGCTACAATAAAATATTAATTTTTTGAGATAAATTCAAAACTTTTGTTGATGCATAATTAACATATTATATATGCACTAAAATTCACTCTTTTTACATAATGTTCAAGCATGTTACAGCTCTCAATACACTCAATTCACTCATTTGTTATACGCATAGTGACTGATCAACTACAGTCACAATAAGTGATCAGAAAATGTGAGTTCATCACCCATCTACCTCTTTACATTACCCGTGTCATCCAGTTGGAGGGGCCCTTCCTTGGCTTACTCAGGCTAATAGGGCATCCCCTACTCGGTACCGTCACAAGCCATACAACCCGTCGATATTTATCCATACATATAAATATATATATATATATATATATATATATATATATATATATTTATATTTATATATATATATATATATTTATATTTATATATAAATACATATTCATCAAATGCAATGTATAATTATCAAGCAACTCGCCATGAACTTTACCCTTGCCATTCAATAATAATTAGCAACTTTATAGCTTTACAAATCAAAGTCTCGTGCACATAATATTTACTTTATCAAATGATGATAAATACATTTAACACCACATATCCAATGAGTTTCAAAATTTATTAATAAAACCATACTCTTCTTAAACTATGTGCTAGTTTGTATGTAAAACAGATATTTTAACACATTTCAAAAACTTATGATAGTATAAATAATTTATAAATAGAACTAATTATACATTTTAAGTTCAAGAAGAGCATGGAGAAAGTCATTGAAAGAATTATCTACTCGTAGGGTTAGGGCTTCAGGTTGGACAGCCACAAATATATTTTTCCAAGGCAAATATGATTAAATAGACTTCAAAAACGAGTCCAAAAGGTCCAAAAACCTAGAAAATGACTTTAAAATTGCAAAATTTGGCCTTCGCGAGCTTGGTCAACACTGGTCAACTGAGGGGGACTATTCACGATTGGAAATACCATTCACCGCAAGGAATACTATTCATGCCGGCCAAATCACTATTCACATTGGTCGGAGTTACTGTTCATGACACTAAAAATTGTCAGATGATTGTGAAACTTCATATCCTATAGTTTATCTATCTCCTGAATCAATCTACAGTGTCAAATTTTGAATTTGAGGTCTCTAAATAGGAGTTTCAGAGTTTACCTTTTTCTAAAAGTTTTTACTTTTGATCTACAACTATTCTTCGACCGATTTGAAAAATTGTTCAGCCAATATTGTATTACTCTTTGTCCTGAATCCAGTGGTACCCTTACTTTTGAGATCGGATGCTCGAAAGTACTCCAGATCTAGAGAGAGAAACTTATTATTCATACTATTCATTCATCCCGAAAATCTTTCCCTCTTTTTTTTAATAAATGATGGAGGAATAATTAGCAATTTGCTAATTGTTAGAGGAAGTCTTTTGCAAATTTCATTATTTACATTTTGACCCCTAAAATTTTAGAAAATTACAATTTGACCCCAAAAATATTAACAAGTTTTTATTTTCATCCTTAAAACCTTTCCATTACATCCCTACTCTTTTATTTTTTTTAATAATCCATACATAAATGAGAATTACTAAATTTTAGGGATGTTACATTCTTCCCCCTTATGAAATTCAGTTCCCGAATTTTGAACCATCTTATCACAAGTAAGAAATGAAATCAAAACATAAATTATAGTTAGTATCCTCACTACTCAAACTACTGAGAATATCTTTTTTGTATATCATCTTTACTTCCTAAGAAGTCTCTTCACTTCCTAAGAAGTCTCTTCACTTGAGTGGTTTTGCCATATAACTTTAACCATAGAAATTTTCTTCAACCATAAGTTCTTCACTTATCAATCAACAATATACATTAGATTTTTCCCCCATAATTAAACAAAATTCTTGTCCAATTGAATTTCTTGGAATTAAATAATATAAGAATAATCTAATAGGTACTTCCTTAGCATTGATGCAAGAAAGACTGTACCAACATCACTTAATCCTAATGGCAAAACTAGGCAATATATACTATGTATACTTTGTCCAAGACTTCAAAAGAGCCTATATACTAGAGCTTAACTTTTTCCTTCTTTCTAAACCTAATTACCACTTTCATGGGTGAGTCCTTCAAGAATATTTGGTCACCAGCTGAATTTTTTTTAGTGCTCAACATTCCTAGTCTTTATAGACTTTTGGCCTATATTGAGTTTTTTGAATTCTTTTTCTAATCAATTTCACTTTATCAACAACATCTTACAATAAGTTTGAATCCATTTAGTCATTTAACAGAAAGTTTGTAATATCTCTTATATAAGGTTTTAAGTCATCCAATATCATTTTATTATAGGCAAATTCTACTAAGGAATCTCCCACCAAACTTGAAGACATATGCTTAAAGCATGCTCTTTAAACTAGCATCATCAATTTAGGTTAGTCATATTCTATCTATTGTATGTTATTCCAACTTAGATTCTAAAAACTTAACTTTACTCAACTCAATCACCTATTAGAAGACCTACGATATTTCATATAAAATCTCAAATAGTTTTATTTGTATATTAGCCTGATATCTACTAATATGGGTAAGTTCAACTAAAGACAAATAATTTCTCCCAAATTTCACCAAAAGTATATAAAGATACCTGAAGCATAACTTCTAATGCGTAAACATATCATTTAGATTACTATCAGCTATACTATAATCTAACAAAGATCCTCAGGCTTCTTGAATAGCTCTCCTAAAACAATATATTCAATTCTTACTTGTTGACTCACCAAACAATGAAAAATATATCACTTGCATCTTCTTTGTACCATTATACTAGTACAATTCTTTCAAATCTTAGTATATCCTTGTTGCCTTAGGGTTATAAATATTCAAAATCTATGACTTTTCTAAAATCTCCTTTTTCAACAATTATTTGTATGTGAATTTTCAATCTCAACATAATTCACATCCTAGATACAAGACTCAATTTAGCATGGTATAAAACCCTTAACACAAATATCTTGATCACTTACATTATTTTTGGACATAGTTTTCAAAATATTCTCCATATTTTCAAATTAAGAATTCAAAGATTAATTTAAATGCTACTTCCCATATTTTATTCCTCAAGAACTTCAACACCACTAATTTGCTTGATTACATTCATCAAAGCACCATAAGGCCATCATCCATCTATTTCTTTTAAACTTTTCATTACTTTAACCTACTAACCACTTGAACATCATAATAACTGAGTTTCAAAGAAAAGAAATTAACTTTCATTGTAATAAGGAAAAAGAACCTTGCATTTAATGTTAATCATTAATCAAGGATGATGTGGCACAAAAAGAGGAATACTTAATAGAGCATAGTGCCAAAATTGAAAGTCAGAAGTTTAGACAAAGCATTGAAAGAAAATTAAAATCGGTGGTTATAATTCTTGAAAATTTGTAAACAAAACCTAGCTGTTATTTTGGCAAAAATTGGTGGCTATAAATTTTAAATAGATGTGCCAAAATCTAATTTAAAGCTACTGGTATTCGGTGGAAAAATAGCAGATGGAAAAGAAGCATTTCTGAGCTTATAAAAGTTTGTGAAAAATAAAGAGCATGTAATTAAGTAGTAGGATGCAGTTGATTGCTTCAAAACAGATATAATAAATCAACCGTAAAATAACTAGTCTAAATTAAAAATTTCCAAAATAGCTAGTCGACTTAATAATACCAAAAGTCGACTAGTAAGAACATTGGAAAAACAAAATAAATCATTTGATTGTCTCTTTTCAACAATTAAATGGTTTGTATTTTCACTCTTTTTTTTACAATAACTCCTATCACCTACAACTTTCCTATAAGAATCAAGCTATCAATGCTTTATTAAGGTCAATAAGAAAAGACAAATTTCTGGTGATATCTTCACCTTATTTTGTAACAACACCATTTAAGTATTTATACAATACAGAGTTTACATAAACGTCATTAATCAAAACATACATATAACATATCAAACATATAAAAATCTACATCTTATTTATTCTGGTTGACCAATTTCAGAGATACAGGTGCGGGTGGTTGCACCTTCACCGGGATCTAAGCTAACTCGACCACAAACATTTTATTTGCTTCTGGGATCTGCCCAACATAAAGTACTCGATCCAATGTGCACTAAAAGCCAGAGCCATAGAAAAATCTGCATCACTAATTTTCTGAAGATGATATGGAAATATAGTGAGAATTAAATCCCAGAAAGTTCAACAATAAATCCTCATCAATATAGCTCATCATGTCATGTTCAACAGTATAAACTACAGCAAATATCTTTGGTCACCTGAATGCCTTATATCTATGCACATGAGAATCATAGAATAATGACATGTATGACAGGATTAACTATTTTCAGAATATCATATGATGACTATCAATTTATTCTCATATCAAGCTACCCCGGTCTGGGTGAGTATTTTCTACTCTCTGGTACGGGCTTTTCTCGCTCCATCCGACATGGCCCACTTTCTCTTTCTTTTCTCATTAACATGATCATAACCGTTGGTTGGGCGTCCCCTACTGGTGCACCACACGGATTTGCCATGTGACCGTGCTCATTTCTTTTCTTTTCACAATAATAGCCAAAAATATGCTTTCAATAACAAGAACGTTCATTAAAATATAATTATTACCAAAAATCATTGGTAACCATACCATGAACATAACCATTTCAAATATCACTTTATAAAATATTTCCATGTTAAAATTTGACACTTAAGATGATAAGAAGTTCATGCAATGGCAATGGCTATGGCATATACTAGTTATTTATTATTTTTATTTATAAGATTCTTTTTTTTAAAATATTAATTTTATTTCTTTATTTTCTTGATGTAATTTTTCATCCTATCTGACCTTCACTTACTAATCAGAGAATAACTCCCTCAATTTAACTATGATTTAGGTGATATCAATTTAAAGAAAAAACAATTATCTAAAACTCTTATGTTGAACAGATTAACGAAATATTAAGAAATCATGGTGATATTACTCCCTCAAAGAACATGTTATTTCTTCTCAGGTAGGTTTTGACCTCAACCAACTAATCTGTCCATATCTCCCTCATAATAATTCCAACTTAAGTGATTCCAGTGGCTAAACATCCGTGACACATATAGCTATAATTCTTATGTTAACCATTTATTTTAATTCCATACAAAATATTCCCAGAAATTAAAACAAAGAAGCTATCCTAACATATTCTTCCCTGATTAACCATTTTCTGAACATTGCTTACTAATCGGACCATATCTACCTCATATGAACTCCAAATTGAGTGATTCTAGTGGGTAAACATTCGTGACACATATATATACAATTCGTATGTTAACCATTTATTTTAATTCCCTATAGAATATTCCTTGAAATTAAAACACAAAAGCTATCTTAACATATTCTTCCCTGATTAACCATTTTCTGACCATTGCATACTAATCAGACCATATCTACCTCATATGGACTCCAAATGGAGTGATTCTAGTGGGTACAAATCCATGAGACATACATATACATTTTTTATGTTATCTATTTGTTTTAATTCCTTACCAATTCTTTCAAGAATTTTAAAACCAGAAGCATAAAAGTTTGCCACCCATAGCCATACCTATGCAGAACTATCTACACTAACCTAAGTATTCAAACATACATAATATGTAACATGATATAGCAACATCCATGACCAATCATTAAAGTTCTAAGCTCAAAATCTAATATAAATATTACAAGTTTCAAAACTTTTCTTCAAAAAGAAATATTGTTAAACTTACCTGGAGAACATAGTCCTTTAGACTTCTCCTTCCTCTTTCTTCCTTTCTTCCTCTCCTCCTCTCCTTTCCTCACTCTTCCTTGCTTCTATTTTTTTTCTCTCCCTCACTTGGACGAAATTCCCATGCTATAAGGGTGGGTTTTGCTTATATAGACTATCAAATAATTCAACTTTCATGATCATGGGTCTACCTTATCACAATTAGGTTACACTTGGTTGAATTTTTGGAAAACAAACAACTTATGTTCTTGTCTTCCTCTTCCTTAGTCAAGATATGCATAGGAAAAGGAGATTTGTATTTTGAAAATTATGATAATATGTTCTTAAGATATGGGACAAGGTCCCTTTGATTTAGGGATTCATTTCCTTTTTCTTTTATCTTAATCAAGTATGATTGGTTTTCCTTTTTAGGTGGCAAATTTCTAACCCTTGAATCTTCATTATTTGGTTGAAATTATTTGTGTGGGATAGGAATGGTTTGTCCTAATGCCATGTATTATCATACCACTTGCTAAAATTATGAGTGTAGGATATAGATGTTTTGTCCTAAAGCCTTATATTATCACACCACTTGCTAAAATTTTTGTCTTAATGCCATGTCACCTAATCTTGATTACACCATTATTTTATCACTTTATTTTTATTTTTATTTTTATTTTTCCTCTTGGGTTTGGGCTCATTCTTGCCCATTTTCTTTACTTTGGTTAAAATTCTACCTTTCATAATGGGCTTGGTCACATTTTCATGATTTTTGGACTACCGGTCCAATTTCTATATCCTAGTTCAAGTCTATGTTTTATTTCTTCATTGGGCTATATTATTGGCTTGCTAAAAATTTATGTGAAGTAGAAAAACTCTATATGAAGTGTCCATAGGTGAAAGCCCAATTTATGGGTGGAGATACTAAACTTAGTAACTTTTGCTCTTAAATTAAGAAAAATTACCGTAATCCGATCTTCTTGAAATTTTAAGACCTTTACTTACTTCACAAAAAGTTATCTTTCTTACCTAAGAATTTAAACTTTCTTTAGCATGTTTATTTCTAATATTTCCTGTTAGGTTTTCTTTCTTTACCTATTCCATTAATATTAGACCATTTCTATACGTACACGTAAGGTGAAGAATTTCTAAGGATTATATTTCCTTAGTTATCTAAAAATTGTCTAATAAATTTTATTTCCTTAATTAAATATTTATGTACCTTTATCAATAAAAGAAATGAAATTATGGATGTTACTTTGAATACTTTTGAACTTTTATTAATACATGAAACGAAGTTAGGGATGTTACATTTCTCTCCCCCTAAAAGAAATTTTGTTCTCAAAATTTCATAAATTACCTAACAAGACCAATTTTGGATATTTCTTCCTCATGAATTCTTCTAACTCCCAAGTTGCTTCTTCCGGAGTCAAACCTTCCCATAACACCTTAACTAGGGGAATAGTTTTGTTCCGCAATTGCTTCACGTCAGTGTCCAATATAAATGCTGGTACTAGCTGGTATGTCATGTTCTCCTTTATTTAGATTGGTTCATCTCGTATCACATGTGAGGAGTCTGAAAGATACTTCAGGAGCTGTGATACATTGAAAACATTATGCAAGTTGGAAAAATTAGG
The DNA here is from genome assembly GCA_037074535.1 of Gleditsia sinensis. Classification (NCBI taxonomy): domain Eukaryota; kingdom Viridiplantae; phylum Streptophyta; class Magnoliopsida; order Fabales; family Fabaceae; genus Gleditsia; species Gleditsia sinensis. Next base: position 44,463,931 of record CM073465.1, on the reverse strand, counting down.
TGGGAGAGCAACTTGATATGCTGATGTCCCTACTTTCTTCAGAATTTGGTAGGGTCCCAAAAATCGAAAACTTAGCTTTCTTGTTTTGAGAGTCCTACCAACTTCAGTAGTCGGGGAAAGTTTCAGAAATACATGGTCTTCTTCCTCAACTCTAGAGGTTTATGTCTCTTATCGTAGTAACTCTTTTGCCGACTCTGAGCTGTAAGTATTTTGTCTCGTATAATCCTGATTTGTTCAGTGGTTTGTTGAACTAGATCAGAACCCAACAAGTTCTTTTCTCCTACCTCAAACCAACATAGTGGAGATCAGCACTTTCTACTTTATAAAGCTTCATATGGGGCCATCTTAATACTAGAGTGATAGCTATTATTATAAGTAAACTCTACTAAAGGTAGGTACTTATCCCATTCTCTACCTTGCTCTATCACACAAGCCCTCAACATATCTTCTAGGGTTTAAATGGTTCGTTTTGTCTGCCCGTCAGTTTGAGGATGGTAGGCAGTACTGAACCGCAACTGAGTACCAAAAACTTCCTGCAATGCCTTTCAAAACCTCAATGTGAACCTCGGATCTCTATCAGAAACTATATTTAAGGGAATTCTATGCAGTCTAACTATTTCCTGGACGTATAATTGGGCTAATTCATCCGGTGAATACTTAATTTTTATGGACAAAAAGTAAGCAAATTTGGCTAATCTGTCAACTATTACCCAGATAGAGTCATGTCCGACTGAATTCTTAGGTAATGCCACAACAAAGTCCATTGAGATACTGTCCCATTTCCATTTAGGGATCTCAAGAGGTTGTAGAAATCCCGCTGGATTTTGATGCTCCACCTTCACCTTTTGACAAATGAGACATTTCGCCACAAACTCGGCAATGTCCTTTTTCATCCCTGGCCACTAATACATCTTCTTTAAATCCTGGTACATTTTAGTGCATCTAGGATGGACTGTGTATTTACTTTGATGCACTTCCTACAGGATCTTAGTCCTCAACTCTCGTTATTGAGGGACACAAATCCTTCCTTGATACATGATTGCTCCATCTTCTATGATAGAAAAATTATCTTAGTCTTTATGATCTTATAAGTATTGGTCGTGAGCTTGAACCTCTTTGATCTGAGCTCTAAGGTCATACCCTATACTTAAACCATTAATGACTAGCTTCTTTGGAGTAAGAGTAGTGGCTAGCTTCAAATTTCAAAACTCCTCTAGCATCTGCATCTCATATACCATCATCTGACCCATGTGCAGAGATTTTTGACTCAAGGCATCTGCTACAACATTCGCCTTTCCGAGATGATACTTTATCCCAAACTTGTAGTCATTGAGGAATTATACCTATCTTCGTTGCCTCATATTTAACTCCTTCTGATCAAAGAGGTATTTAAGACTCTTATGATCACAATATACTTCAAAGGTTGCCCCGTACAAATAGTGTCGCCAAATCTTTAAGGCAAACACCACTGCCGCCAATTCAAGATCATGGGTTGGATAGTTTTCTTCGTGGGGTCTCAGTTGCCTAGAGGCGTAAGCAACTACTCTCTTATCTTGCATCAACACACATCCTAGCCCTTTCTTTGAAGCGTCACTATACACTTCAAAATGTCCTATGGGGTTTGGAATAATTAAAACAGGAGGAGTGGTCAGTCTTGTCTTAAGATCCTGGAAACTAGCTTCACATTGATTAGTCCATTTGAAAGGACTTCCCTTCCTGGTCAATTTACTCAATGGCAAGACTATACGAGAAAAGTTTTGTATAAACCTTCTGTAGTATCCTGCCAAACTCAAAAAACTTCTGACTTCCGTAACCGTCTTTAGTCTCTCCCACTGAATCACTACTTCTGTCTTGCTAGGATCTACAGCTACCCCTCTATTAGAGATGACATGTCCGAGAAACTTCACCTCTGACAGCCAAAATTCACACTTCTCCAATTTGGCATATAACTTTTTCTCTTTCAGCACTTGCAGGACGATTCGGAGATGTTGTTAATGTTCTTTCTCACTCTTAGAATATATCAAGATGTCATCAATGAACACTACAACAAATTGACCTAGGTAAGGTCGAAAAATACGATTAATGTAATCCATGAAAATTACAGGTGCATTCGTCAACCTGAAGGGCATTACGAGAAACTCATAGTGCCCATACCTAGTCCTGAAGGCAGTTTTTGGTACGTCCTCCTCCTTGATCCTAATATGATGATATCCTGACCTCATGTCAATTTTAGAAAAGATGGAGGCTCCCTTCAGTTGATCCAATAAGCCATCTATCCTAGGGAAAGGGTACTTGTTTTTGATAGTCACCTTATTCAGCTGTCTGCAATCTATGCATAGTCTCAAGCTCCCATCTTTCCTTTTAACAAATAATAGAGGAGCTCCCCAAGGTGATACACTCAGTCTAATGAATTGCTTGTCTAATAGTTCCTCCAACTGTTTCTTGAGTTCCTGTAGTTCCTTCGAGGCCATTCTATATGGTGCAATAGAGATAGGCCCTGTTCTAGGTAGGAGATCAATAGAGAACTCTATCTCTCTCTTCGAAGGTAAGCCTGTAATAACTGATGGAAATACTTCAGGAAACTCGTTGGCTATTGGGATTTCATCAAGCTTCGATTCGACTTCTAGGTTTGATAAATACAAGAGAATGTATCCAAGTACTCCATTCTTCAACTCCCTATTAACTTGATTGGCATTAAGCATCAATAACTAGACCTCTTCTTTCGGAGTAGGAGGTAGAAAGTTAACGGTCTTGTTACAACAATTCAGCAAGACTCGATTTCTAGACATCCAGTCTAACCCTAGAATGACCTCAATACCTCTTAAAGGTAAACAAACGAGGTCTACAGAAAAAGTTTTCTCCTAGATGGTGACTTGACAGTCCTTACATACAGAGGAAGTTAATACGCTTTCCCCTGTATGGGTTACTACGGATAGCTCATAGGGAGTTTCAGAAATAGGAAACTGAAACTTCCTAATACATTCTTCCTATATAAATGAATGACTAGCACCAGAGTCAAATAACACCATAAGAGCAAATCCATAGATATAGCATGTACCTTGAATCATTTCAGAAGATTGAGCTGCCTCTTGGCCGCTCAAGGTGAAAACCCTTCCTTTCACTTGAGGCCTTTGTTCTGGCTGCTTCCCCACATTTTGTGGACAATTTCTCGCAAAATGACCTTTCTGTCCGCTGTTAAAGCAGACATCTTGTCCCATGTAGCATGGCCGATTACCATGCATGCGTCCGCACTTAGGGCACTTGACTAGGGCGAGGTCTTGTTGGAATGGTCTGAGACCCGTAATCAATGGCCTCTTACCAGCTCCATATCCACTTCTTCTCACGTTCTTGCTAGGGTTGGGAAAATTTTTCTTCCTTTTCCCTAGGTTTCGCCTTTGCTTTTCATCCTCCACTGCCTTTAAACTTTTCTCTAAGATTCTGCATTTATTGATTAGAGGCACAAACTCCCTAATCTCCATAGCTACAACAGCATTCTTTATGTCCGAGTTCAGTCCCGCTTTGAACTTAACAGCCTTCCATGCATCATCAGGGTTAAATCACAGATAAGATGAGAACTTAGAAAATTCCTCAAACCTCGTGATGTATTGGTCTATAGTCATGTTACCTTGCCGGAGTTGGAGAAATTTGATCTCTTTCTCCGCCCTCACAATACTTGGAAAGTACCTTTCCAAAAAAGTGTCTTTGAACACCTGCCAAGTGATCTTCCTTCCCTGGTGAGTTAAAAGTTCTCTAGTTCCACACTACCAATATTCTGCTTCATCTTTTAGCATATATTTAGCAAAGATTACTTGCTGCTCCTCAGTACAGCCCATCACTTCAAAGATTTTCTCTAACTCCCTTATCCATCTTTCAGCTACAATCAGGTCAAACCCATCTTGAAAACAAGGTGGCCTAGTCCTCAGGAACTCGGATATGCCGTTATCATTTCCAGCCATCCGGTTGTTAACACCATTCACACCATTCGAGTTATTAGCATTCTGGAGGTATTGTAGAATTTGATTAGTGGTCATGACTTGGTCTCGAATTGCCGTGGCCAGGTTGTGCAGGGTTTCCTCCACATTATTTGCTAGATTCCTCCTTGATGGTGCCATTTCTTACTATGGCAAAAACAAAGTTATACTACTATTGAGGTGATCAAGCCTAATAGTTAGTTCAAAAATATTTAGCAGCAGTCATAACACCACCTCGGCATGTAGGTAAGAAACACTAGTAATTTATTACCTATATACATTCACTGATCCCTAAACAGCACAACCACAAACATACTCAAGACACTATAAGATCGATTCAGATAACCATCCACCCACTGGTCATCTAGGATCGACCTGCTCTGATACCAATTATGTAACAACTCCATTTAACTATTTATACAATACAGAGTTTACATACATGTCATTAATCAAAACATACGTACAACATATCAAACATATAAAATCTACATCTTATTTATTCTGGTTGACCAATTCCGGAGATACAGGTGCGAGTGGTTGCACCTTCACCGGGGTCTAAGCCAACTCGACCACAAACATTTTATTTGCTTCTGGGATCTGCCCAACATAAAGTACTCAATCCAATGTACACTAAAAGCCAGAGCCATAGAAAAATCTGCATAACTAATTTTCTGAACATGATATGGAAATATAGTGAGAATTAAATCCCAGTAAGTTTAACAATAAATCATCATCAATATTGCTCATCACGACATGTTCAGCAGTATAAACTATAACAAATATCTTTGGTCACATGAATGCCTTATATTTATGCACATGAGAATTGTACAATAATGACATGTATGACAGGATTAACTATTTTCAGAATATCATATGATGACTATCAATTTATTCTCATATCAAACTACCCCTGTCAGGGTGAGTATTTTCTACTCTTCGGTATGAGATTTTCTCGCTCCGTCTGACATGACCCACTTTCTCTTTCTTTTCTGATTAACATGATCATAACCGTTGGTAGGGCATCCTCTACTGGTGCACTGTAACAACTCCATTTATGTAATTTTTTTTTTAAATACCATGAAGTTATTACCTCGTTACAACTTAACTCAATATAACATTTATTTAATTTATACAATACTGAGTTTCCATACACACTATTATTTTACAAACTACACACCATTATTTTACAAACATTTGTACAAAGATACATATTAGTTCTAATCATCTATATCGACTACTTCCGGGGACACTGGTTCGGGTGGCACGTCCACCGGAATCTCAGTTACATCTACGACAGTTACATCAGAAATAACTGTAAGTTGCCCAAGGTAGGGCACCTCGATCCAACGTACAGAGATAATAAGTGTCATAGAGAATATCTGCATATTTATTCTTCTGAACATGATATGGAAATATAGTGAGAATTAAATCCCAGTAAGTTCAACAATAAATCATAATTTACCATCAATATAGTTCATCACGTCATGTTCAGCTGTATAAACTACAGAAAATATCTTTAGGTCACATGAATGCACTTTATCATGCACATGAAAATTATACAGTTATGACATGTATGGCATGAATAACTATTTTTCGAATTTCATATGATGGCTATCCACTTATTCTTACTTCAAGCTACCCCGGTCAGGGTGAGTATTCTCTACTTTTCGGTACGGGCTTATCTCGCTCCGTCCGACATGGCACACTTTCTCTTTCTTTTCTTATTAACATGATCATAACCGTTGGTAGGGCGTCCCCTACTGGTGCACCACACGGATTGCCATGTGACCGTGCTCATTTCTTTTCTTTTCACAATGATAGCCAAAAATATGCTTTCAATAACAAGTATGTTCATCAAAATATAACTATTACCATAAATCATTGGTAATCATGCCATGAACATAACCATTTAAAATATCACTTTATAAAACATTTCCATGTCAAAATTCCATACTAATACCTTAGTAACTGGATAGTAATTGTAGTTTGTAAACAGCACACCAGAAAAGTTCCCAGGAAAGAGAGGTGGGTCACTAATGGACACGCTTAAGTACCATGTCTTTCCTTGCCAGAGCTTTCCTTAGACATGCACTTTTCACAAATCACAATTTTGTTTTCCAGTAACTAGAATAATTCTTTTCTGATGTGAAAATACTGCAACCACGGAGCATACTAACATTTTTCAAATAAAACCGGCACTTTCAAAACTTCTTGTAAATTTATATGAGTACTAGGGTAAATTCCATGTTAAAAATTACACACATAAAATGGTAGTAAGTTCATGCAATGGCAATGGCTATGGCTATACTAGTCATTTATTAAGATTCATCTTCTTTTTTAAATACTAATTTTATTTCTTTATTTTCTTGATGCAGGTTTTCATCCTATCTAACCTTCTCTTACTAATCAGAGCATAAATCCCTCAATTTAACTCTGATGTAGGTGATCTTGGTGTCTATTTCAAGATAAAACAATTATCTAAAACTATTATGTTGAACATTGTAGCGAAAAATTAAGAAACAAAGGTGATATTACTCCATCAAAGTACATGATAGTTCCTCTCGGATAGGTTCTGACCTTTACTGACTAATTAGACCATATCTCCCAAATTGGAACTCCAAATTGCGTTATTCCAGTTGATAAAAATCCATGAGCCATATATCTATAATTTTTATGTTGGCGCGCTATTTTAATTCCCTACAGAATATTCCCAGAAATTCAAAAACTAAAGCATTAATAACATACTCTTCCCTGAATAAACATTTTCTGACCTCTGCTTACTAATCGGATTATATCTACCTCATATGAACTCCAAATTGCATAATTCCAGTGGGTATATTTCCATGAGACATAGATATATAACTTTCATGTTAACCATTTATTTTAATTCCATAAAGAAAATTCCCAGAAATTAAAATACAAAAGCTGTCCTAACATAATCTTCCCTGATGAACCATTTTCTGACCTTGGCTTACTAATTGGACCATATCTACCACATGTGAACTCCAAATTGAATGATTCCAGTGGTTAAAAATCCATGACACACATATCTTTAATTCTTATGTTGACCATTTATTTTAATTCCCTACCAATAATTCCCAGAAATTAAATTACCGAAGCTATCCTAACATATTCTTCCCTGATGATTCATTTTCTGACCTTTGACTACTAATCAGACCATAGCTACCTCATATGGACTCCAAATGGAATGATTCCAGTGGCTAAAAATCCATGACACATTTATCTTTAATTCTTATGTTAACTATTTATTTTAATTCCCTACCAATAATTCCCAGCAATTAAATTACCGAAGCTATCCTAACATATTCTTCCCTGATGATTCATTTTCTGACCTTTGACTACTAATCAGACCATATCTACCTCATATGGACTCCAAATGGAATGATTCCAGTGACTAAAAATCCGGGACACATATATCTTTAATTCTTATGTTAACCATTTATTTTAATTCCTTATAGATTGTTCCCAGAAATTAAAATACCGAAACTTAAAATTCTGCCACCCATAGCCATAACCATGCAGAACTATCTACACCAACCTAAGTATTCAAACATACATCACATGCAAGATCAATATGTAACATGATATAGCAACATCATGACCAATCATAAAAGTTCTAAGATCAAAAACTCATATAAATATTATAAGTTTCAAAAGTTTTCTTCAAAAAGAAATATTGTTAAACTTACCTTTAGTTTTCTAAACTTCTCCTTCTTCTTCCTTCCTTTCTTCTTCTCTCTTCTTTCCTTTCCTCACTCTACCTTGCTTCTATTTCTCTCTCTTTCTCACTTGGACGAAATTAAAGTGTTGTAAGAGTGGGTTCTCTTATATAGACCACCAAATAATTCACCTTTCATGATCATGGATCTACCTTATCACAATTAAGATACACTTTGTTGAATTTTTGGAAAACAAACAACTTATGTTCTTGTCTTCCTCTTCCTTAGTCAAGATATGCATAGGAAAAGGAGATTTGTATTTTGAAAATTATGATGATATGTTCTTAAGATAAGGGACAAGGTCCCTTTGATTTAGGGATTCATTTAATTTTTCTTTTGTCTTAATCAATTATGATAGGTTGCCTTTTTAAGTGGCAAATTTCTAGCCCTTCAATCTCCATTATTTGGTTGATATTATTTGTGTGGGCTATGAATGTTTTGTCCTAATACCATGTATTATCATACCACTTGCTAAAATTATGAGTGAAGGATATAGATGTTTTTGTCCTAAAGCCTTGTATTATCATGCCACTTGCCTAAATGATGAATGTAGAATCACACCACTTGCTAAATTTTTGTCTTAATGCCATGTAACCTAATCTTTATTCTTATTATTATATCATCATCTAATTTATTTTATTTTATTTTTCCTCTTGGATTTGGGCTTATTCTTACCCATTATGGGCTTGTCCTACCCATTTTCTTTGCTTTGGATAAAATTCTTCCTTTCTTGGTGGGCTTGGTCACATTTTCATAATTTTTGGGCTATTGGTGAAATTACTATATCCTAGTCCAAGTCTATGTTTAATTTCTTGTTTAGGTTATCCAATGGGCTTGCTAGAAACTTATGTGAAGTGGAAAAACTCTATATGAAGTGTCCATAGGTAAAAGCCCAATGTATGGGTAAAGATTTTAAACTTAGTAACTATAGTTCTTGAATTAGGAAAAATTACCCTAATTCAATGTTCTTTGAAATTTTAAGACCTTTACTTGTTTCTAAAAATTTATCTTCCTTATCCAAGAATTTTGCATCTCTTTAGTATGTTATTTCTAATTTCTTTCCTATTAAATTTTCCTTCTTTATTTGTTCTCTTAATGTTAGAAACATTTTCTATGCATATACATAAGGTGAAGAATTTCTAAGGATTATATTTCCTTAGATATCTAAAATATTGTCTAATAAATTTTATTTCCTTAATTAAATTTTTTATGTACCTTTATCAATAAAAGAAACGAAATTAAGGATGTTACATGCACCACATGGATTTGCCATGTGACCGTGCTCATTTCTTTTCTTTTCACAATAATAGCCAAAAATATGCTTTCAATAACAAGAATGTTCATTAAAATATAATTCTTACCAAAAATCATTGGTAACCATACCATGAACATAACCATTTCAAATATCACTTTATAAAATATTTCCATGTCAAAATTTCACACTTAAGATGATAAGAAGTTCATGCAATGTTAAACAAATATTAATTTTATTTCTTTATTTTATTGATGCAAGTTTTTATCCTATCTAACCTTCTCTTACTAATCAGAGAATAACTCCCTCAATTTAACTTCGCTTTAGGTCATCTTGATATCAATTTAAAGACAATCTCGGGTAGGTTCTGACCTCTACCTACTAATCTGTCCATATCTCCCACATAATAATTCCAACTTAAGTGATTCTAGTGGCTAAACATACATGACACATATAGGTATAATTCTTATGTCAACCATTTATTTTAATTTGCTACAAAATATTCCCAAAAATTAAAACACAAAAGCTATCCTAACATATTCTCCCCTGATTAACCATTTTCTGCACATTGCTTACTAATCGAACCATATCTACCTCATATGGACTCCAAATTAAGTTATTCTAGTGGCTAAAAATCCGTAACACATATAGCTATAATTCGTATGTTAACCATTTATTTTAATTCCATATAGAATGTCCCCATAAATTAAAACACAGAAGCTATCTTAACATATTCTTCCCTGATTAACTATTTTCTGACCATTACTTACTAATCGGACCATATCTACCTCATATGGACTCCAAATGGAGTGACACTAGTGGATAAAAATTCCTGAGACATACAACTACATTTTTCATGTTAACCATTTGTTTTAATATTCCTTACCGATTCTTCCCAGAATTTTAAAAACAGAAGCATAAAAGTTTGCCACCCATAGCCATACCTATGTAAAACTATCTACACCAACCTAAGTATTCAAACATACATAATATGTAACATGATATAGCAACATCCATTACCAATCATTAAAGTTCTAAGAACAAAATATAATATAAATATTACAAGTTTAAAAACTTTTCTTCAAAAATAAATATTGTTAAACTTACTTGGAGCACTTAGTCCTTTAGACTTCTCCTTCCTCTTTCTTCCTTTCTTCCTCTCCTCCTCTCCTTTCCTCACTCTACCTTGCTTCTATTTTTTTGTCTCTCTCTCACTTAGATGAAATTCCCATGCTATAAGGGTGGGTTTTTCTTATATAGACTATCAAATAATTCAACTTTCATGATCATGGGTCTACCTTATCACAATTAGGTTACACTTGGTTGAATTTTTGGAAAACAAACAACTTATGTTCTTGTCTTCCTCTTCCTTAGTCAAGACATGCATAGGAAAAGGAGATTTGTATTTTGAAAATTATAATAATATATTCTTAAGATATGGGACAAGGTCCCTTTGATTTAGGGATTCATTTCCTTTGTCTTTTGTCTTAATCAAGTATGATAGGTTTGCCTTTTTAGGTGGAAAATTTCTAACCCTTGAATCTCCATTATTTGGTTGAAATTATTTGTGTGGGATAGGAATGTTTTGTCCTAATGCCATGTATTATCATACCACTTGCTAAAATTATGAGTGTAGGATATAGATGTTTTGTCCTAAAGCCTTATATTATGATACCACTTGCTAAAATTATGAATCTAGGCTATAACACCACTTGCTAAATTTTTGTCTTAATGCCATGTCACCTAATCTTGATTACACCATTATTTCATCACTTTAATTTTATTTTTATTTTTCCTCTTGGGTTTGGGCTCATTCTTGCCCATTTTCTTTGCTTTGGTTAAAATTCTACCTTTCATAATGGACTTGGTCACATTTTCATGATTTTTGGACTACCGGTCCAATTTCTATATCCTAGTTCAATTCTATGTTTTATTTCTTCATTGGGCTATCCTATTGGCTTGCTAAAAATTTATGTGAAGTAGAAAAACTCTATATGAAGTGTCCATAGGTGAAAGCCCAATTTATGGGTGGAGATACTAAACTTAGTAACTTTTACTCTTAAATTAAGAAAATTTATCGTAATTCAGTCTTCTTGAAATTTTAAGACCTTTACTTACTTCACAAAAAGTTATCTTCCTTACTTAAGAATTTCACCTTTCTTTATCATGTTTATTTCTAATATTTCCTCTTAGGTTTTCTTTATTTACCTATTCCATTAATATTAGAACATTTCTATACTTACACGTAAGGTGAAGAATTTCTAAGGATTATATTTCCTTAGTTATCTAAAAATTGTCTAATAAATTTTATTTCCTTAATTAAATATTTATGTACCTTTGTTAATAAAAGAAATGAAATTATGGATGTTACTTTGAATACTTTTGTACTTTTATTAATACATGAAACGAAATTAGGGATGTTACATATTCTCTTTAAGTGTTTAATATGAGCCACAATCACAACTACTGTACATATGCATGCGTGCCGTCATTTTTGAAATTTTCATCTTCAATTTAACTTATATCCACCAATCACTCACATAGTTGTTCTAATTATGCCCAGCCTATTCGCATAGTTACCATAAGTATGCCCTTCTTTGAGTTCTATAAATGCACACGTTAGTATCTTTACCTTCATACTCAAAGTTAGGGTGTGTGCAGCTATAGAGGGAATCACATTCCGTCAATTTCGAATTGTTTGTGTCTTTTGTGGTTCCATTCTTGGAAACAATGGAGAGTATGTGAAAGCTACACAAAACCAAGGTATGGTGCTGGCCAGGAAAAAAAAGCATTTAATCTATGGTAGAGGTAACCGGTGGTTAATGGGGTGCGTGTCAACAACTGCATATGTTGGAGGATGTCAAGTTCTATGTATTATTCCTACAGCTCTAGCAGAACCTAACATCATAGGAAAAACAATTGGAAAAGAATTTAGAGTAGCTTCTATGCATGAACATGAACACATAGCTAGAATGATAAGCAATGTTGATGCCTTCATTGCCTTACTAGGTAGTTTTGGTACTTTAGAGAAGATTTTCCAAATAGTCTCTTAGGTACAACGGAATATACATCACAAATCGATAGGTTTGTTAAATGTTAATCACTTCTTTGATGGTTTATTGTCTTTTCTTGATCATGTTGTGGAACGAAGGTTTATCTCACACTAAGCACAACAAATTCTCATCTTGGCTTCAAATGCTGAGGAGTTGATTGATACTTTAGAAGCATATGTTCATGTACCTGATCCAATTATAGCTCAAATAAATTGGACAACAGATAACCGCAAAAGGTGTAAATTGGACTTGGATCTTCATCTTTAAATGTACTAAAACTTAGCCATTATTGTATCACTTTTACTTTCTTATGGTCTATTTGGATACCATCCTTGCCAACTATACTCCCTTAGAATTCGTAAAATTATGCTCAAATATTACTTATGATCGTCTGAACTCTTGGAACATATTAATATATCGTCAATAAATATATTTACAATTTCATCCAAGAATGGCTTAAATACTATATTCATAAAGTCCATAAATGCAGCTGCATCATTTGTCAAACTAAATGACATCACTAAGAACTCATAGTGCTCATACCGAGTCCTAAAAACAGCTTTCAGAATATTCTCTTCTTTTATCCTTAATTGATAATATATAGATCTCAAATCAATTCATTTTTTAAATATTGAGTACTAGGACATATAAATCAATTCATTTTTTAAATATGAGGTAATGAGTATTTATTACTCATTGTCACTTTATTCAATTATTTATAATCTATGCATAATTGCAGTGATCCATCCTTCTTTTTTCACAAATAGGACTAGAGCACCTCAATAAGAGTACTAGGACATATAAATCCCTTGTCTAACAAGTCTTGTAACTAATGTTTTTTAGTTCCTTAAGTTCAGTTGATATCATTCTATATAGGGATATAGATACTAGTTGAGTTCCAGGAAGTACATTAATATTAAATTATATTTCTCATTTTAGGGGTAATCTAGGCAATTATTCTAGGAACACATCAGGAAATTCCCTAACCACTAGAACTTGATTTACACTGGTATATTTTATATCAACATTTCTCATTGCTGCTAAATATCCTTGACACCTTTTTGTAAAAACTTATGAGTTGCTAAAGCAGAGATTTGATTACCTCACTATGGTCTCTTTGTATCAAGAATAAAATTCTCCAGGAATATTGAATTTAATCACCTTAAAGTGATATTCCAATATGGCATAGCATGATACCAACCAATCCATTCTCAGTATCACATGAAAGTCTACCATATCTAGACAACAGGGTAAAACAGATATAACATTCAGACATCATCATATTTGGTATCTGTCTTAATTCTTTAAATTCTTTGGCACACCTATCATTTTCACTTTCAATCAAAATTTGACCGAGAAATATTTTTTAAGATGTCACAACGTTCAATCAATCTTATACTAGAAAATTTAACAACTTGGAATAAAAAGAAAATTGAAACCCTATAGAATCACTCAACAGCACCTGAAGTATAAATATGTCCGACTCATATCCATACTAAAGGTCCTACTAAAGAATTCTTTGCTCTGATAGCCATAGGAAAACCTAATGCTCTAATACCAACTTGTAACACTCCCAATTTATGGGTACGTGAAACAAACATTTTTTTCACAATTAGATATTAACCATAACATGAATAACACTATTCTTTGTCATGAAAATAGATACATATAGGCTTTCTCATGTATACACATTATATAGACTAGGTTATAAATGTCAAAGTAACAACAGAAGCAAGGATCATGTCTGTGGCATTCAAAGCAAACTCTAGAATACAAACACAGTATAATTCAAAAACTGTGAGTCTTGGAAGCAACGTATATTCACCCAAAGAATATGTCACTTAACTGATCACCTATCTGTAGGATCAGACTCTGAATTCTTATTTCAAAAATGTGGAAATATCGTGTAGTGATTTTACAACTTAGTGAGCAGATAATTCCTCCTATGACCTCTTAAGTCAGCATATGGATGTACTTATGTTTTAAAATTTGTCACATAGAAAATACAGTTCAGAAGTACATTCTTATGGGACCTGTATTTCAAATATTCTCAAATCAAAGGATATTTAGATATCCAAAACCATATTCAGCATGATATGATCATTAAACAAATGTTGTTATGAATTGAAATATTTCACACGAAAACATTGGGAGGATCCCATATCAGAACCATCAAATATTCCCAAGCACACAGCAAGGGATGATGTTATGATCAACTGTATAAGTTACAGTAAAATATTAAGTTTTTGACATAAAGTCATAAATTTTGTTTATGCATAATTAACATACTATATATGCACTGAAAATTCACTCTTTTTACATAATGTTTAAGCATGTTACATCTCTCAATACACTCAAGTCACTCATTTACTATACGCATAGTGATCAATCGACTACAGTCATAATAAGTGATCAGGGAATGTGGGTTCATCACCCATTTGCCTCCTCACATTACCACTGCCACTCGGTTAGAGCGGCCTCCCTTGGCTCACTTAGGCTAATAGGGCATCCTCTACTCCGTACCGTCACAAGCCATACAACCCATCAATATTCATCCATACATTTATATATATAAATGCATATTCATCAAATGCAATGTATAATTATCAAGCAACTCACCATGAGCTTTACGCTTGCCACTTAATCATAATCAATAACTTTATAGCTTTACAAATCAATGTCTCATGCACATAATATTCACTTTACCAAATAATGATAAATACATTTAAAACCATATATTCAATGAGTTTCAAAATCTATTTTTAAAATCATACGCTTCTTGAACTATGTGCCAGTTTATAAGCAAAATATATATTTTAACACATTTAAAAAACTTATGATAGCATAAATAATTTGTAAAAAAAACTAATTATACATTTTAAGTTCAAGAAGAGCATCGAATAAGTCATTGAAAGAATTATCTACTCACAAGGTTAGGGCTTCTGGTTGGACAACCCCAAAATGTATTTTTTCAAGTCAAATATGATCAAATAGACTTTAAAAACCAGTTCATAGGGTTCAAAAACCTAGAAAATGACTTCGAAATCGCAAAATTTGGCCTCCGTGAGCTTTGTCCACACTTGTCAACTAATGAGTACTATTCATAATCGATAAATAATATTGACTATTGGAAATACTATTCATGCAGGCTGGATTTACAATTCACATCGGTCGATTTATGCCAGTCAGAGTGATCGTTCATAACACCAAAAATTGTCAGATGATTGTGAAACTTCATATCATATAGTTTATCCATCTCTTGAATCAATCTACGGTGTCAAATTTTCAATTTGAGGTCTTTAAATAGGAGTTTCAAAGTTTACCTTCTTTTAAGATTTTCTACTTCTGATCTTCGGCGATTTTTCAACCAATTTGAAAAATTGTTCAGCCAATATTATTGTACTCTTCATCCTGAATCCAGTGGTACCCTTAGTTTTGAGATCGGATACTTGAAAGTACTCCAGATCTAGTGAGAGAAAATGAAGAGAGAGGAAGTTACTATTCAAACTATTCATTCATCCCGAAAATCTTTCTCTCTTTTTTTTAATAGATGGTGGAGGACCAATTAGCAATTTGCTAATTGTTAGAGGAAGTCCTTGCAAATTTCATTATTTACATTTTGACCCCTAAAATTTTTGGAAATTACAATTTGACTCCAAAAATATTAACAAGTTTTCATTTTCATCCTTAAAACCTTTCAATTACATCCCTACTCCTTTATTTCTTTTAATAATCCATACTTAAATGAGAATTACTAAATTTTAGGGATGTTACACTAACCCTCTACGGGCTCCCTAAATTTATAATTTTTTTATTAAAAAAAATTAAAAAATTATATAATTATATGTGTGTTTGTATATATGGCTATGACTCATTTGGTCTCTTTTAGTGCTATAATTTTTTTTATTAATAATTTTTTTAAAAAAATTTCCTTTTCCATAACTAAATAACTATCATTTCACTCTTTCACTAACCACCACATAACAATTACTCTATAGATAATAGATAATTTTTTATAGTAGTTATTTAAAAGATAGTTGATAATTTTATTTTTTACATATAATTAGTTTTTTTAATAAATAAAAAGTGAATTGAAATGCATATTAGTGCATCTCAAGCTATTAATGCGTGTGTGTATATATACACACACTAAATAATCAATAAACGAGAGATGTTTCAATAGTTTTAATTAGAATAGCATAATCTTTCATCGACGAATGTACCCTAAATATTTTTTGGGAGAATATACACTTTCTCCAGTCTTCGCAAGTCTCATATTGGGCAATTCTTGCAGAGATCTTTGGAAAAAGAAAAACTGTGTTGTCCCTAGTAATAATGATATTTAATTGGCATATTAGGGGGAAGACATGGTCCTAACAATACTACCATTCTTATAGATATTGTTTCAATTATATACCTTCCTCGGTGGTGGCCCACGGAAGATGTTGACCACGACTCATGTTTCCTACTGCCTGAATGGGAAGGCCTTTAAGCATTGAATTATTTGTACGGGGATGAGAAACCTGATCGGAGTTATCCATTTTCTGAGCAAAAACTAGAAAACCTTCTAAAAGAGAACTACAAAAAGTTATAAAATTGATAGTTATAAGCACTTTGCTTCAAAAGCAGATACTTCAATGATGGATCCTTGCATGTGCCTAATAATAATCACTTCTAAATGATTTAGTGAGCATAGTTAGACGTGTTAGGCACAGCAGGTATTACCAGCAAGAGTAAATACGAAATAATCAACAAAAATAACACCAAAAAATCTAATGTGGTTCACACCAAACTCTCCACTATTTTTCTCTCTTCAGAGAGCTCCCTCTCTCTGGCTTTTTTGCTTGTTGGTGTGCTTTTCTCTGTTTTCTCTCCTGCATATTTATAGGCAAAGGGTGAGCATGCAGTTTTTGACAAAAGGGTGCCAGCTGTTTCTTTTCCACATTTTCTAAAAAATGTTGTTCAGTGCCTAACAACTCTATTCCTTTTGCTACTGCAGCTCCTACATTTTTTTTTCTTGCATGCTTTTCTCAACCAACAGAAAATGTTGAAACATTTCTAAGAAGAGTGGTGGGCCCTCTATGTTGGAGGGACCCACCACTAACAAGACATAACTAAACTGAGGTGAAAGGTGTTTGAATGATTTAGAAAACGATCCATACACCAAACCTAAATTGAAAACAACAACCTAAAGGGGTGAATAGGTTGATATATTAAAAACTCAATTTCAACCATAATTAAGTAGTTAATTGAACTTGCAAGTTAGTAACAAGAAAAAATATTCCCTTTAAAAATAAAATTTATATAACGATGAATAATGAAGGCAACTATACAATTTCATCAAGAAATAAATCAACCTAAAGCACTATTTCAGAATTGAAATAGAGGAAAAAGCTAGACAACAAACAGAGATAAGAAACACAATTTACAGTTAAAACAAAGATTAAAAACAGTTTTAATAAAAGTGGAACTTGAGCGCTTAAAAATAGAAACCAAGAGGCTAAAACCATTAACAAACGGAATGATAAAGTGCAATAGCTAAAAGAGTTGAGAGAAGAGTAATAGGACACAGATATTTATCCTAGTTGAGCCAAAAAAACAAGGACTACATCCAATACCCTTGACTTCCAAGGGATTTTCTTCACTAATCAAAAGTTTGTTTTGAACCTCTCTCACAAGCAACAGATTATAAGGAGGTTATCTATACTTATCACCAATGTTACGGTTATAACCAAGCTCACCAAAAACGTTCTACAATGCTAGGTTTCACTCGCTCACCAACGAATACAAAGATGGTTTTCACTTGTTCACTAGCAACAATACAAGAGAATACACGTAAAAGGTCTATTAGAATGTAGACTCTCACTCAAGAAAAAAGGAATAGCTCTTAAATTAAGGCTAGATACAAAGAACAAGGTGACTTAACAGATATTTCTTTAGGGTTGTGAGTGGAAAATGCCATATATGATTGTAATAAAGTGTAAAACGAAATTAACCATCGGAGTTATAAAATAGAGGTAATTTTCGTACTATTAAATTCATACTATTTTTACATCTCACCTCATAAGTAATATTTTATTATGTACAATTATTTTTTATTTTTTATTTCATACCAAATAATTAAAAAATATTTAAAAAGAAATGGGAATATATTTCATACTATGTTTGATATTAATGCCCATTGGGGGGCCATATTTAATAATCTAACTGTATTATTGTACTTTATTTTTTATTATTTAAACTGGATGTTAACTTTAATCATAGTTAAGTAAAATTAATAAAAATACGATATTAGTTAATGGTAGTGATTCTCTGTACTAGTCGTACAATTTGTAAAAAATCAATGAAAAGTTTCACACATATCGATTAGAGAATTCTCCATAATACCCTTGGACTCATCTCTAAATAGGAATCTCTTCTTAAGTAAAGATTAGTGGCTATTTGACTCTTTAGTTATCATACATGTCTTAAAGAAGCACCTCTTGATTGATCTCTAATTTAGTTTAGGACAACACAAGAGACTTAAACCAAAAAGTAATTACTAATAAATTATGGGGTAAATTACAAAAATTTATATATTAGAGAAAATATTATAATATGAGGCAATGATAAGAGTAAGAAAATATAGCTTTTTTATAAATTAAGTTAATTTTAGAAAAATTATTCTGAGACAAGTTTTAGTTAGAAGAGTTGTAAAATTATATAATTAAATGTCTGAAAATTAAAATTGTCAATAATTAATTAGGGTGAGATAAATAAATAAATAAAAATTATGTCTATATTATGAAATAGCTTAAAAGTAGAGAGAGAGAAGTAAGAGAGAGATAAGAGAGTGAATTGTTCTTTTCATTCATGTATGAGGGGGTATTTATACAAGTAGGTGAGAGATACCTAGTAGTGATATACAACTGTAGGATAACTCTCTAGTGATAATTTTCCTCTTAGATAATTACTAGAAATAATATCTTATCAGATAGGATAACGAAAAGATCAGGACGATGGACATCCACACAATATATTCATAACACTCTTCCTTGGATGCCCATCCCTTAAGAATGTGCCTCGTTAAAACTTTATTAGAAAAAGCTCTGTGGGATAAAAACTTAGTGAAGGAAAAAGAGTACATCATTCTTTTCTTTAAGACACTATCGAATAAGTATATATATGACAACATCATTTAATATTCTTAAGTCTTCAAACTCCAATATCATATACCAGCTTCTCGAATGTTGTAATAGGAAGTGCCTTAGTAAACAAATATGCTAGATTATCACTTGAACGAATTTGCTGAATATCTACATCACCATTCTTTTGAAGATCATGAGTGAAAAAGAATTTAGGTGATATATTCTTTGTTCTATCCCCTTTAATATACCCTTCTTTTAATTGGGCAACACATGTAGTATTATTTTTGTATAAGATCGTCGAGATCATCTTTCTAGATAAACCACAAGATTCTTGTATGTGTTGAATCACAAATCGTAGCCAAACATATTCTCAACTTGCCTCATGTAATGCTAAAAGTTTTACTTAGTTAGCTAATATGGCAGAGATAGTTTGTTTCATGGATCACCATGAAATTTTGGTACCCCTATATATAAACAAATAGCCTGTTTGTGATCGTCCATTATGAGGGTTGGATAAATATCCTACATCCGCATAACCAATCAACTCAAACTTGGGTACGTTTGAATAAAATAGGTCGATATCCATTATTCCTTTAAGATAACAGAGTATATGCTTAACTCCATTCCAATGCCTTCGTGTAGGTGAAAAAATATATCTTGCTAATAGATTAACAGCAAATGATATATCAAGTCGAGTATGACCAGCAAGATATATCAATGCCCCGATGGCATTAAGATATGGTACTTCAAGATCAAGTAGTTCTTCATCCTTTTCACGAGGTCTGAAAGGATCTTTGTTCACATATAATTACCTCACAACCGTTGGAGTACATAATGGATGTGATTTATCCATATAGAATTGTTTTAACACATTTGTCACATAAGTTTCTTGATACACAAAGACGCTATTCTTTAAATATTCAATTTGTAATTCAAGGCAAAACTTTGTTCTTCTAAGATCCTTCATTTCAAATTCTTTCTTTAAGCAATTAAGAGCTTTTTGGAGCTCTTCAGGAGTTCCAATAATATTCAAATCATCAACATAAACTGGAATAATGCCAAACTCATTTCTAGATCTTTTTAAAAAGATACATGAACAAATTGGTTCATTTTTATACCATTCTTGTAAGATGTATTCACTAAGGCGATTATACCACATACGCCCGATTGTTTTAAACCATAAAGTGATTTACTTAATTTGATTGAATAGTCTACTCAAGAACTGGAATTGTATGCTTCAGGAAATTTAAATCCTTTAGGGAGTTTCATATAGATATACTATCAAGTGAGCCATACAAATATGCTATAACAACATCCATTAGACGTAAATCGAGTTTTTCCTGTACTGCTAGATTAATTAAATATCAAAAAATAGTTGCTTCCACCACAGGTGAGTGTGTTTCCTTAAAATCAATTCTAGGTCTTTGCAAAAAAACTTGGGCGACAAGTCTTGCCTTATATCTCACAATTTCACTATTTTCATTTCATTTTCGCACAAAGACCCATTTGTATCCAACTAGTTTTAAAATCTTCAAGTGTACAGACTACAAGTCCAATTTTTTTTTGCTTTTCAAGTGATTTTAACTCTGTTTCAATTGCGTCTTTCCATTTTGTCCAATCATTTCTTTGCCTGCATTCCTAAACAGACTTTGGTTCATGATATTTAAAACATTGCACGCTATATTATATGCAAAATTATTGTCAACGTTGACCTTTTGTCAATTCCATCGTATTCTATTCATAACATAATATATTGAGATCTCTTCATTTTCATAAATTTTAGGTACCTGAGTATCTTCTAGAACTAAAAAATTAATTATGTCTTGGGACTCTTCTGGAGTTATTAAATCCTCGATTTAACCATCCTCGATTTAACATGCTTCATGCGAGTCTCAGGCTTATTTGTAATGGAGGATTTTCTGACGGGAACATCAATTTTAATTGGAGGATTAGCAGTTGATATATGTGATTTAGTAACTCTTTTTGAGTTAGTAAATGCGTCTGGTAATTAGTTGGCTAAATTATGCAAATGAATTATCTTTTAAACTTCTAGTTCACATTATTTTGTACGAGGATCAAGATGAGTTAGTGATAATTCATGCCAACTAATTTCCCTTTTCAACTACTTATTTTCTCCCCCTAATGTTGGGAAAATTGATTCATCAAAATGACAATTAGAAAATCAAGCTGTGAATAGATCTCTTATTCATGGTTCAACATACTTTATTATAGAAGGAGATTCATATCCAACATATATTCCTAACCTTCTTTGAGGACCCATCTTAGTGCATTGTGGAGGGAGTAATAGGGATATATACTACACATCCAAAAATTCTTAGATGGAAAATATGTGGTTCCTGACCAAAAACCATTTGTAATGGGGAGTGTTCATAATAACTTATTAGCCTTATGCGAATTAATGATGAAGCATGCAAGATTTCATGTCCCCAAGTAGATATTGGGAGTTTTGACTTCATAAGTAATGGTCTTGCAATTAACTTCAGACGTTTAATGAATGATTCTGCAAGATCATTTTGTGTATGAACATGTGCTACAGGATGTTTAACATCAATCCCAATAGACATACAATACTCATTGAATTTTTGGGAAGTGAATTCACTAGCATTATCAAGGCATATTTTCTTAATTGGAAAATTAGAAAAATGTGCTCATAATCTAATCAATTGCGTAAGTAATCTCACAAACGCCAGGTTACGAGATGATAACAAGGACACATATGACCATTTAGTTGATGCATCAATTAAAACCATAAAATACCTAAATGGTCCACATGGTGGGTGTATTGGCCCATAAATATCACCTTGTATTCTTTCTAAAAATGTGAGAGATTCACCCATAATTTTGACAGGTGATGGTCGAATAATCATTTTTCCTTAGGAGCAAGCAAAATTTAAGAAAGTATTCGATTGAAGAATCTGTTGGCTCTTCAATGAATGTCCACTTGAATGTTTAATTATTTTTTGCATCATAATTGATCCGGGATGGCTTAACCGGTCATGCCAAATAACAAAGTTATTATGATTTGCAAACTTTTGGTTTGTAATAGTATATATTTCAATTGTATTTATGTATGTATAGTACAATCCAGAGGAGAATGCAGGTAACTTTTTCAATATGCATTTCTTACCTAAGATTGTACTTGTAAATGGTTAACATAAGAATTATAGCTATGTGTGTCACGGATGTTTAGCCACTGGAATCACTCAATTTGGAGTCCATATGAGGAAGATATGAGCTAATTAGTAGTCAAAGGTCAGAAAATGGTTCATCAGGGAAGAATATGTTAGGATAGCTTCTTTATTTTAATTTTTGGGAATTATCTGTATGGAAATAAAATAAATGGTTAACATAATAATTATAGATATGTGTGTCATGGAATTTAAGCCACTGGAATCACTCAAGTAGGAGTCTATATGAGTTAGATATGATCCGATTAGTAGGTAGAGGTCAGAACCTATCCAAGAAGAAATAACCTGTACATTGATGGAGTTATATCACCTTGATTTCTTAATATTTCGCTACATTGTTCAACATAATAGTTTTAGATAATTGTTTTATCTTGAAATTGACACCATGATCACCTACATTAGAGTTCAATTGAGAGATTTATGCTCTGATTAGTAAGAGAAGGGTTAGATATGATGAAAACCTGCATCAAGAAAATAAAGAAATAAAATTAATATTTAAAAAAGAAGACGAATCTTATAAATGACTAGTATATGCCATTGCCATTGCCATTGTATTAACTTCTTAGCATCTTAAGTGTAAAATTCTGACATGGAAATATTTTATAAAGTGATATTTGAAATGGTTATGTTCATAGCATGATTACCAATTATTTATGGTAATAGTTATATTTTGATGAACATACTTGTTATTGAAAGCATATTTTTGGCTATCATTGTGAAAAGAAAAGAAATGAGCACGGTCACATGGCAATCCGTGTGGTGCACCAGTAGGGGACGCCCTACCAACGGTTATGATCATGTTAATGAGAAAAAAAGAGAAAGTGGGCCATGTCAGACGGAGCGAGAAAAGCCCGTACTGGAGAGTAGAAAATACTCACCCTGACTGGGGTATGAATACCTGACTAAATTAAGCTACCCCAATGCCATTCTTCCTGTTTCATGCATATGCATGCTTTCAATTTTAATGGGAAAAATTATTATAAGATTCTTAATCAAATTATAATGTTATTTGGAGTGCCTCCTAAAGTTGGTCGGAAAAAAACAGAAATACTCTTCAATATAATAAAAAATAACAAATGAAATTAATTTAGTATTCTCTTTACCAAAAGCATGCCTCTCTTTGCCATTAAAAAAATTAACAATTTAATTTCTATATTTGTAAAATTAATTATTTTTTATTTTTATTTTTATTTTTTATTTTTTAAGTATACAATTTAACCTTTAAAAAATATTAATTTCATACAATAAATTAAATATTTTTTAAAAATTAATTCATTCTATAAAATTTATAAATTAAAGTTTAACTAGTGTACAAATTTAATGGAAAACTCCCCATTCCCAAATCATAAAATTTAACACTCTTCTTTAAAGGTGGCTGAATTAAAAATTCAAAGCCATCTTCCTCTTTGATTTGATTCAAATTATGTGGGTGATAGATTATGAGTTTGGGATATGAATACCTGACTAAATTCACTAACTTAGGAACTTATAAAAGGAAGTGAGATAATTTAAAATTATCTAACTTCAGAATAAATAATTAATTCATTTTATATGATTCCCTGATTGCAACGGTAAATAATGTGTCACTGTATGTTATATTTTATTTTTATTCAAATTAGAGCAACTTTACAATGATGAGAGCTATGCGAACTGCTTTGGTTAAGGGAAGTAGTGAAATATATCTTGATCCCTTGCCATGAGTACATTCCTTTCAAATTTTATTTCAGTATAGCTTCCATAGCATAGTCACTGGCATCACACATTATCTCAAAGGGAATGCTCCAGTCAGAAGGTTGAATTATTGGTGCAAATTACCGAAAACATGTAAATTGTCATCATCAAATACAAAGGGAGTGTCTTTTAGAAGCAAATTAGTTAAGGGTTTAGAGATTTTAGATAAGTCTTGCATGAATCTTCTGTTGTAGCCTGCATGCCCGAGAAATCTTTTCACTTCCTTAACATTACACGGTATGGGCATCATCTAAATTGCCTCAATCATTACTTTGTCCACTTTAATCCCTCTTTCAAATACCAGTGTCCCAGTACTATATCTTTTCTTACCATAAAATGGCATTTTTCCCAATTTAACACTAGGTTGACTTCTTCACCTCTTTTAAGTGCTTGTATCAAATTATTTAGGTAATTATCAAATAAGGTACCATAGACAGAGAAATCATCCATAAATACTTCCATTAAATCTTTAATAAAATTTGAGAAAATAGCCATCATACACCTTTAGAAAGTAACTGGTGTGTTGCATAGTCCGAATGCCATCCTTCTATATGCAAAGGTGCCATAGGGATATGTGAACGGCATCATTTCTTGGTTGTCTTAGTGGATAGGGATCTGAAAGAATCCTGAATATCCGTCTAGATAATAAAAATATAAATGCTTAGCCAGCCTTTCCAATAATTGATCAATGAAGGGCAAAGAGAAGTGATTCTTACAGGTGGTCTTATTTAGTTTTCTATAATCAATGTAAATACACCAACCCATAACAGATCTAGTGACTAGCGTTGATGAAGAAATTAGATTATATCAAGTGCATGTATAGTGAATCTGAAATCATAATTAAGTCAACATCTACTAGCAGAATTTGTCTTCATTTTTGTCCTTCTTATCCACTTGAAATCAAATTAAAATAGAAGTAATTCCTTTTAAGATTAAAAGTGGATCCTAGTGTTGTTGATGTTGAATTTTTTTATAAAAAGGAGGATATATCAAGTTGTGAGGTGCTCTAT
Organism: Gleditsia sinensis; assembly: GCA_037074535.1. NCBI lineage: Eukaryota > Viridiplantae > Streptophyta > Magnoliopsida > Fabales > Fabaceae > Gleditsia > Gleditsia sinensis. Next base: position 44,438,838 of record CM073465.1, on the reverse strand, counting down.
GGCAGTGCCACATCGCCCTATTCGTGAAAATCCAAAACTTACTGGGTGTGCCATGGTTTCTTTGGAATCTAGAAAGTGGTCAACATTAAAGTTATAGCCGGGTCTTTCTAAATTGTTACACCAAGACTGTTGAATTTATACCTTATACTCCACAAGAGGATATGCAGTTATTGATGCTAAATGCCAATCAAGTCAATCGGGAGTTAAAGAGTGGAGTACTTTGTTACATTCTCTTGTGTTTATCAAATCTAGAAGTCGAACCGAAACATAATAAAATTCCAATAGCTAATGAGTTTTCAAAAGTATTTCCATCAGATATTCCAAGCTAACCTCCCGAGAAAGAGATAGAGTTCTCTATTGATCTTCTACCCAGGATAGGGCCTATCTTTTATTGCACCTTATAGAATGGCCTTAAAGAAACTACAAGAACTCAAGAAATAGTTGGAGGAATTGTTAGACAAGTAATTCATTAGATCGAGGGTATCACTTTGGGGAGCTCCTGTATTATTTGTTAAGAAGAAAGACGGGAGCTTGAGACTATACATAGACTACAGATAGCTGAATAAGGTGACTATTAAAACAAGTATCATCTCCCTAGGATAGATGACTTAAATGAAGACCAACTCAATTAATATACATACCATTTTATAGTTTGAGTTACATCATTATTAAGGTTGAGTGTGCAGCCAATGGCAAGTCTCTTCAGTCATAAAATCATACACATGACATCATGAGAGTCACATAAAAGAAGGCAATAGAAGGAGAGGAAGCAAGGATGTTGCTTACGAGAAAAACAATTAGAATGGTTGGGGAGTTGTGGTGTCAGAAATTTATGGTTTATACAAGGAAAGAGGGAGTGAATAGGTGGGGTGGGGAATTTTAACTGTATATATAGTCACATCATTCATTTAGGTAAGCATGAACATAAGCTAATCATGTCATGTTCATCTGTATAAGGTATTAACAAACTCCTAGCTTTTTCTAATAATTAAGTTTCAAATTTCAAGCGAGATCTTAATCCTATGGTTTTATGATGTATTGGAAACTTTGAATTCTTATTGTGAATGGAGAAACTGTACTAAAATGTGATTTAATTAAAATGAGAGTTTTATGCATGTTGGCAAGAATATTATTTTAATAAATAGGTTTGGCATATGGCATAGCCTATGGATTGATGTTTGAAGAACTATGTTGCAAACTTGGTATAAGTCTGATTGAAGGAGAGACAGATGGATAAAAAATGTTTATTTTTATTTAGTAGTAAATTTAATGTTTCATATAATATTTTCTATGTGGAAGAGTCCTATTTAGAAACTATATTAACTAGTAGTAATAGATGCTAGCCTTGGTGTAATTCGAACTCCATCTAGTGTAATTACCATTGGTTTTTAAACAACTACATTTTATTATAAATGATTATATATTTTTTAAAATTATTATATCTTTGTTTAAAGTAATTATGCCTTACCTTAAATAATTGTTTTTACTTTAAATGATCTTTTTTTGGTTTTCCCTCAATAGGTAAGTTTTGTTTTAATGTGTACATATATAAATGTTTTCATATCATTTATTTTATTGATAGTTTGTTAAGAAATTTCTTTTTTGTTTAAGAATGTTATTAAGTACAAAGGTTTAAATGCAAATTGTAAGTCGTGTGAAGATTACGTGTAAGTTACGGCATGTTTTCGAGGATTTTCAGGATGTTTCGACACAAAAACTTGGATAAAAGTCCCATCGCCACAATGCGAACTTTTCAACACCACAGTGGTAGAAGTGTAGGTTGCATCTACAGGAAAAAAAAGAGAGGTATAGGACCATGACACCAGAAGCCCAGCATCATGGTGGTAAGAAAAACCATTAAGTCCATTAAGTTCTCATCAAATAAATTACACATGTTTTCTCTTCCATATCATGTTCAATTGACATAAAACTACTAAAAGGCCTTTCTTTCAAATTACGTTCTCCAACTTAGTCCATAATTTTAACCTATTGACTTAAATGAGTCATCAAACAACTTTCTTAAGAAAAAAAAAATATGAATCATAGTGATAGATTCTCTAAAAGTGAGTAATATCTTCTATGTATTACGATGTATTTAGGTTCTCAAGTATTATACTTAATGTGATAACAAAAACTTGATGAATAAACCTTACATTTATTCTTGGTCCAAAAATAAAACATACTTTCTCAAATAAATTAAGGTGCACATTAATATGAGAAAACATCATAATATATAAGAATTTCATTCATAAATTGTATGGATACAATTATAAAGTGTAATGAAATATCATTTTCTCTATGTGATCTTTGAATTTTAGTAATGGCATACCCTTACTAAAAGGATCAACGATCATCAATTTAGCGATAATGTGCTTAATGACCCTTTTTTCTTGTACTCATTCTCTAATGGCTAAAAAATTAATGTTAATGTATTTGCTTTGACTTCCTTAGCCATGAAGGTAGTAGTTAAATTACCATAGAAAATTTTCAATGGCCTAGAAATAGAATCCATAATTCTAAGCTTAAAAATGAAGTTTTTAAGCCATATAAAATGTGAAGTAGCCTTAAAACAAGAGACGAACTCGACTTCATGATAGAAGCAGTAGTCAATATCTGCTTAACATTTCTCTAAGAAACAACTCCACTGGTCATCATGAAAATATACCCTAATGTTGATTTGTAAGAATCATCACACTCAGCAAAGTTTGAATTTAAATAGCCAACCATATCCAGATTGTCCATCTATTTATACATAAGTATGCAATCTTTGGTTCCTTAAAGATAACTTATCACTTTTTTTGCAACTCTCCAATGGTCTATACCTGGCTTATGTCGATATTACTCTAATATCCACAACAAATACAACATTATATCTAGTGTAAACCTAAGCATATATAAGGCTTCCAATGACTGATGTAACATTCATAATTTTTTTTCTTTTATTAATAAAGGTACAAAAATATTTAATTAAGGAAATAAAATTTATTAGACAATTTTTAGATATCTAAGGAAATATAATCCTTAGAAATTCTTCACTTTATGTGTATGCATAGAAAATGTTTATAACATTAAGGAAATAAGTAAAGAGAGAAAACTTAATTAGAAAAATTAGAAATAACATACTAAAGATAGGCGAAATTCTTGAGTAAGGAAGACAAAATTTTGGGTAGTAAGTAAAGGTCTTAAAATTTCAAGAAGATTCGATTTGGGTAATTTTTCCTAATTCAAGAGTTAGAGTTCCTAAGTTTAACATCTCTACCTATATATTGAGCTTTCACCTATAGACACTTCATATAGAGTTTTTCCACTTCACATGAGTTTCTAGCAAGCCAATAGGATAGCCCAAGCAAGAAATAAAACATAGACTTGGACTAGGATATCGAAGTTGGACCGATAGCCCATAAACCATGACTATGTGACCAAGACCTCCAAGAAAGGTAGAATTTCATCCAAAGCAAAGGAAATGGGTAAGAATGAGCCCAAATCCAAGAGGGAAAAATAAGAATCATGTGAGGAAATAGTAGTATAATAATAATCAAGATTAGGTCACATAGCATTAAGACAAAACATCTATATCCTACATTCATAATTTTAGCAAGTTGGTAATAATACATGGCATTAGGACAAAAAATCTATATCCTACATTCATAATTTCAACAAGTAGGTAATAATACATGGCATTATGACAAAACATCTTTATCTTACACAAATAATTTTAGCCAAGCAAGAGAGACTCAAGGGCTAAAAAGTTGCCACCTTGAAAGGCAAACCTATCATACTTGAGTGAGACAAAAGAAAAAGGAAATGAATCTCTAAATCAAAGGGACCTTGTCCCTTTTCTTAAGAACATTTTATCTTGATTTTCAAAATACAAATCTCCTTTTTTCTATGCATATCTTGATTAAGGGAGAGGAAGACAAGAACATGAGTTGTCTTTCTCCAAAAAATAACCAAGTGCATCCTAATTGTGATAAGGTAGACCCATGATTATGAGACTTGAACCACTTGATATTTTATTTAATCAAAACTCACCCTTATAACATTATTATTTTGTCCAAGTGAGGGAGAGGAAAAATAGAAGCAAGGTAGAATGAGGAAAAGAGAGAAAGAGAGGAGAAGAAAGAAAGGAAGGAAGGAAGAAAAAGTCTAGAGGACTAAGTACTCAAGGTAAGTTAGCTTAATATCCACTTGAATCCATCTTTTATCTTCATCCTTGGGGTTCAAAACTCACCCTCCTCTTATTTAAGTTGCTAGAAAAGCTAAGGGAAGGGAGGAATCTTACCACTTCCTTCAAGAGGAAACAAGAAAAAGAATTCATTATACGAGCTAGGGAGATCTTTAGGTAGGTTTAACAATATCTATTTTTGAAGAAAAGTTTTGGAATTTGTAACATTTATATGAGATTTTGATCTTAGAACTTTGATAAAATTTCTAATATTTGCTACTTTGATAATTGGCCATGAATGTTGCTATATCATGTTACATGTTGATCTTGTATGTGATGGATGTTTTGAATACTTCAGTTGGTATGGAAAGTTCTGCATAGATATGGCTATGGGTGGTAAAAATTTAGGGCTTTAATGCTGCTATTATGTATATTTGAATATGGTAAAAATGAATGGAAGATGGTTAGGTTGGTAAAATAAGTATGGCATTAAACACCTAGGGGAAAACCATAAGAATTTTTTGCTGAGAAACATCCTTAGTGATGCATGATTTGATTCTATTTTTCTTTTAAAGTAGATGATGGAATGTGTTAAATTAAGTAAGAAATATAATTAAATGTTGAGATGAGTAATTATATGGTTAGGTGGAAATTTGAAAGAAAAATGGAAGATGAATTAATAAAAGGATGAACTAGAACTTTAGGAAAGGCTAGGCTAAGAAAACTGGATTTCAGAGTAACTAGAAAAGCTCATGTTTTTGAAATTCTAGGAAGAATTAGTTAGGAATTAAACGAAATGGTTAGCATAAAAAATGTAGATATATGTCTCACAGATTTTTAGCTTCAGGAATCACCTAATTTCAAGTTCATATGAGGGAGATATGGTTCGATTAGTAAGCAGGGGTCAGAAAATGATTAATCAGGGAAGAATTTGCTAGGTAAGTTTCTGTGTTTGAATTTTTGGAAAAAATATATATGGAAATAAAATAAATAGTTAACATAAAAAAATATATGTCTCAAGAATTTGTAGCCATTGGAATCATTCAATTTGGAAACCATATTATAAAGATATGGTCAGATTAGTAAGCGGTGTTCAGAAACTAGCTAACTAGGGAAGAATCTATTAAGTATGCTTCTATGTTTTAAATTTTTGGGCAAAATCTGTAGGGAATTAATAAAAATTGTTAACATAATATATATATGTCTCACGGATCTATAGGCATTGAAATAACTTAATTTGGAGTCCTTATGAGGGAGATATGGCTGATTAATAAGTAGAGGTCAGAATCAGTCTAGAATCTAGGGTGGTAAATGTAAGCGTTTTGTTTTTTATTTTCTGGAAATAATTTGTAAGGAATTTGAGGCAATGATGAACATGAAAATTGTAGATAAGTGTCTTAGCTTTTTATAGGCTTTGGAATCACCTTGATTGGAGTTTGTATGAGGGAGATACCATTGAATAAGTGAGGAAAGGTGACAGAACATGGCCAGGCCGTGTTATGGGTTGCTTCAACACGGGTAGGCCATGGTCAGGGCTATTTTTTAGTATGTTTAAAGTATTTTTCAAGCATGGTCATGTCTTGGAACATGACCAAGCCATGTTGGGAGTTGGTAAAGCTTATTTTTAACATTTTGCTGCCCTAAATGAACCTTATTAACTATAGGGTAATAATAGAAACCAAATTGAAGAAAAATGTCCTATAAAATTTGTGAAAACATATGTTGGAAATGATATAAGTAGGAGGAAAGTAACTAGAGGTTGAAGCATAAATAAAATGAAAAGATGAAAATAATATTTAAAATAGAAAAAGAATCTTAAGAATGGAAATAATAAATAACTAGTGTATACCCTAGCCATTGCCCTTATATGAACTCCTTACCATCTAAAGTGTATAATTTTGACATGGAAATATTTTATAAAGAGATATTGTAAAATGGTTATGATCATGACATGATTGCATTTTACCAATGATTTTTTGTAGTGTTTATGCTTTGATGGTAAATTATGGCATGTGAGTATAATGAACATACTTGTTATTGGAATTATATTTTTGGCTATTAACATGAAAAGAAAAGAAAAGAAAAGAGACGAGCACGGTCACATGGTGGCTCTTGTGGTGCACCAGTAGGGGACGCCCTACTCACGACTATGATTATGCTAATGAGAAAAGAAAGAGAATGTGTGCCATGTCAAACGGAGTGTGAAAATATTGTGCAGAAGATTATAAAGTTCTCACCCTGACCGGGGTAACTTGTTATGAAAATAAGTTGATAGCCATCATATGATGTTCTAAAAATAGTTATTCATGTCATTACTGCATGATTTTCATGTGCATAGATAAAGTGCATTCATGTGACCTAAGATATTTACTGTAGCTTATACAGATGAACATGAGGTGATGAGCATTATTGATGATGATTATGATTTATTGCTGAACCTACTGGGATTTAATACTCACTAGATTTCCATATCATGTTCAGAAAACTAGTTATGCATATTTTTCTATGGCTCTAGCTTTTAGTATACATTTGATCGAGTTACTCTGTAACAACTCCATTTATGTAAATGTAACAATTTCTTTTTTATATATATTTGTAAAATTCCATGAAGTTATTACTACTTTAATTCTAACCACTTAACTTGTAATAATAATCACTTTAACCAAGCATAATTTTTATTAACAGTGATACAATACTGAGTTGCCATACACACTATTATTTTACAAACTACACACCATTATTTTACAAACATTTGTACAAAGATACATATTAGCTCTAATCATCTATGTCGACTACTTCCGAGGACATTGGTGTGGGTGGCACGTCCACCGGAATTTCAGTCACATCTACGACAGATACATCTGAAATAACTGGAAGTTGCCCAAGGTAGGGCACCTCGATCCAACGTACAGAAATAATAAGTGACATAGAGAAAATCTGCATATTTATTCTTCTAAACATGATATGGAAATATAGTGAGAATTAAATCCCAGTAAGTTCAACAATAACTCATAATTTACCATCAATATAGTTCATCATGTCATGTTCAACTGTATAAACTACAGAAAATATCTTTGGTCACATGAATGCATTATATCTATGCACATAAGAATCATACAATAATGATATGCATGACAGGATTAACTATTTTTAGAATATCATATGATGGCCATTAACTTATTATCATTTCAAGCTACCTTGGTCAGGGTGAGTATCTTCTACTCTCCGGTACGGGATTTTCTCGCTCCGTCCGACATGGCCCACTTTCTCTTTCTTTTCTCATTAACATGATCATAACCGTTGGTAGAGCGTCCCCTACTGGTGCACCACACGGATTTCCATGTGACCGTGCTCATTTCTTTTCTTTTCACAATGATAGCCACAAATATGCTTTCAATAACAAGTATGTTCATCAAAATATAACTATTACCATAAATCATTGGTAATCATGCCATGAACATAACCATTTCAAATATCACTTTATAAAATATTTCCATTTCAGAATTTCACACTTAAGATGGTAAGAAGTTCATACAATGGCAATGGCTATGGCATATACTAGTCATTTATAAGATTCGTCTTCTTTTTTTAAATATTAATTTTATTTCTTTAATTTCTTGATGCAGGATTTCATCATATCTAACCTTCTCTTTATGCTTGGCCTTTAGTAAATTTCTTCTTATTTATATCATTTCCAACACATGTTCTTACAAATTTATAAAGCATTGTTCTCCAATTTGATTTCTACTATTACCCTATAGTTAAAGAGGTTCATCTAGGGTAGAAAAATGTTGAAAATAGGCTTAACCAGCTTCCAACACGGTCTGTCCATGTTCCAGGACACGGCCATGCTTTAAAAATACTTCAAATGTACTCAAAAACAGCCCCGAACACGGCTAGACCGTGCTTGAAGCACCCAGAACGCGGCATGGCCGTGCTCTGTGATCTTTGTTCACTAATCAAAGCATAACTCCCTCATTTTAACTCTGATTGAGATGATCTTGGTGTCTATGGAAAGCTAAGACAATTATCTAAAAATATTATGTTAATCATATCAGCAAAATAGTAATAACTATTGGTGTTATTACTCCCTTAAATTCAATTTTATTTCTTCTCGGGTAGGTTCTAACCTTTACTTACTAATCTGACTATAACTCCCACATAAGAATTACAAATTAAGTGATTCGAGTGGCTAAACATCCGTGACACATAAATATATAATTCATATGTTAACAATTTATTTTAATTCCTTATAGAATGTTCTCAGAAATTAAAACACCAAAACTATCCTGACATATTCTTCCCTGATTAACCATTTTCTGACCTTGTTTACTAATCAGAACGTATCTACCACATATGAACTCTAAATTGAATGATTCCAGTGGTTAAAAATCCGTGACACACATAGATATAATTCTTATGTTAACCATTTATTTTAATTCTACATAGATAATTCTCAGAAATTAAAATACAAAAACTATCCTAACATATTCTTCCCTGATGAACCATTTTCTGACCTTTGACTACTAATCAGACCATATCTACCTCATATGGACTCCAAATTGAATGATTCCAGTGGCTAAAAATCCATGACACATATCTTTAATTCTTATGTTAAACATTTATTTTAATTCCTTATAGATTGTTCCCAGAAATTAAAACACTAAAGTTTAAAATTCTGCTAACCATAGCCATACCCATGCAGAACTATCTACACCAACCTAAGTATTCAAACATACATCACATGCAAGATCAATATGTAACATGATATAGCAACATCCATGACCAATCATCAAAGTTCTAAGATCAAAATCTCATATAAATATTATAAGTTGCAAAAGTTTTCTTCAAAAAGAAATATTGTTAAACTTACCTAAGAATCTCCCTAGCTTACTTAGTGAATTGGTTTTCTTGTTTCCTCTTGGAAGAAGTAGCAAGATTTCTTCCTTCCCTTAGCTTTTCTAGCAGCTTAGGTAAGAAAAGGAGGGTGAATTTTTGAACCTCAAGGATGAAGAAGAAAAATGGACTCAAGTAGAGATTAAGGTAACTTACCTTGAGTACTTAGCCTTCTAAACTGCTCCTTCTTCTTTCTTCCTTTCTTCTCCTCTCTTTCTCTCCTTTCCTCACTCTACCTTGCTTCTATTTCTCTCTCTTCCTCACTTGGACGAAATTAAAATGTTGTAGGGGTGGGTTTTGCTTATATAGACCACCAAATAATACACCTTTCATGATCATGGGTCTACCTTATCACAATTAGGATACACTTTGTTGAATTTTTGGAAAAGAAACAACTTATGTTCTTGTCTTCCTCTTCCTTAGTCAAGATATGCATAGGAAAAGGAGATTTGTATTTTGAAAATTATGATGATATGTTCTTAAGATAAGGGACAAGGTCCCTTTGATTTAGGGATTCTTTTCCATTTTCTTTTGTCTTAAACAAGTATGATAGGTTTGCCTTTTTAGGTGGCAAATTTCTAGCCCTTGAATCTCCATTATTTGGTTGATATTATTTGTGTGGGATATGAATGTTTTGTCCTAATGCCATGTATTATCATACCACTTGCTAAAATTATGAGTGTAGGATATAGATGTTTTGGTCCTAAAGCCTTGTATTATCATGCCACTTGCCAAAATAATGAATGTAGAAGCACACCACTTGCTAAATTTTTGTCTTAATGCCATGTAACCTAATCTTTATTATTATTACATTATTATATCATCACCTAATTTATTTTATTTTATTTTTCCTCTTGGATTTGGGCTTATTCCTACCCATTTTCTTTGCTTTGGATAAAATTCTACCTTTCTTGGAGGGCTTGGTCACATTTTCATAATTTTTGGGCTATTGGTCCAATTACTATTTTCTAGTCCAAGTCTATGTTTTATTTCTTGCTTAGGTTATCCAATGGGCTTGCTAGAAACTTATGTGAAGTGGAAAAACTCTATATAAATTGTCCATGGGTAAAAGCCCAATGTATGGATAAAGATTTTAAACTTAGTAACTCTAGTTCTTGAATTAGGAAAAATTACCCTTATCCAAGAATTTTGCATCTCTTTAGTATGTTCTTTCTAATTTCTTCCTATTAGGTTTTCCCTCTTTATTTGTTCTTTTAATGTTAGAAACATTTTCTATGCATATACATAAGGTGAAGAATTTCTAAGGATTATATTTCCTTAGATATCTAAAATATTGTCTAATAAACTTTATTTCCTTAATTATCAATAAAAGAAACAAAATTAGGGATGTTACATACTCTATGTTGGGTAGATCTCAAAAATTAATAAAGTGTTTGTAGTCGAGCTGGCTAAGATACCGGTGAAGGTGCAATCAGTCGCACCCGTATCTCCAGATTGGTCAACATGGATGAATAAGATGTATATATTTATGTGTTTAATTTTTGTACGGACGTTTTGTTTAATGATGTGTATGTGAACTCATAATTGTATCAGTTTTAATGGTATACCTTAAACCTTGATTATGCTTGGTTAAATTAATTGAATACTATTGTGAGTTAAGTAATTAGAAGTAAAGAAGTAATGACTTTATCAGACTTTACAAATATATATATATATATATATATATATATATATATATATATATATATATTAAAAATGGAGTTGTTACAACAAAATCATAAGGGATGCTCTTCATAGATTCCCTCTCAAGTTAATTCTTTAGCCATTAGTTCAAATTGGACCTATCATCTTTCACAATATATAGGACACTTGTTGAACAATTCTTTATCCAAAATCTCTCTAAAATCTTATGGATTATTTTTAGCTCCTATATTATAGTTAAACTCTTATAGATATACTATATAATAACTAAGAATTGCTAATCTTTTCTATCTAGTAGATTTTCTTAATATTGTAACTTCACATTCCTATGAAAATTACGGTTCAACTTATTGTTTAGGAGCTATACATAATTCTTGAATATCGTGATCTAATTGATCAATTTGTGGAAACTAACAGATTAATTGTTCAATACCAGTTTGTACTTAATGGGTATTATAAGCTATAACTAATCTATCACTTAAAGTAGAACGTTGAAACTTTATATAATCATGTGCAAAAATTAAGTTTCTAAATTGATCACTTTTACTGATAAGATAATTACCTTACTAGGATTCATTGAGAATGCTTCAGATCAATGCATCTATCCGAATATTAATGGAAGTAGCTTTATTATAGTTGTGTTTTATGCTGATGACATCCTATTAGCCTACAATTCAATGAAATCTCTGAATGAGGTAAAATGCATGTTATTATGCCATTTTTAATATAAGAGATTCTGGTGAGGCCTTTTTTCATTCTTGGGATACTAATCCCTTAAGCTAAGTCTCGTGGCATTTTTTGTTTGTCTCAAGTAACCTATATTGAGCGAGTCCTCAAGAAGTTTTTGTATGAACTCTTACACTTGTGTTGCGCCTGTTTAGAAAGGTGAAATGTTATCGAAATCACAATATTCTTAGAATGAAATTGAGACAACTAAAATGGATAAATTTCCATATGCTTTTGTTGTTGCCAGCCTTATGTATGCTCAAGTATCCACTCGTTTGAACATAGCTTTTGTTATCAATGTGTTTGGTAGATATTTGAGTAATCCCGGTAAGGATCATCTGAGGGGTACAAAGAAAGTTATAAAATACCTACAGGGTACAAAGCATTATATGTTGGCTTTTAAAAAGTTTGATCCTTTTTTGAAATTATGGGATATATGGATTTACAATGGATTCTTCTTGAACGATTACAAGTCAACTGACAGACACATCTTCAAGATGTTTGGAGGAGTTGTTTCGTGAAAAAGTATCAAATATACACTCACAATTGCCTCAACTATGGAAGTAGAGTGATATGTGAAGCCACCTGTCAGGCTATATGGTTAAGGAAACTAATATCTAGCTTGCAATTAGTTAATTCTATATCAGGACCTCTAACCATTTATTGCGATAGTTCATTTGCAATATGCTTATCTCAAAATCATAGGAGTTCTTGTAACAGCCCTAAGATTTAGTAATTTTCATTTATGTATGGATTATTTAAAGAAATAAATGAGTAGGGAAGTAATTGAAAGGTTCTAAGGATGAAAATGAAAACTTATTAATATTTTTAGGGTCAAATTATAATTTTATAAAAGTTTAGGGGTCAAAATGTAAATAATAAAATTTACAAGGACTTCCTCTAACAATTAAAAATTTCTAATTGGTCCCTCCATCAATATAAAAAAAATCATTCTTTCCGTAACTGATGAATGAATAGTGAATAGTAACTTTCTCTCTCCTTATTTTCTCTTTCTAGATCTGGAGTATCTTCCATCCTCCAATCTCAAAACTAAGGGTACCACTGGATTCAAGATAAAAATTACTACGGTATTAGCCGAATAATTTTTCAAATCAACCACAGAATCATCGCAGATCGAAAGTTGAAAATCTTCAAAAAATGTAAGTTCTAAAACTCCTATTTAGAGATCTCAAATTGAAAATATGACATTATAGATGGATTTATGAGATAGATAAACAATAGGATATGAAGTTTCACAATCATCTGACAACTTTTGTTGTCATAAACAATAATTCTGCCCCGCGTGAGTAGTGATTTCAGTAGGTGTGAATAGTACTCCGCTGGATGTGAACAATATTTCTACCATGAACAGTGACCATCGGTTGAACAGAGTTGATTAAGATCTCAGAGTCATTTCTTAGGTTTTTGGACCCTAGGTTTTTGGTCAAATGGATTAGAAAAGTGCATTTTAGGGCTGTCTAACCTAGAGCCTTACCTTGTGAGTAGATAATTTTTTCAATGATTTACCCTATACTCTTCTTAAACTTTAAATATATAATTAGTTTTATTTACAAGTTATTTATACTTTTATATGTCTCTGAAATAGATTAAATTACCTTATTTGTTTACAATTTGGAATATAGTTCAAGAAAAGTATAGTTTTCAAAATGGATTTTTGAACTCATTGAATATGTGATTTTAAATGTATTTCTCATCATATGGTAAAGAAAATATATTCTGCACATGGCATTGATATATAAAGATATAAGAATGCCTTGGAAAAGGGCATGTATATGTGATAACCTTGATTAGGAAGTTTCTAACAGAGGAATTGTACTGAGACTGAAAATTCTGAATTTTACTAAAACCTCTATTTGAACGATGTGGAATATGTGCAAATATGATTTCTGTGGAAGAATTCTATTGGAAACATTGTTTGCTAACAGCAGGTGATGTTAGCCTTGGTGCCCCTTAATACTTCAGCTAGAAAGGGTGGTGGTAGCCTCGAGTGATGGCCAACACATGGAATATGATATGTGAAGGAGAGTTGGATGCCTCCTTTCTAGGCGAGATGCCAACTATATGATGTGTGATTTTCCCTCCCTTGCTATGTGCTTAGGAAATGCCCATATTAGAGTCCCTTCGCATGTCCTCTTGAATGGTGGTAGGGAAAACCTTAGCCATGATGCTGAGTTTAGGCAAATTCTACACTGTCAAAGTATAAAAGGGCTTGAACTCTAATATGGTGATTCTGATATGGGATCTTCCTAATGTTTTCAAGTGAAATAATTGTATGCATAGCAAAATTTGTTTTATGATCATATAGTACAATATATGGTTTTGGATATCTGAATATCCTTTGTTTTAAGAATATTTGAAATACGGGTCTCATATGGATGTACTTTCGAATTGTATTTTCTATGTAACAAATTTTAAAATATGAGTACATCCATATGTTGACCTAAGAGGTCATAGAAGGTATTATCTGCTCACTGAGTTGTCAAACTCACTACATGATATTTTTACATTTTTCAAATAAGAATATAGAGTTTAGTCATTTCCTTTCAGATAGGTGATCAGCTAGGCGACATATTCTCTGGTGAGCGTAGCTCTGTACGTCATAGGCAAGATCCCTGTTTCTACTGTTACTCTGATATTTATAGACTTTGTCTGCATATTGTGTATACATGGAAATACCTATATGAAACTATTTTCAATTATAAATGAGTGTATTATGCATGTTATGGCAAATATATGTATGTGAAGTATGTGTTTCATGTGCCCTTAAATTAGGGACGTGAAAGTTGGTTTTAGAGCATTAGGTTTCTTGGTGGAAATTGGAGCAAAAGATTCTATAATAGGACTTTGAGTATGGGTATGTAACCGCAAACATATTTATACTCACGGTGCTACTGTGAAATTCTATAGGGTGTCATCCTCTTCTTCCTTCTGACTCTTATCCTTAGGTATACAATGTTTAAACATCGATGCATATGTCCTAGATGATGTCTCTTGAGTATGGACTACCAGTTCAGCTTTTGAACTCGTTTTGATGAACAATGATAAAAAGAACCTTCTTGTGTACAAAGAAAAAGAATTAGTTGAAAATAAGAAGATTCCATCTGAACACAAAGGTAATGGCTTGTTTGGATGTTAAGAAGGTTTGAATTGGTTGTTTGATTTGCTTATGTGAAAAAATATGACGAATGAGTAATACAATATTGATAGTAGGTTATGATGTGATCGAGGTTGCTAACTTCAAGATAACGGTTTGTAATAAAGTGAGTGTTTTGGAAATAGATGTAAATCTCTTTTTGGATCGATGAGTTGGAACCTATGTATATAAAGAGATTTGGCAAGCTGTGGGGTAGATTGAATTTGAGAATAGGGAATCTATAAAGATAATGCTTTCAATGATAGATATTGTTGATATAAAGGATTCAAAGACAATTTGGTTTTCAATAATATTATGTACAACCATTATGAGAAAGGAAGGTTTGTCCATGGAAATTTAAAATTTGAGGTATGCAAAATGGACAATTCATGTGAAGGACTCTTGGATAGACATAAGCTTTTCATGATTGATTGTTAAGACATTGCATAAGCATGTTAAAGAATAAAGTTAAAATGGGTTGACCTTGTTTAACTGTTTTGAAGTGCGTTCTACCTGATACAGTATAAAGATGTCATCAAAACCATAAAATGTTATTAAAAGAGTTGCAAGTAGTGAATAATCAATGAAAGTATGTACCCAGTAATTTAATGTTAGCTTTAGCAGCCCATAAGTTATTACAAAAAATGTGCCAATGATATTTGGCAGTGGTGAGAGATGTTGATATAAAGTATACCAATGTAGATTATGTTCCAGTAGTTAGGGAATTTCTTGATGTGTTCCCAAAAGAATTGTTTGGATTACTCCCAAAATGAGAAATAGAATTTGATATTGATTTACTTCTTCAAACCCAACTAATATCTATATCCTTATATAGAATGATATCGATTGAACTTAAAGAACTAAAAAAAATTACTTACAAGACTTGTTAGACAAGTGATTTATACGCTCTAGTACTTCTTCTTGAGGTGCTCCAGTCCTATTTGTGAAAAAGAAAGATGGATCACTGCAATTATACATAGATTACAGATAATTGAATAAAATGAAAGTGAGTAATAAATACCAATTACCTCGTATAGATGATTTTTTTGACCAACTACAGTGTGCTTAATGTTTTTTGAAAATTGATTTGAGATCTAGGTATTATCAATTAGGGATAAGAGAGGAGGATATTTTGAAAAATGCTTTCAGGATTCGGTATGGGCACTATGAGTTCTTAGTAATGTCATTTAGTTTGAAAAATGCCCAGATGCATTCATGGATTTAATTAATAGAGTACTTAAGCCCTTCTTAGATCAACCTATTATTATATTTATTGATGATATATTAGTATATTCCAAGAGTTTAAAGGATTGTAAACAACATTTGAAGATAGTTTTATAAACTCTAATGAAGCATCAGCTATATGCTAAGTTCTTAAGATGCGAATTCTAGTTTAGTAGTGTTACTTTTCTTTGGGTATGTGTGTCATGCCCCTAATATAAAGGAACGCAATTTTCACGAGTAGCAGATAACTTTAACGTTATTCTATTGCATACTTGCTTTAAGTATATTACATATCGGGATTAATAACATACGTTTGCAAGTTCTCCAATATAACCAAATATACAAGTCAAGTCTTTATACATATATTATAGCAGAAGCAGGGATTCTGCCTGTGGCGTTCAAAGCATACTCTAGAATACAAGTATAAAATAATTTTAACACTGTGAGCCTTGGAAGCAATGTAGGTTCAACCAGAGAGTATGACACCTAGTTGATCATGTAGCTGCAGGACAAAACTCTGTATACTTATTTAAAACAAATATAAGTATCGTGTAGTGAGTTTGACAACTCAATGAGTAGATAATACCTCCTATGACCTTTTAGGTCAATATATGGATGTACTCTTATTTTAAAATTTATCACATAGAAAATATAGATTAGAAGTACATCCATATAGGACCCGTATTTTAAATATTCTCAAAATAAAGGATATTTAGATATCCAAAAACATATACTATATTGTATGATCATTAAACAAATGTTGTTATGCATCAAAATATTTCACATGAAAACATTAAGAGGATCCCATATCAGAGTTCAAGCCCTTTCGTACTTTGGTGGTGTAGAATTTACCTATACTTAGCATCTTAGCTAAGATTTTCCCTACCACCATTCAAGATGATACACGAAAGGACTCTAATATGGGCAATTTCCCAAGCACACAGCAAGGGAGGAAATATCATATATCATATAGTCAAAATCTCGCCTGGATAGGAGACATCTCGCTCCCCTTCACATATCATATCCCGTGTGTTGGCCGTCACACGAGGCAATCACCACCCCTGCTAGTTGAGGTATCAAGTTGCACCAAGGTTAACATCGCCTACTATTAGTAAATAGTATTTCCAAAAGGATTCTTCCACAAAAATCATATTTGCATATATGTCATATGGTTTAAAACATAGGTTCTAGTATATTACAGAATTTTCAATCTTAGTACAATTCCTTTGTTAGAAACTTCCCAATCAGGGTAATCACATATACATGCCAGTTTCCAAGGTAATCTTATAGCTTTACATATCAATGCCACATGCATAATTTATTTCCTTTACCATATAATGAGAAATATAATTTAAAATCACATATTCAATGAGTTCAAAAATCCTTTTTTAAAACCATACTCTTCTTGAACTATATACCAGATTGTAAAAAATTCAAATAATTTAATCCTTTCAAAGACATATAAAAGTATAAATAACTTGTAAACATAATCAATTATCTATTTAAAGTTCAAGAAGAGCATATGATAAGTAATAGAAAGAATTATCTACTCATAGGGTAAGGCTCCAGATTTGACAGCCCCAAAATACACTTTTTCAATTCAAATTTAATCAAATTGACTTCAAAAATGAGTCTGGAAAGTCCAAAAACCTAGGAAATGACTCTAGGATCGCGAAATTTGGCCTCTAGGAGCTTAGTCAACACTTTTCAACTGTGGGAGGGTACTATTCATATTTGCAAAAACTATTTACTGCTCAAAATCACTATTCATACCAATCGGATTTACTATTCATGACGCACAAAAAGTTGTCAGATGGCCGAAAATTTTTGTATCCTAAGATTTATCTAGCTCCTTAATCTATTTATAGTGTCAGATTTTCAATTTAAGGTTTCTAAATAAGAGTATCAAAGTTTATCTTTTTCTAAGATTTTCTACTTCTAATCTGAGGCGATTCTGCAACTTATTTGAAAAATTATTCACCCAAACTCGTAGTACTCTCTGTCCTGAATCCAGTGGTAGCCTTAGTCTTGAGATCAGAGACTAGTAGGAACTTCAAATCTAGAGAAAGAACATGGAGGAAAGAAAAATACTATTCACACTATTTACGAAGGTTTCTGATTCTTTTTTCGCTACGTCTCCCCCTCCCCCTTTTTCTTTCTTTTTTTATTAATATTATTTAATAATTAAATATTTAATTTTTTTTATTATATACATATAAATACTATTTTTCATCCTAAAATATCCCAAAAATTTTAAAAATTTATATTATTGTAAAACTTTAGTTGAACTCTAAAATCATAATTTTTCTTGATTAAAATTTGATAAAAAAAATCACAATATAAAATATCTTCATGCATATTAAAAGAAAAAATTTATAAAAAAAATTATTTAAATCCACATATAATTATTTTAAGCAAAACAAGAATCATTTTAATTAAAAGCATATTTACTTTTAGCAAAACATTATTATTTAAAATTTACGGGATATTACATTCTTCTCCTCTTAAGAAATTTGGTCCCCGAATTTCATCTCCATATTTACAATAAAAACTAACCTCGTGATTCAAAAAGATGTGGGTATTTGGCGTGCATGTCATCCTCTCTTTCCCAAATAGCCTCCTCAGAAGAGTTATTTTGCCATATCACTTTCATTGTAGGTATTTATTTTGAACAAAATTTCTTTATTTGTCTGTCTACTATCGCTACTTGTTGTTCCTCATAAGTTAAGTATTCTCATAACTGAATTTATGGGCATTGTATAACATGTGTAGGATCCAGTAAGTACTTTCATAGTATAGACACATGAAAGATTGGATGGACATTACCCAATTCAGGTGGTAAAGCCAAACGATAAGCTACTGGGCCGATCCTATCAAGAATTTCAAATAGTCCTATGTATCGTGGACTTAACTTCCTTTTTTTTCTAAATCTTACTACTCCTTTCATAGGAGATATCTTCAAGAAGACATGTTTACCTATGGCAAATTCCAATAGTTGACGTCTATTATCAACATAAGCTTTTTGCCTACTTTGGGCTGTTAATAACCTTTCCTTAATTAATTTTACCTTGTCAAGTGCATCTTGTACCAAATGAGGCCTTAAAAGCTTAGCTTCGCCTATCTCAAACCATCCGATCGGAGAACGGTAATGTCTACCATATAATGTCTCAAAAGGGGTCATTCGTACACTGGCTTGGTAACTATTGTTATAAACAAATTCAGCTAAAAGCAAGAATCTTTCCCAATTACCTTAAAAATCTAGCACACATGCCTGAAGCCCGCCTTTCAATATTTAGATAGCTCGCTCAGATTGTCCATCTGTTTGAAGATAGAAAGCAGTACTGAGATTTAACTTCATACACAAAGCTTCTTGGAAGGCTCTCCAAAAACGAGCTGTGCCCAAACCTTATTCAACTGTTTGTAATCAATACACAGTAGTAGTGATCTATCTTTTTTTTTCACAAATAGGATTGGAGCACCCCAAGGAGAAGTACTAGGGCGAATAAGTCCCATGTCTAATAAGTCTTGCAATTGATTCTTCAACTCCTTGAGTTCAATTAGTGCCATTCTATATAGAGGTATAAACACCGGTTGGGTTCTAAAAAATAAATCAATTCCGAACTCAAATTCTCATTCTAGGGGTATCCTTGGCAACTCCTCAAGAAACACATCAGAAAATTCCCTAACCAATCGAACCTGCTCTACATTGGTGTACTTCATATCAACATCTTTGACCACTACTAAATACCCCTGACATCGTTTTTATAGTAGATTATGAACTGTTAGAGTAGAGATTAAATTACTGGGTACCTCACTACTATCTCCTTGTATTAAGGAAGATTCTGTCAATTGAATGCTGATGTACGTGATCTTGGTGTCAATTTCAAGATAAAACAATTATTTAAAACTATTATGTTGAACATTGTAGTGAGATATTAAGAAATCAATGTGATATTACTCCCTCAATGTACATATTATTTTTTCTCGGATAGGTTCTGACCTCTACCTACTAATCGGACCATATCTACCACATATTGACTCCAACTTGAGTGATTCTAGTGGCTAAAAATCCGTGACACATATATCTATAATTCTTATGTTAACCATTTATTTTAATTCCATACAGATAATTCCCATAAACTAAAATACAGAAGTTATCCTAACATATTCTTCCCTAATGAACCATTTTCTGACCTTTGACTACAAATCAACTCATATCTTGCTCATATGGACTCCAAATGGAATGATTCTGGTGGCTCAACATCCGTGACACACATAGTTATAATTCTTATGTTAACCATTTATTTTAATTCCATACAGATAATTCCTAGAAATTAAAATACATAAGCTATCCTAACATATTCTTCGCTATTGAATCATTTTATGACCTTTGACTACTAATTGGACCATATCTACCTCATATGGACTCCAAATTGATTGATGCTAGTGGCTAAAACTCCGTGACACATATATCTTTAATTCTTATGTTAACTATTTATTTTAATTCCATACAAATAATTCCCAGAAATTAAAATACAGAAGCTATCCTAACATATTCTTCCCTAATGAACCATTTTCTGACCTTTGACTACGAATCAGCTCATATCTTCCTCATATGGACTCCAAATTGAATGATTCCAGTGGCTTAAAATCCGTGACACATATATATTTAATTCTTATGTTAACCATTTATTTTAATGCCTTACAGATAATTCCCAAAAATTAAAACACAGAAGCTATCCTAACATATTTTTTCCTGATGAACCATTTTCTGACCATTGCTTACTAATCGGACTATATCTACCTCATATGGACACCAAATTGAATAATTCCAGTGGCAGAAAATCTGTGACACATATATCTTTAATTCTTATGTTAACTATTTATTTTAATTCCTTATAGATAATTCCTAGAAATTAAAATACAGAAGCTAAAAATGTTGCCACCCATAGCCATACCTATGTAGAACTTTCTATACCAGTCTAAGTATTCAAACATACATCACATGCAAGATCAATATGTAACATGATATAGAAACATCCATGACCAATCATCAAAGTTCTAAGATCAAAATTTCATATAAATATTATAAGTTTCAAAAATTTTCTTCAAAAAGAAATATTGTTAAACTTACCTGGAGCACTTAGTCCCCTAGACTTCTCCTTCCTCTTTCTTCCTTTCTTCCTCTCCTTTCCTCACTCTACCTTGCTTCTATTTTTCCTCTCCCTCACTTGGACAAAATTATAATGTTGTAACGGTGGGTTTTCTTATATAGACCACCAAATAATTCACCTTTCATGACCATGGGTCTACCTTATCACAATTAGATTACACTTGGTTGAATTTTTGGAAAACAAACAACTTATGTTCTTGTCTTCCTCTTCCTTAGTCAAGATATGCATTGGAAAAGGAGATTTGTATTTTGAAAATTATGATAATATGTTCTTAAGATATGAGACAAGGTCCCTTTGATTTAGGGATTCATTTCCATTTTCTTTTGTCTTAAACAAGTATGATAGGTTTTCCTTTTTAGGTGGCAAATTTCTAGCCCTTGAATCTCCATTATTTGGTTGATATTATTTGTGTGGGATATGAATGTTTTGTCCTAATGCCATGTATTATCATACCACTTGCTAAAATTATGAATGTAGGATATAGATGTTTTTGTCCTAAAGCCTTGTATTATCATGCCGCTTGCCAAAATTATGAATGTAAAATCACACCACTTGCTAAATTTTTGTCTTAATGCCATGTAACCTAATCTTTATTATTATTACATTATTATATCATCAGCTAATTTATTTTATTTTTTCTCTTGGATTTGGGCTTATTCCTACCCATTTTCTTTGTTTTGGATAAAATTCTACCTTTCTTGGAGGGTTTGGTCACATTTTCATAATTTTTATTCTATTGGTCCAATTACTATATCCTAGTCCAAGTCTATGTTTTATTTCTTGCTTAGGTTATCCTGTGGGTTTGCTAGAAACTTTTGTTAATTGGAAAAACTCTATATGAAGTGTCCATAGGTAAAAGCCCAATGTATGGGTAAAGATTTTAAACTTAGTAACTCTAGTTCTTGAATTAGGAAAAGTTACCCTAATCCAATGTTCTTGAAATTTTATGACCTTTACTTGTTTCTAAAAATTTATCTTCCTTATCCAAGAATTTTGCATCTCTTTAGTATGTTATTTCTAATTGTTTTTCGTATTAGGTTTTCCCTCTTTATTTGTTCTCTTAATGTTAGAAACATTTTCTATGCATATACATAAGGTGAAGAATTTCTAAGGATTATATTTCCTTAGATATCTAAAATATTGTCTAATAAATTTTATTTCCTTAATTAAATATTTATGTACTTTTATCAATAAAAGAAATGAAATTTGGGATGTTACAGTTTCAATCATCTTTGGTTGATCAGGTGAAAAGGCATAGGAAGAGAATGCTTATTTATGCAAGAAAACTGAAGAGGGAAAAATGGAAGTGATGTTGAATTTATTGTAGACTCTAAAGGAATTCTGAGATTGGACAAGCAATTGTGTGTACCTAATAAAGAACTCAAGAAAAAGATTTTAGGGAAAGCCCATAAATCTACATATACCATTCATCCTAGATCAACTAAAATGTATCAAGATTTAAAAGAAATTTATTGGTGGGATGGTATGAAGAAAGATATAGCTGATTATGTTTTTTGGTGTTTAACATGTCAACAAGTAAAGGCAAGACATCAAAGGCCTGTGGGGTTACATCAAAAAATAGAAATACCTTAATAGAAATAGGAGAGATGTTGTGCATGTTTTATAATTAACCGTAAACGCACGATGTAGTTGTAGCTACTCCGGTGAGTACGGGTTGTATCTCATAGAGAACAATTATCAATTACTAGACTTTACGAAGTATGCTATCTAAAGCAATGCAATGCAATGAGAGAGAGTGTCACAATTAAGTAAATAGGTAATTCAATTAAAAAAATCCTAGGGTTAAGGTTTACCACACTTATGATATTCAACAATCAATATGTACATCTAATTGCAATTATCTATGTAATTGGGGATGGTTTAGCCTTAATTAACTAATAACCTCTTTCAAGCGTTACTAATCATACCTAGGTTAATCCAATTGCCTACTTTCATGGTTCTTAGTTCAACCTAAGTCCATTAAGTTCTATGCCAACCATGGAATGCAATTAATCGGTTTTCTCATGCCCACTAATTGATTCATTCCTAGAGAACCTTAAACTACTTTCATGATTAAGATATCACTAACTAACTATTAGGTTCCGGTATTAACGTTCACCTTTCAGTTCATCAGTTAATATCCTAAGCCGTGATAAATATTGGCCAAACATTCATCAACTCAAATAATCAATGCATAATAGTCAATCCTAATTAACCATGAATAATACAATTAGGGTTCCAATAATTCAATTCAATAATTCAGTATCATCATACCATAACTGGGTTTACCAAAACCCTAGATTAAATCTACTCAAGCATAATAGAAATAGAAACCAAAATCATATTTATTAAGTAAATCATAATAGTTCAATGCTTGAATTGCTGTAAATTCTACTCTAAGAACATGAATTAATCACTAATCCTACTCTAAACCTAATCTAATGGTGTTCCTAAGCCTAAAACTGAGTAAAAGTAAGTCTGAATGTGTTTGGATAGTTTTGGCTACGCTTCCCCATGTATTTATATCTCTTTTGGCTACTCAAAACCCTAAAACATACAAAGTGTATGGACACGAAGTACGACTGTGCTTCCTGACACAGCATGGCTGTGCTTCGTGCTAGAAAACTGGGAAAAATCTTGTTCTTTGCACAGAGCATGACCTAGCTGTGCTTCTTGCAACACCAAGCACTGCATGGCCGTGTTTGAGGCTTCCAGGCTCTTTTCTTGCCAATTTCTTCGGGGTTGCCTCCTTGCTTCCTCCTCAGCATGTTCTAAGTTCATATGGCTCCTCACATGAGTGTTTTCCCTTGCTTCTTGGCTGCTTTTACTCACCTACAAACATAAAAAAAAACCAACGCAGTATCCAAAGCAAAGCATATCCAAAAGCAAGGAAATAATCACAAGTTTACTATTAATTAAGGGATAAAATATAACCTTTAAACACTCAATTTTCCTTTTTATCAACTCTCCCATGCTTAAAACTTTGCTATTCCTCAAGCAAATAACATGACATATCAAAAGGAAGGGAGATGATGCATATAAATTTCAGATGATAGAGAAATGCAATACAAGTAATTTTCCACTCAATCAATCTGCACACAATAAATATATGAATAGACATTTATCAGATAGTCTCTACTCTTCTAAAACTAAATCTAAATTCTCTTATTATACATCTACTTCTATTGTTACCATTGGTTGTATGCGTCAAATTGATTTTTAGACACTCAAGTAAACCACCTCATCCTTTAGATCTCCCTAGGTTGCCTTACCCTTATTTCTATTTTATCACTCTTTTTCTTTTCTCACTTTCTTTTTCTTGCTTTTCCTTTTTTTTTCTTATGTTTATTTCATTCATTTTTTTTATAGAAATAAACAGTGAGTGCATGCTCCATCTCACTAAGGTAAAGGCAGCTAAGTACTCAAACTAGGGCCTTTTTGGTGCCTTGAAGAGGTACTCAGAGGGAAAGTTTTTTGGGTTTTATATTCCCTCATTTTTCACCTCTCCCTACCTTCATACTCTCATAGTGTTAAAATTAAACAAGACATACGATTCACAGCACAATAAGAGAGATATTTTTCAAAAATTAGAGGTTCAATACTAAAAGAGAGAGACTAAAATGATAACAACCTATTTCATATCCTATTGTGCATCACATGTTCATAAGTTAAAATTACCCTTTATTACATCAGTCTATCTCTAAAATAGCAAACTATGTGAATATGCAATGAAATAAGAGATATGCAATATATATAGTATATACATGCAAGACCAGAAATTCAACCAATTAAACCAAAAGCCTAAAGTCTACTCCCACATGCTTAAATTTGACATTGTCCTCAATGTCAGTAATAATGAAAGTGCAGGAAAAGGAAGAAGGAATACTCACTTACTTACTGGTCATCTTGAGGAGGAGGTGGAGGATTTGACTTAAATGCCTGGTGTACTAGGCTTGCGTTAGCAATAGGTATACTAGATTTAAGCAGTGTAGTAATTTGAAATTAGAGCTCAAAGCATGGTCAACAAGTACCAAAGTTAATGAGCATGGGATTTTCAATTCAGTTCAAGGCAAATGGCATATATAGGGTAAAATAATTTAAGTTAACAACCAAGCCATAAATTGCATCAAGTAGAGTAATGACTAGAATTGTCCTTCATCATATTAAAAAGGAGCATTCAGGAAAGGTTTTAGCTTGCAAAGTGTCTACTCTCAATGAGTTTTACCCAGCTAAATATATACCAAAGTAGATGAACTACAACCAAAGTTAAAGCTAATTTATATTTCAACCAGTAGAGTGCAAGCCAGAATCAAAACAATCTAAGAATAAGATAAAATAATCAGAAAAGTTTAGTACTCAAATAGCCCAAATGTTGTCTTTGTTTTCCAGGAAGTACAAAGCTAATTCAATGTAAGCAATATGAACATTAAACACCTAACCAGAAATATTGTCCAATGTGAAATTTAGGTAGAAGTTTTCCAAGGATGTAAGCAATCACAATATATCATATTAGCATTTGCCAGCAAATACTTGACAATTCTTTATGCAAAGTAGAAAAGTTTTGGATCCAAACAATTTAAAAATAAAGCACTAAACTTTAGAATAATCAGGCAATGCAAAAATCATAAATTTAATCACACATGCATGCCAAATTTTGCAGCAATTGCTTAGAAAAACCAGTGCCATATTCAAGAGAAGCAAAGAGCAGCAAATTTCAATCCAACAACAACCAAAAAATTCAATAATGATGCAATTCAAATTTAGCAGAAGTTCTTGCCAAAAATAGTCTAACTAACCCCATGTAGATAAATTATATAGCAAGTCTAACAATGGGAAAGGAATTCAAATTTAGAAAAGTCTAATACAATGTAATGCTAAATCAAACTAGATAATGCAAACCATATGTAATGCAAGGTCAGCAAACCAACAAGTAAGAGCCACTAGGAGATCCACATGTAGACTAAACTAACTCAGAAAAATAGTAACTAGAGAATTCAGTAATTATACAATTCACAGTGTGCAAAAATTCTCAAAACCAGTCCAATTAAACCCAGTTGCAGAAAAATTCAGATATATAAACTAATCCAATTTAATCCAGAGGAATAATCTAGTCCAACCATCATGGAAGTCCAATTTAGATCAAAGAAATTAAGCACAAAGTAAAGGTTAAAATTATACCTGAAGGTAAGCCATGATGGTGATGCTAATAGTAGGGAATGGAGTCCAGTGTAGGGAGGTATGGGGCTCTCGGGTGATGTAAGGGAGTAATGGGAAAGGGAGTGGGTGAGCACGAGAATTTTTTTGGGTAAGGGGGATAGTGCACGGGAGAAAGGGATGTGTTATGGTTTCTAGGCTAGGCATAGGTAGAAAAGGAACACGGGGTAGTGGAGGGGATGGGATTTTTGGGTTACAAGAGAATTCAGGTGTAGGGGAATGGGAGGAATAATGGGCACGAGTTGCTTTCGGTGTAGAGATGGGCACGGGTTGGCTGGGATTTTGGGTTGCAAAGAGAATACGTTGGGTGCAGGGAAATTTTTGGGTATGTGTGTGGGGTGTAACAACTTTTTATTTATTTATTATTATTATTCAATATAGAGTTTATATACATATCATTAATCAAAACATACGTACAACATAATTAACACATAAAAATTTACATCTTATTTATTCTGGTTGACCAATTCCAGAGATACAGGTGCAGGTGGTTGCACCTTCATTGGGATCTAAGCCAACTCGACCACAAACATTTTATTTGCTTCTAGGATCTGCCCAACATAAAGTACTCGATCCAACGTGCACTAAAAGCCAGAGCCATAAAAAAATCTGCATAACTAATTTTCTGAACATGATATGGAAATATAGTGAGAATTAAATCCCAGTAAATTCAATAATAAATCATCACCAATATAGCTCATCACGTCATGTTCAACTGTATAAACTACAACAAATATCTTTGGTCACATGAATGCACTATATCTATGCACATGAGAATCGTACAATAATGACATGTATGATAGGATTAACTATTTCCAGAATATCATATGATGACTATCAATTTCTTTTCCTATATCAAGCTACTCCGGTCTGGGTGAGTATTTTCTACTCTCTGGTATGCGCTTTTCTCGCTCTGTCTAACATCGCCCACTTTCTCTTTCTTTTCTTATTAAAATGATCATAACCGTTGGTAGGGCGTCCCCTACTGGTGCACCACACGGATTTGCCATGTGACCATGCTCATTTCTTTTCTTTTCACAATAATAGCCAAAAATATGCTTTCAATAACAAGAATGTTCATTAAAATATAATTATTACCAAAAATCATTGGTAACCATGCCATGAACATAACCATTTCAAATATCACTTTATAAAATATTTCCATGTCAAAATTTCACACTTAAGATGGTAAGAAGTTCATGCAATGGCAATGGCTATGACATATACTAGTCATTTATTATTTTCATTTTATAAGATTCTTTTTTTTTAAATATTAATTTTATTTCTTTATTTTCTTGCTGTAGGTTTTCATCCTATCTGACATTCTCTTACTAATCAGAGAATAACTCCCCCAATTTAACTCCGATTTAGGTGATCTTGATATCAGTTTAAAGACAACACAATTATCTTAAACTCTTATGTTGAATAGTTGAACAAAATATTAAGAAATCATGGTGATATTACTCCCTCAAAGAACATGTTATTTCTTCTCGGGTAGGTTCTGACCTTTACCTACTAATCTGTCCATATCTCCCTCATAATAATTCTACATTAAGTGATTCCAGTGGTTAAAAATACGTGACACATATAGCTATAATTCTCATGTTAACCATTTATTTTAATTCCCTACAGAATATTCCCAGAAATTAAAACACAGAAGCTATCGTAACATATTCTTCCTTGATTAACCATTTTCTGACCATTGCTTACTAATTGGGCCATATCTACCTCATATGGACTCCAAATTGAGTGATTACATTGGCTACAAATCCGTGACACATATAGTTATAATTCTTATTTTAACCATTTATTTTGATTCATTACAAAATGTTTCAAGAAATTAAAACACATAAGTTATCCTAACATATTCTTCCCTGATTAACCATTTTCTGACTATTTCTTACGAATCGATCCATATCTACCTCATATGGACTCCAAATTGAGTGATTCCAGTGGCTAAAATTTCATAACACATATAGCTATAATTCTTATGTTAACCATTTATTTTAGTTCCCTACAAAAGGTTTCCAGAAATTAAAACACAGAAGCTATCCTAACATATTCCTTCCTGATTAACCATTTTCTGACCTTTTCTTACTAATCAGACCATATCTACATCATATGGAATCCAAATTGAGTGATTCCAGTGGATAAAAATCCGTGAGACATACATCTACATTTTTCATGTTAACCATTTATTTTAATTCCTTACCAATTCTTCCAAGAATTTTAAAAACAAAAGCATAAAAGTTTGCCAACCAAAGCGATACCTATGCAGAACTATCTACACCAACCTAAGTATTCAAACGTACATAATATGTAACATGATATAGCAACATCCATGACCAATCATTAAAGTTTAAAGATCAAAATATAATATAAATATTACAAGTTTTAAAACTTTTCTTCAAAAAGAAATATTGTTAAACTTACTTGGAGCACTTAGTCATATAGACTTCTCCTTCCTCTTTCTTTCTTTCTTCCTCTCGTTTCCTCACTCTACCTTGCTTCTATTTTTCCTCTCCCTCACTTGGACGAAAATTATAATGTTGTAAGGGTGGGTTTTGCTTAAATAGACCATCAAATAATTCACCTTTCATGATCATGGGTCTACCTTATCACAATTAGGATACACTTGGTTGAATTTTTAGAAAACAAACAACTTATGTTCTTGTCTTCCTCTTCCTTAGTCAAGATATGCATAGCAAAAGGAGATTTGTATTTTGAAAATTATGATAATATGTTTCTAAGATAAGGGACAAGGTCCCTTTGATTTAGGGATTCATTTCCTTTTTCTTTTGTCCTAATCAAGTATGATAGGTTTGCCTTTTTAGGTGGCAAATTTCTAGCCCTTGAATCTCCATTATTTGGTTAAAATTATTTGTGTGGGATAAGAATGTTTTGTCCTAATGCCATGTATTATCATACCACTTGCTAAAATTATGAGTGTAGGATATAGATTTTTTGTCCTAAAGCCTTGTATTATCATACCACTTGCTAAATTTTTGTCTTAATGCCATGTCACCTAATCTTGATTACACCATTATTTCATCACTTTACTTTTATTTTTATTTTTATTTTTCCTCTTGGGTTTGGGCTCATTCTTGTCCATTTTCTTTACTTTGGTTAAAATTCTACCTTTCACAATGGGCTTGGTCACATTTTCATGATTTTTGGGCTACTGGTCCAATTTCTATATCCTAGTCCAAGTCTATGTTTTATTTCTTCATTGGGCTATCCTATTGGCTTGCTAAAAGTTTATGTCAAGTAGAATAACTCTATATGAAGTGTCCATAGGTGAAAGCCCAATTTATGGGTGGAGATACTAAACTTAATAACTTTTGCTCTTAAATTTAGAAAAATTACACTAATATGATCTTCTTGAAATTTTAAGACATTTACTTACTTCACAAAAATTTATCTTCCTTACCTAAGAATTTCAACTTTCTTTAGCAGTTTTATTTCTAATATTTCCTCTTAGGTTTTCTTTCTTTACCTATTCCATTAATATTAGAACATTTCTATACATACACATAAGGTGAAGAATTTCTAAGGATTATATTTCCTTAGATATCTAAAAATTGTCTAATAAATTTTATTTCCTTAATTAAATATTTATGTACCTTTATCAATAAAAGAAATGAAATTATGGATGTTACTTTGAATACTTTCGTACTTTCATTAATACATGAAACGAAATTAGAGATGTTACATGGGGGGCTTCGGGTTGGCTGGGAGAGGAAGGAATGGTGGGCTACGGGTGAAATGAGATGGAAGAAGGAATGGAGGGAAGGAGAATTAGGGTTCGGGTTAGGTTTGGAGATAGAAGAGGACCACAAGAATGGGTTGAAATTGTAGAGGATTTGGTAGGAAAATTGGAGGGAAGAAGGTTGGGAAGGCAAGGGGAAAGGGAAAAGAACATGGGTAAGAGCATGGGGAGAAGAAAGAATGAACACGGGGCAAGAAAAGGAAAGAAAAATAGGGATAAAAACTCACCTGGGCCCGAAGCACGGCTGTGTTTTGGTCTGGATCTCCAAATTTCCTAGAGAAGTAGCCCGTGTTGGCTGGCGTAAGGAGGGTGTGCTTGCCATAACCAGAAGCATGGTCGTGCTTGGCATTGGAAACCCAAAATCCCTATATTTGGCTTGTGTTGAGCAACATGGTCAAGGTGTGTTTGCACTAGGCCTGAGGCACAGCCGTGTCTTGTGACACGGCTTACCTGTGCTTGGCGTTGGAAGTTCCAAAATCTCCAAAATTTGGCCTGTGCTTGAAGCACGTGCTTGCTCTGTGATACGGGATACCCGTGTTTAGTGTTGGAGTGTGTTTTTCTTCGAATTTTTCCTCAGTTTTTTCTCTTTTCAAATTCCCTTTGCATATTATTCTTTTATCCAACATTAGGGACATGGAATTGGCCTGAAAAGCAAATAGAAACACTCATTAAACTCCTAACCTAAGAAATCAATTAAAATTGAAGATAAAAACAAAACTAAAAGTAAGAAAACTAGATGAAAAAGAACTAAAAAAAATTAAAATATGGGTTGCCTACCACAAAGCGTTTGTTTAAAGTCATCAGCTCAACTCCTTTTCATACTTTCCACTCAATGAGGCTTTAAGAGAGTTTGAATAACTCTTTTTGCTATCCATTGCCTCTTAGTATACTGCTTGAGGCTTTGCCCAATAGCCTTCAAAAATGCTCATGGCTCATTCTTTTCCTCCTTAGCTCTATTGAGGTTGAGAGGAGGTGGCTTAGGTTCTACTTTTGGAGCTTGGATTGCCTCCTCAATAGCCAACTTTTCTTTTCCCTATTTATCATAAACAAAAGAACTTTCCATAGAGCATAACTCAAGTGGGTTAGAAGGAGGAAAATTCATGATATAATCATCCATATTTGGTTTAGGTAAACTAATCCTACAACAAGATTCATTTAGAGATGGGGATTTGATACATCATTCAAATTAAATTCTACTTTCTCATCCCCTACATTCAAAGAAAATTTTCCATCTTTTACATTGATGTTTGCACCAACTGTGGCTAGGAAAGGCCTTCCAAGAATGATGGAGATTTTGTCATCTTCCTCCATCTATAAAATTACAAAATCAACAGGTATATAAAACTTACCCACCTTTAGAGGAACATTCTCTAATATTCCTACCGGATGCTTAATGGATAGGTCAGCCAAATGAAGAGAAAGAAGGGTAGGCTTCAAGTCACCCATTTGAAGCTTCTTGCAAATTGAAAGAGGCATGAGGCTCACACTTGCTCCAAGGTCATATAGGGCTTTATCAATCTTCATGTCTCCTATAGAGAAAGGAATTGAGAAGCTTCTGAGATCTTTAAGCTTTTGTGACAGCTTATTTTGAATTAAAGCATTTGATCCCACTATCAATGCCATGACAGTATACTCTTTAATTTTCCTATAATTTAAGAGGATCTCTATTAGGAACTTTACATAAGAAGGTATTTGGGAGATGGCTTCTAGGAATGGGATATTAATGTTCAATTTCTTCAAAACATCCAGAAACCTCCCAAACTGCTTCTCTAACTTAGCCTTAACCAATCTTTAAGGAAAAGGAATTATTGGCTTATATGGTGCTAGAGCCACATATTTGGGCTCTTCATCCTTTCCCTCTCATATTTATTCCTCTTCTCAAATTTAGCCTGAGGTTTATCTTTTTTTTCTTTCCCACTTCTCTCAGATTCAGCCAACTGTTTACCACTTCTCAGGGTAATAGCGTTGTAATGCTCTCTAGGGTTCTCAGTCTAGCCTGGAAGTCTGCCAAAGTTCCTATTAGATAGGCTCGCTTGCTATGCAATCTGAGTTTCTAGCATCTTACTATGGGTAGCAAGCGAGTCAACCTTAGAGGCTAAATCTTTTATAGCCTTATTCATTGAGAGGTGCTGAGCTCTGAATTCATCATTCTGTTTCATTTGAGTAGTGATGAAATTTTTCATCAGGGCTTCCAAATTTGACTTTGGCTATGGAGGAGGATTGAATGGCCTCTAACTTTGAAATCCAAAAGGTTGCTTGAAGTTATTCTGAGGAGGCTAATTTGCATTAGGCTTATATGAGAGATTTGGGTGATTCCTCTAGCCTGGACTGTAGGTGTTGCTATAGGGATTCTTTCTCTAATTATTGTTCACAAAGTTGTTCACAATCCTGAGGTGCAAAATTTCCAAGTTGACAGTCATTGGCCATATGGCTAACACATCCACAAATCTCACAAGATGAAGATGAAGAAAAATCAACAGCATTGATGCTCAATTTATCTAATTTCTGAAACAATGTATCAACCTTAGAAGTGAGATGATTAAACACATCTACTTCATACATATCTGCTGGTTTCCTTGATTGCCTCTCACTAGACCATGAGTAATGATTTTGAGCCATATCTTCAATTAGCTCATATGCCTCATCAACTATTTTATTTATAATGGCTCCTCTTGCTGCAGCATCCACAAACATTTTGTTGCTGTATGCTAGTCTATTGTAGAATGTATGGACTATGAGCCACTTTTCCAACCCATGATGTGGACATATTCTAAGAAGTTCTTTAAATCTCTCCCAAGTTTCATACAAAAGACTCACCATCTTTTTTAGCAAAGGTAGTGATTTGGTTCCTAAGATGGGTTGTCTTACTTAGGGGAAAGTACTTAGCTAAAAAGGCTTGAGATAATTGCTGCCAAGTAGTGATGGACCCTGATGGAAGAGAGTGCAACCATGTACGGGACTTGTCCCTTAAAGAGAATGGGAACAACCTTAGTCTGATGGCATCAGATGATACTCCATTTAGCTTCAAAGTGTTACAGTACTCCAAAAATATTGAAAGATGGAGATTATGGTCTTCAGTAGGTGACCCTCCAAAATGATTCTGCTAAACCATATGCAAAAGAGAATGCTTTAACTCAAAATTGTTGGCCTCAACAATTGGTCTGACAATACTCGGATCAAGGCCATAAGTATCTGGGGTGGTGAAATCTTTAAGAGATTGGTTATCTATATCTGCCATGGTAGGTGCAGCGATATCTTGTTGCTATCTTCTTCTTCTCCTTCGTAATGTTCATTCAATTTTTGGATCAAATTTAGCAAAGAATTCACAACCTCTTCGCATAAAATAGCTACACACCTACAAAAGAAGAAAAGAGGTAAAAATCAGCAAGATAAAATATGCAGAAAAAAAGATCTAGTCTACCTATTTCGCAAAGTATCTAATATTGACTATTGTTCACTGGCAACTATGTCAAAAACTTGTTGTGCATGTTTTATAATTAACCGTAAGCGCACAGCGTAGCTATAGCTAGTCCGGCGAGTACAGGTTGTATCCCACAGAGAACAATTATCAATTACTAGACTTTACAAAGTATGCTAACTTAATCAATGCAATACGATGAGAGAGTGTGTCACAATTAAGTAAATATGTAACTTAATTAACAAAAGTCTAGGGTTAGGGTTTACCATACTTATGATATTTAACAATCAATATGTACATCTAATTACATTTATCTAGGTAATTGGGGATGGTTTAGCCTTAATTAACTAATAACCTCTTTCAAGCATTACTAATCGTACCTAGATTAATCCAATTGCCTATTTTTTGTGGATCTTAGTTCAACCTAAGTCCATTAAGTTCTATGCCAACCATTGAATGCAATTAATCAGTTTTCTCATGCCCATTAATTGATTCATTCCTTGATAACCTTAAACTACTTTCATGATTAAGATATCCCTAATTAACTATTAGGTTCCAGTATTAACTTTCACCTTTCAGTTCATCAGTTAATATTCTAAGACATTATAAATATTGGCCAAACATTCATCAACTCCTATAATCAATGCATAATAGTCAATCTTAAATAACCATGGATAATACAATTAAGGTTACAATAATTCAATTCAATAATTCAGTATCATCATACCATAACTGGGTTTACCGAAACCTTGTATTAAATCTACTCAAGCATAATAAAAACAGAAACTAAAATCATATTTATTAAGTAAATCATAATAGTTCAATAAAAAATCAAGATAGAAGAGTAGAAGTAGAGATGAAAGTAAAGTATAAAGATAAAACCTAGTTTGCAGAATGTAAAGATGAACTACAATGCTTGAATTGCTGTAAATAATACTCTAAGAACATGAATTAATCACTAATCCTACTCTAAAACTAATATAATGGTGTTTCCTAAGCCTAAAATTGAGTAAAAGTAAGTTTGAACGTGTCTAGATAGTCTTGGCTGCGCTTCCTCATGTATTTATATCCCTTTGCCTACTCAAAATACTAAAAAATATAGAGTGTACAAACACGAAGCACAGCCGTGCTTTATGACATAGCTTGGTTGTGCTTTGTGCTGGAAAACTGGAAAAAATCTTGTTCTTTGCACAAATCACGGCCTGGCCGTGTTTGATGCTGTCAAGCTCTTTTCTTACCAATTTCTTCAGGGTTTCCTCCTTTCTTCCTCCTCAACATGTTCCAAGTCCATATGGCTCCTCACATGAGTGTTTTCCCTTACTTCTTGGCTTCTTTTGCTCACCTACAAACATAATACAAACCAAAGTAGTATCCAAAGCAAAGCATAACCAAAAATAGAGAAATAATCACAATTTTACTATTAATTAGGGTATAAAATATAACCATTAAACACTCAATTTTTCCTCTTATCACGAGAATAACTATAGATTTTGTTACAGGGTTACTGCAGACACCAAAAGGGTTTGACTTAATATTGGTGATCATTGATAGGTTGACTAAATCAACACATATTCTACCAGTGAAAACCACATATAACGTAGTTCAATATGCACATTTGTATTTGAATAAGATAGTAAGACTTCATGGAGTATCAATATCGATTATTTCTGATCAAAGACCACAATTCACAACTTGCTTTTAGAGAGTCTTCCAAGAAGCTTTCGGCACAAAGCTAAATCTCAATATTGCTTTCCATCCTCAAATAGATAGACAGTTTGAGCGAACTATCCAAATATTGGAAGACATGCTTCGGGCATGTGTGCTTGATTTTCAAGTTAGTTGGTAAAGATTCTTGCCCCTAGCTGAATTTTCTTATAACAATAGCTACCAAGCCAGTAAACAAATGGCACCATTTTAAGTTTTACATGAAACATCGTAGGTTTCCTAATAGATGAGTGAGTAAATAACATAAATTATAGCATGGAGAAAAATTATATATTTTTCTTTAAATTCATAAGCTATATAATGTGGTTATGTAATGTAAATTTATGATTATTTTTGTATGTTGAGATTATGACTTGGATGATGTTTGAGATTTGGATAGTATGTCACTAAAATGTATGAATGTGTGAGAAGTGAGTTGAAATAGGTAGGTAGTAGACATGTTATGAATGGTGAAAGTAAATTATGTTAGGATTGCTTAAGAATTGACTATTGATAGGAAAGTGTCATAAGAGAAAGATTTGAGCATAATGGGTTTACTTGAGGATAGGTAAGACAAAATTAGGAAATTTATGATTTCAATTTGTTGGAAGTGATTAATGGAGAAAATCTTGGAGGAAGTTGGATATTACACTAGTCATAATTTAAAAGTGAGTTTAGACACCGAACTATATAAAGTTTTTTAGGTGAAATGAATAGACAGATGATGGCCTTATGGTGCTTTGAGGAATGTAATAAAGTGAATTAGTGGTATTGAATTTCTTGAGAAATAAAATATGAGAAGTAGAATTCAAATTAATCTTTGAGCTCTTAATTTGTAAATATGGTGAATATTTTGAGAACCATGTCTAAAAATAATGCAAAGTGATCAAGATATTTGTGTTAAGGGTTTATACCATGTTAAATTGAGTTTAGTATCTAGGACGTGAATTATGTTGAGATTGAAAATTTATGTGTCAATAATTGTTGAGAAAAGTCTTCTTAGAATGAACAGGCTAGTTAAATGGAATTCATAGGAACTAGAATGATATGTTTTTAGAAATGAAAGTAAGAAGGCCTGAGAATCATGGGAGGATGTTTACACGTGAGAATCAAAGATGACTTGATAGAAGTTTAGAATAAGAAAAGTTGTTTACCCAATATGGATGTGTATATGTTCTTTTATGTGTATGGTAAATATGCAAATTTGAGAATAGTTCAGATATTAGTGAAGATGATATACAAAAGAGATATCCCCAATAGCTTAAGAAGTAAGGTTAATAATTGTAATTTATGGCTTGGTTTTATTTCTTACTTGTGATAAGATGGTTTGAAATTTGGGGACTGAATTTCTTAAAGGGGGAAAATGTAACAACCCTAAGATTTAGTAATTTTCATTTATGTATGGATTATTTAAAGAAATAAAGGAGTATAGATGTAACTGAAAGGTTTTAAGGATGAAAATGAAAAATTGTAATTTTCTAAAAGTTTAGGAGTCAAAATGTAAATAATGAAATTTATAAGGACTTCCTCTAACAATTAGAAAATTTCTTATTGATCCCTCCATCAATATAAAACAAAGAAAAAAAATTCATTATTTCCGTAACCGATGAAATGAATAGTGAATAGTAGCTTTCTCTCTCATCATTTTCTCTCTCTAGATTTGAAGTACCTTCGATCCTCCAATCTCAAAACTAAGGGTACCACTGGATTCATGACGAATATTACTATGATATTGGCTGAATAATTTTTCAAATCAGCCGCAGAATCACCGTATATCAAAAGTAAAAAAATATTAGAAAAAGGTAAGTTCTGAAACTCCATTTTAGAGAACTCAAATTGAAAATTCAGTACCGTAGATGGATTTAGGAGATAGATAAATAATAGGATATGAAGTTTCATAGTCATCTGACAACTTTTGGTGTCATGAACAATAATTTCGACCGACGTAAATAGTGATTTCAGTATATGTGAATAGTACTTCAGCCGATGCGAACAGTATTTCTAGCTATGAATAGTGACCATCGGTTGACCAACGTTGACCAAAATCCCAGAGTCATTTTCTTTTCTGGGTGTTTAGACCATCCAAACTCAAATTTGAGGTATATTTGGTCAAATTCAGATTGTAAAAGTGCATTTTAGGGTTGTCCAACCTAGAACTCTACCTTGTGAGTAAATAATTCTTTCTATGATTTACCCTATGCTCTTCTTAAACTTTAAATGTATAATTGGTGTTGTTTACAAGTTATTTATACTTTTATATGTCTCTGAAATCGATTAAATTACTTGATTTGTTTACAATTTGGCATATAGTTTAAGAAGAGTATGGTTTTGAAAATGAATTTTTGAACTCATTGAATATGTGATTTTAAATGTATTTCTCATCATATGGTAAATAAAATATATTGTGCACATATCATTGATATGTAAAGCTATAAGATTGCCTTCGACAAGGGTATGTATATGTGATAACCTTGATTGGAAAGTTTCTCATAGAGAAATTATACTGAGACTGAAAATTCTAAATTATACTGAAACCTTTGTTTTGAACGATATGGCATATGTGCAAATATGATTTATGTAGATGAATCATATTAGAAACACTATTTGCTAACAGTAGGTGATGTTAGCTCTAGTGCACTTTGACACCTTAGCTAGTAGGGGTAGTGCTAGCCTCATATGATGACCAACACATGGAATATGATATATAAAGGAGAGCATGATGCCTCCTATCTAAGCGAGATGCTGACTATATGATATGTGATTTGCCCTCCCTTGTTGTGTGCTTAGGAAATGTCCATATTAAAGTCCCTTCACGTGTCCTCTTGAATGGTGGTAGGGGAAACCTTAGCTGAGATGCAGAGTTTAAGTAAATCCTACACCACCAAAGTATGGAAGGGCTTAAAATCTAATATGGTGATTATGATATGGGATCCTCTTAATTTTTTCATGTGAAATATTTTGCTGCATAACAACATTTGTTTAATGATCATATAATACAGTATATGATTTTGGATATCTTAATATCTTCTATTTTGAGAATATTTAAAATGCGGGTCTCATATAGAGGTACTTCCGAATTATATTTTTTATGTGACAAATTTTAAAATATAAGTACATCCATATGTTGACGTAGGAGGTTATAGAAGATATTATCTGCTCACTAAGTTGTCAAACTCAGTACACGATATTTATACATTTTTCATATAAGAATACAGAGTTTGGTCATTTTCATTCAGATAGTTGATTAGTTAGGTGACATATTCTCTGATGAGCCTATTTTGTTTTTAAGGCTCGTAGATTTTGATTTATATTGTACTTGTACTCTAGAGTACACTATGTATGCCATAAGTAGGATCCCTGCTTCTACTATTACTCTGTTATTTATAGACTTGATTTGCATATTGTGTATATATGGGAATACCTATATGAAACTGTTTTCAATGATAAATGAGTGTATTATGCATGTTATGACAAATATATGTTTATAAAGTATGTGTTTCACGTGCCCTTAAATTAGGGGCGTGACAGTTTCGGTCATACTAAACATTTTGATATTAAAACTCATATTCGTTAGAGAAGAGATAGTTAGATCTCAGACTCTTTTGGTTCACATTTTTGGCAAACAAATGCTAGTAGATCCATTGATTAAAGGCTTACCCGTGGGAGTTTTTCAAAGACATGCCGCCCACATAGGTCTTGTTAAATCTTTTGATGTAGCCTTGGTTTAGTGAGAGTCTACATTTTGTTGTTTATAAGACCATCTATGTAGTTTTGTTCAGTTCAAATATTGAAATATTATATCATTTATTTCTCTATTGGATTCAATAATGTTGTGTTTTTTTTAAATGTGGTTGAAAGACTAATTTCCTATTTTGTTCTATTTAGATTTGAGGCTTTGTAAATTTTAATATCACTTGTTTTTTTATGGGATTCCGTGATTCTATATAGTTTAATTTTTGAATCTTGGAAGTGGCCATTTAGCATATACTAATAGCTTAATATTGTTTAAATCTTTTTGTTTTGTTATTTGTCCAAATAATTTATTAATGTTATCCAAGTAGGAGATTGTTAGATTAATTATTATTAATTATAATTTTATATTAACATTAATTAATTATTAAAAATTTAATATATTTGCATTAGGTTATGAGTGTTAAGCCTAGGACAAATTGGGTCCTAATTTAATTGTGGGTAATTTATGATAGGTTGGATTGCACATAAGCCTATTGGGTAGAGGACCTAACCTATAGCCCTTTAGTGGTTAGTTAGTTTACTATCATAATATTGATTTGAGAGAGAAAATTTTTTAGAATAAATAATCATTATTTGTGATATTACAAAAGCTAACCCTACAATAAATAAATAAATCTTTTCTCATCTGACTCTCTCTTAAATTCTTAAATTCTGAGTTCATTGTGCATTTTAAGGGGCAAAGCATTGTATCTCTCTTTATCTATTATTTGTATAACAGATAC
Organism: Gleditsia sinensis; assembly: GCA_037074535.1. NCBI lineage: Eukaryota > Viridiplantae > Streptophyta > Magnoliopsida > Fabales > Fabaceae > Gleditsia > Gleditsia sinensis. The sequence goes on along the minus strand of CM073465.1, from coordinate 44,399,257 downwards.
TATTGGATCATTATCAGGTACGTATTTATCTGTCAATATATATTATGAATACTATTAGCAAGCCAAACTGCAATAAGTCTCCAACTTCTTCAATAACTAAAATATAGTAAACCGCCATCTTATTTTTCAAATACAGTAACTTCTTACCAAAACTCTAACAAACAGCACTTGTATCCCAATAATAAATAGCAAAAACAAAAAACAAAAATATAAAAAGGATCAAAAAAATCCTGCAAAAATTTTTTCACCAAAAAAATATATACATATATTCTTTTTCAAATACAAGTCGCTACCTTCATTATTAATATAGTAACCTTCTTCAATAATTAAAATACAGTAAACCTCCGCTTTATTTTTCAAATATAGCAACTTCTTGCCAAAACTCTAACAAACCGAGAAAAAAATAGAAAAAGATAAAAAAGAATACCAAAAAGTCCTGCAATATATATATAAACACGCGCATGCGCATAAAACACAAAAAGGATAAAAAAAAAATATGCCCAAAAATAAATCCTGCTGAAAAAAATAAATTAAGATACAGAAAATAAATTCCTGAAAAAAAGCTTAAAGTACAATAAATAAAATAAAGAAAAGATTTTATTATAACTAAAGGCATACATCAACGTCACATATATTCAGTACCATATATAAACACCAAACTAATGACTTGGTTAGCTTTGTACTTAACCATAGAAAAAGAAGACAAAATAGGAGAAGAAACGAAAACATAAAAGAGAAGAGAACATATATAATACTTGAGCTCCAGTATTTAGCGAATAGAAAGGCTCAACTACCTCGCTATTTATAGATCAAGTGTCACAGTCTGACAAGGAGTTCCAAGACATGCAAATCCTATTGGAACTATATGTCCTTATAGGATTAAAATTTCTACCAAACAAGCTCTAAATATATTATAATTTTTTTTTAAATTAAAACTACAAATATATCTTTTTATCCACTCAAATTAAAACTATAATAATAAATAAACAATAAAATAATAAAAATAACTTATCAAACCAATAAACAAATATATCAAAACTCCAAATTAATTCAAATCTCAAATTCAAGACTTTTATCCACTCACATAAAATATTACTTTTTAAGTTCACAAACAAGTCTCTGACAGGGCATCTATAGGCAATTAAATTTTATGCTAATTAAAATTTTTCGCCTCTTGAATTTTAAGTCAATAATAAAATTTAATTTATGAATAAGAGGGTCCACATAAATATGTAATGACCAATTAAAATTTTTAAAGTGTCATCAATGAGTTTTTAAATTAAATACACGGCAATAAATCAAATTATATCACGTAAACAGAATAAATACATGGCAACCAATACAATTAATCAAATTTAAATCACGTGTCATTTTAAAATAAATATATGGCAATCAATTAAGATTTGTCACACCTATAAGATAATAGGTTGTACCAATCAAATTAAAATTACATATCATTTTCATATATTAATATATAATGCTATCACCAGACAAATCAAATTATGCCATGTGTCAAAGTTTATCATTAAAATCAATCAAATTTTTTTACTTAATCATTACTTAAAAAATTAATTAAGAGATAATTATCAAAGAATCTAGGTGCGACTATGACTATTCTTCAAAGCTCTATAAATAGGAACCAAACGATTTGCAGAAAAGGAGAATTTTGGCTCTCGAGTGTTCTATAGTGCTCTGTGACTCTTAGAAGCAAATGTTTGAGGATTGAAGCATTCAAACTTGTAAGCTACCTCGATTGTTCCAAGCCTCTGATTTAAGATTCAAGTTTTGACAAGCCATCGAAACAAAATAAAATAAAAAAGAAAATTTAGAGGATCCGTTCTTCGTTAAAGAACACAAATTAGAGATTGTATTCATTTTCACAAAAATGAGTAAAAATTTATTTATTTAGCAAATTTCTCGTGTTATTTAAACACAGAATTTTTGTGTAGAAGCCTCTCCCAAAAATCATTCAACAATAATATATTCTCTGTGTGTAAAGATGCAACGAGGAAGCAATTTAAGAGAAGGACTGGAAAGGCTCAAGTTGATCCAGTTCAATTGAGGTAACTTAAAGCTGATTTATTTTTACTCATTGTTTTCTGGAAAAGAAATTCTAAAAACTTAGAATTTTTCTATTTTCACTGGAAGACCTTTTTGTTTGATATGCCTTCATTTTATTATTTGATGTTTTTATCAATTATTACTCCCTTCATATTATGTTTTGTATTTTGAGTACAAAAGTAATTGGCAAAAGACTAAAAAATTTCTCTTTTTCTCAAGGAATCTAGCAGATAAAGATTAGCAAGGACAAACTAACATTGACCAAAGAATTATTGTCATTTTGTATATTTTGAAATTTTTTTAAAATATTATAGATAGATTACTTCCCATAGATTTTAAAATACAACTTGCACACCTATCAAAAACTAAAATAAAATACAACTTCTACTATTTTTCAATTGCACAGATGATCAAAGATGACAAACGATAGAATTTAGATTACAAGTTGGATTATTATTATTTGGTGGACTCATGTTACATTAGTCTAAATTAAAACAAGTCATCGATTAGAACTACTAAGTCTCAAAATGTATTAAGTGGTGACTTGCACAAAAAATCAGCCAAAATTTATTCAACAAGTCAATATTAGTTATTACTGACACTACAACAATATCAAAAAAATTATTACGGTAAAAAAATCACAGCAAAAATCGTCATGGTGTAACAACTTTTTTTTTATTATTATAAAATATAGAGTTTACATACATGTCATTAATCAAAACATACTTACAACATATCAAACACATAAAAATCTATATCTTATTTATTCTGGTTGACCAATTCCGGAGATACAGATGCTGGTGGTTGCACCTTCACCAGGATCTAAGCCAACTTGACCACAAACATTTTTTTTTCTGGGATCTACCTAACATAAAGTACTCGATCCAACGTGCACTAAAAGCCACAGCCATAGAAAAATCTGCATAACTAATTTTTTGAACATGATATGGAAATATAGTGAGAATTAAATCTCAATAAATTCAATAATAAATCATTATCAATATAGTTCATCACGTCATATTTAGCTGTATAAACTACAGCAAAAATCATTGGTCACATGAATGCACTATATTTATGCACATGAGAATTGTACAATAATGACATGTATGACAGGATTAACTATTTTTAGAATATCATATGATAACTATCAATTTATTCTCATATCAAACAACCCCAGTTAGGGTGAGTATTTTCTACTCTCCAGTACAGGCTTTTCTCGCTCCGTTTGACATGACCTACTTTCTTTTTCTTTTCTTATTAATATGATCATAACCGTTGGTAGGGCGTCCCCTACTGGTGAATCACACGGATTTCCATGTGACCGTGCTCACTTTTCACAATGATAGCCAAAAATATGCTTTCAATAACAAGTATGTTCATCAAAATAAAATTATTACCAAAAATCATTGGTAATCATGCCATGAATATAACCATTTCAAATATCACTTTATAAAATATTTTCATGTCAAAATTTCACACTTAAGATAGTAAGAAATTCATACAATGGCAATGGTTATGGCATATATTAATAATTTATTATTTTCATTTGTAAGATTCTTTTTTTTTAATTATTAATTTTATTTCTTTATTTTCTTGATGCAGGTTTTCATCATATCTGACCTTCTCTTACTAATCAGATCATAACTCCCTCAATTTAACTCTGATGTAGGTGATATTGATGTCAATTCAAAGAAAAAACAATTATCTAAAACTATTATGTTGAACAGTTTAGCGAAATATTAAGAAAACAACGTGATATTACTCACTCAAAATATATGTTATTTCTTCTCGGATAGGTTCTGACCTGTACTTACTAAACTGTCCATATTTTCCTCATAAGAATTCCAAATTAAGTGATTCTAGTGGCTAAAAATCTGCGACACATATAGAAATATTTTTTATGTTAATCATTTATTTTAATTCCCTACAGAATGTTCCCAGAAATTAAAACACAGAAGCTATCCTAACAAATTCTTCCCTGATTAACCATTTTCTTACCACTGCATACTAATCAGAACATATCTGCCTCATATGGACTCCAAATTGAGTGATTTCAGTGGCCAAAAATCTGTGCCCCATATATCTATAATTCTTATGTTAACCATTTATTTTAATTTCCTACAGAATGTTCTCAGAAATTAAAACACAAAAGCTATTCAAACATATTCTTCCCTGATTAACCATTTTCTGACCACTGCTTACTAATCAAACCATATCTAACTCATATGGACTCCAAATTGAGTGATTACAGTGGTTAAAAATCTGTGAGACATAGATCTACATTTTTTATATTAACCATTTGTTTTAGTTCCTTACCGATTCTTTCCCGAATTTTAAAAACAAAAGCTCAAAATTTTTCCACCCATAGCCATACCTATGCAGAACTATCTACACCAGCCTAAGTATTCAACCATACATAATATGTAACATGATATAGCAACATCCATGATCAATCATCAAAATTCTAAGATCAAAATCTCATATAAATATTACAAGTTTCAAATTTTTTGTTCAAAAAGAAATATTGTTAAACTTACCTAGAGCAATTAGTCCTCTAGACTCCTCCTTCTTCTTTCTTCCTTTCTTCCTCTCCTTTCGTTACTCTACCATGCTTCTATTATTCCTCTCCCTTACTTGGATGAAAATTATAATGTTGTAAGGGTGGGTTTTTCTTAAAGAGACCATCAAATAATTAACCTTTCATGATCATGAGTCTACCTTATCACAATCAGGATATACTTGGTTGAATTTTTGGAAAATAAACAACTTATGTTCTTGTCTTCCTCTTCCTTAGTCAAGATATGCATAGCAAAAGGAGATTTGTATTTTGAAAATTATGATAATATATTTCTAAGATAAGGGACAAGGTCCCTTTGATTTAGGATTCATTTCCTTTTTCTTTTGTCTTAATCAAGTATAATAGGTTTGCGTTTTAAGGTGACAAATTTCTAACACTTAAATCTCTATTATTTGGTTGAAATTATTTGTGTGGGATAGGAATGTTTTATTCTAATGCCAAGTAATATCATACCACTTGCTAAAATTATGAGTGTAGGATATAGATGTTTTGTCCTAAAGCCTTGTATTATCATACCACTTGCTAAAATTATGAATGTAGGATATTACACCACTTGCTAAAGTTTTGTCTTAATGTCATGTCACCTAATCTTGATTACACCATTATTTCATCACTTTACTTTTTTATTTATTTTTTATTTTATTTTTTCTCTTGGGTTTGGGCTCATTCTTGCCCATTTTCTTTACTTTGGTTAAAATTCTACCTTTCATAATGGGCTTGGTCACATTTTCATAATTTTTGGGCTACCGGTCTAATTTCTATATCCTAGTCTAAGTCTATGTTTTATTTCTTCATTGGGCTATTCTATTGGCTTGCTAAAAATTTATGTGAAGTAGAAAAACTCTATATGAAGTGTCCATAGGTGAAAGCCCAATTTATGGGTGGAGATACTAAATTTAGTAACTTTTGCTCTTAAATTAGGAAAAATTACTCTAATCCAATCTTCTTGAAATTTTAAGACCTTTACTTACTTCACAAAAATTTATTTTCCTTACCTAAGAATTTCACCTTTCTTTAGCATGTTTATTTTTAATATTTTCTCTTAGTTTTTCTTTCTTTACCTATTCCATTAATATTAGAACATTTCTATACATACACGTAAGGTGAAGAATTTCTAAGGATTATATTTCCTTAGATATCTAAAAATTGTCTAATAAATTTTATTTTCTTAATTAAATATTTATGTACCTTTATCAATAAAAGAAATGAAATTATGGATGTTACTGTGAATACTTTTGTACTTTTATTAATACATAAAATGAAATTAGGGATGTTACACATGGCGTCTGTTTTGATGAATTTTATGAAGGTCAAATTTTGTGATATTTTCTTTCAATGGTTAAAACATTAAAACAAACTTACATTGCTTTTCAAAACAAATTAGTATTGTATCGACTTTTTTGTGATGGTATAGCCATCACAACAAAATACTTTACTTTAAAAAGAAAAGAAATGTTTTTACTATAGTAAAAAGGAAAGTCATCACTTGAAAGCACTTTTAGTAGTGACCTATCACATTGAAAGGCAGACTTTCGTTGACAACTTATATGGATCACCACCAAAGTTACTTTTTTAATAGTGACTTTTAGTGGTTGTCATAAAAATTTATTTTTTTAGTCAACTGTAACACCTCTATTTTTTTTTACATATATACATATATAAATTTTTTTTAAAGTCTCATAAAGTCATTACCTTTATTTAATTCATAATAACATTCAATGAATTTAACCAAACATAATTAAGGTTTACACATCATTAATTAACAACATTCGTATACAAATCACACATATATGTCTATAGCTTATTCATCCATATTGACCAGTTCCAGGGATACGGGTGTGGGTGGTTGCAACTTCACCGAGATCTTAGCCAACTTGACCACAAACACCTTATTAATTTCTAGGATGTGCCCAACATAGAGTAATTCGATCCAACGTACACTAAGAACCAGAGCCAAAGAAAAATCTACAAAACTAGTTTTTTGAACATGATATGAAAATATAGTGAGAATTAAATCCCAATAGATTCAATAATAAATCACAATTATCATCAATATAGATCATCATGTCATGTTCATCTATATAAGCTACAAGAAATATCTTAGATCACATGAATGCACTTTATCTATGCACATAAAAATCATACAGTAATGAAATGTATGTCATGAATAAATATTTTCAGATTACCATATGATGGCTATCAACTTATTTTCATATTAAGCTACCCCGGTTAGGGTGAGTACTTTTTACTCTCAAGTACGAGCTTTTCTTGCTCCGTCCAACATGGCACATTTTCTCTTTCTTTTCTCATTAACATAACCATAGCCTTTGGTAGGGCATCCTCTACTGGTTTATTGCACGGACCGCCATGTGACTGTCCTTATTTCTTTTATTTTCACATTAATAACCAAAACTATGATTTTAATAACATGTTCATTATACTCACATGTCATAATTTTTCATCAAAATATAATCATTACTAAAAATAATTAGTAATCATGACATGAACATAATCGTTTAAAATATTAATTTATAAAATATTTTCATGTCAAAATTACACACTTAAGATGGTAAAGAGTTCATGCAATGGTAATGGCTATGGCATATACTAGTCATTTATTATTTTCATTTATAAGATTCTTCTTCTTTTTAAATATTATTTTTATCTCTTCATTTTATTTATACTTGGCCTCTAGTCACTTTCCTCCTACTTATATCATTTCCAACACATGTCCTCTATTAAGATCCTATAGTTAATGAGGTTCATTTAGGGTAGAAAAATGTTGGAAATAAACTTTACTAGTTTCCAACACGGCCTAAACGTATCCTTTAACACGACTTGGCCATTTTCTATAAAATAGCCATGCTTTACGCTTCAAAATGCCCTTTCCAGCATAGAACATGGCCTAGCCATGCCTTGGAACAAGGCCATGCTCTATGTTGTGTTATTCCCTGATGTAGGTTTTCGTCCTGCTTGACCTTCTCTCACTAATCAGAGTATATCTCCTTCATTTTAACTTCGAATTAGGTGCTCTTGGTGTATATTTAAAGATAAAACAATTATCTAAAACTAATATGTTGAACATTTTAGTGAAATCTTAAGGAATCTTAGTGATATTACTCCCTCAAGTTAAACGTTATTTCTTCTCGGGTAGGTTCTGACTTTTACTTACTAATCTGACTATATCTCCCTCATAAGAACTCAAAATTGAATGATTCTAGTGGGTAAATTTCCGTGAGACATATATCTATATTTGTTATGCTAATTAGTTATTTTAATTCCCTACATATTGTTCTGAATAATTCAAACACAGAAGCTTTCCTAACAGATTCTTCCTTGATTAACCATTTTCTGACCATTGCTTACTAATCTGACCATACCTACCTCATATGAACTCCAAATTGAGTGATTCTAGTGGCTAAAAATCAGTGAGACATATATCTATATTTTTCATATTAACCATAACTTTTAATTAATAACCGATTCTTTCTAGAATTTGAAAAATATAAGCTTCCCTAGTTACTCTGAATTCTAGTTTCCTAACCAAACCTTTTCTAAAGTTTTAGTTCATCATTTTATTATGTCCTCATCCATTTTCTTCTTAATTTATATCTAATCGTATTTAATCAATTTTTCACCACATTTAAATATACAAAATAGTAGCATAAAAATCTTAAAATTGTTTCACCCATAGCCATACCTTTGTAGAACTTCCACACCAACCTAAGTATTCAAACATACATCATTTGCAAGATCAACATGTAACATGATATAGAAACATCCATGGCCAATCATCTAGGTAACAAATATAGTAAATTTCATCAAAGTTCTAGGATCAAAATCCCATATAAATGTTTCTATTTTTAAAGCTTTTCTAAAAAAAAAATGTTAAACCTATCTAAAGATCTCCCTAACTCACTTAGTGAATTCTTTTTCTTGTTTTCTCTTAAAAGGAAGTAGCAAGATTTCTCATTTCCATTAACTTTTCTAGCAGCTTAAATAAGAGAAGGAGGGTGAGTTTTTGAACCCCAAGAATGAAGAAGAAAGATAAATTCAAGTGGAGATTAAGCTAACTTACCTTGAGTACTTAGTCCTCTAGACTTCACCTTCCTCTTTCTTCCTCTCTTCTCCTCTCTTTCTCTCCTTTCCTCACTCTACCTTGCTTATATTTTTCCTCTCCCTCACTTGGACGAAATGATAATATAATAAGGGTGACTTTTGCTTAAATAAACTATCATGTGGTTCACCTTTCATAACCATGGGTCTACCTTATCACAATTAGGATGCACTTGGTTGTTTTTTGGAAAAAAACAACTTATGTTCTTGTCTTCCTCTTCCTTAGTCAAGATATGCATAGCAAAAGGAGATTTGTATTTTGAAAATCATGCTAAAATGTTCTTAAGACAAGGGACAAGGTCCCTTTGATTTAGGGGTTCATTTCCTTTTTCTTTTGTCTTAATCAAGTATAATAGGTTTGCCTTTTTAGGTGGCAAATTTCCAACCCTTGAATCTCTCTTGCTTGGCTGAAATTATTTGTGTAGGATAAGGATGTTTTGTCATAATGCTATGTATTATTACCTACTTGTTGAAATTATGAATATAGGATATAGATTTTTTGTCCTAAAGCCATGTTTTATTAGTACTTGTTGAAATTATGAATGTCGGATATAGATGTTTTGTCTTAATGTCATGTGACCTAATCTTGATTATTATTACAATACTATTTCCTCACATGATTCTTATTTTTTCTTCTTGGATTTGGGCTCATTCTTACCCATTTCCTTTGCTTTGGCTGAAATTCTACCTTTCATGATGGGCTTGGTCATATTTTCATGATGTTTTGGGTTGTCGGTCTAACTTCTATATCCTAGTCCAAGTCTATATTTTATTTCTTACTTGGGCTATCCTATTGGCTTGCTAGAAATTCATGTGAAGTGGAAAAAATCTATATGAAGTGTCCATAGGTGAAAGCCTAATTTATGGGTGGAGATGTTAAACTTAGTAACTCCAGCTCTTGAATTAGGAAAAATTACCCTAATCCAATCTTTTTGAAATTTTAAAACATTTACCTACTTCACAAGAATTTATCTTCCTTACCCAAGAATTTTGCCTCTCTTTAGTATGTTATTTCTAATTTTTTCTATTAGGTTTTCTCTCTTTACCTATTGCCTTTGTCATACCCTACCGACTAGCATCTTATTTCATACATCCACATCATAGGATATTCCACTTAAGAGAATTTAGTATTATACATTTTTTTTCTATAAATTTCTAGCAATGTCTACCTAGCCCATAAATTGACCTATTCACTTATATTGTTTGTTATCTTTCTTGGATAAGCATAAAAGTGCTTCAGGTTATTCTAAGCATTTTCAAATTTCAATTCCTTATAGGTAACTAACTAGGCATGATATGAATTACTTACAGCAAAAAGGATCTCATGCCATAAAGAAAAGGGTACAGTCTATAACTTATATTACATCACATTATAAGCTATCTAAAAGGGAATTGGCACTCATCTAAGCCATCCCACATATATTACCTAACCAAAGAAAATAAAATTGATATCTAGGATGCATATTTTTGCAAGTGTACGAATCGTTCAAGTAATAAAGTGTACAAAAGTACGGATATCAAACCCACAAGGAATGACATTACTAAGTACCGAAATTGACTAATCCTAATTTTATCTGAAAACCAAATTGTTGATTGTTTAAAAGGCAAATTAACTTACAAATAAATTCAAGAACACAATTGAATGTTGTTCACAAATGATTAAAAACGCTAAGGCATTTGATTTCGCTGAATCAATTCAATCCGATTTCAAGTCATGTTATATGATAATCAAATCTACAAGTGATGGTTGAAAAACCCAAACTTATCTAATACTCTCTCTCGAGTTATATTAGAATTACTTGTCTATGATAATCAACTATATTTCTATGAAGATTAATCACAAACAAGCATATTGTGATCTATGGAATTTCCAAGATAACCACATACATCATGCATTAGTTCTCACACTCGCATTCAACATATGGTATTTATCACAAGAAGCATTCATTACACATCTCCTCTCGGTCTCAATATAATGCAACTAATCATCTAAATCTTGGCCAGAAATTCAGAAGCATTAAGCATGGAAATAAATACTCAACTTGAAAACAATGAACTCATATAACCATAACCACAAAAATCAGAGTTTCATGATTCAACTACGTCATAGCCTTAGCAAAAATGAATTAGCTCATAATGGAAATAAGAATAACAACTAGCTCAACTGAATACATAACTATAAAAATGAAATAAGCTGCAGAAAAACGAAGCTAAGGAAAAGAGATGAAGAACTCTTGGAGATGAACACTTGGCAGCAACAATGGTGATGATCCTTCAAGATTCTCCAAGCTTTCTCTCCAAAATGGCTTCTTCTCCTCCAAAAACGCCTCTTCTAGGTCTATTTCACCATCCCCTCTCTCTGTACCTTATGATATTTATAGATCCAGGGTTTTGGGGACAAATTTGGAACAAAAAGTCACAAAAACGCGTTTGGCCGCCGAAACTCGCCGTCGGCAAAGGTATTCTCGCCGCGGCGGGTTTCAGGAAATTACTCTCGCTGTGGCGAGTTTTGCGTTTCGCCGGCGGCGAAAATGATCTCGCCGGCGGCCAGATTCGAATCCAAAATTGCGCTCTCGGGAAAATTTTGCTACAACATTCTCGCCGCGGCCAGAATTTCAAACCTTGAAATCTTGCTTTTCTTGATTCTAACTCAATCTCGGTCATTGGCATTTGTCCCAAACTTCTCCAAACTTATGATTTTACCTGAAATTGCACTTTAAACACGAAATACCCGTGAAATGACATTTGTGGATTAAATAATCAAATAACCATAATTTTCACACAAATATCAATATTTAAATCATAACAAAAATGCAATAAAGTGGCTCTTATCAATCCATATTCATATGAGTCAACCTTGGGACCCCTATTGCTCACTTCTTGCTGGAGTACTTGGAATGTGATTATGTGGACATAAAAAGATGAGATGACGATCTCAATAGGTAGCAAAATTTTTAGAAAAATATTATACATTCCATTCCTTAAAACATCTCAATTTATTTTACTAAAACATAAGCACTGACTATACATACATACATCATCTTGGTCACACTAGGGACCCATAACATTTTGGACTACTTACCCAATGCAGTCTCATACCAACAAAAGGGTTATGGATCTCCTATTATTGGCCAATACGTGGGGGAAATAGGGCTTACTTGGCACACTTTGGGCACCCCCTTAATTCTCGAGAATGCATACATAACATATCTTTAGACCATCATTCATCATAGCATAAAAGTCATGCAACTAGTGAAAATTGATAAATTCAAGTTCATAAACATAAAGAGTGTTTTAAGGAAAAGTTAGCTACCTCAATTCCTGTAACAGCACCATTTATGTAACAAATTTTTTATTTATTTAACATCATGAAGTTATTACCTCAACTTAACTCACAATAACATTTATTTAATTATACAATACTAAGTTTACACTCACATCATTAATACAAACATTTGTACAAGACATACATGTACATATAAGCCCTAATCTTCCACATACACTATTTTCGGGGCCACTGGTTCGGATGGTGGCACCTTCGCCGGAATCTTAATCACTTCAACAACTGATATATCCGCAATAATAAGTATTTGCCCAAGATAGGGCACCTCGATCATACGTACGGCAATAATAAGTCTCATTGAAAACAACTGCATAGCTAATTTTCTGAACATGATATGGAAATATAGTGAGAATTAAATCCCAGTATGTTCAACAATAATTCATTATCAATATAGTTATCACGTCATGTTTAGCTGTATAAACTACAGAAAATATCTTTAGGTCACATGAATGCACTTTATCATGCACATGAAAATTATACAGTTATGACATGTATGGCATGAATAACTATTTTTCGAATTTCATATGATGGCTATCAACTTATTCTTACTTCAAGCTACCCTGGTCAGGGTGAGTATTCTCTACTTTTCGGTAACGGCTTATCTCGCTCCGTCCGACATGGAACACTTTCTCTTTCTTTTCTCACGAATATAATCATAACCGTTGGTAGGGCGTCCCCTACTGGTGCACCACACGGATTGCCATGTGACCGTGCTCATTTCTTTTCTTTTCATATTAATAGCCGAAAATATGATTCCAATAACAAGTATGTTCATTATATTCTCATGCCATAATGTATCAAAACATAATCATTCTCAAAATTCATTGGTAAACTGAAATTATGCCATGAATATAATCATTTTCTAATTTTCAATTTATAAAATATTTCCATGTCAAAATTCCACACTAATACCTCGGTAACTGGATAGTAATTGTAGTTTGTAAATAGCGCACCAGGAAAGTTCCCAGAAAAGAGAGGTGGGTCACTAATGGACACGCTTAAGTACCAAGTCTTTCCTTGCCAGAGCTTTCCTTAGACATGCACTTTTCACAAATCACAATTTTTTTTCCAGTACCTAGAATAATTCTTTTCTGATGTGGAAATACTGCAACCACGGAGCATACTAAGATTTTTCAAATAAAACCGGCACTTTCAAAACTTCTTGGAAATTTATATGAGTACTAGGGTAAATTCTATGTTAAAAATTACACACTTAAAATGGTAGTAAGTTCGTGCAATGGCAATAGCTAGGGCATACACTAGGCATTTATTATTTTCATTTATAAAATTCCTCTTCTTTCTTGAATATTATTTTCATCTTTTCATTTTCTTTATGTCTAGGCATTTAGTCATTTTATTTCTACTTATATCATTTCCAACACATGTTCTTACAAATTTTATAAAGCATCTTTCCTCAAATTGATTTCTACTATTACCTTAAAAATTCATCTAGGGTAGAAAAAATAGGTTTTACTAACTTTTAACACAGCCTTTGCTTACAAATCAGAGCATAACTCTCTCATTTTAACTGCGATTAAGATGATCTTAGTGCCTATGAAAAGTTAAGACAATTATCTAAAACTATTATGTTAATCATATCAACAAAATAGTATGATATCGTGGTGTTATTACTCCTTTAAATTTAGTATTATTTCTTCTCGTGTAGGTTCTGACCTTTACTGACTAATTAGACCATATCTCTCAAATTTGAACTCCAAATTGAGTTATTCCAGTTGGTAAAATTCCATGAGCCATATATCTATAATTGTTATGTTGGCGCACTATTTTAATTCCCTACAGAATATTCCCAGAAATTCAAAAACTAAAGCTTTAATAACATACTCTTCCCTGAATAAATATTTTCTGACCTCTGCTTACTAATCAGATCATATCTACCTCATCTGAACTCCAAATTGAATGATTCCAGTGCTTAAATATCCATGACACATATATATATATTTAATTCTTATGTTAACCATTTATTTTAATTTCTTATAGATTGTTCCCAGAAATTAAAATACCGAAGCTTAAAATTCTGCCACCCATAGCCATAACCATGCAGAACTATCTACATCAACCTAAGTATTCAAACATACATCACATGCAAGATCAATATGTAACATGATATAGCAACATCCATGACCAATCATCAAAGTTCTAAGATCAAAATCTCATATAAATATTATAAGTTTCAAAAGTTTTCTTCAAAAAGAAATATTGTTAAACTTACCTGGAGCACTTAGTCCCCTAGACTTCTCCTTCCTCTTTCTTCCTTTCTTCCTCTCCTTTCCTCACTCTACCTTGCTTCTATTTTTCCTCTCCCTCACTTGGACGAAATTCTAATGTTGTAAGGGTGGGTTTTCTTATATAGACCATCAAATAATTCACCTTTCATGATCATGGGTCTACCTTATCACAATTAAGATACACTTTGTTGAATTTTTGGAAAACAAACAACTTATGTTCTTGTCTTCCTCTTCCTTAGTCAAGATATGCATAGGAAAAGGAGATTTGTATTTTGAAAATTATGATGATATGTTCTTAAGATAAGGGACAAGTTCCCTTTGATTTAGGGATTCATTTCCATTTTCTTTTGTCTTAAACAAGTATGATAGGTTTGCCTTTTTAGGTGGCAAATTTCTAGCCCTTGAATCTCCATTATTTGGTTGATATTATTTGTGTGGGCTATGAATGTTTTGTCCTAATACCATGTATTATCATACCACTTGCTAAAATTATGAGTGTAGGATATAGATGTGTTTGTCCTAAAGCCTTGTATTATCATGCCACTTGCCTAAATGATAAATGTAGAATCACACCACTTGCTAAATTTTTGTCTTAATGCCATGTAACCTAATCTTTATTCTTATTATTATATCATCATCTATTTTATTTTATTTTATTTTTCCTCTTGGATTTGGGCTTATTCCTACCCATTATGGGCTTGTCCTACCCATTTTCTTTGCTTTGGATAAAATTCTTCCTTTCTTGGTGGGCTTGGTCACATTTTTCATAATTTTTGGGCTATTGGTGCAATTACTATATCCTAGTCCAAGTCTATGTTTTATTTCTTGTTTAGGTTATCCAATGGGCTTGTTAAAAACTTATGTGAAGTGGAAAAACTCTATATGAAGTGTCCATAGGTAAAAGCCCAATGTATGGGTAAAGATTTTAAACTTAGTAACTATAGAAAAATTACCCTAATTCAATGTTCTTGAAATTTTAAGACCTTTACTTGTTTCTAAAAATTTATCTTCCTTATCCAAGAATTTTGCATCTCTTTAGTATGTTATTTCTAATTTCTTTCCTATTAGATTTTCCTTCTTTATTTGTTCTCTTAATGTTAGAAACATTTTCTATGCATATACATAAGGTGAATAATTTCTAAGGACTATATTTCCTTAGATATCTAAAATATTGTCTAATAAATTTTATTTCCTTAATTAAATTTTTTATGTACCTTTATCAATAAAAGAAACGAAATTAAGGATGTTAC
Organism: Gleditsia sinensis; assembly: GCA_037074535.1. Classification (NCBI taxonomy): domain Eukaryota; kingdom Viridiplantae; phylum Streptophyta; class Magnoliopsida; order Fabales; family Fabaceae; genus Gleditsia; species Gleditsia sinensis. The sequence continues at coordinate 44,383,663 of CM073465.1, read as the reverse complement.
AATTCCAGCACAATCACTTCCTTTTCAAGGCTATCAAGGTTACTACCAGCAACTCAAACTAAAACATATAAGAGCTTTTGGTTAATGCATGCATATTAGCACCTAAAGTCGTAAGTCTCTAGTTTAAGAGCTTTTGCTCCCCAAAACAAAACTGTGATTCTATTGAGATTTGGGGTCATTATTAAATATGATAAAAGTTCTCTAAAAATTCTAAACTTTTATATGAAGGTACCTTTACATGTGTACTTTATTTCGTGGTTTTCTTAGCCCTTAACTCTTCCATTCAACCCCAAGATGTTCCTTCATAACCCAGAATAGTGTAGATTGGTTTCAGTTCTATTTCTATTCTGTTTTGCATTCCTTTGGATTGGTAAAAATTCTTCAAAATTAGTGATATTTTATATGAAGCATCCTAGATATGTTATATACTCACCATAAAAATTTCAAGTAAAAACTAATTCATTTGACCCCTCAAATAATAAAAGTTTTAAAGGCTGCCCCTAGTTATGGTCTGTTCTGACTCACTTTCTGCCCCACCAAATTTCTATATTTTATTATATGGCTTAACCTACCCCGAATTCAACATGTAACCCCTTCAATGTTTAGTATTTCCATCAACAGCCTAAGTTGTCCAGCAGATTGTTCTCAGCACTGTTTTGATTACAAAAGGCATAGTTGTAGGTTCTCAAAAATCACGAAAATTTCTAGAATTGATTATGAATATTTTAAGACTTTTCTCACCAAAAATTAGAGAATTTAAAGGCCATTTACTCAATTTACAGAGCCAATATTTTTAGGTACAAAATGGTTTCTGTGTTCTCAAACCTAACCCTTCTGTGCTCTATGACCTTTACTCACTATTCAGAACATAACTCACTCATATGGACTTAAAATTAGGTGATTCTAGTGGCTATGTAACCGTGAGAAATATATCTACACTTTTCAGGTTAACCATGTCTTCATAGTCCTTATAGGTTAGTCCCATAAATTTGAAAACAAAGCTATTCTCACCAGTGTAAATTCCAGACCTGATTATAACCTCTCATCACTCCCTGGAGTATAACTCTCTCATATTAAATCTGATTGATGTGATTCTAAATGCTATGGAAATCTAAGACATAGGGCTACAACATCTATGTTGAACATGTTTTCATATTTTATATAATTATTAGCCAAAAATTTGTCCATGCAGAACCTAAAGTTAGCCTAATAAACTCTAAATAATATTTTTATAAGAAGCCAACTTTACCTTGTGTAAACCTACTCCTATGTCTATCAATTTTCAGCTTGCTTCTCCTCTCGGTTCCCCTTGCAACTCAGCTATGTTTTTTACAAAAAATATAGGGTGAGCAAAGTTTCAAATTTCAACACTCACTCTCACTCTCACTGCCTTATGGTGAGGGAAGAAAGAAGAAGGAACTCTCAATATTTTCTGGTTGCTTTCTCTCTCTTCCGCCTCTTTCATATATTTTTTCTTCTTCCTAGCTACTCTCTCTCTCTTTCTTCCTCTTGTCTCTTAAGTTTTCTGGCTAACTTCCTTCTCTTTTTTCTACTGCTTTCGTGAGGCAAGGCTAGTGTGAACCTACTGCCCCTTTACCGAAATGCATAATGCTAGCTAATATTGTTGCAGGGATTCCCTGGGTTCTGCAGGGCAGGGAGGTAGGTTTCCTGCTGCTTCTCTACGTAAGTGCATGCATATGTATATATATTATAATATGCATAGTGGAGGTGGGTGTATAAACATGTAAAAGGAAGACAACTCTGCTTGCCTTAACGTATGCTGCCACATAACTTAAGTGCAGATGATGGGGCGTGCTTCTGCTTGCTTTATGGAGCAAAGGATGGGCGTGATTCTGCTGTTCCAAGTCTCACGTGCATGCATATGTAGATATATATTATGATATGCATGGTAGAGGTGAGAGGAAATATATCTATATATATAGCATCACATAATGCTTCTGCTTTCCTTAATATGTTGCTAATCCTAAATTAGTAGCATCCTAAGGAATATATTTGTATCTTATTCTTCTCATTTATGCTCTAAAATTTTTTATTTATATTACTTCTAACCATGAAAAGGTACCACATATTTTATAAAGACTTTATTGTCAAACAACTACACATTTTAATTCTTGTTCATATATGTCTTAATTTATTACTAATCCTAGATTAGTAATGTCTTAAAAAATTTATTTGTGTCCTCTCTCCATCCATTATGATCCTAAGAATTTTATTTATATGATTCAATATTAACTATGTCACCTATTTTATACTTGCCTTATTGTCACACAACTAAGTATCTTAATTATTTGTCATATGTATTTTCTACTTATTCTTAAATTTGTCTAACTTTATTAGAGGCTAAGGATGTTACACCCTTAATGTTAGAAACATTTTCTATGCATACATATAAGATGAAGAATTTCTAAGGATTATATTTCTTAGATATCTAAAAATTGTCTAATAAATTTTATTTTCTTAATTAATTATTTATGTATCTTTATTAATAAAAGAAAAGAAATTATAGATGTTACATTAAATATTTATGTACGTTTATTAATAAATGAAACGAAATTAGGGATGTTACAACAACTACATTGGGTCGACATTGAAAGTTACCCTACTTTTAGTGGTGACGTTTTCTTCTTCCTCGCCCCTTGCAAAGCCCTTAGATTATTTTACCCTCAAAGAACCTATCACATCATAAACCACTACATGGATGGCTACTGTGAAGGACATTGTAGCCAAGTCATCATAGCACTATCTTGAAGCATCTCAAGAACCGTTATCGTCTAATATAATTCTTCTTTGTTTTTCTATGTACTTTTGATTTAGTTTGGAAATGATGGTGTTGGGAATTTTTTAGTGGTGACTTTTTTACTTTCAGTGACAAAAAAAAGTTGTCATTGAAAGTTTGTTTTCTTATTATGTTTTGACCACAAAGATACCACTCATTGTAAATTAAGAAAAGAAAACTCTCAAGATCACTCTCACTAACAAGATTGAATAAAGGACAATAACAAGATCACAATTTTGAAAAACTTCCTCTTTATTACTCATACACCTTGATTCTACTCAAGGTTAAATATTCAGTAGTTAATCAAAAAATTGCAATGTAATATGCATGTGGCTCTCATAGCTTTTAATATGAGGGACTAAGTTATATATACTACAATACATTAACAGCAACTTATAACTAGAGTTGAAATTTATAAAACCTATACTCACAGGCAACTATTCACAGAAATTATAAGACATGAGTATGATAAATGTAGCCTGTAAAATAACGAGAATCAGACTAGCGGGAAATTGGAATCTGATAACATTATATGGAAGTTTTGAGTATGTAAATAAGTGCAATTTTTACCTCTTTTCCAGTCATCTTCCTTCTATGTAGGCCTTAAAACAAAATTACGGATGTACTCACATCAATATACATTCACATTTCCTTATGGTACTTATTTGAAGGGAAAAGACCAAACTCTGTATTCTTATCTGAAAAATGTGAAAATATAGTGTAGTGAGTTTGACAACTCAGTGAGAAGATAATACCTCCTCTGACCTCTTACGTCACCATATGAATGTACTTATATTTAAAAATTTTTCACATAGAAAATATAGTTGGGAAGTACATCCATATAGGACCTGCATTTCAAATATTCACAAATCAAAGGATATTAAGATATCCAAAACCATATTCAGCACAATATGATCATTAAACAAATATTTTTATGCATCAAAATATTTCACATGAAAACATTAGGAGAATCTCATATCAAAACCATCAAATAATCACAAGCACATAGTAAGGGATGGTGATATGTTTAGCTATATTAGTTACAAAAAAATATCAAGTTTTTGAGATAAAATCATGACATTTGTTGATGCATAATTAACATACTATATATGTTTAATTGCTATACGCATAGTGACCGATCAACTACTGTCACAATAAATGATTAGGGAATATGAGTTCATCACCCATCTGCCTCCTCACATTACCACTATCACCCTTCTCTTTCTTACCGACACTCCCCCTCCCTCATAATTATTAAAAAACTTTCCTTACCTAGAACCCCATATTTACAACTTTTCCATGTTCTATTATTTACAAAAAGGCCATCCTAGAGTATTTGCAAAATTGTCATCCTGAAGAATTTACATAAATGTCATCTTAAGGAATTTATATAAATTCCATCTCAAGGAATTTACATAAATTCCATTTCAATTAAATTTCATAAATTTCATTTTAACCATCCTAAGATCTTGTTTGACTTGAGTAAAATTGTAAAATAATTTAATCCTCCCTTGAGATCCAAAATGCTTTCTCCTATCTGAAGAAAAAAAATTCCAATTAGTAATATAAGGAAAAATCAGGGATGTTACAATTCTCCTCCCTAAAAAGAATCAAAATTCAAGATATGTCTTTAAATAGTTGTGGATATTTCTGTCTCATGTCTTCTTCCCTTTCCCATGTGGCTTCTTTCATTGTTAAACTCTCCCAACCTACCTTTGCCAATGGAATGGTTTTATTTCTCAACTGTTTCACATCTTTATCCAGAATTACTATTGGCCTCGGTCGATAGGTTAGATTCTCATCTACAGCTATTATTTCTTCTTAAATTATGTGCGACTAATCTGGTAGATACTTTTGAAGTTGAGAAACTTAGAACACATTATGCAGATTCGACAAATTTAGAGGAAGTGTAATTTGATACGCTGATGACCTTATCCTTTTTAGAATTTGATAAGGTCCTAAATATCTCGAACTAATTTTTAAAATTTTCCTTGATCGACCAATTCCCATAATAGGAGAAATTTTCAAGAATACATGCTCCCTTTCTTTGAATTGTATCGGTCTCTTTCTCCTATTGAAATAGCTCTTTTGTTGACTTTGACCTGTTCGTATTTTATCCTGAATTATCTCTATTTGCTCAGAAGTGTGTTGCACTAACTTAGGCCCCAATAACCTTTTCTTTCTCACTTCATTCCAACATAAAGGTGATTTACATCTCCTACCATACAACACTTTATAAGTTGTTATTCCAATACAGGAATGATAACTGTTATTATACACAAACTCAAGCAGTGACAGATATCCATCCCATCCTTTTCCTTGCTCTAGCATGTACACTTTTAGCATATCCTCTAGAGTCTATATAGTTCTCTCTGTTTGACCGTCTGTTTGAAGATGATATGCAGTACTAAAACACAAATGAGTACCAAAAGCTTCTTATAGCGCTCTCCAAAATTTGGAAGTAAATCGGGGATCTCGATCCAAAATGATACTATTAGGAATTCCATGTAACCATACAATTTCCTTCATATACAACTAGGCCAACTTATTCAACGAGTAGTTTTTCTTAATTGGTAGAAAGTATGCAGATTTCTTCAGTCTATCTACTATTACCTATATCGCATTATGGCCCGTCTGAGTCTTAGGTAGTCCAACAATAAAATCTATAGATATGCTATCCCACTTCCACTGAGGGATTTCTAAAGGTTGTAACATCCTAGAAGGTTTTTCATGTTCTATCTTCAACTTTTGACAAACCAGACACTTAGACACATATTTAGGAATGTCTCTCTTCATTCTTAGCCACCAATATAATCTTTTCAAATCTTGATACATTTTTGTAGATCCTGGATGATTGTATACTTACTTTGATGAGCTTCTTCCAGAATCTTACCCTTTAAATTCTCTCCTTGTGGTATACATGTTTTGCCTCGGTACATAATAATTCTATCCTCTAACATTGCAAAGTCAGGCCAATCTCTTCGATCTTGTAAAAATTGATCATGTGTATATGCTTCCTTAATCTAAGTTTCAAGTCACTTTCAATTCTTAATTCACTAACAATCAGACTTCCAGGGACAGTCATAACTGATAATTTCAAATTTCTAAATTCCTCAATTAGCTCCATTTCTTTTATTAGTATTTGACTTACATACAATGACTTCTTGCTTAATGCATCAGCTACTACATTCCTTCCCTAGGTGGTACTTTAATTCAAATTTGTAATCATTAATGAATTCCATCCATCTTCTTTTCCTCATATTCAATTCTTTTTGGTCAAAGAGATACTTTAAACTCTTGTGGTCACTATATATTTCAAATACAGCTCTATACAAGTAATGTCTCCATATCTTCAGGGCAAAAAACTATCGTAGCCAACACTAAATCATGAGTAGGATAGTTCTCCTCATGCAGTCTCAATTGTCGAGATGCATAAGCAATTACTCTACTTTCTTGCATCAAAACACAATTTAAACCTTTCTTGGAAGCATCTGTATAGACTACAAAGCATCCATATGGATTAAGAACAACTAAAATAGGTGGAGAAGTCAATTTGAATTTAAGCTCTTGAAAACTATTCTCGCATTCTTCAGTCTAATTAAAGTGACTTCCTTTTCTGGTCAATCGAGTCAAAGTTAAAGATATTTGAGAAAATCCTTGTATAAACCTTCTATAATATCCTGCTAAACTCAAGAAACTTCTAATTTTAGTCACAGTTGTTGGCCTCTCCTATTTCAACACTGCTTCAGTTTTACTAGGATCCACCGATACACCATCTTTAGAAATTGCGTGGCCTAGGAACTTCACCTCTTCTAGTCAAAATTCACATTTTTCCAACTTAACAAAAAGTTTCTTTTCCTTCAAGACTTGAAGTACTAATTAGAGATGCCGATTGTGTTCTTCTTCACTCTTAGAGTATATTAAAATATCATCTATGAACAGTACTATGAATTGATCCAAGTAGGGTCTAAAAATGTGATTCATATAGTCCATAAAAATTGCAGGTGCATTCGTGACCCCAAAAGGTGTAACATCCTAAGCCTCTAATAAAGTTAGATAAATTCAAGGATGAGTAGAGAATACATATGATAAGTGATTAAGATGCTTAGTCATAAGACTATAAGGAAATCACTTTGTAGGTTAAAAACACATAGGCAAAGTTGGAAAAACAAGCTGAAACATGCACCCACTTACTAGGTTAAAAAAACACATGCACGTAGGAATACATAAGCATAAACATGCACCCATCCTTGTCACCAACATGCAGCAGAAAACGTGTAGCAACATGCAGCTAAAAACACCACCTAACCTTGCCCCACATCCAGCATGTTCACGCCACATTGCTCCACCAACATACAGCAGAAAACCTACCCCAGAATGCAGTAGAAAGCATGCCCAACATTGCCCCAAAAATCCAGCTGGAACACGCCCCAATAGGCAGCAGACTCAGCGCCACATAAACCAGGAGAAAGCATACCACATGGCAATATTTCCACACCCACATGTGCTCCATAAACCCAGCAGAAACACACCCACCACTACAGTAGAAACTCATGCCTCCACCTGCAAACTCATGCTCCTGTCTACCCCAAAAAAGCTGCAGCTCACACTCATACAATCAGAAACCTCCATGCATGCAAGTAGGTGGCAGCATGTCTTTATTTTATGTGTCATACACCCACTGCCTCACTGAGCACAATACACTAGAGCTACACATGCACACACCCACATTGAGAGCAGCAGAAAACCTACTCCCTCCCCTGCTGAATCCAAGGGATTCCAGTGCCCAGTAACAAGCATTCCTATTGCAGCAGAAAAAAAAGGGAGAAAGGCACCCAGCCTTGCTTCATGCCAACAGGAGAAAAGAGAGAGAGAAGAGGTCCAAAAAATGAATAGGAAGAGGAAGGAAGGGGGAGAGAGTAGCCAGCAAGGAGAAGAAGGGTGAGAGAGGAGGAAGAGAGTGAAGAAAACCAGGAAAAAATGGAGAGTTGTCTTCCCACACCAAAAGCCAGTGAGAGTGAAAGTGATTACTGAGGATAAAGGCCTTGATCAACCCATATTTGGTGCAAGAGATGTGGCTAAGTTGCAAAGGAAACCAAGAGGAGAAGGAAGCTTCAAATTGAGAGCCATAGGAGTAGGTTTACATAAGGTAAGTCTAGCTTCTTATAAAAATCCAGTTTTGAGTTTATTAGGTCAATTTTTGGGCCTGCATGTAGGACTTTCTGTCGAGCATATCTAAATGTGTTCAACATAGAAGTTGTAGCCCTATGTCTTAGATTTCCATAGAAATTTGAATCACATCAATCGGATGTAAAATGAGAGAGTTATAGCCAAGGAGTGATGAGAGGTCAAATCGGGTCTGGAATCCAGGCTGGTGAAGAATAGCTTCTGTTTTCAAATTTCTGGGACTAATACATAACGAATATGAAGTTGTGGTTAAATTTAAAGTTGTAGATATATTTCTTATGGTCACATAGCCACTAGAATAACAAAATTTCAAGTCCATATGAGTGAGTTAGAGTCTGATTAGTGAGTAAAGGTCATAGAGCATAGAAGAGTTAGGTTGAGAAAATAGAAACCTTTTTGCACCCGAAAATATTAGCTTAGTAAATTTAGTAAATGACCATTAAATTCTCTAATTTTTGGTGAAAAGAGTCTTAACATATTCATAATCAATTCTGGAAAGTTTCATGACTTTCGAGAACCTACAACTAGGTCTTTTACAATTAAAATCGTGTTGAGGACAATTTGCTAGACAGCTTAGACTGTCGATGGAAAGACAAAAGTTTGAAGGGGTTAGATGTTGAAATTTTGTATTAAAATTTTATTCAATGTTAAAGAAATACCAATTAATCCTCCTACCAAATTTTAGAAAATTTTGGGCAGGTTAAGACACATAATAAAATGTAGAAATTTGGTAGTTGGAAAATGAGGCAGAACATGCCATAACCGCGGACAGCCTTAAAACTCGGGTTATTTGAGGGGTCAAAAGAATTATTTTTTATTTTAAATTTTTATGGTGATTATATAAAATTTCTAGGATGCTTCATATAAAATATAATGAATTTTTAAGTAGTTTTACTAATCCAAATGGATGTGAAACATAATAGAAATGAAACTGAAACTAAAATGTACTGTCCTGAGTATGGGGGTAGTTTTTGGGATGAATGGAAGATTTGAGGGCTGAGAGAATTACGAAATAAAATAAACATGTAAAGGTTCCTCCATACAAAATTTTAGATGTTTTAGAGGACTTTTTTCATATTTAATAGCAACCGTAAATCTCAGCAAAATCATAGTCTTGTTTTGAGGAGCAGAAGTTTTTAAACTAGAGATTTATGACTTTAGGTATTAATATGCATGCATTAACTAAGAACTCTTATATGTTTTAGTTTGAGTTGCTGGTAGTAACATTGGTATCCTTGGAAAGGAAGTGATTATGCTGGAATTGAGGTAGCTAGCTTTTCCTTAAAACACTCTTATTGCTTATGAACTTGAAATTATGAATTTTCACTGATTGCCTGACTTTTATGCTATGATGAATGATGGTCTAAAGATATGTTATGTATGCATTCTCAGGAATTAAGGGGGTGCAGAAAAGGGTGCCAAGTAAGCCCCATTTCCCTCACGATTGGCCAATAATAGAAGATGCATAGCCCTTTGCAGGTATGGCCGTATTGACTGCATTGGGTAAGTAAACCATGATGTTATGGGTCCGTGTGACCAAGATGCCATATGATGAATGTATGGTCAGTGCTTATGTTTCAGTGAAATAATTTGAGATGTTTTAAGGAATGTTTATTATTTTTCTAAAAAAATTTAGTAGCTAGCTCTTCCTTAAAACCCTCTTTATGTTTATGAACTTGAATTTATCAAATTTCACTGATTGCCTGACTTTTACGCTATGATGAATGATGGTCTAAAGATATGTTATGTATGCATTCTCGGGAATTAAGGGGGTGCACAAAAGGGTGCCAAGTGAGTACCATTTCTCTCACGATTTGCCAATAATAGGAGATGCATAGCTCTTTGCAGGTATGACCGTATTGACTGCATTGGGTAAGTAGACCATGATGTTATGGGTCCATGTGACCAAGATGCCGTATGTATGATGTATGGTCAGTGCTTATGTTTCAGTGAAATAATTTGAGATGTTTTAAGCAATGGAATGTGCACTATTTTTCTGAAAAACTTGCTAGCTATTAAGATTGTCATCTCACTTTTTATGTCCACATAATCACATTCTAGGTACTCCAGCAAGAAGTTAGCAACAGGGGTCTCAAGGTTGACTCATATGATCATGATTGTAGTTTCTTTGGATGTGTAATATTTACGCGGGATCGCTTAGTTAAGTGCCATGTCCCTGTTAGATAGCTTATAATGTGATGTAATATAAGTTATGGATTGTACCCCTCTCCATTATGGCATGAGATCCTTCATGATGTAAGTAATGCATATCATACCTAGCTAGTTGCCTATCAGGAAATGAAATTTGAAAAATGCTTGGGATAGTATGAAGCACTTTATGTTCTCCCAAGAATGATAACAAACAATATAAGTGAATAGGTTAAGGTATGAGCTAGGTGGTCATTGCCAAGAATTTATAGATAATAAGGAACATTTTACGATCTAGATTTTCGAGGTTTGAGGTGTCACATTTGTTGGTATCAGAGCAATAGTTCATGGAATTATTTATGTGTTTGGACTTATTCTAGGATATTTTAGATTGATTTAGAGTTGAATTATTGTGAAATTGACTTTTGTTTTAGGGGTTGTTAAACAATGTAAACATAGTTTATGGTCGTGTGACTAATATAGGCTAGGAAATAATCCTGAGGGTGTTGGAGAGGAAAATAGGCCAAGCCAAATGAATAAACTCTTAGCCCAATTCTGGAAGGCCAAACCTCCTCCATTTCTGGGAGAGTATGACCTAGTGGTTGCAGAGCGATGGATCATGCAATTGAAGAAAAGATTTGGGGTTTTAGAGTTCAGCACAGACCAAAAAGTTTCCTTAGCCACTTACATGTTAAAAGGTGAGTAAATCACATAAATTATGGCATAGAGAAAAGAATTATAATTTGTCTCTAAATTTATAAATTGTATAATATGGTTATGTAATGTAAATTTATGACTATTTTCATATGTCGAGATTGTGACTTGGGCGATGTTTCATATTTGGATAGTATGTCATTAAAATATATGAATGTTTGAGAAGTGAATTGAGATGGGTAGGTAGTAGACATGTTAAGAATGGTGCAAGTAAGATATGTTAGGATTGCTTAAGGATTGTCTAGTGATGGGAAAATGTCATAAGAGGAAGATTTGAGCATATTAGGTTTACCTGAGGAAAGGTAAAACAAAAATTAAGAAATTAGCGATTTCAATTTGTTAGAAGTGATTAATGGTGAAAATTTTGGAGGATGTTGGGCATTAAACGATTCATAATTTAAAATAGTGAGTTTAGACACCAAACTGTATAATAAATTTTTAGGTGAAAGGAATAGATGTTTGATGGTCTTAGGTGCTTTGAGGAATGTAATAAAGTGAATTAGAGGTGTTACAATTCTTGAGGAATAAAATATAGGAAGTAGGATTCAAATTAATCGGTGAACTCTTAATATGGAAATATAGAGAATATAAGAGAACCCAGGATGAGACTTTAAATGAAATATTTGAAAAGATGGGAGCCTTAGTTTGTGCATAGATTATAAGTGATTAAACAAAGTGACCATGAAGAATAAATATCCACTGCCTAGGATAGATTATGTCTTGGATCAATTAGCTGAAGCGTCAGTCTTCTCTAAGATAGATTTAAGGTCATGATACCATCAGTTGAGAATTAAGGTCGAAGATGCCCGAAAGACAACTTTCCGAACCCGTTATGGACATTATGAGTTCCTAGTCATGCCTTTTAGGTTAACCAATGCCCCAGCCATTTTCATGGATTATATGAATAGGGTTTTTAATCCATACCTGGATAAGTTAGTTGTGGTTTTCATAGATGACATCTTAGTTTATTCTAAGAGCCTTGAAGAACATGAGAATCACCTTCGAATAGTGTTGCAAACCCTAAAGGATAGGAAATTGTATGCCAAGCTTAACAAGTGTGAATTTTGACTGACAGAGGCAGAGATTTCTAAGGCATGTTGTCTCCAAGGAGGGGATAGCAATGGACCCTAGTAAAGTGGAAGCAGTGGTTAACTGGGAAAGACCAAAGACAGTCACCGAAATACGGTGCTTTCTAGGCTTAGCAGGATACTATAGGAGATTTATTCAAGGATTCTCTCATATAGCCATGCCAGTAACTAGGTTAACCAGGAAGGATCAACCTTTTGTGTGGGATGGTCGATGTAAGAGTAGTTTTCAAGAATTGAAAGTTAGGTTAACCTTCACCCCAGTGCTAGTGATACCTAACCCTAGTGAATTCTTTACAATATATAGCGATGCATCTAAGAAGGGTTTAGGTTGTGTTTTAATGCAGCAGGGTAGAATGGTAGCTTATGCTTCTCGACAGCTCAGACCTCACGAGGAGAACTACCCCACACATAATCTGGAGGTAATAGCTGTAGTGTTTGCCCTTAAGATTTGGAGACATCATTTGTATGGTGTCAAGTTTGAAGCTTTTAGTGATCACAAGAGCTTTAAGTACTTTTTGACCAAAAGGAGTTAAATATTAGGTAGAGAAAATGGATGGAATTCCTAAAAGATTATGACTTCACCCTTAATTACCATCCAGGCAAAGCAAACATGGTTGCTGATGCCCTGAGCAAGAAATCACTCCATATGGCATCATTGATGCTTAAGGAGCAGGAACTAATTGAAGGCACGAGAGATTTGAATCTCTCTATTTCTCCACAGCCTAGTAGCCTCCTTATGAGTGAATTGAGGATTCATAATGATCTTAGGGATATAGTTAAAGATGCTCAAGTTTCTGATCCATACTTGAAGGACATTAGAGAACAGATATCCCAGGGCAAGTCTAAAGAATTTCACATTTCTGAGGATGGGCTTATCAAGTTTGGAGAGCGGTGTTGTGTACCTAAGGTGAAGGAATTGAGGGAGAGTATCCTAGCTGAAGCTCAGAAGAGTAGGTATACCCTACATCCTAGAGCCACTATGATGTATCAGGAATTAAAGAGGAGTTTCTGGTGGTTTGGAATGAAAATGGACATAACCCATTGTGTGTCTAAGTGCTTAATGAGTCAAAGAGTTAAGGTAGAATACCAAAAGGCTGTTGGATTGCTCCAACCCTTAGATATTGTTGAATGGAAATGGGATAGCATCTCTATGGATTTTGTCATGGATTTTCCTAGGACATCATCGGGCTATGATGCAATTTTGGTAAACGTGGATAGACTAACCAAGTCTGCCCACTTCTTAGTCATTAAGTCTACCTATTCTCTGGACAAGTTGACACAGTTGTATGTTTATGAAATTGTTAGACTCCATGGAATACCTACCAGTATTGTATCTAATCGAGACCCCAGGTTTACTTTTAGATTTTAGAGATCCTTGCAAGATGCCTTAGGTACTAAACTTAGGTTTAGCACAACCTACCATCCACAAACTGACGGGTAGACAGAGAGAACAATTCAGACTTTAGAAGATATGCTTAGAGCTTGCATATTAAAAATGAAAAGAAATCGGGATGTGTATCTACCTTTAGCTAAATTTGCTTATAATAATAGTTACTATTCCAGTATCAAGATGGCTCCCTTTGAATCTTTGAATGGAAGAAAGTGCAGGTCACCTCTGTATTTGGTAAAGCTAGGGGAGAGAAGTCTTTTAGGCCCTGATTTGGTTGACCAAACCACAAGGCACATTGAACTTATTAGAGAGAAACTGCTAGCTGTCCAAAGTAGACAAAAGAGCTATGCAGATAAAAGCTCAGTCCTAAATACATCGATCCTTTCCAAATTCTTGATCAGATCAGATCAGTAGCTTATAAACATGCACTTCCTCCAAACCTTTCTCAGATTCATGATGTATTCCATGTTTCCCAGCTCAAAAAGTATAACCCAGACCCTTCACATGTCATAGAGCACGAATCAATGCATTTACAAGATAATCTATCATACATTGTAAGGCCAGATTGGATCATTGATGTTAAGACTAAACAACTGAAGAATAAGAACATCCTTCTAGTTAAAGTGATCTGGAAGGAACTATCCTAGGAGGAAGTAACTTGGGAGACTGAAGAAGAGATGAAGAAGACCTATCCACATCTATTTGAATGAGGTATGTTAAATTTTGTGGACAAAATTTTTTTTTAGGTGGAAAGAAATGTAACATCCTAAGCCTCTAATAAAGTTAGATAAATTCAAGGATGAGTAGAGAATACATATGATAAGTGATTAAGATGCTTAGTTATATGACTATAAGGCAAGCACTTTGTAGGTTAAAAACACATAGGCAAAGTTGGAAAAACAAGCTGAAACATGCACCCACTTAGTAGGTTAGAAAAACACATGCACGTAGGAATACATAAGCAGAAACATGCACTCATCCTTGTCAACAACATGCAGCAGAAAACGTGTAGCAACATGCAGCTGAAAACACCACCTAACCTTGCCCCACATCCAGCATGTTCACGCCACATTGCTCCACCAAAATGCAGCAGAAAACCTGCCCCAAAATGTAGCAGAAAACATGCCCAACATTACCCCAAAAATCCAACTGGAACATGCCCCAATAAGCAGCAAACTCAACGCCACATCAACCAAGAGAAAGGATCCCACATGGCAATATTTCCACACCCACATGTGCTCCATAAACCCAGTAGAAACTCATGCCTCCACCTGCAAACTCACGCTCCCATCTGCCCTAAGAAAGCTGCAGCTCACACTCATACAACCAGAAACCTCCATGCATGCAAGTAGGTAGCAGCATGTCTTCATTTTATGTGTCATACACCCAATCCCTCACTAAGCACAATACACTAGAGCTACACATGCACACACCCACGTGGAGAGCAGCAGAAAACCTACTCCCTCCCTTGCTGAATCCAAGGGATTCCAGCGCCCAGTAACAAGCATTCCTATAGCAGTAGAAAAAAAAAGGGAGAAAGGCACCCAGCCTTGCTTCACGCCAATAGGAGAAAAGAGAGAGAGAAGAGGTCCAAAAACTGAATAGGAAGAGGAAGGAAGGGGGAGGGAGTAGCCAACAAGGAGAAGAAGGGTGAGAGAGGAGGAAGAGAGTGAAGAAAACCAGGAAAAAATGGAGAGTTGTCTTCCCACACCAAAATCCAGTGAGAGTGAGCGTGATTGCTGAGGATAGAGGCCTTGATCAACCCATATTTGGTGCAAGATACGTGGGTAAGTTGCGAAAAAAACCAAGAGGAGAAGGAAGATGCAAATTGAGAGCCATAGGAGTAGGTTTACATAAGGTAAGTCTAGCTTCTTATAAAAATCCGGTTTTGAGTTTATTAGGTCAATTTTCGGGCCTGCATGTTGGACTTTCTGTCAAGAATATGAAAATGTGTTCAACATAGAAGTTGTAGACCTATGTCGTATATTTCCATAGAATTTTGAATCACATCAATCGGACGTAAAATGAGAGAGGGATAGTCCATGGAGTGATGAGAGGTCAAATCGGGTCTGGAATCTAGGCTGGTGAAGAATAGCTTCTGTTTTCAAATTTCTGGGACTAATACATAAATAATATGAAGTCATGGTTAAAATTAAAGTTGTAGATATATTTCTTATGGTAAATAGCCACTGGAATCAAAACATTTCGAGTCCATATGAGTGAGTTAGGGTCTGATTAGTGAGTAAAGTCATAGAGCATAGAAGAGTTAGGTTGAGAAAATAGAAACCTTTTTGCACCCGAAAATATTGGCTTTGTAAATTTAGTAAATGACCTTTAGATTCTCTAATATTTGGTGAAATTCGTCTTAATATATTCATAATCAATTCTGGAAAGTTTCATGATTTTTGAGAACCTAAAACTAGGTCTTTTACAATTAAAATGGTGTTGAGGACAATTTGCTGGATAGCTTAGACTGTCGATGGAAAGAAAAAAGTTTGAAGGGGTTAGATGTTGAAATTTTGTATTAAAATTTTATGACAAGTTAAAATAATCCCATTTAATTATCCTACTAAATTTTAGAAAATTCTGGGCATGTTAAGACACATAATAAAATGTAGAAATTGGGTAGTCTGAAAATGAGGCAGAACAGGCCATAACCGGGGATAGCCTTAAAACTCAGGTTATTTGAGGGTTCAAAAGAATTATTTTTTATTTTAAATTTTTATGGTCATTATATAACATTTCTAGGATGCTTCATATAAAATATCATGAATTTTGAAGTAGTTTTACTAATCCAAATGGATGTGAAACAGAATAGAAATGAAACTGAAACTAAATTGTACTGTCCTGAGTATGGAGGTATTTTTTAGGATGAATGGAAGATTTGAGGGCTGAGAGAATTACGAAACAAAATACACATGTAAAGGTTCCTCCATACAAAATTTTAGATGTTTTCGAGGACTTTTGTCATATTTAATAGCAACCCCAATTCTCAGCAAAATCATAGTCTTGTTTTGAGGAGCAGAAGCTTTTAAACTAGAGATTTATGACTTTAGGTATTAATATGCATGCATTAACTAAGAACTCTTATATGTTTTAGTTTGAGTTGCTTGTAGTAACATTGGCAGCCCTGGAAAGGAAGTGATTATGCTGGAATTGAGGTAGCTAACTTTTCCTTAAAACACTCTTATTGCTTATGAACTTGAAATTATGAATTTTCACTGATTGCCTGACTTTTATGTTATGATGAATGATGGTCTAAAGATATGTTATGTATCGATTCTCGGAAATTAAGGGGGTGCACAAAAGGGTGCCAAGTAAGCCCCATTTCCCTCACGATTGGCCAATAATAGGAGATGCATAGCCCTTTGCAGGTATGACCGTATTGACTGCATTGGGTAAGTAGACCATGATGTTATGGGTCCGTGTGACCAAGATGCCGTATGATGAATGTATGGTCAGTGCTTATGTTTTAGTGAAATAATTTGAGATGTTTTAAGGAATGTTTATTATTTTACTAAAAAAATTTGGTAGCTAGTTCTTCCTTAAAACACTCTTTATGTTTATGAACTTGAATTTATCAAATTTCACTGGTTGCCTGAATTTTACGCTATGATGAATGATAGTCTATAGATATGTTATGTATGCATTATCGGGAATTAAGGGGGTGCACAAAAGGGTGCCCAGTAAGCCTCATTTCTCTCACAATTGGCCAATAATAGGAGATGCATAGCCCTTTGCAGGTATGGCCGTATTGACTGCATTGGGTAAGTAGACCATGATGTTATGGGTCCATGTGACCAAGATGCCGTATGTATGATGTATGGTCAGTGCTTATGTTTCAGTGAAATAATTTGAGATGTTGTAAGGAATGGAATGTGCACAATTTTTCTGAAAAACTTGCTAGCTATTGAGATTGTCATCTCACTTTTTATGTCCACATAATCACATTCCAGGTACTCCAGTAAGAATTGAGCAACAGGGGTCTCAAGGTTGACTCATATGATCATGGTTGTAGTTTCTTTGGATGTGTAATATTTACGCGGGATGGCTTAATTAAGTGCCATGTCCCTGTTAGATAGCTTATAATGTGATGTAATATAAGTTATGGACTGTACCCCTCTCCATTATGGCATGAGATCCTTCATGATGTAAGTAATGCATATCATACCTAGCTAGTTGCCTATCAGGAAATGAAATTTGAAAATGCTTGGGATAGTATGAAGCACTTTATGTTCTCCCAAGAATGATAACAAACAATATAAGTGAATAGGTTAAGGTATGAGCTAGGTGGTCATTGCCAATAATTTATAGATAATAAGGAACATTTTACGATCTAGATTTTCGAGGTTTGAGGTGTCACAAAAGGCTTACTAAAAATTCATAGTGCCTATACTGAGTTCTGAAAGTTATTTTTGGAATATCTTCTTTTTTAACCCCAATTTGATGATATCTTAACCTTAAGTCTATCTTAGGGAAAATAGTAACTCCATTTAATTGATCTAATAGATCGTTTATTTTGGGCAATGGATACTTATTCTTAATGGTTGCTTTATTCAGTTGCCTGTAATCAATGCATAGTCTTAAACTATCATATTTCTTCTTTACAAACAATACAGGCGCTCCCCAAGGTAATACACTAGGTCTAATAAAGTTCTTTTCTAATAACTTCAATATACTTCTTAAGCTCCTGTAGTTCCACAAGAGACATTCTATAAGGAGTAATAGAAATAGGCCTCGCCTCTGGTGCTAGATCGATGGAAAATTCAACTTCTCTCTTCGAAGGAGGTTCGAAAATCTCAGAAGGAAAAACCTTTGGGAATTCACAGACTACCAAAATCTCAATCAATTCTTGTTTCATACTCGAGTTAATAGTATATAGAAAAACACATCTCATATCCGCATTCCTTATCTCCTTATAGAGTCGGTGAGCACTAATAATGCTATACTTTTGATCCTCTGGTAGGTCTGGGAGAAACTCAAAAGTATTATTGCAACAATTCAAAAGGACTCAATTTTGACTTAACCAATCCATATCCAAGATGAAGTCTATACCACCAGAGGTAGATAGATCAAATCCACTACAAAGGATCTGTCACTCAATACAATGGGACAATACAAACACACTGAGGAGGTAATTACTTTTCCTTCTATAGGTGTCACCATCGATAACTCGTATGGTAATTTCACAATAGGGTGTTGTAACTTTCCCACACATTCTATAGCTATGAAAGAATGGCTCTAACTAGAATCAAACAATATAATTAGAGGCAGATTGTTGATACAGTACGTATCTTGCATCAAATCAGGAGCTGATTTTACTTTAGAACTGCTCAAAGTGAAAACTTTTCTTATCGTTTGTTGAGTTCGTGCAATACATTTCTCATTTCCCAGTGGACAATGCCATGCCACGTGCCCCTTCTTCCCACATAGGAAGCAAGTAACTGGACCAAAATAACATGGTTTATCCCCATGGAATTTCTCGCATTTCTCACACTAACCTGTTGCTGGCTTTTTTAGAAAAGGTCTGGGTTCCATAATTGTTGGTTGTTTACCTCTCATGATATTCTTCCTTCTGGTATTTCTATCCATAATTGGGAACTCTCTCTTCCTCTTCCACTGAGTCCGTCTCTCCTTTTCATCCTTTACTGCTTTTAGACTTATCTCTAGCATCCGACATTTATTTACCAACGAGGCATATTCCCGAATCTCTATTGCCACCACAATATTCCTAAGCTTCGGTTTCAGTCCTTATTCAAACTTCACTACCTTCCAAGCTTCATCTGGATTATTCTTTTGAGTACTTGAGAACTTAAAAAGTTCTTCAAATTTGGTATTATAGTGCTCAATGGTCCCATTTCCCTGTCTAAGCTGAAGAACTCAATCTCTTTCTCAGCTCACACATTGCTAGGAAAATATTTGTTCAAAAAGGTCTCTCGGAACAATTGCCATTTAATTTCCCTGTCTTAATGTATCAATAACTCTTTAGCTCCTCTCCACTAGTATTCAGCTTATTCCTTCTGCATATATGTCCCAAAATTAACCTTCTACTTATTAGAATAATTTAGAACTCCAAAAATATTCTCGAATTTTGTCAACCATCTCTCAGCAACTATGGGGGTCATATGCACCCACAAAAGATGGAGGCCACGTTCCCATAAATTTAAACCATCCATTACCATTTGCAATTCTGTTTCCATTTTAGTTTCCTTTATTTTCCCTAGCCCCGTCATTATTATTAATATTCTGAAGGTGCTGTAGAATCTGATTCATAACAGCTGCCTTAGCTTGAATAGCTGTGGCTATGTTATTTAAGGTAGCATCTGTGCTGCCTGGCAGATTCCTTCTTGGTGGTGCGATAACTCACTGTATTAGTAAAGTAAAATATTAGTCATTATTGAGGTGATCAAGCTTAACAGTAGTTCAAAATTTTACATTAGTTATCACACCACACAAGACTATAAATAAGAAATACTAGTACTTTTCTACTGAATTTATCTGCTACCTTACATAACATTTCCACATAACTATTCAAGACTCCTCTAAGTCAATCTAGGTGACCACCCACCCCATGGTTGCTTAAGATCGACCTGCTCTAATACTAACTTTGTAACGTCTAGTTTTTTTTTATTATTATTATAACAACTTTATAAGATCCCATTTACTTTTATTTTTTATTTTTTTTCATGTTTTCACATTATGCATGTTAAATACGCCATATGTATAAACACAATATATATGTATATACATATATATTACAAACCTTACACATGTAATAATTATACAATACTACATTTCAGTACATAAATAAGAGTCCTTATACAACACTCCACCCTTGAAACACAAAGGGTGATGAGGTGGTGCTGACATTGAGATCTCCATTAGTAATGTCATTCCCTGTTGCATCTCATTTATTTTTA
Organism: Gleditsia sinensis; assembly: GCA_037074535.1. Lineage (NCBI taxonomy): Eukaryota > Viridiplantae > Streptophyta > Magnoliopsida > Fabales > Fabaceae > Gleditsia > Gleditsia sinensis. The sequence goes on along the minus strand of CM073465.1, from coordinate 44,363,419 downwards.
TATGAACATAACACTACAATAATAGTGAGAACAAAGGTTCCCAATAGACTTAACATAAATAAAATATAATGAGAAAAACAAGAGTTATGTTTAGCTCTATAAGCTACAAAAAATATTAATATTTGGAGGTAAAATCATCACTTTGATTGATGCATAATTAACATACTATATATGTACTGAGAATCCACTCTTTTTACATAATGCTCAAGCATGTCACAACTTTCAATATACTCAATTCACTCATTTGCTATATGCATAGTGACTGATTGACTACATTCACAATAAGTTATTAGGAAATGTGAGTTCATCACCTATCTGCCTCCTCACATTACCACTGTCACCTGGTTGGAATGGCCCTCTACTTGGCTCACTTAAGTTAATAGGGCGTCCCCTACTCGATACCATCTCAAGCCGTATAATCCTTTAACATTCATATATATATATATATATATATATATATATATATATATATATATATATAAATGAATATTCATCAAATGCAATGTATAATTATCAAGAAACTTGCCATGAGCTTTACGCTTGCCATTCAATCATATTCAACAACTTTATAGCTTTACAAACCAATGCCTCGTGCACATAATATTCACTTTACCAAATAATGATAAATACATTTAAAACCACATAGTTAATGAGTTTCAAAATCTATTTGCAAAACTATACTCTTCTTGAACTATATGCCAGTTAATAAGCAAAGTATATATTTTAACACATTTCAAAAACTTATGATAGCATAAATAATTTGTAAACAAAACCAATTATACATTCAAAGCTCAAGAATAGCATGGGGTAAGTCATAGAGAGAATTATCTACTCACAGGATAAGGCTCCAGGTTGGATAGCTCCAAAATGCACTTTTTCATTTTAAATTTGACCAAATAGACCTCAGAAGCGAGTCTAGAGGGTTTAAAAATATAGAAAATGACTCTAAAAGCTTGGTCAATACTGGTCAACCAATGGTGAATGTTCATGGCACAAAATATTATTCACATTGATTAAATCACTATTCATGTTGGCTGTAGTTACTGTTTACACCTACCGGAATCATTATTCACGCCGGGCAGATTTACTATGCATGACACTAAAAGTTGTCAAATGGCTTTGAAATTTCATATCTTATAGTTTATCTATCTCCTAAATCTATTTACGATGTTAGATTTTCAATTTGAGGACTCTAAATAGGAGTTTCTATGTTTACCTTTTCTAAGATTTTCTACTTTCAATCTAGGGCAATTCTTCGACCAATTTGAAAAATTGTTCAGCCAATGTTATAGTACTCTTCCTCCTGAATCTAGTGGTATCCTTAGTTTTGATATTGGATGCTTGAAACTACTCCAGATCTAGAGAGAGAAAATGGAAGAGAGATAGTAAATAGTGATCTCCCGATAAACCTACAAATTTTTTTTAAAAAAATGTTGGATAGACCAAATAGCAATATGCTAATTGTTGGAGGAAGTCCTTGAAATTTTATTATTTATATTTTGACCACTAAATTTGACAGATTTATACTTCTCATCATTCTGAATCTGTTGGCTTTGGTGGTGTCGAAATCTGAGGTCTGAAAGTGCTAGAAATCTAGATAGAAACTTTAGGGTTTTTAGAGAGAGAAAGTGAATTTTGGGAAAGGGAGAGTCTGAATTTCCTACGCCTCTCTTCTGTAGATTGCTTAATAATGTTAGGGGGACCATTCTGTAAAAATTTAATTTTTGAGGGAGGTCCTTGTAAATTTTTTTATTTACACTTTGACCCCAAAAATATTAGTAAATTTTCATTTTCATCCTTAAAACTTTTCAATTGCATCCCTACTCCTTTATTTCTTTTAATTATCCATACATAAATGAAAATTATTAAATCTTAGGGATATTACATTCTTCCCCTTTAAGAAATTCAGTCTCCAAATTTTAAACCATCATATCATAAGTAGGGAATAAAGTCAAGGCATAAATTACAGTTATTAACCTCACTAGTCAAGCAATTGGAGATATCTCTTTTGTATACCATCTTTGTTTTCTAAGGGGTTTCTTTACTTGAGTGATTTTGCCATATAACCTTAACCATAGAGATTTCTTTCAGACATAAGTTCTTTACTTATCGATCAATAATAAACATCGGTTTTTTCCTCATAATTAAGCCAAGTTCTTGTCCAATTGAATTTCTTGGAATTAGATAACATGAGAAGAATTTGATCGGTACTTCCTTAGCATTGATGCAAGAAATGTTGTATCAACATCACTGCCATTCTTCACTTCTTAATTTTCTTGCGTAAATAGGCATCCTCTTCTTATTCCTTTTTCACCTACTCAACCAAAGATGATTGAAACTGTATATGGGCCAATAATATCCCAGGATCCTTTACTTCCATTACAATCCCATGACTTTCTGACTTATGCATTTCTTTAATCAACGGCCTCCTTGTAACGGGGGCTTGTAACTCAGGTGGGGGCACTAGAGTAGTGGAACAAGACTTTGGTTAACTAGGTTGGACCAATGGTTGCCTCATGTTGGCTTGTCCGTATAAAAATCAAACACATATATGTCTACATCTTATTCATCCATATTGACTAGTTCTTAGGATACGGTTGGCGGTGGTTGCACCTTCACTAGGATCTTAGCCAACTTGACCCAATGTACGCTAAAAGTCGGTCATAGAGAATATCTGCATATTTAGTCTTCTGAACATGATATAAAAATATAGTAAGAATTAAATCCCTGTAGGTTCAACAATAAATCATAATTATCATCAATATAGATCATTAAGTCATGTTTATCTGTATAAGCTACAACAAATATCTTAGGTTACATGAATGCACTTTATCTATTCACATAAAATCCTACAATAATGACATGTATGACATGAATAACTATTTTTATAATAGCGTATAATGGCTATCAACTTATTTTCATAACAAACTACCCCAGTTAGGGTGAGAACTTTATACTTTCTGGTACGGGCTTTCCTCGCTCTCTCTGACATGGCTCACGTTCTCTTTCTTTTCTCGTTAGCATAAACATAGTTGTGAGTAGGATGTCCCCTACTAGTGCACCATATGGACCAACATATGACCATGCTTGTCTTTTTTTTTCTTTTCACTTAATAGCCAAAAATATGATTTCAATAACAAGTATGTTCATTATACTCACATGCCATTAATTATCATCAAAGCATAATCACTACCAAAAATTATTGGTAAAATGCAATCATGTCATGATGATAACCATTTTCAAATCTCTCTTTATAAAAAAATTTCATGTCAAAATTACACCCTTAAGATGGTAAGGAGTTCATGCAATGGCAATAGTTAGGGCATCCATTAGTTATTTATTATTTCCATTTATAAGATTCTTCTTTTTAAAAAAAATATTATTTTCATCTTTTTATTTTCTTTTCGCTTGGCCTCTAGTTACTTTCCTCCTACTTATTTCATTTTCAACATATGTTCTCACAAATTTTATAGGGCATTCTTCTCCAATTTGGTTTCTATTATTACCCTATAGTTAATGAGGTTCATTTAAGGTAGAAAATTGTTAAAAATAAGCTTTACCCGCTCCCAAGACATCCTGGCCATGTTTTAGGGCATGGCCATGTTTGAAAACTACTTCAAACATATTCAAAAATAGCCCTAAACACAGCCTACCCATGCTGAAGTAACCTAGAATATGGCCTGGTCGTGTTCTGTGACCTTTTCTCACTTATTCAACCATATGTCCCTCATAGATACTCTAATCGAGGTGATTCCATAACCTATAAAAAGCTAAGAAAATTATCCATAACTTTCATGTTTATCATTTCTTCAGATTGTTACATTCTTAAGTTTGTTTCTTTTATTAATAAAGGTACATAAATATTTAATGTAACATCCCTAATTTTGTTTCTTTAAAGATACATAAATATTTAATTAAGGAAATAAAATTTATTAGACAATTTAAATAAATGTTTTTATGAGTTAAGTAGTAAAAATGTAATAACTTCATGGTATTTTACAAATATTAAAAAAAAATTGAGTTGTTTTATAAATGGAGTTGTTACACAGATTCCTTATGACTTACTCTTAGAAAATCAAAATTAAAATGCTTACATTTACCACCCTGGATTCTAGATTGATTCTGACCTCTACTCATTAATCAACCATATCTCCCTCATATAGACTCCAAATTAAGTGATTTCAGAGCTTATAGATCTTTGAGACATATATCTATATTTATTATGTCAAAAATTTCCTTTAATTCCCTACATATTTTGCCCAAAAATTCAAACACAGAAGCATACTTAACAGATTGTTCCCTGGTTAGCTAGTTTTTGACCACTACTTATTAATCTGACCATAACTTCCTAATATAGATTCCAAATTGAATGATTCCAGTGGCTAACAGTTCTTGAGACATATATATATATATATATATATATATATATATATATATATATTCTTCATATTAACCATTTCTTTTATTTCCCTATAGATATTTTTCTCAAAAATTCAAACACAGAAACTTACCTAACTGATTCTTCCCTGGTTAACCATTTTCTAACCTCTATTTATCAATTGGATCATATCTTTCTCATTTGAACTTCAAATTAGGTGATTTTAGTGGCTAAGTATCTGTGAGACATATATCTACTTTTGTCATCTTAACTATTTCTTTTAATTCCTAACTGATTCTTCCCAAAATTTCAAAAACAAAAGCTTCTTTAGTTACTCCAAAATCCAGTTTTCTTGGCCTAGACTTTCCTAAAGTTCTAGTTCATCCTTTTATTAATTCATCTTCCATTTTTCTTTCAAATTTCCACTTAACCATAGAATTACTCATGTCAACATTTAATTATATTTCTTACTTACTTTAACATATTCCATCATCAACTTCAAAAGAAAAACATAATCAAATCATGCATCACTAAGGGTGTTTCTCAAAAGAAATTTCTCCTAATTTTTTCCTAGGTGTTTAAGGCCATAGTTAATTTATCAACCGAACCATCTTCCGTCTATTTTTACCATATTCAAATATACATAGCAGCAACTGTTGTTGTTTTAATTAAAACTCGCAAGTGCACGAATCTATTGGAGTATAGATTTAGTGGTATGCAAGGTCGATCCCACAGAGATTGCCAATTGAGAGAAAAATCTAATATAGATCCGAAATAAATACTTCTAACCTAGTTCCCGATGTCTCGTTTTGTGAGAGGAATATTGAACAAAAATATGCAAAGAACTAATATACTGAAATTAAATGATGATGTATTCAAGGTAAAGAAGCATGCTAAGGTTAGGAGATCCACTCTTGGTATATCGAATAAAAATAAATTTAACTCTTTTATTACTCAATTAGAATCTTTACATGAATAAAGTTCTAATCGGATGATATGTTAATTTAAGCTCAACTTTGTTTATACATGAATTATATTTACCTCCTTTCTAATAATTAAAACATTCTTGTAAAATGGATTCAAGCGTACATTGTGCCAATCAACATATTGTCTACAATGTATCAAGGTTCACACTTTACAAGATTAAAAATACAAAGATGCAAAAGATAACTTGTAAATGGATTCAAGCATAAATTGTGCCAATCATTATATTGTCTACAATATATCAAAATTCACATTTTACAAGATTAACTTATGAAAAAAATGAAAGGTAGAAAATTAATTAACATAACAAAATAAAATGAAATAGAATCGGTGGCAAAGCCAACCAATAGTAAAATAAAATAAAGTAGGCGGCAAAGCCAACCATGAAAATAATAAGAGATAGGCGGTCTAATAAAACCATCCAATAACATAACAAGAAATCGGCGGTATGATAAAACCAGCCATTAACAAATAATTATGAAAAAAGAAATAGGAAGGTAAATACAATATCAAAGATAAACATTAAGATTAAGAGTTAGATAAATTATTATTCTCATACCAAGAGTTTCACCCTTTCACCTTAGCATTAGGAGATTAGTTCTCCATAATCAAGGCAAGAAAGTGAAATGAAAGATGAAGAAACATGATAATATTACGAAAGAAAATGAAAAAATACAAGATGTCTAAAGAGAGAATAACATTACAAGTTCGTAGAATTCCAACAAAGCTTTCCCAAGCTCTCTCCAAAGCTCTCCCAAAAAAAACTCCTTAACTCACCCCTCAAGCCCTCTATTTATAGATACAATTAAGTGTGGTTGGTGTGGTAATTGTCAAAATTGTTAGGTAGGAAGTTGTACAAAGTTGACAATTTGAATTCCATATGTGCACCTAATTTGATCCTTGCATATCGTCTTGAAAACCGCCGAATTTTCTGACTTCATCAACACGAAAGTTGTAGAAAATTTCATTAGCTTTCCGTCAAGACAAATTGGATACGTAATGTGTGAGTTATGGTCAAAATACTAGAGAAAAGTTGGGCTGGACTGCAGCAGTAGTCAGATTCTTTCTAGCCCACTTTTAGCCCTTTTAATGTCCGTATTTTCTGACCACTTGAAAATGAAAGTTGTACCCAATTGTGTCAGCTACACACCTACCAAATTGCATACATATTGGATATGTATTTTTAGAGATATGGCCCAAGTACTACAGCAAGGTTGGGCTGGACTGCAACCAGCAAACATATTCTCAACATTGGGTGCTTTGCCTTGAATCTTTATGTTTTATTTCTTTTGGAAATGTGATCATAAATCAAGAATAAATTTGTGCATATATCCATTAGGATGCATCTCAAGAAACAATATGATAATGCTCCTTACTCAACCATCATTAATGAATTTGTTTTATCTGCTTGATTTATAGACATCATTTCCAAAGAACCACAATTTAACTCTGATTCCTCCAATTAAGTCCATTTTCTACTCTTCTCTCCATCTGTAAGAAAGACACAAAACTAAAGACAAGTAAGGGAGATTTATGCTTAATTATGGCAAAAGATAAGATGAAAATATTTAATTTATGAGTATAAAACTCACTCATCAGCAACATTAAAGCACTAAATTTTTGCCAACCATAGAAATATCTATGCAGAACTTTCCATACCAACCGAAGTATTCAAACATCCATCACATGCAAGATCAACATGTAACATGATAAAGCTACATACATGGCCAATCATTAAAGTTGAAAATATTGTAAATTTCATCAAAGTTCTACGATCAAAATCCCATATAAATGTTACAAATTTCAATGCTTTTCTTCAAAAAGAAATATTGTTAAACCTACCTAAAGATCTCCCTAGCTCACTTAGTGAATTCTTTTTCTTGTTTCCTCTTGAAGGAAGTGGTAAGATTCCTCCTTTCATTAGCTTTTCTAGCAGCTTAAATAAGAGAAAGAGGGTGAATTGTGAACCCCGAGGATGAAGATAAAAGATGGATCGAAGTCGAGATTAAGCTAACTTATTTTGAGTACTTAGTCATCTAGACTTCTTCTTCTTCTTCCTTTCTTCTCCTCTCTTTCTCTCTTTTCCTCACTCTACCTTGCTTCTATTTTTTCTCTCCCTCACTTGAATGAAATTATAATGTTATAAGGGTGGCTTTTGTTTAAATAAACTATCATGTGGTTCACTTCTCATAATCATGGGTCTACCTTATCACAATTAGGACACACTTGGTTGTTTTTAGGGGAAAGACAACTCATGTCCTTGTTTTTCTCTCCCTTAGTCAAGATATGCATAGCAAAAGGAGATTTATATTGTGAAAATCATGATAAAATGTTTTAAGACAAGAAACAAGGTCTTTTTCATTTAGGGATTCTTTTTCTTTTTCTTTTGTCTCACTCAAGTATGATAGGTTTGCCTTTCTAGGTGACAAATTTTCAGCCCTTGAGTCTCCTTTGCTTGGCAGAAATTATTTGTGTAGGATAAGGATATTTTGTCATAATGCCATGTATTATTACCTACTTGTTAAAATTATGAATGTAGGATATATATGTTTTTTCCTAATACCATGTATTATTACCAACTTGCTGAAATTATGAATGTAGGATATAGATGTTTTGTCTTAATACCATGTGACCTAATCTTGATTATTATTACACTACTATTTCCTCCCATGATTCTTATTTTTTTCCTCTTGGATTTGGGCTCATTCTTATCCATTTCCTTTGCTTTGGCTGAAATTCTACCTTTCATGGAGGGCTTGGTCATATTTTCATGGTTTGTGGGCTATCAGTTCATTTTCTATATCCTTGTCCAAGTCTATGTTTTATTTCTTGCTTGGGCTATCCTATTGGCTTGCTAGAAACTCATGTGAAGTGAAAAAAATTTGTATGAAGTGTCCATAAGTGAAGACTCAATGTATGGGCGGATATGTTAAACTTAGTAACTCTAACTCTTGAATTAGGAAAAATTACACTAATCCAATCTTCTTGAAATTTTAAGACCTTCACTTACTTCCAGAAAATTTATCTTCCTTACCCAAGAATTTCGCCTCTCTTTAATATGTTATTTCTAATTTGTCCTATTAGATTCTCTCTATTTACTTATTCCCTTAATGTTAGAAACATTTTCTATGCATACACATAAGGTGAAGAATTTCTAAGGCTTATATTTCCTTAGATATCTAAAAATTGTTTAATAGATTTTATTTTCATAATTAAATATTTATGTACCTTTATTAATAAAAGAAATGAAATTAGGGATGTTACATTTTTCATGCCCAATGTGTAATAATCATTCATCACATACCAATATATAATATGATTAATTTTGAATCAAATAAAGAAAAGGGTGTTTTCTGATATAAAAATCATCATTTTAAAAGTATTTTTCCTGGATATATGTTTTTTAAAAATCTTTCAACAAACAAGACAATTTTCAAGTAGAAAATAATGAAAAATATGATAATCTAGCACCCAACACGGCCTGGCTATGTTCCAGGACACGACCATGCTTGAAAAATACTTTAAACATACTCAAAAATAGCCTTGAACAGGGCCTACCAGTGCTGAAGTAACCCAGAACACCCTTATAATTAACCATTTATTTTAATCGGACCATATCTATATTTTTCATGTTAACAATTTCTTTTAATTCATAATCAATTCTTCCCAGAATTTCTGAAATATATGTTTCCCTAGTTACTTTAAAATTTAGTTTTCTAACCAAATCCTTCCTAACGTTTTAGTTCATCTTTTTATTACATCTTCTTCCATTTTCTTTCTAATTTAAATCTAACCATAGGATTACTCATTTCAACATTTTAATTAGATTCCTTACACTTAATTTAACATATTACGTCATCTACTTCTCAAGAAAATAGAAATCAAATCATGTATTATTAAGGGTGTTTCCCAACATAAATTTCTCATGGTCTTCTTCTAAGTGTTTAAGGCCATACTTATTTTATCATTCTAATCATATTCCATCAATTTTTCACCACATTCAAATATACATAACAACACTATAGAAGCCCTAACATTTTACCACCCATAGCCATATCTATGCAGAACTTTTCACATCAACCTAAGTATTCAAAACATCAATCACATGTAAGATCAAATTCTAAAAAGGATAGGATCATCACCGTATCATATTACACTTTCTCCATATTTGTCGAATCTAAATGATGTGTTCCATGTTTCTCAACTTCGAAAGTATTTATCAGATCTATTGCACAGGATTCAAAAGATAATAGCTGTAGACGAAAATCTAACCTACTGATTAAAGCCAATTGTAATTTTGGATAAAGATGTGAAATAGTTGAGAAATAAAATCATTCCATTGGTAAAGGTAGGTTAGGAGGGTTTAACAATGTAAGAAGCCACACGTGAAAGGGAAGATAACATGAGACAGAAATATCCACAACTGTTTGAAGACAAATATACCTTGAATTTTGAGAACAAAATTCTTTTTAGAGGGGAGAATTGTAACATCCCCGATTTTTTCCTTATGTTACTAATTTAAATTTTCTCTAAAGAGGAGAAAGCGTTTTAGATCTCAAGGGAAGATTAAACAATGTTACAATTTTATACAAGTCAAACAAGATCTTAGGATGACTAAAATGGCATTTATGTAAACTCTTTGAAATGACAATTTTGTAAATACTCTAGGATGGTATTTTTGTAAACAATGGAGGATGGTAATGTTGTAAATAAGAGGAGGTAGGTAAGAAGGAATTTGGATAATTATGTGAGAGAGGAGGTGTCGGCAAGAAAGAGAAATAAAAGAAAGAGGAAAAAAAGAAGGAGGAAGAAGATGAAGAGAAAGAGGAAGAAGAAAGAGAAGGAAGAGAAAAGAAAAAGAGAGAAAGAAGAGGAAAAGGAAATCAAGGTAAGTTTCTTGGTCATTGTAACACCCCTAATTTTTTAGCAGGTGAAACAAACATTTTTTTTCCATAATCAGATATTTTCCATAACATGCATAACACTATATTTTTTATAGAAATAGATACATATAGATTCTCTCATGTATATACATTATACAGACAAAGTTATAAATGTGAAAGTAACAACAGAACCAAGGATCCTGCTTGTGGTGTTTAGAGCACACTCTAGAATACAAACACAGTATAATTCAAAACTGTGAGCCTTGAAAGCAAGGTAGACACACCCAGAGAATATGTCACCTAACTGATCACCTATCTGCAGGATCAGACTTTGTATTCTTATCTGAAACATGTGGAAATATTGTGTAGTGAGTTTGACAACTTAGTGAGCAGATAATACATCCTATGACCTCTTAGGTCAGCATATGAATGTACTCGTATTTTAAAATTTGTCAAATAGAAAATACAGTTCAGAAGTACATCCATATGGGATTCGTATTTGAAATATTCTCAAATAAAAGGATATTCAGATATCTAAACCATATTCAGCACGATTTGATCATTAAACAAATTTTGTTATGCTAAGTTGTATAAACTATAGTAAAATAATTAGCTTTTGAGAAAAAGTTATAACTTTTAGTACACCTCCTCACTCGGTGATCTGACATACTCAATTTAAAATGATCTACCTCATTCGGCAATCTGGTCAACCTACACACTCAAGTCACTCATTTTCTATATGCATAGTGACCGATCGACTATAGTCACAATAGTAATAAGGGAATGTGAGTTCATCACCCATCTGCCTCCTCACATTACCACTGTCACTCGGTTGGAGCAGCCCTCCCTTGACTCACTCAATCTAATAGGGCGTCCCTTACTCGGTACCGTCACAAGCCATACAACCCGTCAATATTCATCCACACACATTAATACATATATATAAATGCATATTCATAAAATGCAATGTATAGTTATCAAGCAACTTACCATGAGCTTTACGCTTGCCATTCAATCATAATCAGAAACTATATAGTTTTACAAATTAATGCCTCATGCACATAATATTCACTTTACCAAATAATGATAAATACATTTAGAACCACATATTCAATGAGTTTCGAATTCTATTTGCAAAACCATACTCTTCTTGAACTATGTGCCAGTTCGTAAGCGAAACAGATATTATAACACATTTTAGAAACTTATGATAGCATAAATAATTTGTAAACATAACTAATTATACATTTTAAGTTCAAGAAGAGTGTGGGGTAAGTCATAGGAATAATTATCTACTCATAAGGTAAGGGCTCTAGATTGCATAGCGCCGAAATGCATTTTTCCAATCCACATTTGACTAAATAGACCTCAAAAATGTGTTTGGAGGGTCCAAAAACCTAGGAAATGCTCTGGGAGCTTGGTCATTGTTCATGGCCAGAAAATATTGTTTGTGTCGCTTGGAATCACTATTCACCGCCGAAAATCACTATTCACGATGAACAAAAAGTTGTCAGATGGCTGAAAAAATTCATATCCTAAGGTTTATCTAGCTCTTAAATCCATCTACAGTGTTAGATTTTCAATTTAAGGTCTTTAAATAGAAGTTTCAGAACTTACCTTTTTCTAAGATTTTCTACTTTCGATTTGCGGTTGATTAGAAAAATGGTTCGATCAAAATCGTAGTATACTCTGTCCTGAATCAAGTGGTATCCTTAGTTTTGAGATCCCAAGCCAATAGGCACTCCAGATTTAGAGAGAAAAATGAAGTTTACTATTCACACTATTCATACGATTCATCAGTTACAGAAATCAGTTTGCATCCCTCTTTCATGCTTCCGACTCCTCCTCCCCCTTTTCTTTCCTTTTCTTTTTTTATATTATATTTACTTAATAATTAAATATTTAAAATTTGGTATTATTATTTTTATTATATACATATAAATACTATTTTTCATCTTAAAATATCCTAAAAATTTCTAAAAATTTACATTCTTATAAAACTTTATTTGAACTCTTAAATCATGAATTTTCTTGATAAAAATTTTAATAAACATCACAAAATAAAATATCTTTATGCATAATAAAAGAAAGAATATTTCTAAAAATAAAACAAAAATTTATTAGAGGCAAATATAATTATTTTAAGCACAACAGAAATTATTTTATTTAAAAATATTTTCTTTTATAGTAAAACATTATTCTTCCCCCCCTTAAAATTTGGTCTCCGAATTTTAAACCATCCTATCATATGTAAGAAATGAAGTCAAGGCATAATTCGGAGTTACCAACCATATTACTTAAATAATTTGGGATTTTTTTTGTATATCATATGTACTTTCTAGGAAATCTCTTCACTTGTGTGATTTTGTCATATAACCTTAACTATAGGGATTTCCTTCAACCATAAGTTCTTCACTTTTCTATAAATAATAAACATCGGGTTTTCTTCATGATTAAGCCAAATTATTGTCCAATTGAATTTCTTAGAATTAGATAACATGAGAAGAATATGATAGGTACTTCCTTAGCATTAATGCAAGAAAGATTGTACCAACATCAATTAATCCTGATCGCAACGTTAGGCGATATATACTATGCATACTTTGTCCAATATTTCAAAAGAGTCTATATATTAGAGCTTAACATTTTTCTTCTTTCCAAACCTTATTACCTCTTTTATGGGCGAGTATTTCAAGATTATTCGGTTACCAATTGATAACTTTTAGTGCTCAACATTCACGATCCTTATAGACTTTTGGCCTGTATCGAGTTGCTTGTATTTTTTTTCTAATCAATTTCACTTTATCAACAACATCTTACCATAAGTTTGATTCCACTAAGTCGTCTAACAGAAAGTTTGTAACACCTCTTACATAAGGTTTTAAGTCATCTAATAACATTTCATTGTAGGCAAATTTTGCTAAGGGATCTCCCTCTAAACTCGAAGACATACGCTTGAAGCATACTCTCTAAATTAACATCATCAATTTAGGTTAATCATATTATATCTATTTCATGATATTCCAAATTAGACTCCAAAAACTTAACCATATTCAAGTCATCCACTTATTAGGAGTCCTACGTTGTTTAATGTAAAACCTCAAATAGTGCTATTTGTTTGTTGACTTGATAATTACTAATATGGGCAAGTTCAACTAAGGATAAATGATTTTTTCCAAAATTTCACCAAAATTATATAAAGATACCCAAAGCATAACTTCTAATGTATAAACAAATTATTTAGATTTAATATCAGCTATACAATAATCTAGCTAAGATCCTAAACTTCCTGATTAGCTTTCTTGAAACAATATATTCAATTCTTACTTGTTGACATATCAAACAACGAAAAATATTTCACTTGTATTTTCCTTTTACCATTATACTAGTATAATTCTTTCATATCTTAGTATATCCTTATTGTCTCGGATTATCCATATTCATAATCTATGGCTTCCTCTGAAATCTCCTTTTTCAATAATTGTTCACACGTGAATTTTCAATCTCTGCATAATTCACGTCCTCGATACATCCTAGATATTAGACTCAACTTAGCATGGTATAAACCCTTAACACAAATACCTTGATCGCTTTACATTATTTTCGAACATGGTTCTCAAATTATTCTCCTTTCCCTTCTCAACCATATTAGGTAAACTTACGTGTTCTTCATACCTTAATACTCAATCAGTATATACTGTAAACTCATTATTCTTTCTAATTTGTACATAATATGCCAACTTACATAGTTATACATACTTGATATAAAGTTTTTTTTTTAAATATGTTCTTTGTTAGATAAATTCTTTTAAAATCTCTATACTGTAACCTACTAACCACTTGGACACCATAATAGCAGAGTTTCAAAGAAAAGAAATTAACTTTTCTTGTAATAAGGGAAAAGAAATTTACATTTAATGTCAAACATTTATAAGGGAGAATGCAGTAGAACAGACAAAAAGCATAATAAAGAACGGTGCCAAAATAGAAAGTCAAAAATTTGGACAAAGCATTGAAAGAAAATTAAATTCAGTGGCCGTAATTCTTGAAAATCTCTAAACAAAATCGAACTGTTATTTCAAAAAAAATCGGTGGTCGCAAGTTTTGAAAATATGTACCAAAATCTACTTTAAAACTGTTGGTATTCAATGGAAAATAAACATTTCTGAGCTTATAAAAGTCTGTGAAAAATAAAGAATACATAGTTAACTGTAGGATGTAACTGATTGCTTTAAAATAGATGTAATCAATCAACTGTAAAATAAAACAGTCCAAATTAAAAATTTTCAAAATAGTTAGTTGACGTAATAATACTAATAGTCGACTGTCAAGAACATTGGGAAAAAAATAAACCATTTGATTGTCCCTCTTCAACAATTTACTTATTTGCATTTTTACTCTTTTTTTTACAATTACGCATATCACCTATAACTTTCCTACAAGAATCAAGACATTAATACTTCATCAAGGACGACAAGGAAAAGACAAATTTTTGGTGATATCTTAACCTTATTCTCTTTATGTGCTTAATATGAATCACGATCACAACTACTGTACATATACATGCTTGCCGTCATTTTTGAAAATTTTCACCTTCAATTTAGCTAATATCCACCAATCATTCACATAGTTGTTCTAATTATGTTTGGCCTATTCGCATAGCTATTGTAAGTATGTCCTTCTCCTAGTTCTATAAATGCTCACATTAGTATCTTTACCTTCATACTCAAAGTTAGGGTGTCTGCAGCTATGGAGGGAATTGCATTTCGTCAATTTTGAAATGTTTGTGTCTTTTGTGGTTCCAGTCTTGGAAAAGATAGAGTATGTGAAAGTAGAACAAAATTTGGGTATGGTGCTGGCTAGGAGAAAGATTCATTTAGTCTATGGTGGAGGTAACCGTGGGTTAATGGGGTGTGTGTCTACACTGCACATGTAGGAGGATGTCAAGTTCTAGGTATTATTCCTACAGTCCTAGCTACATCCAATATCATAGAAAAGACAATTGGAGAAGAATTTAGGGTAGCTTCCATGCATGAACGTATGACTAGAATGATAAGCAATACTAATGCCTTTATTGCCTTACCAGGGGGTTTTAGTACTTTAGAACAGATTTTTCAGGTAGTCTCCTAGGGACAACTAAATATCCATCACAAACCAATAGGTTTGTTAAATGTTAATCATTTCCTTGATGGTTTGTTGTCTTTTCTTGAACAAGCTATGGAACAAAGGTTCATGTTACACTCAGCACGACGAATTCTCATTTCAGCTTCAAATGCTAAGGAGTTGATTGATGCTTTACAAGCATATGTTCATGTACCTGATCCAACTATGGCTCGAATAGATTGGAAGACAGACAATCGTGGAAAGTCAAAGTTAGATTTGGATCTTCATCTGTAATTGTAGTAGGACATGCCATTGTTGTACCGCTTCTACTTTCTTAGAGTCAACTTGGATACCATCCTTACCAACCATACTCCCTTAGAGTTGGTAAAACTATCTTTAAATGTTGCTTATGATCCTCTGTACTCTCAAAACATATTAGTATTTCATTAATAAAGATAATAATAAATTTATCCAAGAATAGTTTAAATACTCTATTCATTAAATCCATGAATGCAGTTGGGGCATTTGTCAAACTAATGTCATCATTAAGAATTTATAATGCCCACACCAAGTCCTAAAAGTAATTTTTTTTAAAATATCATCTTCCCTTATCCTCAATTGATGATATCCAGATCTTAAATCAAGTTTTTTTAAAATATTGAGCACACTATAGTAGGTCAAATAAATCATCTATACGAGGTAATGTGTATTTATTATGCACTGTCATTTTATTCAACTATCTATAATATATGCATAGTCATAATGATCCATCTTTCTTTTTCACAAATAGGTCTAGAGCACCTCAAAGAGAGTACTCTGACGTATAAATCACTTGTCTAACAAGTCTTACAACTAATTCTTCAATTCCTTGAGTTCAGTCGTTGCCATTCTATATAGGGGTATAGACACTGGTTTGGTTTCAAGAAGTAAATCAATACCAAATTCTATTTTACGTTTCGAGGTAATTCTGGCAATTCCTCAGGAATTACATCAAAAAATTCTTTAACCAATGGAACTTGATTTACATTGGTATATTTTATATCAACATCTCCCACCACTGCCAAATATCCTTGGCACCTTTTTGAAATAATTTATAGGCTGCTAAAACAGAGATTAGATTTTTGGGTACCCTATTACGGTCTCCTTGTATAAAGAAAGAAGATTCTCTAAGAATATTGAATTTAATCATCTTTGGATGACATTCTAAAATGACCTGACATGTTGTCAATCAATCAATTTCTAATATCACATCAAAGTCTACCATATCTAGACATTCGGGTAAAATGAATATTATTTTCAGAAATGATCATATTTGGCATTTGTCTCAATTCTTTAAATTCTTTGGTACATCTATCCCTTTCACTTTCAAGCAGTAATTGACCCATATATACTTCAGAAGATGCCACAATATTCAATCAATCTTATACTAGGAAATTTAATAAACAAGGAATAGAAAAGAAATTGAAACCCTATAGAATCCCTCAACAGCACTTGAAGTATAAATATGTCCGCCTCATATCCATACTAAAGGTCCTACTAATGAATCCTTTGCTCTGATAGCCACAGGGAAACTTAATGCTTTGATACCAACTTGTAATGCCCCCAATTTTCGAGCAGGTGAAACAAACATTTTTTTTCCATAATCAGATATTTTCCATAACATGCATAACACTATTCTTTGTCATAGAAATAGATACATATAGATTCTCTCATGTATATACATTATATAGACCAAGTTATAAATATCAAACTAACAATAGAAACAGGGATCCTGCTTATGGCGTTCAGAGTACAGTCTAGAATACAAACACAAAATAATTCAAAACTGTGAGCCTTGAAAGCAACGTAGACTCGCCCAGAGAATATGTCACCTAACTGATCAACTATCTGTAGGATCAAACTTTGTATTCTTATATGAAAATTGTGGAAATATCGTGTAGTGAGTTTGACAACTCAGTGAGCAGATAATACTTCCTATGATCTCTTAGGTCAACATATGAATGTACTCATGTTTTAAACTTTGTCACATAGAAAATACAGTTTAGAAGTACATCCATATGGGACCTGTATGTCAAATATTCTCAAATAAAAGAATATTCAGATTTCCAAACCATATTCAGTATGATATGATCATTAAAAAAAAGTTATTATGCTCAGCTGTATAAACTATAGTAAAATAATAAGCTTTTGAGATAAAATCATAACTTTTATTACACCTGCCTCATTCGGCGATTTGGCATACTCAATTTAAAATGACCTGCCTCATTTGACGATCTGGTCAACCCAATTTAAAATGACCTGCCTCATTCGACGATCTTGTCAACCCACACACTCAATTCACTCATTTTCTATACACATAGTGACCGATTGACTACAGTCACAATAGTAATAAGGGAATGTGAGTTCATCACCCATCTACCTCCTCACATTACCACTGTCAACCGATTGGAGCAGCCCTCCCTTGGCTTACTTAGACTAATAGGGCGTCCCCTACTCGGTACCATCACAAGCCATACAACCTGTCGATATTCATCCACACACATATATATATATATATATATATATATATATATATATATATATATATATATATATATATATATTCATCAAATGCAATGTAAAGTTATCAAGCAACTCGCCATGAGTTTTATGCTTGCCATTCAATCATAATTAGCAACTATATAGTTTTACAAATCAATGCCTCATGCACATAATATTCACTTTACCAAATAATGATAAATACATTTAGAACCACATTTTCAATGAGTTTCAAAACCTATTTGCAAAACCATACTCTTCTTGAACTATGTCCATGTTCGTAAGGAAAACAAATATTTTAACACATTTTAGAAACTTATAATAGCATAAATAATTTCTAAACAGAACCAATTATACGTTTTAAGTTCAAGAAGAGCATCGGTTAAGTCATAGAAAGAATTATCTACTCACAAGGTAAGGGCTCCAGATTGCATAGCCCCAAAATGCACTTTTCCAATACACATTTGACTAAATAGACCTCAAAAACATGTCCGGAGGGTCCAAAAACCTAAGAAATGACTCTAGGAGCTTGGTCACTATTCACGACCAGAAAATATTGTTCGTACCGGCTGGAATCATTATTCATCGTCGGAAAATATTATTTATCGCCAGAAATCACTATTCACAATGAACAAAAAGTTGTCTGATGGTTGAAAAAATTCATATACTAAGGTTTATCTAGCTCCTGAATCCATCTATGGTGTCAAATTTTCAATTTGAGGTCTCTAAATAGAAGTTTCAAAACTTACCTTTTTCTAATATTTTCTACTTCCGATCTGTGGCGATTCTACGGCTTATTTGAAAAATTGTTTAGTCAAAATTGTAGTATACTCCATTCTGAATCCAGTGGTATCCTTTGTTTTCCAAGCCAATAGGCACTCCAGATCTAGAGAGAAAAATAAAGGTTACTATTCACACTATTCTTACTATTCATCAGTTATGGAAATCGGTTCGCATCCCTCTTTCACGCTTCCGACTCCTCCTCCCCCTTTTCTTTCTTTTTTTTTATTATATTTACTTAATAATTAAATATTTAAATTTTTTATTTTATTTTTATTATATACATATAAATACTATTTTTCATTCTAAAATATCCCAAATTTTTTTAAAAATTTACATTCTTATAAAACTTTAGTTGAACTCTTAAATCATGACTTTTCTTAATAAAAATTTTAATAAAACATCACAAAATAAAATATCCTTATGCATAATAAAAGATAGAATATTTCTAAAAAAAATTATTAGTGGAAAATATAATTATTTTTGGCACAACAGAAATCATTTTATTTAAAAATATATTTTTTATAGTAAAACATTATTATTTAAAAAATATTATGGGATATTACAGTCAGCTCTCTAATTTCATCATCTTTTTCTTGAGGAATTTCCTAATTCACGATATGGATGTAGGATTTTTGTGTGGTGGGACTCAAGCACACAAGTTTAAGGATTTGTTTAAGGTAGGCTTAACATCTACTCATGAATTTTGTACAAAATTATATATAAGCTTTTAGATGTGTTTCGATGTGATTTTAGATAACATGTGGTCTGTTTATTTATATGGAATTAGGTTTTGGTTTTTTTGACATGCATATGGGCGCATGGGATTACATTAAAGAAAAACAAAGGAAAGTAGAACCTAAGGAAAAGTTATACTAAGCTGAATTTCGGAGTAACTTGGAAAGCTTCTACTTTTAGAATTCGGGGAAACTTTGGCAAGGATTTTAAATAAATGGTCGACATATGAATTGTAGATATATGTTTCACGGATCTATAAGCTTTGAAATCACTTAATTTGAAATCCATATAAGTGAGATATTGCTGATTAATGAGCAAATGCCAAAATTAGTCTAGAATCTTGGATGATAAATATAAGCATTTTTGTTTTTGATTTTCTAGGAATCACCCAATAGATTTGCAGCCATTGGAATCAACCAATTTGAAGTTCAAATGAAGAAGATATGGTCCGATTAGTAAGGAGTGGTCAGAAAATGGTTTACCAAGGAAGCATCTGTTAGGTAAGCTTCTGTGTTTGAATTTCTGAAAAAAAATCTATAGGGAATTAAAAGAAATGGTTGACAAGAAAAATATAGATATATGTCTAAAAAACTTTTAGCCACTAGAATCACACAATTTAGAGTCCATAGGAGGGAGAGATGGTTAGATTAGTAAGTAGAGGTCAGAACCTACCTGGGAAGAAAAAACATTGAAAGTGCGGGAGTAATAACACCAAGATTACTTATGATTTCACTAAAATGTTCAACATACGAATTTTAAAGGTTTGTCTTAGCTTTAAATGAACACCAAGATCACCTCAATCAGAGTTAAAATGAGAGAGTTATACCCTGATTAGTGAGAAATGAAAATAATATTTAAAAAAGAAGAAGAATCATATAAATGAAAATAATAAATTACTAGTGTATGCCCTAGCCATTGCCATTGCTTGAACTCCTTACCATCTTAAGTGTATAATTTTGAAATGAAAATATTTTATAAAGTGATATTTTAAAATGATTATTTTCATGGCATGATTGCATTTTACCATTGATTTTTGGTAATGATTATACTTTGATGAGAAATTATGGCATATAAGTATAATGAACATACTTGTTATTGAAATCATATTTTTGGCTATTAATGTAAAAAGAAAAGAAAAGAGACGAGCATGGTCACATGGCGGTCCATGCGATGCACCAGTAGAGGATGCCTTACTCACAGCTATGATTATGTTAATGAGAAAAGAAAGAGAAAGTGTTCTATGTCGGATGAAGCGAGAAAAGCCCTTACCAGAGAGTAGAAAGTACTCACCCTAATCGGGATAACTTGATATGAAAATACATTGATAGCCATCGAATGATTTTATAAAAATAGTTATTCATGACATACATGTCATTACTGCATGATTTTCATATACATAGATAAAGTGCATTCATATGACCTAAGACATTTCCTGTAACTTATACAGATGAACATGACATGAGGAGCTATATTGATGATAATTATGATTTATTGTTGAACCTACTGGGATTTAATTCTCACTATATTTCCATATCATGTTCAGAAGACTAAATATGCATATTTTCTTTATGACCTACTTTTAGCGTACATTGGGTCGAATTGGCTAAAATACCGGTGAAGGTACAACCACGTGAATGATATTGACTGAAGTTAAAGAACTAAAAACAAAAATTAATTATAACACTTGTTAGATATGAGATTTATACACCTTGGTACTCTTCTTGAGGTGCTATAGTTCTATTTGTGAAAAAGAAAGATGGATCACTACGGTTATACATAGATTACAGATAATTGAATAAAGTGACAGTGAGTAATAAATATCCATTACCTTGTATAGATGATTTGTTTGACAACTATAGTATGCTATTAATGCCACAGGCAGGATCCCTGCTTTTGCTATAATATATGTATAAAGACTTAGTGTGTATATTTGGTTATATTGAAAAACTTGTCAACATATGATATTATTAAAATATGTGATATACTTGGAGCATGTATGCAATAAAATAACATTGAATTTGAGGGAGTAATAACAAAAAGATTCCTTACGATATCACTAAAATATTCAACATAAGAATTTTAGAGGTTTGTCTTAGCTTTAAATGGACACCAAGATCATCTCAATCGGAGTTAAAATGAGGGAATTATACTTTAATTTTTGATAGATGAAAATAATATTTAAGAAAGAAGATGAATCTTATAAATGACTAGTGTATGCTCTAGCCATTGTCATTGCATGAACTGCTTACTATCTTAAGTGTCTAATTTTGACATGGAAATATTTTATAAAGTGATATTTGAAAATGATTATGTGCATGGCATGATTTCATTTTACCAATAATTTTTGGTAATGAATATATTTTGATTATAAATTATGGCATATGAGTATAATGAACATACTTGTTATTGAAATCATATTTTTGGCTACTAATGTGAAAAGAAAAGAGACGAGCACGGTCACATGATGGTCCGTGTGGTGCTCCAATAGGGGACACCCTGCTCACAGCTATGATTATGTTAATGAGAAAAGAAAGAGAAAGTGTGCCATGTCGGACGGAGCAAGAAAAGTTCGTACCAGAGAGTAGAAAGTACTCAACCTGATCGAGGTAGCTTTATATGAAAATAAGTTCAGAGTAATCTTATGATATTCTAAAATTAGTTATTCATGCCATACATATGATTACTGTATGATTTTCATATGCATAGATAAAGTGCATTCTTGTGGGCTAAGACATTTGCAGTAGCTTATACTGATGAACATGATATTATGAGCTATATTGATGATAATTATGATTTATTGTTGAACCTACTGGGATTTAATTCTCACAATATTTCCATATCATATTCAGAATACTAAATATGCAGATTTTCTCTTTGATCAACTTTTAGCATACATTGGGTCGAGTTGGATAAGATCTTAGTGAAGGTGCAACCACCAACACTTGTATCCCTGGAACTAGTCAACATGGATGAATAAGATGTAGACATATATGTGTTCGATTTTTGTACGGACACTTTTAATTATGTGCATGTGGACCCAGAATTGTAATAGGGTTAATGGGATACCATAAACCTTAAATATTATTGGTTAATTTAATTGAATGTAATTTCAAAGATTTTCTTCAAAAAGAGATATTATTAAACCTACCTAAAATATCCCTAGCTCACTTAGTGAAATCTTTTTCTTGTTTCGTCTTGATGGAAGTGGCAAGATTCCTCAATTCCTTTAGCTTTTCTGGCGGCTTGAATAAGAGATGAAGAGTGAGTTTTGAACCATAAGGGCGAAGAGAAAAGATGGATTAAAGTGGAGATTAAGCTAACTTACCTTTAGTACTAGTCTCTAGACTTCTCCTTCCTCTCTTCTCCTCTCTTTCTCTCATTTTCTCACTTTATCTTACTTCTATTTTTCCCTCTCCTTCTCTTAGACGAAATTTTAATGTTATAAGAAACGTTTTGGGTTAAATAAATTATCAAGTGGTGTACCCACCTCTTTTTTTATTTATTTATTATACAATATTGAGTTCACACACATGTCATTAATTAAAACGTACGTACAACAAAATTAAACACATAAATAACTAAATCTTATTTATTCTGATTGACCAATTCCGGAGATATAGGTGCGGGTGGTTGCACCTTCAACGCGATCTGAACCAACTCGACCACAAACATATTATTTGATTCTAGGATCTGCCCAACATAAAGTAACTCGATCCAACGTACACTAAAAGCTAGAGCCATAGAAAAATCTGCATAACTAATTTTCTGAAAATGACATGGAAATATAGCGAGAATTAAATCCCAGTAAGTTCAACAATAAATCATCATCAACATAGCTCATCATGTCATGTTCAGTTGTATAAATTACAGTAAATATCTTTGGTCATATGAATGCACTATATCTATGCACATGAGAATCGTACAGTAATGACATGTATGACATGATTATTTATTTTCAGAATATCATATAATGACTATCAATTTATTCTCATATCAAGCTATCTAGGTCAAGGTGAATATTTTCTACTCTCCAATAGGGGCTTTTCTCGCTCCGTCCGACATGGCACACTTTCTCTTTCTTTTCTCATTAACATATTCATAACCGTTGGTAGGGCGTGCCCTACTAGTGCACCACACGGATTCCCATGTGACCATGCTCAAATCTTTTCTTTTCACAACGATAACCAAAAATATGCTTTCAATAACAAGTATGTTCATCAAAATATAACTATTACCAAAAATCATCAATAATCATGCCATGAAGATAACCATTTCAAATATCACTTTATAAAATATTTCCATGTCAAATTTTACACTTAAGATGGTAAAAAGCTCATACAATGGCAATGGCTATGGCATATACTAGTCATTTATAAGATTCTTCTTCTTTTTTAAAATATTAATTTTATTTCTTTATTTTCTTGATGCAGGTTTTCATCCCATCTAACCTTCTTTTACTAATCAGAGCATAACTCCCTCAATGTAACTCTGATGTAGGTGATCTTGGTGTTAATTTCAAGATAAAACAATTATCTAAAACTATTATGTCGAACAATTTAGCTAAATATTAAGAAATAAAGGTGATATTACTCCCTCAA
Source organism: Gleditsia sinensis (assembly GCA_037074535.1). Classification (NCBI taxonomy): domain Eukaryota; kingdom Viridiplantae; phylum Streptophyta; class Magnoliopsida; order Fabales; family Fabaceae; genus Gleditsia; species Gleditsia sinensis. Next base: position 44,339,417 of record CM073465.1, on the reverse strand, counting down.
AGTACAGGTTATTTCTTCTCGGATAGATTCTGACCTTTATCTACAAATCTGTCCATATCTCCCTCATAAGAATTTTAAATTAAGTTATTCTAGTGGCTAAAAATCCATGACACATATAGCAATAATATTTATGTTAATCATTTATTTTAATTCCCTACAGAATGTTCCCAGAAATTAAAACATAGAAGCTATCCTAAAATATTCTTCCCTGATTAACCAGTTTCTGACCACTGCATACTAATCGAACCATATCTATCTCATATAGACATATATCTATATTTATTTTGTTAAATATTTCCTTTAATTGCCTACAATGTTTGCCCAAAAATTCAAAAAGAAATGCATACTTAAAACAGTCTTCCTTGGTTAGCTAGTTTCTAACCTCTGCTTACTAATATGACTATATCTCCCTCATATGGATTCCAATATGAATGATTATAGTGGCTAAAAATTTGTGAGATATATATCTATATTTATCATGTTAACAATGTGTTTTAATTCTTAACCAATTCTTCCCCAAATTTCAAAAACAGAAGCTTTCCTGGTTACTTCGAAATCCATTTTTCTAACCAAACATTTCCTAAGGTTTTAGTTCATCATTATATTATGTCGTCTTCTATTTACTTCCCAATTTACTTCTAATCATATTCCATCAATTTTTCACCACATTCAAATATACAAAATAGCAGCAAAAAAATCCTAAAAATTTACCAACCATAGCCATACCTATGCAGAACTTTCCACACCAACCAAAATGTTCAAAACATCCATCATATGCAAGATAACATGTAACATGACATAGCAACATTATGACCAATCATCAAAGTAGCAATTATTGTAAATTTCATCAAAGTTCTAAGATCAAAATCCCATATAAATGTTACAAATTTCAAAATTTTTCTTCAAAAAAAGATATTGTTAATTCTACAAAAAGATCTCCCTAACTCACTTAGTGAATTCTTTTTCTTGTTTTCTGTTGAAAGAAGTAGCAAGATTTCTCCCTTCCCTTAGCTTTTCTAGTAGCTTAAATAAGAGAAGGATGGTGAGTTTTGAACCCTAAGGATGAAGAGAAAAGATTGATTCAAGTAGAGATTAAACTAACTTACCTTTGAGTACTTAGTCCTCTAGACTTCTCCTTCTTCTTCCTTCATTTCTTCTCCTATCTTTCTCTCATTTCCTCACTCTACCTTGCTTATATTTTTTCTCTCCCTCACTTGGATGAAATTATAATGTTATAAGGGTGGGTTTTACTTAAATAAACTATCAAGTTTTTTACCTTTCATGATCATCGGTCTACCTTATCACAATTAGGATGCACATGGTTATTTTTTGGGGAAAGACAACTCATGTTCTTGTCTTCCTCTCCCTTAGTCAAGATATACATAGCAAAAGGAGATTTGTATTTTTAAAATTATGAAAAATGTTCTTAAGACAAGGGACAAGGTCCCTTTGATTTAGGGTTAGTTCCTCTATTTTGAGCTTAATGAACTTTTCCTTCTAAAAATCACAAATGAGCCCAAAGCAAAATTTTGTATGAGTATCCGTATTTTTGATCCTATTCACTCACTCCATGATTATTTTTCTAAATACTTGTTTTGTAGAGCTTTATTTACAAAAGGGTGGAAGGGTGGAAGGGTGGAGCAAGGAAAAGAAAAGAATTATGCGAAGAAAAAAAAAGAATTATGAAAAGGAAAGAGAAGAAAAATCCAAAGGGGATAAAAAAAAATTCTGTGGGTGAAAAAAAGTAAAGAACTGATGAAAAGGAAGGATTAAATTCAATTGAAATAAGAAAATGAACATGGGGGGAAAAATCTCCCCAAATTTGAAAAAACTCAATAGGTCATATTTAACCATGTGGTGCTGAGTGATTGAGTCTAAATTTGTATCATTTATCCTACCTTATACCTTGGCCACATTACAGGCTAAATAAATTCCTATTAATCCTAGATGTAGTTTTAGCCTAAATTAGTGGAGAGTGGCATGAAGAATAGGCATATAGAAATCCTAAACTAATTAGAGATCTACAACCAAAATTTTGGGATATATAAACTGTAACATCCCTAATTTTGTTTATTTTATTGATAAAAGTACAAAAATATTTAATTAAATAAAATTTATTAGACAATATTTTAGATATCTAAGGAAATATAATCCTTAGATATTCTTCACCTTATGTATATGAATAGAAAATGTTTTTAACATTAAGAGAACAAATAAAGAGGGAAAACCTAATAGGAAAGAAATTAGAAATAACATACTAAAGAGATGCAAAATTCTTGGATAACGAAGACAAATTTTTAGAAACAAGTAAAGGTCTTAAAATTTCAAGAACATTGGATTAGGGTAATTTTTCCTAATTCAAGAACTAGAGTTACTAAGTTTAAAATCTTTACCCATACATTGGTCTTTTACCTATGGACACTTCATATAGAGTTTTTCCACTTCACAAAAGTTTCTAGCAAGCCCATTGAATAACCTAAGCAAGAAATAAAACATAGACTTGGACTAGGATATAGTAATTGGACCAATAGCCCAAAAATTATGAAAATGTGACCAAGCCCTCCAAGAAAGGTAGAATTTTATCCAAAGCAAAGAAAATGGGTAGGAATAAGCCCAAATCCAAGAGGAAAAATAAAATAAAATAAATTAGTTGATGATATAATAATGTAATAATAATAAAGATTAGGTTACATGGCATTAAGAAAAAAATTTAGCAAATGGTGTGATTCTACATTCATCATTTTGGCAAGTGGCATGATAATACAAGGCTTTAGGACAAAAACATCTATATCCTACACTCATAATTTTAGCAAGTGGTATGATAATACATGGCATTAGGACAAAACATTCCTATCCCACACAAATAATATCAACCAAATAATGGAGATTCAAGTTCTAGAAATTTGTCACCTAAAAAGGCAAACCTATCATACTTGTTTAAGACAAAAGAAATTGGAAATGAATCCCTAAATCAGAGGGACCTTGTCCCTTATCTTAAGAACATATCATCATAATTTTGAAAATACAAATTTCGTTTTCCTATGCATATCTTGACTAAGGAAGAGGAAGACAAGAACATAAGTTGTTTGTTTTCCAAAAATTCAACAAAGTGTATCCTAATTGTGATAAGGTAGACCCATGATCATGAAAGGTGTATTATTTGGTGGTCTATATAAGCAAAACCCACCCCTACAACATTTTAATTTCGTCCAAGTGAGAAAGAGAGAGAAATAAAAGCAAGGTAGAGTGAGGAAAGGAGAGAAAGAAAGGAGAAGAAAGGAAGGAAGAAGAAGATGAAGTTTAGAATGCTAAGTACTCAAGGTAAGTTACCTTAATCTCCACTTGAATCCATTTTTCTTCTTCATCCTCGAGGTTGAAAAATTCACCCTCCTTCTCTTACCTAAGCTGCTAGAAAAGCTAAGGAAAGGGAGGAATCTTGCTACTTCTTTCAAGAGGAAACAAGAAAACCAATTCACTAAGTAAGCTAGAGAGATTCTTAGGTAAGTTTAACAATATTTCTTTTTGAAGAAAACTTTTGAAACTTATAATATTTATATGAGATTTTGATCTTAGAACTTTGATGATTGGTCATGATGTTGCTATATCATGTTACATATTGATCTTGCTTGTGATGTATGTTTGAATACTTAGACTGGTATAGAAAGTTCTGCATAGGTATGGCTATGGGTCGCAAAATTTTTAGCTTCTGTGTTTTAATTTCTGGAAATTATCTATATGGAATTATGATAACTGCATTTCATTATAGTTTCTATGTGCTATACATGTAGGTTTACTGAATTTTTCTGGTGTTTTAAGCACTCTTACCCCCTGATTTAATTAAATGGGATGACTCTTCTAGATATAACATCAGCTACCTCATTGCTGCAGCATTTCAGTAAGCATATGTGGCAACGATAGCAGAACCCTGGGTGATAGTGGGTGAGCTGCTCCTTCTTTCCTGCAATACACTGATTCTATTTGATATGATGCAGGTGGAAGAGCTACGCAGCAGGAGCAGCCACCATCGAGCAGGGGACAGTAGCAGGGACACTACAGGCTGCTAGTACAGAACTACCTCCACTACTGAAAGTGGAGAGGAAAAAGCTGCACAATAAGGGCGCCGGCTGCAGAGCAAAAGGAATGCCAGCAACCCAGGGCACTTTACTGGGACCACAAGGGCTGTCTATAAAAGACCATAAAGCAGCTTTTGCACGACGAGAGAAAGTAGGGGAGAATTTTGGAGGAGGAAACACCATAGCCGGGGATGTGTTGACACCGGGAGGTGCAGCATTAAGGGAATATTTTTGCAGTTCTAGAAGGGGATTGTCCCCTGTTGTTATATTACTATTTTATTAAAAAGAAAGAAGGACACTTTGTAATTTATTTAAATCACTTAGGATGCATACCAGTGTTTTTGGGATTTTTGTAACCAGTGTACCCATGAGGCTCGGCTAGTTTCCAGCTGGGGTTGCACAAGGGTTGTAATGAATTGAAGCACATTTTTATTGTTAATCCATTTCGCTGCAGTTGTTGTTTACCATTCAATTGTGTTTCCTGTTAGTTTTTCTTTCCTTAATAACGGAAGTTTGGAGGAAGAAAACCAAGGCCAACATTCACCTGGAAGGGTAATGGAGGCTGGGAAAAAGTTGAATGTAAGGTGTTACCTCATGTAGGGATATACGGGTACTCCATTAGTCCCATAATGAACCTTCATGCATAATTTGGAAGTGAGGACTGAAGCAAGAATGCGTGTCTGAGCCTTGGAATTGTAAGGAATGGCAGTCTGGGAAGACTCCATTCAGGATTGAATTTGGCACTCAGAACAATTGTTGCAGCAAAGCCTAGAGCATATATGAGTGCTGTAGTCCATGACAACCCTAAGCAACCCTAGTTCTCCCAATATAGTTTCCTTTTTTATTTCCTATTACTCTTTATTTTAGTTATAGTTACAGTCAGTCAATCCACTTCTATTCCAATCTTGTGAAACATCTTAACGTTGCTACAGCATTCATACAGCAAAAAGTCTCTAACATTTTTAGTTCACTCCTAGTGGGACGATACTCACTCATCACTTTATTACTTGGTCACGACATGTGCACTTGCGTTCTGACATTGTATTCATCTTTGTATGAATCAAAACCAACAAGTTTTTGGCACCGTTGTCGGGGAGTGTCAACTTAAAAATTGTTTTTAGATACCCAACTATGTGTAGTATTGTTTTGTTGTATATCTTTTTACTCTGGTGTCTTGTTGAGCAGGTAACACAGTGCATGAGCCGAGCTGACAGAGAACTTCTACCTTTAGATCCAGAGATAGAAAGAACGCTTTTGAGAAGAAGAGGACAGTTAACACACCAGCAGCAGGCAAAGATGTCTAATCAGAATGGAGCAGACAACATGGACGATAGAGATAGGGTCTTAAATGCTTATGTTCAACCAAACCTGAATGGGTTGAACCCGAGCATTGTGAGACTAGAGATCGAGGCTTTACATTTTGAGCTTAAACCAGTAATGTTCCAGATGCTGCAAACTACAAGGCAATTCAGTGGAATGCCTACAGAGGACCCTCACCTTCACTTAAGAGTGTTCATGGAAGTCACGGATGCTTTCAAAATGAATGGGGTAACAGAAGAAGTGCTCAGGCTAAAGCTGTTCCCTTACTCACTAAGAGACCGAGCAAGAGCATGGCTAAACTCTCTGCCACCTAACTCTATCTCTAACTGGAGTGATTTGGCAGAAAAATTTCTGCTGAAATACTTCCCGCCCACCAAGAATGCCAGATTGAGAAATGACATCACCTCTTTCCAGCAATTAGAAGGTAAATCTTTGTATGAGACCTGGGAGAGGTATAAAGAGCTATTACGGAGATGCCCCCATCATGGAATTCCTTACTGCATTTAGATGGAGACCTTTTACAAAGGCCTCAATGCCCAAACCCGTACCATAGTGGATGCAGCAGCTAATGGGGCACTCTTGTCTAAGACTTATAATGAAGCACATGAGCTGCTTGAAACGATGGCCAGTAACAACTATCAATGGCCAATGGACAGAGTTTCAACTAGAAAGAAAGCAGCAGGCATGCACAAAGTGAGTGAAGTGACTTCTCTCACAGCCCAGCTAGCTTCACTAGTTAATGTCTTGAAGAGCCAACAAATTGCCCGTCCTCAAGCAGCCAATGCAGTCCAGGAAACTGGACCATCTTGTGTACTATGTAATGGACCTCATTTATTTGAAGCTTGTCCCTCAAACCCAGAATCAGTGTGTTTCGTGGGTAATATGAATCGCAATAACAATCCCTACTCCAACACATATAACCTAAGATGGAGGCAACATGCTAATTTCTCCTGGAGTAACTATGCTATAGGACAAGGGAGCAACTCTGCCCCGTAAAGACCACAGGGTCCACCAAGCTTCCAGCAGCAAAGACAACAGCCTCAGGAAGCCCCCACTTCACTGGAATCCCTGCTGAAGGAATATATGGCAAGGAATGGTGCTCTAATCCAGAGTCAAGCAGCCTCATTGCGAAATCTGGAAACTCAAGTGGGGCAGATTGCTAATGAACTAAAAAGCAGACCTCTAGGGACACTTCCTAGTAATACTGAAGTCCCCAGGAGAGAAGGGAAAGAGCACTGCAAGGCTATAGCCCTGAGGAGTGGGAAGATGGTGGAAGCACCAAAAGCAAGAGGGCAAGACCAGACAGACTCCACTGTACCTCTGGAGAAGAAAAAAGACAGAAAGAAGCAAGAGGAGGAGGTAAGCGAGGAAGTAACCACCTCTGGAGGAAATGCTGTAGCTATGCCACAGCATAATTCGGCAACTTGCCCACAGCAAGGCAAGCAGCAAGCTAAGTTACCTCCCCCTTTCCCTCAGAGATTTCAGAAGCAGCAATTTAGAAGGTTCCTAGATGTCCTGAAACAGCTACACATCAACATTCCTCTGGTGGAAGCACTGGAGCAGATGCCGAATTATGTGAAATTCATGAAGGACATCCTGACCAAGAAGAGGAGATTTGGTGAGTTTGAGACTGTTGCTCTCATAAGAGAATGCAGTGCTGTGTTACAAAATAAGTTGCCACCCAAACATAAGGATCCAGGCAGTTTCACTATACCTTGTTCAATCGGGAACCAATATTTTGGCAAGGCACTTTGTGATTTGGGAGTAAGCATCAACCTCATGCCAATGACCATATTTAAAAAGCTAGGAATTGGAGAAGCTCGACCTACCACAGTCTCACTGCAACTAGCAGACAGATCCATAGCACACCCAGAAGGAAAGATCGATGATGTCCTGGTTAAGGTGGATGAGTTCATCTTCCCAGTGGACTTCATAATTCTGGACTTTGAAGCTGATGCAGAGTTCATCTTCCCAGTGGACACTAATTGATGTTCAGAAAGGTGAATTAACCATGAGAGTCCAGGATGAGCAGGTTACATTCAATGTGCTCCAAACCATGAAGTTTGCCAGTGAAGAAGAGGAATGTGCAGTGGTATCTATGATAGACACATTAGCATCAGAACAATTGGAAAAATGCTACAAGGAGCCACCAGCAGCAGCATGGATAGACCACTCAGATTCCGAAGGAGAAGATGAGAAGGAATGAGCCTGGATTGATGTCAGGCAAGGCTTTAGGAAGCAAGAGCCAATAAAGGAGCCATTATATGTGACCCCACTAGATTCAAGGCTACTGAAAGCATCAGTGGAGGAGCCACCAGTCTTGGAGATGAAGCCTCTACCAGCACACCTTAAGTATGCATATTTAGGAGAAACAACCACTCTTCCTATGGTTATCTCAGCACTTTTGACAGAGGAACAAGAGGAGAAATTGGTCCTGACACTGAAGAAATTTAGAAGGGCCATTGGCTGGATACTTGCTGACATTAAGGGAATTAGCCCCTCATTTTGCATGCATAAGATCCTCTTGGAAAGCAATGAAAAAGGGTCTATAGAACCTCAGCGAAGGCTCAACCCAATAATGAAGGAGGTGGTTAAAAAGGAAATTATCAAGTGGCTAGATGCTGGAATTATCTACCCAATATCAGATAGTTCTTGGGTGAGTTCGGTCCAGTGCGTCCCTAAGAAATGGGGTATAACTGTGGTGGAAACCGATAGCAATGAGCTCATCCCCACCAAGGTTATGACCAGCTGGAGGATTTGCATGGACTATAGGAAGCTGAACAAGAGCACTAGGAAGGACCACTTCCCTCTGCCATTCATTGATTAAATGTTAGATAGACTTGTTGGAAAGGAATACTATTGTTTCCTGGATGGGTACTCAGGGTACAACCAGATTGCTATAGCACCAAAAGATCAGCATAAGACCACATTCACATGTCCTTATGGTACCTTTGCATTTCGAAGGATGCCATTTGGGCTATGCAATGCTCCAGCAATATTCCAGCGATGCATGATGGCAATATTCACAGAAATGGCTGAGCAGTTTGTGGAAATCTTCATGGATGATTTCTCAGTCTTTGGGGACTCCTTTGACCTATGCTTGGGAAACCTTGCTAAAGTCTTGCAAAGATGTGAGGAAACAAACTTGGTGCTGAACTGAGAGAAGTGTCAGTTTATGGTAAAAGAAGGGATTGTGCTGGGGCACAAGGTTTCTCAAAGAGGACTTGAGGTTGATAGGGCCAAGGTGGAAATCATTGAGAAACTACCTCCTCCCACCTCGGTCAAGGGCATTCAAAGCTTCCTAGGACATACAGGATTTTATAGGAGGTTCATTAAGGACTTCTCTAAGGTTGCCAAACCTTTATGTAGTTTGTTAGAGAAGGACATAACTTTTTGTTTTGATGAAAGTTGCATGACAACATTCTGCGATCTCAAACAGAAATTGAGTACATCCCCAGTTATCGTGGCACCAGACTAGACCTCCCCATTTGAGCTGATGTGTGATGCTAGTGCAACAGCATTGGGGGCTGTCCTCGGGCAACGCAAAAATAAGCTGTTTCACTCTATATACTATGCTAGCAAAATGCTGCAAGGTGCCCAGCTGAACTACACGATGACAAAGAAGGAATTGCTTGCAGTAGCATTTGCCTTTGAGAAATTTAGAGCATACTGGTAGGAGCAAAGGTGATAGTGCACACAGATCAATCTGCCATCAAACACTTGGTTAGGAAAAATGATTCCAAGCCCAGGCTCATTCGGTGCGTGCTTTTACTTCTAGAATTTGATCTTGAGATCAGAGACAGGAAAGGAACTGAAAATCAAGTGGCAGACCATCTCTCCAGATTGGAAGGGCACAGCTCCTGGTCAGAGGAAATCAATGAAAGATTTCCAGACCAGCATGTCTATCTCCTGTCTCAAGATGATGTGCCATGGTATGCTGATTATGTAAATTACCTTGTGAGTGGAATGCTCCCACCAGACCTGACGTGGCAGCAGAAGAAAAAATTTATGCATGAGGTAAACTCATACTACTAGGATGAACCATACCTTTACAAGCAATGTGCTGATCAGATGATTAGGAGATGCATACCCAGCGAAGAGATGGAGCAAATCCTGCAGCAATGCCATGCTTCCCCTTATGGAGGTCATTTTGGAGGAGTTAGAACTGCAAACAAGGTGTTGCAGGCAGGGTTCTATTGGCCCTCCCTATTCAAGGACTCCCACTCCTTTGCAAAGCAATGTGACCAGTGTTAGAGGACAGGAAACATATCTCGCAGACATGAAATGCCACTGAACAACATCTTAGAGGTGCAATTATTTGATGTCTGGGGAATAGATTTCATGGGACCATTTCCCTCGAGTTTCGACAATCAATACATCCTTGTAGCTGTAGACTATGTCTCAAAGTGGGTGAAAGCCAGTGCATCCCAGACTAATGAAGCCAGAGTCGTGACCAGATTTCTGAAGAGAAACATCTTTACAAGGTTTGGAACCCCCAGAGCCATCATCAGCGATGGAGGGACCCATTTCTGCAATCGGCAGTTCAAGGCACTACTTGCCAAATATGGAGTTAGACACAAGGTGGCAACCCCTTATCACCCACAAACGAGTGGGCAGGCTGAAGTCTCCAACAGAGAGATCAAGAGAATCTTGGAAAAAATAGTAGGCCCCACGAGGAAGGATTGGTCCTCAAGGTTAGATGATGCACTTTGGGCATATAGAACAGCTTATAAGATACCTCTAGGCATGTCACCTTACAGGTTGGTATTCGGGAAGGCTTGTCATCTACCAGTAGAGTTAGAGCACCGAGCATATTGGGTAGTGAAGAAGGTAAACTTGAATTTGGAAGCTACGGGCGAGAAGATGATGCTGCAGTTAAATGAGCTGGATGAATTCCGTGGTCAGGCCTATGAGAATGCCAAACTTTACAAAGAGAAAGCAAAGCAGTGGCACGACAAGAAGATACAACCCATGAACTTTGAAGTGGGACAAAAAGTACTATTGTACAACTCTAGGCTAACATTATTTCCTAGGAAGTTGAAATCTCGTTGGTCTGGTCCTTTTTGCATAAGCAAGGTCTTCCCTTTTGAATGGAAGAAGAAAAGGAAGGGAGGACATTCATGGTAAATGGACAAAGAGTCAAGCACTATCTGGGGGGTGATGTGGATAGACAGCATACCTCTATCCAACTGCAAGAGGAATGAACAAGAAGGAAGTCAGGCTGAAGACTGTAAAACAAGCGCTTATGGGAGGCAACCCACGTTTAAATCTGTTGTTGGTAAAGTTAGCAGTTTTTAGATTGTTTGATTTGCAAATTTAATGACATTTTTTGTTTGCTACACAGGTAGGAAAATATAACAGGCTGCAGGAAGGTTCTCACTTTGCTGCAGCAAAAACTGGGTGAGGTAGGCAAGATTTTTTGGCCAAGCCAACCCTGCTGCAGCAAAAGCATAGGCAAGGCGGTATTGCTGCAATAGTTGCTGCAGTAATGGTGTTCAATCCTAAGTGAAGGAGTTTCCCAACCAAAAAAAAAAATTAAAAAGTGGGAGGGAAAACTGGCAGAAGGCCATAAGACACCCACGGTCTTTAACCTCTGCAACTTCCAACCCACTTTACCCTCGAGTTAAGACACCCACGATTTTCACCTCTGCAACTCCCCTTCCCACTTCACCTCTCCCGAGTTCTCAAAGCCCTACAACCTCCTCACCTCCTTCATTTCAGAAACCTCTACCTCCAAACCCTCTAACCAATCATGCCTAGAATCAAGACGGTGGCCAGAAAAGCAAGCAAGGTGAAGAAATTCACCTCCGAGGAAACCAGACAAAAGCACGATGAAGAGATCGTGCCCTGAAACTTCTGCGCTGAGAAAGGTTTCACCTTCTCCTCCTTTGGAGATTTGGGGATGCCAATGTACGTTGGCGCAGTAGTCAAGCTGAGGGGTTGGGAAAATTTCGCAAGCCACCCGCAAACGGCCCTCATTCCTCTGGTTTGGGAATTCTATGCGAACTTCTCACCAAAAACTGAAAAGTGGGTGACAGTTAGGGAGACGAAGGTGCATTTTGACCAAGATTCAATCAACAAGGCCTACAATCTACCAGACGAAGAGGACAAGTATAAGGACTATCTATATGGTTTGTGGGACGAAGACTGGGATGCAATGTTCACCCGGGTGTGCCTTCTTGGTACCACCTAGGATAAATCTCCTCAGGGCTCCACCACTATCAATCGAATCTCCCTGGTGCCGGCAGTGAAAGTCTGGTTTCATTTTCTCAAGACCCATATGCTACCTTCCACCCATGGGCAGACGGTGAGCCTAGACAGAGTAGCAATGGTGGACGCACTCATACTCGGCAGACCACTCAACGTTGGCCGCATCATCAGTGGCCAAATCCAAGCATGCGCCAGCCGAAAAAAAGGAAGCCTACTTTTTCCTTCCCTCATCACCATACTGTGCAAGAATCGTGGAGTACCAGTCTCCATTGATGAAGAAGTCTTGAAGGACACCAACCCCATTACTACTACCACTATTGCTCGGATTTTCCTGGAGAAATCGGCCCCACACCCACCAGCTACCTCTCGAGACCCTCCACAAGCTGCTAGACCATCTGCTTCTTCCTCTGCCCCTCAGTCAGCTGACAAGACCCTTCAGCATATTCTTCAGCAACAAGCTACAATCCTCAGACAGCAAGCACAGCTGCTGTAGCATCAGCAGACCTTTTGGCGTTATGAACAGAAGAGGGACTTCGCCCTCCACATCACCTTGGAGCATAACTTTAAGCAATTCTTCCCATTCCCGAAGTTTCCAACTGACTTGCTCCATACCACTTTCGAGGAGTTAGCCCCAGCACCTGAACCACAGGCAGAGCAGCACAAGGATTCTGAAGGATCCTTCTCCAGTAAGGAGCCCCATCCAGAACCCCACCAGACACCAAAGGGAACTAAGTCCTCTGATGACGATGAGCCCATTGCAAAACAGGCAGCAATGATGCGCAAAGGAAAGGCCCTACAGCAATCAACACAGCGGAGGAGTAGGCTTAGAAGCATCAAGGTCTTCTAGGGGTCAATGCCCCTAGGGTGCTGCAGCATACCTGCTAGCACCCTCAGGAAGTTCCCTCAACTCTTATCCCTTCTTTGCTATATTAGGAATTCCTTTGCTTCTGCTTCTGTTTTTTTTGTGTCTTTTGTATTTTTGGCCATTTCATCAACAGTGAGGACACTGCTCAATTTAAGTTTGGGGGGTCTGATATAATGTCTGCTGGGAGTGATATAATGTTGTTGTGGCACTTTTGTGTTTTTTTCATTGCTGTGGTACCTGCTGAAGCATTGATTTTATGTTCATTGCTATAGTATTGCTGGAGCATATGTTAGATTTAGACTTGCTTATTTGTGTGTTGCTTATCTAGGTGACTGTTTATATTGCTGTTTACATATGTTTCTGCCTACCTGTGTTGAATGAGTCTGCTTTAGTACTTACTAATTTTGATGAATACAGTTATAATTGTATGATAAAAAGCTTCCAAAAAAATTTTTTTTTGAGGGTGAAATGAGTTTGCATATTGCATAGCCTGCTGAAAGTTCTGGGATACTCCATGAGGAGGATTGGGTAGTTCGCTAGAAACTAGAATAGGAGACCTACAACCTCACCCAATCACACATAGAACCCTTTTCTAATAAGCACAAGATCATGGGCAGTTTGCTGGAGAAAAATTTGGTGATCTTTCAAAAATTGGACCTAAGTCTTAGAGCTAGTATTGAGAGCTTTCTGTAGAATTATAAAAGGGGCAGACGCATAGGGTCAGAAAGGTTTAAGTTTGGGGGGGGAAAAGCATACACCAAAAAATAATAATAATAATAAATTTATGGACACTCCAATGCTCTGTAGTTCCTTAGTAACCAGGGGTATGCATGAGCCCCATGTGTGCCTCTGCGTAAAACAGGGATATAGAGTATGAGTGGCAAGCGGTTTAAGGGTGATAAGGCTGAGTAACCGGGTGCCTGCATTGAACATGTTGGCATTCGCGTCAAAAGGCATTAATGACCTTTGCTAGAATAAGATCTATGCCAAAAAAATAATAAAGAAAGAAAATCAGTGAGCTACCACCCCCCCCACATTTGTTGCCCTATCTGCACCTATGATGAATGTCAACTCAACTTAGGGAGCTCGATATATTAGCATGAAAGTCTTAGGAACTCTGGCTATTTTTGACCCAAGTGGCTCTTAGGGAAACTATCCATGTCACACACACAACTTCAAAAAAGGATTTTGTTGTGATTGGGAGTAAGGGTTGTGGTGTCCTTTATATGAAAGCAATCTTGAGAGTTGAGAGCTATCAGCAGAACTATGGATTCATGCATGAGAAAAGTTTGGAATTTCTGGGTGGTAGGAATGTAGTGAACAGAGTAGGTTGCTTGGGGACAAGCAATCCTTTAAGTTTGGGGGGATTTGATAACTGCATTTCATTATAGTTTCTATGTGCTGTCCAAGTAGGTTTACTGAATTTTTCTGGTGTTTAAAGCACTCTTACCCCCTGATTTAATTAAATGGGATGACTCTTCTAGATATAACATCAGCTACCTCATTGCTGCAGCATTTCAGTAAGCATATGTGGCAACGATAGCAGAACCCCGGGTGATAGTGGGTGAGCTGCTCCCTCTTTCCTGCAATACACCGATTTTATTTGATATGGTGCAGGTGGCAGAGCTGCGCAGCAGGAGTAGCCACCATCGAGCAGGGGACAGCAGCAGGGACACAACAGGCTACTGGTACAGAACTGCCTCCACTACTGAAAGTGGAGAGGAACAAGCTGCACAACAAGGGCGCCAGCTGTAGAGCAGCCAGCAACCCAGGGCACTTTACTGGGACCACAAGGGCTGTCTATAAAAGGCCATAAAGCAGCTTTTGCACAACGAGAGAAAGAAGGGGAGAATTTTGGACGAGGAAACACCATAGCCAAGGATGTGTTGACACTGGGAGGTGCATCATTAAGGGAATAGTTTTGCAGTTCTAGAAGGGGATTGTCCCCTATTGTTATATTACTGTTTTATCAAAAAGAAAGAACGGCACTTTGTAATTTATTTAAATCACTTAGGATGCATACCAGTGTTTTTGGGATTTTTGTAACCAGTGTACCCATAAGGCTTGGCTAGTTTTCAGCTAGGGTTGCACAAGGGTTGTAATGAACTGAAGCACATTTTTATTATTAATCCATTTCGTTGCAGTTGTTGTTTACCATTCAATTGTGTTTCTTGTTAGTTTTTCTTTCCTTAATAACGAAAGTTTGGAGGAAGAAGACCAAGGCCAACATTCACCTGGAAGGTTAATGGAGGCTAGGAAAAAGTTGAATGTAAGGGGTTACCTCACGTAGGGATATACGGGTACCCCATTAGTCCCATAATGAACCTTCATGCACAAGTTGGAGGTGAGGACTGAAGCAGGAATGCGTGTCTGAGCCTTGGAATTGTAAGGAATGGCAGTGTGGGAAGATTCCATTCAGGACTGAATTTGGCACTCAGAACAATTGCTGTAGCAAAGCCTAGAGCATATATGAGTGCTGTAGTCCATGGCAACCCTGAGCAACCAAAGTTCTCCCAATATAGTTTCCTTTTTTATTTCCTGTTACTCTTTATTTTAGTTATAGTTACAGCCAGTCAATCCACTTATATTCCAATCTTGTGAAACATCTTAACGTTGCTACATCATTCATACAGCAAAAAGTCTTTAACAGTTTTAGTTCACTCCTCGTGGGACAATACTCACTCATCACTTTATTACTTGGTCATGACACGTGCACTTGCATTCTGACATTGTATTTATCTTTGTATGAATCACAACCAATAAATTAAAATAAATGGTTAACATAAGAATTAAATATATATGTGTCATGGATGTTTAGCCCCTAGAATAATTCAATTTAGAGTTCATATGAGGTAGATATGGTCCGATTAGTAAACAAAGGTCAGAAAATGGTTAATTAGGGAAGAATATGTTAGGATAGTTTTGGTGTTCTAATTTCTGGGAACAATTTATAAGGAATTAAAATAAATGGTTAACATATGAATTATGGATTTATGTGTCACGGATAGTTAGCCACTGGAATTATTCAATTTAGAGTTCATATGAGGTAGATATGTTCTGATTAGTAAACAAAGGTCAGAAAATGATTAATCAGGGAAGAATATGTTAGGATAGCTTCGGTGTTTTAATTTCTGGAAAAATTCTATAAGGGATTAAAATAAATGGTTAATATATGAATTATATATTTATGTGTCACAGATGTTTAGCCACTGGAATCACTTAATTTGGAATTCTTATGTGGGAGATATAGTCAGATTAGAAAGTAAAGGTTAGAACCTACCCGGGAAGAAATAATATTGAATTTAAGGGAGTAATAACACTAAGATTTATTACTATTTTGCAGATATTATTAATGAAATAGTTTTAGATAATTGTCTTATCTTTCCACAGACACCAAGATCAACTCAATCGGATTTAAAATGAGGGACTTATGCTCTGATTAGTGAGCAAAGGTCACAGAACACGGCCAGGGTGCTTCAAGCACGGGTTAGCCGTGTTCGGGACTATTTTTTAGTACATTTGAAGTATTTTTAGAGCATGGCCGTGTCCTGGAACATGGCCAGACCGTGTTGGAAGTTGGTGAAGCCTACTTTCAACATTTTTCTACCCTAAATGAACCTCTTTAACTATAAGGTAATAGTAGAAATCAAATTGGAGAAAAATGCTCTATAAATTTGTAAGAACATGTGTTAGAAATGATATAAATAAGAAGAAATTGACTAAAGGCCAAGCATAAAGAAAATGAAGAGATGAAATTAATATTTAAAAAAGAAGACGAATCTTATAAATGAAAATAATAAATGACTAGTATATGCCATAGCCATTGACATTGTATGAACTTCTTACCATCTTAAGTGTGAAATTCTGACATGAAAATATTTTATAAAGTGATATTTGAAGTGGTTATGTTCGTGGAATGATTACTAATTATTTATGGTAATAGTTATATTTTGATGAACATACTTGTTATTGAAAGCATACTTTTGGCTATCATTGTGAAAACGAAAGAAATGAGCATGATCACATGGCAATCCATGTGGTGCACCAGTAGGGGACGCCCTACCAACGGTTATGATTATGATTATGAGAAAAGAAAGAGAAAGTGTGCCATGTCGGACAGAGCGAGAAAAGCCCGTACCGGAGAGTAGAGGATACTGACCCTGACTGAGGTAGTTTGAAATGAGAATAAGTTGATGGCCATCATATGATATTCTGAAAATAATTAATCCTGTCATACATATCATTATTGTATGATTCTTATGTGCATAGATATAATGCATTCATGTGACCAAAGACATTTTCTATAGTTTATACAGCTAAACATAACGTGATGAGCTAGATTGATGATGATTTATTGTTGAACTTACTGGTATTTAATTATCATTATATTTCCATATTATGTTCAGAAAATTAGTTATGCAGATTTTCTATAACTCTAGCTTTTAGTGCACGTTAATCAAGTTATTCTATGATGGGCGGATCCTAAATAAAGTGTTTGTGGGCAAGTTGGCACAGATCTCGGTGAAGGTGCAACCACCCGCACCTGAATGTCCACAATTGGTCAACCAGAATAAATAAGATGTAGATATTTATGTGTTTGAAATGTTGTACGTACGTTTTGATTAATGATGTGTATGTGAACTTTATATTGTATAATAATAAATAAAAGAAAAAAAAAGTTGTTACATAATTGGTATCAGAGCAGTTCGATCCAAGATGGCCAGTGGGTGGATGGTTATCTGAATCGATATTATAGTGTCTTGAGTATGTTGTGGTTGTGCTATGTAGGGGATCAATGATTCATATAGGTAAGAAATTACTAGTGTTTCCTATCTATATGCCGAGGTGGTGTTATGATTGCTATTAAATATTTTTGAACTAACTATTGGGCTTGATCACCTCAATAGCAGCATAACTTTATTTTTTGACCATAGTAAGAAATGGCACCACCAAGGAGGAATCCAGCAACCAATGCAGAGGAAACCCTGCACAACCTTGCCATGGCAATTCGAGACCAAGTCATGACCACCAACCAAATTTTACAATATCTCCAGAATGCTAATAACCCAAATGGTGAGAATGGTGCTAACAACCGGATGGCTGAAAAAGATAATGGCATATCCGAGTTCTTGAGGACTAGACCACCTTGTTTCGAAGGTCGCTATGACCCAACAGTAGCCGAAAGGTGGATAAGGGAATTAGAGAAAATCTTTGAAGTGATGGGTTGTACTGAAGAGCAGCAAGTTATTTTTGCTGCATATATGTTAAAGGATGAAGCAGAATACTGGTGGCGTGGAGCGAGAGAACTTTTAGCTCATCAGGGAAGACAGATCACCTGGCAAGTGTTCAAGGACAATTTTTTTGAAAAGTACTTTCCAAGTGCTGTATAGGCAGAGAAAGAGATCAAATTTCTACAACTCAAGCAAGGCATCATGACCGTGGACCAGTATATCGCAAGGTTCGAAGGGCTGTCTAAGTTCTCCTCTTATCTGCGATATAACCCAGATGAAGCATGGAAGGCGGTTAAGTTCGAAGAGGGACTAAACCCAGAGATAAAGAATGTTGTTATAGCTATGGAGATCAGGGAGTTTGTAGCTCTGATAAATAAATGCAGACTCCTAGAAAACAGTTTAAGGGCAGTGGAGGACGAGAAGCAAAGGCGAAATCTATGGAAGAGGAAGAAAATTTTTCCCAACCCTGGAAAGAACGTGATAAGAAGTGGATATGGAGCTAGTAAGAGGCCATTGACTACGGGTCCTAGACCTTTTCAACAAGACCTCGCCCTAGTCAAGTGCGCTAAGTGCGGACGCATGCATGGTAACCGGCCATGCTACATGGGACAAGATGTCTGCTTCAATTGTGGACAGAAGGGACATTTTCCAAGAAACTGCCCACAGAATGTGGGGAAGTAGCCAGAACATAGGCCTCAGGTGAAAAGAAGGGTTTTCACCCTGAGCGGCCAAGAGGCAGCTCAGTCTTCTGAAATGATTCAAGGTACATGCTATATCTATGAATTTGCTCTTATTGTGTTATTTGACTCTGGTGCTAGTCATTCGTTTATATCGGAAGAATATATTAAGAAGTTTCAATTTCCTATTTCTGAAACTCCCTATGAGCTATCCGTAGTGACCCCTATAGGGGAACGGGTATTAACTTCCTCTGTATGTAAGGACTGTCAAGTCACCATCCAGGAGAAAACGTTTTCTGTAGACCTCGTCTGTTTACCTTTAAGAGGTATTGAGGTCATTCTAGAATTAGACTGGATGTCTAGAAATTGAGTGTTGCTGAATTGTTGTAACAAGACCGTTGAATTTCTACCTCTTACTCTGAAAGAGGAGGTCCAATTATTTATGCTAAATGCCAATCTAGTTAATAGGGAGTTAAAGAATGGAGTACTTGGATACATTCTCTTGTATTTATCAAACCTAGAAGTCGAATCGAAGCTTAATGAAATCCCAATAGCCAACGAGTTTCCTGAAGTATTTCCATCAGATATTCCAGTCTTACCTCCCAAGAGAGAGATAGAGTTCTCTATTGATCTCCTACCTGGGACAAGGCCTATCTCTATTGTACCATATCGAATGGCCTCGAAGGAACTACAGAAACTCAAGAAGCAGTTAGAGGAACTATTAGACAAGACATTCATTAGACCGAGTGTATCACCTTGGGGAGCTCCTGTACTGTTTGTTAAGAAGAAAGACGGGAGTTTGAGACTATGCATAGATTACAGACAGCTGAATAACGTGACTATCAAAAATGAGTACCTTCTCCCTAGGATAGATGAGTTATTGGATCAATTGAAGGGAGCCTCCATCTTTTCTAAAATTGACTTGAGGTCAGGATATCATCAGATTAGGATCAAGGAGGAGGACGTACCAAAAACTGCCTTCAGGACTAGGTATGGGCACTATGAGTTTCTCGTAATGCCCTTCGGGTTGACGAATGCACCTGTAATTTTCATGGATTACATGAATCACATTTTTCGACCCTACTTAGATCAATTTGTTGTAGTGTTCATTGATGACATCTTGATATATTCTAAGATTGAGAAAGAACATGAAAAACATCTCTGAATCGTGCTGCAAGTGCTGAAAAAGAAAAAGTTATATGCTAAATTGGAGAAGTGTGAATTTTGGCTGTCAGAGGTGAAGTCTCTCGGACATGTCATCTTTAATAGAGGGGTAGCCGTAGATACTAGCAAGACAGAAGCAGTGATAAAGTGGGAGAGACCAAAGACAGTTACAGAAATAAGAAGTTTCCTGGGTTTGCCAGGATACTACAGGAGGTTTATACAAAACTTCTCTCGTATAGCCTTGCCATTGACTAAATTGACCAGGAAGGGAAGTCCTTTCAAATGGACTGATCAATGTGAAGCTAGTTTTCAAGAGCTGAAGACAAGACTGACCACTCCTCCTGTTTTAATTATTCCAGACCCCACAGGATATTTTGAAGTGTATAGTGACGCTTCAAAGAAAGGGTTAGGATGTGTGCTGATGCAAGATAAGAGAGTAGTTGCTTACGCCTTTAGGCAACTAAGACCCCACGAAGGAAACTATCCAACCCATGATCTTGAATTGGCGGCAGTGGTGTTTGCCTTAAAGATTTGGCGACACTATTTGTACGGGGCAACCTTTGAAGTATATTGTGATCATAAGAGTCTTAAATACCTCTTTGATCAGAAGGAGTTAAATATGAGGCAACGGAGATGGGTAGAATTCCTCAATGACTACAAGTTTGAGATAAAGTATCATCCCAGGAAGGCGAATGTTGTAGCAGATGCCTTGAGTCGAAAATCTCTACACATGGGACAGATGATGGTGTATGAGATGCAGATGCTAGAGGAGTTTCAAAATTTAAAGCTAGCCACTACTCTTACTCCAAAGAATCTAGTCATTAATGGTTTAAGTATAGGGTGTGACCTTAGAGCCCAGATCAAAGAGGCTTAAGCTCACGACCAATACTTACAAGATCATAAAGACCAAGGTAATTTTTCTGTCATAGAAGATGGAGCAATCATGTATCAGGGAAGGATTTGTGTCCCTCAAGAACGAGAGTTGAGGACTAAGATCCTGCAGGAAGCACATCAGAGTAAATACACAGTCCATCCTGAATGCACTAAAATGTACTAGGATTTAAAAAGGATGTATTGGTGGCTAGGGATGAAAAAGGACATTGCCAAGTTTATGGCGAAATGTCTCATTTGTCAAAAGGTGAAGGTGGAGCATCAAAAGCCAACGGGATTTCTACAACCTCTTGAGATCCCTAAATGGAAATGGGACAGTATCTCAATGGACTTTGTTGTGGGATTACCTAAGACTTTAGTGGGACATGACTCTATCTTGGTAATAATTGACAGATTAACCAAATCTGCTCACTTTTTGCCCATAAAAAATAACTATTCATGGGATAAATTAGCCGAATTGTACGTCTAGGAAATAGTTAGACTGCATGGAATTCCCTTAAATATCATTTTTGATAGAGATCTGAGGTTCACATTGAGGTTTTGGAAGGCGTTGCAGGAAGCTTTTGGTACTCAGTTGCGGTTCAGTACTGCCTACCATCCTCAGACTAACGGGCAGATAGAACGAACCATTCAAACCCTAGAAGATATGTTGAGGGCCTGTGTGATAGAGCAAGGTAAAGGATAGGATAAGTACCTACCTTTAGTAGAGTTTGCTTATAATAATAGCTATCACTCTAGTATTAAGATGGGCCCTGTCACGACCCAAATTTTAGGGCACGTGAAACACGTATATCATGAACATATATTTTTCATAAACATGAATATTCCAATCATTTATCATAGAAACAGATACATATAGATTTTTCCACACATATTACATATACAAATTAAGTCCATAATCATCAGAGTAACAGCAAAAGCAAGGATCCTGCCTGTGGCGTTCAGAGCAACTCTAGAGTACAAATATTTTACAAATATAAAACATTAAGAGCCTAGAAACAATGTAGGCTCACCACTGGAGTACGACCCCTAGTCGATCACGTGGCTGTTGGACCAAACTTTATGTCTTTATATGAAAAATAGATCCACATCGTGTAGTGAGTTTTACAACTCAGTGAGCAGATAATACCTCCTATGACCTCTTAGGTCAACATATGGATGTACTCATATAATAAAATTTATGTCATCAAAAATTACATTTAAGAAGTACATCCACATGGGACCCGTATTTTCAAATATTCTCTGTTCCAAAAATCATAATCAGATCTTTCAAACCGTATGCGGTACTGTATAAACAATGCTCATATTAAGTTCAAAATCATATTCAATACTGTAAAATCATTAATCAAATTATGCTATGCATCAAAACATTTCTCATAAAATATTCGGAGGATCCCATATCAGAACCACCATACCAGAGTTTGACCCCTTCCGTACTTTGGTGGTATAGGATTTGCCTAAACTCAGCATCCCGCTGAGGTTTGCCCTACTACCATTCAAGAGGACACGCGAAGGGACTCTGTATGGGTCTTTCCCAAGCACACAGCAAGGGAAGGCAAAATAACATCTCATATAACTGGCATCTTGCCCACATATAGGAGGCATTCCGCTCTCCTTCACATATAATCTCTCGTGTGTTGGCCCTCACACGAGGCTAGCACCACCTCCCCTGCTAGCTGAGGCAATCAAGGTGCGCACCAAGGCTAACATCACCTGCTGTTAGCAGACAGTGTTTCCAATAGGATTCCTCCACAGAAAAATACCATATGCACATATGCCATATAATCCAGTATCAATTCTCATTATAATACAGACTTTCAGTCTCAAAATACTCGTATGTCAAAACTTCCCATTCAGGGGAAACATGTATACATGCCCATATCCAAGGCAAACATATCACTATAAAATCAATGTCACATGTATAACATATTTTCTTTGCCATGTCATGCGAAATACGTGTAAAAATCACATGCTTAATGTGTTTCAAAACTTATTGCAAAATCAAACTCTTCTTGAACTACATATCATATATTAAATATTTCAGACATTTCCAAACCATTTCAAGAACATATGGAAGTATAAATAATATGTAATCATACTCATTTATCAATGTAAAGTTCAAGAAGAGTAAAAACAAGCCATAGAAAGAATCATCTACTCACAGGGTAAGGGCTCCGAATTGGATAGCCCTAAAATGCTCTTTTCTAGTCTGAATTTGACCAAATAAGCTTTAAAAACGTGTCCGGAGGGTCCAAAAACTTAGGAAATGACTTCCGGGGCTTGGTCAACGCAGGGGTACTATTCACCGCCGGAGTACTATTCATCCGCACTATTCATAGCCGAAATCACTATTCACCCGCACTATTCACGGTCAAAATCACTATTCACCGCCATATAAAAAGTTACCAAATCACCAAAACGAATTCATATCCTAATGTTTATTAAGCTTCTGAACCTATCTACGGTGTCAGATTTCTAATTTGAGGTCTCTAAGTAAGAGTTTTAGAAGTTACCTTTTACCGAGATTTTCTACTTCAGATCTACGGCGATTCAACGGTGGATTTGAAAAACTGATCGGTCAGAACTGAAGTATTCTTCGTCCTGAATCCAGAAATACCCTCAGTTTTTAGATCGGACGCCTATAGGCACTCCAGATCGAAAGAAAAAGTTGGATGTTACTATTCATTCACTATTCACACACTATTCCTCTTTCGTTTTTCTTTTTCGGTTTTGCAGATCGTTTTTTGCAGATGACAGCCACGGTTTCTCCTTTTATCATTTGTTTTTTTTTTATAATAATAATTATTTAATAATTAATAATAGGATTTTATTTTATATAAATTCATATAAATTTCGTTTTTCATCATAAAATATCCCAAAAATTTCTAAAAATTTCCTTTCTCATAAATCTTTAGTTAAACTCTTAAATCATGATTTTTCTTGATAAAACTCATAATAAAACAAATTTCAAAACAAATATCTTTATTCATATTAAAAGACAAAATATTTCTAAAAATACCATAAAAATTCAATAGAGGTCGGTATAATTATTTTAAGTAAAACGATAATTATTTTGCTTAAAAGTCTTCTACTTTTAGCAAAACATAATCATTTATAAGCAAATAAAAATATATTTACTTATAGCCAAATACTATCATTTAAAAATAGAGATTACGCGCCAAAATATAAATTCTCATATTTCTTTTGTAATTCTTTAATCCATATAATAAATATACATATTTTCTACGGTTCTTATCTCTATTTTCAAAATTCTCTCTTTTATTCTAAATTTCCTTTAATTGGAATTCTTTTTCGTTAAATTTTACGGTTATTACATTCTTCCCCCCTTAAAGAAATTCGGTCCCCGAATTTCAACTCATAGTTGCAGATAAATACTAACATAATTGTTCAAACAAATGTGGATATCTGATGCGTATATCCACCTCGCTTTCCCAAGTAGCTTCCTCAGAAAAGTGATTGATTTTTTTTTTCTTTTCTAATCAATTTCACTTCATACAAAGTACTCAACAAATTATGTATATACAAATAAGGAACTCTTAAACCATTATATATCTCATTCCTTTATATCATTAAGCTTGCATGCATATATCTATAAGTCGATATTAAGAACCGTACACATAGAAGAACATATTCACATCCGTATTGGATAACTATCTTTTCTTATTCCAGACTTCTATCAAGTCATCTTTATTCTCACTTATCAACATCATCCCATGAATATCATCACCTTAATCTATCATCTATTTTTTTTTTATCATAAATCCATTAATCAATATGTTAAACATACATAGCAATAAATCTACTAAACCTTTTATAACGTTTATGTACCATTGATACATGTCTAACAATTCCAACTTACCTTATCACAGTAACTTTATACCCTCATATTAATATCAATGAATTCATTATCAAAAATTTCAAGCCTTTCTATCATATCTAGAAATGCCTCATTCTAGTTCCTATCAATTTCATTCAATTAGCCCATTCATTCTAAGAAGACTTCCTTCAACAATCATTCACACATAATTTTTTTTCAATCTTAACATAATTCACATTCTTGATTCTATACTCAACTTAACATGGTATAAATCTTTAAAACAAATATCTTGATCACTATATACACTTTTTTTTTAACATGGTTCTCAAAATATTCACCATCTTTCCAAATTGTGAACTCAAAGTTAATTTGAATCCTACTTCCCATATTTTATTCCTCAAGAACTTCAATACCACTAATTCACTTTATTACATTCTTCAAAGCACCATAAGGCCATCATCTATTTGTTCCTTTCAGTTTGGTGTCCAAACTCACTATTTTAATTTATAACTAGTTTAATATCCAACTTCCTCTAGAATTTACTCCATTAATCACTTCCAACAAATTTGAAATCACAAATTTCCTTATTTTGTCTTACCTATACTCAAGTAAACCCAATATGGTCAAATTTCCCTCTTATGACACTTTCCCATTAATAGCCAATCCTTACGTAATTTTAACATATCTTACTTTTACTATTCATAACAAGTCTGCTTCTTACCCATTTCAATTCACTTCTCACACATTTATACATTTTAGTGACATACTATCCAAATCTCAAACATAATCCAAGTCACAATCTCAACATACGAAAATAGTCATTTACCCACTCGCCTATTAGGAAACCTACGGTATTTCATGTAAAACCTCACATAGTATCATTTGTATATTGTCTTAGCAGCTATTCATTCGTCTAAAACTCTCTCCAAAAACAATCTGTGAATTGTGGTCCTTGATTAGAAATAATTGATATCAGTACCTCATGAAATCTCTTTATCTTATTTGAATACAATTTTGCATACTGAGCTATGTTATATATGATTTTCACTGTGTTGGTTTAATCAACCTATCAATGATCATCCATATTAAGTCAAACTTCTTTTTTTCTTTTCTTTTTATATTGTGTTCATGGTAGCCTTATATCAAAATCTATAGTTATTATTTCCCATTTCTATTCAAGTATCTCTATCTGCTATTGTAATCCTGCAGGCCTTTGATATTCTACTTTTACCTGCTAACAAGTTAAACATCGAGAAACATAGTCAATTATATCTTTCTTCATACCATCCCACCAATAAATTTCTTTTATATCTTTATACATTTGAGTTATTCCAGAATGAATTGTATACATGGATCTATGGGCTTCCTCTAAAAATTTTTCTTAAGTTCCTCTTTATCAGATACACATATCCGCTAACCAAATCTCAGAATTCCTTCAGAGTCTACAGTAAAATCAACTTCACCACCATTTTTCACCTCTTCTATTTTCTTGCACAAACAGGCATCCTCTTTCTGTGCCTTTTTCACCTGCTCGATCAAAGATGATTGAAACCGCATATGGGCCAATAGTATCTCAAGCTGATTTACTTCCAATACTACTTCATGACTTTTCAAGTTATGTATTTCTTTAATCAATGGCCTTCTTACTATTGTGATATAAACCAAACTATTCATTGACTTTATGCTTAATGCAGCAGTCACTACATTGGCCTTACCTAGATGATATAATATTGTACAGTCATAATCTTTAAGTAATTCTATCCATCATCTTTGTCTCAAATTAATATCTTTTTCTTAAAAAAATGTATTTGAGACCTTTATGATCTGTTAGATTTCATATGTCTCACCATACAGATAATGCCTCCAAAAAATTTTTTTTTTTAGAGCAAAAACCATTTCTGTCATTTTCAAATCATGAGTCAGATAATTTTGCTCCTGTGGTTTAAGCTGTCTAGATGCATATGCAATAATTCGACCATATGACATCAATACACACCTTAATCCAATTCTCGATGCATAACAATACACCGTATATCCTTCGATACCTAAAGAAATAAATAATACTGGCATCGTAGTCAAGCACTCCTTTAATTTCTAGAAATTTCTTTTACATTCATCTGACCAATCAAACTTTATTCATCTATCGGTAATACATGCATAACTGTAGTAATCCATCCTTCTTTTTCACAAATAAGACTAGAGCACCTCAAGAAGTACTAGGGCATATAAATAACTTGTAGTCTTATAACTGATCCTTCAATTTCTTAAGTTCAGTCGATGTCATTCTATATGGAGATACAGATACTAATTGGGTTAGAGAAAATAAATCAATATCAAATTCTATTTCTCGTTTTGAGGTAATCCAGGCAATTTCTCAGAAAATACATCAGAAAATTCTCTAACCACTGAAACTTGATTTACACTGATATACTTTATATCGACATCTCTCACCACTGCCAAATATCATTGGCACATTTTTTTAATAAGTTATGGGCTGCTAAAGCTGAAATTAAATTACTGGGTACATGCTTCCACTGATTATTCATTACTTGCAACTCCTTTACTAACCTTTTATACTATTGATGATATCTTTATACTACATCAGTTAGAACAAACTTCGAAACACTTAAACAAGGTTAACCCATTTTGACTTTATTCTTTAACATGCTTATGACATGTCTGAACAATCAACCATAAAATATTATGTCTATCCAAGAGTTCTTCACATGAATTGCCCATTTTTTTTTATACCTCAAATTTTAAATTTTCATGGGTAAACCTTCCTTTCTCATAATGCTTGTACAAAATATTACTGAAAACCAAACTGTTTTCGAATCATTTATATCAACAAAAGCTATCATTGAAAGCATTATCTTCATAGATTCTCTGCTCTTAAATTTAATCCACCCCACAGCTTGCCAAATCTATTTATATACCTAGATTTCAACTCATCCATCCAAAAAGAGATTTACATCTATTTCCAAAATACTCACTTTATTACAAACGATTATTTTGGAGTTAACAACCTCAATTACATCATAGCCCACTATCAATATTGTATTAACCATTTGTCACATTATTTCACATAAGCAAATCAAATAACCAATTCAAACCTTCTTGACATCCAAACACACCATTACCTTTGTGTTTAGATGAAATACTCTTATTTTCAACTAATTCTTTTTCTTTGTACCCAAGAGGGTTCTTTTTTTCACTGTTCATTAAAACAGGTTCAAGAGCTGAACTGATAGTCCACTCTCAATAGACACCATCTAAAACATATGCATTAATACTTATATATCGGTTATATAAGGACAAGAGTCAGAAGGAAGAAGAGGGCAACACCCTATAGAATTCTATAGCAGCACCGTGAGTATAAATATGTCCGTGGTTACATACCCATACTCAAAGTCCTACTACAGAATCCTTTGCTCTAATAGCCACAGGGAAACCTAATGCTCTGATACCAACTTGTCACGACCCAAATTTTAGGGCACGTGAAACACGTATATCATGAACATATATTTTTCATAAACATGAATATTCCAATCATTTATCATAGAAACAGATACATATAGATTTTTCCACACATATTACATATACAAATTAAGTCCATAATCATCAGAGTAACAGCAAAAGCAAGGATCCTGCCTGTGGCGTTCAGAGCAACTCTAGAGTACAAATATTTTACAAATATAAAACATTAAGAGCCTAGAAACAATGTAGGCTCACCACTGGAGTACGACCCCTAGTCGATCACGTGGCTGTTGGACCAAACTTTATGTCTTTATCTGAAAAAATAGATCCACATCGTGTAGTGAGTTTTACAACTCAGTGAGCAGATAATACCTCCTATGACCTCTTAGGTCAACATATGGATGTACTCATATAATAAAATTTATGTCATCAAAAATTACATTTAAGAAGTACATCCACATGGGACCCGTATTTTCAAATATTCTCTGTTCCAAAAATCATAATCAGATCTTTCAAACCGTATGCGGTACTGTATAAACAATGCTCATATTAAGTTCAAAATCATATTCAATACTGTAAAATCATTAATCAAATTATGCTATGCATCAAAACATTTCTCATAAAATATTCGGAGGATCCCATATCAGAACCACCATACCAGAGTTTGACCCCTTCCGTACTTTGGTGGTATAGGATTTGCCTAAACTCAGCATCCCGCTGAGGTTTGCCCTACTACCATTCAAGAGGACACGCGAAGGGACTCTGTATGGGTCTTTCCCAAGCACACAGCAAGGGAAGGCAAAATAACATCTCATATAACTGGCATCTTGCCCACATATAGGAGGCATTCCGCTCTCCTTCACATATAATCTCCCGTGTGTTGGCCCTCACACGAGGCTAGCACCACCTCCCCTGCTAGCTGAGGCAATCAAGGTGCGCACCAAGGCTAACATCACCTGCTGTTAGCAGACAGTGTTTCCAATAGGATTCCTCCACAGAAAAATACCATATGCACATATGCCATATAATCCAGTATAAATTCTCATTATAATACAGACTTTCAGTCTCAAAATACTCATATGTCAAAACTTCCCATTCAGGGGAAACATGTATACATGCCCATATCCAAGGCAAACATATCACTATAAAATCAATGTCACATGTATAACATATTTTCTTTGCCATGTCATGCGAAATACGTGTAAAAATCACATGCTTAATGTGTTTCAGAACTTATTGCAAAATCAAACTCTTCTTGAACTACATATCATATATTAAATATTTCAGACATTTCCAAACCATTTCAAGAACATATGGAAGTATAAATAATATGTAATCATACTCATTTATCAATGTAAAGTTCAAGAAGAGTAAAAACAAGCCATAGAAAGAATCATCTACTCACAGGGTAAGGGCTCCGAATTGGATAGCCCTAAAATGCTCTTTTCTAGTCTGAATTTGACCAAATAAGCTTTAAAAACGTGTCCGGAGGGTCCAAAAACTTAGGAAATGACTTCCGGGGCTTGGTCAACGCAGGGGTACTATTCACCGCCGGAGTACTATTCATCCGCCACTATTCATAGCCGAAATCACTATTCACCCGCACTATTCACGGTCAAAATCACTATTCACCGCCATATAAAAAGTTACCAAATCACCAAAACGAATTCATATCCTAATGTTTATTAAGCTTCTGAACCTATCTACGGTGTCAGATTTCTAATTTGAGGTCTCTAAGTAAGAGTTTCAGAAGTTACCTTTTACCGAGATTTTCTACTTCAGATCTACGGCGATTCAACGGTGGATTTGAAAAACTGATCGGTCAGAACTGAAGTATTCTTCGTCCTGAATCCAGAAATACCCTCAGTTTTTAGATCGGACGCCTATAGGCACTCCAGATCGAAAGAAAAAGTTGGATGTTACTATTCATTCACTATTCACACACTATTCCTCTTTCGTTTTTCTTTTTCGGTTTTGCAGATCGTTTTTTGCAGATGACAGCCACGGTTTCTCCTTTTATCATTTGTTTTTTTTTATAATAATAATTATTTAATAATTAATAATAGGATTTTATTTTATATAAATTCATATAAATTCCGTTTTTCATCATAAAATATCCCAAAAATTTCTAAAAATTTCATTTCTCATAAATCTTTAGTTAAACTCTTAAATCATGATTTTTCTTGATAAAACTCATAATAAAACAAATTTCAAAACAAATATCTTTATTCATATTAAAAGACAAAATATTTCTAAAAATACCATAAAAATTCAATAGAGGTCGGTATAATTATTTTAAGTAAAACGATAATTATTTTGCTTAAAAGTCTTCTACTTTTAGCAAAACATAATCATTTATAAGCAAATAAAAATATATTTACTTATAGCCAAATACTATCATTTAAAAATAGAGATTACGCGCCAAAATATAAATTCTCATATTTCTTTTGTAATTCTTTAATCCATATAATAAATATACATATTTTCTACGGTTCTTATCTCTATTTTCAAAATTCTCTCTTTTATTCTAAATTTCCTTTAATTGAAATTCTTTTTCGTTAAATTTTACGGTTATTACAGGCCCCTATGAAGCTTTATACGGTAGAGAGTGCCGATCTCCACTATGTTGGTTTGAGGTAGGAGAAAAGAACTTGTTGGGTCTTGATCTAGTTCAACAAACTACTGAACAAATCAGGATGATACGAGACAAAATACTTACAGCTCAGAGTCGGCAAAAGAGTTACTACGATGAGAGACATAGACCTCTAAAGTTTGAGGAAGGAGATCATGTATTTCTGAAACTTTTCCCGACTACTGGAGTTGGTAGGTCTCTCAAAACAAGAAAGCTAAGTCCACGATTTTTGGGACCCTACCAAATTCTGAAAAAAGTAGGGACATCAGCATATCTAGTTGCTCTCCCACCTAATTTGTCCAACTTGCATAATGTTTTCCACGTATCACAACTGCGGAAGTATCTTCCAGATTCATCACATGTAATACAGGATGAACCAATCCAAATAAAGGAGAACATGACATACCAGCTAATACCTGCATCCATATTCGACACTGACGTGAAGCAACTGAGAAATAAAACCATTCCCCTTGTTAAGGTGTTATGGGAAGGTTTGACTCCGAAAGAAGCAACTTGGGAGCTGGAAGAAGTCATGAGGAAGAAATATCCGCAATTGTTCTTATTAGGTAATTTCTGAAATTTTGAGGACAAAATTTCTTTTAGGGGTAGAGAAATGTAACATCCCTAATTTCGTTTCTTTTATTGATAAAAGTACAAAAATATTTAATTAAATAAAATTTATTAGACAATATTTTAGATATCTAAGGAAATATAATCCTTAGATATTCTTCACCTTATGTATATGCATAGAAAATATTTCTAACAATAAGAGAACAAATAAAGAGGGAAAACCTAATAGGAAAGAAATTAGAAATAACATACTAAAGAGATGCAAAATTCTTGGATAAGGAAGATAATTTTTTAGAAACAAGTAAAGGTCTTAAAATTTCAAGAACATTGGATTAGGGTAATTTTTCCTAATTCAAGAACTAGAGTTACTAAGTTTAAAATCTTTACCCATACATTGGTCTTTTACCTATGAACACTTCATATAGAGTTTTTTCACTTTACATAAGTTTCTAGCAAGCCCATTGGATAACCTAAGCAAGAAATAAAACATAGACTTGGACTAGGATATAGTAATTGGACCAATAGCCCAAAAATTATGAAAATGTGACCAAGCCCTCCAAGAAAGGTAGAATTTTATCCAAAGCAAAGAAAATGGGTAGGAATAAGCCCAAATCCAAGAGGAAAAATAAAATAAAATAAATTAGGTGATGATATAATAATGTAATAATAATAAAGATTAGGTTACATGGCATTAAGACAAAAATTTAGCAAATGGTGTGATTCTACATTCATCATGTTGGCAAGTGGCATGATAATACAAGGCTTTAGGGCAAAAACATCTATATCCTACACTTATAATTTTAGCAAGTGGTATGATAATACATGGCATTCGGACAAAACATTCCTATCCCACACAAATAATATCAACCAAATAATGGAGATTCAAGGGCTAGAAATTTGCCACCTAAAAAGGCAAACCTATCATACTTGTTTAAGACAAAAGAAAATGGAAATGAATCCCTAAATAAAAGGGACCTTGTCCCTTATCTTAAGAACATATCATCATAATTTTCAAAATACAAATCTCCTTTTCCTATGCATATCTTGATTAAGGAAGAGGAAGACAAGAACATAAGTTGTTTGTTTTGCCAAAATTCAACAAAGTGTATCCTAATTGTGATAAGGTAGACCCATGATCATGAAAGGTGTATTATTTAGTGGTCTATATAAGCAAAACTCACCCATACAACATTTTAATTTCGTCCAAGTGAGAAGGAGAGAGAAATAGAAGCAAGGTAGAGTGAGGAAAGGAGAGAAAGAGAGGAGAAGTTTAGAAGGCTAAGTACTCAAGGTAAGTTACCTTAATCTCCACTTGAATCCATTTTTCTTCTTCATCCTTGAGGTTCAAAAATTCACCCTCCTTCTCTTACCTAAGCTGCTAGAAAAGCTAAGGGAAGGGAGGAATCTTGCTACTTTTTTCAAGAGGAAACAAGAAAACCAATTCACTAAGTAAGCTAGAGAGATTCTTAGGTAAGTTTAACAATATTTCTTTTTGAAGAAAAATTTTGAAACTTATAATATTTATATGAGATTTTGATCTTAAAAATTTGACGATTGGTCATGATGTTGCTATATCATCTTACATATTGATCTTGCATGTGATGTATGTTTGAATACTTAGACTGGTATAGAAAGTTCTGCATAGGTATGGCTATGGGTGGCAATATTTTTAGCTTCTGTGTTTTAATTTCTGGGAATTATCTATAGGGAATTAAAATAAATGGTTAACATAAGAATTAAATATATATGTGTCACGGATGCTTATCCACTGGAATCAATCAATTTAGAGTTCATATGAGATAGATATGGTCCGATTAGTAAACAAAGGTCAAAAAATGGTTAATTAGGGAAGAATATGTTAGTATAGCTTTGGTGTTTTAATTTGTGGGAACAATCGATAACGAATTAAAATAAATGGTTAACATATGAATTATAGATATTTGTGTCATGAATATTTAGCCACTGGAATCATTCAATTTAGAGTTCATATGAGGTAGATATGTTCCAATTAGTAAACAAATGTCAGAAAATGATTAATCAGGGAAGAATATGTTAGGATAGCTTCGGTGTTTTAATTTTTAGGAAACTTCTATAAGGAATTAAAATAAATGGTTAAAATATGAATTATATATTTATGTGTCATGGATGTTTAGCCACTGGAATCACTTAATGTGGAATTCTTATCTGGGAGATATAGTCAGATTAGTAAGTAAAGGTTAAAACCTACCCAAGAAGAAATAATATTGAATTTAAGGGAGTAATAACACCAAGATTTATTACTATTTTTCTAATATGATTAACATAATAGTTTTAGATAATTGTCTTAGATTTCCATAGACACCAAGATCACCTCAATCGGATTTAAGATGAGAGACTTATGCTCTGATTAGTGAGAAAAGGTCACGGAACACGGCCAGGCCGTGTTCTGGGTGCTTCAAGCACGGGTTAGCCGTGTTCGGGGCTGTTTTTGAGTACATTTGAAATATGTTTAAAGCATGGCCATGTCCTGAAACATGGTCAGACCGTGTTGGAAGCTGGTGAAGCCTATTTTCAACATTTTTCTACCCTAAATGAACCTCTTTAACTATAGGGTAATAGTAGAAATCAAATTGGAGAAAAATGCTCTATAAATTTGTAAGAACATGTGTTAGAAATGATATAAATAAGAAGAAATTGACTAAAGGCCAAGCATAAAGAAAATGAAGAGATAAAATTAATATTTAAAAAAGAAGACGAATCTTATAAATAAAAATAATAAATGACTATTATATGCCATAGCCATTGCCATTGTATGAACTTCTTACCATCTTAAGTGTGAAATTCTGACATGAAAATATTTTATAAAGTGATATTTGAAATGGTTATGTTCATGGCATGATTACCAATGATTTATGGTAATAGTTATATTTTGATGAACATACTTGTTATTGAATGCATACTTTTGGCTATCATTGTGAAAAGAAAAGAAATGAGCATGGTCACATGGCAATCCGTGTGGTGCACCAGTAGGGGACGCCCTACCAACGGTTATGATTATGATTATGAGAAAAGAAAGAGAAAGTGTGCCATGTTGGACGGAGCGAGAAAAGCCCGTACCGGAGAGTAGAGGATACTCACCCTGACCAGAGTAGCTTGAAATGAAAATAAGTTGATGGCCATCATATGATATTCTAGAAATAATTAATCCTGTCATACATATCATTACTGTATGATTCTTATGTGCATAGATATAATGCATTCATGTGACCAAAGACATTTTCTATAGTTTAGACAGTTGAACATGACGTGATGAGCTATATTGATGATGATTTATTGTTGAACTTACTGTGATTTAATTCTCATTATATTTCCATATCATGTTTAGAAAATTAGTTATGCAGATTTTCTATAACTCTGAATTTTAGTGCATGTTGATCGAGTTATTATATGATGGGCGGATCCTAAATAAAGTGTTTGTGGGCGAGTTGGCACAGATCCCGGTGAAGGTGCAACCACCCGCACCCGAATCTCCGAAATTGGTCAACCAGAATAAATAAGATGTAGAAATTTATGTGTTTGAAATGTTGTACGTACGTTTTGATTAATGATGTGTATGTGAACTTTATATTGTATAATAATAAATAAAAGGAAAAAAAAAGTTGTTACATAGACTCATCCAAGTAAAAGGGAATTTATTGACCCAAGAACACACACACACACTAGGGATTTAGAAGAATAAAATAATGGATCGCATTTATGTTAATCTTGTGAATGATTATGACCTTCCAAAATTTTTCTCGAGTGTATTTTCATGTTATGAGACAAACGTTTGGTAAGCCTAACACTCACTACATATGTTGATTGTTGTTTTTTGTTGTTAGGGATTATTTTGCTTGAGGACGAGCAAAAGATTGAGTGTGGGGGTATTTGATGTGATCTTAATTAAGCATGATATTTATACTTTTAAACTTAATTTTTGTTTGATTTAAGTAAAATATGATTAGGTATTATCTTAGTTTTTTGTGTGTTGTAGGAACAAAGGAAGAAGAAATGAGAAGAAAAAGATAAGAAGTTCATGGAAAATGTTGAATTGTAGTGATTCCAGACCTTTCAGCACTGTTTAGAACATATCTCCCCCATATGAACTCCAATCAAATTAATTCAAGTGTATGTGAAAAGATAGAACAAGTATCTACAACTATTGTGTTGAATACTTTGTCCAACTCGGGAGATTTCATAGCATTACAGAGCTCACAAATCAAAATCATAGTGCAGTAGGATGAATCCTGACTTTTAGTCACTAATTTTGGTATATCTCCTTCAATTTAGATCTTATTAAGGTGATTCCAGTGGCCATGGAAAGATGAGACATAAAACTATAACCGTTGTATTCAGAAATTTGGAAAATACTAGAATTTTTTTGGCACTGCGGCGCTCACAAGAGAGCGCCCTGATGCTGCGTCATTGCAGATTTAGAGGGCCGCAAAGCTCCCTAGTGCACTACGGAGTTGGCTACCTAGAAGCACCAAGGGCCATGGCACTTGAGCCCTAGCACTATGGTGCCTGAGCATTAGAACCAGAGCATCACAATGCTAGCTCAACCGCTGAGGCGCCCTAGCACTATCGTAAAACAACCACATTTTTGCTTTTAACATCATGCATAACATAAATTTACTCAAAGCTATACATATGCATATATCAATGCACATTCAATCAATTACTATGGATTACTCTTGAAATCATTAAGAAAAATATGTATATTGCATCCATAGTATCATATGTAGCAATGCTATAAATTAAAATAATTATATGCTTAGAAATTGGCTTGGCTTTGCAAATCTTTATGTAATTACACTTCTAATATTCTTTGAATTTTCCATTTACCATGTTGATGAAATGTTTCTTTATATCCATCTTCACCCTTAATAAAGCTTGTTTTGACCTTATAAGTTTCATTTATATTATTTAGCCCACAAAGAAAGCTTATTAATAACTCTTGCCTAAAAATTATTCTACACTCCCTGTTTTTAAGGTTATTTTTACCTAATATTAAAGTGTCTAAGACGTTCATCACTTTATGGCATAAAGATCTATTTATAATATTTAATCCATTTACTTGATCCCACCCTTTCTCTTCTATTCATTTATTAATCAAGCTTAATTTGAAAACATACATATACATACATTTAATTATGAGTTTATATTCAGCCAACTTACTTCAATATGCATCCCTATGTCTTACATCAAAATTTGCATGCATTTCTTTCTTAGTTAGCTTGTTTCTAATCAAAACCAGACTCAAACACAGCCTAGGCGTGCTCCATAACACGGTCATCCTTAAAACCTATGCAAAAGTCCTTAACACTCCCTAGGTAGCATAGAACACGGCTTGGCCATGTTTGTGTAACACCCTGGAATTTCTATTCTTTTTATGAAATAATGTGTTAGTAATGGTAAAAATTGAATTAAATGGATCACCTTCAAAAGTATAATTATAAGTAATAGAGAAAAGAATTCTCATTCTTAGAGAAAAGTCCTAAATGACAAAATAGTAATTTCTTTGCTTTTAGGGCTGGGATCGGGCAACAAGAGGTGGTATGAGGAACCATGCAAAGTGTGGCACAGAAAGTAACAACTTTTTTATTATTATTATTATACAATATAGATTTTACATACATGTCATTAATCAAAACATACGTACAACATATTAAACACATAAAAATCTACATCTCATTTATTCTGGTTGACCAATTCCGGAGATACAGGTGTGGGTGGTTGCACCTTCACCGGGATCTAAGCCAATTCGACCACAAACATTTTATTTGCTTCTGGGATCTGCCCAACATAAAGTAATCAATCCAATGTGCACTAAAAGCCAGAGCCATAGAAAAATCTGCATAACTAATTTTCTGAACATGATATGGAAATATAGTGAGAATTAAATTCTAGTAAGTTCAACAATAAATCATCATCAATATAGCTCATCACGTCATGTTTAGCTGTATAAACTACAACAAATATCTTTGGTCACATGAATGCACTATATCTATACACATGAGAATCGTATAATAATGACATGTATGATAGGATTAACTATTTTCAGAATATTATATGATGACTATTAATTTACTCTCATATGAAGCTACCCCGGTCAGGGTGAGTATTTTTTACTCTCTGGTACGGGCTTTTCTCGCTCCGTCCGACATGGCTCACTTTCTCTTTCTTTTCTCATTAACATGATCATAACCGTTAGTAGGGCGTCCCCTACTGGTGCACCACACGGATTGCCATGTGACCGTGCTCTTTTCTTTTCTTTTCACAATGATAGCCAAAAATATGCTTTCAATAACAAGTATGTTCATCAAAATATAACTATTACAAAAAATCATTGATAATCATGCCATGAACATAACCATTTCAAATATCACTTTATAAAATATTTCCATGTCAAACTTTCAAACTTGAGATGGTAAGAAGTTCATACACTGGCAATGGCTATGGCATATATTAGTCATTTATTATTTTCATTTATAAGATTCTTCTTCTTTTTTAAATATTAAATTTATTTCTTTATTTTCTTGATGTAGGTTTTCATTCCATCTAACCTTCTCTTACTAATCAGAGCATAACTCCCTCAATTTAACTTAGATGTAGGTGATCTTGGTGTCAATTTCAAGATGAAACAATTATATAAAACTATTATGTTGAACCGTTTAGAGAAATATTAACAAATCAAGATGATATTACTCTGTCAATGTACAGGTTATTTCTTCTCGGATAGGTTCTGACCTCTGCCTACTAATCGGTCTATATCTCCATCATAAAAATTCCAAATTAAGTGATTCCAGTGGCTAAAAATCCATGACACATATATCTATAATTCATATGTTAACTATGTATTTTAATTTTCTACAGAATGTTTCCAAAAATTAAAAGACAGAAACTATCCTAACATATTCTTCCCTAATTAACCATTTTCTGACCACTGCTTACTAATTAGACCATATCTACCACATATGGACTTTAAATTGCATAATTCCACTGGCTAAAATTCCTTGAGACATATATCTATAATTATTATGTTCACCATTTATTTGAACTCCCTATAGAATGTTCCTAGAAATTAAAACACAGAAGCTATCCTAACATGTTCTTCCCCGATTAACCATTTTCTGAACACTCCTTACTAATCGGACCATATCTATCTCATATGGACTCCAACTTGAGTGATTCCAGTGGATAAAAATCCGCGACACATATATCTATAATTTGTATATTAACTATTTATTTTAATGCCCTACATAAAGTTACTAGAAATTAAAACACGAAGCTTTCCTAAAATATTCTTCCCTGATTAACCAATTTCTGACCACTGCATACTAATCGGACCATATCTACCTCCTACAGACTCCAAATTGAGTGATTCCAGTGGCTAACAATTCGTGACACATAAATCTATATTTTTTATGTTAACCATTTCTTTAAATTCCTTACTGATTCTTCCTAGAATTTTAAAATTTAAAGCTTAAAATTTTGCCACCCATAGCCATACCTATGCAAAACTATATACACTAGCCTAAGTATTCAAATATACATAATATGTAACATGATATAGCAACATCCATGACCAATCATCAAAGTTCTAAGATCAAAATCTCATATAAATATTATAAGTTTAAAAAGTTTTCTTCAAAAAGAAATATTGTTAAACTTACCTGGAGCACTTAGTCCTCTAGACTTCTCCTTCTTCTTTCTTCCTTTCTTCCTCTCCTTTCCTCACTCTACCTTGCTTCTATTTTTCCTCTCCCTCACTTGGACGAAAATTCTAATGTTGTAAGGGTGGGTTTTTCTTAAATAGACCCTTAAATAATTCACCTTTCATGACCATGGATCTACCTTATCACAATTAAGATACACTTGGTTGAATTTTTGGAAAACAAACAACTTATGTTCTTGTCTTCCTCTTCCTTAATTAAGATATGCATAGAAAAAGGAGCTTTGTATGTTGAAAATTATGATAATATGTTTCTAAGATAAGGGATAAGGTTACTTTGATTTAGGGATTTATTTCCTTTTTGTTTTGTCTTAATCAAGTATGATAGGTTTGCCTTTTTATGTAGCAAATTTCTAGCCCTTGAATATCCATTATTTGGTTGAACTTATTTGTGTGGGATAGGAATCTTTTGTCCTAATGCCATGTATTATCATACCACTTGCTAAAATTATGAGTGTAGGATATAGATGTTTTGTTCTAAAGCCTTGTATTATCATACCACTTGCTAAAATTATGAATGTAGGATATCACACCACTTGCTAAATTTTTGTCTTAATACCATGTCACCTAATCTTGATTACACCATTATTTCATCTCTTTACTTTTATTTTTATTTTTATTTTTCCTCTTAGGTTTGGGTTCATTCTTGCTTATTTTATTTACTTTGGTTAAAATTCTACCTTCCATAATGGGCTTGGTCACATTTTCATGATTTTTGGGCTACAAGTCCAATTTCTATATCCTAGTACAAGTCTATGTTTTATTTCTTCATTAGGCTATCCTATTGGTTTGCTAAAAATTTATGTAAAGTAGAAAAACTCTATATGAAGTGTCCATAGGTGAAAGCCCAATTTATAGGTGGAGATACTATAGTTAGTAACTTTTGCTCTTAAATTAGAAAAAAAATTACCCAAATCCAATCTTCTTGAAATTGTAAGACCTTTACTTCACAAAAAATTATCTTCCTTACCTAAGAATTTCACCTTTATTTAGCATGTTTATTTCTAATATTTCCTCTTAGGTTTTCTTTCTTTACATATTCCATTAATATTAGAACATTTCTATACATACACGTAAGGTGAAGAATTTCTAAGGATTATATTTCCTTAGATAAATATTTATGTACCTTTATCAATAAAAGAAATGAAATTATGGATGTTACTTTGAATAATTTTGTACTTTTATTAATACATGAAATGAAATTAGGGATGTTACATTTCTCTCCCCCCAAAAAGAAATTTTGTCCTTAAAATTTCATAAATTACCTAATAAGAACAATTTCGGATATTTCTTCCTCGTGACTTCTTCTAGCTCCCAAGTTGCTTCTTCCGGAATTAGGGATGTTAATTTCGGATGTTAATTTCGGATAAATTACCTAATAAGAACAATTTCGGAAATTAGGGATGTTAATTAGGGGAATAGTTTTGTTCTGCAATTGCTTCACATCAGTGTCCACTATAGATGCTGGTACTAGCTGGTATGTCATGTTCTCTTTTATTTGAATTGGTTCATCTCGTATTACATGTGAGGAGTCTGGAAGATACTTCCGGAGCTGTGATACATGGAAAACATTATGCAAGTTGGACAAATTAGGTAGGAGAGCAACTTGATATGCTGATGTCCCTACTTTTTTCAGAATTTGGTAAGGTCCCAAAAATTGCGGACTTAGCTTTATTGTTTTGGGAGACCTACCAACTCCAGTAGTTGAGAAAAGTTTCAGAAATACATGGTCTCCTTCCTCAAACTCTAGAGGTCTATGTCTCTTATCGTAGTAACTCTTTTGCCGACTCTGAGTTGTAAGCATTTTGTCTCGTATCATCTTGATTTGTTCAGTGGTTTGTTAAACTAGATCAGGAACCAACAAGTTCTTTTCTCCTACCTCAAACCAACATAGTGGAGATCGACACTTTCTACCGTATAAAGCTTCATAGGGGACCATCTTAATACTAGAGTGATAGCTATTATTATAAGCAAACTCTACTAAAGGTAGGTACTTATCCCATCCTTTACCTTGCTCTATCACACATGCCCTCAACATATCTTCTAGGGTTTGAATAGTTTGTTTTATCTGCCCGTCAGTCTGAGGATGGTAGGCAGTATTGAACCACAACTAAGTACCCAAAGTTTCCTGCAACGCCTTCCAAAACCTCGATGTGAACCTCGGATCTCTATCAGAAATGATATTTAAGGGAATTCCATGCAGTCTAACTATTTCTTGGACGTACAATTGGGCTAATTTATCCAGTGAATAGTTAATTTTTATGGGTAAAAAGTGAGCAGATTTGGTTAATCTATCAACTTTTACCTATATAGAGTCATGTCCAACAGAAGTCTTGGGTAAACCCACGACAAACTCCATCGAAATACTATCCCATTTCCATTTAAGGATCTAAATAGGTTGTAAAGATCCTGCTGGCTTTTGATGCTCTACCTTCACCTTCTGACAAATGAGACATTTCGTCACAAACTCGGCAATGTCCTTTTTCATACTTGGCCACCAATACATTCTTTTTAAATCTTGGTACATTTTAGTGCATCCAGGATGGACTGTGTATTTACTCTGATGCGCTTCTTGCAGGATCTTAGTCCTTAACTCTCATTTTTTAAGGACACAAATCCTTCCCTGATACATGATTGCTCCATCTTCCATGATAGAAAAATTACCTTGGTCTTTATGATCTTCTAAGTATTGGTCGTGAGCTTGAGTTTCTTTGATTTGGGCTCTAAGGTCACACCCTATACTTAAACCATTAAGTACTAGCTTCTTTGGAGTAAGAGTAGTGGCTAGCTTCGAATTTTGAAACTCCTCTAGCATCTGCATCTCATACACCATCATCTGACCCATGTGCAGAGATTTTTGACTCAAGGCATCTACTACAACATTCGCCTTTCCTGGATGATACTTTATCTCAAACTTGTAGTCATTGAGGAATTCTACCTATCTTCATTGCCTCATATTTAACTCCTTCTAATCAAAGAGATAATTAAGACTCTTATTATCACAATATACTTCAAAAGTTGCCCCGTATAAATAGTGTCGCCAAATCTTTAAGGCAAACACTACTACCGCCAATTCAAGATCATGGGTTGGATAGTTTCCTTTGCATGGTCTTAGTTGCCTAGAGGTGTAAGCAACTACTCTCTTATCTTGCATCAGCACACATCTTAGCCCTTTCTTTGAAGTGTCACTATACACTTCAAAATGTCTTGTAGGGTCTGGAATAATTAAAATAGGAGGAGTGGTCAGTCTTGTCTTAAGCTCCTGGAAACTAGCTTCACATTGATCAGTCCATTTGAAAGGACTTCCCTTCCTAGTCAATTTAGTCAATGGCAAGGCTATACAATAAAAGTTTTGTATAAACCTCATGTAGTATCCTATCAAATCCAAGAAACTTCTGACTTTCGTAACCGTCTTTGGTCTCTCCCATTGAATCACCTCTTCCGTCTTGCTACATGTTCGAGAAACTTCACCTCTGACAGACAAAATTCGCACTTCTCCAACTTGGCATATAACTTTTTCTCTTTCAGCACTTGCAGCACGATTCAGAGATGTTGTTCATGTTCTTTTTCACTTTTAGAATATATTAAGAGGTCATCAATGAACACTACAACAAATTGATCTAGGTAGGGTAGAAAAATGTGATTCATGTAATCCATGAAAATTCCAAGTGCATTCGTCAACCCAAAGGGCATTACGAGAAACTCATAGTGCCCATACCAATTCCTGAAGGTAGTTTTTGCTACGTCCTTCTCCTTGATCCTAATCTGATGGTATCCCGACCTCAAGTCAATTTTAGAAAAGATAGAGGCTCCCTTCAGTTGGTCCAATAAGTCATCTATCTTAAGGAGATGATACTTGTTTTGATAGTCACCTTATTCAGCTGTTTGTAGTTTATGCATAGTCTCAAGCTCCCGTCTTTCTTCTTAACAAACAATACAGGAGCTCCCCAAGGTGATACACTCGGTCTAATGAATTGTTTGTCTAATAGTTCCTCCAACTGTTTCTTGAGTTCCAGTAGTTTCTTCGAGGCCATTCTATATGGTGCAATAGAGATAGGCCTTGTCCCAGGTAGGAGATCAATAGAGAACTCTATTTCTCTCTTGGGAGGTAAGCCTATAATATCTGATGGAAATACTTCAAGAAACTCATTGGCTATTGAAATTTCATCAAGCTTCGATTCGACTTCTAGGTTTGATGAATACAAGAGAATGTATCGAAGTACTCCATTCTTCAACTCCCTATTAACTTGACTGGCATTAAGCATCAATAACTGCACCTCCTCTTTCAGAGTAGGAGGTAGAAATTCAATGGTCTTGTTACAAAAATTTAGCAAGACTCGATTTCTAGACATCCAATCTAACCCTAGAATGACCTTAATACCTCTTAAAGGTAAACAAATGAGGTCTACAGAAAAAGTTTTCTCCTGGATGGTGACTTGATAGTCCTTACACACAGAGGAAGTTCATACCATTTCTTTTGTCGAGGTTACTATAGATAGCTCATAGGGAGTTTCAGAAATAGGAAACTAAAACTTCTTAATACATTATTCCCATATAAATGAATGACTAGCACTAGAGTTAAACAACACCATAAGAGAAAATCCATAAATATAGCATGTACCTTGAATCATTTCAGAAGATTGAGCTGCCTCTTGGCCACTCAGGGTGAAAACCCTTCCTTTCACCTGAGGCCTCTATTCTGGCTGCTTCCCCACATTCTGAGGGCAGTTTCTCACAAAATGACCCTTCTGTCCGCAGTTGAAGCAGACATCTTGTCCCATGTAGCATAGCCGATTACCATGCATGCGTTCGTACTTAGCGCACTTGACTGGGGCAAGGTCTTGTTAGAAAGGTCTGGGACCCGCAGTCAATGGCCTCTTACCGGCTCTATATCCACTTCTTCTCATGTTCTTGCTAGGGTTAGGAAAATTTTTCTTCCTTTTCCATAGGTTTTGCCTTTTCTTTTTGTCCTTCACTGCCTTTAAACTTTTCTCCAAGAGTCTGCATTTATTGATTAGAGGTACAAACTCCCTAATCTCCATAACTATAATAGCATTCTTTATGTCTGGGTTCAGTCCTACTTCGAACTTAACATCCTTCCATGCTTCATCGGGGTTAAATTGCAGATAAGAGGAGAACTTAGACAACTCCTCGAACCTCACGATGTATTGGTCTATGGTTATGCTACCCTGGCTGAGTTAGAGAAATTCAATCTCTTTTTCCGCCCGCACAATACTTGGAAAGTACTTTTCCAAAAAGGTGTCTTTGAACACCTGCCAAGTGATCTGCCTTCCCTGGTGAGCTAAAAGTTCTCTAGCTCCATGCCACCAGTATTCTGCTTCATCTTTTAGCATATATGCAGTGAAGATTACTTATTTCTCCTCAGTACAGCCCATCACTTCAAAGATTTTCTCTAACTCCCTTATCCATCTTTCAGCTACAATCGGGTCAAAGCTGCCTTGAAAACAAGGTGGCCTAGTCCTCAGGAACTCGAATATTCTGTTATCGTTTCCAGCCATCCGATTGTTAGCACCATTTACATCATTCAAGTTATTAGCATGTTGGAGGTATTGTAGAATTTGGTTAATAGTCATGACTTGGTCTCGAATTTCTGTGGATAGGTTGTGCAGGGTTTCCTTCGCATTATTTGCTGGATTCCTCCTTGGTGGTGCCATATCCTATTGTGGCAAAAACAAAGTTATGTTGCTATTGAGGTGATCGAGACCAATAGTTAGTTCAAAAATATTGAACAGTAGTCATAACACCACTTCGGCATATAGATAGGAAACACTAGTAATTTCTTACCTATATGAATTCAATTATCCCCTACAAAGCACAACCACAACATACTCAAGACACTATAAGATTGATTCAGATAACCATCCACCCACTGGCCATCTAATATAACACCTTTTTT
Source organism: Gleditsia sinensis (assembly GCA_037074535.1). Taxonomy (NCBI): domain Eukaryota; kingdom Viridiplantae; phylum Streptophyta; class Magnoliopsida; order Fabales; family Fabaceae; genus Gleditsia; species Gleditsia sinensis. Next base: position 44,294,799 of record CM073465.1, on the reverse strand, counting down.
TTATTGTTATACAATATAGAGTTTACATACATGTCATTAATCAAAACATACGTACAACATATTAAACACATAAAAAATCTACATCTCATTTATTTTGGTTGACCAATTCCAGAGATATGGGTGCGGATGGTTGCACCTTTACCGCGATCTAAGCCAACTCGACCACAAACATTTTATTTGCTTCTGGGATCTACCAAACATAAAGTACTCGATCCAACATGCACTAAAAGTCAGAGCCATAGAAAAATCTGCATAACTAATTTTCTAAACATGATATCGAAATATAGTGAGAATTAAATTCCAGTAAGTTCAATAATAAATCATCATCAATATAGCTCATCACATTATGTTCAGCTGTATAAACTACAGCAAATATCTTTGGCCATATGAATACATTATATCTATGCACAGGAGAATCATACAATAATGACATATATAATAGGATTAACTATTTTCAAAATATCATATGATGACTATCAATTTATTCTCATATCAAGCTACCTCGGTCAGGGTGAGTATTTTCTACTCTCCAGTACGGACTTTTCTCGCTCTGTCCAACATGGCCCACTTTCTCTTTCTTTTCTCATTAACATGAACATAACCGTTGGTAGGGCGTCCTCTATTGGTGCACCACACGGATTGCCATGTGACCGTGCTTATTTCTTTTCCTTTCCCAATGATAGCCAAAAGTATGCTTTCAATAATAACTATGTTCATCAAAATATAACTATTACCAAAAATCATTGGTAATCATGCCATGAACATAACCATTTCAAATATTACTTTATAAAATAATTCCATGTCAAAATTCAACACTTAAGATGATAAGAAGTTCATACAATGGCAGTGGCTAGGGCATATTTTAGTAATTTATTATTTTCATTTATAAGATTCTTCTTCTTTTTTAAATACTAATTTTATTTCTTTTTTTCTTGATGCAGGTTTTCATCCCATCTATCTTTCTCTTACTAATCAGAGCATAACTCTCTCAATTTAACTCCGATGTAGTTGATCATGGTGTCACTTTCAAGATAAAACAATTATCTAAAACTATTATGTTGAACTTTTTAGGAAAATATTAAGAAAACAAGGTGATATTACTCCGTCAATGTACAGGTTAATTCTTCTCAGATAAGTTCTGACCTCTGCCTACTAATCGATTCATATCTCCCTCATAAAAGTTCCAAATTAAGTGATTCCAGTTTTTACAAATTCGTGACACATATATCTATAATTCATATGTTAACTATGTATTTTAATTCCCTATAGAATGTTCTCAAAAATTAAAACACAGAAGCTATCCTAACATATTATTCCTTGATTAACCATTTTCTGATCACTGCTTACTAATCAGACCATATCTACCTCATATGGACTTCAAATTGCGTAATTCTAGTGGCTAAAATTCTGTGACACATATATTTATAATTCTTATGTGAACCATTTATTTGAACTTCCTATAGAATGTTACCAAAAATTAAAACACAGAAGCTATGCTAACATGTTCTTCCACGATTAACCATTTTCTGAACACTACTTACTAATCAGACCATATCTACCTCATATGAACTCCAAATTGAGTGATTCCAGTGGCTAAAAATCCGTGACACATATATCTATAATTTGTATGTTAACCATTTATTTTAATGCCCTACAGAAAGTTACCAGAAATTAAAACACAAAAGCTATCCTAAAATATTATTCTTTGATTAACCAATTTCTGACCACTGCATACTAATCGGACAATATCTACCTCCTACGAACTCCAAAATGAGTGATTCCAGTGGCTGAAAATCCGTCAGACATATATCTACATTTTTTATGTTAACTATTTCCTTAAATTCCTTATTAATTCTTCTCCGAATTTTAAAAACAGAAGCTTAAAATTTTACCACCCATAGTCATACCTATGCAAAACTATCTACACCAGCCTAAGTATTCAAATATACATAATATGTAACATGATATAGCAACATCCATGACCAATCATCAAAGTTCTAAGATCAAAATCTCATATAAATATTACAAGTTTCAAAATTTTTCTTCAAAAAGAAATATTGTTAAACTTACATGGAGCACTTAGTCCTCTAGACTTCTCCTTCCTCTTTCTTCCTTTCTTCCTCTCCTTTCCTCACTCTACCTTGCTTCTATTTTTCCTCTCCCTCACTTGGACGAAAATTCTAATGTTGTAAGGGTGGGTTTTTCTTAAATTGATGCTCAAATAATTCACCTTTCATGATCATGGGTCTACCTTATCACAATTAGGATACATTTGGTTGAATTTTGGGAAAACAAACAACTTATGTTCTTATCTTCCTCTTCCTTAGTCAAGATATGTGTAGCAAAAGGAGATTTGTATTTTGAAAATTATGATAATATGTTTCTAAGATAAGGGACAAGGTTCCTTTGATTTAGGGATTTATTTCCTTTTTCTTTTGTCTTAATCAAGTATGAAAGGTTTACCTTTTTAGGTGGCAAATTTCTAGCCCTTGAATCTCCATTATTTGGTTGAAATTATTTGTGTGGGATATGAATGTTTTGCCGTAATGCCATGTATTATCATACCACTGGCTAAAAGTATGAGTGTATGATATAGATTTTTTTTCCTAAAGCCTTGTATTATCATACCACTTGCTAAAATTATGAATGTAGGATATCACACCACTTGCTAAATTTTTGTCTTAATGCCATGTCACCTAATCTTGACTACACCATTATTTCATCACTTTATTTTTATTTTTATTTTTATTTTTCCTCTTGCGTTTGGGCTCATTCTTACCCATTTACTTTACTTTAGTTAAATTTCTACCTTTCATAATGGGCTTGGTCATATTTTCATGATTTTTGCGCTACCGGTCCAATTTCTATATCCTAGTCCAAGTCTATATTTTATTTCTTCATTGGGCTATCCTATTGTCTTGCTAAAAATTTATGTGAAGTAGAAAACTCTATATGAAGTGTCCATAGGTGAAAGCCCAATTTATGGGTAGAGATACTAAACTTAGTAATTTTTGCTCTTAAATTAGAAAAAAAAATTACCCTAATCCAATCTTCTTGAAATTTTAAGACCTTTACTTACTTCACAAAAATTTATCTTCCTTACCTAAGAATTTCACCTTTCTTTAGTATGTTTATTTCTAATATTTCCTCTTAGGTTTTCTTTCTTTACATATTCCATTAGTATTAGAACATTTATATACATAAACATAAGGTGAAGAATTTCTAAGGATTATATTTCCTTAGTTAAATATTTATGTACCTTTATCAATAAAAGAAATAAAATTATGGATGTTACTTTGAATAATTTTGTACTTGTATTAATACATGAAACAAAATTAGGGATGTTACATAAAAGGCTCATTGACATATGCCTCAAGAGGAGATTAATCACTTGGCTAAATTCAACTCAACCAAACAAGCCCTTAGCGAATGACATGGTTACATTGTAATGGAATGGCAAAAATATAATATTTAGAGAAAGGGAGGGCATGTGATAAAGAGAGGCAATATTCTAGAAGTTTGGAATAAAATAATGTATTTTGCCTTGACTTGGGGAGAAAGTCAGCCAAGCTCAAGGAGATGGAGGAATTTTAAGGCAAAGGGAGAAAAAGAAAGAAGAAAAAAAGAAGAAGAGAGAGAGAGAAAGAAGAAGAGGAGAGAGAAAGTGAAGGAAGAGGAAGATAACATTTTGTTATTTGAAAAGAGAGAGAAAGAGCTTAGTTGATGGAAAGAGTAAGATCAACATCTATTTTCTTGATTCTTGACTAAATGGTAGTGTGTATGTGTACATATGCATTAATGAAGGCATAAATGTATGGTGGTTATGTGCATTGATGAGGGTTTATGATGTCTTGGTCGTTGCTTTCCATAAACATGAGTGAGAGAGTGCTAATTATAAGTTTTTTGTGGATGGTTTTGGGGGTCTATAACTCATGATATTTGGGGGTAAATTTTTTTTAACTTGTAAAATATGCCTATGATCCGTATTTTTGGTTGGATTTCCTATTTGGTGGTTGTTTAGAAATGGGAAAGAAAATATTTGCATCTTCGCACCCAAAGCACGACTGTGCTTTGTGGGAAAGCTAGGCCATACTCTGTGTAACATCCCTAATTTCATTTCTTTTATTAATAAAGGTACATAAATATTTAATCAAGGAAATAAAACTTATTAAACAACTTTTTGATATCTATGAAAAAATATAAGCCTTAGAAATTCTTCACCTTATGTGTATGCATAGAAAATATTTCTAACATTAAGGGAATAGGTAAAGAGAGAAAACTTAATAGGAAAAATTAGAAATAACATCCTAAAGAGAGGAGAAATTCTTGAGTAAGGAAGATAAATTTTTGGAAGCAAATAAAGGTCTTAAAATTTGAAGAAGATTGGATTAGGGAAATTTTTCCTAATTCAAGAGCTAGAGTTCCTAAGTTTAACATCTCCACCCATACAATGGGCTTTCACCTATGGACACTTCATAGAATTTATTTTCTCACTTCATATGAGTTTCTAATAAGCCAATTGGATAGCCCAAGCAAGAGATATAACATAGACTTAGACTAGGATATATAAGTTGGATCGATAGCCCAAAAATAATGAAAATGTGACCAAGCCCTCCATGAGATATAGAATTTCAGCCAATGCAAAGAAAATGGGAAATAATGAGCTCAAATCCAAGAAGGAAAAATAAGAACCATGTGATGAAATAATAGTGTAATAATAATCAAGATTAGGTCATATGGCATTAGGATAAAACATCTATATCTTACACTAATAATTTCAGCAAGCCATGTGAGGATATAATAGATAATAAGGACAAAACATCACTATCCTACACAAATAATTTCAGCCAAGCAAGGGAGACTCAAGGGTTGAAAATTTGCCACTTAGAAAGGCAAACCTATCATATTTGAGTGAGAAAAAAGAAAAAGAAAATAAATCCCTAAATCAAAGGGACCTTGTCCCTTGTCTTAAGAACATTTTATCATAATTTTCAAATACAAATCTCCTTTTGCTATGTATATCTTGACTAAGGGAGAGGAAGACAAGAACATGAGTTGTCTTCCCCCAAAAAGCAACCAAGTGCATCCTAATTGTGATAAGGTAGACCCATGATTATGAGAGGAGGACCACTTGATAATTTATTTAAGCAAAACCACCCTTATAACATTATAATTTCGTCTAAGTGAGGAAGAGGAAAAACAAAAGCAACATAGAGTGAGGAAAGGAGAGAAAGAGAGGAGAAGAGAGGAAGGAAGAAGAAAGATAAGTCTACAGAACTAAGTACTCAAGGTAAGTTAGCTTAATCTCCACTGGAATCCATCTTTTCTCTTCATCCTTGGGGTTCAAATTTCACCTTCCCTCTCTTATTTAAGCTGCTGGAAAAGCTAAGGGAATGGAGGAATCTTACCACTTCCTTCAATAGGAAGCAAGAAAAAGAATTTACTAAGTGAACTAGGGAGATATTTAGGTAGGTTTAAAATATCTCTTTTTGAAGAAAAGCTTTGAAAATTATAACATTTATATCGAATTTTGTTCCTAGAACTTTGATGAAATTTACCATATTTACTACTTTGATGATAGGCCATGGATGTTGCTATATCATGTTACATGTTGATCTTGTATGTGATGTATGTTTGAATACTTAGGTTATTGTTGAAGGTTCTGCATAGGTATGGCTATGGATGACAAAATTTTAGGGTTTTGTGCTGCTGTTATATATATTTAAATGTGGTAAAAATTTGATGGGATATGGTTAGATTGATTAAATGAATATGGCCTTAAACACTTAGAAGAAGACTATGAGAACTTTCTGTTGGGAACACCCTTAATAATTCATAATTTCATTTTCTGTTTTCTTTAGAAGAGGATGATGGAATATGTTAAATTAAGTGTAAGGAATATGATTAAAATTTTAAAATGAGTAATCTTACGGCTAGATGTAAATTAGGAAGAAAATGTCAAAGGACGTAATAAAATGATGAACTAGAACCTTAGGAAGGGTTTGGTTTGAAAACTGGATTTTGGAATAACCAGGAAAGCTTCTATTTTTGGAATTCTTGGAAGAATTAGTTGGGAATTAAAAGAAACAGTTAACATAAAAAATATAGATATATGTCTCATGAATTTTTTGGCACTGAAATCACTTAATTTGGATTCCATATGAGGGTGATATGGTTAGTTTGTAAGTAGTGGTCAGAAACTAGCTAACCAAGGAAGAATATGTTAAGCATGCTTTTGTGTTTGAATTTTTGGAAAATATTTGTAAGGAATTAAAGGAAATTGTTAACAATATATATATATGTCTTACGAATCTATAGACTCTAAAATCACTTAACTTGGAGTCCATATGAGGGAAATATGGCTGATTAACGAGCAAATGTCAGAATTAGTCTAGAATCCAAGTTGATAAATGTAAGCATTTTTATTTTTGAACTTTTGGGAATAATTCGTAAGGAATCTGAAGAAATAATAAAAATGAAAGTTGTAGATAAGTGTCTTAGATTTTTATAGGTGTTGGAATAATCTCAAATAGAGTTTTTATAAGGGAGATATGATTGAAAAAGTGAGAAAAGGTCACAAAACACGGCCAGGCCGTGTTTTGGGTTGCTTCAGCACGGGTAGGCCGTGTTCAGGGCTATTTTTGAGTACGTTTGAAATATTTTTCAAGCATGCTGTGTTGGGAGCTAGTAAAGTTATTTTCAATATTTTTCTATCCTAAATAAACTGCATTAACTATAGAGTAATAATATAAACCAAATTGGAGAAGAATGCCCTATAAAATTTGTGAGAACATGTGTTGGAAATTATATAAGTAGGAGAAAAGAAACTGGAGGCCAAGCATGAAGAAAATGGAAAGATAAAAATAATATTTAAGAAAGAAGAAAAATCTTATAAATGAAAATAATAAATGACTATTGTATGGCTTAGCTATTGCTATTGCATGAACTCTTTACCATCTTAGGTGTGAAATTTTGACATGGAAATATTTTATAAAGTGATATTCGAAAATAGTTATGATCATGGCATGATTGCATTTTACCAATGATTTTTGGTAATGATTATACTTGAATGATAAATTATGGCATGTGAGTATAATGAACATATTTATTATTGAGATCATACTTTTTGCTATTAACGTGAAAAGAAAAGAGACGAGCATGATCACATGGTGGTCCATGTGGTGCACCAGTAGGGGACACCCTACTCACGGCTATGACTATGATAATGAGAAAAGAAAGAGAAAGTGTGGCATGTCAGACGGAGTAAGAAAAGCTTGTACCGAAAAGTAGAAAGTACTCACTCTAACTAGGGTAGTTTGATATGAAAATAAGTTGATAGCCATCATATGATATTCTGAAAATAGTTATTCATGCTATGTATGTCATTATTGTACGCTTTTCATGTGCATAGATAAAGTGTTTTCATATGACCTAAGGTATTTGCTGTAGCTTATACAGATGAACATAACATGATAAGCCTACTAAGATTTAATTCTCACTATTTTTTATATCATGTTCCGAAGACTAAATATGCAGATATTCTTTATGACCGATTTTTAGTGTATGTTGGGTTGAGTTAGCTAAGATCCCGGTAAAGGTGGAACCACCCACACTCGTATCCTCGAAACTGGTTAATATGGATGAATAAGATGTAGACATTTATGTGTTTGATTTTTGTAAGGATGTTTCTAATTAATGATGTGTATGTGAACCCATAATTGTATCAATGTTAATAGTATACCATAAACCTTAATTTTGCTTGGTTAATTTAATTGAATGTTATTATGAGTTAAATAGTTAGAAGTAAAGAGGTAATGACTTCATGGGATTTTACAAGCTCAATTTTGCTTGTTTTTACCCCTTTTGATCTCTAACTATGAATAAATGATTATAGGAATTAAATAAGAGTTTTATGAGCTACAAATTGTGGTAATATAACATGGTTTGATTTGTTTGTATTATACTTCTCTTGATTTAATCATATATGCATGGAGGAAAAGGGGTAAATGATATATATATTCCATATGAAGGTGCGAATACATAATTACTTCATCCTATCCTATGTGTTGAAATGTATGATGTATACATGAGAGAAATGGTTGACCATGCACATGATGATATTGATATGTATAATTTGTTAAGGAAAGTGGCTGTAAAATATGTTAAAGAGATATATGAAATGTCAGGAGGACCCTTTCCGAAGCAGGGTGGCTTGGTAATATATGGCATCTTGTTGTGTTGAGGGGATTGATGAATATTTGGAATGACCCTTACCCAACCAAGGTGACCCAATGACATGCAACACCTTGTGGAGGTAAGACAGCTGAGGGGTCGTGGCTTGGATATGGTACCGGGGTAGGGGACGCCCTATTAGCCTAGAGTGGCTAATGTGGGAAAGGCCGCTTTGACCAAGAACATTGTGGTGGGTGAGTAGGGAGAGGGAGAGGGCTTACGCCACCCTAGGGTTAGAAAATTTGAAAATTCAGATGATGAACCACTATGGAATTAATGTGCATGCATCCTATTATTAAGTAATCTGTTATTTATAAAGGCATGATATTGATGCATAACCTGTCTATTAAGCATATGAGTATGATATGTATATATTCTCGTTGTCTTATTATATGCAAAGAGAAAATGATTTCTGTAACCTATACAACTGAACATAATACGTAATTTTTCCTGATGTGTTTATTTTCTGGATGTTGACCTTATTAGGATATATTATCTCATCATGTTTCTTGTGGTATTATGTTCAGATACAGACCAGTAGCATGTCGTTCATAATTCTGACACTCCTCTTAGAGCTCCAGACAGTGGATGTCCTTTATTTAGGATAATTCTCTGTCATTGCCAGTCTTTTAGTGACTAACATGGTAGAGATACCTGCACCTGGGCCATCTCATCCACCAGCTATTCCCCGGCAGTGATGGCTATAGGAACAGTTGTATAATAAACTAAGATATGTCTAGTTAATGGGCTAACCCATTGTTTTGGTGTAACCACATGGTACTTTGTCTTTTGAGTATAATGCTTAGTACCTAGGGTTACATGTATACATACAAGCTAATTTCTTATGTAATGTGGACGTGTGTATATATATATATATAAGATGCATATGCTTTTGGCTTTTTGATCAATTTTCTTGTTATCTGTGTTATACCTGGTAAAAAAACCGGCTGTTACATTTTTCGTAGGAACGCACGTCTTGAAGCTGCAAAAAGCACAGTGTGGCCGTGTCTTAGGAGACGGCTATGCTTCGTGTCCGCAACACCCTGCTTTGTTTCAATAACCCAAAAAACCTAACTTTTAACCACCTCTTTTGATTCTTAAGCCCCCAAAACTTACACTTGTTCTATCATTATACATATACATCAAACATAGCTTCATATATGGCTACTTTAATAACTTATGTGCGAGAATCTTCTATGAGAAAAAGAGATGAAAAGTTTATGAAAATACTAGAAGATTTCCCAAATATTGTGTGTGTTTTAATAATACCGCAAGTGCATGACGTAGTTGTAGCTAATACGGGTCGTATTCCATAGAGACCAATGTACCAACTACTAGGCTTTCACAAAATAAACTATCTGAATTAATAGAATTTGAGAGATATCTGAAATAGTAATTCACAAGTGATGAAAGTACATAGATGACAGAATTTAATTATAAAAAGACCTAGGACTAGGGTTTTCCACACTTATGATATTAAACTAAGAAAAATACTTCCAATTGCAATTATTTGAGTAATGAAGGATGGTTTAACCTCAATTCATTAATAGCCTCTTTCAAGGTCTAATAATTGTACCTAGGTTAATCTAATTATCTATTTGTGTGGTTTTTAGTTTAACTTAAGCACTTTAAGTTTTGTGCCAACCAATTGATTCAATTCCTAGAGGCTTCTAATCTACTTTCGTGATTAGAACATCTCTAATTAACTATCAAGATCTGGCATTAACCTTCTCCTTTCAGTTCATTAATTAATTACCTAAGATGTGACAAAACAATGGCCTAGCATTTTATCAACTCATATCATGCATAATAGTTAATCCGATCATTGACAGATAATCGTAGGTAGGGATTCGAAATTCAGTAATTTAGTATCATCATATCATAAGTGGGTTTCCCCAATCCTAGAATAGAATCTATTCACGCATAATTGAATCAAAAGTTAAACTCAATTTCATTAAATAATCCATAAATTGTTTAATACAATCTCTAGAAAGATAAGTAGAAGTAGAGAGAGATAGAGATAGCAAGATAAAACTCAATGTATAAATAGAGATGAATATGTGATACAATCTTCAACTGAATGTAAAACCTAATCTAAGACTCAGAAATTGAAAACCTACTAAAACCCTAACTCTAGTTTGTCTATAATGTCCATAATAACAAAAATAGGCTAAATCCCACTATATCTAGCTTCCTGGCTGCCTAAAACCCTTAAAACTACAGAGATGTACAGACGTACAGAATAGCTATATCCCAGGGCATGGCTTGGTTATGTTTTGAGCTAGTTTTAGAGAAGATGCACCATATTCTATATAGAACATGACCTTTCTATGTTTGGAGGCTCAAAACACAGCTTAGCCATGTTTAGTGCTGCCTTGCTCTTTTGAAGTTCGTTTCTTTTGTGTTTCCTCATCAGCTTTCTCCTAGTACCAAGAGCCTTTCAAAAGTGCTTTCTCCCTTGATTTTTGGGTCCTCTTGCTCATTTACAAACAAAAAATACAACCGAGTAGTATCTTGAGCAAGTAAAATAAAATAGAACGAAATTGATTAGATAGTCACAAGTTAACTATAAATTAAGTGATGAAATATAGCAATTAAACACATAATTTTCACTTTTATCACCAAAATTTGCATCATGTTAGATTTTTCAAAATAGAGTTCACTATGAAACATAGCCCAAAAATTCTCCTAAAAGCATTATCTTCTTGTTTCAAACCATGTTTTCTTCGTTACCTCTCCTCTCTTTCTAACTCAAGCTACTTTGTTCTGTACTCCTTCAAGGAAAAAACAAGTTACTAGCCAAAGAAGAAGGAAGGAGGAAGATAAATAGAAGAGCATGGGTTATATTCACCTTGAATTAACACCTCTTTTCTCTCTCCCTCTACGTTTTCTGTTGCTGCTTATGCTGCTTCCTCCTTTGATTTCTACCTACTAAAATATCACGTTTATTGCCTTATAAATTCACCCTAAGTTACCACTCTATTTTATTGCTACGCAATTGACTTGTCTTCCCTAGCCCTACGTAACAATATTTCTTGCTGGTGGTATTTTGCTTCATAACTTTGTTTTTCTTGGTTGTTACCATTTATTTATTTGTCCTTTTATTTCATTTATAAAACATAACTAATAAATCTTACACGTATAATTAAGACCATTTTCTTATGTATTAATTTCGTATTCCAAATTTTATATTTCATTAGCTACATATTCCATAGTATATCATTCTTAATTGTTTTCATAAATAAATATTTCTCTTAAGTAAAGATAGGATTAATGTTCTTTATCCTATTTTCTAAAGATATAACATTTATTCCATTATCAATAAATTATCATTCTTCCTTAATTTTCTCTTCTATATTTTCCTAGAATATTGTGTCAATTTTAGGATTATTAAAATTTTTGGACGTTACAATAACAAGCAATGTTTATAGCTTCAACCCATAAGTTTTATGGTAAATTGCACAACATGGTTCTTGCATATCTAAAGGAGTTCATGTAATAACTCCATTTTTTACATATATATATATATATATATATATATATATATATATATATATATATATATATATATATATATATATTCTAAAATTCTATGAAGTCATTACCTTCTTACTTCTAACTATTTAACTCATAATAACATTAAATTAAATTAACCAAATATAATTAAGGTTTTTGAAATACCATTAACACTTATACAACTCTGGGTTCACGTACACATTATTAATCAAAATATATGTACAAAAAATTAAACACATATAAGTCTACATTTTATTCATCCATATTGACCAGTTTCAGAGATATGGGTGTGGGTGGTTGTACCTTCACCAGGATCTTAGCCAACTCGACCCATCATACGCTAAAAGCCGATCATAGAGAATATCTGCATAACTTAGTTTTCTAAACATGATATGGAAATTTAGTAAAATATAAATCTCAGTAGGTTTCACAATAAATCATTATCAATAATGCTTGTCACGTCATGTTCATTTGTATAAGCTACAGTAATTATCTTTAGGTCACATGAATGCACTTTATCTATACACATGAAAATCGTACATATGTGATATGTATGGCATGAATAACTATTTTCAGAATATCATATGATGGCTATCAACTTGTTTTCATACCTAGCTAACCCGGTCAGGGTGAGTACTTTCTACTCTCTGGTACAGGCTTTTCTCACTCCATCTGACATGGCACACTTTCTTTTCTCATTAACATAATCAGAGCCGTTGGTAGGGTGTCCTCAACTGTGTACCACAGGGACCACCATGTAACCGTGTTCATTTCTTTTCTTTTCTTTTCCTTTCACATTAATAGCCAAAAATATGATTTCAATAATAAGTATGATCATTATACTGACATGCCATAATTTTTTATCAAAATATAATCATTACCAAAAATTATTAGTAATCATGCCATAAACATAATCGTTTCAAATATCACTTTATAAAATATTTTTATGTCAAAATTACACACTTAAGATGGTAAGGAGTTCATGCAAATGCCAATGGCTATGGCATACACTAGTCATTTATTATTTTCATTTTGTAAGATTCTTTTTTTTCAAATATTATTATCCTCTCTTCACTAAATAGAGCATAACATCTTCATTTTAAATCCAATTGAGGTGATCTTAGTGTCAATTGAAAGATAAGACAATCTTCTAAAACCCTTATGTTAAATATTTTAGTGAAATCTTTAGTAATCATGGTGTTACCACTTCCTCAAATTTAATGTTATTTCTTCTCAGGTAGATTTAGATCTCTACTTACTAATCGGACAATATCTCCCTCATCAAACTCCAATTGAGGCAATTCCAAAGCCTATAAAATGCAAAGATATTTATATACAACTTTCATGTTTATCTTTTCTTCAGATTCTTTACTAATTACCCTTCAAAAATGGAAAATAAAAACGTTTATAGTTACCACCCTGGATTCTAGATTGATTCTGACCTTTACTCATTAATTAGCCATATCTCTCTCATATGGACTTCAAATTAAGTGATACACATATATATATATATATATATATATATATATATATATATATATATATATATATATATATATATATATATATATTGTTAAAAGATTTCTTTAATTCCCTGTGAGACATAGATCTACATTTTCTTCAGATTCTTTACTAATTACCCTTCGAAAATGGAAAATAAAAACGTTTATATTTACCACCCTGGATTCTAGATTGATTCTGACCTTTACTCATTAATTAGCCATATCTCTCTCATATGGACTTCAAATTAAGTGATATATATATATATATATATATATATATATATATATATATTGTTAAAAGATTTCTTTAATTCCCTGTGAGACATAGATCTACATTTTTCATGTTAAGCATTTCTTTTAATTCCTAACTGATTCTTCCTAGAATTTCAAAAATATAATCTTCCCTGGTTACCCCGAAATCCAGTTTCTAACCAATCCTTTCCTAAGGTTTTAGTCAATATATTACATCCACTTCCATTTTCTTTTCATCTAATCATATTCCATCAATTTTTCACCACATTCAAATATACAAAATAGTAGCATAAAAATCATAAAATTTTATCACCCATAGCCATACCTATACAGAACTTTTCACATCAACCGTAATGTCCAAAACATACATCATATGCAAAATAACATGTAACATGATATAGAAACATCCATGACCAATCATCAAAGTAGACAATATTGTAAATTTCATCAAAGTTCTAAGATTAAAATCCCATATAAATGTTACAAATTTCAAAGATTTTCTTCAAAAAGAGATATTGTTAAACCTACCTAAAGATCTCCCTAGCTCACTTAGTGAATTCTCTTTCTTGTTTCCTCTTGAAGGAAGTAGAAAAATTCCTTTGGTGCACACTGTCGCAGGTACACCCAAATTGATACCTTACCTCAAAACTAACCTGTAGTAGTGGGAGTAAGGATCGATCCCACAGAGACTGGTATTACCTTATGTGATTGAGAAAGGGGGGATTGATAATTGTAAATAAAACCAAGTAAACAATAATAAAAGTAAATAAGAGAGAGTGATTAATGAGAAAGGCGTTGGTTTCGGTTGATATCTATTATTGTTGTTTTTATTAAAACTCGCAAGCGCACGAATCTATTGGAGTATAGATTTAGTGGTATGCAAGGTCGATCCCACGAGGATTGCCAATTGAGAAAATTTAATTTAGATCCAAAATAAATATTTCTAAACTAGTTGCCAAAATGTTTGTTTTGTGAGAAGAGTACTGAACAGAGTTTGTAAAGGACTAAAATACCAAAATTAAATATGAATGTATTCAAAGTAAGAAACATGCTAAGGTTAGGGGATCCACTCTTGGTACAACAAATAATAATAAATTTTAACTTTTTTATTACTCAAATGGAATCCTCACGTAAATGAGGTTCCATTCAGAAGATATGTTACATTAAACACGCTTTGGATTATAGCTGAAGTGTATTTGCCTTCTTTTATTGTATTAATAATAGTAAATAACTTTTGTAAAATGGATTCAAGTATACATTGTGCCAATCATCATATTGTCTACAATAAATCAAGAATGATTCAAGTATTTATTGTGCCAAAGATTGTCTACAATGTATCAATATTTGCACTTTACAAAATTTAAAATAAAAATATACAAACAAAGTCAATAATAATCATATAAAGTAGGCGGTAAAACCAGTCATTGAGAAAAGAAATAACAAGAAAATAAATACAAAAAGCTCAGAAAATAAATAACAGAGGGGCAATAAAGCCATCCTGTAAGAAAGTAAATAACAAGAAAATAAAAAATAAAAGTGAAAAAAATAAATAACAAAGGGGCAATAAAGCCATCCTCTAAGAAAGTAAATAACAAGAAAATAAATAATAAAAGTGTAGAAAATAAATAACAGAGGGACAACAAAGCCATCCTCTAAAAAAGTAAATAACAAGAAAGTAAATAAATAATAGAGGGGCAACAAAGCCATCCTCTAAGAAAGTAAATAAAAGTGCATAAAATAAATAATAGAGAGGCGACAGAGCCGTCCTCTCAGAAGAAAAATAAAAAAAAAATAACATAAAAAATAAATAACAGAGGGGCAACAAAGCCATCCTCTAAGAAAGTAAATAACAAGAAAATAAATAAGAAGATAAATACAACATCAAGTATAAACATTAAAATTAAGAGTTAGATAAATTATTATTTTTATACTAAGAGTTTCACCCTTTCACCTTAACATTAGGAGATTAGTTCTCCATAATCAAGATAAGAAAACAAAATGAAAGATGAAGAAGCATGATAAAACTTATGAGAGAAAGTAAAGATACAAAATGTATAAAGAGAGAAAAGGATTACAAACACTTAGAACTTCCACAAAGATTTTCCAAGCTCCCTCTTCAACCTTTCTCCCCTCCCTTTAGCTCACAATATGTCTCTATTTATAGACAAAACAAGGGAAGTAGGTGACAAAAATGGTGGGTAGCAAATTGCACTAAAGTTGACAAGTAGTGTTGCATTATATGTCCCAAAAGTCATCATGATATATCGCCTTGATATCCGCCAAATCGGCTGATCCAATCAACATAAGAGTTGTAGATATGTTCATTATCGTTCCATCCATATAAAGTACAGAAAAATTGGCTACGTATATTGTGATTTATGGCCAAAAAACTATAGCAAGGTCAGGCTAGACTGTAACAGTAAACTTGTTCGGTTCTAGCCCAATGTTGGCCCTTTTAGTGTCCGAATTTGCTGACCACTTGAACATCAAAGTTGTAGCAAATGATATCTTCTATTCACCTACAAAATTTCGTGTCCATTAAATATGTATTTGATGAAATATGCCTCACAAACTAAAGTAAGGTTGGACTGGACTGCAACAGTAATCATGTTTTGTTCTAGCCCAATTTCAGCCCTTTAGATATATGAATTTGCTGATTACATAAACATGAAAGTTGTATGAAATTATGTCAGCTATTCATATACGAAATTTTCATACATAATATATACGTATTTTCTGAGATACGGCCAGAATACTATAGTAAGATCAAGTTGAAAAGCAAGTAGCAAACAAATTTTTAACATTGAGTGTTTTGCCTTGAATCTTTATGTTTCGATTCTTTTAGAAATGTGGTCATAAATCAAGATTGTATTGATTCATATATCCATTAGGATGCGTCTCAAGAGACAAAAAGATAATGCTCCTTACTCAGCCATCCTTAATGAATTTATTTTGTCTGCTTGATTTATAGACATCATTTCTAAAGAATCACAATTTAGCTTTTATTCCTCCAATTGAGTCAATTTCCTATTCTTCTCTTCATCTATAAAAATACACAAAATTAAAGACAAATAAGGGAGATAAATGCTTAATTAAGGCAAAAAGATAAGATAAAAATATTTAATTTATGAGTACAAAACTCATTCATCAAATACCCCCAAACTTAATCCTTTGCTTGTCCTCAAGCAAACACACAAACATCAAAATTCAAAAGATGAGTGAGTGATGAATTGTTTTTGGCTTACTCAACATTCCTCAAGGATTTAAAATGTGCAACCAAAGAAAATATCAGAATTCCAAAGTTATGTAAAACTTTAATTCAAATGCAACATATAGTTTACTATTGAATCCCAAGTGTGTGTGTGATAATCTTATGACATTGGACTTTTTGCATTCAAATAAATTTACATAATCAATTTTTTAAAAAAAAACTCCAGAGTTTTACAATTGAGACTCCATAAGCTTATTTTTCATGTCACTCTCTACTAATGTAGACTAATCATAAAATTTAAGATCATTAGGACTTTCATTAGGCTTGTAATGTATGGCATAGGTTAAAGGTGGATAAAAAGACATGAAAGCTCAATTCACTCTATAACATACATGATCATTTAAGTCCTCCTAAATATTTTTGATATTATCATGTGAATTCTATCTCCAACCTTATCCTCATCCTTATGTTATATGCTCATAATACTCTTTTTTTTTTGAAAGTACCCCCAAACTTATTTCTTTGGGCGGTTCTATTTTTTTTTCTCTTTTTGTTTTTTTTTTTAACTTCTTCCATTCACCCATGAACCGTAGTTTTTCGAATGATCATTCCTGTGAGTGAAAGATAAAAGTTAGAAATATTTTTATTCAAAGGTTAGATAATAATATAGGTGTACAAGAAAGGATAAATATAGGCTCAAAATGGGTTACTAGGGATGTCATAATGTATAGGTTGGTTTGAAAGGCTCAAACGATTCAAAGAATGCCTATTTCATTTCAAGTGACGATCAAATAAGTTCTAGAGTTTCATGAGATCACTTAGCATATTTGAATTATATAAATCTTTTCTGAATAAACAATCAATCAAATGTAAAAGATTAAGTGCTTAGGATTTTAGGATTCTCAAGTAAAATATAAGTTACAATTGAGTTTAGGTTCACACATAACACTCAAAACTCATCTATTTTCCTAAGGTTACAAGCACTTTAAATTATTTTCACCATTGGTGCTAGTTTTTCCTATTCCCAAAACATCACTCAGTTTTTTTTTTGAAATCTAGGTGCTAGAACCTATACAGAGATAGGAAGCTAGACACCGACGTCCTTTTTTTTTTAAGAAAGAAGAAGGACAAGCACAAAACAAACAAACAAAATTGAAAGAGATATTACCTGGAAGGAAATCTAGGAAAAGATGAACCTGCAATAAACTAACCAGAAAAGAAAAATTTATTCAATCAAATAAAATGTGTTACAGATGAAGATCCAAATCCAATTTGTGCTTTCTACGGTTGTTTGCTGTCCAATCTATTTGAGCTGTAGCTTGATCAGGAATATGAACATATGCTTGTAATGCATCAATAAACTCATCAGCATTTGAAGCCGAGATAAGAATTTGTCGTGCTGAGTGTGAGATAAACCTTTATTCTACAGCTTGATCAAGAAAAGACAGCAAACCATCAAAGAAATTGTTAACATTCAACAGACCTATGGGTTTATGGTGGAGATTCAATTGTGTCCAGGAAACTATTTCAAAAATTTCCTCCAAAGTACCAAAACCACCTGGTATGGCAATGAAAGCATCAACGTTGCTCATCATTCTAGCAATGCGTTCATGCATGGAGGCTACCATAAATTCTTCCCTAATTGTTTTTCCAATGATGTTTGATACAGCTAGAGCTGTAGGAATAATACTAAGAACTTGGCATCCTCCTACATGTGCAACTGTAGACACACACCCCATTAACCCACGACTACTTCCATCATAGACTAAATGAAATTTTCTCCTGGCCAGTACAATACCCAAATTTTGTGCTGCTTTAACATACTCTCCATCTTTTCCAAGACTGGAACCACAAAATACACAAATATTTTGAAATTGATGAAATGTGATTCCTTCCATACCTGAAATTACCTTAACTTTGAGTATGAAGATAAAGATAATAATATGTGCATTTATAGAACTCAGATAAAGGCATACTTACAGCAGCTATACGAAAAAGACGGTGGCATAATTACAATAGCCATGTGAGTAGGCTGATGGATGACAGCTAAATTAAAGATGAAAAATTCAAAAATAACGGCACACATGCATATGTGTAGTAGTTGTGATTGTGGCTCACATCTTCCTCTGGTTTTATGTTCAGTAACGGCTTAAACGCCCTCTAAGGGTCGAGGATATGCTTCCCATCTAATTTTCTTATAAATTGGCAAATAGGGTCTTTTAATGTCAGATTCCAAAGAATGTATCATTTTTGTTCTTTTTTAAAATGGGGCCATAAACCAACAATCCCGATATGCACAGATCCACTAGGATGTGTCTCAAGAGACGTTGGATGAAACTCATCATCCAATGACTCCTTACTCAAGCCATCCTTAATGAATTTTATTTTATCTTCTCGATTTACATGAACCCATCCCAAAGAACGAAAATGTGTGTTGCAAGTTTCACGTCCACATTTATGGCAGACACCCATTCTTTTAGCTCTACGTTTTTTAGCAAAATTGCTTTTTCCTAAATCAGGCATGTAAGAGATGTAACCATTTGTAGACTCACCTGCTAATCGTACCTTAGCTTCAATTAGCCAACGAATATCAGCAGGTATTCCCATTATCATAATCAACCTTAATCTTTCAACTCGTGCTTTATAAATTTTCAACAATGCATTGGGTGGAAGAGAAGGAAAATGATTTTTCAAGTTTGCAAGTATGTCTTCCAATCTCAATTCAATTTTTTTTTGAAGAAAGATCAAAAGCAACAAAACCAAGAAAACAATAACAATTCAAAAGAAAATATTAATGAGGGAACAAATTAATGAAAACTAATAAAAAAAAATCTTACCTAAATAGTATGCGTAGTAATTAAAGGAAGCAAATCAATCCTAGTAGATAGGATCACGCAGAAGTGTCTCCTCTACCTCTGGGTTGCGTAATTCCAAAAATGATTTCAATCTTTCGCCATTGACTTTAAATACATCACCATTTTTGGGATTTTCAATATCTACTGCACTATGTGGATAAACAGTACGAACAATGAATGGTCCTGACCACCGAGAACGTAATTTTCCTAGAAATAAATGCAAACGAGAGTTATATAGAAGAAATTTTTGACCTACATTAAATGATTTTCTTAAAATATTTTTATCATGAAAAATTTTCATTCGATCCTTGTACAATTTTGTATTCTTATATGCATCATTCCTTATTTCTTCCAGTTCATTGAGTTGAAGCTTCCTGTGGGAACCTGCTTTGTTAAGAGAAAAGTTAAATTGTTTGATGGCCCAATAATCTTTATGTTCTAACTCAACAGGTAAATGACAGGCCTTGCCATACACAAGTCGGTAAGGAGACATTCCAATAGGGGTTTTATGAGAGAAAGTAAATATACAAAATGTATAAAGAGAGAAAAAGATTACAAACACTTAGAACTTCCACAAAGATTTTCCAAGCTCCCTCTTCAACCTTTCTCCCCTCCCTTTAGCTCACAATATGTCTCTATTTATAGACAAAACAAGGGAAGTAGGTGACAAAAATGGTGGGTAGCAAATTGCACTAAAGTTGACAAGTAGTGTTGCATTATGTGTCCTAAAATTCATCATGATATATCACCTTGATAGCCACCGAATCGGCTGATCCAATCAACATAAGAGTTGTAGCTATGTTCATTATCTTTCCATCCATATAAGGTAGAGAATAATTGGCCACATATATTGTGATTTATGGCCAAAACAATATAGCAAGGTCAGGCTGGACTGTAACAGTAAACATGTTCGGTTCTAGCCTAATTTCGGCCCTTTTAGTATCTGAATTTGCTGACCACTTGAACATAAAAGTTGTCATAAATTATATCTTCTATTCACCTACAAAATTCCTTGTCTATTAAATATGTATTTCCTGAAATATGGCCTAAATACTACAGTAAGGTTGGACTGGACTGCAACAGTAAACATGTTTTCTTCTAGCCAATTTCGGCCCTTTGGATATATGAATTTTCTGATCACATAAACATGAAAGTTGTATGAAATTATGTCATCTATTCATATACCAAATTCCATACATAATATATACGTATTTTCTGAGATACGGCTAGAATACTGTAGTAAGATCAAGTTGAAAAGCAAGCAGCAAACAAATTTTTAACATTGAGTGTTTTGCTTTGAATCTTTATGTTTCGATTCTTTTAGAAATGTGGTCATAAATTAATATTGAATTGATTTATATATCCATTAGGATGTGTCTCAAGAGACAAAAAGATAATGCTCCTTACTCAGCCATCCTTAATGAATTTATTTTGTCTGCTTGATTTATAGACATCATTTCTAAAGAATCACAATTTAGCTTTGATTCCTCCAATTGAGTCAATTTCCTATTATTTTCTTCATTTATAAAAATACACAAAATTAAAGAAAAATAAGGGATATAAATGCTTAATTAAGGCAAAAAGATAAGATAAAAATATTTAATTTATGAGTACAAAACTCATTCATTATCTATCTCCAAGGGATTACATTGATCATTGACAACATAATCAATCTGTAATTGAATATCTATCATTGGGTTTCTAACCCTGTTCCTCCTTAAGTCTAGTAAATTAATGACAATCGCACCAATTAAACCCTAATTAACAAGCAATCCTTTAGCACATCAGTAAAGCATAACTTATTAACCGCATGAAGAACTAGAGAAACTAACAGAGCTAAATAAATATAAACACATCGGTTATATCTAATTTAGTTAATTACTCATCATAGGTTCAATGATTTATAATCCAAAATCCTCAAACCTATTTGCCTCATGAATCACAGAATTGAAGACTTTGTTTAAAACATAATTCAGCGGTAGATTAAAACAAACAATATACTAGTAAGCCTCCTAGCAATCATATGAATAATCATTGAGAAGAAGAGTAAATGAATAATCAATACTCAAATCAAATTGAAATAATAAAATCAAATCCAAATCTCACAATGCATGAAGATCCCTTGAGGTTTCAATCTACCTTAACCAACTAAAAAGAACTAGCCACACAGGGCCATAAGAAAATCAAAAGAAGAATTGAAGAATATAACTAAGAACTTAGATGAAAGATTGAATGAACTCTCTGCTTGCTTTCCTCTCTTTTTATATATTTCCTTCTCCTAATCGAAGTAGGAGTGTTTCTAGGTCAAATCCCAGCCCATTGGGCTTCAATTGGAGTCAAGAAGACCTAAAAATCATAAATTCAGCAATCTGATGCGCAGTGAGTGCCGCCGTGCTACGAAAAGCTTCTGACGGGCTGCCGCGGTGCCTAGGCTAACTCTGGATTCTGATGCTCGGGTGCCGCGGCGCCCTGTGCTTCTTGGCAACAAATGCCGTGTCGCGCTAGGGAGTACCGCGGCCCTGTGAACCTTCAATGACGCAGCGCCGCGCGAGCGCTGTGGCACCCAGAAAACTCCATAATTTGCCAAAGTACCAAACACAACATTTGTAGCTCTATGTCTCTTCTTTCCATAGCCGCTGGAATCACTTAATCCAATCTAAATTGAAGTAGATATGCTAAAATTAATGACCAACGTTCAGAATTCATCCTGCTGCACTGAGATTCTGATTTACAAGCTCTATAAAGCTATGAAATCTCCCAAATTTGACCAAGTGTTCAACATAACAGTTGTAGATGATTGTGTTATCATTTCACATCCACTTGAATCACGTTGATCGGTGTTCAGAAGAGGGAGATATGCTCAAAACAATGCTGAAAGGTCTGGAATTGCTGCAATGTAGCATTTTTCCATGAATTTCTTATCTTTTTCTTCTCTTTTCTTCTTCCTTTGTTCCTACAACACAAAACACAAAACTAAGCTAATTACTAATTATATTTTACTTAAATCAAACAAAAAGTAAGTTTAAAGATATTAATATCATGCTTAATTAAGATCACATCATCCTCTTTTCCCTTAGATTTTCTAGAAGTTTTACTAAGAGAAGGAGGGTGAGTTTTTGAACCCCAAGGATGAAGAGAAAAGATGGATTCAAGTGGAGATTGAGCTAACTTACCTTGAGTACTTAGTCCTCTAGACTTCTCCTTCTTCTTCCTTCCTTTCTTCTCCTCTTTTTCTCTCCTTTCCTCACTCTACCTTGCTTATATTTTTTCTCTCCCTCACTTGGATGAAATTATAATGTTATAAGGGTGGGTTTTGCTTAAATAAACTATCAAGTGTTTCACCTTTCATGATCATGGGTCTACCTTATCACAATTAGGATGCACTTGGTTATTTTTTACGGAAAAAAACTCATGTTCTTGTCTTCCTCTTTCTTTGATTTAGGGATTTATTTCCTTTTTCTTTTGTCTTAATCAAGTATGATAGGTTTGCCTTTCTAAGTGGCAAATTTTCAACCTTTGGATCTTCCTTGCTTGGCCGAAATTATTTATGTAGGATAAGGATGTTTTGTCTTAATGCGATGTATTATTATCCACTTGTTTAAATTATGAATGTATGATATAGATTTTTTGTCCTAATGCCATGTATTATTACCTACTTGTTGACATTATGAATGTAGGATATAGATGTTTTGTCCTAATGCCATGTCAACTAATCTAGATTATTATTACACTACTATTTCCTCACATGATTCTATTTTTTCCCTCTTGGATTTGGCCTCATTCTTACCCATTTCCTTTGCTTTGACTAAAACTCTACCTTTTCATGGAGGGCTTGGTCACATTTTCATAATTTTTGGGCTATCGGTCCAACTTCTATATCCTAGTCCAAGTCTATGTTTTATTTCTTACTTGGGCTATCCAATGGGCTTGCTAGAAACTTATGTGAAGTGGAAAAACTCTATATGAAGTGTCCATAGGTGAAAGCCCAGTTGATGGGTGGAGATGTTAACCTTAGAAATTTCTAACTCTTGAATTAGGAAAAATTACCCTAATCCAATCTTCTTAAAATTTTAAGATCTTTACTTACTTCACAAAAATTTATCTTACCAAAAAAGTTCGTCTCTTTTTAGTATGTTATTTCTAATTTTTCCTATTAGATTTTCTCTCTTTACTTTTTCCCTTAATGTTAGAAACATTTTCTATGCATAAACATAAGATGAAGAATTTCTAAGGATTATATTTCCTTAGATATCTAAAAATTGTCTAATAAGTTTTATTTCTTTAATTAGATATTTATATATTTTTATTAATAAAAGAAACAAAATTAGGGATGTTACATTAAATATTTGTTTCCCTTTATTAATAAATGAAATGAAATTAGGGATGTTACAGTTCATATTTTCTTTTTTGCTTTCCACCACTCCATTTAGTTATAGGGTACATGGAGCAAAAAAATTGTGAACAATCTCATTTTGTTCACAATATTTTTTAAATAAATTATTTTCAATTTCTTTTCCATGGCCACTTTTATTATTTACAAAGTAATAGTCTTTCTCATTTTGTACACATTTGCAAAAATTCTGAAACTCTTCAAAACGTTCATTTTTATGAGAAAGAAAGAAAACCCATGTAAACCTTGTGAAATAACCCTAAGTTCTAAATGACTATATTCTATTATAAATGATTATATTTTTGTTTAAAGTAATTATGTTTTGTGTTAAATAATTTTGTTTGGCTTTAATGAGTAAGTTTTTCTTAGCATGCATATATATATGCTTTCACCTATTTATTTTATTAATAGTTTTGTCAAGAAATTTATGGCTTTATAGTGTAATTAAGGTTTTTACAAAAAGGTTAAAGAAGTTATGTGCTACGTAGAGGTTATATGGAAGCTACAATATGTTTTAGAGGTTTTTTGGAGGCCATAACATGAAGAAGTTCTAGCAAGTCACTGCCATAATGCCAACATGCCTAGAACCTAGTCTTAAGAAACAGAAATGTCAGGGTTGAAATAGTAGAAGTGTAGGTTACTATTCCAAAACTCCAGAGAGGTTCAATATTGTGGTGCCAAAAGTCTTGCATTGTGATGGTAGGCAAAGTTACTAGTTTACCCTTGTTATTTTAAAATTTCTTAGCCAGTAGAAGGAATCTCCCTCCCCTTTATTTTCTCTCTCTATCTATTACGCACTCTTTCTAAGATATCTTTCCCTTTAGACCTCCGATCGTAACACTGAAGGTATCATTGGATCATGGCAAAGCATAGAATGTTTTGCACTAGTTGGTTTTGCCAAAAAGTTGTTAAATGTCAACAGAAGATTAAAAGGAGAAACTCTAAAGAAGTAAGCTTCAAATGAGAATGCTTAGACACCTCTAAATGATAACACCGTAGATAGACTCAGAAGTAGTCAAAACCTTATGCTTGAAAGTTTTATGTCCATTTAACAAATTTTTTTCTTATGTGAATAGTATTTCCAACTGTTGTGAATAGTGATTCCAGTGAGTAAACAATATCTGACATTTTGCAATTTTTTTCCTAGGGGTTTTAGAAGCCCTTAGTTCGATTCTATATTTCATTTCAATCATTTGTAACTCAAGTGTTGGCATAAGCATCAATAAATTCAAAACCTAAAGCTCAATAGGTAAATAACATATACTATAGTATGTATTTAAGATTGTTTCAATTTCTAAATCATGTTTTGTATGTATGTATATATATATATATATATATATATATATATATGGTGAACTAGAGTTGTTATATGGTTGATATCTAGTTTTGAATATGTGTCTTGTAACAACCTTTTTTATCAGATGTCACCAATTATGTAACAACCTTTTTTTTTCTTTATTAATATACAATGTTAAGTTCACATACACGTCATTAATCAAAACGTATATATAACATATAAAACACATAGATATTTACATCTTGTTTATTTTGGTTGACCAATTCTGGAGATACAGGTGCGGGTGGTTGCACCTTCACCGAGATCTGAGCCAACTCAACCACAAACATCTTATTTGATTCTGAGATCTGCTCAACATAAAGTAACTCGATCCAATGTGCACTAAAAGCTAGAGCCATAGAAAAAAGTTGCAAAACTAATTTTTTGAACATGATATGGAAATATAGTGAGAATTAAATCCCAGTAAGTTCAACAATAAATCATCATCAATATAGCTCATCACGTCATGTTCAGTTGTATAAATTACAGAAAATATCTTTGGTCACATGAATGCATTATATCTATGGACATAAGAATCATACAGTAATGATATGTATGACATGATTAACTATTTTTAGAATATCATATGATGGTTATCAACTTATTCTCATTTCAAGCTACCCTGTTCAGGTTGAGTATCCTCTACTCTGCAATACGAGCTTATCTCGCTCCGTCCGACATAGCACACTTTCTCTTTCATTTCTAATAATCATAATCATAACCGTTGGTAGGGCGTCCCCTACTGGTGCACCACACGGATTGCCATGTGACCGTGCTCATTTCTTTTCTTTTCACAATGATAGCCAAAAATATGCTTTCAATAATAAGTATGTTCATCAAAATATAACTATTACCATAAATCATT
Source organism: Gleditsia sinensis (assembly GCA_037074535.1). Lineage (NCBI taxonomy): Eukaryota > Viridiplantae > Streptophyta > Magnoliopsida > Fabales > Fabaceae > Gleditsia > Gleditsia sinensis. The sequence continues at coordinate 44,268,640 of CM073465.1, read as the reverse complement.
GGTAATCATGCCATGAACATAACCATTTCAAATATCACTTTATAAAATATTTCCATGTCAGAATTTTACACATAAGATGGTAAGAAGTTCATACAGTGGCAATGGCTATGGTATATACTAGTCATTTATAAGATTCGTCTTCTTTTTTAAATATTAATTTTATTTCTTTATTTTCTTGATGCAGGTTTTCATCATATCTAACCTTCTCTTATTAATCAAAGCATAACTCCCTCAATTGAACTCCGACGTAGGTGATCTTGGTGTTAATTTCAAGATAAAACAATTATCTAAAACTATTATGTTGAACATTATAGCGAAATATTAAGAAATCAAGGTGATAATGCTCCCTCAATGTAAAGGTTATTTCTTCTCGGATAGGTTCTGACCTCTACCTACTAATCGGCACATATCTACCTCATATGGACTCCAACTTGAGTGATTCAAGTGGCTAAAAGTCCATGACACACATATCTATATTTCTTATGTTAACTATTTATTTTAATTCCATACAGATAATTCCCAGAAATTAAAATACAGAAGCAATCCTAACATATTCTTACCTGATGAACCATTTTCTTACCGTTGACTACTAATCAGCTCATATCTTCCTCATATGGACTCCAAATTGAATGATTCTAGTGGATAAACATCCGTGACACACATAGCTATAATTCGTATGTTAACCATTTATTTTAATTCCATACAGATAATTCCCATCAATTAAAATACAAAAGCTATCCTAACATATTCTTCCCTGAAGAACCATTTTCTGACCTTTGACTACTAATCGGCTCATATCTTCCTCATATGGACTCCAAATTGAATGATTCCAGTGGTGCAAAGTCCATGCCACACATAGATATAATTCGTATGTTAACCATTTATTTTAATTCCATACAGATAATTCCAAAAAATTAAAATACAGAAGCTATCCTAACATATTCTTCCCTGATGAACCATTTTCTGACCTTTGACTACTAATCGGCTCATATCTTCCTCATATGGACTCCAAATTGAATGATTCCAGTGGCTAAACATCCGTGACACACATAGCTATAATTCTTATGTTAATAATGTATTTTAATTCCATACAAATAATTTTTAGAAATTAAAATACAGAAGCTATCCTAACATATTCTTCCTTGATGAACCATTTTCTGACCTTTGACAACTAATCAGACCATATCTACCTTATATGCACTCCAAATTGAATGATTTCAGTGGCTAAAAATCCGTGACACATATATCTTTAATTCTTATGTTAATCATTTATTTTAATTCCCTACAGATAATTCCCAGAAATTAAAATACAGAAGCTATCCTAACTTATTCCTCCCTGATGAACCATTTTCTGACCTTTGCTTACTAATCGGACCATTTCTACCTCCTATGAACTCCAAATTGAATGATTCCAGTGGCTAAGAATCCGTGACAGACATAGCTATAATTCTTATGTTAACTATTTATTTTAATTCCATATCGATAATTCTCAGAAAGTAAAACACAGAAGCTAAAAAATGTTGCCACCCATAGCCATACCTATGCAGAACTTTCTATACCAGTCTAAGTATTCAAACATACATCACATGCAAGATCAATATGTAAGATGATATAGCAACATCCATGACCAATCATCAAAGTTCTAAGATCAAAATCTCATATAAATATTATAAGTTTCAAAAGTTTTCTTCAAAAGGAAATATTGTTAAACTTACCTGGAGCACTTAGTCCCCTAGACTTCTCCTTCCTCTTTCTTCCTTTCTTCCTCTACTTTCCTCACTCTACCTTGCTTCTATTTTTCCTCTCCCTCACTTGGACGAAATTCTAATGTTGTAAGGGTGGGTTTTCTTATATAGACCACCAAATAATTCACCTTTCATGATCATGGGTCTACCTTATCACAATTAGGTTACACTTGGTTGAATTTTTGGAAAAACAAACAACTTATGTTCTTGTCTTCCTCTTCCTTAGTCAAGATATGCATAGGAAAAGGAGATTTGTATTTTGAAAATTATGATAATATGTTCTTAAGATATGGGACAAGGTCCCTTTGATTTAGGGATTATTTTACTTTTTCTTTTGTCTTAATCAATTATGATAGATTTGCCTTTTTAAGTGGCAAATTTCTAGCCCTTGAATCTCCATTATTTGGTTGAAATTATTTGTGTGGGATAAAGATGTTTTGTCATAATGCTATGTATTATTACCCACTTGCTAAAATTATCAGTGTAGGATATTGATGTTTTTTCCTAAATTCTTGTATTATCATACTACTTGCTAAATTTTTGTCTTAATGTCAAATCACCTAATCTTGATTACACCATTATTCCATCACTTTATTTTTATTTTTATTTTCATTTTTCCTCTTGGGTTTGGGCTCATTCTTGCCCATTTTCTTTAATTTGGTTAAAATTATACCTTTCATAATGGGCTTGGTCACATTTTCATGATTTTTGGGCTATCGGTCCAATTTTTATATCCTAGTCCAAGTCTATGTTTTATTTCTTCATTGGGCTATCTTATTGGCTTGCTTAAAATATATGTGAAGAAGAAAAACTCTATATGAAGTGTCCATAGGTGAAAGCCCAATTTATGGGTGGAGATACTAAACTTAGTAACTTCAACTCTTAAATTAGTAAAAATTACAGTAATCCAATCTTCTTGAAATTTTAATACCTCTATTTACTTCACAAAAATTTATCTTCCTTACCCAAGAATTTCAACTTTCTTTAGTATATGTATTTCTAATATTTTCTCTTAGTTTTTCTTTCTTTACCTATTCCATTAATATTAGAACTTTTCTTTGTATATATGTAAGGTGAAGAATTTCTAAGGAAAATATCTAAAAAATTATGGGATGTTAGATGTCTTAACCTTAAATATTTATGACTTCACTCATAAGGCCTTTAGGCCATAAGACAAGTATCATAAATTGTGGTTTGCAAAATATTCATTAAGATATGTTGTATTGATACCATTTAATTTTGGAATTGTAAAAGCATGTCTTGTCTGAAAATTCTTAGACATTTGAAATATATCTTTGACACTAATATAATGTCATTAATCTATAGTTTAATGGTATTATTGTGTTGTTGGAAGGGATTGATTTGGTATGTAGTTTCATTGATGTATACTTGGAAATATGTATTGTTTCATTGTCAAAGAAAATTGTATTGAAGTTGTGCTTGATTGAATGTGATATATTATAAGTGGCATCTATTAAGGCCAACGTATTGTTCTTTCTGAAATTGTCTTATGAAATCTTTATGTATTTAAATATGACATTGGTTGTAAAATGGTTTTGATTAAAGGACTTTCTAATTCTATGCGGTTATGAACCTGATTTTCATATATTTTTTTGAGGAAGAGTCTTATTAAAAAAACTATCTTCTAGCAGCAATAAATACTAGGTGTAATACCTCTTAGTTTTGAAACAATACATTTTTTTATGGATGTGTTTTATACTAAATGATTATATTTTTCCTTTGAAGTATATATGTTTTGTTTCATATGATATATTTTCATTTTGATATATATGTAGTTTGATTGTATAATATGTTTTTGCTTAAAGTATATATGTAGCATAATTAAGGTTTTCATATGTAATAACCCTAAGTTGGATTTATATGGATTTAAGAAGGATTTTATTTTATTTATTGTTTGGTTTTTACAGGAATTTATATGACAACATAGGATAATTTAAGGTTAAGGGTAAAAATGTAATTTTCAAAAGTTTTTCGGGGCAAAAGTGTAAATAACCATAATTGAAAGGGCATCTTCCAACAATTAAAAATTTGTTGAACAATCTCTATTATGATATTTAGGGGTGACAACTATAGAAAAGGGTAGAAAACCCTAGAAGCAATCATAACCCTCTTTGTCTCTCTCTAAAGCCTTTATTTTCTCCCTTTAAAAATTTTACCACTTTCGAATCTCCTATTGCAACACCAACACCACCAATAGATTTAAAAGGATAAGTACTACAAATCTGGCTAAATAGTTTCATTCCAACCAATTGAAAACCCACTAAAAATTAAAGGAGAAAACTGTGGAAAGGCGAGTTTCAAAACTCCTATTTAGAGTTCTCTGTCACCAACTAGTACTAGCATCTTATTTCATACATCCATATCATAGAATATTCCCCCCAAACTACCTTTTAGTATTTTTTTTTCTTATTTGTAAATTTCTAGCAATGTCTACCTAGCCCATAAATTAACCTATTCACTTATATTGTTTATCTTTCTTGGATAAGCATACAAGTGCTTTAGGCTATTCCAAACATTTTCAAATTTCATTTCCTTATAGGCAACTAACTAGGCATGATAGGCATTACTTACAACAAAAAGGCTCTCATGCCATAAAAGAAAATGGTACAATCCATAACTTATTTTACATCACATTATAAGCTCTCTAAAAGGGACTTGGCACTCAACTAAGCCATCCCACAAATATTACACAACCAAAGAAAATACAATCCATATCCATAATCAGATGAGTCAACCTTGAGACCCCTATTGCTCACTTCTTGTTGGAGTACCTGAAATGTGATTATGTGGACATAAAAAGATGAGATGACAATCTCAATAGCAAGCAAAATTTTTAGAAAAATAGTACACATTCCATTCCTTAAAACATCTCAATTTATTTCCCTGAAACATAAGCACTGACCATACATACATACATCGTCTTGGTCACACTAGGGACCAATAACATTTTGGTCTACTTACCCAATGCAGTCCCATACCTGTAAAAGGGTTATGCATCTCTTATTATTGGCCAATACGTGGGGAAATGTGGCTTACTTGGCACACTTTGGGCACCTCCTTAATTTCTGAGAATGCATACATAACATATCTTTAGACCATCATTCATCATAGCAGAAAAGTCAGGCAACCAATGAAATTGATAAATTCAAGTTCATAAACATAAAGAGTGTTTTAAGGAAAAGCTAACTACCTCAATTCCTGCACAATCACTTCCTTTCCAAGGCTGCCAATGTTACTTCCAGTAACACAAATTAAAACATATAAGAGCTTTTGGTTAATGCATGCATATTAGCACCTAAAATCATAAGTCTCTAGTTTAAGAGCTTTTGCTCCCCAAAACAAAACTGTGATTCTGTTGAGATTTATGGTAATTATTAAATATTACAAAAGTCCTCTAAAAATTCTAAAATTTTCCATGGAGGTTCCTCTACATGTCTATTTTATTTTGTGGTTCTCTAAACCCTTAAATCTTCCATTTACCCCAAGAACTACCTCCATAATCCAGAATAGTGCATATTGGTTTTAGTTCCAATTCTATTCTGTTTTCCATTCCTTTGGATGCGTAAAACTACTTAAAAATACGTGATATTTGAGCATATTAGATATGTTAAATAATCCCCATAAAAATTTCAAGTGAAAAATAATTCATTTGACCCTTCAAATAATACAATGTTTATGGCTGTCCCAAGTTCTGGTCTGTTCTGACTCACTTCCTGTCCCACCGAATTTCTATATTTTATTATATGCCTTAACCTGCCTAGAATTCTCTAAACTTTGGTGGTGTCCTTAAATAGTATCCCTATAACATGGCATAAAATTTTCATACGAAAATTCAACATTTAACCCCTTCAATATCTAGTCTTTCCATCAACAGCCTAAGTTGTCCAGCAGATTGTTCTCAACACTGTTTTGATTGTAAATGGCCTATTTGTATTTTCTAAAAATCACGAAAATTTACATAATTGATTATCAATATTTCAAGACTTTACTCACCAAATATTATAAAATTTAAAGGCCATTTACACAATCAAACAGTCCAAGAACATAGGGCCTAAATATTTTAGGTGCAGAATGTGTGGTGCTTCAACATGTTTGTTACTTAGATGGCAAAGATTGTTCCCTACCACTAGAGTTCCATGTTTTCAACTTTAAAATCTTGCATCTCATGCTCAATAATCACTCATGCAGAACCCAAAATGAGCTTTTCTCACTACAAACCAACTTTCCTCAAGAGGGAAAACTCACCTTGTGCAGAAATGGTGCTATGGTTCTCAAATTTCAGCTTGCTTCTCCTCTTGGTTTCCCTTGCAACTTAGCTATGTTTTTTTTTTTTCTGGTTTCTCTCTCCCTTTGGCTCTAAGTTTTTTGGCTGCCTTCTCTCCCTTTTGGGTGCTGATTGCATGAGGAATGGTGTTTGAATTTACTGCCCAAAATAATACCTAGATAGCATGATTCTTGGCTGCTGGTTTCCACCACTCAAGAGGAAAAGGAGGTTGTTTTTTGCAGGGATTCCCTTATGGTTTCTGTAGGGAGGGCATGATAATGCAGAGGCATGAAGTGGGGTAGCACCCTTTGCATTATTTTTCTGATTCTGGGCAGAAACATGGCTGAATTGGGTGATTGTTTCTTTGCTAGAATGTTGCTAAAATAATTATGGCTATGTGGTAGGATTTCCTTGCTGAAATGTGGCATTTTTCTTAGATAATTTTGGCTGAGGTTTTTTTGGCTATGTGGCATGCTTTGGTAGGTGCAAGGTGGCTTAAATTTTTTGGCCAATATGGCACGCTATGTGGCTACAACTTTGTGGGCAATGTGGCATGCTTTGGTAGGTGCAAGGTGACTGTAATTTTGTGGCTAATGTGGCATGCTATGTGGCTATAACTTTATGGGCAATGTGACATAGTTTGGTAGGTGCAAGGTGGCTGCAATTTTGTGTCGAATGTGGCATGCTATGTGACTGCAATTTTGTGGCCAATGTGGTATGTTTTGGTAGGTGCAAGGTAGCGACAAGGTGGCTACAACTCTATGGACAATATTGCATACTATGTGGCTAAAATTTTGTGGTTCTACTTGGTAGCTCTTTAGTTGTTTTATATTGCCTTAATTTACTACTAATCTTAAATTAGTAATGTCTTAAAAATGTATTTATATGTTCTCCCCATCAATTATGCTCCTAAGAATTTTATTTACATGATTCATGATTAACTATATGTCACCTATTTTAGAAATGCCTTATTGGTACAGAACTAAGTATTTTAATTCTTTGTCATATGTATTTTCTACTTATTCTTAGATTTATCTAACTTTATTAGAGACTTAGGATGTTACATTCTCAACATGAAACATTAACCCCACAGCTCAACTTAGGAGGTGAAAAAAATATTGGGAGATAAAATTTCACGGTAAGAGGAGCATCACAGCCGCCCCACGCTTCAATTTCCCTAGTGGCACATGAGGCCCACCAGCGTTGACTAAGCTCCTAAGGTCTGATTTTTGCAATTTTAAAGTCATTTTCTAGTTTTTTAGGCCTTCTTGACACAATTTGGAGGTCCATTTTTTTAAAAATATGATTAGAAAAAGGCATTTTGGAGCTAACTGTAACAACTCCGTTTTTTTTACATATATACATACATATATTTTTAAAATTCCACGAAGTCATTACTTCTTTACTTCTAACTATTTAAATCATAATAACATTCAATTAAATTAACTAAGCATAATTAAGGTTTATGGAATACAATTAACACTGATACAATTCTGGGTTCACATACACAACATTAATTAAAAATATCCGTATAAAAATGAAACACATATATGTCTACATCTTATTCATCCATATTGACCAGTTCTAGGGATATGTGATAGCAAAGATGATTTACTGAAACTAAATTGTATTACTCATGGAAAAAACTGAACAACAAATACAATTTTATAAATACTAAAAAATGTCCTAAAAGATCTCAACCAACACCAACGTGTCTTCTGAGTTTATTTGCCTAAATAAAAGCCACTAACTCCAAAATAAAATAGAGATAACATCAGTTTCTTAAATAAATGGAAAATTTAAGACTAACTAGACTTATTCAACAAAGACTAATTCAACAAATTTTAACGTCCATAATATGATAGTAAGTTTCACTAAATTGCAACACTCCCCCATAGTGCAAACTTATTGTCAACATCAACAAGAGCACTTCGAAACACTTCAATCTTTGTTTTGCTAAGTGCTTTAGTAAATAGATTAGCAACTTGAGCTTCCGTTGGTATTTTTTGCAGTTGAATGTCCCGAGTCAAAAAAATTTCCCAAACAAAATGATAATGTGTTTCAATGTAATTTGTGCAGGCATGAAACAACTGATTTCCAGCAAGCTTAATGGCACTTTCATTGTCATAGTGAATGGGAATTGGATAGTCCAAGACAGAAAAAATTTCTTGAATAAGCCTCTTAAGCCAAATACACTCTTGAGTGGCCATAGTGGTTGCTACATATTCAGCTTCACAACTTGAAAGAGCAATAATAGCTTGCTTTTTACTACACCATGAGATAGCTGCTGAACCTATTTTAAAACAATACCCTGTTGTGGAGCACCTATCATTCACGTCACCAGCCCAGTCTGCATCTACAAAACCAGTCAAAAAAATTATGTATGCTGCTTTTACTGTAACCCAAAATTTAGAGTTCCTTTTGTATAGCGAAGAATCCTTTTTGCTGCGATTAAGTGACTCTCACGTGGTTTATCCATTAACTGAGAAATGACTCCTACTAAATATGAAATTTTAGGCATTGTGATAGTTAAATAGAATAAATTACCAACGAGCTATCGAAAACGTGTTGCATCTTCCTGTAGTTTTCCTTCATCTTTAGTTAACTTTAAGCAAGGTTCCATAGGAGTACTCATAGTCTTTGACTCGTCCAAACAAAAATGTTTCAGTAAGCTTGCTACATATCCTTGTTGAGAGACAAAATATCCATTTGAATTTTTAACTTCCAAGCCAAGGAAACATCTCACTTCTCTCATGCTCTTCATTTCAAAATGAAGAGACAGAGCATCTCGAAGACAAGTTATTTCAGTATTGTCATCACTAGTAATAATCATGTCATCCATGTAGAGAAGGAGCAGTGTGAATACTGAGGTTATTTTCTTAACAAATAAACTTGAATATGCATTTGAAGCCTGAAAACCACAGAAATCAAGGTATTAAGCGATTTTACGGTACCACGCATGTGGAGCTTGCTTAAGGCCATACAATGCCTTCTTGAGTCGGTACACATAATCTGGAAACTCCTTATAAATGAATCCATTCGACTGGTCCATAAAGATATCTCCATCCAACTCCCTATAAAGAAATGCATTCTTCACATCTAATTGCCACAATATATAGCCTTTGTGAGCAGCTAATGAAATAATTGTTCGAATCGTCACCATTTTAGCAACTGGGCTACAATTCTCCTCGTAATCTAGACCATATTGCTGAGAGAAACTGTGGACAACAAGATGAGCTTTATACCTATTGATAGTACTATCAGCCCTTTTCTTCAACTTGTAAACCTATTTGCAAGTAACTAATTCAACATTCTTTGGTTTTGGAACAAGCTCCCATATGCAATTCTTGTTTAGAGCTATCATTTCCTCTTGCATTGCTTCCTCCCATTTAGAATTACCTTTAGCTTCATTGTATGACTTAGGTTCATTTTGACATGCATCTCCCACTCGAAAACAGGACACAATAGAGTAATGATTTAACTAAACTTCATAATCAGTTAAATAATCAGGTCGCTTTCTTTGCCTAGAAGACCTCCGAATAGCAGTCCCTATAATCTCATTTTGCTGAATAGTTTCTTCAGAAGAAGTTGTATTACTCCCCCTCTCGTTGAATGCATCATCACCAAAGAGGGGTGAAAGATCAGTTGTGCCTCTATTTGCATTTGCATCAAACTAATTTGATAAAATTTCATCAAACACCACATCACGAGAAACAACAACTTTATTTATTTTTGAATCCATACATCTCCATCCTTTCTTGTAAATGTCATAACCAACAAAAATACAATGCTTTGCCCTTGAGTCAAGTTTAATTCAATTAGTTTTTAAGACGTGAACATAACAGACTGAGCCAAAGACTCGAAAATAACTCACATTGGGTTTGTGATGGTATAATGCTTCAAAAGGAGATGATTTTGTCCCTGGCCATGGAGGTAAACGATTTATGACATGACGAGCTACTTGGATAACTGCTACCCATAGCTCTCTTGGAAGGTTCTTTGCATGTAACCATGACAAGCACATAGATGTAAGATGTGCCAACTTACACTCAGCAACTCCATTCTAATGTGGAGTTTCTGGACAAGTCATTTGATGTTGAATGCCATGTTCTCTACAATTATTTAGGAATTAACCAGACATGTATTCTCCTCCATTATCAGTGCGTAGACACTTTATTGGTATCCCAAATTCTTTTTCCACCTGCTCCTTAAACTGAATGAATTTGGAGAAAGTCTCACTTTTGTGTTCTAAGAAAAACACCTAAGTGAAATGAAAAAATTCATCTAAAAAAACCGTTACATAATGAAAACCAAAGTAACTAGGTGTTTTTGTTGGCCCCATCAGATTTGAATGTACTAGCTATAGTGTAGCAGTAGCTCTATTCTTTGAATTTTGGAAAGGAAGACAATGTGATTTTCCATATTGACAACCAAGGAAAACCACTTTGATAAAGAGAAAATTTGGCTGCTTAGTGATTATATTTTATCCCCTAATTCAAAGTAAACTTATGATTATTCCCCTACTTTTGGTTATGCTTTACTTTGGATACTGCTTTGGTTGGTTTTATGCTTATAGTTGAGCAAAAGAGGCCAAGAAGCAAAGGAAAACATTCATGAGAAGTGCCATATGGACTTGCAACATGCTTAGGAGGGAGCAAGGAGGCAACCCTAAAGAAATTGGCAAGAAAAGAGCCTGAGAGCTTGAAGCACGACCAAGATGTGCTCTGCGCAAGAACTAAAGAATTTCTTAGATTTCCAGCCCGAAGCACAGCCAAGCTTCGTGTTCGTACACCATGTGATTTTTACGATTTTGAGAAGCCAAGATGGTACACATACATGGGAAAACATAAAGGAAGGGATCCAGAGACATTCAGACTTACTTTTACTTAGTTTTAGGCTTAGCAAACACCATTAGATTAGTTTTAGAGTAGGATTAGTGTTTATTTTCATGTTCTTAGGTTAGATTTGAGATTGATTCAGCATTGTATCTCTATTATATTCTGCAATCATGTTTTATCTTTCTATTATGCACCTACCTCTTCTTCTACTCCTTTCTTTTGGTTTGTATTGAACTTTAATGATTTACTTACTGAATATGATTTTAATTTCTGTCTCTATTATGCTTGAGTAGATTTGATCTAAGGTTTTGGTAAACCCACTTATGGTATGATGATACCGAACTATTGAATTGATTGTTGCAACCCTAATTGTATTATCCATGGTTAATTAGGATTGACTATATGAGTTGATGAATGTCTGGCCAACATTTTATAACATCTTAGGATATTAATTGATGAACTGAAAGTTGAAAATTAATACTGAAACTTAATAGTTAATTAGGGATATCTTAATCACGAAAATAGTTTAAGGTTCTCTAGGAATAAATCAATTAGTGGGTACAAGAAAACCGATTAATTGAATTCCATGGTTGGCATAGAACTTAATGGACTTAGGTTGAACTAAAAACCACGAAAGTAAGCAATTGGATTAACCTAGGTACGATTAATAAGACTTGAAAGATGTTGCTAGTTAATTAAGACTAAACCATCCCTAATTACCTAGATAATTACAATTAGAGGTACATATTGATTGTTGAATATCATGCGTGTGGTAAACCATAACCCTAGGCTTTTATTAGTTGAATTACTTATTAGTTTAATTGTTACAAACTCTCATCGAATTACATTGATTTAGACAGCATACTTCGCAAAGTCTAGTAATTGACCATTGTTCTCTGTGGGATACGACCTGTACTCGCCGGACTACTACAACTATGTCGTGCACTTGTGGTTATTTATTAAACACACACAACAAGGTTTTAGTGCCATTTCCAGGGAACAATAGTCAATATTAGATACTTTGTGAAATAGCTAGGATAGATCCATTTTCTTTTTATTTTTCTGCATATTTTATCTTGCTAATTTTTGCCTTTTTTCTTCTTTTGTAGGTGTGCAGCTATTTTATGTGAAGAGATTGTGAACTCTTTGCTGAATTTGATTCGAAAATTGAATACGCACTATAAAGGAGAAGAAGAAGACAATAGCAAGATCCCGTTGCACCTACCATGGCGGAAAGAGATAATAGATCTCTTAAAGATTTCACCGCCCCGAATACACATGGCCTGAACACATTGGACACCATAATAACTGAGTTTCAAAGAAAAGAAATTAACCTTCCTTATAATATGGAAAAAGAATCTTGTATTTAATACCAAATATTAATCTAGGACAATACAGTAGAAAATGTTGAATACTTAACAGAGTATGGTGCCAAAATAGGAAGTTAGAAATTTGGACAAAGCATTGAAATAAAATTAAAATTGGTGTCCGTAAATCTTGACAATCTATAAATAAAAATCTAGCTGTTATATCGGCAAAAATCAATGGCCGCAAGGTTTGAATATACGTGCCAAAATTTACTTTAAATCTGTTGGTATTTGGTGGAAACATAGCACATGCAAAAAAAAACATTTCTGAACTTATAAAATCCTGTGAAAATCAAATAATATGTAGTTAACTGGTAGGATGTAGTTGATTGCTTCAAAATAGATGTAATCAATCAACTGTAAAATAACCAGTCCAAATTAAAATTTCTCAAAATAGTTAGTCGACTTAATAATACCGATAGTCGACTGGCAGGAACATTGGGAAAATAAAATAAATAATTTGATTGTCTCTCTTGAACAACTAACTTGTTTGCGTTTTAACTATTTTTTTTACAATTATACCTATCACTTACAACTTCCCTACAAGAATCAAGACATCAATACTTCATCAAGGACAACAAGGAAAAAACAAATTTCTGGTGATATCTTAACCTTATTCTCTTTATATGCCTAATATGAGCGACTATCACAACTACTGTACATATACATGCTTGCCATCATTTTTTTCAAAATTTCACCTTCAATTTAGCTAATATCCACCAATCACTCAAATATTGTTCTAATTATTCCCAGCCTATTCACATAGCTATCATAAGTATGTCATTCTCTGAGTTCTATAAATGCACACGTTAATTTCTTTATTTTCATACTTCAAGTTAAGGTGTGTGCAACTATGGAGGGAATCGCATTTCATCAATTTCAAAATATTTGTGTATTTTGTGGTTTCAGTCCTTGAAAAGATGGAGAGTATGTGAAAGCTGCACAAAACCTGGGTATGATACTGGCCAAGAGAAAAATTCATTTAGTCTATGGTGGAGGTAACTGTGGATTAATCGGATGTGTGTCTACAACTGCTCATGTAGGAGGATGCCAAGTTCTAGGTATTATTCCTACAGCTCTAGCTGCATCTAATGTAACAACTCCATTTATGTAATTTTTTTTTTTTAAATACCATGAAGTTATTACCTCGTTACAACTTAACTCAATATAACATTTATTTAATTTATACAATACTGAGTTTCCATACACACTATTATTTTACAAACTACACACCATTATTTTACAAACATTTGTACAAAGATACATATTAGTTCTAATCATCTATATCGACTACTTCCGGGGACACTGGTTCGGGTGGCACGTCCACCGGAATCTCAGTTACATCTACGACAGTTACATCAGAAATAACTGGAAGTTGCCCAAGGTAGGGCACCTTGATCCAACGTACAGAGATAATAAGTGTCATAGAGAATATCTGCATATTTATTCTTCTGAACATGATATGGAAATATAGTGAGAATTAAATCCCAGTAAGTTCAACAATAAATCATAATTTACCATCAATATAGTTCATCACGTCATGTTCAGCTGTATAAACTACAGAAAATATCTTTAGGTCACATGAATGCACTTTATCATGCACATGAAAATTATACAGTTATGACATGTATGGCATGAATAACTATTTTTCGAATTTCATATGATGGCTATCCACTTATTCTTACTTCAAGCTACCCCGGTCAGGGTGAGTATTCTCTACTTTTTGGTACGGGCTTATCTCGCTCCGTTCGACATGGCACACTTTCTCTTTCTTTTCTTATTAACATGATCATAACCGTTGGTAGGGCGTCCCCTACTGGTGCACCACACGGATTGCCATGTGACCGTGCTCATTTCTTTTCTTTTCACAATGATAGCCAAAAATATGCTTTCAATAACAAGTATGTTCATCAAAATATAACTATTACCATAAATCATTGGTAATCATGCCATGAACATAACCATTTAAAATATCACTTTATAAAACATTTCCATGTCAAAATTCCATACTAATACCTTAGTAACTGGATAGTAATTGTAGTCTGTAAACAGCGCACCAGAAAAGTTCCCAGGAAAGAGAGGTGGGTCACTAATGGACACGCTTAAGTACCATGTCTTTCCTTGCCAGAGCTTTCCTTAGACATGCACTTTTCACAAATCACAATTTTGTTTTCCAGTAACTAGAATAATTCTTTTCTGATGTGAAAATACTGCAACCACGGAGCATACTAAGATTTTTCAAATAAAACCGGCACTTTCAAAACTTCTTGTAAATTTATATGAGTACTAGGATAAATTCCATGTTAAAAATTACACACTTAAAATGGTAGTAAGTTCATGCAATGGCAATGGCTATGGCTATACTAGTCATTTATTAAGATTCATCTTCTTTTTTAAATACTAATTTTATTTCTTTATTTTCTTGATGCAGGTTTTCATCCTATCTAACCTTCTCTTACTAATCAGAGCATAACTCCCTCAATTTAACTCTGATGTAGGTGCTCTTGGTGTCTATTTCAAGATAAAACAATTATCTAAAACTATTATGTTGAACATTGTAGCGAAAAATTAAGAAACAAAGGTGATATTACTCCATCAAAGTACATGATAGTTCCTCTCGGATAGGTTCTGACCTTTACTGACTAATTAGACCATATCTCCCAAATTGGAACTCCAAATTGCGTTATTCCAGTTGGTAAAAATCCATGAGCCATATATCTATAATTGTTATGTTGGCGCGCTATTTTAATTCCCTACAGAATATTCCCAGAAATTCAAAAACTAAAGCATTAATAACATACTCTTCCCTGAATAAACATTTTCTGACCTCTGCTTACTAATCGGATTATATCTACCTCATATGAACTCCAAATTGCATAATTCCAGTGGGTATATTTCCATGAGACATAGATATATAACTTTCATGTTAACCATTTATTTTAATTCCATAAAGAAAATTCCCAGAAATTAAAATACAAAAGCTGTCCTAACATAATCTTCCCTGATGAACCATTTTCTGACCTTGGCTTACTAATTGGACCATATCTACCACATGTGAACTCCAAATTGCATGATTCCAGTGGCTCAAAATCCATGACACACATATCTTTAATTCTTATGTTGACCATTTATTTTAATTCCCTACCAATAATTCCCAGAAATTAAATTACCGAAGCTATCCTAACATATTCTTCCCTGATGATTCATTTTCTGACCATTGACTACTAATCAGACCATAGCTACCTCATATGGACTCCAAATGGAATGATTCCAGTGGCTAAAAATCCATGACACATTTATCGTTAATTCTTATGTTAACCATTTATTTTAATTCCTTATCAATAATTCCCAGAAATTAAATTACCGAAGCTATCCTAACATATTCTTCCCTGATGATTCATTTTCTGACCTTTGACTACTAATCAGACCATATCTACCTCATATGGACTCCAAATGGAATGATTCCAGTGGCTAAAAATCCGGGACACATATATCTTTAATTCTTATGTTAACCATTTATTTTAATTCCTTATAGATTGTTCCCAGAAATTAAAATACCGAAACTTAAAATTCTGCCACCCATAGCCATAACCATGCAGAACTATCTACACCAACCTAAGTATTCAAACATAGATCACATGCAAGATCAATATGTAACATGATATAGCAACATCATGACCAATCATAAAAGTTCTAAGATCAAAATCTCATATAAATATTATAAGTTTCAAAAGTTTTCTTCAAAAAGAAATATTGTTAAACTTACCTTTAGCTTTCTAAACTTCTCCTTCTTCTTCCTTCCTTTCTTCTTCTCTCTTCTCTCCTTTCCTCACTCTACCTTGCTTCTATTTCTCTCTCTTTCTCACTTGGACGAAATTAAAGTGTTGTAAGGGTGGGTTCTCTTATATAGACCACCAAATAATTCACCTTTCATGATCATGGATCTACCTTATCACAATTAAGATACACTTTGTTGAATTTTTGGAAAACAAACAACTTATGTTCTTGTCTTCCTCTTCCTTAGTCAAGATATGCATAGGAAAAGGAGATTTGTATTTTGAAAATTATGATGATATGTTCTTAAGATAAGGGACAAGGTCCCTTTGATTTAGGGATTCATTTAATTTTTCTTTTGTCTTAATCAATTATGATAGGTTGCCTTTTTAAGTGGCAAATTTCTAGCCCTTCAATCTCCATTATTTGGTTGATATTATTTGTGTGGGCTATGAATGTTTTGTCCTAATACCATGTATTATCATACCACTTGCTAAAATTATGAGTGAAGGATATAGATGTTTTTTTCCTAAAGCCTTGTATTATCATGCCACTTGCCTAAATGATGAATGTAGAATCACACCACTTGCTAAATTTTTGTCTTAATGCCATGTAACCTAATCTTTATTCTTATTATTATATCATCATCTAATTTATTTTATTTTATTTTTCCTCTTGGATTTGGGCTTATTCTTACCCATTATGGGCTTGTCCTACCCATTTTCTTTGCTTTGGATAAAATTCTTCCTTTCTTGGTGGGTTTGGTCACATTTTCATAATTTTTGGGCTATTGGTGAAATTACTATATCCTAGTCCAAGTCTATGTTTAATTTCTTGTTTAGGTTATCCAATGGGCTTGCTAGAAACTTATGTGAAGTGGAAAAACTCTATATGAAGTGTCCATAGGTAAAAGCCCAATTTATGAGTAAAGATTTTAAACTTAGTAACTATAGTTCTTGAATTAGGAAAAATTACCCTAATTCAATGTTCTTTGAAATTTTAAGACCTTTACTTGTTTCTAAAAATTTATCTTCCTTATCCAAGAATTTTGCATCTCTTTAGTATGTTATTTCTAATTTCTTTCCTATTAGATTTTCCTTCTTTATTTGTTCTCTTAATGTTAGAAACATTTTCTATGCATATACATAAGGTGAAGAATTTCTAAGGATTATATTTCCTTAGATATCTAAAATATTGTCTAATAAATTTTATTTCCTTAATTAAATTTTTTATGTACCTTTATCAATAAAAGAAACGAAATTAAGGATGTTACATTTCTCTCCCCCTAAAAGAAATTTTGTCCTCAAAATTTCAGAAATTACCTTATAAGAACAATTGCGGATATTTCTTCCTCATGACTTCTTCCAGCTCCCAAGTTGCTTCTTCCGGAGTCAAAGCTTCCCATAACACCTTAACTAGGGGAATGATTTTATTTCTCAGTTGCTTCACGTCAGTGTCCAATATGGATGCAGGTACTAGCTGGTATGTCATGTTCTCCTTTATTTGGATTGGTTCATCCAGTATTATATGTGATGAATCTGAAAGATACTTCCGCAGCTGTGATACGTGGAAAACATTATGCAGGTTGGACAAATTAGGTGGGAGAGCAACTTGATATGCTGATGTCCCAACTTTCTTTAGAATTTGGTAGGGTCCTAAAAATCGCGGACTTAGCTTTCTTATTTTGAGAGACCTACCAACTCCAGTAGTCGGGGAAAGTTTCAGAAATACATGGTCTCCTTCCTCAAACTCTAGAGGTCTATGTCTCTTATCGTAGTAACTCTTTTGCCGACTCTGAGCTGTAAGTATTTTGTTTCGTATCATCCTGATTTGTTCAGTGGTTTGTTGAACTAAATCAGGACCTAACAAGTTCTTTTCTCCTACCTCGAACCAACATAGTGGAGATCGGCACTTTCTACCGTATAAAGCTTCATAGGGGGCCATCTTAATGCTAGAGTGATAGCTATTATTATAAGCAAACTCTACTAAAGGTAGGTACTTATCCCATCCTTTACCTTGCTCTATCACACAGGCCCTCAACATATCTTCTAGGGTTTGAATGGTTCGTTCTGTCTGCCCGTCAGTTGAGGATGGTAGGCAGTACTGAACCGCAATTGAGTACCAAAAGCTTCTTGCAACGCCTTCCAAAACCTCGACGTGAACCTCAGATCTCTATCAGAAACAATATTTAAGGGAATCCCATGGAGTCTAACTATTTCCTGAACGTACAATTGGGCCAATTTATCTAGTGAAAAGTTTATTTTTATGGGCAAAAAGTGAGCAGATTTGGTTAATCTGTCAACTATTACCCAGATAGAGTCATGTCCCACTGAGGTCTTAGGTAAACCTACAACAAAGTCCATCGAAATACTATCCCATTTCCATTTAGGGATCTCAAGAGGTTGTAGAAATCCCGCTGGCTTTTGATGCTCCACCTTCACCTTTTGACAAATGAGACATTTCGCCACAAACTCAGCAATGTCATTTTTCATCCCTGGCCACCAATACATCCTTTTTAAATCCTGGTACATTTTAGTGCATCCAGGATGGATTGTGTATTTACTTTGATGCGCTTCCTGTAGTATCTTAGTCCTCAACTCTTGTTCTTGAGGGACACAAATCCTTCCCTGATACATGATTGCTCCATCTTCCATTACAGAAAAATTACCTTGGTCTTTATGATCTTGTAAGTATTGATCGTGAGCTTGAGCTTCTTTGATCTGGGCTCTAAGGTCAGACCCTATACTTAAACCATTAATGACTAGATTCTTTGGAGTAAGAGTAGTGGCTAGCTTCAAATTTCGAAACTCCTCTAGCATCTGCATCTCATACACCATCATCTGACCCATATGCAGAGATTTTCGACTCAAGGCATCTGCTACAACATTCGCCTTTCCGGGATGATACTTTATCTCAAACTTGTAGTCATTGAGGAATTCTACCCATCTTCGTTGCCTCATATTTAACTCCTTCTGATCAAAGAGGTATTTAAGACTCTTATGATCACAATATACTTCAAAGGTTGCCCCGTACAAATAGTGTCGCCAAATCTTTAAGGCAAACACTACTGCCGCTAATTCAAGATCATGGGTTGGATAGTTTCCTTCGTGGGGTCTTAGTTGTCTAGAGGCGTAAGCAACTACTCTCTTGTCTTGCATTAACACACACCCTAGCCCTTTCTTTGAAGCATCACTATACACTTCAAAATGTCCTGTGGGGTCTGGAATAATTAAAACAGGAGGAGTGGTCAGTCTTGTCTTCAGCTCCTGAAAACTAGCATCACATTGATCAGTCCATTTGAAAGGACTTCCCTTCCTGGTCAATTTAGTCAATGGCAAGGCTATACGAGAGAAGTTTTGTATAAATCTCCTGTAGTATCCTGCCAAACCAAGGAAACTTCTGATTTCCGTAACCGTCTTTGGTGTCTCCCACTTAATCACTGCTTCCGTCTTGCTAGGATCTACGGCTACCCCTCTATTAGAGATGACATGTCCGAGAAACTTCACCTCTGACAGCCAAAATTCACACTTCTCCAATTTAGCATATAACTTTTTCTCTTTCAGCACTTGCAGCACGATTCGGAGATGTTGTTCATGTTCTTTCTTACTCTTAGAATATATCAAGATGTCATCAATGAACACTACAACAAATTGATCTAGGTAGGGTCGAAAAATGCGATTCATGTAATCCATGAAAATTGCAGGTGCATTCGTTAACCCGAAGGGCATTACGAGAAACTCATAGTGCCCATACCTAGTCCTGAAGGCAGTTTTTGGTACGTCCTCCTCCTTAATCCTAATCTGATGATATCCTAACCGCAAGTCAATTTTAGAAAAGATGGAGGCTCCCTTTAATTGATCCAATAAGTCATCTATCCTAGGGAGAGGATACTTATTTTTGATAGTCACCTTATTCAGCTGTCTGTAATCTATGCATAGTCTCAAACTCCCGTCTTTCTTCTTAACAAACAATACAGGAGCTCCCCAAGGTGATACACTCGGTCTAATGAATTGCTTGTCTAATAGTTCCTCCAACTGCTTCTTTAGTTCTTGTAGTTCCTTCGAGGCCATTCGATATGGTGCAATAGAGATAGGCCCTGTCCCAGGTAAGAGATCAATAGAGAACTCTATCTCTCTCTTGGGAGGTAAGCCTGGAATATCTGATGGAAACACTTCAGGAAATTCGTTGGCTATTGGAATTTCATCAAGTTTCGATTCGACTTCTAGGTTTGATAAATACAAGAGAATGTATCCAAGTACTCCATTCTTCAACTCCCTATTAACTTGATTGGCATTTAACATCAATAACTGGACCTCCTCTTTCGGAGTAGAAGGTAGAAATTCAACGGTCTTGTTACAACAATTCAACAAGACTCGATTTCTAGACATCCAGTCTAACCCTAGAATGACCTCAATACCTCTTAAAGGTAAACTGACGAGGTCTACAGAAAAAGTTTTCTCCTGGATGGTGACTTGACAGTCCTTACATACAGAGGAAGTTAATACCCGTTCCCCTGTAGGGGTTACTACAGATAGCTCATAGGGAGTTTCAGAAATAGGGAACTGAAACTTCCTAATACATTCTTCTGATATAAATGAATGACTAACACCAGAGTCAAATAACACCATAAGAGCAAATCCATAAATATAGCATGTACCTTGAATCATTTCAGAAGATTGAGCTGCCTCTTGGCCGCTCAGGGTGAAAACCCTTCCTTTCACCTGAGGCCTCTGTTCTGGCTGCTTTCTTACATTCTGTGGGCAGTTTTTCGCAAAATGTCCCTTCTGTCCGCAATTGAAGCAGACATCTTGTCCCATGTAGCATGGCCGGTTACCATGCATGCGTCCGCATTTAGCGCACTTGACTGAAGCGAGGTCTTGTTGAAAAGGCCTAGGACCCGCAATCAATGGCCTCTTACCAGCTCCATATCCACTTCTTCTCACGTTCTTTCTAGGGTTGGGAAAATTTTTCTTCCTTTTCCATAGGTTTCGCCTTTGCTTCTCGTCCTCCACTGCCCTTAAACTCTTTTCCAGGAGTCTGCATTTATTTATCAGAGGTACAAACTCCCTGATCTCCATAGCTATAACAGCATTCTTTAACTCCGGGTTTAGTCCCGCTTCAAACTTAACCGCCTTCCATGCTTCATCTGGGTTATATCGCAGATAAGAGGAGAACTTAGACAGCTCCTCGAACCTTGCGATATACTGGTCCACGGTCATGCTTCCTTGCCTGAGTTGGAGAAATTCGATCTCTTTCTCTGCCCGTACAGTACTTGGAAAGTACTTTTCAAAGAAAATGTCCTTGAACACTTGCCAGGTGATCTGTCTTCCCTGATGAGCTAAAAGTTCTCTAGCTCCACGCCACCAGTATTCTGCTTCATCCTTTAACATATATGCAGCAAAAATGATTTGCTGCTCTTCAGTACAGCCCATCACTTCAAAGATTTTCTCTAATTCCCTAATCCACCTTTCGGCTACCGTTGGGTCATAACCACCTTGGAAACAAGGTGGTCTAGTCCTCAGGAACTCGGATATGCCATTATCTTTTCCAGCCGTCCGGTTGTTAGGACCAATCTCAACATTTGTGTTATTAGCATTCTGGAGATGTTGTAAAATTTGGTTGGTGGTCATAACTTGATCTCGAATTGCCGTGGCCAGGTTGTGCAGGGTTTCCTCTGCATTGGTTGCTGGATTCCTCCTTGGTGGTGCCATTTCCTACTATGGTACAAAACAAAGTTATGCTGCTATTGAGGTGATCAAGCCCAATAGTTAGTTCAAAAATATTTAATAGCAGTCATAACACCACCTCGGCATATAGATAGGAAACACTAGTAATTTCTTACCTATATGAATTACTGATCCCCTACACAACACAACCACAATATACTCAAGACATTATAAGATCGATTCAGATAACCATCCAACCACTGGCCATCTAGGATCGACCTGCTCTGATACCAATTATGTAACAACTCCATTTATGTAATTTTTTTTTTTTAAATACCATGAAGTTATTACCTCGTTACAACTTAACTCAATATAACATTTATTTAATTTATACAATACTGAGTTTCCATACACACTATTATTTTACAAACTACACACCATTATTTTACAAACATTTGTACAAAGATACATATTAGTTCTAATCATCTATATCGACTACTTCCGGGGACACTGGTTCGGGTGGCACGTCCACCGGAATCTCAGTTACATCTACGACAGTTACATCAGAAATAACTGGAAGTTGCCCAAGGTAGGGCACCTTGATCCAACGTACAGAGATAATAAGTGTCATAGAGAATATCTGCATATTTATTCTTCTGAACATGATATGGAAATATAGTGAGAATTAAATCCCAGTAAGTTCAACAATAAATCATAATTTACCATCAATATAGTTCATCACGTCATGTTCAGCTGTATAAACTACAGAAAATATCTTTAGGTCACATGAATGCACTTTATCATGCACATGAAAATTATACAGTTATGACATGTATGGCATGAATAACTATTTTTCGAATTTCATATGATGGCTATCCACTTATTCTTACTTCAAGCTACCCCGGTCAGGGTGAGTATTCTCTACTTTTCGGTACGGGCTTATCTCGCTCCGTTCGACATGGCACACTTTCTCTTTCTTTTCTTATTAACATGATCATAACCGTTGGTAGGGCGTCCCCTACTGGTGCACCACACGGATTGCCATGTGACCATGCTCATTTCTTTTCTTTTCACAATGATAGCCAAAAATATGCTTTCAATAACAAGTATGTTCATCAAAATATAACTATTACCATAAATCATTGGTAATCATGCCATGAACATAACCATTTAAAATATCACTTTATAAAACATTTCCATGTCAAAATTCCATACTAATACCTTAGTAACTGGATAGTAATTGTAGTCTGTAAACAGCGCACCAGAAAAGTTCCCAGGAAAGAGAGGTGGGTCACTAATGGACACGCTTAAGTACCATGTCTTTCCTTGCCAGAGCTTTTCTTAGACATGCACTTTTCACAAATCACAATTTTGTTTTCCAGTAACTAGAATAATTCTTTTCTGATGTGAAAATACTGCAACCACGGAGCATACTAAGATTTTTCAAATAAAACCGGCACTTTCAAAACTTCTTGTAAATTTATATGAGTACTAGGATAAATTCCATGTTAAAAATTACACACTTAAAATGGTAGTAAGTTCATGCAATGGCAATGGCTATGGCTATACTAGTCATTTATTAAGATTCATCTTCTTTTTTAAATACTAATTTTATTTCTTTATTTTCTTGATGCAGGTTTTCATCCTATCTAACCTTCTCTTACTAATCAGAGCATAACTCCCTCAATTTAACTCTGATGTAGGTGCTCTTGGTGTCTATTTCAAGATAAAACAATTATCTAAAACTATTATGTTGAACATTGTAGCGAAAAATTAAGAAACAAAGGTGATATTACTCCATCAAAGTACATGATAGTTCCTCTCGGATAGGTTCTGACCTTTACTGACTAATTAGACCATATCTCCCAAATTGGAACTCCAAATTGCGTTATTCCAGTTGGTAAAAATCCATGAGCCATATATCTATAATTGTTATGTTGGCGCGCTATTTTAATTCCCTACAGAATATTCCCAGAAATTCAAAAACTAAAGCATTAATAACATACTCTTCCCTGAATAAACATTTTCTGACCTCTGCTTACTAATCGGATTATATCTACCTCATATGAACTCCAAATTGCATAATTCCAGTGGGTATATTTCCATGAGACATAGATATATAACTTTCATGTTAACCATTTATTTTAATTCCATAAAGAAAATTCCCAGAAATTAAAATACAAAAGCTGTCCTAACATAATCTTCCCTGATGAACCATTTTCTGACCTTGGCTTACTAATTGGACCATATCTACCACATGTGAACTCCAAATTGCATGATTCCAGTGGCTAAAAATCCATGACACACATATCATTAATTCTTATGTTGACCATTTATTTTAATTCCCTACCAATAATTCCCAGAAATTAAATTACCGAAGCTATCCTAACATATTCTTCCCTGATGATTCATTTTCTGACCATTGACTACTAATCAGACCATAACTACCTCATATGGACTCCAAATGGAATGATTCCAGTGGCTAAAAATCCATGACACATTTATCTTTAATTCTTATGTTAACCATTTATTTTAATTCCCTATCAATAATTCCCAGAAATTAAATTACCGAAGCTATCCTAACATATTCTTCCCTGATGATTCATTTTCTGACCTTTGACAACTAATCAGACCATATCTACCTCATATGGACTCCAAATGGAATGATTCCAGTGGCTAAAAATCCGGGACACATATATCTTTAATTCTTATGTTAACCATTTATTTTAATTCCTTATAGATTGTTCCCAGAAATTAAAATACCGAAACTTAAAATTCTGCCACCCATAGCCATAACCATGCAGAACTATCTACACCAACCTAAGTATTCAAACATACATCACATGCAAGATCAATATGTAACATGATATAGCAACATCATGACCAATCATAAAAGTTCTAAGATCAAAATCTCATATAAATATTATAAGTTTCAAAAGTTTTCTTCAAAAAGAAATATTGTTAAACTTACCTTTAGCTTTCTAAACTTCTCCTTATTCTTCCTTCCTTTCTTCTTCTCTCTTCTCTCCTTTCCTCACTCTACCTTGCTTCTATTTCTCTCTCTTTCTCACTTGGACGAAATTAAAGTGTTGTAAGGGTGGGTTCTCTTATATAGACCACCAAATAATTCACCTTTCATGATCATGGATCTACCTTATCACAATTAAGATACACTTTGTTGAATTTTTGGAAAACAAACAACTTATGTTCTTGTCTTCCTCTTCCTTAGTCAAGATATGCATAGGAAAAGGAGATTTGTATTTTGAAAATTATGATGATATGTTCTTAAGATAAGGGACAAGGTCCCTTTGATTTAGGGATTCATTTAATTTTTCTTTTGTCTTAATCAATTATGATAGGTTGCCTTTTTAAGTGGCAAATTTCTAGCCCTTCAATCTCCATTATTTGGTTGATATTATTTGTGTGGGCTATGAATGTTTTGTCCTAATACCATGTATTATCATACCACTTGCTAAAATTATGAGTGAAGGATATAGATGTTTTTTTCCTAAAGCCTTGTATTATCATGCCACTTGCCTAAATGATGAATGTAGAATCACACCACTTGCTAAATTTTTGTCTTAATGCCATGTAACCTAATCTTTATTCTTATTATTATATCATCATCTAATTTATTTTATTTTATTTTTCCTCTTGGATTTGGGCTTATTCTTACCCATTATGGGCTTGTCCTACCCATTTTCTTTGCTTTGGATAAAATTCTTCCTTTCTTGGTGGGCTTGGTCACATTTTCATAATTTTTGGGCTATTGGTGAAATTACTATATCCTAGTCCAAGTCTATGTTTAATTTCTTGTTTAGGTTATCCAATGGGCTTGCTAGAAACTTATGTGAAGTGGAAAAACTCTATATGAAGTGTCCATAGGTAAAAGCCCAATGTATGAGTAAAGATTTTAAACTTAGTAACTATAGTTCTTGAATTAGGAAAAATTACCCTAATTCAATGTTCTTTGAAATTTTAAGACCTTTACTTGTTTCTAAAAATTTATCTTCCTTATCCAAGAATTTTGCATCTCTTTAGTATGTTATTTCTAATTTCTTTCCTATTAGATTTTCCTTCTTTATTTGTTCTCTTAATGTTAGAAACATTTTCTATGCATATACATAAGGTGAAGAATTTCTAAGGATTATATTTCCTTAGATATCTAAAATATTGTTTAATAAATTTTATTTCCTTAATTAAATTTTTTATGTACCTTTATCAATAAAAGAAACGAAATTAAGGATGTTACATCTAACATCGTAGGAAAGACAATTGGGGAAGAGTTTAGGGTAGCTTCCATGCATGAGTGCATGGCTAAAATGATGAGCAATGCTGATGCCTTCATTGCCTTACTAGGGGGTTTTGGTACTTTAGAAGAAAATTTTCAAATAGTCTCTTGGGCACAACTAAATATGCATCACAAACCGATAGGTTTGTTAAATGTTAACCATTTCTTTGATGGTCTATTGTCTTTTCTTGATCATGTTGTGGACACAAAAGTTCATCTCACACACAGCACGACGAATTCTCATTTCGGCTTCAAATGCTGAGGAGTTGATTGATGCTTTACAAGCATATGTTCATGTACCTGATCCAACTATGGCTCAATTAGAATGGACGGCAGACAACAGCAGGAAGCGCAAATTGGATTTGTATATTCATCTTTAGATGTAGTAAAATGTAGCTATTATTGTACCACTTTTACTTTCTTAGAGTCTACTTGGATCTTTACCAACCATACTCCCTTAGAGTTGGTAAAAATATCTTTGAATGTTGCTTATGATCCTCTGAACTTTTGAAATATTCTATTATATCATCAATAAATATAATAACAAGTTGATCCAGGGATGACCTAATTACTATTCATTAATAAATATGACAAGTATAAAGCTCACGGCGAGTTGCTTGATAATTTTACATGTATTTATATGTATGGATGAATATCGACTGGTTGTATGGCTTGTGACGGTACCGAATATGGGACGTCCTATTAGCCTGAGTGAGTCGGGGGAGGGCCGCTCCAACCGGGTGACAGTGGTAATGTGAGGAGGCAAGAGGGTGATGTACTCACATTCCCTTATCACTCATTGTGACTATGGTCGAGGTCATTATGCATATAGCAAAAGAGTTATATTTTCATTGCATTGACCAGATTACCGAGTGAGGCAGGAGCATTAAATTGATGATTTTATCTCTAAATCATAATATTTTACTATAGCTTATATAGCTGAGCATAACAACATTTGTTTAATGATCATACCATGGTGGATATGGTTTTGGATATCTGAATATCCTTTGATTTGAGAATATTTGAAATACGGGTTCCATATGAATGTACTTCTGAACTGTATTTTCTATGTGACACATTTTAAAATATCAGTACATCCATATGTTGACCTAAGAGGTCATTGGAGGAATTATTTGCTCACTGAGTTATCAAACTCACTACACGGTATTTCTACATTTTTCATATAAGAATATCAGAGTCTGATTCGGCAGATAGGTGATATATTCTCTGGGTGAGTATACGTTGCTTCCAAGACTTACGGTCTTTGAATTATACTGTGTTTGTATTCTAGAGTGCTCTAAACCCTACAGGCAGGATCCCCGTTTCTACTGTACTTTGATGTTTATAGACTAAGTATGTATATTTTATATACATGAGAGATCATATATATATATATATATATATATATATATATATATATATATATATATATATCTGTTCCCATGATAAAGAATTGAATTATATATCTTTAAGGAAAATATCTAATTGCAGAAAAAAAAATGTTTATTTTACGTAACGTAAATTGGGGGTGTTACACAGCCCGTGTCACCCAGCACACCCATGCTGCAAGCACGGCCAAATTGTGGAAAATTTGTGCAAACCCGCCAGGAACACGGCCGTGCCCTACATAGTTTCAAAAAACATTAAAAAAGAGAGGAAAAGAGCCATCTACTATTGGCATCACCATTATAGCTTCCCTTTACGTATAATTTTAACCTTTTCTTTATGCTTAATTTCTTTTATCTAGATTGAATTTTCCTAATGGTTGAACTGGATTATTCCTCTGCATTATGTTTCTTGAAGAAATTTATGGCTTGGTTGTTAACCTAGATCATCTTTCCCTATATTTTCCATTTGCCTTAAATTGATTTCAAAATCTCATGCTCCTTAATTTTGGACTTATTGACCGTGGTTTGAGCTCCAATTCAAAATTGCTGCATTGCTTAAAACTGACCTACGTCTTGCTGATGAAAGCAAGGTCCAATTGGCACTTCAGTGAGAACCTACCTCCACCACTTTCAGAAGACCATTAAGCTAGTAAGTTACTTCACCCTTTGCCTGTACTTTCATTTATATTGACATTGACGACAATGTCAAGTTTAAGCATGGGGGAGTAAACTTTAGGCTTGTAGTTTTCACTGATTGAATTTTGTATCTCTTGTTTCATTGTATAATCATAAAGTTTGCTATTTCAGAGATAGATTGGCGTAATATAGGTTAATTTGTAGCTCATGAACATGTGATGCACAATAGGATATGAAATAGGTAGTTATAATTCTAGTCTCTCTCTTCTAGCATTAAACCTTTAATTTTTAAAAAAATATCTTTCTATTGTGCTGTGAACTATATGCTATGGCTGATTTTCACACTATGAGAGTGTGGAGGTAGGGAGAGGTGAAACATGAGGGAATGTGCACCCCAAAAAGTTTTCGCTCTGAGTACCCCTTTAAGGAACGAAAAAGGCCTTAGTATGAGTACCTAGATGCCTTTACCCTAGTGAGATGGAGCATAAAATACACTCACTACATATTTCTAAAAAAAAATGAATGAAAGATGAAAAAAAAATTTGATGATGGAAAGTAAAAGAGTTTAAGTGAGAAAAAGAGTGACAAAATAGAAATAAGGGTAAGGCAACATAAGGAGTAAATATATATAATAGAGGAATGTACAAAAATCAATTTTATGCATACAACGTATGGTAACAATAGAAGTAAATATATAATAGAGGAATTTTTGGTTTAGTTTTAAAAGAACAGAGACTATCTTGTAAATGTTTATTCATATATCTATTGTGTGCACACTGATTGAGTGACAAATTATCTATATTGCATTTTTCTATCTTCTGGAATCTGATTACATCTTTCCCCCTTTCTGATATGATATGTTATTTGCTTGAGGACAAGCAAAGGTTTAAGCATGGGGGAGTTGATAAAGGGGAATTTTAAGTATTAATGGCTATATTTTATCCTCTAATTCATAGCAAACTTGTGGTTATTTCCCTGCTTTTGGTTATGCTTTGCTTTGGATACTATTTTGGTTGTTTTTATGCTTGTAGGTGAGCAAAAGAGGCCAAGAAGCAAGGGAAAGCAGTCCTAAAAAGTGCCATATGGACTTGGAACAAGATGAGGAGGAAGCCCACCAAAAATCAACAAGAAAGGAGCATGGCAGCCCCCAACACGGCCAGGCGTACTTGGTGGCATGCAACACGGCCAGGCTGTGTTCTGGGCCAAAGCTGCAGAAACTCTCTAGAATCCAGCCCGAAGCATAGCCAGGCCTTGTCTTGGAACACGGCCGTGCTGCGGGTCTGCGCACACCGTATTTTTTAGGGTTTTGAGCGGCCAAAGTGTTATATATTGAAGGGGTTACACAGCCAAAGGGGATAGAACGCATTTCAGACCTTTTCTACTCAGTTTTAGGCTTAGGAAACACCTTAGGATTAGGTTTAGAGTAGGATTAGAGTTTACTTTCATGTTCTTAGCTTAGATTTGAGATTGATTCAGCATTGTATTTCATCTCTACATTTAGCAATCCAAGTTTTGTCTTTCCATATTTAATTCTACTTCTACTTCTACTCTTTCTCTTGAACTGTATTGAACTATTGATGATTTACTTAATGATTAGGGCTTTGATTTATTTTTCTATTATGCTTGAGTAGATTTGATCTAGGGTTTCAGTAAACCCACTTATGGTGTGATGATACACTGTGCTAATTGAATTAATGGAACCCTAATTTTGTTATCCATGGCTAATTAAGATTAGCTATTATGCATTGGTTATAGGAGTTAATGAATTTTTGGCCAACGTTTTATCACGTCTTAGGATATTAATTGATGGACTGAAAGGTGAAGATTAATACCGAAACCTAATAGTTAATTAGGGATATCTTAATCACGAAAGTAGTTTAAGGTTCTCTAGGAATGAATCAATTAGTGGGCACGAGAAAACCGATTAATTGTATTCCATGGTTGGCATAGAACTTAATGGACCTAGGTTGAACTAAGAACCATGAAAGTAGGCAATTAGATTAACCTAGGTACGATTAGTAACGCTTGAAAGAGGTTTCTAGTTAATTAAGGTCAAACCATCTCCAATAACCTAAATAACTGTAATTAGAGGTGCATATTAGTTGTTGAGTATCATAAGTGTGGTGAACCGTAACCCTAGGCTTTTTTTTAATTGATTGTCTTTACTTATTTAATTGTGACAAACTTCCATCGGATTATATCGATTTAGATAGCTCGTTTTGTATAATTCTAGTAATTGACATTGTTCTCTGTGGGATACAACCCGTACTCGCCGGACTAGCTACAGCTATGCCGTGCTCTTGCAGTAATTAGTAAAACATACACACAATAGGTCACTTTGTTTAACTCCTATAATCTATACACAACCTGAGGCTACAATCTTTTTTTTTAACAAACAAAACTGGTGCACCTCAGGGGGATACACTAGGTCTGATTAACCCTTTCTCTAATAATTCCTCTATATGGTTCTTAAGCTCAACTAACTCTAAGGAGCCTTCTTATAGGGAGCCTTAGATATGGGACTTACACCGGGCACTAAGTCAATGGAGAACTCTACTTTCCTATCAAGAGGGAGACTACTAAACTCCTTAGGGAATACTTCTGGGTAATCCCTAACAATAGGTATGTTTTCTATGCCCTATTCTACTTTAACTTGCAAAGAAAAGAAGACTAGGAACCCTTGACAACCCTTCTTAAGGTATCTCTCAACCTCAGTAGTGGATGGGTAAGAGATTTTAGTAGAGTGTTTAGAAGTAGAACCTTAAATAGATAAGGAAACATACTTTCTAGAAAAATCAAGAAGTGCATTATTAGCAAACAACCAATCCATTCATAGAATAACATCAATATCAAACAAAGGAAGGCATACAACATCCAAAGTGGTACATCTATGATCAAATTGCACAACACAGTTGATATAAGCATAAGAAGTTATGACATAGGTCCCAGTAGGGGTGGAAATAGAAATATCATATGGCAAAGTATCCACAGTCAAACCCAAACTCTTAGCACAATCATATGAAATAAAAGAATATGTATAACCATAATCAAACAATACATCTACAAGTGAGTTTCGGATCATTAACGTACCTCTGATCAAATTTGAAGATTGACTAGCCTCTTGCTGGGAAAGAGCAAACACTCGTCCTTGATTCTGTGGTCTGCCATTAGGAACTGATCCCTTCCTGACTTTACAATCCTTGGAGTAGTGGTTGGGCTTTCTGCAATTGTAGCAAACATTTTAACTAGCTAAACAAGGTCTGTCTCCATGGTTCTTCCCACATTTATTACAAGCAGGCTATCTAGAGGTTTGACCACAACGGGTTAACATTCTCCTACCCTAAGAATTGTTCCCCTTGAACCTTTTGTTCTAGGGTTTTCATCTTCCTCCAGAGGGCTCACTGTCTCTCAATCATTTCTCAGTTGTGGCACTCATCAGAGTTCTTTTCTGCTATTCTACATTTGCTTGCCAACTTGGCAAAATCTCGTATCTCTAAGGTAGCCATTCTTTCTCTAATCTTAGGCTTCAAACCTCGCTCAAATTTTGCCGCCTTCCATGCATCATCATGGGTATGCTTCAAGTAAGTGGAAAATTTAGAGAGCTCTTCATACTTATCCTCATATTGGGGTACAATCATATTCCATTGCTTCAACTGTATGAATTCAACCTCTTTTTGATTCTTCACATTATCTGGAAAATATTTATCATAAAATTTTTCTTTAAAATTATCTCAGGTAATGGGAATATCATTGGTATGCCATAGTCTCTGTTTACTTTTCCACCAATGCTTTGCCTCACCTTCTAACATGTAAGTGGCTAAGGAAACTTTTTGTTCTGTGCTACATTCTAAAACCCTAAAAATTTTCTCTAGTTGCATTATCCATCGCTCAGCTATCACTGGGTCATATTCTCCTAGAAAGTAAGGAGGGTTGGCCTTCCTGAATTAGGCCACGAGTTTATTCATCTGACTTGCCTTATTTTCCTCTCTAGCACCCTCAGGAATATTTCCTGGTGGCACTTGTCTAAGTGCTTCTTGCACTTGTTGAAGGATTTGTGCTGTGGTGGCTTAGATTGAAGCTTACCCATCAAGCCTGTCAGCTAAGGCTTCCATATTCTCAGATATTCTCTTCAGGGACTCAGCCTGGGTTTTCTTATATGTCATTTCCCTATATACACATTTTTTATACAAATATTTTTCATATAATTAGTCACACGACCATAAACTATGTTTACTCTATTTAACGACCCCTAAAACAAAGCCAACTTCACAATAATTCAACTCTAAATCAATTTAGAATATCCTAGAATTCATCCAAACATACATAATTCCCTAAACTATTGCTTTGATACAAAAAATGAAACACCTACTAACTAACATCTTATTTCATACATCCACATCATAGAATATTCCACTTGAAACATTTTAGTTATATATATATATATATATATATATATATATATATATATAAATGTATGTATATTTTTTTCTTATTTATAAATTTTTAGCAATATCTACCTAGCCCATAAATTCATCTATTCACTTATATTGTTAGTTATCTTTCTTCGATAAGGATACAAGTAATTCAGTCTATTCCAAGCATTTTTAAATTTCATTTCCTTATAGGCAACTAACTAGGCATGATATGCATTAGTTACAACAAAAAGGCTCTCATGCCATAAAGAAAAGTGTACAGTTCATAACTTATTTTACATCACATTACAAGCTGTTTAAGAGGGACTTGGCACTCAACTAAGCCATCCCACATGTATTACACAATAAGAAAATATACAATCCATAACCATATTCAGATGAATCAACCTAGAGACCCTTATTGTTCCCTTCTAGTTGGAGTACTTGGAATGTGATTATGTGGACATAAAAAGATGAGATGACAATCTCAATAGCTAGCAATTTTTTTTAGAAAAACAGTATACATTCCATACCTTAAAACATCTCAATTTATTCCATTGAAACATAAGCATTGACCATACATACATACATCTTCTTGATCACACAAAGGACCTATAACATTTTGGTTTACTAACTTAATGCAGTCCCATACCTGCAAAAGGGATATGCATCTCCTATTATTGGCCAACACGTGGTGGAAATGGGGCTTAATTGGCACACTTTGGGCACCCCTTAATTCCTGAGAATACATACATAACATATCTTTAGACCATCATTCATCATAGCATAAAAGTCAGGCAACCATTAAAATTGATAAATTCAAGTTCAAAAACATAAAGAGTGTTTTAAGGAAAACCTAGCTACCTCAATTCCTGCACAATCGCTTCCTTTCCAAGGCTACCAATGTTACAACTAGCAACTCAAAATAAATATTATAAGAGCTTTTAGTTAATGCATGCATACGGGCACCTAAAGTCATAAGTCTCTAGTTTAAGAGCTTTAGCTTCTCAAAACAAAACTATGATTCTATTTAGATTTGGGGTTATTATTAAATATGACAAAAGTACTCTAAAATTTCAAAAAATTTCTCTGGAGGTTCATCTACATGTCTATTTTATTCTGTGGATCTCTCATCCCTTAACTATTCTATTCACCCCAAGGAGTACCTCCATAATCCAAAATAGTGCAGATTAGTTTTAGTTCCATTTCTATTATGTTTTCCATTTATTTGGATGGGTAAAAATTCTTAAAAATTCATGATATTTGATATCCTAGGTATGTTATATAACCATCATAAAAATTTCAAGTAAAAACTAATTTATTTGATCCCTCAAATAATACACTTTTTATGGTTATCCCTAGTTCTAGTCTGTTCTGACTCACTTCTTGTCCCAACGAATTTCCATATTTTCTTATATTCTTTAAACTGACTAGAATCCTCTAAAATTTGTTGGGTTCCTTAATTCGGATCCCTATAACTTATCATAAACTTTTGATACAAAAATTCAATACCTAATTCCTTCAATGTTTAGTATTTCCATCAACAGACTAAGTTGTCCAGTAGATTTTTCTTAGCACTGTTTTGATTACAAATGGCCTCTTTGTAGGTTCTCAAAAATTACAAAAAAAATTAGAATTGATTACCAATATTTCAAGACATTTCTCACCAAATATTAGAGAATTTAAAGGCAATTTACCCAATCAAACAGTCCAAGAACACAAGGCCTAAAAATATTAGTTGCAGGAACAATAACTTCCTAGTGCAAAATTTGTGGTGCTTCAGCATGTTTGTTACTTAGATGGCAAATATTTTTCCCTACCACTAGAGTTCCATGTTTGCAAATTTAACATCTTATATCTCATGCTTAAGAACCACCCATGTAGAACCCAAAATGAGCTTAACTCCTTACAAACCAACTTTCCTCAAGAGGGGAAACTCACCTTGTGCATAAAAACTCCTATGGCTCTCAAATTTTAGCTTGCTTCTCCTCTTAGTTTTCCTTGCAAACTCAACTACATTTTTTCTTATTGCTTTCTCCCTTTAGCTCTAAATTTTCTGGCTGCCTTCTCAACCTCTTGGGTGCTAATTGCATGAGGCATGGGTGGTTTGAATTTGCTACCCCATTACCCAAAATGATGCCTAAACATCATAATGCTGGCCACTAGTTTCCACCAATCAAGAGGAAAAGGAATTATGTGTTTTGCAGGGATTCCCTTGTGGTTTTTGTAGGGAGGGCGTGAGATACTATTGTCCCTCCACTAAGTTTTATGCCCTACTACCCAAAATAATGGCTAGACATCATGATGCTGGCCGTTGGTTTCCACTACTCAAGAGGAAAAGGAATATTGTGTTTTGCAGGGATTTCCTTATGGTTTATGTAGGGAGGGTGTGAGATGATGTTGTTTCTTGGCTAAAAGGTGTCTGTTAATTTTGTGGCTATATGGCAGGATTTCCTTGCTGAAAGGTGGTAATTTCTTGGCTGATTTTGGCTGAAGTTTTTATGGCTATGTGGCATGCTTTGGTAGCTGTAGGGTGGCTACAATTTTGTGGGCAATGTGGCATGCTATGTGGCTACAACTTTGTGGGAAATGTGGCATGCTTTGGTAGGTGTAAGGTGGCTATAATTTTGTGGCTAAGATGGCATGCTATGTGGCTATAACTTTATGGGCAATGTGGCATTCTATGTGGCTGCAACTTTGTAGGCAATGTAGCATGCTTTGGTTAGTGCAAGGTGATTGTAATTTTGTGGCTAAGTTGGCATGCTATGTGGCTCTAACTTTGTAGGCAATGTGGCATGCTTTGGTAGGTGCAAGGTGGCTGCAATTTTATGGCTAATGTGTCCTGCTATATGGTTATAACTTTGTGGTGCTACTTGGCAGCTCCTTAGTTGTTTTATATT
Organism: Gleditsia sinensis; assembly: GCA_037074535.1. Taxonomy (NCBI): domain Eukaryota; kingdom Viridiplantae; phylum Streptophyta; class Magnoliopsida; order Fabales; family Fabaceae; genus Gleditsia; species Gleditsia sinensis. Next base: position 44,233,338 of record CM073465.1, on the reverse strand, counting down.
ACCTTAAATTACTACTAATCCTAGATGAGTAATGTCTTAAAAATGCATTTGTATCTTCTCCCCATCCATTATGCTCCTAAGAATTTTATTTATATGATTCATGATTAACTATATGTCACCTATTTTATAAATTCCTTATTGTTACATAACTAAGCATTTTAATTATTTGCCATATGTATTTTCTTTTTATATGTGTTGTTTGGGGTTTTAATGTTAGATTAATGAATCTATATAAATCAATGTTACTTCTATATAAATATTAACCCCTGATATAGTTTTTGGGTATGATGATAATGGAACATATGTTGTTTATATACACGTGTACTAATTGCTGCTTAGAATTTGTTATAAGTTGCCATATAAAAAGAAAAAAAATTGTCGTTACAAGTTGGTATCCAAGTAGGTCAATCCTAGATGATTGTATGGTTAGAAGGTTGCCTATATCGATCTAAGGATGTCTTGAGTAAGCATATGGCTATGTTGTGTAAGGTAGCATATAGTGTTAGTAAGGAAATTACTAATGTTTTCTAGCTATATACTTGAGTAGTGTAATGACTATTGTAAAATGTTTAATCCACTGTTGAGCTTGATCACCTCAATAGTGACTAATTTCTTTAATTGATACAGTAGATGATGGCTCAACCAAGAAGAAATCTGACGAGTAGTGCGGAAGCTATGTTACATGACCTAACTGTAGTTATTCGGGACCAAATGTTTACTACAAACCAAATCTTACTGTGTAACAACTCCATTTTTTTTACATATACACACACACACACAAATATATATATATATATATTTGTAAAATACCATGAAGTCATTACCTTTTTACTTCTAACAATTTAACTCATAATAACATTCAATTAAATTAACCAAGCATAATTAAGGTTTACGGTATACTAAGAACACTGATACAATTCTGGGTTCACATACATATCATTAATTAAAAATGTTCGTACAAAAATCAAACACATATATGTCCACATCTTATTCATCCATATTGACCAGTTCCTGGGATACAGGTGCGAGTGGTTGCACCTTCACCGAGATCTTAGCCAACTCGACCCAATGTACGCTAAAAGCCGGTAATAGAGAATATCTGCATATCTAGTCTTCTGAACATGATATAGAAATATAGTGAGAATTAAATCCCAGTAGGTTCAACAATAACTCATAATTATCATCAATATAGCTCATCATGCCATGTTCACTTGTATAAGCTACAACAAAAACCTTAGGTCACTTTAATGCACTTTTATCTATCCACACGAAAATCATACAGTAATGACATGTATGGAATGAATAACTATTTTCTAAATATCATATGATGGCTTTTAACTTATTTTTATATCAAGCTACACCGGTCAGGGTGAGTACTTTTTACTCTTTGATATGGGCTTTTTTTGCTTTGTCCGACATAGCACACTTTTTCTTTCTTTTCTCATTAACATAATCATAGCCGTTAGTAGGGCATCCCCTACTATTTCACCACATAGATCACCATGTGACCATGCTCGTCTCTTTTGTTTTCTTTTCTTTTCACATTAATAGCAAAAAATATGATTTCAATGACAAGTTTTTTCATTATACTCACATGCCATAATTTATAATCAAAGCATAATCATTACCAAAAATCATTGGTAAAAATGCAATCATTCCATGAACATAATCATTTTCAAATATCACTTTATAATATATTTCCATGTCAAAATTACACACTTAATAAGGTAAGGAGTTCATACAATGGCAATGGCTAGGGCATACATTAGTCATGTAATATTTCCATTTATAAGATTCTTCTTCTTTCTTAAATACTTTTTTCATCTCACACAAATTCGCACATAACTCGCTCATTTTTAACTCTGATTGACATGATCTTGGTTTCCATTTAAAGCCATGACAATCCTCAAAAACTCTTATGTTAAACATTTTAGTGAAAGCATAAGGAATATTGGTGGTATTACTCCCTCAAATTCAATGTTATTTCTTCTCGGGTAAGTTCTGACATCTACTTACTAATCTAACCATATCTGCCTCCAATGGACTTTAAATTGAGTGATTCCAAGGGCTACAAATTTGTGAGTCATATATCTATATTTTTTCATATTAACCATTTCTTTTAATTCCCTACAAATTGTTCCCATAAATTCAAACACATAAGCTCACCTAACAAATTCTTCCTTGGTTAACTAGTTTTTGACCATTGTGTACAAATCTGACCATATATCCCACATATGCATTCCTAATTGAATGATTCTAGTGGCTAATTATTTTTGACACATATATCTATATTTTTCATGTTAACCATTTATTTTAATTCCCTACATATGTTTTCCAAAAATTCAAACACAGAAGCTTACCAAACAGATTCTTCCCTGGTTAACCATTTTCTGACCACTGCTTACTAATCGGACCATATCTCCCTCATTTTAACTCCAAATTAGGTTATTCTAGTGGTTAAAAATCTGTGAGACATATATCTACATATTTTATGTTAACCATTTCTTTTAATTCCTAACTGGTTCTTCCCAGAATTTAAAAAACAGAAGCTTCCCTAGTTACTCTAAAATCCAGTTTTCTAACCAAACCTTTCCTAAGGTTTTAGTTCATCATTTTATTACATCCTCTTCCATTTTCTTCCTAATTTACATATAATCATAAGATTACTTATTTCAACATTTTAATTAGATTCCTTATATTTAATTTAACATATTCCATCATCTACTTCTTAAGAAAACATAAATAGAATAATGTATTATTAAGGGTGTTTCCCAACAGAAATGTCTCATGGTCTTCTTCTAAGTGTTTAAGGCCATACTCATTTTATCAATCTAATCATATTCCATATATTTTTCACCACATTCAAATATATATAATAGCAACATAAAAATCCTAAATTGTTTCCACCCATAGCCATACCTATGTAGAACTTTTCACACCAACCGAAGTGTTCAAAACATCCATCATATGTAAGATCAACATGAAACATGATATAGCAACATCCATGGCCAATCATCAAAGTACAAAATATTGTAAATTTCGTCAAAGTTCTAAGATCAAAATCCCATATAAATGTTACAAATTTCAAAGCTTTTCTTTAAAAAGATATATTGTTAAATCTACCTACAAAATTTCCTAGCTCACTTAGTGAATTCTTTTTCTTGTTTCCTTTTGAAGGAAGTAGCAAGATTCCTCCCTTCCCTTAGCTTTTCCAGCAGCTAGAATAAGAGAGGGAGGGTGAGTTTTGAACCCTAAGGATGAAAAGAAAATATAGATTCAAGTAGAGATTAAGCTAACTTACCTTGACTACTTAGTCCTTTAGACTTCTCCTTTTTCTTTTTTCCTCTCTCTACCTTGCTTCTATTTTTTCTCTCCCTAACTTAGATGAAATTATAATTTTATAAGGGTGGTTTTTGCTTAAAAAAATTATCAAGTGGCCCTAATCTCATAATTATGGGTCTACCTTATCACAATTAGGATCCACTTGATTGCTTTTTGGGGGAAGACAACTCATGTTCTTGTCTTCCTCTCCCTTAGTCAAGATATGCATAGCAAAAGAAGATTTATATTTGAAAATCATGATAAAATGTTCTTAAGACAAAGGACAAGGTCCCTTTGATTTAAGGATTCATTTCCTTTATCTTTTGTCTCATTTAAGTATGATAGGATTGCCTTTGTAAATGGCAAATTTCTAGTCCTTGAGTCTCCCTTGCTTGGCTGAAATTATTTGTATAAGATAAGGATGTTTTATCCTAATGCCTTGTATTATTACCTACTATATCATAACATGGCTTACTAAAATTATTAGTGTAAGATATAGATATTTTTTTCCTAATGCCATGTATTATTACTTACTATATCATCACATGGCTTGCTGAAATTATTAGTATAAGATATAGATGTTCTGTCCTAATGTCATGTGACCTAATCTTGGTTATTATTACACTACTATTTCATCACATGGTTCTTATTTTTCCCTCTTCGATTTAGGCTCATTCTTGCCCATTTCCTTTCCTTTGGTTGAAATTCTATATCTCATGGAGGGCTTGATCACATTTTAATGATTTTTGGGCTATCGGTCCAACTTCTATATCCTAATCCAAGTCTATGTTATATCTTTTTCTTGAGCTATCCAATTGGCTTGCTAGAAACGCATGTGAAGTGGAAAACAAACTCAATGAAGTGTCCATAGGTAAAGGCCCAATATATGGGTGGAGATATTAAACTTAGTAACTCTAGCTCTTGAATTAGGAAAAATTATCCTAATCCAATCTTCTTGAAATTTTAAGACCTTTTTTTACTTCCAAAAATTTATCTTCCTTGCCTAAAAATTTTGCCTCTCTTTAAGATGTTATTTCTAATTTTTTCTATTAGGTTTTCTCTCTTTACCTATTCCCTTAATGTTAGAAACATTTTCTATGCATACACATAAGGTGAAGAATTTCTAAGGCTTATATTTTTTCTTACATATCAAAAAATTGTTTAATAAGTTTTATTTTTTTAATTAAATATTTATGTACCTTTATTAATAAAAGAAACAAAATTAGGGATGTTACATACGGTATATGCAGAACAATGATCACAATGACATTAAGGCTAGAGGGAACCAAAGGAATGTAAGGAATCGAAATGGCTGGACAAAATTTATGAGAACTGATCCTCCTTTTTTTGTGGTTAAATATGAACCTATGGTAGCTGAATGGTGGTTGACAGAGTTAGAAAAGATTTTTAAAGTTTAAAACTGTTCTAATGAGCAGAAGGTTACTTTTTTTGTGTACATGCTGAAGGAGGAAGCTGAATACTAGTGGAGTGGAGCCAGGGAGTTGCTAAGTCATTAAGGTAGACAGATTACGTGGTAGTTGTTCTGAGACACTTTTTTGGATAAGTTCTTCCCCAATAGCGTGAGGGCAGAGAAGGAGATATATTTTCTCCAACTTAAACAAGGAAATTAGACTATTGATTAATACATTACTAAATTTGAAGAATTGTCTAAGTTTTTAATCTATCTACAGTATATTTTGGATGAAGCTTGGAAAGTAGTAATATTTAAAGCAGGCCTAAACCTTGAGATTAGGAGAGTTGTGGTTGCATTGGAAATACAAGAATTTTCCCCCTTGACCAATAAATTCCAATTACTAGAAAAGATCTTGAAAGCAGCTGAAGAAGAAAGGGAGAGGTGGGCTCTATGTAAGAAAAAGAGGGAGACTCTAATCTCCAATAGGAACTTTAGAGGGAAGGATATTGCAGAAGGTCGAAAGCCCATAGCAATGGAATCTAGATATTACCCGTTAGATGTTGCGGTGGATAGATGTGGAAAATGTGGATTGTCACAAGGGAAAAGACCGTGTTTTGCTAGCCAAGCCACTTGCTATCGCTATGGACAGAAGGGACATTTGGCATGACATTACCTACCAAGAAATGAGACAAGGCCTGATCAATGACAACAAAGGAAAGGGTGAGCCTTTTCATTAAGTAGTGTTGAAATAATATAAGCCCTAACTAAATACAAGGTACATTATATTTCAATGATTTTCCTTCAATTACAGTATTTTCTTTAAGTGCTAGCCATTTTTTATAACAATTGAATGTGTAGAAAAGTTACAATATTCTATCTCTGATTCATTGAATGAGCTAGCTATGGTGGCACCCATAGGGGAAAAGTAATTACCTTTTTGGTAAGTTTAAATTGTCCCAATATGGAGCATGAAATAGTGGATTTGATGTGTTAACCTTGGATTGTATGGATATTATTTGGGCATAGATTGGAGAAAGGCTAAAGTCGACATAAGAGCTATTCCAAAAAGAAGAAAACTGTTGTAATTTCATGAAGGGGAGCATGTGATCCTAAAAATCTCTCCGACTATAGACCTCAGGCAAACGATGAAGGATAGAAGATACATAGGAAAGAGAAGATATCATGAGAAGGAAGTATCCTCAACTTTTCGAGAGGAGGTAAGCCTTAAATTTTGGGGACAAAATTCCTTTTTAGGGGGAGAATTGTTACACCCCTAATTTTAATAAATATAAAATAATTTTTAGTGGAGAAGGGAATTTTCTTTTTTAATGAAAAGTCCTAAAGGGTGAAATAATAAATTCTTCACTGTTAGGGCTGGAACTGGGCAGCAAGAGGTGGAATAAGTAACTATGGAAAATGTGGCACAAAATTTCCTTGACATATGTCTCAAGAGAAGATTAAACCACTTGGTTAATTACATTCATCCAAACATGGCTATAGTTAATGGCATGGTTACACTTTAATGGCATAGCATTTTTGTAATAGTTAAGCTTTTTGGGGACTCATGTTAAAAAGGAGCAAGCTTGTAAAAGGCATGGATTAAAATATGATTTCTTCCTTGACTTGGAGAGGAAGTTGACCAAGGGAAAATATCCAAGGGGAGAAAAGAGAGAAAACTTGAGAGAAGAAGAAGGAGGAAAAGAAGAGAGAGAAAAGTAGCAAGGAGAAGAACTAAGGTGATTCTTGCATGTCGAAGCCTAAAATCCACTCTTCTCTTCATCTTAGATGCTTCAAGAACTTATTTCATATGGTGAAGGTGCAGGAAATTATAAGGAAAGGAAGACATATAAGTTATCAAAAGAAAAGGAAATTCAAGAAAGGTTTTGAGAATAGAAAGGATTTCTAGTTCTTCGTTAGGTTTAAAATCTCATATCTTGATGATGCATAATGCATATTTGTGATTATCGATGTAGAGTGAAAGTTTGGATGTATATGTAATACATGTTTTATGCTAAATTTGGCTTCAAAAGAGTAAAAATTGATGCTTTGAATGATTGGTTCTGTAATTTATACTTTATGTTGAATCTGGAAATATGTTCAACACATAAGTTATATCCTTGTGTCTTAGATTTCTAATGCCTCTGGAATCACCTTAATCAGATTTCAAATGAAAGAGATATGCCCTGATGAGTGAAGATAGGTCATATCTAACATGCTGAGTTATGATGCTATTTTCGAACACCTTTTACACCTGTTACTAATCCTCTTTTGTCAAAGTGGTAACTATAGAGGTTGTATATTATTGTCTTAGTTTGACATAGACACTAAAATCAACTTAATCGGAGTTAAAATGAGAGAGTTATGATCCTTTAGTGAGATAAGGTCAGGATGGTTGCAAACTTGGAATGCAGGACAACCTAGAACACAACCGTGTTCCATGACACGGCAAGGCCAGGTTTTGGGCTGTTTGAGAGGTTGTAGCACGATTAAGACAATCTTAAGCACAACCATGTTCCAGGGCATGGCCAGGCCATGTTTGGAGCTATTTTTTCCCTGTTTTATCTACAAATGGAGTCAAATGAACCCCATTAACTAGATGATAATTATAGAAACTAAATATAAGAAGAATTCCAAATCATCTTTGTGATATAATATTAATTTTCTCTACTTCTTGTGATGATAAACTTGATATACATTGTAAAATGATGATGTGACGACGATAATCAGTATGATGAAGATGATGTACTTGACTAATGCATAACCTTAACATGGTGGTGATGATAATTAGATGGTATTATGCATACATTGTTATATGATGATAGATGGATTAATAAATATTTACTAAATAATTGATGAGTTGACACTAAGTCTTGTGAAGTATGATGTATACATTGTTACATGATGATAAAGATATCAATACATAATTGTTAAATGATTTGATGACGATGGCAAGTATGATGTTAGTGATGAATATGGTGAAGATATGCATGCTTGAGATGTTCATGAGATGCATACTTAATATGTTGATGAGATGCATACTTGGCATGTTGATGAGACGAAATTACATAATGTATTAATGATAAAGAGGATGCCGTATGAATGTGGCTAAATTGGAGATGTCAGAGTGATCCTTTTCGAAGCAAGGTGACCCAGTGACATGCGGCATCATGCTGTGTTAAAGTAACTGACAGATATTTTAAAAGATATATATATATATATATATATATATATATATATATATATGAGATGTCAGGAGGACCTTTTCCGAAGCAAGGTAACCCGGTGACATGTGCCATCTTGCTATGTTAAGGGCACTAACGAATATTCTGATATGACCCTTGCCCAACCAAAGTGACCCAATAACATGTGGCACCTTGTGAAGGTAAGCCAACTGAGGGGTTGTTGGCTTTGATATGGTACCGAGATAGGGGACGCCTTATTAGCCTTGAGTGGCCAATATGTGAAGGGCCATTTCGACCAAGAACACAGTGGTGGGAGAGTAGCGGGAGGGTGACGGCTCATGCCACCCTGTGGTTGGATAAAAATTGAAATTTATAGATAAATAGCCATTGCAAATATACGTGTACAAGCATAATATTGAAATATAACCTGGTTAATATATATGTGTGATATTGATGCATAACCTATTTAATGTGAATGCATGATATTGAAGCATAACCTTTTTATGGTGAGTGTGTGATATTGATGCATAACCTGTGTATTGAACACGCGCGCATGCTATACATTCTTGTTATCTTATCATATACAAAGAGAATAGGTTTTCTGTAGTTTATACAGTTGGACATAACATTGTGTTTTTTCTTATTTATTATATGATGCATTTAATGTTAAACCTATTGGGAATTTCTGTTCTCATTATTATTGGTGTTATGTTCAGATAAAAGCAAGTGATATACTAGCTATTTCCGTGCACTTGATCAAAGAGATCCAGCAGATGGCGATAACTTATGCAGATCTCGATGCCAACACCACCTCCTCCACCCTTTGTACTCCAACGGTGGTGTGCTGTTTGGGGTTTAATGTTAGATTAATGGATTTATATAAATCAATGTTACTTCTATATAAATATTAACCCTTCATATAGTTTTTGGGTATGATGGTAATGGAACACATGTTGCTTATATACGTGTGTACACATTGCTGCTTGGAATATGTTATTGGTTGCCATATAAAAATGAAAAAAAATGGCCGTTACACCCACCGCCACTAAAGAAAGTAAAAGTGTGATTTTTAAGTTATTTTGACTCTAATTAAAGCCCAAAAGCCTAGAAACCGACCTAAAAGAAATTTTACTTCATTTAGGACTTTCCCAACCTATAAATAAGAGAGAAAGAAAGCATGAAAAGGATCATCCAATCATCCAATCATCAAATCACCAATTTCTCAAGTTTCTTCTTCTTCTTCTCTTCATTTTGGTTTTCTTATGGATCTGGATCGCTAGTTTCCATTTTGTTGGTTGAGGAAGATTGAAACCTCAAGGATCTTTTATGCATTGTGAGATTTGGATTTGATTTTATTAGTTCAATATTAATTGAGTATTGATTATTCATCTGCTCTTCTTCTACATGATTATTTATATAATTGCTAGGAGGCCTACTAGTATTATTTATCTTAATCTACTATTGAATCATATTTTAAACAAAGTTTTCATCATTGTGATTTAAGACGCAAATATGATTAATAATTTTAGATTATAAATTATTAAACCTATGGTGAATGATTGACTAAAGTAAATATAGTCGATGTGTCTATGCTTGTTTTAGCTCTATCAGTTTCTCTAATTCTTCATGCGGTTAATAAGTTATACTTTACCGTTGTGCTAAAGAATTACTTGTTAATTAGGGTTAATTGAGTTGATCGTCATCAATTACTAAAATTAAGGAGGAACAGGGATACAATCCCAATGATAGATATTCAATTAAATATTTATTATGTTGTCAATGATTAATGCAATTCCTTGATGGTGGATATCAACTGAAACCAATGCTTTTATCATTAATCACTCTCTTTTCTTTTTGCAATCATTCTCTTTTACTTTATTATTTTACTTTCATTATTCAAAACCCCTTTCTATTTGACAAAGGGTAATACTAGTATATGTGAGATCGACTCTTACTCCCACTACTACATGTTAGTTTTGAGGTAAGTTATTTATTACATTTCTTGGAGGGCTTGGTCATATTTTTATAATTTTTGGGCTATCAATCCAACTTCTATATCCTAGTCCAAGTCTATGTTTTATTTCTTACTTGGGCTATCCAATAGGCTTGCTAGAAACTTATGTAAAGTAGGAAAACTCTATATAAAGTGTCCATAGGTGAAAGCCCAATTTATGGGTGGAGATGTTAAACTTAGAAATTTCTTACTCTTGAATTAGGAAAATTACCCTAATCCAATCTTCTTAAAATTTTAAGACCTTTACTTACTTCACAAAAAAAATTTATCTTCCTTACCAAAGAATTTCGCCTCTCTTTAGTATGTTATTTCTAATTTTTCCTATTAGGTTTTCTCTCTTTACTTATTCCCGTAATGTTAGAAAGATTTTCTATGCATACACATAAGGTGAAGAATTTCTAAGGATTATATTTCCTTAGATATCTAAAAATTGTCTAATAAATTTTATTTACTTAATTAAATATTCATGTACCTTTATTTATAAAAGAAACAAAATTAGGGATGTTACACAAAGAATCCCAAGTTTTCAAGGTAAATTGCTCCTTAGGTATCCAAGACTTAGAATCATATGTGAAAGGACATAGAAACTTTTGAGCTCAAAAATATACCTTAAAACATATTTTAAAGTTGAAATGAATGAAACGATAGTAAGATATGGACTTTTTTACTAAAATCAAATTTTGACCTTTAGTCATTCTTTTTTCTATATCTCATAAACTATAAATATTTTTTGATCAAAACTTATTGCATTGATAACTAGAATCCAAAATATTTTTAATGATATGTCATTCACTAAATTGGAGTTAAAAAGAAAATGTAGTAAATAGGCAAAATAAGATAGTGAGATATGGATTTTAACTAAACTTTATCTTCAACCTTTGGTCACTATTTTATTCATCTATTTCAAATTTCAAATTCTTTTGAAATGAAACTTACTAAAATGGAAAATAGATTCCCATATATTTTTAATGATAGGTCATTCACCCCAAATGGAGTTAAATAGAAGATGCCGTAAATAGGCATTTTAAGGTAGTAAGATATGGTTCTTACCTAAACTCTATTTTTGACCTTTGGTCACTTTTCTATCTATATCTTACACAATAAAAGTCATGTTTATCTAAAACCTAGTGTGTTGAATTCTAAACTCAACAAAATTTGTATTAATAGTTCATATGCGTAAAATGGATTTAAAATAAGAAAGATATGATCATTCAAAGTTGGTTGTCTTGCAACAGAAGCCAACAATGAATTGTTGATCACAATAGGTAACTGTTAATGTAATATATCGTAAATTTTAAATAATAATTTTTTGCTATAAAAATATATATTTTTATTGTAGATGATTATGTTTTGCTAAAAGTAAATACGTTTTTAATTTAAACGATTTTTTATTTGCTTAAAATAATTATATTTGACTTTAAATAAATTTTATTTTTATTTCTATAAATTTTTTTATTTTAATATGCATGAAGGTACTTTATATTGTGATTTTTTTTAAAAAAAATTTATCAACAAAAATTATGATTTTAGAGTTCATATAAAGTTTTGTAATAATATAAATTTTTAGAAATTTTTGCGATATTTTAGGATAAAAAATAGTATTTTATGTATATAATCAAAAGGAAAATAAATTTTAAATATTTAATTATTACATAATAATAATTAAGAAAAAGAAAGAAAAGGAGGAGGGAGAGATGCTGAAGAAGGATTAGAAAACTGCGTATATGAATAGTACTTTCTCTCTCCTTAATTTTTCTCTCTAGATCTGAAATGTCTACTAGCTTTTGATCTCAAAACTAAGGGTACCACTAGATTCAGGATGGAGAGTACTACGATTTTGATCGAACAATTTTTTAAATAAATCACAGAATCGCTAAAGATCGAAAGTAGAAAATTTTAAAAAAAGGTAAACTCTGAACCTCTTATTTAGATACCTCAAATTGGAAATCTAATACCGTAGATAGATTTAGGAGATAGATAAACTCTAGGATATAAAGTTTCACAGTCATTTGACAATTTTTGGTGTCATGGACAGTAATTCTGACCATCATAAATAGTGATTTCGGCCAATTTGAACAGTAAATCTGGTCGGCATGAATAGTCCCCTAGCGATAAATAGTAATTTCTGATTATGAATAGTGCCCATTAGTTGACCAATGTTAACCAAGCTCCAAAAGGCCAAATTTCACAATTACGGAGTCATTTTCTAGGTTTTTGGACCCTCCAAACTCGTTTTTGAGATCCATTTGATCAGATTTAATTTAAAAAATTACATTTAGGGTTGTCCAACTTGGAGCCCTAACTTGTGAGTAGATAATTATTTCTATGACTTACCCTATGCTCTTCTTAAACTTAAAATGTATAATTGATTATGTTTACAAACAATTTATGTTATCATAAGTTTCTAAAATGTGCTAAAATATTTTTTTTGCTTACAAACTGGCACATAGTTCAAGAACATTATAGTTTTGCAAATAGATTTTGAAACTCATTGAATATGTGGTTCTAAATGTATTTATCATTATTTGGTAAAGTGAATATTATGTGCATGAAACATTGATTTGTAAAACTATAAAGTTGCTAATTATAATTGAATGACAAGCGTAAAGCTCATGGCAAGTTGCTTGATAATTATACATTGCATTTGATGAATATGCATTTATATATATATATATGTGTGTGTGTGTGTGTGTGTGTGTATGGATGAATATCGACGGGTTGTATGGCTTGTGACGATACCGAATAAGGGACGCCTTATAAGCCAGAGTGAGCCGAGGGAGGGCCGCTCCAACCGGGTGATAGGGGTAATGTGAGGAGGCAGATGGGTGATGAACTCACATTCCCTTATCACTTTTGTGACTGTAGTCGATCGGTCACTATGCGTATAGCAAATGAGTGAATTGAGTATATTGAGAGCTGTAACATATTTGACCATTATGTAAAAAGAATAGATTTTCAATGCATTTATAGTATGATAATTATGCATCAACAAAAGTTATGACTTTACCTTAAAAACTTAATATTTTACTATAGCTTATACAGTTGAGCATAACAACATTTGTTTAATGATCATACCATGCTGAATATGGTTTTGGATATCTAAATATCCTTTTATTTGAGAATATTTCAAATACGGGTCCCATATGCATGTACTTCTGAACTGTATTTTTTATGTGAAAATTTTTAAAACATGAGTACATCCATATGCTAACCTAAGAGGTCATATGAGGTATTATCTACTCACTCAGTTGTCAAATGCACTACACGATATTTCTACATTTTTCAGATAAGAATACAGAGTCTGATTCTGTAGATAGGTGATCAGTTAGGTGACATATTCTCTGGGTGAGTTTATGTTGCTTCTAAGGCTCATAGTTTTTAAATTATACTGTGTTTGTATTCTAGAGTGTGCTATGAACGCCACAGGCAGGATCCTTGCTTCTGTTGTTACTTTGACATTTATAAATTAGTCTATATAATATGTATACATGAGAGAACCCATATGTATCTATTTCTATAACAAAGAATAGTGTTATGCATGTTATTGTAAATATTTGATTGCGAGAAAAATACTGTTTGTTTCACATGCCATAAGTTGGGGGTGTTACAAGTTGGTATCAGAACATTAGATTTCCATGTGGCTATCGGAGCAAAGGATTCTTTAGTATGACCTTTTGTATGGATATGAGCCGAACATATTTATACTTCAAGTGCTATTGAGAGATTCTATAGAATTTCAATTTCCTTTCTATTCCAAGTTGTTAAATTTCCTTGTATAAAGTTGATTGAATATTATGACATCTTAAGAGGTACCTATTGGTCAATTACTGCTTGAAATTGAAAGTGATAGGTGTCCTAGAGAATTTAATGAATTTAGACATATACCAAATATGATGGTGTTTGAATGTTATTGTAACAACCTCTTTTTTTTCTTTATTATTATACAATATTGAGTTCACATACACGTCATTAATCAAAACATACATGCAACATATCAAACACATAGATATTTACATCTTGTTTAGTTTGGTTGACCACTTTCGGAGATACAGGTGCGGGTGGTTGCACATTCACCGGGATCTGAGCCAACTCGACTACAAACATATTATTTGATTTTGAGATATGCCCAACATAAAGAAACTCGACCCAATGTGCACTAAAAGCCAGAGCCATAGAGAAAAGTTGCATAACTAATTTTCTGAACTTGATTTGGAAATATAGTGAGAATTAAATCCCAGTAAGTTCAATAATAAATCATCATCAATATAGCTCATCACGTCATGTTCAGCTGTATAAACTACATAAAATATCTTTGGTCACATGAATGCATTATATCTATGCACATAAGAATCATACAGTAATGATATGTATGACAGGATTAACTATTTTCAAAATATCATATGATGGCTATCAACTTATTCTCATTTCAAGCTACCCCAGTCAGGGTGAGTATCCTCTACTCTCCGGTACGGGCTTTTCTTGCTCCGTCCGACATGGCATACTTTCTCTTTCTTTTCTTATAATCATAATCATAACCATTGGTAGGGCGTCCCCTACTGGTGCACCACACGGATTGCCATATGACTGTGTGATTTCTTTTCTTTTCACATTGATAGCCAAAAATATGCTTTCAATAACAAGTATGTTCATCAAAATATAACTATTACCAAAAATCATTGGTAATCATGCAATGAACATAACCATTTCAAATATCACTTTATAAAATATTTTCATGTCAGAATTTCACACTTAAGATGGTAAGAAGTTTATATAATGGCAATGGTTATGGCATATACTAGTCATTTATTATTTTCATTTATAAGATTCGTCTTCTTTTTTAAATATTAATTTTATTTCTTTATTTGCTTAATGCAGGTTTTCATCATATCTAACATTCTCTTACTAATCAAAGCATAACTCCCTCAATTTAACTCCGATGTAGGTGATCTTGGTTTCAATTTCAAGATAAAACAATTATCGAAAACTATTATGTTAAACATTATAGCGAAATATTAATAAATCAAGTTGATATTACTCCCTCAATGTACGAGTTATTTCTTCTCGGATAGGTTATGACCTCTACCTACTAATCTATCATATCTCCCTCATACGAATTCTAAATTAAGTGATTCCAGTGGCTAAAACTCTGTGACGCATATATCTATAATTCATATGTTAACCATTTATTTTAATTCCTTATAGAATGTTCCTAGAAATTAAAACACCGAAGCTATCCTAAAATATTCTTCCCTGATTAACCATTTTCTGACCTTTGTTTACTAATCGGAACATATCTACCTCATATGAACTCTAAATTGAATGATTCCAATGGAAAAACCTCCATGACACATATTTCTTTAATTCTTATGTTAACCATTTATTTTAATTCCCTACAGATAATTCTCAGAAATTAAAACACAGAAGCTATCCTAACATATTTTTCCCTGATGAACCATTTTCTGACCTTTAACTACTAATCGGCTCATATCTTCCTCATATGGACTCCAAATTGAGTGATTCCAGTGGCTAAAAATCCGTGACACATATATCTTTAATTCGTATGTTAACCATTTATTTTCATTTTTCCTCTTGGTTTTGGGCTCATTCTTGCCCATTTTCTTTACTTTGGTTAAAATTCTACCTTTCATAATGGGCTTGGTCACATTTTCATAATTTTTGGGCTATCGGTCCAATTACTATATCCTAGTCTAAGTCTATGTTTTATTACTTCATTGGGCTATCCTATTGGCTTACTAAAAATTTATGTGAAAAAGAAAAACTCTATATGAAGCGTCCATAGGTGAAAGCCAATTTATGGGTGGAGATACTAAACTAAGTAACTTTTACTCTTAAATTAGGAAAAATTACCCTAATCCAATCTTCTTAAAATTTTAAGACCTTTACTTCAGAAAAATTTATCTTCCTTACCTAAGAATTTCACCTTTCCTTAGCATGTTTATTGCTAATATTTCCTCTTAGGTTTTCTTTCTTTACTTATTCCATTAATATTAGAACATTTCTATGCATATATGTAAGGTGAAGAATTTATAAAGAAAATATCTAAAAATTACGGGATGTTACATTCTTCCCCCCTTAAGAAATTCGGTACCTCGAATTTCAACCCTTCCTACAACATGTAGGGAATGTAATTAAGGCACAATTCAGAGTTACCAACTTTATTACCCAAATAATTAAGGATATCTTTTCTGTATATCATCTTTACTTTTTAATATGTCTATTCACTTAAGTGATTTTGCCATATAACTTAACCATAAGGATTTCTTTCATCCATAAGTTCTTCACTTTATATCCTCTAGCTCGCATGGATATATCTATGGGTCGATATTAGAAAACACACATAAAGGAACATATTCACCTTCATATTGGGTAACTATCTTTTATTATTCCAAACTTCTATCAAGTCATTTTTGGTTTTCATATACCAACATCATCCCATGAATATCATCATCTTAATCTATCATCTATTTTTATCCTAAAATCCTTTAATCAATATGTTAAACATACGTAGCAATAAATCCTCCAAACCTTTTATAACGTTTATGTACCATTGACATATGTCTAATAATTTCAACTTACCTCATCACAGTAATTCTATACCAGCCTATTAACACCATGAAACTCATTGTCAAAAATTTCAATTATTTCTTCTATCATATCCAAAAGCACCTCATTCTAGCTTATGTCAATCCCATTTAATTCACCCAATCATTTCAAGAAGATTTTTCCTAACAATTACTCATACATGAATTCTCAATTCCAACATAATTCACATCCTAGATACTAGACTCAATTTAGCATGATATAAACCTTTAACACAAATATCTTGATCATTTACATTATTTTCGGACATGGTTCTCAGAATATTCTCCATATTTCCAAATTAAGAGTTCAAAGATTAATTTAAATCCTACTTCCTATATTTTATTCCTCAAGAACTTCAACACCACTAGTTCTCTTGATTACATTCATCAAAACACCATAAGACCATCATCCGTCCATTCTTTTCAAACTTTTCATTACTTTAACCTACTAACAACTTAGTCACCATAATATTTGAGTTTCAAAGAAAATAAATTAACTTTTCTTTATTATTATAGAATATTGAGTTCACATACACGTCATTAATCAAAACATACATGCAACATATCAAACACATAGATATTTACATCTTGTTTATTTTGGTTGACCACTTCTGGAGATACAGGTGTGGGTGGTTGCACCTTCACTGGGATTTGAGCCAACTAGTCCAAGTCTATGTTTTATTACTTCATTGGGCTATCCTATTGGCTTGCTAAAAATTTATGTGAAGAAGAAAAACTCTATATGAAGTGTCCATAGGTGGATGCCAATTTATGGGTGGAGATACTAAACTTAGTAACTTTTACTCTTAAATTAGGAAAAATTACCCTAATCCAATCTTCTTGAAATTTTAAGACCTTTACTTCACAAAAATTTATCTTCCATACCTAAGAATTTCACCTTTCTTTAGCATGTTTATTTCTAATATTTCCTCTTAGGTTTTCTTTCCTTACCTATTTCATTAATATTAGAACATTTCTATGCATATATGTAAGGTGAAGAATTATTGGGCTCGATCACCTCAATAGCAGCATAATTTTATTTTTTCCACAGTAGGAAATGGCACTACCAAGGAGGAATCCGGCAAATAATGCGGAGGGAATCCTACACAACCTTGCCACAGCAATTCGGGAATTTGATATTGATTTACTCCTTAGAACCCAACTAGTATCTATATCCCTATATAGAATGATATCGATTGAATTTAAAAAAAAATTAGTTATAAGACTTGTTAGACAAGGTATTTAAATGCCCCAGTACTTTTATTCGGAGTGCTCCAGTTCTATTTGTGAAAAAGAAAGATGGATCACTATGACTATGTATAGATTATAGACAGTTGAATAAGGTGACAATGTAGAATAAAAACCCATTACCTCGTATAGATTACCTGTTTAACTAGTTATAAGTTGTTCAATATTCCACAAATTGATTTGGGATATGAGTAACATTAATTAAGGATAAGAGAAGAGGATGTACGAAAATTTTATTTTACGACTTATTATAGGCATTATGAGTTCTTGGTGATGTTATTTAAATTGACAAATATTTTAGCTGCATTCATAGATTTAATGAATAGTAATTAGGTCATCTCTGGATCAGTTTGTTTTTATTGATGATATACTAGAATATTTCAAAAGTTCAGAGGATCATAAGCAACATTCAAAGATAGTTTTACCAACTCTAAAGGAGTATGGTTGGTAAATATGGTACCCAACATAAAGTAACTCGATCTAATGTGCACTAAAAGCCAGAGCCATAGAAAAAAGCTGCATAACTAATTTTCTGAACATGATATGGAAATATAGTGAGAATTAAATCCCAGTAAGTTCAACAATAAATCATCATCAATATAGCTCATCACGTTATGTTCAGCTGTATAAACTATAGAAAATATCTTTGGTCACATGAATGCATTATATATATGCACATAAGAATCATACAGTAATGATATGTATGACAGGATTAACTATTTTCAGAATATCATATGATGGCTATCAACTTATTCTCATTTTAAGCTACCCCGGTTAGGGTGAGTATCCTCTACTCTCCGGTACGGGCTTTTCTCGCTCCGTCCGACATGGCATACTTTCTCTTTCTTTTCTTATAATCATAATCATAACCGTTGGTAGGGCGTCCCCTACTGGTGCACCACACTGATTGCCATGTGACCGTGCTCATTTCTTTTCTTTTCACAATGATAGCCAAAAATATGCTTTCAATAATAAGTATGTTCATCAAAATATAACTATTACCAAAAATCATTGGTAATCATGCCATGAACATAACCATTTCAAATATCACTTTATAAAATATTTCCATGTCAGAATTTCACACTTAAGATGTTAAGAAGTTTATACAATGGCAATGGCTATGGCATATACTAGTCATTTATTATTTTCATTTATAAGACTCTAGGAAAGTAAAAGTAGTACAATAATAGCTACGTTTTACTACATTTAAAGATGAAGATCCAAATCCAATTTATGCTTCCTGCGAGTATCTGCTGTCCATTCTATTTGAATCATAGTTGGATCAGGTACATGAACATATGCTTGTAAAGCATCAATCAACTCTTCAGCATTTGTAGCTGAGATGAGAATTCGTCGTGCTGAGTGTGAGATGAACCTTTGTTCTACAGCATGATCAAGGAAAGACAACAAACCATCAAAGAAATGGTTAACATTTAACAAACCTATCGGTTTGTGATGCATATTTAGTTGTGCCCAAGGGACTATTTGGAAAATTTCTTCTAAAGTATCAAAACCCCCTGGTAAGGCAATGAAGGCATCAACATTGCTCATCATTCTAGCCATGCGTTCATGCATAGAAGCTACCCTAAACTCTTCCCCAATTGTCTTTCCTACGATGTTAGATTTAGCTAGAGCTGTAGGAATAATACCTAGAACTTGGCATCCTCCTACATGGGCAGCTGTAAACACACACCCCATTAACCCACGGTTACCTCCACCATAGACTTAATGAATTTTTCTTCTGGCTAGTACCATACCCAGGTTTTGTGCAGCTTTCACATACTCTCCATATTTTCAGGACTAAAACCACAAAAGACACAAATATTTCGAAATTGACGAAATGTGATTCCCTGCATAGTTGCACACACCTTGACTTAGAGTATGAAAGTAAAGATATTAACGTGTGCATTTATAGAACTCGGAGAATGGCATACTTATGATAGTTATGTGAATAGGCCGGGAATAATTAGAACAGTTATGTGAGTGATTGGTGGATATCAGCTAAATTGAAGGTGAAATTTTCTAAAATGACGGCAAGTATGTATATGTATAGTAGTTGTGATAGTCGCTCATATTAGGCATATAAAGAGCATAAGGTTAAGATATCATCAGAAATTTATCTTTGTTGTCTTTGATGAAACCTTGATATCTTGATTCTTGTAGAGAAGTTGCAGGTGATAGGCGTAATTGAAAAACAAAAGAAAGTGAAAATATAAACAAGTTAGTTGTTGAAGAAGGACAATCAAATGATTTATTTTTTTTTCCCAATATTTTTTCCAGTCGACTATTGGTATTATTAAGTCGACTAGCTATTTTGAGAAATTTTAATTTGGACTGGTTATTTTACAGTTGATTGATTACATCTATTTTGAAGCAATAAATTGCATCCTGTAACAGCTCCATTTATGTAATTTTTTTTTTTAAAATACCATGAAGTTATTACCTCGTTACAACTTAACTCAATATAACATTTATTTAATTTATACAATACTGAGTTTCCATACACACTATTATTTTACAAACTACACACCATTATTTTACAAACATTTGTACAAAGATACATATTAGTTCTAATCATCTATATCGACTATTTTCGGGGACACTGGTTCGGGTGGCACGTCCACCGGAATCTCAGTTACATCTACGACAGTTACATCAGAAATAATTGGAAGTTGCCCAAGGTAGGGCACCTCGATCTAACGTACAGAGATAATAAGTGTTATAGAGAATATCTGCATATTTATTCTTCTGAACATGATATGGAAATATAGTGAGAATTAAATCCCAGTAAGTTCAACAATAAATCATAATTTACCATCAATATAGTTCATCACGTCATGTTCAGCTGTATAAACTACAGAAAATATCTTTAGGTCACATGAATGCACTTTATCATGCACATGAAAATTATACAGTTATGACATGTATGGCATGAATAACTATTTTTCGAATTTCATATGATGGCTATCAACTTATTCTTACTTCAAGATACCCCGGTTAGGGTAAGTATTCTCTACTTTTCGGTACGGGCTTATCTCGCTCCGTCCGACATGGCACACTTTCTCTTTCTTTTCTCATGAATATAATCATAACCGTTGGTAGGGCGTCCCCTACTGGTGCACCACACGGATTGCCATGTGACCGTGCTCATTTCTTTTCTTTTCATATTAATAGCCGAAAATATGATTCCAATAACGAGTATGTTCATTATATTCTCATGCCATAATGTATCAAAACATAATCATTCTCAAAATTCATTGGTAAACTGAAATTATGCTATGAATATAATCATTTTCTAATTTTCACTTTATAAAATATTTCCATGTCAAAATTTTACACTAATACCTCGATAACTGGATAGTAATTGTAGTCTGTAAACAGCGCACCAGGAAAGTTCCCAGAAAAGAGAGGTGGGTCACTAATGGACACGCTTAAGTACCAAGTCTTTCCTTGCCAGAGCTTTCCTTAGACATGCACTTTTCACAAATCACAATTTTTTTCCAGTAACTAGAATAATTCTTTTCATTTTCTTTATGTCTAGGCATTTAGTCATTTTATTTTTACTTATATCATTTTCAACACATGTTCTTAAAAATTTTATAGAGCATTTTTCCTCAAATTGATTTCTATTATTACCTTAAAAATTCATCTAGGGTAGAAAAATATTGAAAATAGGTTTTACTAACTTTTAACACAACCTTTGCTTACAAATCAGAGCATAACTCTCTCATTTTAACTCCGATTAAGATGATATTAGTGTCTATGCAAAGCTAAGACAATTATCTAAAACTATTATGTTAATCATATCAACAAAATAGTATGATATTGTGGTGTTATTACTCCTTTAAATTTAGTATTATTTCTTCTCGTTTAGGTTCTGACCTTTACTAACTAATTAGACAATATCTCTCAAATTTGAACTCCAAATTGAGTTATTCCAGTTGGTAAAATTCTATGAGCCATATATCTATAATTGTTATGTTGGCGCGCTATTTTAATTCCCTACAGAATATTCCCAGAAATTCAAAAACTAAAACATTAATAACATACTCTTCCCTGAATAAACATTTTCTGACCTCTGCTTACTAATCGGATCATATCTACCTCATATGAACTCCAAATTGCATAATTCCAGTGGGCATATTTCCATGAGACATAGATATATAAGGTTCATGTTAACCATTTATTTTAATTCCATACAAATAATTCCCAGAAATTAAAATACAAAAGCTGTCCTAACATAATCTTCCCTGATGAACCATTTTCTGACCTTGGCTTACTAATCGGATCATATCTACCACTTGTGGACTCCAAATTGAATGATTCCAGTGGCTAAAAATCCATGACATACCTATCTTTAATTCTTATGTTAACCATTTATTTTAATTCCCTACCAATAATTCCCAGAAATTAAATTACCGAAGCTATCCTAACATATTCTTCCCTGATGATTCATTTTCTGACCTTTGACTACTAATCAGACCATAGCTACCTCATATGGACTCCAAATTGAATGATTCCAGTGGCTAAAAATCCATGACATACATATCTTTAATTATTATGTTAACCGTTTATTTTAATTCCCTACCAATAATTCCCAGAAATTAAATTACCGAAGCTATCCTAACATGTTCTTCCCTGATGATTCATTTTCTGACCTTTGACTACTAATCAGACCATAACTACCTCATATGGACTCCAAATGGAATGATTCCAGTGGCTAAAACTCCGGGACACATATATCTTTAATTCTTATGTTAACCATTTATTTTAATTCCTTATATATTTTTCCCAGAAATTAAAATACCAAAGCTTAAAATTCTGCCACCCATAGCCATAACCATGCAGAACTATCTACACCAACCTAAGTATTCAAACATACATCACATGCAAGATCAATATGTAACACGATATAGCAACATCATGACCAATCATAAAAGTTCTAAGATCAAAATCTCATACAAATATTATAAGTTTCAAAAGTTTTCTTCAAAAAGAAATATTGTTAAACTTACTTGGAACAATTAGTCTTCTAGACTTCTCCTTCCTCTTTCTTCCTTTCTTCCTCTCCTTTCCTCACTCTACCTTGCTTCTATTTTTTTCTCTCCCTCACTTGGACGAAATTCTAATGTTGTAAGGTGGGTTTCTTATATAGACCACCAAATAATTCACCTTTCATGATCATGGGTCTACCTTATCACAATTAGGATACACTTTGTTGAATTTTTGGAAAACAAACAACTTATGTTCTTGTTTTCCTCTTCCTTAGTCAAGATATGCATAGGAAAAGGAGATTTGTATTTTGAAAATTATGATAATATGTTCTTAAGATATGGGACAAGGTCCCTTTGATTTAGGGATTCATTTCCATTTTCTTTTGTCTTAAACAAGTATGATAGGTTTGCCTTTTTAGGTGGCAAATTTCTAGCCCTTGAATCTCCATTATTTGGTTGATATTATTTGTGTGGGCTATGAATGTTTTGTCCTAATACCATGTATTATCATACCACTTGCTAAAATTATGAGTGTAGGATATAGATGTTTTTGTCCTAAAGCCTTGTATTATCATGCCACTTGCTTAAATGATGAATGTAGAATCACACCACTTGCTAAATTTTTTGTCTTAATGCCATGTAACCTAATCTTTATTCTTATTATTATATCATCATCTAATTTATTTTATTTTATTTTTCCTCTTGGATTTGGGCTTATTCCTACCCATTATGGGCTTGTCCTACCCATTTTCTTTGCTTTGGATAAAATTCTTCCTTTCTTGGTGGGCTTGGTCACATTTTCATAATTTTTGGGCTATTTGTGAAATTACTATATCCTAGTCCAAGTCTATGTTTAATTTCTTATTTAGGTTATCCAATGGGCTTGCTAGAAACTTATGTGAAGTGGAAAAACTCTATATGAAGTGTCCATAGGTAAAAGCCCAATGTATGGGTAAAGATTTTAAACTTAGTAACTATAGTTCTTGAATTAGGAAAAATTACCCTAATTCAATGTTCTTTGAAATTTTAAGACATTTACTTGTTTCTAAAAATTTATCTTCCTTATCCAAGAATTTTGCATCTCTTTAGTATGTTATTTCTAATTTCTTTCCTATTAGATTTTCCTTCTTTATTTGTTCTCTTAATGTTAGAAACATTTTCTATGCATATACCTAAGGTGAAGAATTTCTAAGGATTATATTTCCTTAGATATCTAAAATATTGTCTAATAAATTTTATTTCCTTAATTAAATTTTTTATGTACCTTTATCAATAAAAGAAACGAAATTAAGGATGTTACATTTCTCTCCCCCTAAAAGAAATTTTGTCCTCAAAATTTCAGAAATTACCTTATAAGAACAATTGCGGATATTTCTTCCTCATGACTTCTTCCAGCTCCCAAGTTGCTTCTTCCGGAGTCAAACCTTCCCATAACACCTTAACTAGGGGAATGGTTTTATTTCTCAGTTGCTTCACGTCAGTGTCCAATATGGATGCAGGTACTAGCTGGTATGTCATGTTCTCCTTTATTTGGATTGGTTCATCCAGTATTATATGTGATGAATCTGAAAGATACTTCCGCAGCTGTGATACGTGGAAAACATTATGCAGGTTGGACAAATTAGGTGGGAGAGCAACTTGATATGCTGATGTCCCAACTTTCTTTAGAATTTGGTAGGGTCCTAAAAATCGCGAACTTAGCTTTCTTGTTTTGAGAGACCTACCAACTCCAGTAGTCGGGGAAAGTTTCAGAAATACATGGTCTCCTTCCTCAAACTCTAGAGGTCTATGTCTCTTATCGTAGTAACTCTTTTGCCGACTCTGAGCTGTAAGTATTTTGTTTCGTATCATCCTGATTTGTTCAGTGGTTTGTTGAACTAGATCAGGACCCAACAAGTTCTTTTCTCCTACCTCGAACCAACATAGTGGAGATCGGCACTTTCTACCGTATAAAGCTTCATAGGGGGCCATCTTAATGCTAGAGTGATAGCTATTATTATAAGCAAACTCTACTAAAGGTATGTACTTATCCCATCCTTTACCTTGCTCTATCACACAGGCCCTCAACATATCTTCTAGGGTTTGAATGGTTCGTTCTGTTTGCCCGTCAGTTTGAGGATGGTAGGCAGTACTGAACCGCAACTGAGTACCAAAAGCTTCTTGCAACGCCTTCCAAAACCTCGACGTGAACCTCGGATCTCTATCAGAAACAATATTTAAGGGAATCCCATGGAGTCTAACTATTTCCTGAACGTACAATTGGGCCAATTTATCTAGTGAAAAGTTAATTTTTATGGGCAAAAAGTGAGCAGATTTGGTTAATCTGTCAACTATTACCCAGATAGAGTCATGTCCCACTGAGGTCTTAGGTAAACCTACAACAAAGTCCATCGAAATACTATCCCATTTCCATTTAGGGATCTCAAGAGGTTGTAGAAATCCCGCTGGCTTTTGATGCTCCACCTTCACCTTTTGACAAATGAGACATTTCGCCACAAACTCAGCAATGTCATTTTTCATCCCTGGCCACCAATACATCCTTTTTAAATCCTGGTACATTTTAGTGCATCCAGGATGGATTGTGTATTTACTTTGATGCGCTTCCTGCAGTACTTAGTCCTCAACTCTTGTTCTTGAGGGACACAAATCCTTCCCTGATACATGATTGCCCCATCTTCTATTACAGAAAAATTACCTTGGTCTTTATGATCTTGTAAGTATTGATCGTGAGCTTGAGCTTCTTTGATCTGGGCTCTAAGGTCAGACCCTATACTTAAACCATTAATGACTAGATTCTTTGGAGTAAGAGTAGGGGCTAGCTTCAAATTTCGAAACTCCTCTAGCATCTGCATCTCATACACCATCATCTGACCCATATGCAGAGATTTTCGACTCAAGGCATCTGCTACAACATTCGCCTTTCCGGGATGATACTTTATCTCAAACTTGTAGTCATTGAGGAATTCTACCCATCTTCGTTGCCTCATATTTAACTCCTTCTGATCAAAGAGGTATTTAAGACTCTTATGATCACAATATACTTCAAAGGTTGCCCCGTACAAATATTGTCGCCAAATCTTTAAGGCAAACACTACTGCTGCTAATTCAAGATCATGGGTTGGATAGTTTCCTTCGTGAGGTCTCAGTTGCCTAGAGGCGTAAGCAACTACTCTCTTATCTTGCATCAGCACACATCCTAGCCCTTTCTTTGAAGCGTCACTATACACTTCAAAATATCCTGTGGGGTCTGGAATAATTAAAACAGGAGGAGTGGTCAGTCTTGTCTTCAGCTCCTGAAAACTAGCATCACATTGATCGGTCCATTTGAAAGGACTTCCCTTCCTGGTCAATTTAGTCAATGGCAAGGCTATACGAGAGAAGTTTTATATAAATCTCCTGTAGTATCCTGCCAAACCAAGGAAACTTCTGATTTCCGTAACCGTCTTTGGTGTCTCCCACTTAATCACTGCTTCCGTCTTGCTAGGATCTATGGCTACCCCTCTATTAGAGATGACATGTCCGAGAAACTTCACCTCTGACAGCCAAAATTCACACTTCTCCAATTTAGCATATAACTTTTTCTCTTTCAGCACTTGCAGCACGATTCAGAGATGTTGTTCATGTTCTTTCTCACTCTTAGAATATATCAAGATGTCATCAATGAACACTACAACAAATTGATCTAGGTAGGGTCAAAAAATGCGATTCATGTAATCCATGAAAATTACAGGTGCATTAGTCAACCCGAAGGGCATTACGAGAAATTCATAGTGCCCATACCTAGTCCTGAAGGCAGTTTTTGGTACGTCCTTCTCCTTAATCCTAATCTGATGATATCCTGACCGCAAGTCAATTTTAGAAAAGATGGAGGCACCCTTTAATTGATCCAATAAGTCATCTATCCTAGGGAGAGGGTACTTATTTTTGATAGTCACCTTATTCAGCCGTCTGTAATCTATGCATAGTCTCAAACTCCCGTCTTTCTTCTTAACAAACAATACAGGAGCTCCCCAAGGTGATACACTCGGTCTAATGAATTACTTGTCTAATAGTTCCTCCAACTGCTTCTTTAGTTCTTGTAGTTCCTTCGAGGCCATTCGATATGGTGCAATAGAGATAGGCCCTGTCCCAGGTAGGAGATCAATAGAGAACTCTATCTCTCTCTTGGGAGGTAAGCCTGGAATATCTAATGGAAACACTTCAGGAAACTCGTTGGCTATTGGAATTTCATCAAGCTTCGATTCGACTTCTAGGTTTGATAAATACAAGAGAATGTATCCAAGTACTTCATTCTTCAACTCCCTATTAACTTGATTGGCATTTAACATCAATAACTAGACCTCCTCTTTCGGAGTAGAAGGTAGAAATTCAACGGTCTTGTTACAACAATTCAACAAGACTCGATTTCTAGACATCCAGTCTAACCCTAGAATGACCTCAATACCTCTTAAAGGTAAATTGACGAGGTCTACAGAAAAAGTTTTCTCCTGGATGGTGACTTGACAGTCCTTACATACAGAGGAAGTTAATACCCGTTCCCCTGTAGGGGTTACTACAGATAGATCATAGGGAGTTTCAGAAATAGGGAACTGAAACTTCCTAATACATTCTTCTGATATAAATGAATGACTAGCACCAGAGTCAAATAACACCATAAGAGCAAATCCATAAATATAGCATGTACCTTGAATCATTTCAGAAGATTGAGCTGCCTCTTGGCCGCTCAGGGTGAAAACCCTTCCTTTCACCTGAGGCATCTGTTCTGGCTGCTTTCCTACATTCTGTGGGCAGTTTTTCGCAAAATGTCCCTTCTGTCCGCAATTGAAGCAGACATCTTGTCCCATGTAGCATGGCCGGTTACCATGCATGCGTCCGCATTTAACGCACTTGACTGAGGCGAGGTCTTGTTGAAAAGGCCTAGGACCCGCAATCAATGGCCTCTTACTAGCTCCATATCCACTTCTTCTCACGTTCTTTCTAGGATTGGGAAAATTTTTCTTCCTTTTCCATAGGTTTCGCCTTTGCTTCTCGTCCTCCACTGCCCTTAAACTCTTTTCCAGGAGTCTGCATTTATTTATCAGAGGTACAAACTCCCTGATCTCCATAGCTATAACAGCATTCTTTAACTCCGGGTTTAGTCCCGCTTCAAACTTAACCGCCTTCCATGCTTCATCTGGGTTATATCGCAGATAAGAGGAGAACTTAGACAGCTCCTCGAACCTTGCGATATACTGGTCCACGGTCATGCTTCCTTGCCTGAGTTGGAGAAATTCGATCTCTTTTTCTGCCCGTACAGTACTTGGAAAGTACTTTTCAAAAAAAATGTCCTTGAACACTTGCCAGGTGATCTGTCTTCCCTGATGAGCTAAAAGTTCTCTAGCTCCACGCCACCAGTATTCTGCTTCATCCTTTAACATATATGCAGCAAAAATGATTTGCTGCTCTTCAGTATAGCCCATCACTTCAAAGATTTTCTCTAATTCCCTAATCCACCTTTCGGCTATCGTTGGGTCATAACCACCTTGGAAACAAGGTGGTCTAGTCCTCAGGAACTCGGATATGCCATTATCTTTTCCAGCCGTCCAGTTGTTAGGACCAATCTCAACATTTGTGTTATTAGCATTTTGGAGATGTTGTAAAATTTGGTTGGTGGTCATAACTTGGTCTCGAATTGCCGTGGCCAGGTTGTGCAAGGTTTCCTCTGCATTGGTTGCTGGATTCCTCCTTGGTGGTGCCATTTCCAACTATGGTACAAAACAAAGTTATGCTGCTATTGAGGTGATCAAGCCCAATAGTTAGTTCAAAAATATTTAATAGCAGTCATAACACCACCTCGGCATATAGATAGGAAACACTAGTAATTTCTTACCTATATGAATCACTAATCCCCTACACAGCACAACCACAACATACTCAAGACACTATAAGATCAATTCAGATAACCATCCAATCACTGGCCATCTAGGATCGACTTGCTCTGATACCAATTATGTAACAGCTCCATTTATGTAATTTTTTTTTTTTAAAATACCATGAAGTTATTACCTCGTTACAACTTAACTCAATATAACATTTATTTAATTTATACAATACTGAGTTTCCATACACACTATTATTTTACAAACTACACACCATTATTTTACAAACATTTGTACAAAGATACATATTAGTTCTAATCATCTATATCGACTATTTCCGGGGACACTGGTTCGGGTGGCACGTCCACCGGAATCTCAGTTACATCTACGACAGTTACATCAGAAATAACTGGAAGTTGCCCAAGTTAGGGCACCTCGATCTAACGTACAGAGATAATAAGTGTCATAGAGAATATCTGCATATTTATTCTTCTGAACATGATATGGAAATATAGTGAGAATTAAATCCCAGTAAGTTCAACAATAAATCATAATTTACCATCAATATAGTTCATCACGTCATGTTCAGCTGTATAAACTACAGAAAATATCTTTAGGTCACATGAATGCACTTTATCATGCACATGAAAATTATACAGTTATGACATGTATGGCATGAATAACTATTTTTCGAATTTCATATGATGGCTATCAACTTATTCTTACTTCAAGATACCCCGGTTAGGGTAAGTATTCTCTACTTTTCGGTACGGGCTTATCTCATTCCGTCCGACATGGCACACTTTCTCTTTCTTTTCTCATGAATATAATCATAACCGTTGGTAGGGCGTCCCCTACTGGTGCACCACACGGATTGCCATGTGACCGTGCTCATTTCTTTTCTTTTCATATTAATAGCCGAAAATATGATTCCAATAACGAGTATGTTCATTATATTCTCATGCCATAATGTATCAAAACATAATCATTCTCAAAATTCATTGGTAAACTGAAATTATGCCATGAATATAATCATTTTCTAATTTTCACTTTATAAAATATTTCCATGTCAAAATTTTACACTAATACCTCGATAACTGGATAGTAATTGTAGTCTGTAAACAGCGCACCAGGAAAGTTCCCAGAAAAGAGAGGTGGGTCACTAATGGACACGCTTAAGTACCAAGTCTTTCCTTGCCAGAGCTTTCCTTAGACATGCACTTTTCACAAATCACAATTTTTTTCCAGTAACTAGAATAATTCTTTTCATTTTCTTTATGTCTAGGCATTTAGTCATTTTATTTTTACTTATATCATTTCCAACACATGTTCTTACAAATTTTATAGAGCATTTTTCCTCAAATTGATTTCTATTATTACCTTAAAAATTCATCTAGGGTAGAAAAATATTGAAAATAGGTTTTACTAACTTTTAACACAGCCTTTGCTTACAAATCAGAGCATAACTCTCTCATTTTAACTCCGATTAAGATGATATTAGTGTCTATGCAAAGCTAAGACAATTATCTAAAACTATTATGTTAATCATATCAACAAAATAGTATGATATTGTGGTGTTATTACTCCTTTAAATTTAGTATTATTTCTTCTCGTTTAGGTTCTGACCTTTACTAACTAATTAGACAATATCTCTCAACTTTGAACTCCAAATTGAGTTATTCCAGTTGGTAAAATTCTATGAGCCATATATCTATAATTTTTATGTTGGCGCGCTATTTTAATTCCCTACAGAATATTCCCAGAAATTCAAAAACTAAAACATTAATAACATACTCTTCCCTGAATAAACATTTTCTGACCTCTGCTTACTAATCGGATCATATCTACCTCATATGAACTCCAAATTGCATAATTCCAGTGGGCATATTTCCATGAGACATAGATATATAAGGTTCATGTTAACCATTTATTTTAATTCCATACAAATAATTCCCAGAAATTAAAATACAAAAGCTGTCCTAACATAATCTTCCCTGATGAACCATTTTCTGACCTTGGCATACTAATCGGACCATATCTACCACATGTGGACTCCAAATTGAATGATTCCAGTGGCTACAAATCCATGACATACATATCTTTAATTCTTATGTTAACCATTTATTTTAATTCCCTACCAATAATTCCCAGAAAGTAAATTACCGAAGCTATCCTAACATATTCTTCCCTGATGATTCATTTTCTGACCTTTGACTACTAATCAGACCATAGCTACCTCATATGGACTCCAAATTGAATGATTCCAGTGGCTAAAAATCCATGACATACATATCTTTAATTCTTATGTTAACCATTTATTTTAATTCCCTACCAATAATTCCCAGAAATTAAATTACCGAAGCTATCCTAACATGTTCTTCCCTGATGATTCATTTTCTGACCTTTGACTACTAATCAGACCATAACTACCTCATATGGACTCCAAATGGAATGATTCCAGTGGCTAAAACTCCGGGACACATATATCTTTAATTCTTATGTTAACCATTTATTTTAATTCCTTATAGATTTTTCCCAGAAATTAAAATACCGAAGCTTAAAATTCTGCCACCCATAGCCATAACCATGCAGAACTATCTACACCAACCTAAGTATTCAAACATACATCACATGCAAGATCAATATGTAACACGATATAGCAACATCATGACCAATCATAAAAGTTCTAAGATCAAAATCTCATACAAATATTATAAGTTTCAAAAGTTTTCTTCAAAAAGAAATATTGTTAAACTTACTTGGAGCACTTAGTCTTCTAGACTTCTCCTTCCTCTTTCTTCCTTTCTTCCTCTCCTTTCCTCACTCTACCTTGCTTCTATTTTTTTCTCTCCCTCACTTGGACGAAATTCTAATGTTGTAAGGGTGGGTTTTTCTTATATAGACCACCAAATAATTCACCTTTCATGATCATGGGTCTACCTTATCACAATTAGGATACACTTTGTTGAATTTTTGGAAAACAAACAACTTATGTTCTTGTTTTCCTCTTCCTTAGTCAAGATATGCATAGGAAAAGGAGATTTGTATTTTGAAAATTATGATAATATGTTCTTAAGATATGGGACAAGGTCCCTTTGATTTAGGGATTCATTTCCATTTTCTTTTGTCTTAAACAAGTATGATAGGTTTGCCTTTTTAGGTGGCAAATTTCTAGCCCTTGAATCTCCATTATTTGGTTGATATTATTTGTGTGGGCTATGAATGTTTTGTCCTAATACCATGTATTATCATACCACTTGCTAAAATTATGAGTGTAGGATATAGATGTTTTTGTCCTAAAGCCTTGTATTATCATGCCACTTGCTTAAATGATGAATGTAGAATCACACCACTTGCTAAATTTTTTGTCTTAATGCCATGTAACCTAATCTTTATTCTTATTATTATATCATCATCTAATTTATTTTATTTTATTTTTCCTCTTGGATTTGGGCTTATTCCTACCCATTATGGGCTTGTCCTACCCATTTTCTTTGCTTTGGATAAAATTCTTCCTTTCTTGGTGGGCTTGGTCACATTTTCATAATTTTTGGGCTATTTGTGAAATTACTATATCCTAGTCCAAGTCTATGTTTAATTTCTTGTTTAGGTTATCCAATGGGCTTGCTAGAAACTTATGTGAAGTGGAAAAACTCTATATGAAGTGTCCATAGGTAAAAGCCCAATGTATGGGTAAAGATTTTTAACTTAGTAACTATAGTTCTTGAATTAGGAAAAATTACCCTAATTCAATGTTCTTTGAAATTTTAAGACCTTTACTTGTTTCTAAAAATTTATCTTCCTTATCCAAGAATTTTGCATCTCTTTAGTATGTTATTTCTAATTTCTTTCCTATTAGATTTTCCTTCTTTATTTGTTCTCTTAATGTTAGAAACATTTTCTATGCATATACCTAAGGTGAAGAATTTCTAAGGATTATATTTCCTTAGATATCTAAAATATTGTCTAATAAATTTTATTTCCTTAATTAAATTTTTTATGTACCTTTATCAATAAAAGAAACGAAATTAAGGATGTTACACATCCTACCAGTTAACTACATATTCTTTGATTTTCACAAACTTTTATAAGCTCAGAAATGTTTCTTTTTCCATGTGATATCTTTCCACCGAATACCAATAGATTTAGAGTAGATTTTGGCACATATATTCAAACCTTGCGGCCACTGATTTTTGCCGATATAACAACTAAATTTTTGTTTTCAAATTTTCAAGAATTACGGCCATCGATTTTAACTCTCTCTAATGTTTTGTCCAAACTTTTGACTTTCTATTTTAGCACCGTTCTTTATTATACTTTTCGTCTGTTCTACTGCATTGTCCTACATTAATATTTGGCATTAAATGCAAGATTCTTTTCTTACATAAAAATTACGATATGTTACAGTTATATCCATTTTACCCCATTGTCTAGATATGGTAAACTTTGATGTGATACTGAGAATGGATTGGTTGGTATCATGCCATGCCATTTTAGAATGTCATCTTAAGGTAATTAAATTCAATATTCTCAGAGAATCTCCTTTCATGATACGAGGTGATTGTAGTAAAGTACCAAATAATCTAATATCTGCTTTAGCAGCCTATAAATTTTACAAAAAGGTGCCAAGAATATTTGGCTACGGTCAAAGATATAGATATGGAATACACTAATATAGATCAAGTTCTAGTGGTTAGAGAATTCCCTGATGTGTTCTCCAAGACATTTCCAGGATTACCTCAAAACGAGAAATAGAATTTAGTATTGATTTACTTCATGGAACCTAATCAGTGTTTATATTCTCATATAGAATGAAACCCACTGAACTTAAGAAATTGAAGAATCAGTTGTAATATTTGTTAAATAAGGGATTTATATGCCCTAATACTTCTCCTTAAGGAGTTCTTATTCTATTCATGAAAAAAAAAGATGGATCGCTACGATTGTGCATAGATTATAGACAGTTGAATAAGGTGGCAGTGTGTAATAAATATTCAATACCTCGTATAGATGATATGTTTGATCAACTATAGGGTGCTTAATATTATTCAAAAACTAATTTGAGATTTGGGTATTGTCAATTGAGGATAAGGGGAGAGGATATTGCAAAAATTGCTTTTAAGATTTGGTGTGAGCATTATAAGTTCTTAGTGATGACATTTGGTTTGACAAATGTCCAGCTGCATTCATGGACTTGATAAATAGAGTATTTAAGTCATCCCTGGATCAATTTGTTATTATATTTATTGATGATATATTAAAATATTCTAAAAGTTTAAAGGATCATAAGCAACATTTAAAGATAACTTTACAAACTCTAAGGGAGTATGTTTGGCAATGATGGTATCCAAATAGAAAATAAGAAAGTAAGAATGGTACAACAATGGCTACGTTTTACTACATTTAAAGATGAAGATTCAAATCCAATTTGCTCTTCCTGCGATTGTCTACGTCCATTGTATTTAAGCCATAGTTGGATCAGGTACATGAACAAATTCTTGTAAAGTATCAATCAACTCCTCAGCATTTGAAGCAAAGATGAGAATTCATCGTGCTGAGTGTGGAATATACTTTTGTTCCATAGCTTGATCTAGAAAAGACAACAGACCATCAAAGAAGTGATTAACATTTAACAAACCTATCGGTTTGTGATGCATATTCAGGTATGCTCAAGAGACTATTTGGAAAATCTCCTCTAAAGTACCAAAATCACTTGGTAAAGCAATGAAGGCATCAGCATTACTCATCATTCTAGCCATGCTTTCATACATGGAAGCTACCCTAAATTCTTCCCCAATTGTCTTTCCTACGATGTTGGATGCAACTAGAGCTGTGGGAATAATACCTAGAACTTGATATCCTACTATATGTGTAGCTGTAGACACACACCGTATTAATCCATGGTTACCTCCACCATAGACTAAATGAATCTTTCTCCTGGCCAGCACCATACCCAAATTTTGTACAACTTTCACATACTCTTCATCTTTCCAAGACTAGAACCACAAAAGACACAAATATTTCGAAATTGACGGAATGTGGTTTCCTCCATAGCTGCACACACCCTAACTTTTAGTATGAAGGTAAAGATACTAACGTATGTATTTATAGAACTCAGAGAAGGGCATATGTAACATCCTAAGCCTCTAATAAAGTTAGATAAATTTAAGGATGAGTAGAAAATACATATGACAAGTAATCAAGATGCTTAGTTATGTGACTATAGGGAAAGTATAAAATAGGTGACATAGTTAATATTGAATCATATAAATAAAATATTTTTAGAGCATAAATGAGAGGAATAGGATACAAATATATTCCTTAGGATGCTACTAATTTAGGATTAACAACATAATAAGGAAGGAAGAAGCATTATGTGATGCAATATATGTATATATATATATATATATATATATATATATATATATAAATGCATGTAATTCCTCTCACCTCCACCATGCATATATTATACATTTACACATGCAAAGGAGAAGCTTTACATATATATACCCTTGCCTCATTTACACCATGCATAACATAATACATATATTTACCTATGCATGCACATGAGGATGTGAAGCAATACAACAACAACTTTAGTGGGTTAAAAATACACATGCAGCATAGGAAATACAAGATGAAAACACCACCCATCCTTGCTCCACATCCAGCATAAACACGTCCCATAAAGCAAGAAGAGAACCTTCCCCACATACAGTAGATTCACGACCATCTTAATCAACAGAAACATGCCCAACTTTGCCCCAAAAATCCAACAGAACCATGCTCCATTAGACAGCAGAATCAGCACCACATCAAGCAGAAAAAGACATCCCACATGGCAGCATCTTCATGCCAACCTTGCTCCACCAAGCCAGCAGAAACAAGTGCTGGAATCCAAGCTAAAACACGTCCCACAAAGCTAGCAGAATGCACCCCATCCCTTGCTCCATGAGACAAGCAGAAACACACACCCACAAGCAGCTAAATTCACACACCGTATGTAGTAGCTTCACGCCAGAAAGCAGAGCACTCACGTAGGCAGGATGTTTGGCAGCCTAGGTCCCTCTTACGTGTAAAAGACCCATCCCCCTTTGAGCATATTATAATATAGTTATGCATGCATAAACCCACGTGGAGAGGCAGCAGAAAACCAACTCCCCTGCCTTGCAGAATCCAAGGAAGTCCTACAACCTTTAGCACCCATCAACATGCATCTTTGGTAGCAACAAAAAATGCCTAGACTTGCCTCACACTGGAAGGAGAAATGAGAGAGGTAAGTTAGTCAAAAACTCAAGAGGCAAGAGGAAGGAAGAGGGAGAGAGTAGCCAGGAGGAAGAAGAAGGTTGAGAGAGGAGGAAGAGAGTGAAAGAACCAGAAAATGTGGAGAGTTTTCTTCCCTCACCATAAGGCAGTGAGAGTGAGAGTGAGTGCTATGGTTTGAAGCCTTGTTCACCCCTTATTTGGTGTAAGAAATTTGGCTGAGTTACAAAGGAAACTAAGAGGAGAAGCAAGCTGCAAATTGAGAGCCATAGGAGTAGATTTACACAAAGTAAGTCTGGCTTCTTATAAAAATCCGGTTTAGAGTTTATTATGTTAACTTAGGCTCTGCATGGACGACCTCCTGGCAAAAATATGAAAACTTGTTCAACATAGAAGTTGTATCCCTATGTCTTAGCTTTCGATATCATTTGGAATCACATCAATTGGAATTAAAATGAGAGAGTTATACTTTAGGGAGTGATGAGAGGTCAGAATCGGGTCTGGAATTCAGGCTGGTGAAGAATAGCTAAGATTTCAAATTGCTAGGACTAACCTATAAGGAATATAAAGATATGGTTAACATGAAAGTTGTAGATATATTTCTCATGGTTATATAGCCACTAGAATCACCAATGTTCGAGTCCATATAAGTGAGTTAGGGTCTGATTAGTGAGTAAAGGTCATAGAGCACGGAAGGGTTAGGTTGAGAACAAAGAAACCTTTTAGCACCTGAAAATATTGGCTTAGTAAATTTAGTAAATGGCCTTTAAATTCTCTAATTTTGGGTGAGAAAAGCCTTAAAATTTTCATAATCAATTCTAAAATTTTTTGTTATTTTTGAGAACCTACAACTAGGTCTTTTGCAATTAAAACAATGTTGAGAACAATCTGCTGGACAGCTTACAACTTAGACTGTTTATGGAAATACAAAATATTGAAGGGGTTAGATGTTTCATTTTCATATGAAAATTTTATGACATGTTATAGGGATCCCAATTAAGTCTCCCACCAAATTTTAGAGAATTCTGGGCAGGTTAAGGTATATAATAAAATGTATAAATTAGGTAGGATGGGAAGTGAATCAGAACAGACCATAACTAGGGATAGCCTTTAAAACTTGAGTTATTCGAGGGGTTAAATGAATTTTTTTTTCTTAAAATTTTTATGGTGATTATATAACATACCTAGGATGCTTCATATAAAATATCATGAATTGTGAAGAAGTTTTACTAATCCAAATGAATGCAAAACAGAATAGAAATAGAACTAAAACTAATCTTCACTGTTTTGGGTTATGGAGGTAGTGTTTAGGGTTGAATGGAAGATTTAAGAGATGAGAGAATTACGAAATAAAATACACATATAAAGGTACTTCCATAAAAAATTTAGAATTTTTAGAGCACTTTTGCCATATTTAATAATAACCTCAAATCTCAACAAAATCATTGTTTTGTTTTGAGGAGCAGAAGCTCTTAAACTAGAGATTTATGAATTTAGGTACTAATATGCATGCATTAACCAGGAACTCTTATATGTTTTAGTTTGAGTTGCTGGTAGTAACCTTGGCAGCATTGGAAAGGAATTGATTGTGCTGGAATTAAGGTAGCTAGCTCTTCCTTAAAACACTCTTTATGTTTATGAACTTGAATTTATCAAATTTCACTGGTTGCCTGACTTTTATGCTATGATGAATGATAGTCTAAAGATATGTAATGTATGCTTTCTCGGGAATTAGGGGATGCAAAAAAGGGTGCCAAGTAAGCCCCATTTCCCTCACGATTGGCCAATAATAGGAGATGCATAGCCCTTTACAGGTATGGTTGTATGTGACTGCATTGGGTAAGTAGACCAAAATGTTATGGGTCCTTAGTGTCACCAAGATGATGTATGGATGTATGGTCAATGCTTATGTTTTAGTAAAATAAACTAAGATGTTTTAAGGAATGGAATGTGCACTATCTTTTCTGAAAAATTTGCTAGCTATTGAGATTGTTATCTCACTTTTTATGTCCACATAAACACATTCCAGCAAGAGGTGAGCAATA
The DNA here is from genome assembly GCA_037074535.1 of Gleditsia sinensis. Lineage (NCBI taxonomy): Eukaryota > Viridiplantae > Streptophyta > Magnoliopsida > Fabales > Fabaceae > Gleditsia > Gleditsia sinensis. The sequence goes on along the minus strand of CM073465.1, from coordinate 44,195,397 downwards.
TGGGTCTCAAGGTTGACTCATATGATCATGATTGTATTTTCTTTGGTTGTGTAATATTTGTGTGGGATGGCTCAGTTGAGTGCCAAGTCCCTTTTAAACAGCTTATAATGTAATGTAATGTAAGTTATGGACTGTACCATTTTTTATGGCATGAGAGCCTTTATGTTGGAAGTAATGCATATCATGCCTAGCTAGTTGTCTATAAGGAAATGAAATTTGAAAATGCTTGGGATAGCATGAAGCACTTTTACGCTTTTCCGAAGAATGATAACAAACAATATAAGTGAATAGGTTAATTTATGGGCTAGGTGGTCATTGTCAAGAATTTCTAGATAATAAGGAACATTCTACGATTTAGATATATGAAAAATGATGCTAGTTTTGAGGTGTTACAACATACTTACAATAGCTATACGAATAGGCCGGTGGCATAATTACAACAGCTATGTTAGTGGCCGGTGGACATAAGATAAATTGAAGGTGAAATTCAAAAATGATGGCACACATGTATATATCCAGTAATTGTGATTATCACTCATATTAGGAATATAAAGGTAACAAGGTTAAGATATCACCAAAAAGTTTCTTTTTTCTTATTGTCCTTGATGAACCATTGATGTCTTGATTCTTGTAAGGAAGTTATAGGTGATAGGCATCATTGTAAAAAAAACAGTGAAGATGCAAATCAGTTAGTTGTTAAAGAAGGATAATCAAATAATTTATCTTATTTTCTCAATGTTCTTGTTAGTCAACTATCGATATTATTAAGTTGATTAGCTATTTTGAGAATTTTTAATTTGAACTGATTTATTTTATAATTGACTGATTACTTCTATTTTGAAACAACCAACTGCATCCTATCAGTTAACTACATGCTCTGTGTTCTCCATAAACTTTTATAACCTCAAAAATGCTTCTTTTCCATGTGTTATTTTTCCATTGAGTACTAGTAGCTTTAAATTAGATATTGGCACATATATTCAAAACTTGCAGCCACCAATTTTTGTCGAAATAGCAGCTAAATTATGTTTATAGTTTTTCAAGAATTACAACCACTGATTTAAATTTTCCTTCAATGCTTTGTCCAAAAGTCTATCTTTCAATTTTGGCACCATGCTCTACTAAATATTCCCCTTTTTTTGTTTCATCATCCTTGATTAATGATTCGCATTAAATGCAAGGATTTTTTTTCTTATTACAAGGAGGGTTAATTTCTTTTCTTTGAAACTAAGTTATTATGTTGTCCAAGTGGTTAGTAGGTTAAAGTAATGAAAATTTTGAAAGGAATAGACGAATGATGGTCTTATGGTGCTTTGACGAATGTAATCAAGAGAATTAGTGGTGTTAAAGTTCTTGAGGAATAAAATAAAGGAACTAGGATTTAAATTAATCTTTGAACTCTTAATTTGGAAATATGGAGAATATTTTGAGAACTATGTCTGAAAATAATGTAAGTGATTAAGATATTTGTGTTAAAGTTTATACCATGGTTAATTAAGTCTAGTATCTAGGATGTATCTAGGATGTGAATTATGTTGAGATTAGAAATTTACATGAGAATAATTGTTGATAAAGGAGATTTTAGAAGAAGCTATAGAATGTGAATATGGATGACCCAAGGCAATAAGGATATACTAAGATTTGAAAGAATTGTACTTGTATAATGGTAAAAAGAAAATACAAGTGATATCTTTTTTGTTGTTTGGTGAGTCAACAAGTAAGAATTGAATATATTGTTTTAGGAGAGCTATTCAGGAAGCCTTAAGATCTTAGTTAGATTATAGTATTGTAGATAATAAATCTAAATGATGTGTTTACGCATTGGAAGTTATGCTTTAGGTATCTTTATATAATTTTGTTGAAAGTTAGGAGAAATTATTTTATTCGTAGTTGAACTTGTTCATATCAATAGTTATCATGCCAATATACAAATCGCACCATTTGAAGTTTTATATGAAATATTGTAGGTCTCCTAATAGGTGGGTGAGTTGAGTAAAGTTTAGCTTTTGGAATCTAATTTGGAATAATAGGCAATAGATAGAATATAGCTAACATAAATTGATGATGCTAGTTTGGAAAGCATGCTTCAAGCATATGTCTTCGAGTTTGGTGGGAGATCCTTTAGCAGAATTTGCCTATAATAAAATAATATTGGATGACTTAAAGTCTTATGTAAGAGGTGTTACAAATTTTTTGTTAAATGACTCAGTGGATTTAGACTTATTGTAAGATGTCTTGATAAAGTGAAATTGATTAGAAAAAGAATACAAGAAAATCAATACAAGTCAGAAGTCTATAAGGAACAAGAATGTTGAGCACTAAAAATTATCAGCTAGTGATCAAATAATCTTGAAGGACTCACCCATAAAAGAGGTAATGAGGTTTGGAAAGAAGAAAAAAGTTAAGCTCTAGTATATAAGCTCTTTTGGAACCTTGGACAAAGTATGCATAGTATATATCGCCTAGCTTTGGCCATCAAAATTAAGTGATGTTGGTGCAGTCTTTCTTGCATCAATGCTAAGGAAGTACCTAATAGATTCTTCTTATGTTATCTAATTCCAAAACAATTCAATTAGACAAGAATTTTGTTGAATTATGAAAAAAAAATATGATGTCTATTGTTGATTGATAAGTGAAGAACTTATGGTTAAAGGAAAGACCTATGGCTAAGGTTATATGGCAAAATTACTCAAGTAAAGAAACTCTTTAGAAAGTAAAGATAATATACAAAAAAAGTATCCCCAATTGCTTGAGTAATGAGGCTAATAACTGTAATTTATGCCTTAACTTCATTCATTACTTGTGATAGGATGGTTTGAAATTCAGAGACCGAATTTCTTAAGGGGGGAAAAATATAATATCCCGTAAATTTAAATAATATTTTTTTGCTATAAACAAATATATTTTTATTGTAAATGATTATGTTTTTCTAGAAGTAAATACGTTTTAAATTTACATGATTTTTGATTTGCTTAAAATAATTATATTTGGCTTAAAATAAATTTTATTTTTATTTCTATAAATTTCTTTCTTTTAATATGCATGAAGGTATTTTATATTGTGATTTGTTTTATTAAACTTTTATCAAGCAAAATTACGATTTTAGAGTTCAACTAAAGTTCTGCAATAACATAAATTTTTAGAAAATTTTGGGATATTTTAGGATGAAAAATAGTATTTATATGTATATACTTAAAAAAGAAATTAGGATATGAAATTTTCAGCTATTTGACAACTTTTTGTTCTTGGTAAATAGTATTTTTCAACGATAGATAGTGTTTTTCGGCCATGAATAGTGACCAAGTTCCCAGAGTCATTTTCTTGATTTTTGGAGCCTCTAAACACGTTTTTGAAGTCTGTTTAGTCAAATGTCAATTGAAAAAGTGCATTTTGGAGCTATCCAATCTAGAGCCCTTACCCTAAGAGTAGATGATTCTTTCTATTACTTGCCCTATACTCTTCTTAATCTTTAAGCATATATTTGATTATGTTTATGAGATATTTACAATTTTAAATGTTTCTGAAATACATTAAAATTATCTGAATTGCTTACAATTTAGAATATAGTTCGAGAAGAGTATAGTTTTGAGAATGGATTTATGAACTCATGATATATCTGATTTCACATGTATTTCTCATTAAATGATAAATTGAATATTATGTGCATGAGGCATTGATTTGTAAAACTATAAAGTTACTAATTATGATTAAATGGCAAGTGTAAAGCTCATGGCGAGTTGCTTGATAATTTTATGTTGCATTGATGAATATGCATTTATATATATTTATTTAAATGTATGGATGAATATCAACGATTTGTATGGATTGTGACTATATCGAATAGGGGACGCCCTATTAGCCTGAGTAAGCCGAGGGAGAGCGGCTCTAATCGGGTGACAGTGGTAATGTGAGGTGGCAGATGGGTGATGGACTCACATTCCCTTATCACTATTTTGACTGTAGTCAATCGGTCACTATGCGTATAGCAAATGAGTGTGTAGGTTGACCTGATCGCCGAATGAGGCAGGTCATTTTAAAAGTTTATAATTTTATCTTAAAAGCTTATTATTTTACTATAGTTTATACAGCTGAGCATAACAACATTTGTTTACTGATCATATCATGTTGAATATGGTTTGGATATCTGAATATCCTTTTATTTGAAAATATTTGAAATACGGGTCCCAAATGAATGTACTTCTAAACTGTATTTTCTAAGTGAAAAATTTTAAAACATATGTACATCCATATGCTGACCTAAAAGGTCATAAGAGGTATTATCTTCTCACTGAGTTGTCAAACTCACTACACGATATTTCAACATTTTTCAGATAAGAATACAGAGTCTGATTCTGCATATAGGTGATCAGTTAAGTGACATATTCTCTAAGTGAGTTTACGTTGCTTTCAAGGTTCACAGTTTTGAATTATATTGTATTTGTATTCTAGAGTGTGCTCTGATTGCTACATGCAGGATCCTTGCTTCTGTTGTTACTTTGACATTTATAACTTAGTCTGTATAATGTATATACATGAGAGAACCTATATGTATCTATTCCTATGACAAAGAATAGTGTTATACATGTTAAGAAAAATATCTGATTGTGGAAAAAAATGTTTGTTTCACGTGCTTGAAAATTGGGGGTGTTACAAGTTGGTATAAGAGCATTAGGTTTCCTTGTGGCGATCGGAGCAAAGGATTCTTTAGTAGGACCTTTAGTATAGGTATGAGCGAAACATATTTATACTTCATGTGTTGCTGAGGGATTCTATAGGATTTCAATTTCCTTTCTATTTCAAGTTATTAAATTTTCTAGTATAAAGTTGATTGAGTATTATGACAACTTAAGAGGTATCTATGGGTAAATTACTACTTGAAAGTGAAAGGGATAGTTTTCCCAGAGAATTTAAAGAATGTCATCCGAAGATGATTAAATTCAATATTCCTGGAGAATCTTCTTTCTTGATACAGGGAGACTATAGTGAGGTACCCAAAAAGCTAATCTTTATTTTAGCAACCTATAAGTTATTACAAAAAGGTACCTAGGATATTTGGCAGTAGTAGGAGATGTTAATATGAAGTATACTAGTGTAAATCAAGTTCCAGTGGTTAGAGAATTTTTTGATGTAATTCTTGAGAAATTGTCAGGTTTACCTCAAAACGTAAAATAGAATTTGGTATTGATTTACTTCCTGAAACACTACCAGTGTTTATACCCTCATATAGAATAGCAATGACTGAACTTAAGGAATTGAAGAGTTAGTTGTAAAACTTATCAGACAAGGGATTTATACGCCCTAGTAATCTCTTTGAGGTGCTCTAGACCTATTTGGGAAAAAGAAGGATAGATCATTATGACTATACATAGATTATAGACAGTTGAATAAGGTGACAATGTTGAATAAAAACTCATTACCTCGTATAGATGATCTGTTTGACCAGTTACAAGGTGCTCAATTTTTTTTTCAAAAATTGATTTGAGATATGAGTATCATTAATTTAGGATAAGAGAAGAGGATATTCAAAAAAAAATCTTTTAGCACTCATTATGGCTATTATGAGTTCTTGGTTATGTTATTTAGTTTGAAAAATGCCCTAGCTGCAATCATAAATGTAATAAATAGTAATTAAGTCATCCTTGGAACAATTTGTTATTATATTTATTGATGATATACTAGAATATTTCAAGAGTTCAGAGGATCATAAGCTACATTTAAAGATAATTTTACCAACTCTAAGGGAGTATGGTTGGTAAGGATGGTATCCAAGTTAACCTTAAGAAAGTAGAAGTCATACAACAATGGCATGTCCTACTACTGTTACAAATAAAGATCAAGTCTAATTTACGCTTTCTGCGGTTGTCTGTTGTCCATTCTATTTGAGCTATAATTGGATCAAGTACATGCACATTTACTTATAAAGCATCAATCAACTTTTCAGCATTTGAAGCTGAGATGAGAATTCGTCGTGCTGAGTGTGAAATGAACCTTTGTTCCACAGCTTGATCTAGAAAAGACAATAGACCATTAAAGAAGTTATTAACATTTAACAAAACTATCGATTTGTGATGTATATTCAGTTGTGCCCAAGAAACTATTTGGAAAATCTCTTCTAAAGTACCAAAACCACCTGGTAAGGAAATGAAGGCATCAACATTGCTCATCATTCTAGCCATGCGCTCATAAATGGAAGCTACCCTAAACTATTCTCCAATTTTTTTTCGTACGATGTTGGATGTAGCTAAAGATGTAGAAATAATACCTAGAACTTGACATCCTCCTACATGTACAGCTGTAAACACACACCCCATTAACCCACGGTTACCTCCACCATAGACTAAATGAATATTTCTCCCAGCCTGCACCATATCCAGATTTTATGCTGCTTTCACATACTCTCCATCTTTTCCAGGATTGGAACAACAAAAGACACAAATATTTCGAAACTGACGGAATGTGATTCCTTCCATAGCTACACACACCCTAACTTTGAGTATATAGGTAAAGATACTAACATGAGCATTTATAGAACTAAGGGAAGGTCATACTTACAATAGCTATGCAAATAGGCCGGACATAATTAGAATAACTATGTGAGTGATTGGTGGATATTAGATAAATTCAAGGTGAAAATTTTCAACAATGACGACAAGCATGTATATGTACAGTAGTTGTGATCGTGGTTCATATTAAACACATAAAAAGAATAAGGTTAAGATATCACCAAAACTTTGTCTTTTCCTTGTTGTCCTTGATGAAGCATTGATGTCTTGATGCTTGTAGGAAAGTTGTAGGTGATAGGCATAATTGTAAAAAAAAAAGAGTGAAAATGAAAACAAGTTAATTGTTGAAGAGGAACAATCAAACGGTTTATTTTGTTTTCCCAATGTTCTTTCCAATTCGACTATTGGTATTATTAAGTCGACTAGCTATTTTAAGAATTTTTAATTTGGACTAGTTTATTTTACAGTTGATTGATTACATCTATTTTGAAGCAATCAACTGTATCCTACCAGTGAACTATGTATTCTTTATTTTTCATAGACTTTTATAAGTTCAAAAATGTTTCTTTTCCACCGAATATCAACAACTTAAAAGTAGATTTTGGCATATATATTCAAAACTTGTGGTCACCGATTTTTACTGAAATAATAGTTAGATTTTGTTTATAGATTTTCAAGAATTACGGCCACCAAATTTAATTTTCTTTCAATGCTTTGTCGAAATTTTTGACTTTTTATTTCGGCACCATTCTTTATTATGTTTTTCATCTGTTCTACTGCATTCTTCCTTATTAATGTTTGGCATTAAATGTAAAGTTCTTTTTCCTCATCACAAGAAAAGTTAATTTCTTTTCTTTGAAACTCAGTTATTATGGTGTCTAAGTGGTTAGTAGGTTAAAGTATGGAGATTTTAAAAGAATTTATCTAACAAAGAACGTTTTTAAAAAAAATTATATCAAGTATGTATAATTGTGTAAGTTGGCAAACTATGTGCAAATTAGAAAGAATAATGAGTTTACAGTATATACTGATTGAGTATTAAAGTATGAAGAACACCTAAGTTTAACTAATGTGGTTGAGAAGGGAAAGGAGAATAATTTGAGAACCATGTTCTAAAATAATGTAAAGCGATCAAGGTATTTGTGTTAAGGGTTTATACCATGCTAAGTTGAGTCTAGTACCTAGGATGTGAATTATATTGAGATTGAAAATTCACGTGTGAACAATTGTTGAGAAAAGAGATTTCAAAGCAAGTCATAGATTGTGAACATGGATAACCCGAGACAATAAGGATATACTAAGATATGAAATAATTGTACTAATATAATGGTAAAAGAAGATACAAGTGAAATATTTTTCATTGTTTGGTATGTCAGCAAGTAAGAATTGAATATATTGTTTTAAGAGAGCTAATTAGGAAGCTTAGGATCTTAACTAGATTATAGATTAGCTGATAGTAAATTTAAATGATGTGTTTTTACATTAGAAGCTATGCTTTAGGTATCTTTATATAATTTTGTTGAAATTTTGGAGAAAATCATTTATCCTTAGTTGAACTTGTCCATATCAGTAATTATCAAGCCTTACAAACAAATGGCACTATTTGAGGTTTTACATTAAGCATCGTAGGCTTCTAATAGGTGGATGAGTAGAATAAGGCTAAGTTTTTTTAATCTAATTTGGAATATCAAGAAATAGATAGAATATGATTAACCTAAATCGATGATGTTAATTTAGAGAGTATGTTTCAAGCATATGTTTTCGAGTTTGGAGGGAGATTCCTTGACAGAATTTGCTTATAATAAAGTGTTATTGGATGATTTAAAGTCTGAAGTAAAGGTGTTACAAACTTTTTGTTTGATGGCTCAATGGAGTTAGACTTATGGTAAGATGTTGTTGATAAAGTGAAATGGAATGACAAAAAAATACAAGCAACTTAATACAGGTCAAAAGTCTATAAGGACCATGAATGTTGAGCAATAGAAATTATCAGTTAGTGACCACATATTCTTGAAGGACTCACCAATGAAAAAGGTAATGAAGTTTGGAAAGAAGAAAAAAGTTAAGCTCTAGTATATAGAATCTTTTGAAAACTTGAACAAAGTAGGCAAAGTAATACATTACCTATCCTTGCCATCAGGATTGAGTAATGTGGATACAAACTTTCTTGAATGAATGCTAAGGAAGTACCTATTAGATTCTTCTTATGTTACCTAATTCCAAGAAATTCAATTGAACAAAAATTTGGCTTAACTATGGGTACAATCGATGTTTATTGTTGATCGACAAGTGAAGAACTTATAGATAAAAGAAATCCCTATAGTTAAGTTATATGGAAAAATCACTCAAGTGAAGAGACATATTAAAAAGTAAAGATGATATACAGAAAACATATCCCCAATTATTTGAGTAATAAGGTTGGTAACTCTAAATTATGTCTTGATTTCATTACCCACATGTGATAGGATGGGCTGAAATTCGGGGACCGAATTTCTTAAGGGGGGAAGAATGTAACATCCCGTAATTGTTATTTTTAAATAATAATGTTTCGCTATAAAAAAATATATTTTTATTTATTTAAAAATGATTATGTTTTGCTAAAAGTAAGTCTACTTTTAATTAAAGAAATTATTTTTTTGCTTAAAATAATTATATCGGCCTTTAATAAATTTTTGTTTTATTTTTAAAAAGATTATTTCTTTTATTATGTATAAAGATATTTATTTTGTGATTTTTTTATTAAGATTTTTATTAAGAAAAATCATGATTTAAGAGTTTAACTAAATGTTTATGAGAATGCAAATTTTTAGAAATTTTTGGGATATTTTAGGATGAAAAATGGTATTTATATGAATATATATAAAATAAAATTACATTATTTAATTATTAAATTATTATTATTATTATTATTATTGTAATAACCGTAAAATTTAACAAAAAATTCTATTAAAGAAAATTTGGAATAAAAGAGATAATTTCGAAAATGGGGATAAGAACCGTAGAAAATATGTATATTTACTACATGGGTTAAAGAAGTAAAAAGAACATATGAGAATTTACATTTTGGCGCGTAAGTTTTATTTTTTTAAATGATAGAATTTTACTATAAACAAATATATTTTTATTTGTTTAGAAATGAATATGTCTTGCTAAACGTAAATAGACTTTTAAGTAAAATAATTATTGTTTTCCTTAAAATAATTATCTTGGCCTCTAATGAATTTTTGTTGTATTTTTAGAAATATTCTTTGTTTTAATATAAATAAAGATATTTATTTTGAGATTTGTTTTATTGCGATTTTTATCAAGAAAAATCATGATTTAAGAGTGTAATTAAAGGTTTATGAGAATGTAAATTTTTAGAAATTTTTGAGATATTTTAGGATGAAAAACAGAATTTATATAAAAGCAAATCCTATTATTCAATTATTAAATAATTATTATTATTATTAAAAAAATTTAAAAGGAAAAGGAATGTAGAAGGAACTCCATCTACAATTCTGAAAAACCAAAAGAAGGAATAGTGAGTAAATAGTAACCTTCTATTTTATTTCTAGATCTGTAGTGCCTATTGGCTTCCGATCTCAAAATTGAGGGTGCTACTGGATTTAGGACGAAGAATACTACGGTTTTGACCGATTAATTTTTCAAATCACCCATTGAATCGCCGTAGATCTAAAGTAGAAAATCTCAAAAAAAGGTAAATTCTTAAACTTTTACTTAGAGACCTCCAATTGAATTTTTGACACCATAAATGGATTCAGAAACTAGATAAAACTTAGGATATGAATATTTTCGATCAGCTGACAACTTTTTGTTCGTCGTGAATAGTGTTTTCCAGCGGTGAATAGTGACCAAGTTCCCGAAGTTGCTTTCTTATTTTTTGGACCCTCCGAATACGTTTTTGAGGTCAATTTGATCAAATAGAGATTGGAAAAGTACATTTTAGGGTTGTCCAATCTGGAGCCCTTACTTGTGAGTAGATTATTCTTCCTATGGCTTGCCCTATACTCTTCTTGATATTTGAGCATGTATATGATTATGTTTATGAGATATTTACACTTTGATATGTTTCTGAAATGCATTAAAATAATTTGAATTGCTTACAATTTAAAATATGATTCAAGAACAATATAGTATTTGAAAATAAATTTCTGAATTCATGATGTATCTGATTTCACATGTATTTATCATAAAATGATAAAGTGAATATTTATGCATGTGGCATTATTTATAAAGCTATATGTTTGCCTCAGATATAGGCATGTATACATGATTCCCCTGAATGGGAAGTTTTGAAAGATGAATATATAGAGACTGAAAGTCTGCATTATATTGAGGATTTTATACTGAATTATATGACATATGTGCATATGATATTGATTTATACAGTGATATGTTTGCCTCAGATGTGGGCATGTATACGTGATTCCCTTGATTGGAAAGTTTTGATAGAGAAATATATTGAGAATGAAAATGTTGTATTATAAAAGTACATTTTTTTTAATTAATACGAAATATATGAAATTATGGTTTTATGGAGGAATCCTATTGGAAACACTATCTGCTAACAGCAGGTGATGTTAGCCCTGGTGCAGACCTTGATTGCCTCAGCTAGCAAGGAGTGGTGCTAGCCTCGTGTAAGGGCCAACAGACGGGAGATGATATGTGATGGAGAGCAGAATGCCTCCTATATGGGCGAGATGCCAATTATATGAGATGTGATTTGCCTTCCTTTGCTGTGTGCTTGGAAAATACCCATATTGAGTCCCTTCGCGTGTCCTCTTGAATGGTAGTAGGGCAAACCTCAACGGGATGCTGAGTTTAGGCAATTCCTATACCACCAAAGTACGGAAGGGGTCAAACTCTGATAAGGTGGTTCTGATATGGGATCCTCTAGATGTTTTCACATGAATTATATTGATGCATACCAAGATTTTATTATCGTACTTACAACATTACTTTTGAATTGAATATGAATTTAAACAGAGATGATTTTGAAATACGGGTCCCATATGAATGTAACTCTGAATTGCGATTTTCAATGTAATAAGTTTAGAAATAAAGAGTACATCCATTTGTTGACCTAAGAGATCATAGGAGGTATTATGTAACAACTCCATTTAAGTATCAATTTTTTTTTAAAATACCATGAAGTTATTACCTCGTTACAACTTAACTCAATATAACATTTATTTAATCTATACAATACAGAGTTCACATATATGTCATTAATCAAAACATACGTACAACATATCAAACACATAAAAATCTACATCTTATTTATTTTGGTTGACCAATTCTGGAGATACAGGTGCGGGTGGTTGCACCTTCACCGGGATCTAAGCCAACTCGACCACAAACATTTTATTTGCTTCTGGAATCTGCCCAACATAAAGTACTCGATCCAACGTGCACTAAAAGTCAGAGCTATAGAAAAATTTGCATAACTAATTTTCTGAACATGATATGAAAATATAGTGAGAATTAAATCCCAGTAAGTTCAACAATAAATCATCATCAATATAGCTCATCACATCATGTTTAGCTGTATAAACTACAGAAAATATCTTTGGTCATATGAATGCATTATATCTATGCACATAAGAATCATACAGTAATAATATGTATGACAGGAGTAACTATTTTTAGAATATCATATGATGGCCAATAACTTATTCTCATTTCAAGTTACCTCGGTCAGGGTGAGTATCCTCTACTCTCCGGTACGGGCTTTTCTCGCTCCGTCCGACATGGCACACTTTCTCTTTCTTTTCTCATAATCATAATCATAACCATTGGTAGGGCGTCTCCTATTGGTGCACCACACGGATTGCCATGTGACCGTGCTCATTTCTTTTCTTTTCACAATGATAGCCAAAAATATGCTTTCAATAACAAGTATGTTCATCAAAATATAATTATTACCAAAAATCATTGGTAATCATGCCATGAACATAACCATTTCAAATATCACTTTATAAAATATTTCCATGTCAAAATTTCACACTTAAGATTGTAAGAAGTTCATACAATGGCAATGGCTATGGCAATACTAGTCATTTATTAAGATTCATCTTCTTTTTTAAATACTAATTTTATTTCTTTATTTGCTTGATGCAGGTTTTTATCCTATCTAACCTTCTCTTACTAATCAGAGCATAACTCCCTCAATTTAACTTTGATGTAGGTGATCTTGGTGTCAATCTCAAGATAAAACAATTATCTAAAACTATTATGCTGAACATTGTAGCGAAATATTAAGAAATCAAGGTGATATTACTCCCTAAATGTATAGGTTATTTCTTCTCAGATAGGTTCTGACCTCTACCTACTAATCGGACCATATCTACCTCATATGGACTCCAACTTGAGTGATTCCAGTGGATACAAAACCATGACACACATATCTATAATTATTATGTTAACCATTTATTTTAATGCCATACAGATAATTCCCAAAAATTAAAATACAGAAACTGTCCTAACATATTCATCCCTGATGAACCATTTTCTGACCTTTGACTACTAATAAGCTCATATCTTCCTCATATGGACTCCAAATTGAATGATTCCAGTGGTTAAAAATCCATGACACACATAGCTATAATTCGTATGTTAACCATTGATTTTAATTCCATACAAATAATTCCCAGAAATTAAAATACAGAAGCTGTCCTAATATATTCTTCCCTGATGAACCATTTTCTGACATTTGCTTACTAATAAAACCATATCTACCACATATGGACTCCAAATTGAATGATTCTAGTGAAAAAAAATCCGTGACACATATATCTTTAATTCTTATGTTAACCATTTATTTTAATTCCCTACAGATAATTCCCAAAAATTAAAACACAGAAGCTATCCTAACATATTCTTCCCTGATGAACCATTTTCTGACCTTTGACTACTAATCGGACCCTATCTACCACACATGGACTCAAAATTGAATGATTCCAGTGGATAAAAATCCGTGACACATATATCTTTAATTCTTATGTTAACCATTTATTTTAATTCCCTACAGATAATTCCCAGAAATTAAAACACAGAAGCTATCCTAACATATTCTTCCCTGATGAACCATTTTCTGACCTTTGCTTACTAATCGGAACATATCTTCCTCATATGAACTCTAAATTGAATTATTCCAATGGATCAAAAACCATGACACATATATCTATAATTCATATGTTAACCATTTATTTAAATTCCTTATAGATTGTTCCCAGAAATTAAAACACCGAAGCATAAAATTCTGCCACCCATAGCCATACCCATGCAGAACTATCTACACCAACCTAAGTATTCAAACATACATCACATGCAAGATCAATATGTAACATGATATAGCAACATCATGACCAATCACAAAAGTTCTAAGATCAAAATCTCATATAAATATTATAAGTTTCAAAAGTTTTCTTCAAAAAGAAATATTGTTAAACTTACCTGGATCACTTAGTCCCCTAGACTTCTCCTTCCTCTTTCTTCCTTTCTTTCTCTCCTTTCCTCACTCTACCTTGCTTCTATTTTTCCTCTCCCTCACTTGGACGAAATTCTAATGTTGTAAGGGTGGGTTTTCTAATATAGACCACCAAATAATTCACCTTTAATGATCATGGGTCTACCGTATCACAATTAGGATACACTTTGTTGAATTTTTGGAAAACAAACAACTTATGTTCTTGTCTTCCTCTTACTTAGTCAAGATATGCATAGGAAAAGGAGATTTGTATTTTAAAAATTATGATGATATGTTCTTAAGATAAGGGACAAGGTCCCTTTGATTTAGGGATTCTTTTCCATTTTCTTTTGTCTTAAAGAAGTATGATAGGTTTGCCTTTTTAGGTGGCAAATTTCTAGCCCTTGAATCTCCATTATTTGGTTTATATTATTTGTGTGGGATAGGAATGTTTTGTCCTAATGCCATGTATTTTCATACCACTTGCTAGAATTATGAGTGTAGGATATAGATTTTTTTGTCCTAAAGCCTTGTATTATCATGCCACTTGCCAAATGATGAATGTAGAATCACAGCACTTGCTAAATTTTTGTCTTAATTCCATGTAACCTAATCTTTATTATTACATTATTATATCATCACCTAATTTATTTTATTTTATTTTTCCTCTTGGATTTAGGCTTATTCCTACCCATTTTCTTGGCTTTGGATAAAATTCTACCTTTCTTGGAGGGCTTCGTCACATTTTCATAATTTTTGGGCTATTGGTCCAATTACTATATCCTAGTCCAAGTCTATGTTTTATTTCTTGCTTAGGTTATCCAATGGCTTGCTAGAAACTTATGTGAAGTGGAAAAAACTCTATATGAAGTGTCCATAGGTAAAAGCCCAATGTATGGGTAAATATTTTAAACTTAGTAACTCTAGTTCTTGAATTAGGAAAAATTATCCTAATTCAATGTTCTTGAAATTTTAAGACCTTTACTTGTTTCTAAAAATTTATCTTCCTTATCCAAGAATTTTGCATCTCTTTAGTATGTTATTTCTAATTTCTTTCCTATTAGGTTTTCCCTCTTTATTTGTTCTCTTAATGTTAGAAACATTTTCTATGCATATACATAAGGTGAAGAATTTCTAAGGATTATATTTCTTTAGATATTTAAAATATTGTCTAATAAATTTTATTTCCTTAATTAAATTTTTATGTACTTTTATCAATAAAAGAAACGAAATTAGGGATGTTACATATTATCTACTCACTAAGTTGTAAAACTCACTACACGTGATTTATATGTTTTACAGATAAAGACCCAGAGTTTGGTCCTACAGCATCTTGATCGACTAGGTGTCGTACTTCCGTGGTGAGCCTAAATTGTTTCTGGGCTCTCAGTGTTTAAATTGTAATATAAATGTACTGTAAAGTTACTCTGAACGCCACAGGCAGGATCCTTGCTTCTACTGTGACTCTGATATTTATGGATTTTGTCTGTATATGGTATATGTATGGGAGAATCTATACGTATCTGTTTCCATGATAAATGATTAGAATTATCATTTTTATGGAAAAAATATGTTTATGGTATACGTGTTTCATGTCCCCTAAAATTAGGGGCATGAAAATTATTATTATAAATGAAATAAAGAAAAGAGGGAGGGGAAGATGGAATGCAAAAAAGGGGAAGGGGAGGAAGAGAATGAATAGTAAATAGTGTAAATAGTACCTCCATATTTTTTCTCTAGATCTGGAGTGTCTACAGGCCTCCGATCTCTAAACTAAGGGTACCACTAGATTCAGGATGGAGAATACTACGATTTTGACCGAACAATTTCTCAAATCAGCTGTAGAATCGTTGTAGATTGGAAGTAAAAAATCTCAGCAAAAAGTAAACTCTGAAAGTCTTATTTAGAGATCTCAAATTGGAAATATGACACCGTAAATAGATTCAAGAGTTAGATAAACCTTAGGATATAAAATTTTTCAACTATCTGATAAATTTTTATTCTTAGTGAATAGTACTTTTGGCGGTGAATAGTGTTTTTTGGGTACGAATTGTTATAAGGTTCCTGGAGTCATTTTCTTGATTTTTGGATCCTTTGGACACGTATTTGAAGTTTGCTTAGTCAAATGTGGATTGGAAAAGTGCATTTTGGGGCTGTCAAATCTGGAGCCCTTACCTTGTGAGTAGATGATTCTTTCTATGACTTGCCCTATACTCTTCTTGATCTTTAAGTATGTATTTGATTATATTTATAAGATATATACACTTTTAAATGTTTCTGAAATGTATCAAAATTATCTGAATTGCTTACAATTTAGAATATAGTTCGAGAATATTATAGTTTTGAAAATGAATTTTTGAACTCATGATATATCTAATTTCACATGTATTTCTCATGAAACGATAAAGTGAATATTATGTGCATGAGGCATTGATTTGTAAAACTATAATGTTACTGATTATGATTGAATGGCAAGCGTAAAGCTCATGGCGAGTTGCTTGATAATTTTAGATTGCATTGATGAATATGCATTTATATATATGTATTTATATGCATAGATGAATATCGACGGGTTGTGTGGCTTGTGACGGTACCAAATAAGGGACACCATATTAGCCTGAGTAAGCTGAGGGAGGGCCGCTCCAACCGGGTGAAAATGGTAATGTGAGGAGGCAGATGGGTGATGGACTCACATTCCCTGATGATTATTGTAACTGTAGTCGATTGGTCACTATGCGTATAGCAAATGAGTGTGTAGGTTGACCAGATCACCGAATGAGGCAGATCATTTTAAATTGGGTTAATTAGATCGCCAAATGAGGCAGGTCACTTTAAAAGTTTATAACTTTATCTCAAAAGCTTATTATTTTACTAGAGTTTATACAGCTGAGCATAAACAACATTTGTTTAATGATCATACCATGCTGAATATGGTTTGGATATCTGAATATCCTTTTATTTGAAAATATTTAAAATACAGGTCCCAAATGGATGTACTTCTTAACTGTATTTTCTAAGTGACAAATTTTAAAACATGAGTACATCCATATGCTGACCTAAGAGGTCATAAGAGGTATTATCTGCTCACTGAGTTGTCAAACTCACTACATGATATTTAGAATAGTGATACAGTGCTGGGAAACAAGCACGACAACACTAGATGTTTAGAATAGTGCTATAGCATTCCAGAGAGCTTAAGCGCCCCGACGGTGAAAAATGAGCTCTGCGACACTATAACGACAGCCTGATAGCGTGTTTGAAGTGAAAAAAAAGATATTAGTTTTTCTAATCAAATCTTATGGGCCAAAGGTAGGTCAGACTAACCCTAGAAGTTTGATAATTTGCTTCAATTATAAATAGATGGCTAATAGAGCATCTCAAATAATCAAGGAGTACCTTCTTGCACCTCAAACCGTCATTTCTTCTTCTTTTTATCTTTTTCTTTTTAGTTTTTATGGCCTTGCAAGTTTGTTTATTGGTCAAGGAAGACTAAAAACTCATTGTTGTGTTTGTTTTATAAATAACTGCAAGCGCATAGCGTAGCTGTAGCTAGTCTAACGAGTACGGGTCGTATGCCACAGAGGACAATGGTCAATTACTAGAATTATACGAAGCAAGCTATGTAAATCAATGCAATTCGATGAGAGAGTGTGTCACAATTAAGTAAATAGGTAATTCAATTAACGAAAGCCTAGGGTTAGTGTTTATCACACTTATATATTCAACAATCAATATATGCCTCTAATTGCAATTATCTAGGTAATTGGGGATGGTTTAACCATAATTAAATAGTAACTTCTTTCAAGCGTTACTAATCGTACCTAGGTTAATCCAATTGCCTACTTTTGTGAATCTTAGTTCAACCTAGGTCCATTAAGTTCTATGCCAACCATGGAATGCAAATAATCAGTTTTCTCGTGCCCACTAATTGATTCAATTCCTAGTGAACCTTAAGCTACTTTTGTGATTAAGATATCCCTAATTAACTATTAGGTTCTGGTATTAACTTTCACCTTTTAGTTCATCAGTTAATATCCTAAGACTTGATAGATTGGTGATTAGGCATTCTACCAACTCTTAAACATGCACATAATAATTAATCCTAATTTATCCAGAAGTAATCACAATTAGGGTTCCAACATTCAACTTAACAATTCAGTATCATTATACCATAAGTGGGTTTACGAAAACCCTAAATCAAATCTACTCAAGCATAATAGAAATAGAAACCAAAATCATATTTATTAAGTAAATCATAATTGTTCAAATATAAACTAAGAGAGAAGAGTAGAAGTAAAGATGGAAGTAAAGTAGAAAGATAAAACCTGGATGCAGTAGATGAAATAAGAATACAAACTTGAATTGCTGTAAATTCTACTCTAAGAACATAAATTAAACAATTGATCCTACTCTAGACTTAATCAAATGGTGTTTCCTAAGCCAAAACCTAAGTTTAAGATGTCTCTATGTATTTCCATTATCTTGGCTACGTTTCCCCATGTATTTATATCCCTTTGACTTCTCAAAACCATAAAAAATATGAAGTGTACAGACACGAAGTATGATCATGCTTCATGACACGGCCTAGCCATGCTTTGTGCTGGAAATCTGGGAGAAAATATATTCTTTGCACAGAGCACGGCCTGGATGTGCTTTAAGAAACACTAAGAATAGCCTGGCTATGTTTGAGGCTTCTAAGCTCGTTTCTTGCCAATTTCTTTTGGGTTTCCTCCTTGCTTCCTCCTCAGCATGTTCCAAGTCCATATGGCTCCTCACATGAGTGTTTTTCCTTACTTCTTCGCCTCTTTTTATCAACTACAAACATAAAACAAACCAAAGTAGTATCCAAAGCAAAGCATAACCAAAAGCAAGCAAATAATCACAAGTTTACTATTAATTAGGGGATAAAATATAACCATTAAACACTCAAATTTCTCCTTTATCACTCATATATGTTAACATTGTGAAATTAGATTATGTTCTTCATTTAAATTCAATTCCTTTAGGTAATAATTATTCTCTATTTGTATTTCTACGATTGTACTTCTTTATTGCTAGAAGACTAACTAGTCAGTTAATTGATTTAACCTAAAGCTAAACTATGAAATCAAATCTCTAATTGTTTAGACCTTCTAGTTTATAAGGCAACCTAGGGTTAATAAGTTTACTATTGACAAGAATTATTAACTCTTAGGGAGGATAATCATCTCGATTAAATCTAACTGCCTGAGTTTAGGTTATCCAGTTTCATTGATATTTCTATAGGTACTGCAATTATTGAAGTTAATTCTAGATGTTGATGAAAGGTCTTAATAAGATGATCAATGGAAAATCTAATGGTAGAAGTTGACTTTGACCTATGCTTATCTTATTCAGCAAGTATTTTCTTACTATTTTTTATTTTATTATTATTTACTTTCTGTTCTTATTTCTCAAATCCTCCATTTTATATTAACAAAAGTATAAAATATCAATTACCATTCTATATGGGATTGACCTTTATTCCAGTACTACATTATTTTTAGAAGAGTAAGGTAAATATTTATTTTTGGTTTGTTTGTGAGAACACGATACCATTCCTCAAGTAAGAATAAAAATTCCAATAGAGTTAAAATTGCATATAACTGCAATTTTTTCTACATTTTTCAACAGATAGAAAATTTTAAAATCAATTCATATAATTGGCTTGTTAGTTGAGCCAAATAACTAAAAACATAAATTAAACACACTCACATAATTACACAACTTGTTAAATGTAATAAACATGCAAAATTGGTGAAAAGCAGACATTTGATTAGCCATGGTTATAGTTATTCAATCATTTATCCATTCATTAATACTATCATCCAAAGCATGAATTTCAATTTCACCCCTACACTCAAACTTTACATTGTCCTCAATGTATATAAAAAAAATAAAATTAATGATGAAAGATGTAAAATAAGTATGGATCTTATGTACTTTGTAACATCCATAATTTCATTTCTCTTATTGATAAAGGTACATAAATATTTAATTAAGGAAATAAAATTTATTAGACAATTTTTAGATATCTAAGGAAATATAATCCTTAGAAATTCTTCACGTTACGTGTATGCATAGAAATGTTCTAACATTAATGGAATAGGTAAAGAGAGAAAACCTAAGAGGAAAAATTAGAAATAAATATACTAAAGACAGGTGAAATTCTTGGGTAAGGAAGATAAATTTTTGTGAAGTAAAAGTATTAAAATTTCAAGAAGATTGGATTAGGGTAATTTTTCATAATTTAAGAGTTAAAGTTATTAAGTTTAGTATCTCCACCCATAAATTGGGCTTTCACCTATGGACACTTCATATAGAATTTTTCTACTTCACATGCATTTTTAGCAAGACAATAGGATAGCCCAAGGACGAAATAAAACATAGACTCAGACTAGAATATAGAAATTGGACCGGTAGCCCAAAAATCATGAAAATGTGACAAAGCCCATTATGAAAGGTAGAATTTTAACCAAAGTAAAGAAAATGGGTAAGAATGAGCCCAAACCCAAGAGGAAAAAAAATAAAGTGATGAAATAATGGTGTAATCAAGATTATGTGATATGGCATTAAGACAAAAATTTAGCAAGTGGTGTGATATCCTACATTCATAATTTTAGCAAGTGGTATGATAATACATGGCATTAGGACAAAACATCCTTATCCTACACTCATAATTTTAGCAAGTGGGTAATAATACATAGCATTATGGCAAAACATCCATATCCTACACAAATAATTTTAGCTAAGCAAAGAAGATTCAAGGGATGGAAATTTGCCAACTAAAGAGGCAAACCTATCATAATTGATTAAAACAAAAGGAAAAGGAAAAGAATCCCTAAATCAAAGGGACCTTGTCCCTTATCTTAAGAACATATTATCATAATTTTCGAAATACAAATCTCCTTTTTCGATGCATATCTTGACTAAGGAAGAGGAAGACAAGAACATGAGTTGTTTGTTTTCCAAAAATTCAACCAAGTGCATCCTAATTGTGATAAGGTAGACCCAAGATTATGAAAGGTGAATTATTTGATAGTTTATATAAGCAAAGCCCACCCTTATAACATTAGAATTTTCGTCCAAGTGAGAGAGAGGAAAAATAGAAGCAAGGTAGAGTGAGGAAAGGAGAGGAAGAATGGAAGAAAGAGGAACGAGAAGTCTAAAGGACTAAGTGCTCAAGGTAAGTTTAACAATATTTCTTTTTGAAGAAAAGATTTGAAACTTGTAATATTTATATGAGATTTTGATCTTAGAACTTTGATGATTGGTCATGGATGTTGTTATATCATGTTACATATTATGTATGTTTGAATACTTAGGCTGGTGTAGATAGTTCTGCATAGGTATGGCTATGGGTGGCAAAATTTTAAGTTTTTGTTTTTAAAATTATAGGAAGAATCAATAAGGAATTAGAACCAATAGTTAACATGAAAAATGTAGATCTATGTCTCACAGATTTTTAGTCACTTAAATCACTCAATTTGGAGTTCATATGAGATAGATATGATCCAATTAGTAAGGAGTGGTCAGAAATTGTTTAATCAGGGAAGAATATTTTAGTATAGCTTCGGTGTTTTAATTTCTGGGAACATTCTATAGGAAATTATAATAAATGATCAACATAACAATTATTTATATATGTCACAGAGATTTAGCCACTGGAATCACTTAATTTGGAATTCTTATGAGGGAGATATGGACAGATTAGTAGGTAGAGGTCAGAACCTACCCGAGAAGAAATAACATGTACTTTGAGGGAGTAATATCATCTTGATTTCTTAATATTTCTCTAAACTATTCATCATAATAGTTTTAGATAATTGTTTTATCTTTAAATTGACACCAAGATCACCTACAGCGGAGTTAAATTGAGGGAGTTATGCTCATATTAGTAAGAGAAGGTCAGATAGGATGAAAACCTGCATCAAGAAAAGAAAGAAATAAAATTAATATTTAAAAAAGAAGAAGAATCTTATAAATAAAAATAATAAATGACTAGTATATGCCATAGACATTGCCATTGTATGAACCTTTTACCATCTTAAGTGTGAAATTTTGACTTGGAAATATTTTATAAAGTGATTTTTGAAATGGTTATGTTCATAGCATGATTACCAATTATTTTTGGTAATAATTATATTTTGATGAACATACTTTTTATTGAAAGCATATTTTTTGCTATTATTGTGAAAAGAAAAGAAATCAGCACGGTCACATGGCAATCCGTGTGGTGCACCAGTAGGGGATGACCTACCAATGGTTATGATTATGCTAATGAGAAAAGAAAGAGAAAGTGTGCCTTCTTGGACGGAGCGAGAAAAGCCCGTACCGAAGAGTAGAAAATGTTCACCTTGACCGGGGTAGCTTGATATGAGAATAAATTGATAGTGATCATATGATATTCTAAAAATAGTTAATCCTATCATACATGTCATTATTATATGATTCTTATGTGCATAGATATAGTGCATTCATGTGACCAAAGATATTTGTTGTAGTATATACAGATGAACATGACGTGATGAGCTATATTGATGATGATTTATTGTTGAACTTATTGAGATTTAATTCTCACTATATTTCCATGTCATGTTCAGAAAATTAGTTATGTAGATTTTTCTATGGCTTTGGCTTTTAGTGCACGTTGGATCGAGTTACTTTATGTTGGACAGATCCCAGAATCAAATAAAATGTTTGTAGTCGAGTTAGCTCAGATCCTGGTGAAGGTGCAACCACCCGCACTTGTCTCTCTGGAATTGGTCAACTAGAATAAATAAGATGTAGATATTTATGTGTTTGATATGTTGTACGTACGTTTTGATTAATGACGTATATGTGAACTCTATATTGTATGATAATAAACAAAAATTTGTTACATACTTCCCTATCTAAGCATCCTTATCTATAGTTTGATATGCATGGTTATGTACAAAGGTTGGTGGTGAAATTCTAGGAGATGCTAGAAATTGTGCTGATGATGAAGGGAAAAATTGTGTGTTTGAATGTTATATTTTATTCTCTATTTCATAGTGAACTTGTGATCATTTCCTTGTTTCTGGTTCTATCTTATTTTGCTTGCTCTGTATACTTCTTGGCATTGTTTTATATTCATAGGTGAGCAAAAGAGGCAAAGAATCAAGGAAAAATATTCATGAAAAGAGTTATGTGGATTTGGAACAAGTTGAGTGCAATGACTGGTTTTTTTTCTTTGGTGATTACGCATTAGACCAACATTCATCCAAAAGATATGCATCTTATACATGTAGACATAAGAGTTTACATACATCAGAGATTAATAACGTATATACACATGTAACCCGAGGTACTAAGCATACATCTCAGAAAGTAAAGTACCGTGGGGTTACATCAAAACAATGGAGTTAGCCCATTTACATCATCAGATTATACATATAATACTATCCTACTATCCTTCCCACGTCTAATGTCTGAAGCTCTAGCAAGATGGCCAGCACCACGAACGGCATTCTACTGATCTAAACATAACACTATGAAACATAGTGAGATATAAAATCCCAGCAAGGTTAACATCCAATAAATACAAGTATAATGAAAAACTTATGTGTTATGTTTAACTGTATAAACTATAGAAAATATTTTCTCTTTTGTACAATAAAGATACAGTAAAAGACACACAGGTTTTTTATAGGTTATGCATCAATATCACGCATGATAAACGAAATATGTATTCATAAAATACCTATACAACTGCTCATAGAGGCTCATCATCTGCTTATTCCTCTCAATTTCAAAACCTCAGTGTGGCATAAGCCTTACCCCTACAGCTACTCACCCACTACTGAGTGCCTTTGGTCGAAGCGATCCTTCCCACATTGACCACTCTAGGCTATAGGGCATCCTTTATCTCGGTACCATATCACAGCCACGACCCTTCAGTCACCTTACCTCTATAAGGTACCGCATGTCACCAAGTCACCTTAGTAGGGTAAGGGTCATCCTAGACTTTATCATTCTCCTCAATACAAGGGAGACACCTATTGCCAGGCCACTTTGCTTTAGAAAGGATCATCCTGACTGTTAGTCGCCTCAATACAGCAAAGGAGACACTTGTTGCTAGGCCACCTTGCTTCAGAGAGGGTCTTCCTGACCATTCTCATGTCTTTTATATGTTTTTCAGCGACTTGTTTCAACAAAAGCATATATATATATATATATATATATATATATATATATATATATATATATATATATATATATATATATATATATATATATATCAATAATCATCATGAGAATAGACCAGATTCATTCTCATGCATGCCATAACAACTCATCATGTAACATAAATAAACATACATGCTCTTGCATCTCTCTATAATATTGAGACATCATTTACCCACTTATAGTTGCATAATACTCAATAGGACCTTGTCCCATGTTTTAAGAATATTTTATCATGATTTTCAAATACAAATCTTATTTTTTATGCATATCTTGACTAATGGAGAGGAAGACAAGAACATGAGCTGTCTTCCCCCAAAAACTAACCAAGTGCATCCTAATTGTGATAAAGTAGACCCATGATTATGAGAGGAGGACCATTTGATAATTTATTTAAACAAAAACCAATCTTATAACATTATAATTTTGTCTAAGAGACAGAGAGGAAAAATAGAAGTAAGGTAGAGTGAGGAAAGGAGGTAAAGAGAGGAGAAGAAAGGAATGAAGAAGAAAAAGAAGTTTAGAGGACTAAGTACTGAAGGTAAGTTAGCTTAATGCCCACTTGAATTCATTTTTTCTCTTTCATCCTTGGGGTTCAATGTAACAGCTCCAATTATGTAACAATTTTTTATTTTTTATTTCACATCATGAAGTTATTACCTCATCTTAACTCACAATAACATTTATTTAATTATACAATACTAAGTTTACACTCACATCATTAATACAAACATTTGTACAAGACATACATACACATATAAGCCTTAATCATCCACATAGACTATTTCCGGGACCACTGGTGCGGGTGGCGGCACCTCTGCCGGAATCTCAGTCACTTCAACAACTGATAAGTCCGCAATAATAGGTATTTGCCCAAGATAGGGCACCTCGATCATACGTACGGCAATAACAAGTCTCATTGGAAACAACTGCATAGCTAATTTTCTGAACATGATATGGAAATATAGTGAGAATTAAATCCCAGTATGTTCAACAATAATTCATCATCAATATAGTTCATCACGTCTTGTTCAGCTATATAAACTACAGATAATATCTTTAGGTCACATGAATGCACTTTATCATGCACATGAAAATTGTACAGTTATGAAATGTATGGCATGAATAACTATTTTTCGAATTTCATATGATGGCTATCAACTTATTCTTCCTTCCAGCTACCCCAGTCAGGGTGAGTATTCTCTACTTTTCGGTACGGGCTTATCTCGCTCCGTCCGACATGGCACACTTTCTCTTTCTTTTCTCATGAACATAATCATAACCGTTGGTAGGGCGTCCTCTACTGGTGCACCATACGGATTGCCATGTGACCGTGCTCATTTCTTTTCTTTTCATATTAATAGCCGAAAATATGATTCCAATAACAAGTATGTTCATTATATTCTCATGCCATAATTTATCAAAACATAATCATTCTCAAAATTCATTGGTAAACTGAAATTATGCCATGAATATAATCATTTTCTAATTTTTACTTTATAAAATATTTCCATATCAAAATTCCACACTAATACCTCGATAACTGGATAGTAATTGTAGTATGTAAACAGCGCACTAGGAAAGTTCCCAGGAAAGAGAGGTGAGTCACTAATGGACACGCTTAAGTACCAAGTCTTTCCTTGCCAGAGCTTTCTTTAGACATGCACTTTTCACAAATCACAAATTTTTTTTTTCAGTAACTAGAATAATACTTTTATGATGTGGAAATACTGCAACCACGGAGAATACTAAGATTTTTCAAATAAAACCGGCACTTTCAAAACTTCTTGGAAATTTTATATGAGTACTAGGGTAAATTCCATGTTAAAAATTACACACTTAAAATTGTAGTAAGTTCATGCAATGGCAATAGCTAGGGCATACACTAGTCATTTATTATTTTCATTTATAAAATTCCTCTTCTTTCTTGAATATTATTTTCATCTTTTAATTTTCTTTATGTCTAGGCATTTAGTCATTTTATTTTTACTTATATCATTTCCAACACATGTTCTTACAAATTTTATAGAGCATTTTTTCCTCAAATTGATTTATACTATTACCCTATAGTTTAAAAAAATTCATCTAGGGTAGAAAAAATATTGAAAATAGGTTTTACTAACTTTTAACACAGCCTTTGCTTACAAATCAAAAAATAACTCTCTCATTTTAACCCCGATTAAGATGATCTTAGTGTCAACAAAATAGTAAGATATCGTGGTGTTATTACTCCTTTAAATTTAGTATTATTTCTTCTCATGTAGGTTCTGACCTTTGCTGACTAATTAGACCATATCTCCCAAATTTGAACTCCAAATTGAGTTATTCCAGTTGGTAAAAATCCATGAGCCCTATATCTATAATTGTTATGTTGGCACGCTATTTTAATTCCCTACAGAATATTCCCAGAAGTTCAAAAACTAAAGTTTAATACCATATTATTTATTCTCGTGTAGGTTCTGACCTTTACTGACTAATTAGACCATATCTCCCAAATTTGAACTCCAAATTGAGTTATTCTAGTTGGTAAAAATCCATGAGCCATATATCTATAGTTGTTATGTTGGTGCGCTATTTTAATTCCCTACAGAATATTCCCAGAAATTCAAAAACTAAATTTTAATAACATACTCTTCTCTGAATAAACATTTTCTGACCTCTGCGTACTAATCGGATCATATCTACCTCATATGAACTCCAACTTGCATAATTCCAGTGGCTATATTTCCATGAGACATAGATCTATAACTTTCATGTTAACCATTTATTTTAATGCCTTACCAAGTTTTCCCAGAATCTGAAAAACAGAAGCTAAAATTTTTACCACCCATGGCCATACCTATGCAGAACTATCTAAACCAGCCTAAGTATTCAAACATACATCACATGCATGATCAATATGTAACATGATGAAGCAACATTCATGACCAATAATCAAAGTGCTAAGATCAAATTCCCATATAAATATTACAAATTTCAAAACTTTTCTTCAAAAAGAAATATTGTTAAACTTACCTAAAAATCTCCCTAACTCACTTAGTGAATTGGTTTTCTTGTTTGCTCTTGAAAGAAGTAGCAAGACTCCTCCCTTCCCTTAGCTTTTCTAGCAGCTTAGGTAAGAGAAGGAGGGTGAGTTTTTGATCCTCAAAGATAAAGAAGAAAAAAATGGATTCAAGTGGGGATTAAGGTAACTTACCTTGAGTATTTAGCCTTCTAAACTTCTCCTTCTTTTTCCTTCCTTTCTCCTCCACTCTTTCTCTCCTTTCCTCACTCTACCTTGCTTCTATTTCTCTCTCTTCCTCACTTGGACAAAATTAAGATGTTATGGGGTGGGTTTTGCTTATATAGACCACCAAATAATTCACCTTTCATGATCATGGATCTACCTTATCACAATTAAGATACACTTTGTTGAATTTTTGGAAAACAAACAACTTATGTTCTTGTCTTCCTCTTCCTTAGTCAAGATATGCATAGGAAAAGGAGATTTGCAATTTGAAATTTATGATGATATGTTCTTAAGATAAGGGACAAGGTCCCTTTGATTTAGGGATTCATTTCCATTTTCTTTTGTCTTAAACAAGTATGATAGGTTTGCCTTTTTAGGTGGCAAATTTCTAGACCTTGAATTTCCATTATTTGGTTGATATTTTTTGTGTTGGATAGGAATGTTTTGTCCTAATGCCAAGTATTATCATACCACTTGCTAAAATTATGAGTGTAGGATATAGATGTTTTTGTCCTAAAGCCTTGTATTATCATGCCACTTGGCAAAATTATGAATGTAGAATCATACCACTTACTAAATTTTTGTCTTAATGCCATGTAACCTAATCTTTATTATTATTTCATTATTATATCATCACCTAATTTATTTTATTTTATTTTTCCTCTTGGGTTTGGGCTTATTCCTACCCATTATGGGCTTATTCCTACCCATTTTGTTTGCTTTGAATAAAATTTTACCTTTCATGGAGGGCTTGAACACATTATCATAATTTTTTGGGCTATTGGTCCAATTTCTATATCCTAATCCAAGTCTATGTTTTATTTCTTGTTTAGGTTATCCAATGGGCTTGCTAGAAACTTATGTGAAGTGGAAAAATTCTATATAAAGTGTCTATAGGTAAAAGCCCAATGTATGGGTGAAGATGTTAAACTTAATAATTCTAGTTCTTGAATTAGGAAAAATTACCCTAATCCAATGTTCTTGAAATTTTAAGACCTTTACTTGTTTCTAAAAATTTATCTTCCTTGTCCAAGAATTTTATATCTCTTTAATATGTTATTTCTAATTTTTTTCCTATTAGGTTTTTCCTCTTTATTTGTTTTCTTAATGTTAGAAACATTTTCTATGCATATACATAAGGTGAAGAATTTCTAAGGATTATATTTTCCTTAGATATCTAAAATATTGTCTAATAAATTTTATTTCGTTAATGTACTTTTAACGAAACTAGGGATGTTACATTCAAAACTCATCTTCACTCTTTTATTCAAGTTGCTAGAAAAGCTAAGGGAAAGGAGAAATCTTGCCACTTCCTTCAAGAGGAAATAAGAAAAAGAATTCACTAAGTGAGCTATGGAGATATTTAGGTAAGTTTAACAATATCTTTTTTTGAAGAAACACTTTGAAATTTATAACATTTATATGGAATTTTGATCCTAGCACTTTGATGAAATTAAAATAATTTACTACTTTGATGATTGGCCATGGATGTTGCTATATCATGTTACATGTTGATCTTGCATGTGATAATACTTAGGTTAGTGTGGAAGGTTCTGCATAGGTATGGCTATGGTTGGCAAAATTTTAGGGTTTTATGCTGTTGTTATATATATTTAAATGTGGTTAAAAATTGATGGGATATGGTTAGATTGATAAAATGAATATGGACTTAAACAACTAGAAGAAGACCGTGAAATTTTTTTGTTGGAAATACCCTTAATAATACATGATTTGATTTTCTATTTTCTTGAGAAGAGGATGATGGAATATGTTAAATAAAGTGTAAGGAATTTAATGAAAATGTTGAAATCAGTAATCATATGGTTAGATGGAAATTAGGAAGAAAATGGAAGAGGATTTAATAAAAGGATGAACTAGTAAGCAGTGGTTAGAAACTAGCTAACTAGCAAAGAATCTGTTATGTATGCTTCTGTGTTTGAATTTTTGAAAAACAATTGTAGGGAATTAAAGGACATTGTTAACATAATAAATATAAATATATATATATATATATATATATATATATATATATATATATATATATATATATATATAAATATATATGTCTCACGGATCTGTATGCTTTGAAATCACTTAATTTTCTGTCCATATAAAGGAGATATGGCTGATTAATGAGCAGAGGTTAGAATCAGTATAGAATCTAGGATGGTAAATATAAGAATTTTTATTTTTGATTTCTTGAGAATAATTCATAATGAATCTTGAGAAATGATAAACATGAAAGTTGTAGATAAGTGTCTTATAATTTTATAGGAATTAAATTCACCTTAATTAGAGTTCATATGAGAGAGATATGGTTAAATACATGAGGAGAGGTCACAAAACACGATCAAGCCATGTTCTGAGTTGCTTCAGCACAGGTAGGTCGTGTTCAAGGCAATTTTTTAGTACGTTTGAAGTATTTTTCAAGCATGGCCATGTCCTGAAACATACCTAGGCCATGTTGGGAGCTAGTAAAGTTTATTTTTAACATTGTTTTACCCTAAATGAACCTCATTAACTATAAGGTAATAATAGAAACCAAATTAGAGAAGAATGTCCTATAAAATTTGTGAGAACATGTATTGATAATGATATAAGTAGGAGAAAAGTAACTAGAGGCCAAGAATAAAGAAACTGAAAAGATGAAAATAATATTTAAGAAAAAAGAAGAATCTTATAAATGAAAATAATAAATGACTAGTGTATGCCTTAACCATTGCCATTGCATGAACTCCTTACCATCTTAAGTGTATAATTTTGACATGGAAATATTTTAT
The DNA here is from genome assembly GCA_037074535.1 of Gleditsia sinensis. Lineage (NCBI taxonomy): Eukaryota > Viridiplantae > Streptophyta > Magnoliopsida > Fabales > Fabaceae > Gleditsia > Gleditsia sinensis. The sequence goes on along the minus strand of CM073465.1, from coordinate 44,165,190 downwards.
AAAGTGATATTTGAAAATGGTTTTGATCATAGCATGATTACATTTTACTAATGATTTTTGGTAATTATTATGCTTTGATGATAAATTATGCCCTGTGAGTATAATGAACATACTTATTATTGAAATCATATTTTTGGCTATTAACGTGAAAAGAAAAAGAAAAGAGACGAGCATGGTCATATGTTGGTCCGTGTGGTGGACTAGTAGGGGACACTCTATTCACAGCTCTGACTATCATAATGAGAAAGGAAAGAGAAACTGTGCCATGTTGGATGAAGTGAGAAATGCCCGTATCGGAGAGTAGAAAGTACTCACAGCGACCGTGCTAGCTTGATATGAAAATAAGTTGATAGCCATCATATGATATTCTAAAAATAGTTATTCATGCCATACATGTCATTACTGTATGATTTTCATGTGCATAGATAAAGTGCATTCATGTGACCTAAGGTATTTGCTGTAGTTTATACATATGAACATGACATAATGAGCTATATTGATGATAATTATGATTTATTGTTGAACCTACTGGAATTTAATTCTCACTATATTTCTATATCATGTTCAAAAGATTAAATATGCAAATATTCTCTGTGGTCGGCTTTTAGCGTACGTTGGGTCAAGTTGTCTAATATCCCGATGAAGGTGCAACCACCCGCACCCATATCCCCAGAATTGGTCAATACGGATGAATAAGATGTAGACATATATGTGTTTAATTTTTGTGTGAATGTTTTTAATTAATAATGTGTATGTGAACCCAGAATTGTATGAGTGTTAATGGTATATCATAAACATTAATTATGTTTGGTTAATTTAATTGAATGTTATTACACTACAAGAAAAATGGTTTCGGTGGCAACTAAAGTCGTCACTATAAACTTTCAATGCCAACTTTAAGTCGTCACCATGTCATCTCCTATACATCCGACACAGAAGGGTTTTAGTGGCGACGACTAAACGAAGTTGACACCGAATTTGACACATCAGTGGCGATTAATGTCGCCACTAAAAGTAAAAAATTGCCACCAAAAACTAATTAATCACCACCAAATATAAATTTTCAATGGCGACTTAGTGTACTCACTGCTAAAAATAGCTTATGGCGACGACTAAAGTCGCCACTAAATCAGGTTTTCAATGGCGACTTAGTGTAGTCGCTGTTAAAAACAGCCTATAGTGGCGACTAAAGTCGCCACTGAATCCCTTTTTTCAGTGGCGATTTAGTGTAGTCGCTATTAAAAATAGCCTATGGTGGCGACTAAAGTTGCCACTAAAAAGGGGATTCAGTGGCAACTTAGTGTAGTCGCCACCATAGGCCATTTTTAGCAGCGACTACACTAAGTCGCCATTGAAAATTGTTTAACAAAGACTTTTGGTGGTGACTAATGTTGCGAGTAAATCCACTATTTGGTGGCAACAGAACACAGTCACCACTAAAAAGCCAGAAAAAAATGCTATAGTGGCAATTTAAGTCGCCAGTAAACATTGTTTTCTTTGGAATAATAGCTTCTTTTTTATCAGATATTAGATATAGTGGCGACTTCAAGTCGCCACTGAAGCCATTAATTTTTTTTGTTAACTTTTATTTGTACTATTTTAAATATCAAAATACTAAATTAGAGTTATCTCATGCAGAGCATATCTAATTCTAAATAGACACATTGAAAAACTTGAGAAAATTGTATATAATCAAAGATATAATATAACATAAGTAAAATTTAATTTCAAGTCCATCACATCTATCCTTGTGATATTTGCTGTGTCGAATAGAAACAAATTAATTTATTACAAAGGATATATTTTGACAAACATCTAGAACAGAACAATCAGCTCTATACCATGTAACTCTTGTGAAAATGTCAGTTTTTGCATGTAAAGTATGCTCAGTTCCACCAGCAACCTACAAGAGGAATGACAAGCCATCAATCTAATCTATTAGTACAACTCATACAAGCCTCAAATACACAAATAGAGAAGCCTTGGAGGACATCAGACATTATTTACGAACTTCAATTTGATTATTAAAAGGAAAACAACATATCAAAACTATCTTTTTTAAGCCCCACTCCAGTCTCATATTTGCTTCCCTAAAATCAATTGTATTTCCAATTACTCCAAGCTCCAACTAAAAACTAACACTAAAAATTTCAATCAAGTAAGGGAATAAGTAATCAGGATCTCAAGATAAACTTCAGATGAACAATAAAGTTTATCCATTGCTTGTGCATGTGAGAATTGTACATCAGTGAACGTATCCACTTCTACATGTGAAGCTAATTCATAAAATGCACATACAACATATGAAGCCATCCAAAGACCTATCATGTTGAATTATGTTATATCTCTTCTATGCTTGCTAACATTAAAAGCCAAGTATTGGATGTCATAGTTTGGATCTTTACACAGGCCAGAGCAATGACAAATCCTTTCCCAACCCTTGCAAAATTATGTGCCCAACCAAACAACTTTATTATAACAATAACAGCTATATTTCTATTGTTTTTTCAGAAAAGTAATTTAAACCCTTGCTAAATACCTACAAAGCATCATAACTAGCAAATATTACAAAAAAACATATCTAAATAGCCTATCTTGACTTGTTTCATCATCATTACCTTGTATGTAAATAAATGTGTCTTTGGAATGTAACTTAAATGTATGATGTCATAGGAAGATAAAGAACTTGGTAGCAATTTTTGAAGTCTTAAAACAGAAACAGATCAAACATTATTGGTGCATGTCAATTTTAGGATTTGTCTTGCTCAGTTTGCAATATAAAGTACTTCCAACATATTATCCAGTCTTGTATCACAATGAAGAACACCACAGTTCTGAAGATGCTTCGGTGTTTTAATAATGCTTTTAAGAAGAAGAAGAAAACTTATCAGACAGAAAGTACAACCAGGAGCATAAAAAGATACCCTCCTAAACAAGGAAGATTGCCACAATATATTTACATCATTACCTTGGGAAGATCTCCGATGACATGCCTAAGCTTCTCAATGTCTTCTGATAACCGTTTCAGCACCTCTTTATGCCTCTCAAGTTCATTCATAAACTTCATTTTTTCCTGAAAGTAAATATCCAACAAAAAAAGAAAAAGAAAAAAAGGGCAGTAAAGAAAATAAATATGTCAAGTATGGCAATAGAAATGATTATGCATATTAGGTAAGAAGTCAAACTACTGACGAGGAATCCACTATATAGCATTGCATGAAGTGCCCGATGATGCAACACTAAAGTAGCCTAAAAAGGAATATTAGTATATATGATTCATTTAGACATAGTACAAGTATCTCTCAGAAAAAAATTATACACATGAACACTGAACTCGTGGCAGAGAGAAGTTAATTCTACACATCAAATTAAAACAGGAAAATAAAATAAGTATGGTTTAACTCTCCCTCAAACCTCCCCAAACAAAAAAACAGAGTTATAAAGCAGGAAAACCAGATCATTAAGAAATCTTAGCATTCTTTTCCAAAAGGAACATGAGACTACAAAAAATGTGCACACTTTACCACCACTACATATAAGCACGCCTACTATAATCATCGCATTAACCCACAGCAGAAAAATTCTCCCACATAATCACACACTATTTATTAGCTCACCAACCTTTTTCCTGATTTCCTCCTAACTCCAACTATACCATGTTCATTAATCATTCTTCCAGAAGTCTGATTAGCATGGAAAGGATGTGAATTTAAATTTCTTTAAAGATTATAGTAATGAAGTATCTAATTAGATATGGAATTATATGAAACAAAAATTTTAAAAACATAAGACAAAAATTCAAATGAAAGAGGGGGGAAAATACCTGTTCAACATTGTTATAAGAATCCTTTATAGCCTTTTCAGTCTTCAGTCGTCTGCCTCTCTCCATACGATTATCTTCCTTCTCCTTCTTTAATTCATCTTAGTCTCTCCAGATGTTTCTATAAAATCTATGTAAACGACAATTAAAAAAATAAAGTGAAGATAGAGTGGACTTCCCCTTCGCTGAAAAGAGGGAAAACAATTTTTCTCCACAATTTATTTTTAAATCAACCTGTATCCTGGTGTCCTTTTCCTCCATGGCCTGATCACCAGTGGCATCACCCGTTGACCTTTTCCTTGATTTGCAACATCAAATATAAAAAGACATCTAATCAACAAACAAAGCGAACATTTCTACATCTAAAAAAAGAGAGGGTAAAAGAGGTGAAGGGGGATACAACACCTTGCTTGATTTCATCTAATTGCCTAGAAAGTCGTTGATTCTCTTTACCTAGATCTTCCTTTTTCCCTAGAAAAATTCTCCTTCTCCCGAGACAAACTCTCCTTCTCCCTAAACAAACTTTCAATCCTCTTCTGTAAGGATGGGAAAGAAAGCAATGTGAGACAATAAAATAAAAAGCAATGTGAAACTAAATATATTTTAGTAAGGACGTCCTAACCACATTGCTTGAAAAACTTGGAAGTAAAACAAAAAAAATATATGGAACATAGAGGATTGATAAGGAAGACCATCCATTTTTCTAAATGAGAGTGCACATAAACCTTAAATTGAGCCAACAGTTTCCTTTGTCTCTCCACATCCAACTTTAGGGTAGCCTATTAGATGAACCACATTAGAATAAATGTATATAGAGAAAAAGAATTTAATGTCCCGACTTTTCAGTCAAGAGAATATGCCTCACACCTCAACTTGCAAAATATCATTTATTCTCTTTTCTCTCTCTTCAAGCTCCAATCTACAGTTTGAGAGATCTTCCTCCAGGCGTGAAATTGAATCCTGCTTTTCTGAAAGCATTTTACCAATTTCGTCTGCTTGAGCATCCCTCTCTTTTAGTTTATCCTGATGAGATTAAAGCAAAAAGAAACTAAATCTAAGAGATAACCACAACATCTACATTCAAATATGACACAATTGAGATGAGTTTAAGGTGCAGACAAGCAGACATAGTAACACGATACAAATACTATTAAGAATACAAAAATCTTTTATGACCCAAATATGTTTGTTACGTTTTAGATGCTAAATGAATACAACAGCATTATCTAGACATGGATATAAGTAACTAGAAGGTTAAATTCTCATAACAAACACTTTTTTTCTAGATTTGCTACATCTCTATTTTTTTCATAATTCTCACAAATTATTTAATGTCTCCTTTATATGACATTTAACTCTTAAGAGAGTATCATCCCAAATCAAACATCATGAGGATTCCACACATACTAAAACTAGCAATCGGACACATATCTTCCTATTTGGCAGCCAGATCAAATGTATATTTCAATTCGTCATTAGACTATAGACCTTGGATAAATTGAAACTAGCAAATCCCAAGCTAGCAACATCCAGAATGGTCTACTATCTTCTTAATATAAACTACACCAGTATCAAGAAAAGATTGTAGAAGAAGCACTTAAAAAATTACTCCCATGCAGCAAAAAGTCATGTGCTTCACTCCATACTTATCCTTTTCAAAGCCATCATGTTACTAGAAAAAAACCATTCTAACCACCAAGGTTTACCAAATTCAGTAGCTACTCATTTATGCTGATACTAATTTAAAAAAATTCATAAATTACACCTTTCTGACCCAAATAAACGCAGTACAAACATACATTGGATAGTAACCACACCCTGCCAGCAACTTGACTTAAATCCAAAAATTGTTGTAGCATTACCAAATTTCTGCAAGAGTGATTTTCATGATTAAATTCTAAGCTGTTGTCAAAAAAGTGTTCATTTGAAAATTTATCAGATTTTAAGCATATTAAACAAACGGTAAGTTGCACTAATACTTCAATAAATCCGAGAAGAAATTGTAAAGAATAATCCAATACCTGCTAACTAAAATAGTGTTCAGGATTATGACCATGTTATACTGCCCAACAATTCTTCGGTATTCCACCTCACAAATTCAGGGGCCTTCTTCACGGGGTTGAGCAACAGGGAAAATAAATTTCTGGGAACTTCTTTATGGGGTTCTTCTCGCGGTTAAAATTTAGGGGCCTTCTTCGTAGGGTTCTTTGCGGGGTTGAGCAACAGGGAAATGAAATGTAGGGACCTTCTTCGCGGGGTTGAGCAACAAGGAAGGTTTTAGATGTATGGTTTGGGTTGAGCAACAGGGAAATGCATCTGAGAAGGTTCATTTATCTAAGAGGGGTCTAGGTTGAGGTTAGGTTTTTTTCGTGGGAAAACAAAGTTTTGGGAGCTTTTTCACGGGCTACAAAATATATTTGTATCCAGAGAGGCTAAGTGGATCCCAGGGTTCAGTCTTTCTGCTATTTAGTGTATCCGAGAGAGGCTACGTGCAAGTGAGGGTCAAGTGCAAGTGAGCTAAGTGGATCTGAGGGCAGGTTTGCTTTAAGATGGGCAAGATTTGCTTATATCCAAGGCTTATTTAATCATGAAAGCTAAGGTTAGTTGAGAGCTAAGGTATCAATTTGGGTGTACCTATGACAGTACGCACCAAATTTTAGCGACGTTACCGGGGACTGTGTCTAGTACCTTTTGTGATTTTTATTTTGATTTATGCCTGTGACTCGTTTTTCTAATTCTTAAGATTTACAGTTTAATCCAGATATTGAAAAATCTGTATACAGGCATAGAAGAAAACTTTAAGAAGATGTTGATTAAGAAAAGGAGGAAGTAATCATGGTGAGGCACCCCACTCTAAAGGAGCTTGCAGCTCCAAATTTGCATCAGCAACCCTTATGCATTACTTTTCCTAATCTTGATGATAATGTTAATTTTGAGTTAAAATCTGGATTAATTCATCTCTTACCTAATTTTCATGGTCTTGCAGGTGAAGACGCGCATAAACATTTGAAGGAACTCCATGTAGTATGTACAAGCATCAAGCCCCCTAGAGTAATTGAGAAACAAATAAAACTCAGGGCTTTTCCATTTTCATTAAAAGACTCAGCCAAAGATTGGCTATATTATTTACCCTATGGTACTATCACCACATGGAATGAGATGAAGAAAATATTTCTATAACAATATTTTCTCGCATTTAGAGCCGTTAATATAAGGAAATAAATATGTGGCATTAGACAATTGCATAGAGAGACACTTTATGAATATTGGGAGAGATTTAAAAAGCTTTGTGCAAGCTGCCCACATCATCAAATTAAGGAGCTTCTACTAATCCAATATTTCTATGAAGGCCTACTACAGAGAGATAGGAGCATGATAGATGCAGCAATTGGAGGAGCACTAGTAGATAAGACTCCTGAAGTAGCCAGAGTTCTGATATCAAGCCAACTCCTAACAATTTGACATTAGGCATGATCTTTCAAGACATACCCATGAGGTAAGTATTACTTCTCTTCAGCAACATATATCTAAACTTACCTCTCTTATGCGCCAAATGGCTACAAGTACACCACAGCAAGTTAAAGTCTGTGGAATATATTTAGCCATAGGACACCCAACTGACATGTGTCCTACACTTCAAGAGGAATCCACAAAACAAGCTAATGTTGTAGGAGGTTTTCCTGGACAACCAAAAGGTATGATCCATATACTAATACAAATAATCCTAGATGGAAGGATCATCCTAATTTAAGATATGGGAATACACAAAATAGGTCTATAGGATAAATTTTTTAGCAAAATCAACAGGCCTATTACCCTAGATAGAATGCATCCCAGGATCACCAGGTAAGTAATCCATTGGAAGATATTGTGAAAACTCTTGTCCATAATTTTAGTAAGAGACAAGAGCTAGCATTCATAACCTAACAATTCAAATAGGTCAGTTAGCAACCACAGTGAGTCGATTTGATACTCAAAACTCAAGTACGTTACCTTCTCAAACTGTGGTGAATCCCAGAGAAAATGCTAGTGCAATTGTTTTAAGGAATGGTAAGGAAATTGAAAGTCCACCATCACCCTCTTCTCCTAAGGAACATGAAAAGTCAATTAAGGAGAATGAAGCACCTACTGGTAAGTCTCCATCTAATTTAAATTATGAAGTAGTGCCTCCTTTTCTAGAATCTCTTAAAGAAAACAGGTTACATGAGAAAACTTCTAATTTATATGAAATCTTCAAAAAATGTGAAGTTAATATTCCCTTCTATATGTTATTATGCAAGCACCAAGATATGTAAAGTTCTTGAAAGAACTATGTACTAAAAAAAGAAGGCAAAAATTGAAGGGATTTGAAAAGATTCAAATGAGTTAGAATGTATCTGCCATGATATAAACAAAACTCCCCACTAAATGCAAGGATCCAGGTATGTTTCCTATTCCATGCAAAATTAGGGATACTCGTGTTGAAAAAGCTATGTTGGATTTAGAAGCCTCCATAAATGTCATGACATATTCTATATATACTTCCTTGAAATTAGGACCATTGAACTCTACTAATATGGTAATTCAATTAGCAGACAGGTCCACTGCATATCCTAAAGGAGTAATTGAGGATGTCTTGGTATAGGTAGATGATTTGGTTTTCCCTGTAGATTTTTATGTACTGGACATGGAAAACGGGGATTTTACCTCCCCAATATTATTAAGGAGACTATTTTTGAAAACCTCTAAAACCAGGATAGATGTTCATAATGGCACACTCACTATGGAATTTAATGGTGAAGTAATAAAATTTAATATGTATGAAGCCATGAAACACCTAGGTGATGATACTCCTGTTTATTCTATAGATATCATTGATTTCTTAGCACATGATGTGTTTGAATTATATGGAAAGGATAAATTGGAAGTGATTGTGAGCAAATACATATAAGATGATGGTGAGATGGAATTGGATGAAGAAACAAAAGAGGAATTGGCTGCACTAAATGATTTTTCAGAAGGACCACCAACAGGTAATGTTTCTTATATAGAATTACCAATTTCTGATACTACTCTTCTACCTTCTGTTGTGTAGGCTCCTACTCCTGAATTGAAGCCACTTCTTGATCACTTCAAATATGTATTTTTGGGGGAAAGAGAAACACTTCCTGTTATTATCTCCAACAAGTTTAAAGCTAATCAAGAGAAGAAATTAATCCAAGTTCTTAAAGAGCACAAAACTACAATAGGATGGACCATAGCTAATCTTAAGGGGTTAAGCCATTCCATATGTACACACATAATATTAATGGAGGAATAAGCTAAACCATCTAGATAGCCCCAAAGAAGGCTAAGTCCACCTATGATGGATGTAGTGAAGAAGGAAATTCTTAAATTGTTGAAGGTTGGGGTAATGTACCCTATTTTAGACAGTCGTCGGGTGAGCCCAGTGCAAGTGGTTCCTAAAAAAACAGGAATAACTGTGATAAAAAATCATAAGGACAAATTGGTACCCACCCGGATTCAAAATGGGTAAAAGGTTTGTATATTTTATAGAAAATTAAATTTTGTAACTTGAAAATACTATTTTCCTTTACCTTTTATTAATCAAATGCTAGAAAGTTTATCTGGTAAACCTTACTATTATTTTCTTGATAGTTATTCAGGTTATCTTCAAATTACAATTGCTCCTAAAGATCAGGAAAAGATAACCTTCACTTGTCCATTTGGGACATTCGCATATAGACGCATGCCATTTAGGCTTTGTAATGCGTCTGCCACTTTCAAAGTTGTATGGTTAGCATATTCTTAGATTATATTGAAAAATTTGTTGAGGTATTTATGGATGATTTTTCAATTTATAGGGATTCATTCGATGATTGCTTGCATAACCTTTTATTAATTTTCAAAAGATGTCAAGAAACTAACCTTGTTTTAAATTCTAAAAAATGTCATTTTATGGTTGAACAAGGTATAGTTTTAGGCCATGTTGTCTCCAAAAAGGGAATAGAGGTAGACAAAGCAAAAATTAATATAATACAAACTCTACCTTATCCCATTTGTGTGCAGGAAGTTCGTTCTTTTTTTGGACATCCATGTTTTTATAGAAGATTCATAAAGGACTTTTCCAAGAAAGTAGCACCCATGTGCAAATTGCTTTAAAAAGATGCCTTTTTTGAATTTGATAAAAGAATGCAGAGAAGCTTTTGACAAATTGAAAGAATCTTTGATTTTAGCTCCAATCATCCAAGCACCAGACTAGAACCTCCATTTTGAAATTATGTGTGATGCTAGTGATCATATAGTTGGAGCAGTACTTGGCCAAAGAGTTAGAAACGCATCCCATGTGATATTTTATGCCTCTAGAATACTGAATGACGCCCAGAAAAATTCTACCACCACTGAAAAATAGCTCTTAGCTGTAGTCTTTACATTAGAAAATTTTAGATCATATTTAATATGCACTAAAATTATTATTTTTACTGGTCAAGTAGGTTTGACATACTTGGTGATGAAAAAGGAGGCTAAACCCAGGATAATCAGATGGGTGTTACTGCTTACAGAATTTGATTTAGAAATCAATGACAAGAAATGGTCTAAAAATAATATGGCAGATCACCTCAGTCGCCTAACACATGTGGAAGAGAAACTGAAAATTGAAGAATCATTCCCATATGAAAATTTATTTTGAATTTTAGTTCATATGCCATGGTATGAAAATATTGTATATTATTTGGCTATTAATCAGTTACCTTCTCTTTTGACCAGGGCAGCTGGAAACAGGATCAAGAGTTATGCTAAATATTACATATGGGATGATCCCTACCTATAGAAGCAATGCTCAAATCAAATTACAAGAAGGTATATTCCTGACTCTGAAGTTCTATCAATTCTAACCTTCTGCCACTCTTATGCATGTGAAGGACACTTTGGGGTAAAAAGGACAGCAAAGAAAGTATTGGACTGCGGTTTTTACTGGCCTACTCTATTCAAAGATTCATATCGTTTTTGTAAGTCATGTACTAACTGTTAGAAAATAGGTAATATATCTCAAAAAAATGAGATGCCTCAAACACCAATATTATTTTGTGAAATTTTTTATGTTTGGGCCATTGATTTCATAGGACCTTTTCCTTTATCATTTAGATATAATTATATTTTACTGACTGTGGATTATGTCTCAATGTAGGTGGAAGCTAAACCTACTAGGACTAACGATTCTAAAGTGGTTGCAGATTTCATTAAATCCCATATTTTCTCAAGATTTGGGATTTTGAGAGCTTCGATAAGTGACAAGGGAACACATTTTTGCAATAGGACTATTGAAACCCTATTAAAGCATTATAATGTCACTCATAAATTATCAACTACATACCACCCCCAGAAAAATGGGTAAGCTGAGGTATCCAAAAGAGAAATAAAAAATATCATAAGACAATAAATCCCAACCGCAAAGATTGGAGTCTCAAATTATATGATGCTCTCTGGGCATACAGAACAGCCTATAAGATCCCAATTAGTATGTCTCCATACATGTTAGTATTTGGAAAAACTTTTCATCTTCCAGTTGAATTGGAACATAAAGCATTTTGGGCTATAAAGAAATTTAACATGAACCTAGAAGAAAGTGGAGAATACAGAAAATTATAGCTTTAGGAATAAGAGGAAATCAGAAATGAGGCCTATGAAAATGCAAATACCTATAAGGCCAAAACTAAACTCCTACACAATTGTATGATTTCACGCAATGAGTTCACTAAAGTACAGAAAGTCCTCCTCTATAATTCCAACCTCAAATAGTTCCTAGGTAAGTTTCTTTCTAGATAGGAGGGACCATTTATTGTTACTGATACTTTTTCTCATGGTGCAGTGGAAATAAAAAGCATGGATAATCATAATAGCTTCAAAGTCAACATGCATAGGCTTAAACCATATTATGAAGGCTTTCAGCAAGAGGAACCACAATGGACAACTCTTGAAGATCCTCTTTAATTTTATAAGTTTATGTCGAGCTAACGACGTTAAACAAATGCGCTAGTTGGGAGGCAACCTAACAATAATTCTTCTTCTTCTTATTTTCTTAATTTAATTTCTTTTATTTGTTAAAAAGAAATTTGACCTGCGGACGCATAGCACCGTGATACTCCCTACCCAGAATAGGCAAGCGCCACGGTGCTCTCTATAAGAGGGCCACAACCTCTTCATCCCCCACACCCAAGTTTGCACTCCCCTTCACCTAAAAATACAATTTCCTGCCTCTAATCAACCATAATAACCTTTCATTACATTTTCTTACTTAAATTAAGTGGTTTTTCATCTTCTTTTGTAAGATTGAACAACTCGTTCAGCAATTGGTTTGGATTCAATGGAAGTTTTCTAGGGTTTCTAAGGTAATTTGATCTTGCATTTTATAGCCATAAATCAAGCTCAATTGGGTACAGTTTTCTTCAAAAATTTTGTTGTAGATTGATTTCCACACTCTATTGTTACTTGGTTGCACTTAATTAGGACTTTAAGTTGGGAATCTACCACTTATTCTTCCTACATTTTAAAAGCACACACCAAGTGTTTGGTGAAACACCCCATTGAGCATCCAAGTCCAATTGCTCCTAAAATTTCAAGATTGGGCCTCTCAAAAAGGAAGAATAGAGTTGATGACCCTCTAGCATTCGATAGCACATCATTTATGACTGAAGAGATTTATCAACACCACATCAAAGTGGTGGTGCACAAACCCATCATTCCAGAACAAGGATTTTTTGTCACTACTGGGTTACCTTATAGAAACAATATCCTCCATAGACATTAGGAGATTTTCTACAGGAATCCAGAACCAGGGGTCATTCCCATGGTACAAGAGTTTTACTCCAATGCCACAGTCCACGAATGTCATGAAGAACGAGTTAGAGGCAAGATGGTGAAATTCACTCCACATGCCATCAAAGAGTTATACTCACTGCCTGACATAGAGGATGATGAATACTCGATGCTTCTTTAGTCATACATTGATTTTGAAGACATTATTTGCACTCTTTGCCATAGGGGGTTTTTAGAAATTGGATAATGCCCAGCTTGAATATGAGTCAAGTCAGGAGGGACATGGCTATTCTGCTTTATGCTATACTGAAGGGCCTTTCTATTGATGTAGGAAAAATTATCCACAAACAGATGCTAAGCTGCATTAACTTTTGAGTTGGCTCACTCTTTGCCCTCAATCTAATCACTGGTCTATGTAGGAATGCAGGAGTAAGCTAGGATTCCACTGAGGCTCTCATCCAACCAATGAGATCTATATCCTATGTAGACATACAAAAATATAAAAGGCATGAGGAAGCAAAAGAGGATGAGTTAGGGGTTCAGCCACTTACTGTAAGGGAACCTGGTAGCAAATTGGCTCTGCTACCATCCCAGAACACTATTGAAGACTTATGGGAGAGAGTTGAGTTCTTGAGCCACTAGATGAATAATTTGGAACTCTACCAATACTCCATAGCACAGCATAACAATGCTTGTTTTAGTCAGCTAGCACATGCCCTGAATCTTCCAATAGCATTCCTAGCATCTCCTGAACTTCCCTTTAGGCCTGTACCTGAGTAGGATGAGATAGATGGTGACAACTAATCAGGAAAGTTCTACGGAACCCCTTCTCATTCTGTTACTTGTCTCTTCTATCTTTTTCTTTTCTATTCTACATTGGGGACAATGTAAATTCTTAAGTGCAGGGGGATAACTTTATGATTTAGCTAGATAACTGTATAATGAATCATACACTTATGCATTATTTACTCTGCTTCTATGACCTATGCACTTTTAATTCCAGTTATTGAATGAGATAAGCATGTGAACTTATTTCAATCTTTGAGTTTGTGTTAATCAAACAAATAGCCAATGATATAAATGTTTAAATTGCTAATAGCTCTTAAGAAACATAGGAAAACCATGATTATGTGCAAATTTAATTTTCTTGCAATTTATTATTATCCATTTTTTAGAACTTTGAAACTATTTTGCACAACAACTTTGTGTTTTTAATTTATCTTTTACTTAGAGAAAGTTTATATAACTCAAAATATTTTATGATCTCACCAATTTTCTAGAACTTATTTAAATTATATTTGAGGCGAAATCCTAGGCTGATACTATTAATTAGGAGATGATTTAGGCATTATTTGATGAGGTTGAGCCTTTCAAGTCAAACCCAAGCAATAAAATATCCTTAGCACCTGTATTTTGAGTTTAATTCATAAATTTCTTTTTTTCATACCCACTGTAGGGCCAAGACCAAATTTTATGATTAATTCCTTTATTTGTTTTTCCTAATTCACTCACTCCATGATTAATTTTGAATGCTTATTTTGTGGAGCTACATTAATAAAAGGGTGGAAAGGTGGAGCAAGGACAAAAGAAAGATAAAGTCCAAAAATATAGATAAAAAGTATAAGTAGTGAAAGAAAAATAGAGAATCAAGGAAAAGAAAGAAAATGAATTCAATAAAGTAAAGGGATAAGTGTGGGGGGGAAATTCCCCAAACTTGAGAAAGCTCAAAAGAAGTATAATTAATCATGTGGTGCTGGTTGATCAAGCCTAAATTTATATCTTCTGTCTCACCCTATAACCTAGCCATATTACAAGCTGATTAAAGCCCTTTTGATCCTAAAAGGTTGTTTTAGCCTACATTAGTGGAGAGTAGCAAGAAAAATAAGCATATGGAAATCCTAAAAAGAGGTCCATACCAAAATTCTTGAGATATATAAACTTATTTGGTTGAAAGATAGTTGAACTGCTCAAAGACACACACACACTCAAGGCTTTAGAAAATAAATCATGAATTGCAATTGAGTTAAATATTGCACATAATTATTAAATTTTCTAAAATTTCTTTAAGAGCATACAATTTTCACTATAAGGCAACTTTTTGGTAACTCTTTCACTCATCCTATATATTGAATATTTTTCACATGAATTAATTTGCTTGAGGACAAGCAAAAGAGTAAGTGTGGGGGTATTTGACATGCTATAAATTAAGCATGTCTTTAACATGTTTTAAGTTACTTTTTATTTAACTTGATTAGGAAATAAATAGGATTTAATTAAGTTTTTTTGTTTTATGTTTTAGGAATAATAAAGAAGAAAAGAAGAGGAAAATATGGAAAAATGCTAATTTTCGACCTTCCGTCACTAATTGAGGCATATCTCTCTCATTTGAACTCCGATTGAGGTCATTCTAGTGGCTATGGAAAGAAGACTACAACTTTTGTGTTGGGCACTTTGGAAAAATGTAGAAGCTTTTGGGTGCCATGTTATGGCATATCTGCCCAAGCTTAAAGATGAACAAGCACTGCAGCGCCAGCCCCAGCACGCCGCATCACCTTAGTGACAGTTTTTGAAATGCTGCGGCGCATCGATAATTATTTGCCATAGCGCCGCACCAGATTGCTGAATTTGAAATTTTTAGGTGTTTTTTACTCCAATTGAAGCCCGATAGTTCGAATTTTGACCTAAAAACAATTCTATTTCAAGGAAGAGAAGCCAATCTATAAAAAGGGAAGAAAGGAAGCATCAAGGATCATTCGCTCTTAATTACCTTCTTTAATGCTTGTTTAGCTTTTCTTATGGCCCTACGTGGCTAATTTATTTTTAGTTAGTAGAGGAAGATTCAAACCTCAAGGGATTGTTATGCATTGTGAGATTTGGAATAGATTTCATTAGTTCAATTTTAACTGGGTATTGATTATTCATCTGTTAATCCTTTTTTTTAACGATTATTCATATAATTGCTAGTATATTGTCTGTTTTAATCTACTATTGAATTAGGTTTTGAACAAAATTTTCATTACTGTATTCATGAAGCAAATATCATTAAAGATTTTGGATTATAAATCATTAACCCTATGATGAATGATCAACTAAATTAAATATAACCGATGTGTTTATATTTATTTAGCTCTATCAGTTTCTCTTGTTCTTCATGCAATTAATAGGTTAGATTTTAACGATGTGCTAAAGGATATCTTATTAATTAGGGTTTAATTGGTGCGATTATTATCAATTCACTAAGCTTAAGGAGGAACAAGGATAGAATCCCAATGGTAGTTATTTGGTTTTAGATTGATGATATTGTCAATGATCAATGCAATCCCTTAATGGTGAATATCAACCAAAATCAACGCCTCTCTCATTAATTACTCTCTTAATTTCTTTCATTATTGTTTGCTTTATTATTTACAATTATCAAATCCCCCTTTTCTCAATCACATAAGGTAATTCTAGTCTTTGTAGGATCAACCCTTACTCCCACTACTACAAGTTAGTTGAGAGGTATGGTATCAATTTAGGTGTACCTGTGATAGTACACACTAGATTCTTATCCTAGAGCTTTAATGAAATTTACAATATTTTCTATTTTGATGATTGGCCATAGATGTTACTATATCATGTTACATGTTGATCTTGCATGTGATAATACTTAGGTTGGTGTGGAAGGTTCTACATAGGTATGGCTATAGGCGAAAAAAATTTAGGCATTTGTGCTGCTATTATGTATATTTAAATATGGTAAAAAATTAATGGGATATGGTTATATTGATAAAATGAATATGGCTTTAAACACCTAGAAGAAGACCGTGAGAAACTTCTATTGGGAACACCATTAATAATACATGATTTGATTTTTTTGTTTTCTTGAAAAGAGGATGATGGAATATGTTAAATTAAGTGAAGGAATCTAATTAAAATGTTGAAATGAGTAATTCTATGGTTAGATGGAAATTAGGAACAAAATGGAAGAGGATTTAATAAAAGGATGAACTAGAACCTTTAAGAAGAGTTTTGGTTAGAAAATAAGATTCTGGAGTAACCATGGAAGCTTCTGTTTTTGAAATTATGAGAAACATCGGTTAGGAATTAAAAGAAATGGTTAAAATTAAAAATGTAGATTTATGTCTAACATATTTTTAGCCACTGGAATCACTTAATTTTGAGCCCAGATGAGGGAGATATGGTCCTATTAGTAAGCATTAGTCAGAAAATGGTTAACTAGAGAAGAATTTGTTAGGTAAGTTTCTGTGTTGCAATTTCTGGGTAAAACATGTAAGGAACTAAAGAAATGCTTAACATGATATATATATATATATATATATTTGTGTGTATGTGTGTGTCTCACGGATCTATAGGGTATAAAATCACTTAATTTTTGGTCCATATGAGGGACATATGGTTAATTAATGAGTAGAGGTCAAAATCAGTCTTAAATCTAGGGTGGTAAATATAAGCATTTAAGTTTTTAATTTTCTGGGAATAATTCGTAAGGAATATGAAGAAATGATAAACATGAAAGTTGTAGATAATTGTCTTATCCTTTTACAGGCTTTGGATTTTCCTTAATTGGTGTTCATATGTGGGAGATATGATAGAATAAGTGAAGAGAGGTCACAGAACACGGCTAGGCCATGTTCTGGGTTCCTTCAATACGGGTAGGCCATGTTCAAGGCTATTTTTGTGTACGTTTGAAGTATTTTTCAAGCATGGCCATGTCCTGAAACTTGGTCAGGCCATCTTAGGAGCTGGTAAAGTTTAGTTTCAACATTTTTCTACCCTAAATGAACCTCATTGACTATAGGATAATAATAGAAACTAAATTGGAGAAGAATGCCCTATAAAATTTGTGAGAACAGGTGTTGGAAATTATATAAGTAGGAGAATAGTAACTAGAGGCCAAGCATAAAGAAAATGAAAAGATGAAAATAATATTTAAGAAAAAAGAAGAATCTTATAAATGAAAATAATAAATGACTAGTGATGCCCTAGCTATTGCCATTACATGAACTCCTTACCATCCTAAGTGTGTAATTTTGACATGGAAATATTTTATAAAGTAATATTCGAAAATGGTTATGATCATGGCATGATTACATTTTACCAATGATTTTTGGTAATGATTATGCTTTGATGATAAAGTACGGCATGTGAGTATAATGAACATACTTATTATCGAAATCATATTTTTGGCAATTAACATGAAAAGAAAAGAAAAGAAAAGAAAAGAGATGAGCACAATCACATGGCGGTCTGTGTGGTGCACCAGTAGGGGACGCCCTACTCACGGCTATGACTATGATAATGAGAAAAGAAAGAGAAAGTGTTCCATGTCGGACGGAGTGAAAAAAGCCTGTACCAGAGAGTAGAAAGTACTCACCCTGACCAAGGTAGTTTAAATTGAAAATAAGTTGATAGCCATCATATGATATTCTGAAAATAGTTATTCATGCCATTCATGTCATTACTATACGATTTTCATGTGCATAAATAAAGTACATTCATGTAACCTAAGGTATTTGTTGTAGCTTATACAAATGAACATGAAATGATGAGCTATATTGATGATAATTATGATTTCTTGTTGAACCTATTGGGATTCAACTCTCACTATATTTTCATATCATGTTTAGAAGACTAAATATGTAGATATTCTTTATCACCAACTTTTACCATATTTGGGTCTAGTTGGCTAAGATCTTAATGAAGGTGCAACCACCGCACCCGTATCCCCAGAACTAGTCAATGTGGATGTATAAGATGTAGATATATATGTGTTTAACTTTTGTGTGGACGTTTTTCATTAATAATGTGTATGTGGACCCAGAATTGTATTATTGTTAATGGCATACCATAAACATTAATTATGCTTGGTTAATTTAATTGAATGTTATTATAAGTTAAATAGTTAGAAGTAAAGAGGTAATGATTTCATAGAATTTTACAAATATATAAATGTATATATGTAAAAAAATAAAGTTGTTACACATATGATCAAATGAAAAAAAAATTCTTCAATTTAAATAAAATTATTTAAACTTAGGGTTATTATTGTATCCAATCCAAATCAAAATATATTGTAACTATTTTATATCAAACATACTGTTTAATGAAAAGGTTGTTCAGAAAACATATCTTTGTTCTAATAAATAGTTTAGAAAAATATACATTTACTAAATAATCTTATTTAGTTAAGAGCATAATTATTGAGAGATTTATAGCTTATAAAGAATACATAGTCAAAATTAAAAGGAAGCCCAAAGCATTAACAAATTCTTATATTTTCATACTAAAATCCTTCGAAAAATCCATTATCATTATCATTTCAAAATAGTTTTCATTCCTAATAATAGTTTATAAACATACACTAAATAATCATATTCAATTCAAATCACAATTTAATTGTAGAATAATAGTATAAAAAAAAGAAATACTTAAAACCATTATATCAACAAATAATTTAACCAAAATGTGATTATCAATATTTGTGAATCAAAAGAGGATTACAACAAAAAATTATATATTTAAAAGAAACTAATTCAATTGAATCCAATAATACTTCTAGTGAGGTTTATAATTCAAGAAAAGGGCTTTACATTAAAAAACATTAATTCAATATTGATAACAACAAGTGATAAAGGTGAAAATTGTGTGTTTAAAGTTTATATTGTATCCCCTAATTTATAGTGAACTTGTGATTATTTTTCTGCTTTTGTTCTGTTCTATTTTACTTCCTCTTGATATTGCTTTGGTTTGTTTTCTATTTGTAGGTGAGTAAAAGAGGGTAGGAATCAAGGACAAATATTTATGTGAAGAGATATATGGACTTGGAACAAGCTGAGGAGGAAGCAAGGAGGAAACCTAAAAAAAATTAGCAAGAAAAGGACCTTCACAGCCTCTAACAAGGCCAGGTCGTGCTTGGTGTAAGACGTAGAGCAACTTCTCAGAATCTAGGTCAAAGCACGGCCAAGCTGTGTCCTAGAATACAACCGTGCTTCAAGTCCGTACAGTTTGTAACATTTAGGGTTTTAAGCAATCAAAGTGCTATAAATACACGAGGAAGCATGGAGAAACATATACAAAAACATATAGATGAATTTAGACTTAGTTTAGACTTAGAAAACACCATTAGATTAGGTTTAGAGTTGCATCAATTGTTTACTTTATGTTCTTAGAGTAGAATTTACATCAATTCAAGCTTTGTTTCTCTTATTCAATACATTCTGCAACCAAGTTTTATCTTTCTAGCTTTACATCTCCTTCTACTTCTATTCCTTTCTTTTAGATTGTATTGAACATTGATGAATGGTTTAATGAATATGATTATGAGTTTTTTTTCAATTATGTGTGAGTAGATTTTGATCTAAGGTTTCAGTAAACCCACTTATGGTATGATGATATTGTATTAATTAGAATTTTGAATCCCTAATTGTGATTGTCTATGGTTAATTAGGATTAACTATTATGCATTATACGAATTGATAGGATGGCTGATCACTATTTTATCACGTCTTAGTTTATTGACTAATGAGCTGAAAGGTGAAAGTTAATGCCAGAACTTAATAGTTAAGTAGGGATATCTTAATCACGAAAGTAGTTTAAGGTTCTCTAAGAATTTAATCAATTGGTAGGCACGAGAACCCCTATTAATTGAATCATATGGTTATCATAGAACTTAGTGGACTTAGGTTAAACTAAGAACCACAAAAGTAGGCAATTGGATTAACCTAGGTAAAATTAGTAGCATTTAAAATAGGTTATTAATTAATTAAGGCTAAACCATCCCCTATTACTCAAGTAATTGCAATTAGAGGTATATATTGATTGTTGAATATCATAAGTGCGGTAAACCCTAACCTTAGGCTTTTGACTATTGAATTCCTTATTTTCTTAATTATGAGTTCTCTCTATCGAATTATATTAATTTAGATAGCATACTTCGTAGAATTCTAGTAGTTGGTCATTGGTCTCTTTAGGATACAACCCTTACTCACTGGACTAGTTACAGCTACGCCATTCGCTTACTGTTATTTAGTGAAACACACACAAGTTTTTGGCGCCATTGCTGGGGAACAATAGGTCAATATTAGATATTTTCTGAAATAGCTATACTAGATCTTTTTCTTTTAATTTATTTGCATAGTTTTATTTTTCTGATTTTTGTTTCTTTTCTTCCTTTATAGGTGTGGTGCTATTTTATGTGAAGAGATCATGAATTCTTTGCTGAATTTGACCCAAAAATTGAATGCACCTTATGAAGGGGAAGAAGAAGACAGCAGCAAGATCCTATTGCACCTACCATGCCGGATAAAGATAACTGATCTCTTAAAGATTTCACCTCCCCAGATACTCATGGCCTAAATCTAAGCATAGTTTGTAACAGCTCCATTTATGTAACAAATTTTTTATTTTATTTAACATCATGAAGTTATTACCTCAACTTAACTCACAATAACATTTATTTAATTATACAATACTAAGTTTACACTCACATCATTAATACAAACATTTGTACAAGACATACATGTACATATAAGCCCTAATCTTCCACATAGACTATTTTCGGCACCACTGATTCGGGTGGTGGCACCTCCGCCGGAATCTCAGTCACTTCAACAACTGATATATCCGCAATAATAGATATTTGCCCAAGATAGGGCACCTCGATCATACGTACGGCAATAATAAGTCTCATTGAAAACAACTGCATAGCTAATTTTCTGAACATGATATGGAAATATAGTGAGAATAAAATCCCAGTATGTTCAACAATAATTCATTATCAATATAGTTCATCACGTCATGTTCAGCTGTATAAACTACAGAAAATATATTTAGGTCACATGAATGCACATGAAAATTATACAGTTATGACATGTATGGCATGAATAACTATTTTTCGAATTTCATATGATGGCTATCAACTTATTCTTACTTCAAGCTACCCCGGTCAGGGTGAGTATTCTCTACTTTTCGGTACGGGCTTATCTCACTCCGTCCGACATGGCACACTTTCTCTTTCTTTTTCTCATAAACATAATCATAACCGTTGGTAGGGCGTCCCCTACTGGTGCACCACACGGATTGCCATGTGACCGTGCTCATTTCTTTTCTTTTCATATTAATAGCCGAAAATATGATTCCAATAACAAGTATGTTCATTATATTCTTATGCCATAATGTATCAAAACATAATCATTCTCAAAATTCATTGGTAAACTGAAATTATGCCATGAATATAATCATTTTCTAATTTTCACTTTATAAAATATTTCCATGTCAAAATTCCACACTAATACCTCGGTAACTGGATAGTAATTGTAGTTTGTAAACAGCGCACCAGGAAAGTTTCCAAAAAAGAGAGGTGGGTCACTAATGGACACGCTTAAGTACCAAGTCTTTTCTTGCCAGAGCTTTCCTTAGACATGCACTTTTCACAAATCACAATTTGTTTTCCAATAACTAGAATAATTCTTTTCTGATGTAGAAATACTGCAACCACGGAGCATACTAAGATTTTTCAAATAAAATCGGCACTTTCAAAACTTCTTGGAAATTTATATGAGTACTAGGGTAAATTCTATGTTAAAAATTACACACTTAAAATGGTAGTAAGTTCATGCAATGGAAATAGCTAGGGCATACACTAGGCATTTATTATTTTCATTTATAAAATTTCTCTTCTTTCTTGTATATTATTTTCATCTTTTCATTTTCTTTATGTCTAGGCATTTAGTCATTTTATTTCTACTTATATCATTTCCAACACATGTTCTTACAAATTTTATAGAGCATTTTTCCTCAAATTGATTTCTACTATTACCTTAAAAATTCATCTAGGGTAAAAAAAATAATATTGAAAATAGGTTTTACTAACTTTTAACACAGCCTTTGCTTACAAATTAGAGCATAACTCTCTCATTTTAACTCCGATTAAGATGATCTTAGTGTCTATGAAAAGCTAAGAAAATTATCTAAAACTATTATGTTAATCATATCAACAAAATAGTATGATATTGTGGTGTTATTACTCTTTTAAATTTAGTATTATTTCTTCTCGTGTAGGTTCTGACCTTTACTGAGTAATTAGACCATATCTCTCAAATTTGAACTCCAAATTGAGTTATTCCAGTTGGTAAAATTCCATGAGCCATATATCTATAATTGTTATGTTGGTGCGCTATTTTAATTCCCTACAGAATATTCTCAGAAATTCAAAAACTAAAGCTTTAATAACATACTCTTCCCTGAATAAACATTTTCTGACCTCTACTTACTAATCGGATCATATCTACCTCATATGAACTTCAAATTGAGTTATTCCAGTTGGTAAAATTCCATGAGCCATATATCTATAATTGTTATGTTGGCACACTATTTTAATGCCTCACAGATACTTCCCAGAAATTAAAATACCGAAGCTATCCTAACATATTTTTCCCTGATGACCCATTTTCTGACCTTTGTCTACTTATCGGCTCATATCTCCCTTATATGGACTCCAAATTGAATGATTCCAGTGCCTAAATATCCATGACACATAAATATTTAATTCTTATGTTAAATATTTATTTTAATTCCTTATAGATTGTTCCCAGAAATTAAAATACCGAAGCTATCCTAACATATTTTTCCCTGATGACCCATTTTCAGACCTTTGTCTACTAATCGGCTCATATCTCCCTTATATGGACTCCAAATTGAATGATTCCAATGCATAAATATCTATGACACATATATCTTTAATTCTTATGTTAACCATTTATTTTAATTCTTTATAGATTGTTCCCAGAAATTAAAATACCAAAGCTTAAAATTCTACCACCCATAGCCATAACCATGCAGAACTATCTACACCAACCTAAATATTCAAACATACATCACATGCAAGATCAATATGTAACATGATATAGCAACATCATGACCAATCATAAAAGGTCTAAGATCAAAATCTCATATAAATATTATAAGTTTCAAAAGTTTTCTTCAAAAAGAAATATTGTTAAACTTACCTGGAGCACTTAGTACCCTAGACTTCTCCTTCCTCTTTCTTCCTTTCTTCCTCTCCTTTCCTCACTCTACCTTGCTTCTATTTTTCCTCTCCCTCACTTAGACGAAATTCTAATGTTGTAAGGGTGGGTTTTCTTATATAGACCACCAAATAATTCACCTTTCATGATCATGGGTCTACCTTATCATAATTAAGATACACTTTGTTGAATTTTTGGAAAACAAACAACTTATGTTCTTGTCTTCCTCTTCCTTAGTCAAGATATGCATAGGAAAAGGAGATTTGTATTTTGAAAATTATGATGATATGTTCTTAAGATAAGGGACAAGGTCCCTTTGATTTAGGGATTCATTTCCATTTTCTTTTGTCTTAAACAAGTATGATAGGTTTGCCTTTTTAGGTGGCAAATTTCTAGCCCTTGAATCTCCATTATTTGGTTGATATTATTTGTGTGGGCTATGAATGTTTTGTCCTAATACCATGTATTATCATACCACTTGCTAAAATTATGAGTGTAGGATATAGATGTTTTTGTCCTAAAGCCTTGTATTATCATGCCACTTGCCTAAATGATGAATGTAGAATCACACCACTTGCTAAATTTTTGTCTTAATGCCATGTAACCTAATCTTTATTCTTATTATTATATCATCATCTAATTTATTTTATTTTATTTTTCCTCTTGGATTTGGGCTTATTCCTACCCATTATGGGCTTGTCCTACCCATTTTCTTTGCTTTGGATAAAATTCTTCCTTTCTTGGTGGGCTTGGCCACATTTTCATAATTTTTGGGCTATTGGTGCAATTACTATATCCTAGTCGAAGTTTATGTTTTATTTCTTGTTTAGGTTATCCAATGGGCTTGTTAGAAACTTATGTGAAGTGGAGAAACTCTATATGAAGTGTCCATAGGTAAAAGCCCAATGTATGGGTAAAGATTTTAAACTTAGTAACTATAGTTCTTGAATTAGGAAAAATTACCCTAATTCAATGTTCTTGAAATTTTAAGACCTTTACTTGTTTCTAAAAATTTATCTTCCTTATCCAAGAATTTTGCATCTCTTTAGTATGTTATTTCTAATTTCTTTCCTATTAGATTTTCCTTCTTTATTTGTTCTCTTAATGTTAGAAACATTTTCTATGCATATACATAAGGTGAAGAATTTCTAAGGACTATATTTCCTTAGATATCTAAAATATTGTCTAATAAATTTTATTTCCTTAATTAAATTTTTTGTGTACCTTTATCAATAAAAGAAACGAAATTAAGGATGTTACATAGTTAAACCAGATATTGAGGCCAACAACTTTGAGATGAAGCATTCTCTTCTGTAGATGGTTCAGCAAAATCAGTTTGGAGGGTCCCCTACTGAAGACCCAAATCTCCATCTATCATTTTTTCAAGAATATTGTGATATATTAAAGCTAAATGGAGTATCCTCTAATGCCATCCGACTAAGGTTGTTCCCATTGTCTCTGCGAGACATGGCCTGAGCATAGTTGCGCTCTCTTCCTTTAAGGTCAATAACTGCTTGGCAGTAACTTTCTCAAGCCTTTCTAGCCAAGTACTTCCCACTAAGTAGGACAGCCCATCTCAAAAATCGTATTACTACATTTGCACAAAAAGATGGGGAGTCACTGTATGAAGTTTGGGAGAGATTTAAAGAGCTTCTCAGATTATGCCCTTACCATGGGTTTCAAAAATGGCTAATAGTCTATACATTCTACAATGGACTGATATACAACACCTGTACGTTTGTGGATGCTGCAGTAGGAGGAGCCTTAATGAACAAAACAGTTGATGAGGCTTATGAGTTGATTGAAGATATGGCTCAGAATCACTACTCCTGGTCTAGTGAGAGGCAGCCATTTAGAAAATTAGCAAGTATGTATAAGTTGATGCATTTAATCAGCTAACTTCTAAAGTTGATGCATTGTTTCAAAAGTTGGATAAATTGAACATCAATGCTGTTGGTTCTTCTCCATCTTCTGTATGTGATATTTATGGGTGTGTTACTCATGTGGCCAATGAATGCCAACTTGGAAACCCTACACCTCAGGATTGTGAACAGGTAAACTTTGTGAATAATAATAATAATAAGAGAAATAATCCATATAGCAATACCTATAATTAAGGCTCAAGGAATCACTCGAATATTTCATATAAGCCTAATGTGAATTAGCCTCCTTAAAATAATTTTAGGCAACCTCCTGGGTTTTAGAATTAGAGTCCATTCAATCTTCTTCCACAGCCAAAGTCAAATCTAGAGGCTCTTATTGAAAATTTCATTGCTACTCTGAGTAAATAGAATGATGAGTTTAGAGCCCAAAACCATTCAATGAATTAGGCTATAAAATATTTAGCCTTTAAGGTTGACTCACTTGCTACCTAGAGTAAGATGTAGGAAACTCAAATAGCACAGTAAGCGAGCCTTTTAAATATAAACTTTGGTAGAATGCCAGGGCAAACTGAAAATCCCAGGGAGCACTGCCATGTTATAACCTTGAGGAGTGTTAAGTAGTTCGCTGAGTTAGAAGGAAGTGGAGAGGAGAAAATTGAACAACCCCAAAATGATTCAGAAAATACAAAGGAGAAAGAGAAAAAAGTGGAAATGAATGAAGAAGTGCCAAAATATGTGGCTCCTACACCTTACAAGCCACCAATCATTTTTTCTCAAAGACTGGTGGTCAAAGCTAAATTAGAGAAGTAGTTTGGGAAGTTTCTAGATATGCTTAAGAAATTGAACATTAACATCCCTTTCCTAGAAGCCATCTCCCAAATACCTTCTTATACAAAGTTTCTAAATGAAATCCTCTCAAACAAGAGGAAAATTGAAGAGTATGTTGTTGTGGCACATCTCATATGTATTTTATAAATAACCGTAAGCGCATAGCATAGCTGTAGCTAGTCTGGCGAGTACGAAGTAGAATTATCAATTATCAATTACTAGACTTTACAAAGTATGCTATCTAAATCAATGTGATTCAATGATAGAGTGTGTCACAATTAAACTAATAAGTAATCTAATTAATAAAATCCTAGGGTTAGGGTTTACTACACTTATGATATTCAACAACCAATATGTACCTCTAATTACAATTATCTAGGTAATTGGGGATTGTTTAGCCTTAATTAACTAGAAATCTCTTTCAAGTGTTACTAATCGTACTTAGGTTAATCCAATTGCCTACTCTCGTGGTTCTTAGTTCAACCTAAGTCCATTAAGTTCTATGCCAACCATGGAATTCAATTAATCGGTTTTCTTGTGTCCACTAATTGCTTCATTCTTAGAGAACCTTAAACTACTTTCGTGATTAAGATATCCCTAATTAATTATTAGGTTCCAGTATTAACTTTCACCTTTCAATTCATCAGTTAATATCTAAAGACGTGATAAATATTGGCCAGACATTCATCAACTCATATAATCAATGCATAATAATCAATCCTTATTAACCATGGATAATACAATTAGGGTTCCAACAATTCAATTAGCATAGTGTATCATAACATCTTAAGTGGGTTTACTGAAACCCTAGATCAAATCTACTCAAGCATAATAGAAATAGAAACCAAAATCATATTCATTAAGTAAATCATCAAAGTTCAATATAAACCAAAAGAAAGGAGTAAAAGTAGAGATAAGTGTAGAATAGAAAGATAAAACCTAGTTTGCAAAATGTATTAGAGATACAATGCTGAATCAATCTCAAATCTAACCTAAGAACATGAAACTAAATAATAATCCTACTCTAAACCTAATCCTAAGGTGTTTACAAAGCCTAAAATTGAGTAAAAGTAAGTAAGAATGTGTCTAGATGTCTTCCTTTGTGTTTTCCTATGTATATGTACCATCTTGGTTGCTTAAAAGCCTAAAAATCACGTGATGTAAAGAAACGAAGCACGACCTGGTCGTGTTTTGGGTTGGATTCTAGGACTCTCTCCTCTTCTTTGCACAGAGCACGACCTGGCCGTGTTGAGGGCTGCCATGCTCATTTCTTGCCAATTTCTAGTGTGTTGCCTCCTTACTTTCTCCTCATCTTGTTCGAAGTCCATATAGCACTTCTCATGAGTGTTTTCCTTTGCTTCTTGGCCTCTTTTGCTCACCTATGTGAATAAAACAAACCAAAGCAGTATCTAGAGAAAAACATAACCAAAAGTAGGGAAATAATCACAAGTTTACTTTGAATTAGAGGATAAAATATAAACATTAGGTACTCAAATTTTTCATTTATCAACTCCCCCATGCTTAAACCTTTGGTTGTCCTCAAGCAAATAACATATCATATCAGTAGGAAGGGGGAAAATGCATTCAAATTCCAATGGATGGAAAAGTGCAATGCAGGTAATTTTTCACTCAATTGGTGTGCACACAATAGATATATAAATAGACATTTACCATATAGTCTCTGTTCTTCTAAAACTAAACCCAAATTCTTCTATTATATATCTGCTTCTATTGTTACCATTGAATGTATGCATAAAATTAATTTTTTTGGGACACTCTAGTAGGCCACTTCATCCTTTAGATCTCCTTACGTCACCATACCCTTATTTCTAATTTTCTCACTCTCTTTTTTTCACTTTCTTTTTCTTTCTTTTCTCTTTTTCATTAATTCATTTTTTTTATAGAAATATGCAGTGAGTGCATTTTATGCTCCATCTCACTAGGGTAAAGATAGCTAGGTACTCATACTAAGGTCTTTTTGGTGCCTTGAAGGGGTATTCAGAGTGAAAACTTTTTGGGATCTATATTCCCTCTTTTTTCACTTCTCCCTACCTTCATACTCTCGTAGTGTTAAAATCAAACAAGGCATATAATTCACAACATAATATGAGAGATATTTTTTCAAAAATTAGAGGTTCAATACTAGAAAAGAGAGACTAAGATGATAATTACCTATTTCATATCCTATTGTGCATCACATGTTCATGAGTTAAAATTAACTTACAATAAATCAATCTATCTCTAAAACAGCAAACTATGTGATTTTGCAATGAAACAAGAGAGATGCAATATATACAGTATATACATGCAAGAGAAAAAATTTAACCAGCCTTAAGTCTACTTACTCCCCCATGCTTAAATTTGACAATGTCCTCAATGTCAATAACAATGAAAGTGCAGGCAAAGGCAGAAGTAACTTACTTGCTTACTGGTCTTCTGGAGGTGGTGGAGGCGTAATTAAGTTCAAAAGAGGAGTGGGATAAGCATGATCAAAATCCAATTATAACACTAATGCAGCCAGATAAGTATGCTATTTAATTGCCAAATCCAAACTTAGGATGGAAATGTGAAAGAAATCAGAGGATAGATCAATTGCCAATTTCAAATTCAAGATAATGCAAGCTAGCAGAATTCTATCAGATATTCAATATGTTCTAAATAATGCTCTTGTGCAATTGGAATCCAATCAAAACAATATGGTTAAACCAGAAATCAATTCAAAGCAAGTTGCTCATGTAGTGCAAAGCTAGGCAAAACAATGTAATCCATCAGATGTTAAAGTCCAGGTAATTTGTAGTGTTGCAATATTTCAACTAATGATTTACCAGCAGCAAATTACAAGAAGGACCCAACTTTAACCAGCATAATTCAGTATCTATGCATCCCAAAACTAGGCCAATTAAGCCTCTAGTGCAGAACATATATTCCTAAATGAATGCATTCAGCTAAATTAAGAGCAGAGAATTGATGGTAGGCAATTTAGTGTAACTGTGGAGTTGAGAATCAAAGCAATATAGAGTAATGCAATTTCAGAAAAGTATTGCACTCAAATATTCCCAATGTTGTCTTTATTTTCTAGAAAGTACCAAGGTAATTCAGTGAATCATAGATTGAGTAAATAGCATTAACCAGCAGTAGAATTTTTTTACCAAAATAATTATCCAGTGAATACTTGACAATTGCTAGTACAAAGCAGAGAAGTTCAGGATTCAAACCATGTAAGAGTAAAATACTAAACTTTAGTTAAATCAGGCGATGCAAAAATTAGAAATTCAAGCACAAATGCATCCTAAATTTTTTAGCAAATGATTAGAAAGATCAGTGCCACATGCAAGAGAAGCAAAGAGTAGTAAATTCCAATTCAGGAACAACCAGAAAATTCAATAAATATGCAATTCAAAGTTTGCAGAAATTCTTAAAACTAGTCCAACCAACCTAATGCAGATTATCCAATCTAGCAAGTCCAACAATTCCAACAAGAAGGAAATTCCAATCTAGATAATAAACCACAAGTTCAGAGTTTAGAGTTACCTCGATGGAAGCACGATGGAGATGCAGCAACGAGTAACCAACAATCAGTAATGCAGCATGAACAGGGAGCAGAGGAACAATGGTGTGTGTAACATCCCTAATTTCATTTCTTTTAATGATAAAAGTACATAAATATTTAATTAAGGAAATAAAATTTATTAGACAATATTTTAGATATCTAAGGAAACATAATCCTTAGAAATTCTTCACCTTATGTATGTGCATAGAAAATGTTTCTAACATTAAGAGAACAAATAAATAGGGAAAACATAATAGGAAAAAAAATTAGAAATAACATACTAAAGAGATGCAAAATTCTTGGATAAGGAAGATAAATTTTTAGAAACAAGTAAAGGTCTTAAAATTTCAAGAACATTGGATTAGGGTAATTTTTCCTAATTCAAGAACTAGAGTTACTAAGTTTAACATCTTTACCCATACATTGGGCTTTTACCTATGGACACTTCATATAGAGTTTTTCCACTTCACATAAGTTTCTAGCAAGCCCATTGGATAACCTAGGCAAGAAATAAAACATAGACTTGGACTAGGATATATTAATTGGATCGATAGCCCAAAAATTATGAAAATGTGACCAAGCCATCCAAGAAAGGTAGAATTTTATCCAAAACAAAGAAAATGGGTAGGAATAAGCCCAAATCCAAGAGGAAAAATAAAATAAAATAAATTAGGTGATAATATAATAATGTAATAATAATAAAGATTAGGTTACATGGCATTAAGACAAAAATTTAGCAAGTGGTGTGATTCTACATTCATAATTTTGGCAAGTGGCATGATAATACAAGGCTTTAGGACAAAAACATCTATATCCTACACTAATAATTTTAGCAAGTGGTATGATAATTCATGGCATTATGACAAAACATTCCTATCCCATACAAATAATATCAACCAAATAATGGAGATTCAAGGGCTAGAAATTTGCCACCTAAAAAGGCAAACCTATCATACTTGTTTAAGACAAAAGAAAATGGAAATGAATCCTTAAATCAAAGGGACCTTGTCCCTTATCTTAAGAACATATCATCATAATTTTAAAAATACAAATCTCCTTTTCCTATGTATATCTTGACTAAGGAAGAGGAAGACAAAAACATAAGTTGTTTGTTTTCCAAAAATTCAACAAAGTGTATCCAAATTATGATAAGGTAGACCCATGATCATGAAAGGTGTATTATTTGGTGGTCTATTTAAGCAAAACCCACCCCTACAACATTTTAATTTCGTCCAAGTGAGGAAGAGAGAGAAATAGAAGCAAGGTAGAGTGAGGAAAGGAGAGAAAGAGAGGAGAAGAAAGGAAGGAAGAAGAAGGAGAAGTTTAGAAGGCAAAGTACTCAAGGTAAGTTACCTTAATCTCCACTTGAATCCATTTTTCTTCTTCATCCTTAAGGTTCAAAAACTCACCCTCCTTCTCTTACCTAAGCTGCTAGAAAGCTAAGGGAAGGGAGGAATCTTGCTACTTCTTTCAAGAGGAAACAAGAAAACCAATTCACTAAGTAAGCTACAGAGATTCTTAGGTAAGTTTAACAATATTTCTTTTTGAAGAAAACTTTTGAAACTTATAATATTTATATGAGATTTTGATCTTAGAACTTTGATGATTGGTCATGATGTTGCTATATCATGTTACATATTGATCTTGCATGTGATGTATGTTTGAATACTTAGACTGGTATAGAAAGTTCTGCATAGGTATGGCTATGGGTGGCAAAATTTTTAGCTTCTGTGTTTTAATTTATGGGAATTATCTTTAGGGAATTAAAATAAATGGTTAACATAAGAATTATAGACATATGTGTCACGGATTCTTAGCCACTAGAATCATTCAATTTGGAGTCCATATGAGGTAGATATGGTCCGATTAGTAGTGAAAGGTCAAAAAATGGTTCATCAAGGAAGAATATGTTAGGATAGCTTCTGTGTTTTAATTTCTGGGAATTATCTGTAGGGAATTATAATAAATGGTTAACATAAGAATTAACGATATATGTGTCATAGATTTTAAGCCACTGGAATCATTCAATTTGAAGTCCATATGAGGTAGATATGGTCCGATTAGTAGTGAAAGGTCAGAAAATGGTTTATCAGGAAAGAATATGTTAGGATAGCTTTTGTATTTTAATTTCTGAGAATTATCTGTAGGGAATTATAATAAATGGTTAACATATGAATTAAAGATATATGTCGTACGGATATTTAGCCACTGGAAGCATTCAATTTGGAGTTCATAAGACGTAGATATGGTCCGATTAGTAGTCAAAGGTCAGAAAATGGTTCATCAGGGAAGAATATGTTAGGATAGCTTCTGTATTTTAATTTTTGGAAGTTATCTGTATGGAATTAAAATAAATGGTTAACATAAGAATTATAGATACGGGTGTCATGGATTTTTACCCACTAGAATCATTCCATTTGGATTCCATATGAGGAACATATGAGCTGATTAGTAGTTAAAGGTCAGAAAATGGTTCATCAGGGAAGAATATGTTAGGATAGCTTCTGTATTTTAATTTCTGGGAATTATCTGTATGGAATTAAAATAAATGGTTAACATAAGAATTATATATATGTGTGTCATGGATTTTTAGCCACTGGAATCACTCAAGTTGGAGTCTATATGAGGTAGATATGGTCCGATTAGTAGGTAGAGGTCAGAACCTATCCGAGAAGAAATAACCTGTGCATTTAGGGAGAAATATCACCTTGATTTCTTAATATTTCGCTACAATGTTCAACATAATAGTTTTATATAATTGTTTTATCTTAAAATTGACACCATGATTACCTACATTGGAGTTCAATTGAGGGAGTTATACTCTGATTAGTAAGAGAAGATTAGATATGATGAAAACCTGCATCAAGAAAATAAAGAAATAAAATTAATATTTAAAAAAGAAGATGAATCTTATAAATGACTAGTATATACCATTGCCATTGCCATTGTATGAACTTCTTACCATCTTAAGTGTAAAATTCTAACATAAAAATATTTTATAAAGTGATATTTTAAATGGTTATTTTCATGGCATGATTACCAATGATTTATGGTAATAGTTGTATTTTGATGAACATACTTGTTATTGAAAGCATATTTTTGGCTATCATTGTGAAAAGAAAAGAAATGAGCATGGTCACATGGCAATCCGTGTGGTGCACCAGTAGGGGACGCCTTACCAACGGTTATGATTATGATTATGAGAAAAGAAAGAGAAAGTGTGCCATGTCGGATGGAGTGAGAAAAGCCCGTACCGGAGAGTAGAGGATACTCACCCTGACCGGGGTAGCTTGAAATGAGAATAAGTTGATGGCCATCATATGATATTCTGAAAATAGTTAAGCCTGTCATACGTATCATTCCTGTATGATTCTTATGTGTATAGATATAATGTATTCATGTGACCAAAGATATTTTCTGTAGTTTATACAGCTGAACATGACATGATGAACTATATTGATGGTAAACTATGATTTATTGTTGAACCTACTAGGATTTAATTCTCACTATATTTCCATATCATGTTCAAAAGAATAATGCAAATTTTCTCAATGACACTTATTATTTCCGTACGTTGGATCGAGGTGCCCTACCTTGGGCAACTACCAGTTATATCAGATGTATCTGTAGTAGATGTGACTGAGATTTCGGTGGAGTTGCCACCCACACCAGTGTCCCCAGAAGTAGTCGACATAGAAGATTAGAACTAATATGTATCTTTGTACAAATGTTTGTAAAATAATGGTGTGTAGTTTGTAAAATAATGGTGTGTATGGAAACTCAATATTGTATCACTGTTAATAACAATTATGCTTGGTTAAAGTGATTATTATTACGAGTTAAGTGGTTAGAATTAAAGTAGTAATAACTTCATGGAATTTTACAAATATAAAAAAACAATTTGTTACATTTACATAAATGGAGTTGTTACAGTGTGGGGGTTGGCTCACGGGAATATGGTTTCAAGGGGAAGTTGCAGAGAGGAATGAGGGAATGGTAGGCTACGGGTTGGCTGGGATTTGGGTTGTAGAAGGAATACGCTGGGTGTAGGGGAAGCTAGGCTATGGGAATGGTTAGGTCTGAGGAGACCGAGAGGGAAAGGGAAAAGGTGAGGTGTAGGTGCAAAGAAGGATTAGGGTAAGTGAGTGAAGAAGAAAGGGAGCACTGGAATGGGAATTTCTGGTTATGGGGGAACCGAGAGGGAGATGGATTAGGGCACAAGTAAATTTCAAGATGGAAGAAGGGGATGAGAGGTCACGGGAGAGGGAATTTGAAGTGAAGCTTGGCTGGGTACATGGAGGGAAGGAAGGAAAAGAGAGCACGACTATATAGGGAAGAAGACACAGGTAAAAAGAACTATGAAGCACGAGATGAACATAGGGAGAAGAGGGTCCAAACACCGAGGGGGAAGAGGGATCTTTTGGTCTTTTTTAAGTCCTTGGGCCCGAAGCACGATTGTTCTTCATAGCATGGCCCACTCGTGCTTTAAGCTAGACTCTTAGAAGTTATAGTTTTTTTTAATGAAACTTACTTGGAGCACAGGATGGGCCAAGCCATGTTGCACAGCACGGCCTACCCGTGCTGACCATTGGAAATCCAATTTGCTTGGATTTTTGCCTGTGTTGACCAACACGGGGAGGGAGTGTTGCAGTGGGCTTGGGCAATGACCGTGAACTGTGACATGGCTAGCCCATGTTGTGTAACATCCCGTAAGAAAATAAAATTTATTAGACAATTTTTAGATATCTAAGGAAATATAATTCTTATAAATTCTTTACCTTACGTATATGCATAGAAATATTCTAACATTAATGGAATAGGTAAAGAGAGAAAACTTAAGAGAAAATATTAAAAATAAATATACTAAAGAAAGGTGAAATTCTTGGGCAAGAAAGATAATTTTTTGTGAAGTCAGTAGAGGTATTAAAATTTCAAGAAGATTGAATTAGGGTAATTTTTCCTAATTTAAAAGTTAAAGTTACTAAGTTTAGTATCTCCATCCATAAATTGGGCTTTTACCTATGGACAATTCATATAGAGCTTTTCTACTTCACATGAATTTTTAGCAAGCCAATAGGATAGCCCAAGGAAGAAATAAAACATAAACTTGGATTAGGATATAAAAATTGGACCGGTAGCCCAAAAATTATGAAAATGTGACAAGCCCATTATGAAAGGTAGAATTTTAACCAAAGTAAAGAAAATGGACAAGAATGAGCCCAAACCCAAGAGGAAAAATAAAAATAAAAATAAAGTGATGGAATAATGGTGTAATCAAGATTAGGTGATTTCACATTAAGACAAAAATTTAGGAAGTGGTATGATAATACAAGAATTTAGGACAAAACATCAATATCCTACACTCATAATTTTAGCAAGTGGGTAATAATACATAGAATTATGACAAAACATCTTTATCCCACACAAATAATTTCAACCAAATAATGGAGATTCAAGGGCTAGAAATTTGCCACTTAAAAAGGAAAATCTATCATACTTGATTAAGACAAAAGAAAAAGGAAATGAATCCCTAAATCAAAGGGATCTTGTCCCATATCTTAAGAACATATTATCATAATTTTCAAAATACAAATCTCCTTTTCCTATGCATATCTTGACTAAGGAAGAGAAAGACAAGAACATAAGTTGTTTGTTTTCCAAAAATTCAACCAAGTGTAATCTAATTGTGATAAGGTAGACCTATGATCATGAAAGGTAAATTATTTGAGGGTCTATTTAAGCAAAACCCACCCTTACAACATTAGAATTTTTGTCGAAGTGAGGGAGAGGAAAAATAGAAGCAAGGTAAAGTGAGGAAAGGAGAGGAAGAAAGGAAGAAAGAGGAAGGAGAAGTCTAGAGGACTAAGTGCTCCAAGTAAGTTTAACAATATTTCTTTTTAAAGAAAACTTTTGAAACTTATAATATTTATATGAAATTTTGATCTTAGAAATTTGATAATTGGTCATGGATGTTGCTATATCATATTACATATTGATATTGCATGTGATGTATGTTTGAATACTTAGGCTGGTATAGAAAGTTCTGCACAGGTATGGCTGTGGGTGGCAAAATTTTAGGCTTCTGTGGTTTAATTTTTTGGAATTATCTGTAGGGAATTAAAATAAATGGTTAACATAAGAATTAAAGATATATGTGTCACAAATTTTTATCCACTGGAATCAATCAATTTGGAGTCCATATGAGGAAGATATGAGCCTATTAGTAGTCAAAGGTC
Source organism: Gleditsia sinensis (assembly GCA_037074535.1). Lineage (NCBI taxonomy): Eukaryota > Viridiplantae > Streptophyta > Magnoliopsida > Fabales > Fabaceae > Gleditsia > Gleditsia sinensis. Next base: position 44,129,050 of record CM073465.1, on the reverse strand, counting down.
AGAAAATGGTTCATCAGGGAAGAATATGTTAGGATAGCTTCTGTGTTTTAATTTCTGAGAATTATCTATAGGGAATTAAAATAAATGGTTAACATAATAATTAAATATATATGTGTTAAAGATTTTTAACCACTGGAATCATTCAATTTGGAGTCCATATGAGGAAGATATGAGCCGATTAGTAGTCAAAGGACAGAAAATGGTTCATCAAGGAAGAATATGTTAGGATAGCTTATGTGTTTTAATTTCTGAGAATTATATGTAGGGAATTAAATTAAATGGTTAACATAAGAATTAAACATATATGTGTCACGGATATTTAACCACTAGAATCATTCAATTTTAAGTCCATATGAGGTAGATATGAGCTGAATAGTAAGCAGAGGTCAAAAAATGGTTAATCAGGGAAGAATATGTTAGGATAGCTTCTATGTTTTAATTTCTAGGAATTATCTGTATGGAATTAAAATACATAGTTAACATAAGAATTATATATATATGTTTCACGGATTTGTAGCAACTAGAATCACTCAATTTGGAGTCCATATGTGGTAGATATAGTTCGATTAGTATGTAGTGGTCAGAAATTGGTTAATCAGGAAAAAATATTTTTGGATAGCTTCTGTTTTTTTAATTTCTTGGAATATTCTATAGGGAATTAAAATAAATGATTAACATAAAAGTTAATTCTACATGTGTCACGGAGTTTTAGCCACTGGAATAACTTAATTTGGAATTCTTATGAGGGAGATATGAATAGATTAGTAGGTAGAGGTCAGAACCTATCCAAGAATAAATAACTTGTATTTTGAGGGAGAAATATCACCTTTATTTCTTAATATTTCACTAAACTATTCAACATAATAGTTTTAGATAATTGTGTAATCTTGAAATTGACACCAAGAGTACCTACATCAGAGTTAAATTGAGGGAGGTATACTCTGATTAGTAAGAGAAGGTTAGATATGATGAAAACCTGCATCAAGAAAATAAAGAAATAAAATTAATATTTTAAAAAGAAGACGAATCTTATAAATGAAAATAAAAAATGAGTAGTATATGCCATAGCCATTGCCATTGTATGAACTTCTTACTATCTTAAGTGTGAAATTCTGACATGGAAATATGTTATAAAGTGATATTTGAAATAGTTATGTTCATGGCTTGATTACCAATGATTTTTGGTAATAGTTATATTTTGATGAACATACTTGTTATTTAAAACATATTTTTGGCTATCATTATGAAAAGAAAAGAAATGAGCACGATCACATAGCAATCCATGTGGTGCACCAGAGGGGACGCCCTACCAACGGTTATGATCATGTTAATGAGAAAAGAAAGAGAAAGTGGGCCATGTCGGACGGAGTGAGAAAAACCCGTATCGGAGAGTAGAAAATACTCACCCTGACTGGGGTAGCTTGAAATGAGAATAAATTGATAGTCATCGTATGATGTTCTGAAAAGAATTAATCATGTCATACCTATCATTACTGTATGATTCTCATGTGCATAGATCTAGTGCATTCATGTGACCAAAGATATTTACTGTAGTTTATACAGCTGAACATGATGTGATGAGCTATATTGATGATGATTTATTGTTAAACTTACTGGGATTTAATTCTCACTATATTTCCATATCATGTTCAGAAAATTAGTTATGCAGATTTTTCTATGGCTCTGGCTTTTAGTCTATGTTGGATCGAGTTACTTTATGTTGGGCAGATCCCAGAATCAAATAATATGTTTGTGGTCGGTTTGGTTCAGATCCCGGTGAAGGTACAACCACCCGCACCTATATCTTTGGAATTGATCAACCAGAATGAATAAGATGTAGTTATTTATGTGTTTGATTTTGTTGTACGTGTGTTTTGATTAATGACGTGTATGTGAACTCTATATTGTATAATAAATAATAAAGAAAAAAAAGGTTGTTACATGTTAGCTACTGGAATTCCACTTTTTAGCATAATTTGGCCCGTACTTGAAGCACAGGCGTGGTGGATGACACGGGTGACCTGCGTTGCTTGTTGGAATGCCTATTTCTTCAAAAATTGCTGCAAATTTTAACCCTTTTCAATTTTCCTTGATTTTCATCCTTTAATTCACCCTTAGGTACATGGGAATAGACTTGAAAATTAGATGAAAACACTCATTAAACTCTTAACCTAAGAAATTAACTAAATTAAAGAAAAAAATAAAACTAAAAGCAAGAAAACAAAACGAAAAGAAACTTAAAAATCAAAATGTAGGTTGCCTCCCACAAATCACTTGTTTAAAGTCATTAGCTCGACTCCTTTTCATGCTTTCCACTCAAAGAGGCTTGAAGAAAGTTTGAATAACTCTCTTTACTATCCATTGCCTCTTAGTATGATGCTTGAGGCTTTGTCCAATGGCCTTCAAAGTTCCTTTTGGGTCAATCCTTTCTTCCTTTGCTCCATTCAAGTTGAGAGGAGGTGGCTTAGGTTGTAACTTTAGAGCTTTGATTGCCTCCTCAACCGCTTCCTTTTCTACCCTCTATTTAACATAAATAGAAGAACTTTCCACAAAGCATAACTCAAGTGGGTCAGAAGGAGAAAAATTCATGGCATTATTATTCATATTAGGTTCAGGTAAGCCAATCATACAGTAAGATTCACTTAGAGATGGAGGGTTCATAGTATCATTCAAATTAAATTCTACTTTTTCATCCCCTACATTCAAATAAATCTTTCCATCTTTTACATTAATGTTTGCACCAGCTGTGGCTAGGAAAGGCCTTCCAAGACTGATAGGGATTTTATCATCTTCCTCCATATCTAAAAGAACAAAATCAACTGATATGAAAATTTTACCTACCTTTAGAGGAACATCCTCTAATATACCTATCGAATGATTGATGGATCAGTCAACCAAATAAAGATAAAGGGTGATAGGCTTCAAGTCACCCATTTGAAGCTTCTTGCAAATTGAAAGAGGCATGAGACTTACACTTGCTCCAAGATCACAAAAGGCTTTATCAATCTTCATGTCACCAATGGAGCAAGGAATTGAGATGCTTCTAGGATCCTTAAGCTTTTATGGTAGCTTATTTTGAATTAACGCATTGGATCCCTCTGTGAATACCACAACAGCATGCTCTTCAATTTTCCTCTTGTTTGAGAGGATTTCCTTCAGAAACTTCGCATAAGAAGGCATTTGGGAGATGGCTTCTAGGAATGGAATGTTAATGTTCAACTTCTTCAAAGTATCTACAAACCTCCCTAATTGGTTCTCTAACTTAGCCTTAACCAATCTTCAAGGAAAAGGAATTGATGGCTTATATGGTGCTAGAGTCATATATTTGGGCTCTTCTTCCTTTTCCTCTCCTATTTTTTCCTATTCTCAGATTTAGCCTAAGGTTCATATTCTTTTTCCTTCCCACTTCTCTTATATTCAGGCAACTATTTATCACTTCTCAGGGTAATAGCATTGCAATGCTCTCTAGGGTTCTCAGTTAGCCTAGAAGTATGCCAAAGTTCCTATTAGATAGGCTTGCTTGCTATACCATCTGAGTTTCTAGCATCTTACTATGGGTAGCAAGCTAGTCAACCTTAGAGGCTAAATATTTTATAGGCTCATTCATTGTGTGGTGTTAGGCTCTAAATTCATCATTTTTTTACTCTGTGTGGTGATGAAATTCTCTATTAAAGCCTCCAAATTTGACTTTACTCTGTGTTGTTGTAGGGATTCTTTCTTAGGTTATTGTTCACAAAAATTACCTGCTCACAATCTTGAGGTACACATTTTTCAAGCTGGCATTCATTGGCCATGTGACCAATGCATCCACAGATCTCACAAGCAGAAGATGGAGAGGAACCAAGGGCATTGATGCTTAATTTATCTAATTTCTGAAACAGAGCATCAATTTTAGAAGTTAGATGATTGAATGAATCTACTTTATACATACCTGATGGTTTTCTTGGCTGCCTCTCACTAAACCATGAGTAATGATTTTGAGCCATATCTTCAATCAACTCATATGCCTCATCTACCATTTTATTTATCAAAGCTCCTCCTGCTGCATCATCCACAGACATTCAGGTATTGTAGGTTAGTCCATTGTAGAATGTATAGACTATGAGCCACTTCTCCAACTCATGGTGTGGGCATATTCTAAGGAGTTCTTTAAATCTCTCGCAAGCTTCATATAGTGACTCTCCATCTTTTTGTGCGAAGGTAGTTATCTAATTTCTAAGATGGGTTGTCTTACTTAGTGGAAAATATTTGGTCAAGAAAGCTTGAGAAAGTTACTGCCATGTAGTTATTGACACTGATGGAAGGGAATGCAACCATGCACGGGCCTTGTCCATCAGAGAGAATGGGAATAGCCTCAATCTGATGGCATCAGAAGATACTCCATTCAGCTTCAAGATGTCACAATACTTCAGAAAGACTGAAAGATGGAGATTGGGGTCTTCAATAGGAGACCCTCCAAACTAATTTTGCTCAACCATCTCCAGAAGAGAAGGCTTCAACTCAAAGTTGTTGTCCTCAACAACTGGTCTGACGATACTCGAATTCAGGCCAACAGTATTCAGGGCAGTGAAATCCTTAAGAGATTGATTATCTCTATTCGCCATGTTAGGTGCAGCGGGATGATCTTGCTGTTGTCTTCTTCTCTTTCTTCAAAGCATACGTTCAATCTCTGGATAAAATTCAACAAAGAGTTCACGACCTCTTCGCATAAAATAGCTGCACACCTACAAAAGAAGAAAAGAGGCAAAAATCAGCAAGATAAAATATGTAGAAAAAGAAAAAGGATCTAGTCTAGCTATTTCGTAAAGTATCTAATATTGACTACTGTTCCCCGGCAATGAGGCCAAAAATTTGTCTTGTATGTTTTATACATAACCGCAAGCGCACGACTTAAATGTAGCTAGTCTGATGAGTACGGGTCGTATCCCATAGAGAAAAATTATCAATTACTAGATGTTACGAAGTATGCTATCTAAATAAATTTGATTCGATGAGAGAGTATGTCATAATTGAACTAATAAGTAATCCAATTAATAAAAGCCTAGGGTTAGGGTTTACCACACTTATGATATTCAACAACTAATATGTACCTCTAATTACAATTATCTACGTAATTGGGGATGGTTTAGCCTTAATTAACTAGCAACCTCTTTCAAGCATTACTAATCATACCTAGGTTAATCCAATTGCCTACTCTCGTGGTTCTTAGTTTAACCTAAGTCCATTAAGTTCTTTGCGAACCATGGAATTCAATTAATCAGTTTTCTCGTGCCCACTAATTGATTCATTCTTAGTGAACCTTAAACTACTTTCGTGATTAAGATATCCCTAATTAACTATTAGGTTTCGGTATTAACTTTCACCGTTTAGTTCATCAGTTAATATCCTAAGATGTGATAAATATTGACTAGACATTCATCAAATCATATAATCAATGCATAATAGTCAATCCTAATTAACAATGGATAATAGAATCAGGGTTCCAACAATTCAATTAGCATAGTGTATCATCACATCATAAGTGGGTTTACAGAAACCCTAGATCAAATCTACTCAAGCATAATAGAAATAGAAACCAAAATCATATTCATTAAGTAAATTATTAAATTTTAATACAAACCAAAAGAAAGGAGTAAAAGTAGAGATAGGTGTAGAATAGAAAGATAAAACCTGGTTTGCAGAATGTGTTAGAGATAAAATGGTGAATCAATGTCAAATCTAACCTAAGAACATGAAAGTAAACATTAATCCTACTCTAAACCTAATCCTAAGGTGTTTCCTAAGCCTAAAACTGAGTAACAGTAAGTATGAATGTGTCTAGATTTCTTCCTCTGCATTGTCCCATGTATATATACCATTTTGGCTGCTCAAAACGCTAAAAATCACATGATGTACGGACACGAAGCACGGCCATGTTCCAGAACATGGCCTGACCGTGCTTCGGGTTAGATTTTGGGACTTTGTCGTCTTCTTTGCACAGAATATGGCTTGGCTGTGCTTCATGCACACCAAGCCTAGCCTGGCCATTTTAGGGGCTGCCATGCTCATTTCTTGCCAATTTCTGGTGTGTTGCCTCCTTGCGCTCTCCTCATCTTGTTCCAAGTCCATATAGCACTTCTCATGAGTGTTTTCCTTTGCTTCTTGGCTTTTTTTGCTCACCTACATGCATAAAACAAACCAAAGCGGTATCCAAAGCAAAGTATAACCAAAAGTAAAGAAATAATCACAAGTTCAATTTGAATTAGAGGATAAAATATAGCCATTAAGTGCCTAAATTTCTCATTTATTAGCTCTGACAGAGGGATCTAATGCGCTAATTCAGAATAGGCTGCCACAAAAGCTTAAGGATTATGGAAGCTTTTACATACCTTGTTTGATTGGAGAAATGAAGATTAATAGAGCCCTATGTGACCTTGGAGCAAGTGTGAGCCTCATGCCTCTTTCGTTTTTCCCTCTTTTCCCTCGTGTTCTGCATCCTCTCAACCTGTGCCTAAGCTCGTGCTCTCTTCTCCCTTCTTCCCTCCAATTTCTCTGTAACTCCTCTACAAATTCCCATCCCCAACCTTTACCCTAACCCGTAGCCCTCTATCCTTTTCCATAATCTTCCCTCTCCCTCTCGGTCTCTCCATCCCCAAACTTTCCTGTACTAGAAAATTCCCCCTCCCCTATTTTGCATTTTCTCCCATCCCCTTCTCCCATCCCCAAAGCTACCTGTACCCAAACCTAAAATTCTGCCTCCCTCTCAGAATCCCCTTGTACTACCCATTCCCCTACATCCAACGTCTTCCTCCCACTCCTCACCCGTAGCCCATCATCTCCAACCATTACCCATACCCGCATTTCTCATTCCCTGCACCACTACCCGAAACCCATTCCCACATTACCCAACCTCACGCTAAACTGAAGATTGCTGGTAGCTAGTTACTCCTTGCTCCATTCTCCATATGCTTCCAGCCAGGTAACTCTAAACTCTTACCTAGTGGTTTACTATCTAGATTAGATTCCCTACTTGTTAGACTTGCTGGTTTGGACATTCTACACTTGGTAATTGCTTCTACATGAGGTTGGTTTTTGCTTTCTGCAATTAGATTTAATTTGCTGTTTTGCTTTCTACATTTGAGCTTCAAAATGCTGGTTTAATGCAGACTTCATATATTAAAAATTTCTGGACTTAACTTGACTGCCCCTGATTATATGCTGCTTAGTGTTCTGATTTAATTTCTTAGTCTCTACACTAGTATTTCCTTCTCACTATTTAGACTTACTGGATGGTTTATCTGAATTGTACTTTAAATTTCTAGACTTGTTTTACCCTGATTCTTGCTCTGATAGTTACCGATTTTTGTTGGCACATTACCTTGTATTGCACTTGTTAATTGGCTCTTGGATCTCCACAACCCATTTCCCTTTTTGCATTTGCTTGCCTATCATTTTACATGGGTCCCAAAAGAGCCAGAACTAACCAATCCTCCTCTCAATCCCAGCAATCACGTAGAGGACGAATTCTAGTATTGTCCCAACTTCCTCACCAAATCAATAAGTATGGTATTGTGTTTGTTGATGATAATCAACGAACACGATACAATACTCTAGTTAAACGGGGCATGCTGAGTACCCACTACATGGATGAGGAATGTTTGGAACGGTTAGGTCTTTCAAATGACGTCCACTGCTTAGTTAATAAGATTGGGCAGAATACATTCATCACACTATGATACCCGGCCTACATTAGGACCATCTTAGAGTTTTTTAGCTCAGTTAATGTAGTCCTATTTTAGGGTCCCAATGTTAATCAGAGCCGCGTTAATTTTAGAATGTTTAACCGTACTTTTAGCTTAACATTGGCTGAATTTAATGCATTATTTAGAATGCCTCTCGGGGGAACTAGATTAATACCCTCAAATTTTCTTGCACAACCTTTTCAGAACTCAATTTCTGTTGAGGGGCAGTATAGTGCATCAAGTTCAAAAGCCTCTTTCATTTGCAACCCCACTTTTAGATATTTACAGCGCCTGATGGCCCATACTATTTTTGGTAGGGCTGAGAGTGATGGGGTTACAAATCGAAGGGAGCTTTACTTTCTTTATGCTATGGTACACAGTACTAAGGTGGATACTGGAGCCTCCATGGATTAGCAAATGGCTCGGGTAGGTAGTGCAATGAATGGTAAAGTGTTCATAGGGGACCTGGTTACTACTATAGCTAGAGGGTTGGGATATGAGGAAAATCTCTAAGGAATGCAACCAGTAGTTGGCAGCAGCAGGATTGATTTAGAATCTTGCCTACACATGAAAATCATTGTCAAGAAAAATGGTGACTATTGGTTGTATCTCAGAGGATATAGAATCTTTCGCCTCTCTCACCCTACTAGGACTATAGTTACTAGTATGGAGAACTAGATATTATACCCATTAGAGGAGGGTAGAGAGGGTTATGAAATTCCACTAGAGGAGGATAATTTCCCCCTTGAGCCACTTTTGGCTCTCCCACCCCTACCCCCTTCCCATTTTACTAACCGTGCAGGTACATCATATGCTGTATGGGGGAGTAGATTTAGGCTTGTGGTTTTCTCTGATTAGTTATTATTGTCTGAATATCTCATGTTGCACTACAAAATCACATAATTTACTGTTTCAGAGATAGATTGATGTAATATAAGTTGATTTTAGCTCATAAACATGTGATGCACAATAGGATATGAAATAGGTAGTTTAAATTTTAGTCTCTCTCTTGTAGGATTAAACCTCTAAAACTTTGAAAAATATCTCTCCTATTGTGCTTTGAATTATATGTCTTTATTGATTTTTAACACTATGAGAGTGTGAAGGCTTAGATAGGTGAAAAATGAGGGAATGTGGATCCCAAAAAGTTTTCACTCTGAGTACCCCTTCAAGGCATCAAAAAGGCCCTAGTATGAGTAACTAGCTAGCTGCCTTTACCCTAGTGAGATGGAGCATAAATTGCACTCACGTTATATTTCTATAAAATAAAAAAAATGATGATGAATGAACCAAGACAAAAGAAAAAAAATGATGAGAAATAAAAGAAATTGAGTGAGAAAAATAGAAATAAGGGTAAGGCAACATAGGAAGATCTAAAGGATGAGGTGGCCTACTTGAATGCTTGAAAATCAATTATATGCATACATTCAATGGTATCAATAGAAGCAGATATATAATAGGGGAATTTTGGTTTAGTTTTAGAATAAAAACGACTATTTGATATATGTCTATTCTTATATCTATTGTGTGCACATTGATTGAGTGAAGAATTTTCTATATTGCATTTATTTGTTATCTGAAATTTGTATGCATCATCTCTCTTCCTTTTGATTTGACATGTTATTTGCTTGAGGACAAGCAAAGGTTTAAGCATGGAGGAGTTGATAAAGGGGAAATTTGAGTACTTAATGGTTATATTTTATCCCCTAATTTAAAGTAAAATTATGATTATTCCCTTGTTTTTGGTTATACTTTGCTTTGGTTTGTTTTATGTTTGTAGGAGAGCAAAAAAGGTCAAGAAGCAAGGGAAAACAATCATGAGAGGAGCCATATGGACTTGGAATATGCTAAGGAGGAAGCAAGGAGGCAACACACCAAAAATTGGCAAGAAAGGAGCATGGCAGCCCCTAACACGACCAGGTCGTGCTCTGTACGAAAGATGTAGAAAAATCCTAGAATCCAGCCCAAAGCATGGCCAGGCCATGTCATAAAGCACAATCGTGCTTCGTGTCCTTACAGCACGTGTTTTCTTAGGGTTTTAAGTAGCCAAGTCAATACATATGCATAGGCAAACATAGAGGGACACATTCAGACCTATAAGAGACATCTTAGACTCAGTTTTTAGGCTTAGAAAAAACTCTTAGATTAGGTTTTTACTTGAATCATTATTGATTTTATGTTCTAGAGTAGAATTTACAGCATTTGCAAGTTTTATTTCATCTTTACTTTTCTGCAAACCAGGTTACATCTTTCTACTTTAATTCTCTACTTCTACTCCTTCTCTTTAGATTGTACTGAACTTGAATGGTTTACTTAATCTATATGAATTTGGTTTCTATTATATGATGTGTGAGTAGATTTGATCTAGGGTTTTGGTAAACCCACTTATGATATGATGATGCTGAACTATTGAATTGAATTATGGAACCCTAATTGTATTATCCATGGTTAATTAGGATTGACTAATATGCATTGATCATAGGAGTTGATGAATGTCTGGCCAACGTTTTATCACGTCTTAGGATATTAATTGATGAACTGAAAGGTGAAAATTAATACCGGAACCTAATAGTTAATTAGGGATATCTTAATCATGAAAGTAGTTTAAGATTCTCTAGGAATGAATCAATTAGTGGGCACGAGAAAACTGATTAATTATATTCCATGGTTGGCATAGAACTTAATGGACCTAGGTTAAACTAAGAACCACGAAAGTAGGCAATTGGATCAACCTAGGTATGATTAGTAATGCTTGAAAGAGGTTGCTAATTAATTAAGGCTAAACCATCCCCAATTACCTAGATAATTGCAATTAGAGGTACAAGTTGAATATTGAAAATCATAAGTATGGTGAACCCTAACTCTAGGCTTTCGTTAATTGAATTTTTAATTTACTTAATTGTGACAAATTCTTCATTGAATTACATTGATTTATATAGAATATTTTGTATCATTCTAGTAATTAACATTGTTCTCTGTAGGATATGACTCGTACTCGCCGGACTAGATACAGCTACGCCGCGCACTTGCGGTTAATCATAATATAGACACAACACTTGTTACTAAAAAAGCAAGGGGAGAGGAGGGATTTTTCCACACTCAAGGAGGAAGGCAAATGAGAGGATTAGCTAAGTAAGCTAGGAAGATTCATTGGTAGGTTTAACAATAATTTCTTTTGAAATAAAGTTTGAAATTTTGTAACATTATTTGGGACTTTGATCCTTAGACTTTGATGATATTTGTAATAATTTCTCTACTTTGATGATGTCCATGTATGTTGCAATATTATGTTGCATGTTGATCTTGCATGTGATGGATGTGTGAATGCTTGGATTGTTGTAGAAAATTTCTAAATGGTCTTGGCTATGGGTGGCAAAATTTTAAGGCATTTGTGCAAATATTATATATGTTAAAATTTAGTAAAAACTTGATGGAAGAGGACATAATAAAATGATGAACTAAAACCTTAGGAAAGGTTTAGTTAGGAAACTGGATTTTGGAGTAACCTGGGAAGCTTTTGTTTTTGAAATTATAAGAAGAATCAGTTAGGAATTAAAAGAAATGCTTAACTTAATAAATATAGATATATGTCTCACGGATATTTAGCCACTAGAGTCACTTAATTTGGAGTCCATATAAGGGAGATATTGGTCGATTAGTAAGCAGTGATCAGAAAATGGTTAACCAAGGAAGAGTCTATTAAGTATGCTTCTGTGTTTGAATATTTGGGATAAATATGTAAGGAATTAAAAGAAATGCTTAACATAATAAATATAGATATATCTCTCACAAATTTTGAGCAACTAGAATCATTCAAATTGGAATCAATATGAGGGAGATATGGTCAGATTAGTAAGCAAAAATCAAAAACTAGCTAACCAGTGAAGAATCTGTTAAGTTTGCTTCTGTGTTTGAACTTTTGAGCACAATCTGTAGGTAATTAAAGAAAATTGTTAACATAATATATATATATATATATATATATATATATATATATATATATATATATATATATATATATATATATATATATATATATATATATATATATATATATATATATATATATATATATATCTGTGTGTGTGTGTGTGTGTGTGTGTGTATCACTGATCTATAGGATCTGAAATCACTTAATTTTGACTCCATATGAGGGAGATATGATTGATTAATTAGCAGAGTTCAGAATCAATCCATAATCCAGGGTGGTAAATGTAAGCGTTTTTATTTTTTATTTTTTGGGAATAATTAGTAATGAATATGAAGACATGATAAATATAAAAGTTGTATATAATTGTCTTAGCATTTTATAGGCTTTGGAATCACCTTCATTGGAGTTTGTATGAGGGAGATATGGTCAAAATAATAAATAAACGTCTGAACCTACCTGAGAAGAAATAACATTGAATTTGAGGGAGTAGCAACAGCACGATTACTTAAGATTTTACTAAAATGTTCAACATAAGGGTTTTATAGGATTGTTTTATCTTTCAATTGACATTAAGATCACCTCAATCGGATTTAAAATGAGGGTGTTATGTTTTGTTTAGTGAGAGGGAAAAAATACTATTTAAAAAGAAAGAAGAATCATATAAATAAAAATAATAAATGACTAGTGTATGCCATAGCCATTTCCATTGCATGAAATCCTTACCATCTTAAGTGTGTAATTTTGACATAAAAATATTTTATAAAGTGATATTTGAAAATGATTATGTTCATGGCAAGATTGTACTTTAACAATGATTTTTGTTAATGATTATACTTTGATGATAAATTATGGCATGTAAGTATAATGAACGTACTTGTTATTGAAATCATATTTTTTGCTATAAACGTGAAAAGAAAAGAAAAGAAAAGTGACGAGCACAGTCACATGGTGGTCCACGTAGTGCACCAGTAGGGGACGCACTACTAATGGCTATGATTATGTTAATGAGAAAAGAAAGAGAAAGTGCGTCATATCGGACAGAGCGAGAAAAGTCTATACTGGAGAGTAGAAAGGACTCACCCTGACTGGGGTAACTTGATATGAAAATAAGTTGATAGTTATCATATTATATTATGAAAATAGTTATTCATGCCATGCATGTCATAGCTATACGATTTTTATATGCATGGATAAAGTGCATTGATGTGACCTAAAGATATTTGTTGTAGTTTATACAGATGAACATGACATGATGAGTTATATTGATGATAATTATTATTTATTGTTGTACCTACTGGGATTTAATTCTCACTATATTTCCATGTCATTTTCAAAAAACTAGTTATGTAGATTTTTCAATGGCTCTAGCTTTTAGTGCACATTGGATCGAGTTACTCTATGTTGGGCTGATCTCAAAAATTAATAAGATGTTTGTGGTCAAGTTCGCTAAGATCCTAGTGAAGGTGCAACCACCCGCACCCGTATCTCCGGAATTGGTCAACATGAATAAATAAGATGTAGATATTTATGTGTTTGATTTTTTGTATGTATGAAACGTCCGTGTTTTTTTTTTCCGATACGGATGTTAAATACGCCATATGTATAAACACAATATATACATATTTATTACAAACCTCATACATGTTCTAATTATACAATACAACATTTCAAAACATAATATACATGTTTACATATATATTACAAACCTCACACATATTGTATTTATACAATACAACATTTCAGTACATAATTAAGAGTCTTTATACAGCACTTCACCCTTGAAATACAAAGGGTGAGGAGGTAGTACTGACATCTAGATCTCCATTAGTAACGTCATTTTGTGTTCAATCTCATTTCTTTTTATCTGAACATAACACCACAATATTAGTGAGAACAAAGGTTCCCAGTAGATTTAACATAAATAAAACATGATGAGAAAACATGAGTTATGTTCAGTTGTATAAGCTACAGAAAAATATCAAAATTTTGAGATAAAATCATAATTTTTGTTTATGCATAATTATCATACTACACATGCACTAAAAATCCATTTTTTTAATGCTTAGCCATATCATGCTTTTAATTTATTCATTTGCTATATGCATAGTGATCGATCGACTACAGTCACAATAAGTGATCAGGGAATGTGAGTACATCACCCTCCTGCCCCTTCACATTACCACTGTCACCTGGTTGGAGCGGCCCTCCCTTGGCTCACTCAGGCTAATAGGACGTCCCCTACTCAGTACCGTCTCAAGCCATACAACTTATCGATATTCATCCATACATATAAATGTATATATATAAATTTATATTCATCAAATATAATACATAACTATCAAGCAACTCGTCATGAGTTTTACGCTTGCCATTTAATTACTTTCATAATATGATGCATCATTTTTATACCAAATTATTAATAATCATTCATCACATACCAATATTCAAGATAATTCATTTTAAATCAAATAAAGATAAAGAGTAATTTTTTATACCAAAATCATCATTTTAAAAGTATTTTTCTTGTCTATATGTTTCTTAAAAATATTACCACAAACAAGATTATTTTTAGACATAAAACAGTGAAAAGCATGATAATCCAGCACCCAACACAGCCTGGCCATGTTCAAGACACAGCCATGCTTGATAAATACTTCAAACATGCTTAAAAACAACCCCGAACATGGCCTACCCGTGTTGAAGCAACCCAGAACACGGCCTGGCCGTGTTCTGTGACCTTCCTTCACTTATTCCCTCATATCTCCCTCATATAAACTCTGATTGAGGTGATCTCAAATCCAATAGGATGCTAAGCCAATGATATACAACTTTTATGTTTATATTTTCTTCAAATTCTCTACGGAGTATTCCCAGAAAATTAAAATTAAAACACTTATTTTTCCTATCCTGAATTCCGACCTCTGCTCAATTAACTAGCAATATCTTCCTCAGATGAACTCCAAATTAAGTCATTCTAAAGCCTATAGATCCGTGAGACAAATATCTACAATTCATTTTTTAACCATTGCTTTAAACTCCTTACCGAATTTTCCCAAAATTCCAAAAACCGAAGCTTCCCTAATTATTTAGAAATTCAGCTTAATTTATCTTCTCCTTTGATTTCCTTTTATATAATCCCATGCAACCATATGCATGTCCAAACATTCAAAATAGAATTACATGTAAATATCCAGAGCACATGTTATTAAAAATCACATCTAAGAAATCTAAAAGCATATATATAATTTTGTACAAAAATTTATTAGAAGATGTTAAACCTACCTCAAATTCCTTTAAACTCGGTGCTTGATTCCTTGATTTCTCTTTACTCTTCCTTCTCCTTCTTCTTCCTCTTTCTCTTCTTCTTCTTTCTCTTCTTCTTCTTCCCCTTTTCTCTTCTTCCCCTTTCTTTTTCTCCTTTTCTTTTCCTTCTCTTTTCTTTTTCTCCTTTTCTTTCCTTCTCTTTCCCTCCATCACTCCCTCCCCTTCTCCTTCTTATCTTCCTTTTATTTTATTTTTTCCCTACATACCCCCTACCTACCACCTCTTTATCTCCAAAATGCCCTTGCCATCATCCATAATTACACTAATGTCATCCCCATTAATTACATAAATTAAATGTCATTTTAACCATTCCTACTATCTTATTTGACTTAAGTAAAAATAATTTAATCCTCCCATGAGATCCAAAATCCGTTCTCCTCTCTGAAAGAAATAAATTTCAATTAGTAACATAAGAATAACAAATTGGGGATGTTACAGTTCTCCCTGCTAAAAAGAATTTTGTCCTCAAAATTTAAGGTTTACTTGTTTTCAAACAGTTGTGGATACTTCTGTCTCATGTCATCTTCCCTTTCTCATGTGGCTTCTTCCATTGTTAAACTCTCCCAACCTACCTTCACCAATGGAATGGTTTTATTTCTCAATTGTTTCACTTCTTTATCCAGAATTACTATCGGCCTCGGTCGGTAGGTTAGATTCTCGTCTACAGCTATTATATCTTCTTGAATTATGTGCGACAGATCTAGTAGATACTTTCAAAGTTAAGAAACATGGAACACATCATGCAGATTTGATAAATGCGGAGGAAGTGCAATCTGATACGCCAATGATCCTATCCTTTTCAGAATTTGATAAGGTCCTAAATATCTTGGACTCAATTTCTTAATTTTCATTGCTCGGCCAATTCCGGTAGTAGGTGAAATTTTCAAGAACACATGCTCACCTTCTTGGAATTGTATCAGTCTTATTCTCCTATCGAAATAGCTCTTTTGTCGACTCTGAGCTGTTTGCATTTTATCTCGAATTATCTATATTTGCTCAGAAGTATGTTTCACTAACTCGGGCCCCAATAATCTTTTCTCCCCCACTTCATTCCAACATAATGGAGATTTACATCTCTTACCATACAAAGCTTCATATGGTGCCATTCCGATACTAGAATGATAACTGTTATTATACGCAAACTCAGCCAATGACAGATATCCATCCCATCCTTTTCCTTGCTCTAGCACGCACGCTCTTAGCATATCCTCTAAAGTCTGTATAGTTCTCTCCGTTTGACCGTCTGTTTGAGGATGATATGCAGTACTAAAACACAAACGAGTACCAAAAGCTTCTTGTAGTGCTCTCCAAAATCTGGAAGTAAATCGAGGATCTCGATCTGAAATGATACTATTAGGAATTCCATGCATCCGTACAATTTCCTTCATATACAATTGGGCCAACTTATTCAACGAGTAGTTTTTCTTAATGGGTAAAAAGTGTGCAGATTTCATCAGTCTATCAACTATTATCCATATCGCATCATGACCTATCTGAGTCTTAGGTAATCCAATAATAAAATTCATAGATATACTATCCCACTTCCACTCAGGGATTTCTAAAGGTTGTAACATCCCAGAAGGTTTTTGATGTTCTATCTTCACCTTTTGACAAACCAGACACTTAGACAAATATTCAGCAATGTCTCTCTTCATTCTTGGCCACCAATATAATTTTTTCAAATTTTGATACATTTTTGTAGATCCTGGATGGATTGTATACTTACTTTGATGAGCTTCTTCTAGAATCTTAGCCTTCAAATTCTCTCCTTGTGGTATACATGTTCTGCCCCGGTACATAATAATTCTATACTCTGACATTGCAAAGTCAAGCTGATCTCTTCGATCTTGTAAAAATTGATCATGTGTCTGCGCTTCTTTAATCTGAGTCTTCAAGTCACTTTCAATTCTTAATTCACTAACAATCAAACTACCAGGGACAGTCATCACTGATAATTTCAAATTTCTGAATTCCTTAATTAGCTCCATTTCTTTTATTAGTATTTGACTTAAATGCAACGACTTCCGGCTCAACGCATCAGCTACTACATTTACCTTCCCTAGGTGATACTTTAATTCAAATTTGTAATCATTAATGAATTCTATCCACCTTCTTTGCCTCATATTCAATTCTTTTTGGTCAAATAGATACTTTAAACTCTTATGGTCACTGTATATTTCAAATACAGCTCCATACAAGTAATGTCTCCACATCTTGAGGGCAAAAACTATTGCAGCCAACTCTAAATCATGAGTAGGATAGTTCTCCTCATGCAGTCTCAATTGTCGAGATGCATAAGCAACTACCGTACTTTCTTGCATCAAAACACAACCTAAACCTTTCTTGGAAGCATCTGTATAGACTACAAAGCATCCAGAAGGGTTAGGAACAACTAGAACAGGTGGAGAAGTCAATTTGACTTTAAGCTCTTGGAAACTATTCTCGCATTCTTCAGTCTAATTAAAGAGACTTCCCTTTCTGGTCAATCGAGTCAAAGGCAAAGCTATTTGAGAGAATCCCTGTATAAACTGTCTGTAATATCCTGCTAAATCCAAAAACCTTCTAATTTTAGTCACAGTTTTAGGTCTCTCCCATTTCAGCACTACTTCAATTTTATTGGGATCCACCAACACACCATCTTTAGAAATTACATGACCCAAAAAATTCACTTCTTCCAGCCAAAATTCACATTTTTCCAACTTAGCAAAAAGTTTCTTTTCCTTCAAGACTTGAAGTGCTAATCGAAGATGCTGGTTATGTTCTTCCTCACTCATAGAGTAGATTAAAATATCATTTATGAACACTACTACAAATTGATCCAAGTAAGGTCTAAAAATGTGATTCATATAATCCATAAAGACTGCAGGTGCATTTGTAACCCCAAAAGGCATGACTAAAAATTTGTAGTGTCCATACCGAGTTCTAAAAGCTATTTTTGGAATGTCTTCTTCTTTAACTCCGATCTGATGATATCCTGACCATAAGTCTATCTTAGAGAAAATAGTAGCTCCCTTTAATTGATCTAATAAATCGTCTATTCTAGGCAACAGATACTTATTCTTAATAGTCGCCTTATTCAATTGCCTGTAATCAATACACAATCTCAAACTACCATCTTTCTTCTTTACAAATAATACAGGCGCTCCCCAAGGTGATACTTTAGGTCTGATAAAATTCTTTTCTAACAGCTCTTCGATCTGCTTCTTCAGCTCTTGTAGTTCCATAGGAGACATTCTATAGGGAGTGATAGAAATAGGCCTCACCTTTGGTGCTAGATCAATGGAAAATTCCACTTCTCTCTTCGGTGGAGATTCAGAAATTTCAGAGGGAAAAACCTTTGGAAATTCACAGACTACTAGAATCTCAAGCAGTTCCCATTTCATACTCGGGTTGATGGTATACAAGAAAACACATTTCAAATTCGCATCCCTCATCTCCTTATAGAGTCGGCGAGCACTAATAATGCTATAATTTTGGTCCTTTGGTGGGTCCGAGAGAAACTCAAAAGTCTTATTGCAACAATTCAGTAGGACTCGGTTCTGACTTAACCAACCCATACCCAAGATGACATCTATACCGTCCAGAGGTAGACAGATTAGATCCACTACAAAGGATCTGTCATTCAATACAATAGGGCTATTCAAACACACTAAGGAGGTAATTATTTTTCCTCCTGTAGGTGTCACCACCGCTAACTCATATGGTAACTCCATAAAAGAGTGTTGTAATTTCCCCACAAATTTTATTGCTATGAAAGAATGGCTCGTGCCAGAATCAAACAATACATTCAGAGACAAATTGTTGATACAACACGTACCTTGCATCAAATTAGGAGCTGTCTTTGCTTCAGCACCGCTCAAGGTGAAAACTCTTCCTGTCATTTGTTGAGTTCGTGCAATACCTTTCCCATTTCCCAGTGGGCAATATCGTGACATGTGCCCCTTCTGTCCACATTGGTAGCAAGTGACTGAATCAAAATAACATGGTTTATTCCCATGGAATTTCTCGCATTTTCCATACTGACCCATTGCCGGATTTTTCAGATAAGGTATGGGTTCCATAGTTGCTGGTTGTTTGCCTCTCATGATATTCTTCCCTCTGGTATTTCTATCCATAACTGGGAGCTCTCTCTTCCGCTTCTACTGAGTCTGCCTCTCCTTTTCATCCTCAACTACTTTTAGACTTGTCGCCAGCATCCGACATTTATTTACCAACGAGGCATATTCTCGAATCTCTAATGCCACCACAGTATTTCTAAGCTCCAAGTTCAGTCTTGATTCAAATTTCACTGCCTTCCAAGCTTCATCTGGATTATTCTTCAAAGTACTTGAGAACTTAGACAGTTCTTCAAACTTGGTAATATAGTGCTCAATGGTCCCATTTCCTTGTCTAAGTTGAAGAAACTCAATCTCTTTCTCAGCTCTCACATTACTGGGAAAATATTTGTTCAGAAAAGTCTCTCGGAACAAGTGCCATGTAATTTCCCTGTCTTGATGTACCAGTAACTCTTTGGCTCCTCTCCACCAGTATTCAACTTCTTCCTTCAGCATATATGTCCCAAAATTGACCTTCTGCTCATCAGAACAATTTAGAACTTCAAAAATCTTCTCGAGTTCCGTCAGCCATCTCTCAGCAACTATTGGGTCATATGCACCCACAAAAGACGGAGGTCATGTTCCTATAAATTTAGACCATCCATTACCATTTCTAGTTCTGTTTCCATTTCGGTTTCTTTCATTTCCCCTAACCTCGTCATCATTATTAATATTCTGAAGATGCTGTAGAATCTGATTCGTAGCAGCTGTCTGAGCTTGAATAGCTGTGGCTATGTTATTTAAGGTAGCATCTGCGCTGCCTGGCAGATTCCTTCTTGGTGGTGCCATAACTCACTGTATTAGTAAAGTAAAATATTAGTCACTATTGAGGTGATCAAGCTCAACAGCGGTTCAAAATTTTACAGTAGTTATCACACTACACAAGATTAGAAATAGGAAATACTAGTACTTTCTTACTGTATTTATCCGCTACCTTACACAACGTTTCCACACAACTATTCAAGACTCCTTTAAGTCAATCTAGGTGACCACCCACCCCATGGTAGCCTAAAATCAACCGCTCTGATACCAACTTTGTAATGTCTGAGTTTTTTTTTCAATGTGCATGTTAAATACGCCATATGTATAAACAAAATATATACATATTTATTACAAACTCATACATGTTATAATTATACAATACAACATTTCAAAACAAAATTTACATGTTTACATATATATTACAAACCTCACATATATTGTATTTATACAATACAACATTTCAGTACATAATTAAGAGTCTTTATACAGCACTTCACCCTTGAAATACAAAGGGTGAGGAGGTAGTACTGACATCTAGATCTCCATCAGTAACGTCATTTTGTGTTGCATCTCATTTCTTTTTATCTGAACATAACACCACAATATTAGTGAGAACAAAGGTTCCCAGTAGATTTAACATAAATAAAATATGATAGAAAACAGGAGTTATGTTCAGCTGTATAAGCTTATCTTACTACACATGCACTAAAAATCCATTTTTTTAATGCTAAGCCATATCACGGCTTTTAATTTACTTATTTGCTATATACATAGTGACCGATCGACTACAGTCACAATAAGTGATCAGGGAATGTGAGTACATCACCCTCTTGCCCCCTCACATTACCACCGTCACCCGGTTAGAGCGACCCTCTCTTGGCTCACTCAGGCTAATAGGGCGTCCCCTACTCAGTACCGTCTTAAGCCATACAACCCGTCGATATTCATCCATACATATAAATGTATATATATAAATTTATATTCATCAAATACAATACAAAACTATCAAGCAACTCGTCATGAGCTTTACGCTTGCCATTTAATTACTTTCATAATATGATGCATCATTTTTATAACAAATTATTAATAATCATTCATCACATACCAATATTCAAGATAATTCATTTTAAATCAAATAAAGATAAAGAGTAATTTTTGATACCAAAATCATCATTTTAAAAGTATTTTTCTTGTCTATACGTTTCTTAAAAATATTACCACAAATAAGATTATTTTTAGACAAAAAACAGTGAAAAGTATGATAATCCAGCACCCAACACAGCCTAGCCATGTTCAAGAGACGACCATGCTTGAAAAATACTTTGAACATGCTTAAAAACAGCCCCAAATACGACCTACCCGTGTTGAAGCAACCCAGAACACGGCATGGCCTTGTTCTGTGACCTTCCTTTACTTATGCCATCATATCTCCCTCATAAGAACTCCGATTGAGGTTATTGAAAATCCTATAGGAATCTAAGACAATTATCTACAACTTTTATGTTTATAGGTTCTTCAAATTCTCTATGGATTATTCCCAAAAAATTAAAATAAAAACACTTATTTTTCCTATCCTAAATTCCGACCTCTGCTCAATTAACCAGCCATATCTTCATCATATGAACTCCAAATTAAGTAATTATAAAGCCTATAGATCCGTGAGACATATATCTACAATTCATATGTCAACCATGGCTTTAAAATCCCTACCGAATTTTCCCAGAATTCCAAAAATCGAAGCTTCCCCAATTATTCCGAAATTCAGCTTAATTTATCTTCTCCTTTGATTTCCTTTTATATAATCCCATGCACCCATATGCATGTCCAAACATTCAAAATAAAATTCCATGTAAATATCCTGACCACATGTTATTCAAAATCACATCTAACAAATCTAAAAGCATATATATAATTTTGTACAAAAATTTATTAGAAGATATTAAACCTACCTCAAATTCCTTTAAACTCGGTGCTTGATTCCTTGATTTCTCTTTACTCTTCCTTCTCCTTCTTCTTCCTCTTTCTCTTCTTCTTCTTCCTCTTTCTCTTCTTTCTCTTTCTCTTCTTCTTCTTTCTCTTCTTCTTCTTCCCCTTTTCTCTTCTTCCCCTTTCTTTTTCTCCTTTTCTTTTTCTTCTCTTTTCTTTTTCTCCTTTTCTTTCCTTCTCTTTCTCTCCTTCACTCCCTCCCCTTCTCCTTCTTATCTTCCTATTATTTTATTTTATTTTATTTTTTCCCTACTTACCCCCTACCTACCACCTCTTTATCTCCAAAATGCCCTTGCCATCATCCATAATTACACTAATGCCATCCCCATTAATTATATAAATTAAATGTCATTTTAACCATTCCTACTATCTTATTTGACTTAAGTAAAAATAATTTAATCCTCCCTTGAGATCTAAAATCCGTTCTCCTCTCTGAAAGAAATAAATTTCAATTAGTAACATAAGAAATAAAAATCGGGATGTTACAATGTACGTTTTGATTAATGATGTGTATGTGAACTTAGTACTGTATCAATGTTAATGGTAGACCTTAAACCTTGATTATGCTTGGTTAAATTAATTGAATATTATTTTGAGTTAAGTTATTATATGTAAAGAGGTAATGACTTCATAGAATTTTAAAAAAATATTTATATATATGTATATATGTAAAAAAATGGAGTTGTTACATTTTCATTCTCTATTTTTTAGAACACATTTTGGCCAATGGAGAGGGAGAGAAAGCTAAAGCCCTTGAACCATATATGAAGACATAATAATGAGCTACAATGATGTACCCATTGAGTGACCCATAAGTAATACAATGTCTTCATAATTTCAAGTAATTGACACAAATTTTTGAAGCGATTGACCATTTTATTAAGAGCAAGTTTTGTCCATGTAGAGAAGAAAAAAGGGCCGAAGCAAGAAGGAAGAAAAGGAAGTAGAAGGAATAGAGGAAGGGGAGAAGAAGGTGTGAGAGAACCAAGTGTGCAAGGTAATATGGTTGATCATCACCCTAATATCTTCTTTCTCTTCATCCTTAGGAACTTAGAACTCATCCTTTCCTCTTGAATATACTGTTGGAATAGTAGGAAGAAGGGAGAAAATTTTCCATTTCAAGGAGGAGAAGAAAGAATGAAATCTAACTAGCTAAGCTAAGGAAAATGTTGTAGGTAGGTTTAACAATATTTTCTTTTGAAGAAGAAATTTGAAATTTGTAACATTTACATTGGACTTTGATGAAACTTGTAATATTTAATACTCTTAATGATTGGCCATGGATGTCTATTTCTTGCTACATATGAATCTTGCATGTCATTATTGTATGTATGCTTGGATTGGTTTGGATTTTTTGCATGGTATGGCTATGGGTGTAACATCTTTATTTTTATTATTAACTAAAAAGACATAAGAAATTTTAATTTAAATAGATAAAGAAAAGAAGAAAACTTGATCAAAAATTTCCTAGGGGAAACATTCAATGAAGCATGTGTTTGGAGGCTCTTATTTAATTAGTAATTATAGAAAATTTTATATAAAGTAAGAAAATAGAGGAAGATCATTAAGAGGAAAATCAGAAAAAATTTATTTGGTGTTGCAAAACTCTTGAGGTGAGAAAAATTAATTTGATTAATGGTATGGAAACTTTGGAAAATTCAAGAATAGGAATTTAAAGGAATTACCCTAATTCAAGAACTAATTTTCTAAGCTTGACACCTCAACTTATACTATTTGACTTTGTAACATCCATAATTTTGTTTCTTTTATTAATAAAGGTACATAAATCTTTAATTAAGGAAATAAAATTTATTAGACAATTTTTAGATATCTAACGAAATATCATCCTTAGAAATTCTTCACCTTATGTGTATGCATAGAAAATGTTTCTAACATTAAGGGAACAATTAAAGAGAGAAAACCTAATCGGAAAAATTAGAAATAACATACTAAAGAGAGACAAAATTCTTTGGTAAGGAAGATAATTTTTTGTGAAATAAGTAAAGGTCTTAAAATTTTAAGAAAATTGGATTAGGGTAATTTTTCCAAATTCAAGAGTTAGAAATTTCAAAATTTAACTTCTCCACCCATAAATTGGGCTTTCACCTATGGACATTTCATATAAAGTTTTTTCACTTCACATAAGTTTCTAGCAAGCCCATTGGATAACGTAAGAAAGAAATAAAACATAGACTTGGACTAGGATATAAAAGTTGGACCGGTAGCCCAAAAATCATGAAAATGTGACCAAACCCTTTATGAAACCCAAAGCAAAAGGAAATGGGTAAGAATGAGCCCAAATCCAAGAAGAAAAAAATAAGAATAATGTGAGAAAATAGTAGTGTCATAATAATCAAGATTAGGTCAAAAGGCATTAAGACAAAACATTTATATCTTACATTCATAATTTCAACAAAGTAGGTAATAATACATGGCATTAGGACAAAACATCTATATCATATATTCAAAATTTCAAAAAGTGGGTAATAATACATAGCATTATGACAAAACATCCTTATCCTACACAACTAATTTTAGCTAAGCAAGGGAGATTCAAGGGTTAGAAATTTGCCACCTAAAAAGGAAAACCTATCATACTTGATTAAGACAAAAGAAAACGAAAATGAATCCCTAAATAAAAGGGATCTTGTCCCCTGTCTTAAGAACATATTATTATAATTTTTAAAATACAAATCTCCTTCTACTATGCATATCTTGACTAAGGAAGAGGAAGACAAGAACATGAGTTATTTTTTTTCCAAAAATTAACCAAGTGCATCCTAATTGTGATAAGGTAGACCCATTATCATGAAATGTGAACCACTTGATAGTCTATTTAAGCAAAACCCACCCTTATAACATTATAATTTCATCCAAGTGAGGGAGAGGAAAAATAGAAGCAAGGTAGAGTAAGGAAATGAGAAAAAGAGAGGAGACGAAAGGAAGGAAGAAAAAGGAGAAGTTTAGAGCACTAAGTACTCAAGGTAAGTTAACTTAATCTCCACTTGAATCCATCTTTCTTCTTCATCCTCCGGGTTCAAAAACTCACCCTCCTTATCTTATTCAAGCTGCTATAAAAGCTAAGGGAAAGGAGGAATCTTGTTACTTCTTTCAAAAGGATACAAGAAAAAGAATTCACTAAGTGAGCTAAGGAGATCTTTAGGTAGGTTTAACAATATTTCTTTTTGAAAAGTTTCGAAATTTATAACATTTATATGAGATTTTGATCTTAGAACTTTGATTATTGGTCATGAATGTTGCTATAGCATGTTACATATTGATCTTGCATGTGATATATGTTTGAATACTTAGGCTGGTGTAGATAGTTCTGCATTGGTATGGCTATGAGTGACAAAGTTTTAAGCTTCTGTTTTTTAAATTCTGGGAAGAATTAGTAAGAAATTAAAATAAATGGTTAACATGACAAATGTAGATCTATGTCTCACGGATTTTCAACCACTAGAATCACTCAATTTGGAGTCCATATGAGGTAGATATGGTTTGATTAGTAAGTCGTGGTCAGAAAATGATTAATCAAGCAAGAATCTGTTAGGAAAGCTTTGTGTTTGAATTTCTGGGAACATTTTGTAGAAAATTAAAATAACTAGTTAACATAAAAATTATAGATATATGTGTCACGGAATTTTAGCCACTGGAATCACTAAATTTGGAATTATGATAAGAGAGATATGGACAGATTAGTAAGTAGAGGTCAGAATCTACCCGAGAAGGGCATCATTAATATTTGGTTAAAGTATTCAACATAATAGTTTTAGATAATAGTTTTATCTTTAAATTGACACCAAGATCACCTAAATCGAAGTTACAATGAGGAAGTTATGCTCTGATTAGTAAGAGAAGGTCAGATAGAATGAAAACATGCATCAAGAAAATAAAGAGATAAAAATAATATTTAAAAAATAAGAAGAATCTTATAAATAAAAATAATAAATTACTAGTATATGCCATAGTCATTGCCATTACATGAACTTCTGACCATCTTAAGTGTGTAATTTTGACATGAAAATATTTGATAAAGTGATATTTGAAACGGTTATGTTCATGGCATAATTACCAATGATTTTTGGTAATAATTATATTTTGATACGAGTTTAATGAACATACTTGTTATTGAAATCATATTTTTAGCTATTATTGTGAAAAGAAAAGAAATAAGCACGGTCACATGGCAATCTGTGTGGTGCACCAGTAGGGGGACTCCCTACCAACAGTTATGGTTATGTTAATGAGAAAAGAAAGAGAAAGTGTGTCATGTCGGACCGAGCGAGAAAAGCTCGTACCGGAGAGTATAAAATACTCACCCTGATCGGGGTAACTTGATATGAGAATAAATTGATAGTCATCATATGATATTCTGAAAATAGTTATTCCTTCTATACATGTCATTATTGTATAATTTTCATGTGCATAGATAAAGTGCATTCATGTGACCTAACGTATTTGTTGTAGTTTATACAGATGAACATGACGTGATGAGCTATATTTATTATGATTTATTGTTGAACCTACTGGGATTTAATTCTCACTATTTTTCCATATCATGTTAAGAAGATTAACTATTCAGTTATTCTCCTTGACACTTAGTATTGTTGTATGTTGGATCGAACTATCCTACCTTAGGAAACTACCGATTATATAGGATATATCTGTAATAGACGTGACTAAGATTCTGGTAGAGGTGCCGCCACCGGCACCAGTGTCTCTGGAAGTAGTCTACGTGGATGATTAGGGCTAATATGTATATGTTAGACTTTTTACAGATGTTTGTAAATGAATTATGTATATGTAAATTCAGTATTGTATAAATTAAATAAATTTTATTATGAGTTAAGCTGTAATGAGGTAATAACTTCATGGAATTTTAGCAATATAGAAAACATTTTGTTAAATAAATGAAGTTGTTACAAACTTCCACCTAGATTAGCCACCTCATTGACACCTCATCAAAAATTGCCACCTCACACTAGCCGATAATTACCCATATGGACAACAAATTAAGAAATGCATCATGGAAAGAATAAAGTTAAAGATTTAGTCAAGGTCTCTTGTACTCACATATGTTTGAAGAAAATTAACTCACCCTTATGTAAGCATTTCAACCAAGCATAGAAAGGAAAAGAGAAGCCCAAATTTAGAGCCTCACATGAGGTAATGATAAATCATAATGATGAGCCATGATAACCTCTTATTGAATGCACAATAATACAACTATTGAGTGTACAACACGTAAGATAAATGAGTATCAAATAAGGAAAAATGACTGAATGAACTTGGAGGAAAAAACTTCCATCCCTTGTGTATATTTTGGCCAAGCCTCATTTGAAGAAGGAGGAGCCAAAAACCAAGCAAAAGATAGAGCTCCATGATAACTCTAATTCATTAGAGTTTCTCTATGCTTTTCTGAGGATATTTACTATGCATTTTGATTCATTAGCATTCATGCCCCCTGATTTAATGGAATGTTTTGCCTCCCATGAATACAAGATCACCCATTCTGTTTGCTGTGACAATTTAGTATCCATGCGGCATTTAAGGCAACAAACCAAGGATGTTGAGTAATATTGGCCCTTTTTAATATGATGCATACGATGGGAAGCTGATTCTTTATGATATGGTGCAGGTCGCAGAGAGCCCAGGCTATACAGTAGGAGTAGCCACTACTTAGCAAGGGAAAGGAGCAGCCAACTGACACAACAGACTGCTGGGTGGTATAGGAACTGCCTCCACTACCAAAAATGGAGAGAAAGCTTCTGGCAGCCAAAAAGTAGGATGAATGTTAGCAGACCAGGAAACTTTAATGGGACCACAAGGTTTGCCTATAAAAGGCAAAAAACAGAGTGCAAAAAAAAGAATGCTGGGGTGGACAAAGAGAAAAATAGAAAGGATAACCCAGAAATCCTTAACGGGAGTGGGTTGTGAGGAGATACTCTGACCTAGGATGAACTAACCTTGCATGGTGAAGCATTGGAATGAGGAAGAGAACTGCAATTCTAGGATTCCCTTCAACTCCCTTGTGAATTTTCATTGTTTAGCAGGAAACGACATTTGTCTTTTCATACAGTTGTATCACTCTATACTGCATTCTAGTATTTTTAATACTTGTAATCAGTCTAGTCATGAGGCTGGGCTAAATCTCCAGCTAGGGTTGTAGATGGGTTGTAATGGACTCATGCACATTTTTAGTTATCTATGGTTTTGCTGCAGCATTGCTGTGACATTCAACTGTGTTTGTATTTCTTAACTTCTTCTGATAACTAAAAATTGATAGAGGAAGACTAAGGCTAACATTTACCTGGGAGGGTGGTGGTGGCTGGAAAAAGAGTTGGATGTGTGGGCATAACCAATATAGGAGTATATGGTTGTTCCACCTAGCCCAATAGTTGGGGCATCAAGTACCACTCTGGGGTTGGGATTGATGCAGGAATGTGTGTCTAGCCCTAGGAAGTGTAATGGTAGTCAGGAAAGACCCCATTCAGGAAAGACTGGGCACTGAAGCAATTGTTATAGCAATCCCTAGAGCAAAATGAGTGTTGTTGTTCATGGCAACCCTGAAGCAACCCTAGTTCACCTAATATCATTTTCTTTCATATCCTAGTACCCCTCAACTTAATTACAGTCCTAATTAGTTAGTTCGTCCTTAATTTCTCTTAAACATGAAATCTTGTGAACCAACCAAAATTTGCTACAGCATTTCATGATTCAAATCATTTTATTATAGTTTTTAGTACATTCCTCGTGGGACGATACTCACTCATCATTATATTACTTGGTCACGACACATGCACTTGCGTTCTGACATTGCATACATAATTTGCAACCAACAAGTTTTTGGTGCTGTTGCCGGGGATTGTCAACTTGAAAACTATTATTAGATATTTGACTGTGTGAAGGATTTTATCTTTTAGTCACTCTGGTGTCATTTTGGGCAGGTGAACGTAGTGCATGAGTAGGTCTGACAGGGAGCTTCTGCCTCTAGATCCAGAGATAGAAAGAACGCTTCTGAGAAGAAGGAGAAGGTTGTTGGGACCTCAGCCGAAAGCAAAAATGGCCAACCAAAATGGAGCAGACAACATGGATGACAGACATAGAGTCTTAAATGCTTATGTTCAACAAAACCTAAATGCTATAAACCTGAGCATTGTGAGACCAAAAATTGAAGCTCTTCATTTTGAGCTCAAGCCAGTAATTTTTCAGATGTTGCAGACCGTAGGGAAATTCAATAGAATGGCTACAGAGGACCCTCACCTTCACCTAAGAGTATTCATTAAAGTCACTAATGCTTTCAAAATGAATGGGGTGACAGATACCGTTCTCAAGATGAAACTATTCCCCTACTCATTAAGAGATCGAGTTAGAGTGTGGTTAAACTCTCTACCACCTGATTCTATTGCTAACTGGAGTGATTTGGTAGAGAAGTTTTTGCTAAAGTACTTCCCACCTACCAAGAATGCAAGATTGAGGAATGATATCACGTCCTTCTAGCAACGAGACGGGGAATCACTATACGACACCTGGGAAAGGTACAAAGAGCTGTTACGGAGATGCCCCCACCATGGAATCCTATACTGCATTCAGATGGAGACCTTTTATAATGGCCTTAATGCTCAGACACGAACCATAGTGGATGCAGCGGCTAATGGGGCACTTCTGTTCAAAACATGCAATGAGGCACATAGCTGCTCGAAAGAATGGCTAGTAACAACTATCAATGGCCTATAGATAAAGTCTCAACTGGAAAGAAGACAGCAAGTATGCATGAAGTGAGTGAAGTCACTTTTCTCACAGCTCAGCTAGCTTTATTAGTGAATGTCCTGAAAAACCAGCAGCTGATCCGCCCTTAAGCAGCTAATGCAGTCCAGGAGAATGGTGCATCTTGTGTTTTATGCAATGGGCCTCATTTATTCGACAACTGTCCCTCGAATCCAGAGTCGGTATGCTATGTAGGAAACATGAATCGCAACAACAATCTCTACTCAAACACGTATAACCCGGGTTAGAGGCAGCATCCCAATTTTTCTTGGAGTAACTATGGTACTGGACAGGGAAGCAACTCTGCCCCACAAAGACCATAGACCCCCTTAGGATTTCAGCAGTAGAGGCATCAGCTTACTCAAACTCCCACTTTATTAGAGTCCCTGCTGAAAGAGTATATGGCAAATAATGCTATGATTCAGAGTCAAGTTGCAACATTGAGAAATTTGGAGAACCTAATTGGGCAGCTTGCCAATGAGTTAAAAAGCAGACCTCCTAGGACGCTTCTAAGCAATACTGAAGTCCCTAGGAGAGAAGGGAAAGAGCACTACAAGGTTATAGCTTTGAAAAGTAGAAAGGTGGTGGAAGTGCCCTAAGCAAAGAGACAGGACCAGAAAGTCCCCACTATACCCTTGAAGAAGAAGAAAGACAAGCAGAAGCAAGTGGAGAAGGTAAATGAGGAAGCAGGAATCTCTGAAGAAAAGCCTACAGCTTTGCTACAACAAGATGCTGCAGCACTGCCACAGTAAAATGTTGCAGCTTTGCCATAGCAAAACGTGCAACAAACCAAGCCAGCTCCACCATTTCCTCAGAGATTCTAGAAACAGCAAAATGACCAACAGTTTAGAAGATTCCTGGATGTCCTCAAACAGCTGCACATTAACATCCCCTTGGTGGAAGCACTAGAGCAAATGCCAAACTATGTAAAGTTCATGGAGGACATCTTGACCAAGAAGAGAAGATTTGGGGAATTTGAGACTGTTGCTCTCACACGGGAATGTAGTGTTGTGCTGCAGAATAAGCTGCCTCCCAAACTCAAGGATCCAGGTAGCTTCACCATACCTTATTCTATTAGGAACCAGTATTTTGGCAAGGTACTTTGTGACTTGGGAGCAAGCATCAACCTCATGCCAATGGCCATATTCAAGAAGCTGGGGATTGGAGAAGCAAGGCCTACCACAATCTCACTACAATTGGCAGACAGGTCCATTGCACATCCTGAAGGGAAAATCAAGGATGTCCTGGTTAAGGTGGACAAATTCATTTTCCCAGTAGATTTTATAATATGGGACTATAAAGCTAATGCAGAGGTGTCAATTTTTTTGGGCAGGCCATTCCTAGCAACTGGCCGAACATTAATTGATGTTCAAAAATAGGAACTAACCATGATAGTCCAGGATGAGTAGGTTACATTCAATGTATTCCAGTCCATGAAGTTTCCTAGCAAAATGGAGGAATGTTCGGTTGTTTCTATGATAGGCACATTAGCATCAGAGAAGTTCGAAAATTTCTACAAGGGCCCATCACTAGTTGTATGGACAAATAACTCAGATTTAAAAGGGGAAAACAAGAAAGAATGGGCTTGGATTAAAGCCAGACATGGCATTGGGAAGTAGGGACCAATGAAAGAGCCATTAGACTTGACCTCACCAAAATCAAGGCTACCGAAAGCATCAGCGGAGGAACCACCCATTTTGGAGTTGAAGCCATTACTAGCCCATCTCAAGTATGTGTATCTAGGTGAAACAACAACTCTTCATGTGATCATTTCAGCACTCTTGACAAGATACCAAGATGAGAAACTAGTTTGGACATTGAAAAGATTTAGAAAAGCTATTGGTTGGACCCTTACTGATATAAAAGGTATCAGCCCCTCATTTTGTATGCATAAGATTCTTTTGGAGAGCAATGAGAAAGGGTCCATTGAACCCCAATGGAGGCTCAATCCAATAATGAAGGAAGTGGTAAAGAAGGAAATCATCAAGTAGTTAGATGCTAAGATTATTTACCCTATATTAGACAGCTCCTGGGTTAGTCCAATCCAATATGTTCCTAAAAAAGGGGGCATGACTGTGGTGGAAAATGAAAACAAAGAGCTCATCCCCACCAAGGTTGTGACTGGCTGGAGGATTTGCATGGACTACTAGAGGCTGAACAAAAGAACCAGGAAAGACTACTTCCCCCTGCCATTCATTGACTAAATGCTAGATAGACTTGTAGGAAGGGAATACTATTATTTCTTAGACAGGTATTTAGGCTACAACTAGATTGCTATAGCACCTGAAGACCAGCATAAGACTACATTCACATGTCCTTATGGCACATTTGCATTTCGAAGGATGCCGTTTGGATTATGCAATGCCCTAACAACTTTTCAGCGATGCATGATAGCAATTTTCACAGAAATAGCTGAGCAATTTGTGGAAATTTTCATGGATGAC
Source organism: Gleditsia sinensis (assembly GCA_037074535.1). NCBI lineage: Eukaryota > Viridiplantae > Streptophyta > Magnoliopsida > Fabales > Fabaceae > Gleditsia > Gleditsia sinensis. The sequence goes on along the minus strand of CM073465.1, from coordinate 44,097,018 downwards.
TTCTCAGTTTTCGGGGACTCCTTCGACTTATGTTTGGGAAACCTAGCTAAGGTCCTACAAAGATGTGAGGAAACGAACTTAATGCTGAATTGGGAGAAGTGTCAATTTATGGTGAAGGAAGGGATTATGCTGAGACACAAAGTCTCCCAAAAGGGACTAGAGGTTGACAAAGCCAAAGTAGAAATCATAGAAAAACTGCCTCCAACCACCTTTGTCAAGGGCATCAGAAGCTTTCTTGGCCATGTAGGATTCTATAAGATGTTCATCAAGGACTTCTCCAAGGTTGCTAAACCTCTATGCAGTTTGCTAGAGAAGGACATAATTTTCTTCTTTGATGAAAGCTGCATGACATCATTATGTGACCTCAAGAAGAAATTGAGTATAGCACAGGTTATTGTAGCACCAGACTAGACTTCTCCATTTGAACTAATGTGTGATGCAAGTGAAGCAGCATTGGGAGCCATCCTTGGGCAACATAGGAATAAAGTTTTTCATTCTATATATTATGCAAGCAAGACGCTACAAGGGGCCTAGCTAAACTACACAGTAACAGAGAATGAGTTGCTTGCAGTGGTATTTGCCTTTGAGAAATTCAGACAATATTTGGTAGGAGCAAAAGTGATAGTGCACACAGACCATTCTGCCATCAAACACCTGGTTAAGGAGAAGGATTCCAAGGCCAGGCTCATTCGATGGGTGCTCTTGCTCCAGGAATTCGATCTGGAGATCAGAGATGGAAAGGGAACTGAAAATCAAGTGGTATACCTTCTCTCCAAACTAGAAGGGGACAGCGCAGAAGCAGAAGAATTTAATCAGAAATTCCCAGATGAACAACTCTTCCTCATGTCCCAAGCTGGTGTGCCATGGTATGCTGACCATGTAAACTACCTAGTGAGTGGCCAACTTCCATCAGATTTGACGTCAGAACAGAAGAATAAATTTCTACATGATGTGAACTTGTACTACTGGGATGAACCGTACCTCTTCAAGCAGTGTGCTGATCAGATGAAAAGAAGATACATTCCTAGCGAAGAGATGGAGCAAATCTTGCAGCAATGCCATGCTTCCCCCTATAGAGGCCACTTTGGAGAAGTGAGGACTACAAACAAGGTACTACAGGAAAGGTTCTATTGGCCTTTTCTATTCAAGGACTCCAACTCCTTTGTGATACAATGCGACAGATGCCTGAGGATAAGAAACATATCTATAAGACATGAAATGCCACTGAACAACATCCTAGAAGTGGAGTTATTTAATGTATGGGGAATAGATTTCAATGGCCCATTCCCTTTGAGTTTTGGGAACCAATACATCCTAGAAGCTGTTGACTATGTCTCAAAATGGGTGGAAGCAACTGCGTCTCAAACTAATGAGGCAAAGGTGGTAACCAGATTTTTGAAGAAAAACATCTTTACAAGGTTTGGAACCCCCAGAGCCATCATCAGCGATAGAGGAACCTATTTATGCAATAGGCAATTCGGAGCACTACTAGCTAAATATAGAGTAAGGCACAAGGTGGCAACACCTTATCATCCATAAACTAGTGGGTAGGCTGAAATCTCCAACAAAGAAATCAAGAGGATACTGGAGAAAATGGTTGGCCCAACTAGGAAGGATTGGTCCTCAAGGCTGGATGATGCATTATGGGCCTATGGAACAGCCTATAAAACACCACTGGGGATGTCACCATACAATTTGGTGTTTGGTAAGGCTTATCATCTGCTAGTAGAGCTAGAGCATCGGGCATATTGGGCAGTGAATAAGCTAAATCTGAATTTGGAAGCTGCTGATGAGAAAAGGATGCTACAGCTAAATGAGCTGGATGAGTTCCGTGGTCAGGCTTATGAGAATGCTAAGCTACACAAGGAGAAAGCAAAGCAATGGCATGACAAGAAGATACAACCAAGGGACTTCAAAGTAAGACAAAGAGTGCTGCTGTACAACTCTAGGCTAACCTTGTTCCCTGGAAAATTAAAATCTCGTTGGTCTGGCCCCTTCCGCATTGGCAAGGTCTTCCCTTTTAGAACTGTTGAACTGGAAGAAAAAAAGGAAGGGAGGACATTCAGGGTTAATGGACAACGGATCAAGCACTACTTGGGAGGTGATGTGGATCACTAGCACACCTCAATCTATTTGAAAGAGGGATGAACAGGGAAGAAGTCAGGTTGTTGACTCTAAAACAAGCGCTCATGGGAGGCAATCCATGTTTAAATTCATTATTTTTTTATTTGACATTTTATAGATAGCTTAAATTGTGAATCTAATATCATTTGTGTTCATTTCACAGGATGGGGAAAACATTAGTCTGCAGGTCAATCTTCGCTTTGCAGCAAAACCGTGTGAAAGTTAGTTTTTGCCACAAGACTTGCTGCCGCAAAATCATAAGGAAGCCAGTTTTTGCCACAAGAGTTGCTACAGCAACACGTTCAGCCCTAAAGAAAGAAGTCTCCCTTCAAAAAAGGAGAGAAATGCATGAAGGGGCACTAAGGGCTTGGAACCAAAAAGAGAAGTTATCGAAAACAAAAAGGGAACGGGAAAACTTTGAGAAACCCATAAGTCACATACACCGCTCATTTTAACCAACCCAACTTGGTGTACTCGACAATCTCTGCAACTCTCTCAACCCTTTCACATTCCAAGAACTCTCTCGTACTCTCAACCCCTTCACTTCCTAGAGCCCCCTCTGCACGAAAAAAGACCTGCATTTCTCAAAATCTCCATAAGCCAACAATGCCGAGGGTTAAGACCGTAGCAAGGAAGGCAAGCAAGATACAAAAATTTACCTCCGAGGAGAATAAGAGGCAGCACAATGAAGAAACCATTCAGTGAAATTTCTGTGCAAAGAAAGGCTTTGCCTTCACCACGCTTGAAGATCTGGGTCTACCAATGTATGTGGCAGCAGTGGTGAAACAACGAGGTTGGGAGACCTTTGCCACCCACCCCAATCCTGCCTTTATCCCTCTGGTGAGGGAGTTCTATGCCAACTTCCCCCAGAACGCCAAGGAATGGGTCAGAGTCAGGGAGACCCGAGTTTTATTCGACCAAGCTACAATCAACAAAGCCTATAACTTGCCTGACGAGGATGATGATTATGAAGAACAGTTAGAGGCCCTGCAAGACAATGACTGGCAAGCAATGCTGGCCCAAGTATGTATCCTAGGCACCACCTAAGCCAAATCTTCCCAGGGCGCTGCTATAATCAATCGCGCTTCCTTGGTGCTGGCAGCAAAAGTGTGGTACCATTTTCTTAAGACTTACCTGTTTCCCTCTACTCATGGGCAAACGGTGAGCAGAGATAGGGTGGTAATGGTCGATGGCATTATTGCGGGTAGGCCTATTAACGTGGGTAGGATCATCAACGAACAAATCCGAGTGTGTGCAAGCCACAAGAAAGGAAGCTTACTCTTCCCTTCCCTCATCACCCTACTGTGCCAATACAGTAAGGTGCCCATCTCAATTGACGAGGAGGCACTGAAGGTGGGCAGCCCCATTAGCAGCATAACCATTGCTCGAATTGTCCAAGAAAAATCTGAGATAGATCCACCAGCTGCCACATAAGCCCCACCACACTCAACAGGCCAACCTGCCTCCATCTCTGCTCCTTACCCAATTAACAAGACCCTCCAACTACTACTTCAGCAGTAAACCACCATCTTATAGCAACAATCTCTACTCCTCAAACACCAGCACACCTTTTGGCAGTACCAACAGCAGAGGGACATTGCCCTCTAGAAAACACTCTAGCAAAATTTCAAGTAGTTTTTCCCCTTTCCACAATTTCCCTCTGACCTACTGCACTACACAACTGGGGAAGAGCAGAGGACCCCAGAGCCTCAATCTGAAGAGGGCCAAGAGTCCCAAGACTCTTCCCATAGCCTTGAGCAATAGCCTTGCCCACCAAGGACTCATGAGGAAAAGGAGTCATCAGAGAATGATGAGCCACTTTCAAAGAGGGAAGCCATAATGCAGAAAGGGAAGGCCAAACTCCAGAGCCCACAAAGATCAACTCAACGAAAGAGTGGGCTCCGTAGCACCTCAAAGTCTTAAGGGGAGGCAATGCCATTAGAGTGCTGCAGCATCCCTGCAAGCACCCTCAGGGAGTCCCCTTACCTTCTATTTCCCTTTTTCTGTTTTTGTATTTTCACTTTGCTTTGCATGTTGCTGCTCCTGTTTTAGTACCTTGCCTCTTTTATGGATTTCGCACTATCATCAACAGTGGGGAAACTGCTCATCTTTAAGTTTGGGGTGGGGAGATAAAATTAGTTTAGCTTTCGTAATTGCTGTAGTGTTTGCTGTGGCATTTTCTGTGTTTGACTGAATGAGTATGTTTCAAATTGTGCTAGTTCTGCTATGAATCCTTGTGCGATTGTTTTTGAAATTACGTCTAATGTGTAGTTAACTTTAGCATTTAAAAAAAAGAAAAAAAAAGAAAGAAAGATGAGTCTGTCATGTGTATTTCATGACTTGCTATTAGCTCCAAGAAACTCCATGAGGAGGTATGGAACTTCACTGATAGCCCAAATAGGAACTCTGCATGTCAACCCCACATAACCAGAACCCTCATCTAATGAACACGGGACTATGGTTAGTTTGGCAAGAGAAATTTAGAAATTTTTTAGAAATTGGACCTAGGTTTTTAGAGTTAATGTTGAGATTCTCCGTCTGAATTACAAAAAAAAAGAGGCATGGGCTATTGTCAGAAAGGTTTAAGTTTGGGGGAAAGAGAAGAAAAAGACAGAAATATTACCACTCCAATGCCTCTATTGTTCCTTAGTAACTAGGGGTATGCATGAGCCCCATATGTACTTTTGCATAAAACAAGGACATAGAGTTATGAGTAGGATTCTACTTAAGGGTGATAATGCTGAGTAGCCGGGTACCTTCATCTCACATGTTGGCATTCGCATCAAAAGGCACTAATGACCTCTGCTGGAATAATATATACATAAAAAATAGAAGAAAAAGGAAAAATCAATGAGCTACCCCATCTTAGTTGCCTTGGCTGTGCTTATGAAGTATGACAACTTGTCCTAAGTAAGGAGACTCGATATATTAGCATGGGAACCATAGGACTTTGACTGATCTTGACCCAAGTGGCTTTTAGTAAACTGTCCATATCACACACACAACTTCAAAGAAGGTTCTCGTTGAGATTGAGAAACAAGGAATAAGGCATGTAGTCCTCCCTATATGAAAATAACTCTGAGAGTTGAGGATTAACAGTAGGACCATATGGAACTATACAGGGGAGTGAGGCTGGAGCTTAATAGAAGAGTTGTAGTGGGTAGAGTAAATTGCTTGAGGACAAGCAAAACTTTAAGTTTGGAGGGAATTGATAACTCTAATTCATTAGAGTTTCTCTATACTTTTCTGAGGATATTTACTATGCATTTTGATTTATTAGCATTCATGCCCCCTGATTTAATGGAATGTTTTCACTCCCATGAATACAAGATCACCCATTTTGTTTGCTGTGACAATTCAGTATCCATGCAGCATTTAAGGCAACAAACCAAGGATGTTGAGTAATCTTGGCCCTTTTTAATATGATGCATATCATGGGAAGCTGATTCTTTATGATATGGTGCAGGTGGCAGAGAGCCCAAGCTGCGCAGTAGGAGCAGCCACTACTTAATAGGGGAAAGGAGCAGCCAGCTGACACAGTAGATTGTTGGGTGGTACAGGAACTGCATCCACTACCGGAAGTGGAGAAAAAGCTACTGGTAGAGGTGCTGGCTGAAAAGCAGGATGAATGTCAGTAGACCAGGCAACTTTAATGGGACAACAAGGTTTGCCTATAAAAGGCAAAAAATAGAGTGCAGAAAAAAAGAACGCTAGGGGGGACAAAGAGAAAAATAGAAAGGGTTGCCCAGAAATCCTTGATGGGAGTGGGCTGTGAGGAGATACTCTGGCCTAGGACAAACCAAACTTGCATGGTGAAGCATTGGAATGAGGAAGAGAACTGCGGTTCTAGGATTCCCCTCATCTCCCTTGTGAATTTTCATTGTTTAGCAGGAAAATGCATTTGTCTTTTCATATAGTTGTATCACTCTACACTGCATTTTGGTATTTCTAATGCTTGTAATCAGTTTAGTGATAATGCTTGTAATCAGTCTAGTCGTGAGGTTCGGCTAAATCTCCAGCTAGGGTTGTGGATTGGTGTTAATGGACTCATGCACATTTTAAGTTATCTATGGTTTTGCTGTAGCATTGCTGTGACATTCAACTATGTTTGTATTTCTTAACTTCTTTTGATAACTGAAATTTGATAGAGGAAGACTGAGGTGAACATTTACCTAGGAGGGTGGTGGTGGCTGGAAAAAGAGTTGGATGTGTGGGAATAACCAATATAGGAGTATATGGTTGTTCCACCTAGCCCAATAGTTGGGGCTTGAAGTACCACTCTGGGGTTAGGGTTGATGCAGGAATGTGTGTCCAGCCTTAGGATGTGTAATGGGAGTTAGGAAAGACCTCATTCTGAAAAGACTGGGCACTGAAGCAATTGATATAGAAATCCCTAGAGCAAAATGACTGCTGATGTTCATGGCAACCCTGAAACAACCCTAGTTCACCTAATATCCTTTTCTTTCTTATCCCAGTACCCCTCAACTTAATCACAGTCCTAATTAGTTAGTTCGACCTTAATTTCTCTTAAACATGAAATCTTGTGAACTAACCAAATTTTGCTACAGCATTTCATAAGTCAAATCATTCTATTATAGTTTTTAGTACACTTCTCGTGGGACGATACTCACTCATCATTATATTACTTGGTCATGACACGTGCACTTGCATTCTGACATTGCATACATACTTTGCAACCAACACTCCACATGATGAAGTTAGTAGCCATAATGATGAGAAATAATAATTGGGTGCTCAATATGTAAGGTGATTGATTTCTTTGTGACCAACAAGTAAAGAGGTTGACTCAACAAGGAGAGTCAATTAATCACATGTTTTTTATGCATCTTCATCCCCTATTTAAGAGCTCGTTTCGGCCAAGGAATGGAGAGGGGAAACTGAAGCCTTACCTCACCCTACAAGAAACCATAATGGGCTATAATGATGTAACCATGGAATGCCCCACAAGTAAAGTAAATTACTCATGATTGAAGTAGTTGATCACATGTTCTTTTTAGCATTAGTCACTCTTGTTAGGGAGATGTTTTGGCCAAAGAAATGAGGAAGAAAGATATAAGCTTTGAGGAAGGAAGGAAGGAAGAAGGAAGAGAGAAAGAAAGGAAGAAAGTATGAAAATCTAAGGGTACAAGGTAATGTAGTAAGACCACTACCCAAATCTTTTATTTCTCTTCATCTTTAGGGCTTATAACTCATTGTTTTCTTCTTAAATATGCTGCTATAATAGCAAGTAGAAGGGGAAAACCTCGCCACTTCCAGGGAGAAAGAAAGAAGGAAAAACTAGCTGAGTAAACGTAGGAAGTGTTATAGGTAGGTTTAACAATATTTCATTTGAAGAAAACTTTGAAAATTTGTAACATTATATGGGGTTATTAACCCTGGGACTTTGAGAAATTTGTACTATTGATGCTCTTGATGATTAGCCATGGATGTCTATATCTTCTATATGTGAATCTTACATATGATGGCGGTGTTCATGCTTAGGTTGGTTTGGAATTTTTATATGGATGACTATGGGTAGTGAAATCTTTAGGGCTATTATAATGTCTGTTTTTAATATGATTTGGACATGGTATATATAATGGAAGAAGGTTAGGTTGATAGAATAGGCGTAGCATTTAAATATAGGAAAAACCTTTAAAGTTTCGATTTTGGGAACATGCTTTATACTGTTTGTTAAAATTTTTGATTTGGAGGAAATGGATGATGGAATATGTTATGATAATGTACAAAATGTAATTTGAAGAAGATTAAAGAAGGAACTTAACTAGGAGTTTGAAACATAAATGACTAAAATTTTTGTACACCAAAGATGCTAAGGTGTAGCTGAAAGAAATAATAAGAAAATTTAAGTAGTAAACAAGCTAGAACCTAGGATAGTGAACGAAAGCATTCAGTCTTTGGGTCCTAGAATAAAATACATACTAAAATTGAAGAAATATTTAAAATAATAATTTTAGCCCTATGTCTTACAGTTCTATAGGCTCTGAAATCAACCAATTTGGAGTCCATATGATAGAGATATGGCATACTTAGTAACGACAGGTCAGAGGCAACTCGTGATGCAGTGAGACTAATTTTGAGAGCATTATACCTCCCAGAGTTCTTTGGAACTTGCCTAGTTGAGCATCATGAAACTTGTAGATAATTTTCTTTGATTTCCATAGGCTTTGTAATCACCACAATCGAAGTTCAAATGAGTCACTTATGATCTGATTAGTATCAAAAGGTATGACTCTACTATAACCTGAATATTTGTAATGCCTTAAAATTTCTATATAAATTAATGTCACTAAATAACACAGTGTACAAAAGGGTTTATGTAAATAATAAGTTAGAAGCAAGGATTTTTGGTAAAAGATTAGTCAATGACACCATGAAAAATAAGTAGAAAATTTGTGAAAACCTAGAATTAAGAAGGTGAAATTTTGGGAAAATATATATAACTAAAATTTGCCTTAAAATGTCAATATAACAAAATAAACTACATAAAATATATACAAGAGAAGGAAGGGAAATCACCAAAGTTAGGGATGAGGAATTGATATATATGGTTAACTATAGAAGTGCCCAAAAATAGAAGAAACGGTGAAAATGTATTACTAAAGTATAATACTAAAAAAAATTTAGAAAAAGTAAAGAACTTTTAAGGAAGAGTATGAGTGGAATTTTTATCTGATTTGGAAAAATTGCTTATATAAAAATATCTAATAAAAGGGAATTAAAAATTTAAAAGGATTATGAATTTTCGAAGAATTGATGTCAATAATTAGTAAATTAGTAAAAGAAAGCACATGCAAATATAAGTTAGATTTAAGAAATAATTGTCAAGGAAATTCTTGGAATTAACGAAAAGTATTTGGAAATTAGAAATGAATAAACCCGATCTTTGTAGAAAAATAAAATTGGTGGTCAAATTTTGAAAGATAATAATAAGGGAGATAATAAAGGAATAAAGATAATTTTTTAGTAAAAATCGTCACTCACATTAAGTGCATTCGCCATAACCATTGCATAAATTCTTTGCCATCGTAAGTGTATTACTGGACATGGTTTTGCAAATGATTTATGAGATGATGATGATTTGATATGAATTTTATGGCATGAGGGCATATGACATTATTGAAATTAAAATCATATCTAGCTATTAACGAGAAAAGAAAAGAAAGAAAATGGTCACATGGCTTCTATGTCAGTATACCAGATAAGGGATGCCCTATTCATGGCTATGATAATGAGAAAAGAAAGAGATGTGTCATGTCTGAATAGATCAAGAAAAGTATGTTTAGAACAAGTAGAGCGAGAAAAGCCAACTCACCTTTATTGGGGTATAAAAGCCTTGATGAGAATAGATAATAGCTACTATATGATAGAACTATCTTTTTTACATGCCCATGACAATATGAAATAGTTGACTGCATGATTAGCATATGCATAGATATGGTGTATTGCTATGGCCTAAGAAACTTTGTAGCTTATATAGCTAAACATGACATGATGAGCTATGTATGTGAAATCATGATTTATTGTTGAACATATTGATATTATTATATCTCACTATAATTCCATGTCATGTCCAAATAAGCAGTGATAACATGCATATTTTTGCTATGAATTTGAGTTTTAGCATACGCTGGGTAGAGTACCATATTTTGGGCAAATTCTAGTAATTAACGATGTGTCTATGCTCTAGGTAGCTGAAATTCTAGTGAAGTTGCCACCACCTGTACTTATGTACCTAGACAAGGTTAACATGGATGATTAGCATGTAGACATGTGTATGTTTTTCTATATGTGTATTTTTGACTAACCATACCCTGATGATGTTCATTCTTTTGGCTTATTGTCAGGTGTTCTCCTACTTTTGTACTAAAGGTAACACCTAGAACACTATTATATGTATATGAACTAACGACAACATTAATATGTGCCCTATTTTGATCTCATTTTGTGTCTTCTTAAATTAAGTAATTAATTGTCATTAAATTGATGGCTTAGTGATAAGAGGTAATGACTTCTTTAGTGTGTGTCTCAAAAAATGGAGTCATTACAATGGGTGGCATGATTTTGAGGACTGTCTATATTGTTTTCCTTTAAGTAACTTGGTCAATGAAAATCAAAGAAAAGATGGTTATATTGGAAAGAATAAATGGAAACTTGAAACCTATGAAAAGATTTTGGGAGGCTTTCAGTTTTGGAGTATGTTGTAATAAATGAAATAATGTAGTTTGAGCCATTAGAAGAGATTGGAATGTCAAAGCCTAGGGTAGGCAAGATTTTAAGGTGATAAATGTACAAGGAAAATTAATAAGTCTTGGAAATGGGTAATAACTTAAAGGTGATTTATATAGTAAAAATAAACAAGCATACACTTGAAGAAGAACTAATTAGGTGTACGGACTTGAATGGCTCAAATCTTGGAGGCCAAAAATGCCTAAGCATAGTTATAAAAATTAATTGGAGAAGTGGTTAGATAATGCAAGGAACCCTTGTAAAAACTCTATTTATGTAGCAACTCAATTTTTTTTCTTATATTTGTAAAATTCCCTAAAGTCATTACCTCTTGACTACTTAACTCATAATAATATTTATTTAATTTAACCAAGCGTAATTAGGGTTTAAAATCTACCATTAATACAAATACAATACTAACTTCACATACACATCATTATTTTTAAAACATCCATACAAAATTCTAACATATACATATAAACCCTATTCATCCACGTAGAGCACTTCCAGGGACACTGGTGTAGGTGGCGGCACCTCCACCGGAATCTCAGTCACATCTACTATAGATATATCCGATATAATAGGTATTTGCCCAAGGTAGGGCAGCTTGATCCAACATACAGCAAAAATAAGAGTCATGGAGAATATCTGAATATTTAATCTTCAGTAACCCGAAAGGACCATTTTCCTTTACCTTTTATTGATCAAATGCTGGAAAGGTTATCTAGTAAACCTTACTATTGTTTTCTTGATGGTTATTCAGGTTATTTTCAAATTGCAATTGCTCTTGAAGACTCAGAAAAGACAACTTTCACTTGTCCATTTGGGAGATTCGCATATAGAGGCATGCCGTTTAGGCTTTGTAATGCCCCTGCCACTTTTCAAAGGTGTATGGTTAGCATATTCTTATATTACCTTGAAAATTTTATTGAGGTATTTATGGATGATTTTTCATTTTATGGGGATTTATTCGATGATTTTTTGCATAACCTTTCATTAATTTTGAAAAGATGTCAAGAAACTAACCTTGTTTTAAATTCTGAAAAATGTCATTTTACGGTTGAACAAGGTATAGTTTTAGGCCATGTTATCTCTAAAAGGGGAATAGAGGTAGACAAAGCAAATTGATATTATACAGATTCAGCCTTATCCCACTTGTGTGCAGGAAGTTCGTTCTTTTCTTGGACATGCAGGTTTCTATAGAAGATTCATACAGGACTTTTCCAAGAAAGCAGCACCCATGTGAAAATTGCTTAAAAAAGATGTCTCTTTTGAATTTGATAAAGAATGTAGGGAAGCGTTTGACAAATTGAAAGAATCTTTTATTTCAGCTCCATTCATCTAAGCACCAGACTGGAACCTCCCTTTTGAAATTATGTGTGATGTTAGTGATCATGCAGTTGGAGCAGTACTTGGGCAAAGAATTGGAAACGCATCCCATGTGATATATTATTCCTTTAAAATACTAAATGATGCCCAAAAAAATTATACCACCACTGAAAAAGAGCTCTTAGTTGTAGTCTTTGCATTAGAAAAATTCAAATCATATTTAATATGCACTAAAATTATTATTTTTACTGATCATCCAGCTTTTAGATACTTGGTGATGAAAAATGAGGCTAAACCCAGGATAATCAGATGGGTGTTACTGCTTACAAAATTTAATTTAGAAATCAAAGATAAGAAAGGGTCTGAAAATAATGTAGCAGATCACTTAAGCCGCCTAACACATGTGGAGGAGAAACTAAAAATTGAAGAAGCATTCCCAGATGAAAATTTATTTTCAATTTCAATACAAATGCCATGGTATGCAAATATTGTAAATTATTGGGCTACTAATCAGTTACTTCCTCTTTTGACCAGGGCAGCTAGAAATAGAATCAATAGTGATGCCAAATATTACATATGTGATGATCCCTACCTATGGAAGCAATGCTTAGATCAAATTATAAGAAGGTGTATTCCTGACTCTGAAGTTTTATCAATTCTAACCTTCTGCCATTCTTATGCATGTGGAGGACACTTTGGGGCAAAAAGGACATCAAAGAAAGTATTGGACTGCGGTTTTTACTGGCCTAATTTATTCAAAGATTCATATCATTTTTGTAAGTTATGTACTAACTGTCAGAAAATAGGTAATATATCCAAAAAAATGAGATGCCTCAAACACCAGTATTATTTTGTGAAATTTTTTATGTTTGGGGCATTGATTTCATAGGACCTTTTCCTTTATCATTTGGATACAATTATATTTTGCTGGCTATGGATTATGTCTCAAAGTGGGTGGAGGCTAGACCCACTAGGATTGACGATTCTAAAGTGGTTGCAAATTTCATTAAATCCCATATTTTTTCAAGATTTGGGATTCCAAGAGCTTTGTTAAGTGACAGGAGAACACATTTTTGTAATAGGACTATTAAAGCCTTATTAAAGAAATATAATGTCACTCATAAATTATCAACTGCATATCACCCCTAGACCAATGGGCAAGCTGAGGTATCCAATAGAGAAATAAAAAATATCATTAGTAAGACAATAAATCCCAACTGTAGGGATTGGAGTCTCAAATTAGATGATGCTCTCTAGGCATACAGAATAGCCTATAAGACCCTAATTGGTATGTCTACAACTAGGTTAGTTTTTGGAAAAACTTGTTATCTTCTAGTTGAATTGGAACACAAAGCATTTTAGGCTATAAAGAACATGAATATGGAAGAAAGTGGAGAATACAGAAAATTACAGCTTTAGGAATTAGAGGAATTCAAAAATAAGGGATATGAAAATGCAAATATCTATAAGGAAAAAACTAAACTCCTACATGATCACATGATTTCATAGAAGGAGTTCACTAAGGGACAAAAAGTCCTCATCTATAATTCCAGACTTAGATTATTCTGAGGTAAGTTTCGTTCTAGATGGGAGGGACCATTTATTATTATTGATTTTTTTTCTCATGGTGTAGTGGAAATAAAAAGCATGGATAATCAAAATAGCTTCAAAGTCAATGGGTACAGGCTTAAACCATATTATGAAAGATTTCAGCAAGAGGAACCACAATGGACAACTCTTGAAGATCTTCCTTAAATTTTTTTGAGTTTATGTCGAGCCAACGACATTAAATAAATGGGCTAGTTGGGAGGTAACCCAACAAAATCTATTTTTCTTCATTTTCGTAATTTATTTTTTTATTTGAAAAAAAAAATTACAGACGGACAAGTGCCGCGGCGCCCATCACTCAGGTTGGGCTAGTGCTGCAGCGCTCCCTACCCAGAAAGGGCGAGCATCCCGACGTTCTCTATAAGAGGCCGCAGGTCTCTTTATCCTCCATACCCGTTTTTGCATCCCCTTCAACCCCAAATACAATTTCCTACCTACAATCAACCATAGCAACTTCTCATTATGTTTTCTTGCTTAAATTACATGGTTTTCCATCTTCTTTTGCAGGATTAAATAGCTCTTTCAACATTTGGATTAAATTCAAGGGAAATTTTCTAGGGCTCTAAGGCCAATTTTGATGTTGCATTTTTCAGCCACAAATCAAGCTAAATTGGGTACAATTTACTTCATTTTTCCTACTGAAGTTGATCTCCATACTTAATTGCTACTAGTTTGCCCTGAATTGGGACTTCAAGTTGAGAATCCACTTTCCATTCTTCCAAAATTTCAAGAGCGCACACCAGGTGCTCGATAAAACGTCCCAATGAGTTTTCTAAGTCTAATGGCTCCTAAAACTTTAAATTTGGCACTCTCAAAGAGGAAGAACAGAGTAGAGGACCCTCCAGCATTTGATAGCATGACATATGTAAGTGAATAAGTTTATCAGCACCATAGTAAGGTGGTAGTTCATAAACCCATCATCCCTAAGAAGGGTTTCATTGTCACCACTGGGTTTCCTCATAAAGACAATATCCTCCATAGGCATTGGGAGATTTTCTGTAGGAACCCAGAACCAGGAGTCATTCCCATGGTACAGGAGTTTTACTCTAATGTTATAGTCGATGGACACCACAAAGCACGGGTTAAAGGCAAGATGGTGAAATTCAATCCTCATGCTATCAATGAGTTCTACTCTTTGCCTAATATTGAAGATGATGAGTACTCTTCCTTCCTTTAATCAGACATAGACTTTGAAGACATTATATGCACTCTTTGCTAAAGAAGGGCTTCCTGGAAGTTGGATAGCAATGGGTAGCCAGTGTATTTTTCCAGGACAAACATGAATAAAGTGGTTAAAGCTTGGCACTATTTTATGGCAGCACGATTCATGCCCATATTGAACATGAGTCAGGTTAGGAGGGACAAGGCCAATTTGATTTTTGCTATACTGAAGGGTTTTTCCATTGACATGGGAAAACTCATCCACAGACAGATGCTAGGCTGTATTCGTTCTAGAAGCGGATCCATTTTTGCCCCCAATTTAATCACTGGTCTATGTGGGAAGGCTGGAGTCAGTTGGAATTCTACTGAGGCTCTCATTCAATAAATGAGACCTATTTCCTACGCAAACATTTAGAAATATAAAGGGCACGAGGAAACAACAAAAAAGTAGTTAGGCATTCAGCCTATGATTACATAGGAACCTGGTAGCAGTTTAGTTCCACCGCCAACCCAACACACCATTGAAGATCTATGGCAGCGAATAGAGGTCCTCACCCATAAGATGAATGATTTATCTCTCTACCAATACTCTATAGCATAGCACAACAATGCTTGTTTCAGTCAGCTGGCCTATGCCCTAATCCTTCCTATAGCATTCCCAATGCCTCTTGAGCCGCCCTCTAGGCCTACACTTGAGCAAGATGAGATAGATGGTGATAACTAGTCAGGGAAGTTTCACTGAACCCTCCTCCTTTTATTACTTGTCTCTCTTATTTTATGCTTTTCTATTCTACATTGTGGACAATGTAAACTCTTAAGTGTGGGGGGTGTCACTTTATGATTCAACTGGATGACTGTATAATAACTCATATACTTATGCACTATTTACTCTGCTTTTATGATTTATGCACTTTTAAGTCCATTTTTTTAAGAGGGTGAGCATATGAACTTATTTCAATAATTGAGTTTGTGTTAGTCAAACCAATAGACAATGATATAAATGTTTAAATTGCCAATAGCTCTTGAGAAACATAAGAAAATTATGATTATGTGTAATTTTAATTTTCTTGCAATTTATTATTATCTATTTTTAAGGATCCTAAAACTATTGTGCACAACAACTTTGAGTATTTAATTTATCTTTTACTTAGAAAAAGCTTACATAACTCAAAATATTCGATGATCTCATCAATTTTCTAGAACTTATTTAAATGCTACTTGAGGCGAAATCTTAGACTGATACTATTAATTAGGAGATGATTTAGGCATTATTTGATGAGATTGAGCCTTTCAAGTCAAACCAAGCAATTAAATATCCTTAGCACCTGTATTTTGTGCTTAATTAATATATTCCCTTTTTTTTATACCCACTACAGAGCCAAGACCAAATTTCATGATTAATTCATTCAATTGTTTTCCCTAATTCACTCATCCCATGATTAATTTTGAAATGCTTGTTTTGTATAGCTATATTAATAAAAGGGTGGAAGGGTGGAGCAAGGACAAAAGAAAGAAAAAGTCCAAAAATACGGATGAAAGTCTAAGCAGTGAAAAAAATGTGATGGTGATGAATTCAATAAAATAAAGGAATGAATGTGGGGGGAAAATTTTCCAAACTTGAGAAAGCTCAAGTGAAGTATAATTAATCATGTGGTATTGGGTGATCGAGCCTAAATTTATATCTTTTGTCTCACCCTATAACTTAGCCACATTACAAGCCAATTAATTTCCTTTTGATCTTAAAAAGTAAATTTAGCCTACATTAGTGGAGAGTAGCATGAAAAATAAGCATATGGAAATCCCAAAAAGAGGTCCATACCCAATTTCTTGAGATATATAAACTCATTTCGGTGAAAGATGGTTGAACAGCTCAAAGACACAGACACACTTAGGGCTCTAAAAATTAAATCATGAATTGCATTTGAATTAAATATTGCACATAATTATTAATTTTTTTGAAACTTCTTTAAAAGCATACAATTTTCACTATGAGGTAATTTATTGGTAAGTCTTTCACTTATCTCATATATTGAATATTGTTCACATGAATTAATTTGCTTGAGGACAAACAAAAGAGTAAGTGTGGGGGTACTTGACATGCTATAAATTAAAGCATGTCTTTAGTATGTTTTAAGTTGCTTTTTATTTAATTTACGTGGAAAATAGATATGAATTAATTGAGTTTTGTGTTTTTGGAAGAATAAATAAGAAAAGAAGAGGAAAATAGAGATAAAATCATGGAAAAATGCTGATTTCTGACCCTTCGTCACTAATTGAATCATATCTCACTCATTTGGACTCCGATTGAGGTGATTCAAGTGGCTATGGAAAGAAGAGACATAGAGCTACAACATTCATGTTTGGCACTTTTGCAAATTCCAGGGATTTCCAGGCGCTGCATCTTTGTAAACTCGGAGCGCCGCGGCACCTAGAAGGATTCTGTAACGACGCAGTGCTCACCACCGCATCAGTTTGCCAAATTTGTAATTTTTAGGTCTTCTTGACTCCAATTGAAGCCCGATGGGCCGGAATTTGACCTAGACACACTCTTACTTGAATTAGGAGGAGTGAATCTATAAAAAGGGAGGAAAGCAAGCAGTGAATTCATTCAATTAATAATCTAAATTCTTAATTACATTCTTTAATTCTTCTTTAAAGTTTCTTATGGCCCTGCGTGGCTAGTTACTTTTAGTTGGTAAAGGTAGATTGAAACCTCAAGGAATCTTCATGCATTGTGAGATTTGGATTTGATTTTATTTTTTCAATCTTAATTGAGTATTCATTATTCATCTGTTCTTTTTCTCAATGATTATTCATATGCTTGCTTGGGAGGCCTACTAGTATATTGTTTGTCTTAATCTACCGCTGAATTATGTTTTGAACAAAGTTTTCAATTCTGTGAGTCATGAGGCAAATAGGTTTGAGGATTTTGGATTATAAATCATTGAACCTATGATGAATAATTAAATAAATTAGATATAGCCGATGTGTTTATATTTGTTTATCTCTGTTAGTTTCTCTAGTTCTTCATGCAGTTAATAAGCTATGCTTTATAGATGTGCTAAAGGATTGCTTGTTAATTAGGGTTTAATTGGTGCAATTGTCATTAATTTACTAGACTTAAGGAAGAACAGGGCGAGAAACCTAATGATAGATATTCAATTACAGATTGATTATGTTGTTAATGATCAATGCAATCCCTTGACGGTGGATATCAACCGAAACCAACGCCTTTTTCAAATCACATAAGGTAATACCAGTCTCTGTGAGATCAACCCTTACTCCCATTACTATATATTATTTGAGAGGTAAAGTATCAATTTGGGTGTACCTGCGATAGTACGCACCACCTAGTCCAAATCTATGTTTTATTTCTTGTTCAGGTTATCCAATGGGCTTGCTAGAAACTTATGTGAAGTGGAAAAACCCTATATGAAGTGTCCATAGGTGAAAGCACAATTTATAGGTAGAGATGTTAAACTTAGAAATTTCTAACTGTTGAATTAGGAAAAATTACCCTAATCCAATCTTTTTAAAATTTTAAGACCTATACTTACTTCACAAAAAATTATCTTCCTTACCAAAGAATTTTGCCTCTCTTAAATATGTTATTTCTAATTTTTTTTTTCTATTAGGTTTTCTCTCTTTACTTATTCCCTTAATGTTAGAAACATTTTCTATGAATACACATAAGGTGAAGAATTTCTATGGATTATATTTCCTTAGATATCTAAAAATTGTCCAATAAATTTTATTTACTTAATTAAATATTTATGTACCTTTATTAATAAAAGAAACAAAATTAGGGATGTTACATTTCTCTCCCTCTAAAAGAAATTTTATCCTCAAAATTTCAGAAATTACCTAATAAGAACAATTACGGATATTTCTTCCTCATTTCTTCTTCCAGTTCCCAAGTTGCGTCTTCTGGAGTCAAACTTTCCCATAACACCTTAACAAGTGGAATGGTTTTACTTCTCAATTGCTTCATGTCGGTGTCCAATATGGATCCTGGTACTAGCTGGTATGCCATGTTCTCTTTTATTTGGATTGGTTCATCCCGTATTACATGTGAGGAATTTGGAAGATACTTTCGTAGCTATGATACATGGAAAACATTATGCAAGTTGGACAAATTAGGTGGGAGGGCAACTTGATATGCTGATGTCCTCACTTTCTTCAGAATTCGGTAAGATCCCAAAAATCGTGAACTTAGCTTTCTGATTTTGAGAGACGTACTAACTCCAGTAGTCGGAGAAAGTTTAAAAAATACATGGTCTTCTTCCTCAAACTCCAAAGGTCTATGTCTCTTATCATAGTAACTCTTTGCCGACTCTGAGCTATAAGTATTTTGTCTCATATCATCCTAATTTGTTCAGTGGTTTGTTGAACTAAATTAGGACCTAACAAGTTCTTTTCTCCTATCTCAAACCAACATAGTGGAGATCGGCACTTCCTACTGCATAAAGCTTTGTAGGGGGCCATATTAATACTAGAGTGATAGCTATTATTATAAGCAAACTCCATTAAAGGTAGGTATTTATCCCATCCTTTACCTTACTCTATCACATAGGCTCTCAACATATCTTCTAGGGGTTTGAATGGTCTATTCTGTCTACCCGTCAGTCTGAGGATGGTAGGCAATACTAAACCGCAACTGGGTTCCAAAAGCCTCCTATAACGCTTCCCAAAACCTCGATGTGAACCTCAGATCTCTGTCAGAAACAATATTTAAGGGAATTCTATGTAGTCTAACTATTTCCTAGATGTACAACTGGGCCAATTTGTCTAGTGAATAGTTAATATTTTTGGGCAAAAAATTGAGCAGATTTGGTTAATCTATCAACTATTACTCAGATAGAGTCATGTCCAACTGAAGTCTTAGATAAACCCATGACAATGTCCATCGAAATAATGTCCCATTTCCATTTAGGGATCTTAAGAAGTTGTAAAAATCATGCTGGCTGTTGATGCTCTACCTTCACCTTCTAACAAATGAGACATTTCGCCACAAACTCGGTAATGTCCTTTTTCATCCCTGGCCACCAATACATCCTCTTTAAGTCCTGGCACATTTTAGTGGATCTAGGATGGACTGAGTATTTACTCTGATGCGCTTTCTACAGGATCGTAGTCCTCAACTCTTGTTCTTGAGGAAACAGACCCTTCCTTGATACATGATTACTCCATATTTCAAAACAAAACAATCATCCTAATCATTATGATCCCGTAAGTATTGATTGTGACGTTGAGCCTCTTTAATCTGGGCTCTAAGGTCACACTCTATACTTAACCCATTAATAATTAGCTTCTTTGGGGTAAGAGTAGTGTCTAGCTTTAAATTTTGAAACTCTTCTAGCATTTGCATCTCATACACCATCATCCGACCTATGTGTAGAGATTTTTGACTCAAGGCATCAGCTATAACATTCTCCTTTCCTAGATGATACTTTATCTCAAAATTGTAATCATTGAAGAATTCTACCTATCTTTGTTGCCTCATATTTAACTCATTCTGGTCAAAAGGGTACTTAAGATTCTTATGATCACAGTATACTTCAAATGTCGCTCCGTATAAATAGTGTCACCAAATCTTTAAGGCAAACACCACCGTTACCAATTCAATATCATGGGTTGGATAGTTTCCTTCATGGGGTCTTAGTTGCCTAGAAGCATAAACAACTACTCTCTTGTCTTGCATCAGCACACACCCTAGTCGTTTCTTTGAAGTGTCACTATACTCTTCAAAATGTCCTGTGCGGTCTAGAATAATTAAAACAAGAGGAGTGGTCAATCTTTTGTTAAGATCCTGGAAACTAGCTTCACATTGATAAGTCCATTTGAAAGCACTTCCCTTCTTGGTCAATTTAGTCAATGGCAAGGCTATACGAGAGAAGTTTTGTATAAACCTCCTGTAGTATCCTACCAAACCCAAGAAACTTCTGACTTCTGTAACCGTCTTTGGTCTTTCCCAATGAATCACTGCTTTTGTCTTACTAGTCTACAATTACCAGTTTATTAGAGATGGCATGTTCGAGAAACTTCACCTCTATCAACCAAAATCTACACTTCTCCAATTTGGCATACAACTTTTTCTCTTTCAGCACTTGCAGCACGATTCAGAGATGTTGTTCAAGTTCTTTCTCACACTTAGAGTATATCAAGATGTCATCAGTGAACACTACCACAAATTGATCTAGGTATGGTCGAAAAATGCAATTCATGTAGTCCATGAAAATTACAGGTGCATTTGTCAACCCGAAGGGCATTACGAAAAACTCATTGTGCCCATACCTAGTCCTGATAGCTGTTTTTGGTACATCCTCCTCTTTAATCCTAATCTGATGGAATCTGACATGCTATAAAATAAGCATGTTTTTGATATGTTTTAAGTTGATTTTTATTTAATTTTACTAGAAAATAGATATGAATTGATTGAGTGTTGTGTTTTATGTTTTAGGAATAATAAATAAGAAATGAAGAGGAAAATAAAGAAAAAATCATAGAAAAATGTTGATTTCTGACCTTGTGTCACTAATTGAGACATATCTCACTCATTTGGACTCCGCTTAAGGTGATTTCAGTGGCTATGGAAAAAAGAGACATAGAGCTACAACTTTTGTGTTCGGCACTTCGGCAAAATCCAAAAGATTCTGGGCACTGTGGCGCCTGAGCATCTTCGACGCAAACCGCCGCAACGCTCAACCCAGCGCACCGCGGCGCCCCGTGGCTTCTTCCCCATAGTACCGCGGTGCTCTACTTAAGCCCCGCGGCGCCCGCCCACCGTACAGGACTTGTTGATTTTGCGATTTTAGGTTGTTTTCGCCCAAATTGAAGTGGGATGGACGGGAATTTGACCTAAATACGTTCTGACTTCGATTAGGAGGAGGAAAGTCTATAAAAAGGGAGGAAAGCAACCAGAGAAAAGATCCAATTCTTCATCCAATTCTTCATCTACATTCTTTAATTCTTCTTTAGAGTTTCTTATGGCCCTGCGTGGCTAGTTCTTTTTAGTTGGTTGAGGTGAGTTGAAACCTCAAGGGATTTTTATACATTATGAGATGTGGATTTGATGTTATTATTTTAATTTGATTTGAATATTGATTGTTCATCTGTTCTTATTCTTAATGATTATTCATATGATTGCTAGGAGGCCTACTAGTATTTTGTCTGTTTTAATCTACCGTTGAATTGTGTTTTGAACAAAGTCTTCAATTCTGCGATTCATGAAGCAAATAGGTTTGAGGGTTTTGGATTATAAATCATTGAACCTATGATGAATGATTAACTAAATTAGATATAGCCGATGTGTTTATATTTGTTTAGTTCTATCAGTTTCTCTAGTTCTTCATGTGGTTAACAAGTTATATTTTACCGATGTGCTAAAAGATGGCTTGTTAATTAGGGTTTTATTAGTGCGATTGTCATTAATTTGCTAGGCTTAAGGAGAAATAGAGTTAAACCCCCAATGATAGATATTCATTTACAGATTGATTATGTTGTCGATGATCAATGTAATCCCTTGACGGTGGATACCAACCGAAACCAACATCTTTATCATTAATCACTTTCTCCTATTTATTTTCATTATTGTTTACTTTACTTAATTTGCGATTATCAATTCCCCCTTTTTAATCACATAAGGTAATTCCAGTCTCTGTGGGATCGACCCTTACTCCCACTACTACATGTTAGTTTTGAGGTAAGGTATTAATTTGGGTGTACCTGCGACAGTACGCACCAAATTTTGGCGCCATTGCCAGGGACTGCGTCATTACTTTTTGTGATTTTTTGATTTATGCCTGTAACTCGTTGTTCTAATTCTCGAGATTTACAGTTCAATCCAGATATTGGAAAATCTATATACAGGCATAGAAGAGGAATTCAAGAAGACACCCCACTCTGAAGGAGCTTGCAGCTCCTGATTTGCATCAGTAACCCTTATGCATTACTTTTCCTAATCTTGATGATAATGTTAATTTTGAGTTGAAATCTGGATTAATTCATCTCTTACCAAGTTTTCATGGTCTTGCAGGTGAAGACCCGCATAAACATCTGAAGGAGTTCCATGTAGTATGCACCAGTATGAAGCCCCCTGGAGTAACTGAGGAACAAATAAAACTCAGGGCTTTTCCTTTTTCCTTAAAAGATTCAGCCAAAGATTGGTTGTATTATTTGCCCTCTGGTACTATCACTACCTAGAATGAGATGAAGAGAATGTTTTTAGAACGTTATTTTCCTGCATCTAGAACCGCTACTATTAGGAAAGAAATATGCGGCATTAGGCAATTGCATGATGAAACGCTTTATGAATATTGGGAGAGGTTTAAGAAACTTTGTGCAAGCTACCCACATCATCAGATTAGTGAGCAGCTACTAATCCAATATTTTTATGAAGGTCTTTTGCAGGGAGATAGGAGCATGATAGATGCAGCTAGTGGAGGAGCACTAGTAGATAAAACTCCTGAGGCAGCCAGAATCCTGATATCAAATATGGCTGCCAATTCACAACAATTTAGCATTAGGCATGATCCTCCTATTAGGCATGCCCAGGAGGTAAGTACTACTTCTCTTCAGAATCAAATATCTGAACTTACTTCTATTGTGCGCCAAATGGCTACAGGTACACTACAGCAAGTTAAAGTATGTGGAATATGCTCAGCCACAGGGCACCCAACTAACATGTGTCCTACACTTCAAGAGAAATCCACAGAACAAGCTAATTCTGTAGGATTGAACTGTAAATCTCGAGAATTAGAAGAACGAGTTATAGGCATAAATCAAAAAATCCCAAAAAGTAATGACGCAGTCCCCGGCAACGGCGCCAAAATTTGGTGCGTACTGTCGCAGGTACACCCAAATGAATACCTTACCTCAAAACTAACCTATAGTAGTGGGAGTAAGGGTCGATCCCACAGAGACTGGAATTACCTTATGTGATTAAAAAGGGGGGAATTGATAATCGTAAATTAAGTAAAGTAAACAATAATGAAAATAAATAAGAGGAAGTTATTAATGATAAAGACGTTGGTTTCGGTTGGTATTCACCGTCAAGGGATTACATTGATCATCGACAACATAATCAATCTGTAAATGAATATCTATCATTGGGTGTTTAACCCTGTTTCTCCTTAAGCCTAGCAAATTAATGACAATCGCACTAATAAAAGCCTAATTAACAAGCTATCTTTTAGCACATCGGTAAAATATAACTTGTTAACCGCATGAAGAACTAGAGAAACTGACAAAACTAAATAAATATAAACACATCGGCTATATCTAATTTAGTTAATCATTCATCATAGGTTCAATGATTTATAATCCAAAACCCTCAAACCTATTTGCCTCACGAATCGCAGAATTGAAGACTTTGTTCAAAACACAATTCAGCGGTAGATTAAAACAGACAAAATACTAGTAGGCCTCCTAGCAATCATCTGAATAATCATTAAGAATAAGAACAGATGAACAATCAATATTCAAATCAAATTGAAATAATAACATCAAATCCACATCTCACAATGTATAAAAATCCCTTGAGGTTTCAACTCACCTCAACCAACTAAAAAGAACTAGCCACGCAGGGCCATAAGAAACTCTAAAGAAGAATTGAAGAATATAGATGAAAAATTGGATCCTTTCTCTGGTTGCTTTCCTCCCTTTTTATAGACTTTCCTCCTCCTAATCGAAGTCAGAACGTATTTAGGTCAAATTCTCGTCCATCCCACTTCAATTTGGGCAAAAACAACCTAAAATTGCGAAATCAGCAAGTCTTGTACGGCAAGCGGGCGCCGCGGCACTACAGGGAAAAAGCCACAGGACACCGCGGCACGCTGGGTTGAGCACTGCGGCGGTCTGCATCGAAGGTGCTCAGGCACTGCAGCGCCCTTAGTTGAGCGCTGCGGTGCTCCCTCCTGGGCAACTCTGCGCCACGGCGCTCCGGATTGCCTTATTGTGGCGCCGTGGTGCCTAGAATCTTCTGGATTTTACCAAAGTACTAAACACAAAAGTTGTAGCTCTATGTCGTTTCTCTCCATAGCCGCTGAAATCACCTTAATCGGAGTCCGAATGAGTGAGATATGCCTCAATTAGTGACACAAGGTCATAAATTAGCGTTTTTCTATGATTTTCTGTCTATTTTCCTCTTCATTTCTTCTTTATTATTCCTAAAACACAAAACACAACACTCAATCAATTCATATCTATTTTCTACTAAAATTAAATAAAAAGTAACTTAAAACATGTCAAAAACATGCTTATTTTATAGCCTGTCAGTATCCTGATCTCAAGTCAATTTTAGAAAAGATGGAAGCTCCCTTCAGTTGATCTAATAAATCATCTATCCTAGGGATATGATACTTATTTTTTATAGTCACCTTATTTAGTTGTTTGTAATCTATACATAGTCTCAAACTCTCGTCTTTCTTCTTAACAAACAACACAAGAACTCCCCAAGGTGATACACTTGGTCTAATGAATTGCTTGTCTAACAGTTCCTCCAACTATTTCTTGAGTTCCTATAGTTCCTTCAAGGCCATTCTATAAGGTGCAATAAAGATATGCCCTGTCACAAGTAGGAGATCGATAGAGAACTTTATCTCTCTCTTAGGAGCTAAGTCTGAAATATCTTATAGAAATACTTCAGGAAACTCATTAGCTATTGAGATTTCATCAAGCTTTGGTTCGACTTCTAGGTTTGATAAATACAAGAGAATGTATCCAAGTACTCCATTCTTCAACTCCCTATTGACTTGATTAGCATTAAAAATCAATAACTGCATCTCCTCTTTTGATGTAGGAGGTAGAAATTCAATGGTTTTCTTGCAACAATTCAGCAATACCCAATTTCTAAACATCTAGTCTAACCCTAGAATGACATCAATACCTTTTAAAGGTTGACAGATAGCTCATAAGGGGTTTCAAAAATAGGATATTGAAGCTCCCTAATACATTCTTTTGATATAAATGAATGACTAGCACTAGAGTCAAACAACATCATAAGAGAAAATCCATAGATATAGCATGTACCTTGAATCATTTCGAGGGATTGAGCTGCCTCTTGGCAGCTCAGGGTGAAAACCCTTCCTTTCACCTGAGGCCTCTGTTCTGGCTGCTTCCTCAAATTCTATAGGGAATTCTTTGCAAAATGACCCTTCTGTCCCCAATTAAAGTAAACATCTGATCCCATGTAGCATGGCCGATTACCATGCATATGTCCGCACTTAGTACACTTGATTGTGGAAAAGTTCTATTAGAAAGGTCAAGGACTTGTAGTCATTAGCTTCTTGTCAATACCCTGACCGTTTCCTCTAACATTTCTGCTTGAGTTTTGTGGCCCGTTCTTCCTTTTCCAAAAGTTTCGTCTTTGTTTCTCATCTGCCACCGCCCTCAAGCTCTTCTCCAAGAGCCTGCATTTATTTATCAGAGGTATAAACTCCCTAATCTCCATTGCTACAACTGTATTCCTTATATCCGAATTCAATCCCGCTTCGAACTTAATAGCCTTCCACACTTCATCGGGGTTAAATTGTAGGTAAGAGGAGAATTTAGACAACTCCTCATACCTCACGATGTATTGGTTTACAGTCATGCTACCCTGCTTAAATTGGAGAAATTCAATCTCCTTCTCTGCCTGCACAGTAATTACGAAGTACTTTTCCAAAAAGGTGTCTTTGAACACCTGTTAAGTGATTTACCTTTCCTGGTGAGACAAAAGTTCTCTAGTTCCTGCTTCATCTTTTAGCATATATGCAGCAAAGATAACTGGCTACTCCTCAGTACAATCCATAATGTAACATCCCTAATTTCGTTTCTTTTATTGATAAAAGTACATAAAAATTTAATTAAGGAAATAAAATTTATTAGACAATATTTTAAATAGCTAAGGAAATATAATTCTTAGAAATTCTTCACCTTATGTATATGCATAGAAAATGTTTCTAACATTAAGAGAACAAATAAAGAGGGAAAACCTAATAGGAAAGAAATTAGAAATAACATACTAAAGAGATGCAAAATTCTTGGATAAGGAAGATAAATTTTTAGAAACAAGTAAAGGTCATAAAATTTCAAGAACATTGAATTAGGGTAATTTTTCCTAATTCAAGAACTAGACTTACTAAGTTTAAAATCTTTACCCATACATTGGGCTTTTACCTATGGACACTTCATATAGAGTTTTTTCCACTTCACATAAGTTTCTAGCAAGCCATTGGATAACCTAAGCAAGAAATAAAACATAGACTTGGACTAGGATATAGTAATTGGACCAATAGCCCAAAAATTATGAAAAATGTGACCAAGCCCTCTAAGAAAGGTAGAATTTTATCCAAAGCAAAGAAAATGGGTACGAATAAGCCCATAATGGGTAGGAATAAGCCCAAATCCAAGAGGAAAAATAAAATAAAATAAATTAGGTGATGATATAATAATGTAATAATAAAGATTAGGTTACATGGCATTAAGACAAAAATTTAGCAAGTGGTGTGATTCTACATTCATCATTTTGGCAAGTGGCATGATAATACAAGGCTTTAGGACAAAAACATCTATATCCTACACTCATAATTCTAGCAAGTGGTATGATAATACATGGCATTAGGACAAAACATTCCTATCCCACACAAATAATATCAACTAAATAATGGAGATTCAAGGGCTAGAAATTTGCCACCTAAAAAGGCAAACCTATCATACTTGTTTAAGACAAAAGAAAATGGAAAAGAATCCCTAAATCAAAGGGACATTGTCCCTTATCTTAAGAACATATCATCATAATTTTCAAAATACAAATCTCCTTTTCCTATGCATATCTTGACTAAGGAAGAGGAAGACAAGAACATAAGTTGTTTGTTTTCCAAAAATTCAACAAAGTGTATCCTAATTGTGTTAAGGTAGAACCATGATCATGAAAGGTGAATTATTTGGTGGTCTATATAAGAAAACCCACCCTTACAACATTATAATTTCGTCTAAGTGAGGGAGAGGAAAAATAGAAGCAAGGTAGAGTGAGGAAAGGAGAGGAATAAAGGAAGAAAGAGGAAGGAGAGGTCTAGGGGACTAAGTGCTCCAGGTAAGTTTAACAATATTTCTTTTTGAAGAAAACTTTTGAAACTTATAATATTTATATGAGATTTTGATCTTAGAACTTTTATGAGTGGTCATGATGTTGCTATATCATGTTACATATTGATCTTGGATGTGATGTATGTTTGAATACTTAGGTTGGTGTAGATAGTTCTTCATGGGAATGGCTATGGGTGGCAGAATTTTAAGCTTCGGTGTTTTATTTTATGGGAACAATCTATAAGGAATTAAAATAAATGGTTAAGATAAGAATTAAAGATATATGTGTCGCGGATTTTTATCCACTGGAATCATTCAATTTGGAGTCCATATGTGGTAGAGATGGTCTGATTAATAGTCAAAGGTCAGAAAATGGTTCATCAGGGAAGAATATGTTAAGACAGCTTCGGTATTTTAATTTTTGGAAATTATCTGTATGGAATTAAAATAAATGGTTAACATATCAATTATAGCTATGTGTGTCATGGATTTTTAGCCA
Organism: Gleditsia sinensis; assembly: GCA_037074535.1. Lineage (NCBI taxonomy): Eukaryota > Viridiplantae > Streptophyta > Magnoliopsida > Fabales > Fabaceae > Gleditsia > Gleditsia sinensis. Next base: position 44,068,982 of record CM073465.1, on the reverse strand, counting down.
CTGTAATCATTCAATTTGGAGTTCCTATTAGGAAGATATGAGCTGATTAGTAGTCAAAGATCAGAAAATGGTTCATCAGGGAAGATTATGTTAGGAGAGCTTCTGTATTTTAATTTCTCAGAATTATTTGTATGGAATTAAAATACGTGGTTCACATAAGAATTATAGCTATGTGTGTCATGGATTGTTAGCCACTGGAAGCATTCAATTTGGAGTCCATATGAGGAAGATATGAGCTTATTAGTAGTCAAAGGTCAGAAAATGGTTCATCAGGGAAGAATATGTTAGAACAGCTTCTGTATTTTAATTTCTAGGAATTATCTGTATGGAATTAAAACAAATGGTTAACATAAGAATTATAGATATGTGTGTCACAGAATTTTACCCACTGGAATCACTCAAGTTGGAGTCCATATGAGGTAGATATGGTCCGATTAGTAGGTAGAGGTCAGAACCTATCCAAGAAGAAATAACCTATACTTTTAGGGAGTAATATCACCTTGATTTCTTAATATTTCGCTACAATATTCAACATAATAGTTTTAGATAATTGTTTTATCTTGAAATGGACACCAAGATCACCTAGATCAGAGTTAAATTGAGGGAGTTATACTCTGATTAGTAAGAGAAGGTTAGATAGGATGAAAACATGCATCAAGAAAATAAAGAAATAAAATTAGTATTTAAAAAAGAAGATGAATCTTAATAAATGACTAGTATAGCATAGCCATTACCATTGTATGAACTTCTTACCATCTTAAGTGTGAAATTTTGACATGGAAATATTTTATACATTGATATTTGAAATGGTTATGTTCATGGCATGATTACCAATGATTTTTGGTAATAATTATATTTTGATGAACATACTTGTTATTGAAAGCATATTTTTGGCTATCATTATGAAATGAAATGAAATGAGCACGGTCACATGGCAATCTGTGTGGTACACCAGTAGGGGACGCCCTACCAATGGTTATGATTATGATTATGAGAAAAGAAAGAGAAAGTGTGCCATGTCGGACGGAGCGAGAAAAGCCCGTACCCGAGAGTAGAAGATACTCACCCTGACCGGGGTAGCTTGAAATGAGAATAAGTTGTTGGCCATCATATGATATTCTAAAAATAGTTAATCCTGTCATACATATTATTACTGTATGATTCTTATGTGCATAAATATAATGCATTCATGTGACCAAAGATATTTTCTGTAGTTTATACAGCTAAACATGATGTGATGAGCTATATTGATGATGATTTATCGTTGAACTTACTGGGATTTAATTCTCACTATATTTCCATATCATGTTCAGAAAATTAGTTATGCAGATTTTTCTATAGCTCTGGCTTTTAGTGCACGTTGGATTGAGTACTTTATGTTAGGCAGATTCTAGAAGCAAATAAAATGTTTGTGGTCGAATTGGCTTAGATCTCGTTGAAGGTGCAACCACCCGCACCTGTATCTCCGGAATTGGTCAACCAGAATAAATAAGATGTAGATTTTATGTGATTGATATGTTGTACGTATGTTTTGATTAATGACATGTATATGAACTCTGTATTGTATAAATTAAATAAATGTTATATTGAGTTAAGTTGTAACAAGGTAATAACTTCATGGTATTTAAAAAAAAAGAATTTGATACTTAAATGGAGTTGTTACACATAACTTCAAAGATTTTCTCTAGTTTCGTTATCCACCTTTCAACTACAATTGGGTCAAAGCTGCCTTGAAAACAAGGTGGTCTAGTCCTTAGGAACTCAATATGCCATTATAATTTCCTGGCATCCAATTATTAGCTCCATTCTCACCATTCCAGTTAGTAGCATTTTGAAGGTATTGTAGAATTTGGTTGGTAGTTGTGACTTGAATTGCCGTGGCAAGGTTGTGCAGGGTTTCCTCTACATTGTTTGCCGAATTCCTCCTTGGTGGTGCAATTTCCTACTATGGTAGAAAACAAAGTTATGCTGCTATTGAGGTGATAAAACCCAATAGTTAGTTTTAAAAATATTTAACAGCAGTCATAACACCACCTCGGCATATAGATAGGAAACACTAGTAATTTCTTAGCTATATGAAATCACTAATTCCCTAACACAGCACAACCACAACATACTCAAGATACTATAAGATCGACTCAGATAACCATCCACCCACTGGTCATCTAGGATCGACCTACTCTGATACCAATTATGTAACAACTCCATTTATGTAGCAACTCAATTTTTTTCTTATATTTGTAAAATTCCAAAAAGTCATTACCTCTTTACTACTTAACTCATAATAACATTTATTTAATTTAACCAAGCGTGATTAAGGTTTAAAATCTACCATTAATGCAGATACAATACTGAGTTCACATTAACATCATTATTTTAAAAACATCCGTACAAAAGTCTAACATATACATATAAACCCTATTCATCCACGTAGACAACTTTCAGGGACACTGGTGTAGGTGGCAGCACCTCCACCGAAATCTCAGTCACATCTACTACAGATACATCTGATATAATAGGTATTTGCCCAAGGTAGGGTAGCTCGATCCAACGTACATAAAAAATAAGAGTCATGGAGAATATCTGCATATTTAATTTTCTGAACATGATATGGAAAAATAGTGAGAATTAAATCCTAGTAGGTTCAACAACAAATGATAATCATCATCAATATAGCTCATCACGTCATGTTTATATGTATAAGCTACAGTAAATACCTTAGGTCACATGAATGCACTTTATCTATGCACATGAAAATCATACAGTAATGACATGTATGGCATGATTAACTATTTTTTAAAATATCATATGATGACTATCATCCTCTTCTCATGATGACTATCATCTTATTTTCATATTAAGCTATCCTGGTCAAGGTGAGTATTTTTTACTCTCCAGTATGGGTTTTTCTCGCTTTTTCCGACATTGCACACTTTCTCTTTCTTTTCTTATTATTATAATCATAGCCGTTGGTAGGGCATCCCTTACTAGTGCACCACACAGACCGCCATGTGACCATGCTTATTTCTTTTCTTTTCTTTTCTTTTCAAATTAATAGCCAAAAATATGATTTCAATAACAAGTATGTTCATTATACTCACATGCCATTAGTTTTCATTAAAATATAATTATTACCAAAAATCATTGGTAATCATGCCATAAACATAATCGTTTGAAATATCACTTTATAAAATATTTCTATATCAAAATTACATACTTAAAATGGTAAGGAATTCATGCAATGCCAATCGCTATGGCATACACTAGCCATTTATCATTTATAACATTATTCTTCTTTTTTAAATATTATTATCCTCTCTTCGCTAAACAAAGCATAACACGCTTATTTAAAATCCAATTGAGGTGATCTTAGTGTTAATTGAAAGATAAGACAATACACTAAAACCCTTATGTTGAATATTTTAGTGAAATCTTAAGTAATCGTGGTGATAATACACCCTCAATTTAAATGTTATTTCTTCTCGGGTAGGTTCAGATCTCTACATACTAATCGGATCACATCTCCCACACACAAACTCCAATTGAGGTGATTCTAAAGCCTATAAAACGCTAAGACATTTATGTACAACTTTCATGTTTATCATTTCTTCAGATTCCTTACTAATTACTCCCATAAAATCGAAAACAAAAACACTTACATTTACCACTCTGGATTCTATACTGATTCTAACATTTACTCTTTAATCAGCCATACCACTTTCATATGAACTCCAAATTAAGTTCTTTTAGAGCCTATAGATTCTTGCCTCAATTTCAATGTTATTTCTTCTCGGGTAGGTTCAAACCTCTACATACTAATTAGACCATATCTCCCTCACAAAAACTCCAATTGAGGTTATTCTAAACCCTATAAAATGATAAAACATTTATATACAACTTTTATGTTTATCATTTCTTCAGATTCCTTATTAATTACTCCCATAAAATCGAAAACAAAAACGCTTACATCTACCACTTTGGATTCTATACTGATTCTAACATTTACTCATTAATCAGCCATACCTCTTTTATTTGAACTCCAACTTAAGTGGTTTTAGAGCCTATAGATTCATGATTCATATATCTATATTTATTATGTTAACAATTTTATTTAATTCCCTACATATTGTTCTCAAAAATGCAAACACAGAAGCATACTTAACAGATTCTTCCCCCTGGTTAGCTAGTTTCTGACCTTTGCTTACTAACTGACCATATCTCCCTTATATTGATTCCAATTTGAATGATTCTAGTGGCTAAAAATCCATGAAACATATATCTACATTGTTTATGTTGCTTTTAATTCCCTATAGATTTATCCCAAAAATTCAAACACAGAAGGATACTTGACAGATTCTTCTCTGGTTAATCATTGTCTAACCATTGCTTACATATCAGGCAATATCTCCCTCATTTAGACTCCAAATTAAGTGATTCTAGTAGTTAAAAGTCCATGAGATATAGATCTATATTTTTCTGTTAACTATTTCTTTTAATTCTTAACTGATTCTTCCCAAAATTTTAAAAACATAAGCTTCCTTGGTTACGCTGAAATCCAGTTTCCTAACCAAACCTTTTCTAAGGTTTTAATTCATTATTGTATTATGTCCTCTTCCATTTTTCTTCCTAATTTACATTTAATCATATGACATTAGTTTTTCACCATATCCAAATATATAAAATAGCAGCATAAAAATCTTAAAATTTTACCACCCATAGCCATACCTATGCAGAACTTTTCACACTAGCATATAAGTATTCAAACAAACATCACATGCAATATCAACATGTAACATGATATAGCAACATCCATGACCAATCATCAAAGTAGCAAATATTGTAAATTTCATCAAAGTTCTAAGATCAAAATCTCATATAAATATAAAAATTTCAAAACTTTTCTTCAAAAAGAAATATTGTTAAACCTATCTGAAGATCTCCTTAACTCACTTAGTGAATTCTTTTTCTTATTTCCTCTTGAAAAAAGTAGCAAGATTCCTTCCTTCCCTTAGCTTTTCTAGCAGCTTAAATAAGAGAAGGAGGGTGAGTTTTTGAATCCCAAGGATAAAGATAAAAGATAGATTCAAGTGGTGATTAAGCTAACTTACCTTGAATACTTAGTCCTCTAGACTTCTCCTTCCACTCTTCTCTCTTTCTCTCCTTTCCTCACTCTACCTTGCTTATGTTTTTCCTCTCCCTCACTTGGACGAAATTATAATGTTATAAATGTGAGTTTTGCTTAAATAGACTATCAAGTGGTTCAACTTTCATGATCACGGTTCTACCTTATCATAATTAAGATGTACTTAGTTGATTTTTAGAAAACAAACAACTCATGTTCTTGTCTTCCTCTTCCTTAGTCAAGATATGCATAGCAAAAGGTGTAACATCCTAAGCCTCTAATAAAGTTAGATAAATTTAAGGATGAGTAGAAAATACATATGACAAGTGATTAAGATGCTTAGTTATAAGGCAAGTATAAAATAGGTGACATAGTTAATATTGAAGCATATAATAAAATTATTAGGATCATAATGGATGGAGAGAGTACACGAATATTTTTTTTAGACATTACTAATCTAGGATTAGTAATAAATTAAGACATATAGGAACAAGAATTAAACTGTGTAGTTGTTTGACAATAAAGACTTTATAAAATATGTGGTACCATTTTATGGTTAGAAGTAATAAAAATAAAATATTTTTGGAGCATAAATAAGAGGAATATGATACAAATATATTCCTTAGGATGCTACTAATTTAGGATTAGCAACATAATAAGGAAGGAAGAAGCATTATGTGGTGCAATATATATATATGTGTGTGTGTGTGTGTGTGTGTGTGTGTGTGTAATTCCTCTCACCTCCACCATGCTTATTATATTATACATTTATACATGCAAAGGAGAAGCTTTACGTATATACACCCTTATCTCATTTACACCATGCATAGCATAATACATATATTTACCCATGCATGCACGTGAGGATGTGAAGCAATACACCACCAACTTTGGTGGGTTAAAAACACACATGCAGGGTAGGAAATACAAGCTGAAACATGCACCCATCCTTGCTCCACATCAATCAGAAACATAGCCACATGGCAGTTGAAAACACCACCCATCCTTGCTCCACATCCAGCTGAAACACGTTCCACAAAGCCAGAAAAAACACACCCACATGGCAGCTGAAAACACGCCATGCTTGCTCCACCAAAACCAGCAGAAAACATGCCCCATCTGCAGCAGAATCGAACCTTCACATGGCAGCAGGATTCATGACATTCTTGCTCCACATCAAACAAAAAAAGACTTCCTACATGGCAGCATCTTCACACCCACCTTTGCTCAACAAAGACAAGCAGAAACACAGGCCCATCTGCAACAAATTCACACCAAAAAACATAGCACTCATGCAGGCAGGTTTTCTTGCAGCATAAGTCCCTTTTTCGTGTCATTCAACCAACCACCCATTAAGTATATTATACTATAGTTATACATGCATAAACTTACGTGGAGAGGCAGTAGAAAACCAACTCCCCTGCCCTGCAGAATCCAAGGAATTCCTGCAACCTTTAGCACCCAACAACATGCATCTCTGGTGCAGCAAAAAAGAAAAAGAGAAGAACACCCAGCCTTGCCTCACGCCAAAAGGAGAAATGAGAGAGGAAAGGTAGTCAAAAACTCAAGAGGCAAGAGGAAGGAAGAGGGAGACAGTAGCTAGGAAGAAGAAGAAGGTTGAGAGAGGAGGAAGAGAGTGAAAGAACCAGAAAATGTGGAGTTTTCTTCCCTCACCCTAAGGCAATGAGAGTGAGAGTGAGTGCTAAGGTTTGAAGCCTTGCTCACCCCTTATTTGGTGCAAGAAATATGGCTGAGTTGAAAAGGAAACCAAGAGGAGAAGCAAGCTGCAAATTGAGAGCCATAGGAGTAGGTTTACACAAGGTAAGTCAAGCTTCTTATGAAAATCCGGTTTAGAGTTTATTAAGTTAAATTTAGGCTCAGCATGGATGACCTTCTGTCTAAAATATGAAAATTTAATCAACATATATTGTATCATTATGTCTTAGCTTTCCATAGAATTTGGAATCATATCAATCGGACTTAAAATGAGAGAGTTATACTCCAGAGAGTGATGAGAGGTCAGAATCGGGTCTGGAATTCAGGCTGGTGAAGAATAACTTCGTTTTCAAATTTTTGGGACTAACCTATACCGAATATGATGATCAGATTAACATAAAAGTTGTAGATATATTTCTCACGGTTACATAGCCACTGGAATCACCCATTTTCGAGTCCATATGAGTGAGTTAGGGTCTTATTAGTGAGTAAAGGTCATAGAGTACAGAAGGGTTAGGTTGAGAAAATAGAAACCTTTTAGCATCTAAACATATTGTCTTATTAAACTTAGTAAATGGAATTTAAATTCTCTAATGTTTGGTGAGAAAAGTCTTAAAATGTTTATAATCAATTCTGAAAATTTTCGTGATTTTTGGGAACCTACAACTAGGCCTTTGGCAATTAAAACAATGTTGAGAACAATCTGCTGGACAGCTTAGACTGTTGCTGACGATTCAAAATATTGAAGAGGTTAGATGTTGAATTTTCATATGAAAATTTTAGAAACAGTTAGAGGGATCCTAATTAAGGATCCCAGCAAATTTTAGAGAATTATGGGTGGGTTAAGGCATATAATAAAATGTAGAAATTAGGTAGGACAAGAAGTGAGTCAGAACAGACCATAACTAGGGATAGCCTTTAAATCTTGAGTTATTCGAGGGGTTAAATGAATTATTTTTTACTTGAAATTTTTATGGTGATTATATAACATATCTAGGATGCTTGATATAAAATATCATGAATTGTTTAAGAATTTTTACTAACCCAAATGAATGCAAAATAGAATAGAAATGGAACTAAAACTAATCTTCACTATTTTGGGTTATGGAGGTAGTTTTTGGGGTTGAATGGAAGATTTAAGGGCTGAGAGAATTAAGAAATAAGATACACATGTAAAGGTACCTCCATACAAAAGTTTAGAATTTTTAGAGGAATTTTGTCATATTTCATAATAACTCCAAATTTCAACAAAATCATAGTTTTGTTTTGAGGTGCAGAAGCTCTTAAATTAGAGATTGATGACTTTAGGTACTAATATGGATGCATTAACCAAGAACTCCTATATGTTTTAGTTTTAGTTACTGGTAGTAACATTGGCAACCCTGGAAAGGAAGTGATTGTGCTAGAATTGAGGTAGCTAGCGCTTCCTTAAAACACTCTTTATGTTTATGAACTTGAATTTATCAAATTTTACTGGTTGCCTGACTTTTATTCTATGATGAATGATAGTCTAAAGATATGTAATGTATGCATTCTCAGGAATTAGGGGGTGCACAAAAACTTGCCACGTAAGCCCCATTTCCCTCACGATTGACCAATAATAAGAGATGCATAGCCCTTTGCAGGTATGGCCGTATATAACTGCACTGGGTAAGTAGACCAAAATGTTATGGGTCCCTAGTGTGATCAAAATGATGTATGTATGTATGGTCAGTGCTTATGTTTCAGTGAAATAATTTGAGATGTTTTAAGGAATGGAATGTGTACTATTTTTCTAAAAAAATTTGCTAGCTATTGAGATTATCATCTCACTTTTTATGTCCACATAATCACATTCCAGGTACTCTAGCAAGAGGTGAGCAACAGGGGTCTCAAGTTTGACTCATATGATCATGATTGTATTTTCTTTGGTTGTGTAATATTTGTGTGGGATGGCTTAAATGAGTGCTAATTCCCTTTTAGACAGCTAGTAATGTGATGTAATATAAGTTACAGACTGTACCCTTCTTTTATAGCATGAAATCCTTTATGTTGTAAGTAATGCATATCATGCCTAGCTAGTTGCCTATAAGGAAATGAGATTTAAAAATGCTTGGGATAGCTTGAATTACTTGTATGCTTTCCCAAGAATGATAACAAACAATATAAGTGAATAGGTTAATGTATGGGCTAGGTGGTCATTGCCAAGAATTTATAGATAATAAGTGATATTATACGATTTAGATATATGAAAAATGATGCTAGTATTTAGGTGCTACAAAAGGAGATTTGTATTTTGAAAATTATGATAATATGTTCTTAAGACAAGGGACAAGGTCCCTTTGATTTAGGGATTTATTTCCTTTTTCTTTTTTCCTAATCAAGTATGATAGGTTTTCCTTTCTAATTGGCAAGTTTCTAGCCCTTGAATATCCCTTACTTGGCTGAAATTATTTGTATAGGATATGAATGTTTTGTCCTAATGCCATGTATTATGATACCACTTGCTAAAATTATAAGTGTAGGATATAGATGTTTTGTCCTAATGCCATATATTAATGTAATGCCCCTAATTTACGATACGTAAAATAAATAATTTTTTTTCTATTATTAATTTTGCAATCAGAGATTTCCCAAAAAGATACATATTCAATTCTTTATCATGGGAACAAATACATATAGGATCTCTCATGTATACACAATATACAGACCAAGTCTATAAACATCAAAGTACAACAGAAACATGGATCCTGCCTGTAGCGTTCAGAGCACTTTAGAATACAAATACAGTATAATTCAAAGACCGTGAGTCTTGGAAGCAACATAGACTTACCCAGAGAATATATCATCTATCTGCCGAATTAGATTCTGATATTCTTATATGAAAAATGTGGAAATATCGTGTAGTGAGTTTGACAACTCAGTGAGTAAATAATTCCTCCTATGATCTCTTAGGTCAGCATATGGATGTACTTATGTTTTTAAATATGTCACATAGAAAATATAGTTCAGAAGTATATTCATATGAGACCCGTATTTCAAATATTCTCAAATCAAAGGATATTCAAATATCCAAAACCATATGCACCATGGTATAATCATTAAACAAATGTTGTTATGCTCAGCTGTATAAGCTATAGTAAAATATTAAGATCTAGAGATAAAATCATCATTTTTAAATTGACTTGCTTCACTCGGCGATCTGGTCAATGCAATTTGAAAATAACCTGCCTCAGTCGGCGATCTAGTCAATGCAATTTGAAAATGACCTACCTCAGTCCGCGATCTAGTCAATGCAATTTAAAAATGACCTGCCTCAGTCGGCGATCTGGTCAATGCACTTTGAAAATGACCTGCCTCAATCGGCGATCTGGTCAATGCACTTTGAAAATGACCTGCCTCAGTCGGCGATCTAGTCAATGCTATTTGCTATACGCATAGTGACCTCGACCCTAGTCACAATTAGTGATAAGGGAATGTGAGTACATCACCCTCCTGCCTCCCCACATTACCACTGTCACCTGGTTGGAGCGGCCCCCCCCGGCTCACTCAGGCTAATAGAGCATCCCCTATTCGGTACCGTCACAAGCCATACAACCAGCCGATATGCATCAATACATATATATACATGTAAAATATCAAGCAACTCGCCATGAGCTTTACGCTTGCCATTCAATCACTTTTATAATATGACATGCATCATTTTCACAAGTATGTAGCTTTACAAATCAATGCATCGTGCACATAATATTCACTTTATCAAATAATGATAAATACATTTAGAACCACATATTCAATGAGTTTCAAAATCCATTTCTAAAACCATACTCTTCTTGAACTATGTACCAGTTCGTAAGTATAACAGATATTTGAACACATTTCAAAAACTTATAATCGTAAATAATTTATAATTAGAAACAATAATAAATGTATAATTCAAGAAGAGCATGGGGCAAGTAATAGAAAGAAGTACCCACTCACAAGGTAGGGCTCCTGATTGGACAGCCCTAAATTGTACTTTTCCAAGTTGAATTTGACCAAACGTGTCCGGAGGGTCCAAAAACTTAGGAAATGACCTCAGAATCTTGGTCAACGCTCAAAGTACTGTTTACCGTCGGAATCACTATTCAATGCCGAAAACTACTATTCATCGCACTATTCATGCTAAAAATCACTATTCACCGCCACATAAAAAGTTACCAAGTGACCGAAAGAAATACATATCCTAATGGTTATCTAACTTCTGAATCCATCTACAGTGTCAGATTTCTAGTTTGAGATCTCTAAGTAAGAGTTTTAAAATTTACCTTTTACTGAAATTTTTTACTTCAGATCTACGGCGATTCAACGGTGGATTTGAAAAACTGATCGGTCAAAACTGAAGTATTCTTCATCCTGAATCCAGTAACACCTTCAGTTTTGAGATCGGAAGTCAATAGGCACCCCAAATTTAAAGAAAAAATTGAAGGTTACTATTTACTCACTATTCACTCTTCTCAATTTTCTTCTCCGAAATGTGCCTCCTCTTGCGTCCCTTCTTCCCTTTTTGTTTATTTATTTATTTTTAAATAATTATTATTATTATTTAATAATTGAATAATATGAATTTCTTTTATATAAATTCATATAAATTCTTTTTTTCATCTTAAAATATCCCAAAAATTTCTAAAAAATTACATTCTCGTAAACCTTTAGATAAACTCTTAAATCATGATGTTTTTTACTAAAATTCTTAATAAAACAAATCATAAAATTAATATTTTTATACATAATAAAAGAAAGATTATTTCTAAAAATACAACAAAATTCATTAAAGACCAATATAATTATTTCAAGCAAAACAATAATTATTTTACGTAAAAATAGACTTCTTTTTAGCTAAACATAATCATTTTTAAACAAATAAAAATATATATTTTTATAACAAAACATTATTATTTTAAAATAAAAATTATGGGATGTTACATTCTTCCCCCCTTAAGAAATTCGGTCCCCGAATTTCAATTCATTCTATCACAAATAGGGAATGACATCAATGCATAAATTACAATTATTAACCTCATTATTCACGCTATTGAGAGTATCTCCTTTGTATATTATCTTTACTCTCTAAGAAGTCTCTTCACTTTAGTGATTTTACCATATAACCTTAACCATAGGGATTTTCTTCAACCATAAATTCTTTAAGAATATTTGGTCACCAACTGATAATGTCTAGTGCTCTAATATTTATGGTCCTTGTAGATTTTTGGCCTGTACTGAGTTGCTTATATTCTTTTTCTAATCAATTTCATCACCATATTTGCAAATAGATACTAACCTTCTCACTCAAAAATATGTGGGTATCTGGCGCGTATATTATTCTCTCTTTCCTAAGTAGCCTCCCCTGAAAGGTACTTTTACTACATCACTTTCACCGTCACATTTCTTTTGAATTTAATTTCTTCACTTGACTATCTACTATAGTCACTGATTTTTCCTCATATAACAACTCTGTCTAACTGAATTTCCCAACACTGAATAACATGTATTGGGTCTGGTAGATACTTTCGTAGCATAGATACGTGAAAGACTGAATGAACATTATCCAATTCAAATGGAAAAGCCCAACGGTAAGCTATTGGACCGATTTTTGTAGACCTAACTTTACTCAACTCACTCACCCATTAGGAGACCTATAATGTTTTATATAAAACCTCGAATGGTGCCATTTGTATATTGGCTTGATAACTATTGATATGAGCAAATTCAATTAAGGTTAAATAATTTCTCCTTTAACAACAATTATTCACACGTACATTTTCAATCTCAACATAATTGAAATTCTAGATACTAAACTCAACTTAGCATGGTATAATCCCTTAATTCAAATACCTTGATCGCCTTTCATTATTTTCAGACATGGTTCATTCTCTTGATTACATTCATCAAAACATCATAAGGTCATCATCCTTCTGTTCCTCTCAAAATTTTTATTACTTTTACCTATATTCACTATGACACCATAATAACTGAATTTCAAAGAAAATAAATTAAACCTCCTTGTAATAAGGAAAAAGAGAACCTTACATTTAATGCCAAACATTAATGAAGGACGATGTAGCAGAAAATGCGGAATACATAATAGAGTATGTTGCCAAAATAGGTAGTCAGAAATTTGAACAAAGCATTTAAACATTAAAATTGGTGGCTGTAATTCTTGACAATCTGTAAACAAAATCTAACTACGATTTCAGCAAAAATTGTTGGCTGCAAATTTTGAATATATGTGCCAAAATCTAATTTAAAGATATTGTTATTCGGTGGAAGAATATAACATGGAAAAGAAACATTTCTGAGCTTATAAAAGTCTGTGAAAATCAAAGAATACTTAGTTAACTGGTAGGATGCAGTTGATTGCTTCTAAATAGATGTCATTAATCAACTGTAAAATAATCAGTCCAAATTAAAATTTCTCAGAATAGCTAGTCGACTTAATATACCGATAGTCGACTGTCAAAAACATTGAGAAAACAAAATAAATTATTTGATTGTTCCTCTTCAACAATTAATTGGTTTGCATTTTCATTTCTTTTTTACAATGACGGCTATCACCTACAACTTTTCTACAAGAATCAAGACATCAATGCTTCATCAAAGACAACAAGAAAAAGACAAATTTCTGGTGATATCTTATCTTATGCTGTTTATGTGCTTAATATGGGTCACAATCATAATTACTGTACATATACATGCTTGCCGTCATTTTTGAATTTTTTTTTACCTTTAATTTAGCTGATATCCACCAATCACTCACATAGTTATTCTAATAATACCCGGCCTATTCGCATAGCTATTATAAATATGCCCTTCTCTGAGTTCTATAAATACTTACATTAGTATCTTTGTCTATACTCAAAGTTAAGGTGACAGAAATTATGAAGGGAACCGCATTTCGTCAGTTTCAAAATATTTGTGTCTTTTGTGGTTCTAGTCCTGGAAAAGATGGAGAGTATGTTAAAGCAGCCCAAAATCTGGGTATGGTGCTGGCTAGGAGAAGAATTCATTTAGTGTATGGTGGAGGTAACCGTGGATTAATAGGGTGTGTGGCTACAGCTGCACATGTAGGAGAATGTCAAGTTCTAGGTATTATTCCTACAGCTCTAGCTGCATCTAGCATCATAGGGAAGACAATTGGGGAAGAATAAAGAGTAGCTTCCATGCATGAACGCATGGCTAGAATGATGAGCAATGCTGACGCCTTCATTGACTTACAAGGTGGTTTTGGTACTTTAAAGGAGATTTTTCAAATAGTCTCTTGGGCACAACTGAATATGCATCACAAACCGATAGGTTTGTTAAATGTTAATCACTTCTTTGATGGTCTGTTGTCTTTTCTAGATCAAGCTGTGGAACAGAGGTTTATTCCACACTCAGCACAACGAATTCTTATCTCGGCTTCAAATGCTAAGGAGTTGATTGATGCCTTACAAGCATATGTTCATGTACCTGATCCAACTATTGCTTAAATAGAATAGACGGCAGACAACCGCAGGAAGCGCAAATTAGATTTTGATCTTCATATGTAACTGTAGTAGAACATAGCCATTACTGTTCCACTTTTATTTTCTTAGAATCTATTTGCATACCATCCTTACTAAACATACTCCTTTAGAGTTTGTAAAACTATCTTTAATTATGATCCTTTAAACTCTTAGAATATTTTAGTGTATCGTCAATATTTATAATAATAAATTGATCCAGGAATGGCTTAAGTACTTGATTTATTAAGTCCATGAATAAATTTTAGACATTTGTCAAACTAAATGACATAACCAAAATTCATAATGCCCATAATGAGTCCTAAAAGAAATTTTTTTTTCGAATATCCTCTTTCCTTATCCTCAATTCATGATACTCATATCCCAAATCAATTTTTTTTTTAAAAAAAAACTACTGAGCACCTTATAACTGGTTAAACAGATACGAGGTAATGGATTTTTTTATATTCCATATTGTCACCTTATTCAACTGTCTATAATCTATGCATAGTCATACTGATCCATCCTTCATTTCCACAAATAGGTCTAGAGCACCTCAAGGAGAGTACTAGAGAGTATAAATCCTTTGTCTAACAAGTCTTGTAACTATTTTTTTTCTTAAGTTTAGTCAATATCATTCTATAAGGGGGTATAGACAGACACTGGTTAGGTTTCAGGAAGTAACTCAATACCAAATTTTATTTTACGTTTCGAGATAATCTTTTCAATTCCTCAAGAATTACATCAAAAAAAATTTTGACCACTAGAACTTAATTTACACTGGCATACGTTATATCAATATCTCTCACCACTGTCAAATATCCTTGGCACCTTTTTATAATCACTTATGGGATAGTAAAACAGAGATTAGGTTACTGGGTATCTCACTACGATTTCCTTGTATCAAGAAAGAAAATTCTCCAAAAATATTGAATTTAATCACCTTAAAGTGACATTTCAAAATGACATGACATAATGCCAACTAATCCATTCTCAATATCACATCACAGTCTACCCTATCTAGACAACCGGGTACATCGGATGTCACATTCAGAAACCACCATATTTGGTATTTGTATCAATTCTTTAAATTCTAAAAGACGCATATCTCTTTCACTTTCAAGCTATAATTGATCCATAGAAACTTCTTAAAATGTTACAATCTATCTTATACTATAACCTTTAGCAACTTGTAATAGAAAGGAATTTGGAACTGTATAGAATCCCTTAACAACACCTGAAGTATAAATATGTCTGGCTCATATCGATACTAAAGGTCCTACTAAAGAATCCTTTGCTCTGATAGCCACAGAGAAACCTAATGCTCTGATACCAACTAGTAATGCCCCTAATTTACGTTACGTAAAATAAACAATTTTTTTTCTATTATTATTTTTGCAATCAGAGATTTCCCAAAGAGATACATATTCAATTCTTTATCATGGGAACAAATACATATAGGATCTCTCATGTATACACAATATACTGACCAAGTCAATAAACATCATAGTACAGCAGAAACATGGATCCTGCCTGTAGCATTCAGAGCACTCTAGAATACAAATACAGTATAATTTAAAGACCGTGAGTCTTAGAAGCAACATAGACTCAACTAGAGAATATATCATCTATCTGCCGAATCAGACTCTGATATTCTTATCTGAAAAATGTGGAAATATCGTGTAGTGAGTTTGACAACTCAGTCAGTAAATAATTCCTCCTATGACCTCTTAGGTCACCATATGGATGTACTTATGTTTCTAAATATGTCACATGGAAAATATAGTTCAGAAGTACATTCATATGAGACCCAAATTTCAAATATTCTCAAATCAAAGGATATTCAAATATCCAAAACCATATGCACCATGGTATAATCATTAAACAAATGTTGTTATGCTCAACTGTATAAGCTATAGTAAAATATTAAGATCTAGAGATAAAATCATCATTTTAAAAATGACCTGCCTCACTCGGCGATCTGGTCAATGCAATTTGAAAATGACCTGCCTCAGTCAGCGATTTGGTCAATGCAATTTAAAAATGACCTACCTCAGTCGGCGTTCTGGTCAATGCACTTTGAAAATAACCTGCCTCAGTCGGCAATCTGGTCAATGCACTTTGAAAATGACCTGCCTCAGTCGGCAATCTGGTCAATGCAATTTGCTATATGCATAGTGACCTCGACCCTAGTCATAATAAGTGATCAGGGAATGTGAGTACATCACCCTCTTGCCTCCCCACATTACCACTGTCACCTGGTTGGAGCGGCCCTCCCCCGGCTCACTCAGGCTAATAGGGCGTCCCCTATTCAGTACCGTCACAAGCCATACAACCAGCCGATATGCATCAATACATATATATACATGTAAAATATCAAGCAACTTGCCATGAGCTTTACGCTTGCCATTCAATCTCTTTTATAATATGACATGCATCATTTTCACAAGTATGAAGCTTTACAAATCAATGCATCATGCACATAATATTCACTTTATCAAATAATGATAAATACATTTAGAACCACATATTCAATGAGTTTCAAAATCCATTTCTAAAACCATACTCTTCTTGAACTATGTGCTAGTTCGTAACTATAACAGATATTTGAACACATTTCAGAAACTTATAATCATAAATAATTTATAATTAGAAACAATAATAAATTTATAATTCAAGAAGAGCATGGGGCAAGTCATAGAAACACTCACAGGGTAGGGCTCCTGATTGAACAGCCCTAAATTGTACATTTCCACGTTGAATTTGACCAAACGTGTCCGGAGGGTCCAAAAACTTAGGAAATGACCTCAGAATCTTGGTCAACGCTCAGGGTACTATTTGCCGCCGGAATCACTATTCACTGCCGAAAATTACTATTCACCGCCACTATTCACATTGGAAATCACTATTC
This sequence comes from Gleditsia sinensis, assembly GCA_037074535.1. Classification (NCBI taxonomy): domain Eukaryota; kingdom Viridiplantae; phylum Streptophyta; class Magnoliopsida; order Fabales; family Fabaceae; genus Gleditsia; species Gleditsia sinensis. Next base: position 44,051,734 of record CM073465.1, on the reverse strand, counting down.
ACCGCCACATAAAAAGTTACCAAATGACCGAAAGAAAGACATATCCTAATGTTTGTCTAACTTCTGAATTCATCTACGGTGTCAGATTTCTAATTTGAGATCTCTAAGTAAGACTTTTAGAATTTACCTTTTACTGAAATTTTCTACTTCAGATCTACGACGATTCAACGGTGGATTTGAAAAACTGATCAGTCAAAACTAAAGTATTCTTTGTCTTGAATCCAGTAACACCTTCAGTTTTGACATCGGAAGTCAATAGGCACTCCAAATCTGAAGAAAAAGTTAAAGGTTACTATTTATTCACTATTCACTCTTCTCAATTTTCTTCTCTAAAATGCGTCTTCTCCTGCGTCCCTTCTTCCCTTTTTATTTATTTATTTTTTAAATAATTATTATTATTATTATTTAATAATTGAATAATATGATTTTCTTTTGTATAAATTCATATAAGTTCCGTTTTTCATCTTAAAATATCCCAAATTTTTTTAAAAAATTACATTCTCGTAAACCTTTAGATAAACTCTTAAATCATGACGTTTCTTGCTAAAATTCTTAATAAAACAAATCATAAAATAAATATCTTTATACATAATAAAAGGAAGATTATTTCTAAAAATACAACAAAATTCATTAAAGACCAATATAATTATTTCAAGCAAAACAATAATTATTTTAAGTAAAAATAGACTTCTTTTTAGCTGAACATAATCATTTTTAAACAAATAAAAATATATATTTTTATAACAAAATATTATTATTTTAAAATAAAAATTATGGGATGTTACAATTATCATACCACTTGCTAAAATTATGAATGTATGATATAAATATTATCACACAACCTATTGAATTTTTGTCTTAATGCCATATAACCTAATCTTTATTATTATTACATTATTATTTCATCACATGATTTATTTTATTTTATTTTTCCTCTTGGATTTGGGCTCATTTCTACCCATTTCCTTTTCTTTGGATAAAATTCTACCTTTCTTGGAGGGCTTGGTAACATTTTTTATAATTTTTGAGCTATCGGTCCAACTTCTATATCCTAGTCCAAGTCTATGTTTTATTTCTTGCTTAGGTTATCCAATGGGCTTGCTAGAAACCTATGTGAAGTGAAAAAGACTCTATATGAAGTGTCCATAGGTAAAAGCCCAATTTATAGGTGGAGATGTTAAAATTAGAAATTTCTAACTCTTGAATTAGGAAAAAATGCCCCAATCCAATCTTCTTAAAATTTTAAGACCTTTCCTTACTTCACAAAAATTTATCTTCATTACCAAATAAGTTTGCCTCTCTTAAGTATGTTATTTCTAATTTTTTTTCTATTAAGTTTTCTCTCTTTACTTATTCCCTTAATGTTAGAAACATTTTCTATGAATACACATAAGGTGAAGAATTTCTAAGGATTATATTTCCTTAGATATCTAAAAATTGTCCAATAAATTTTATTTACTTAATTAAATATTTATGTACCTTTATTGATAAAAGAAATAAAATTAAGGACCCTTCATTTCAATTTTAAGGCTTTCAATTGGCTATTGGAAAATTATGGATTTGAAGGAATAAAGTCTCAAAAAAATGATAGGATTAGATGGAAAAGACTAGTTGAAGTGGTAGAAAATTAAGGGAATATTAAACCCTAGCTTAGGAAAATTTCAAGATAATAAATATGTAGGAAAGTTGTCAAGTACCTGAAATAGGTGGTGATTTAAAAGTGCTACATATATGTGAATTAGTGCCTAAAGGAAATGAGATTTGATGCTTGAAGAAGACCAAATAAAGTGATTAAAGTGATTGGAAAAATATAAGACACTAATGTACAACTTTTATGTTGTGAACGTTGTCAAATTCGAGAGATTTCAAAACTTTTCAAAGCTTGAAATTCAAAATTGTAGTGTAGCAAGATGAATCCTGACCTTTTGTTGCTAATATGGGTATATATCCCTCATATTAACTTCGATTAAGGTTATTGTAGCAGATCTAAAAAGATAAGAGATAGGGTTATAACTTTTATGTTGACCACTTTCCTAGATTTTGAAGTAATATTAGCTCCCCACACCCGAAAATTAGTGTCGTGGTGCCCAAGTGAACATCGTTGTCCTTCAGATTTTCAGCAACTAGGCACCGCGGCGCTCTGTAACATCCCTAATTTTATTTCTTTTATTAATAAAGGTACATAAATATTTAGTTACAGAAATAAAATTTATTAGACAATTGTTAGATATCTAAGGAAATATAATCCTTAGAAATTCTTCACCTTATGTGTATGCTTAGAAAATGTTTCTAACATTAATAGAGAAAAGCTAATAGGAAAAATTAGACATAACATACTAAAAAGGGACGAAATTCTTTGATAAGAAAGATAAATTTTTTTGTGAAGTAAGTAAAGGTCTTAAAATTTTAAGAAGATTGGATTAAGGTAATTTTCCTAATTCAAGAGTTAGAAATTTCTAAATTTAACATCTCCACCCATAAATTGGGCTTTCACCTATGAACACTTCATATAGAGTTTTCCCACTTCACATAAGTTTCTAACAAGCCCTGATGTGATCTTAATTAAGCATGATATTAATACCTTGAAACTTAATTTTTGTTTGATTGAAGTAAAATATGAATAGAAATTAGTTATTTTTTTTTGTTTTGTGTTGTAGGAACAAAGAAAGAAGAAAAGATAAGAAAAAGATAAGAAATTCATGGAAAAATGATAAATTGAAGTGATTCTAGACCTTTCAGAACCGTTTAAAATATATCTCCCACATATGAACTCTAATCAAACTGATTCAAGTGGCTGTGAAAAGTTAAAACAATTATCTACAATTTGTATGTTGAACACTTGTTCAAATTCAAGAAATTTAATAGTCTTACAGAGCTAGCAAATCAGAATCACAGTGTAGCAGGTTGAATCCTGACCTTTGATAACTAATTTTGGCATATCTCTTCCAATTCAGATCGGATTAAGGTGATTCCCGCAGCTATGGAAATTAGATACATAGAGATACAACTTTTGTGTTCAGTACTTTGGCAGATTCTAGAATTTTTAGGGCCCCGCGGCGCTCAAAAAAGAGTGCCGCAGTGTTGCATCATTGCAGATTATCAAGGATGCAGTGCTCCCCAGCGTGCCGCGGCGTTGGCTGCCCAGAAGCACCAGGCACTGCGGTGCCTGATGTAACATCCTGTAATTTGTTTTTTTAACTAATAATGTTTTGCTATAAAAAATATATTTTTATTTGTTTAAAAATGATTATGTTCTGTTAAAAGCAAGTATGCTTTTAATTAAAGTAATTATTGTTTTGCTTAAAATAATTATATTGGCCTTTAAGATTTTTTTGTTGTATTTTAAGAAATATTCTTTATTTTATTATGTATAAATATATTTATTTTGTGATTTGTTTTATTAAGATTTTTATCAAGAAAATTCATGATTTAAGAGTTTAACTAAAGGTTTATGAGAATGTAAAATTTTAAAAAAATTTGGGATGTTTTAGGATGAAAAATGGAATTTATATAAATATATATAAAATAAAATCCTATTATTCAATTATTAAATAATAATTATTATTATTATAAAAAAATAAAAGAGAAAAGGGGAAGGACGAGATAGAACAGAGACGAAACCGAGAGTTGTAGAATTTCGATGCGTAGTATGAATAGTGTGAATAGTAACCTCCATTTTTCTCTCTAGATCTAGAGTGCCTACTGGCCTCTAATCTTAAAACTACGGGTACCACTAGATTCAAGATGAAGAGTACTATGATTTTGACTGAACAATTTTTTAAATCAGCCATAGAATTACTACAAATCGGAGGTAGAAAATCTTAAAAAAAAGTAAATTTTGAAACTCTTACTTAGAGGCCTCAAATTAAAAATCTGACATCGTAGATGGATTCAAAAGTTAGATAAACCTTAGGATATGAAATTTGTCAGCTTTCTGACAACTTTTTATTTTTGGTGAATAGAATTTTCCAGTAATGAATAGAGTTTTCGGTGGTGAATAGTGTTTTTCGGCCATGAATAGTGACCAAGTTCCGGAAGTCATTTTCTTGATTTTTGGACCCTCTAGACATGTTTTAGAAATTTGTTTAGTCAAATGTGGATTGAAAAAGTGCATTTTGGGGCTGTCCAATCTGGAGCACTTACCATGTGAGTAGATAATTCTTTCTATAACTTACCCCATGCTCTTATTGAACTATAAATGTATAATTGTTTCTGTTTAAAATTATTTATGCTATCATAAATTTCTGAAATGTGTTAAAAATATTTATTTTGCTTAAGAACTGGCACATAGTTCAAGAAGAGTATGGTTTTAGAAATGGATTTTAGAACTCATTGAATATGTGGTTCTAAATGTATTTATCATTATTTGATAAAGTGAATATTATGTGCACGATGAATTGATTTATAAATCTATATACTTGTGAAAATGATGCATGTCATATTATAATGAGATTGAATGGCAAGCGTAAAACTCATGGCGAGTTACTTGATAATTTTACATGTATTTATATATATGGATGAATGTCGACGGGTTGTATGGCTTGTGACGGTATCGAATAGGGGATGCCCTATTAGCCTGAGTGAGTCGGGGGAGGGCCGCTCCAATCGGGTGACAATGGTAATGTGGCGGGGGGGGCAGGAGGGTGATGTACTCATGTTCCCTGATCACTTACTATGGTTGTAGTTGATTAGTCAATATGCGTATAGAAAATGAGTTATGTTTTTATTGCATTGACCAGATCGCCAAGTGAGGCAGGTGCATTAAAAGTGATGATTTTATCTACAAATCTTAATATTTTACTATAGCTTATATAGCTGAGCATAACATCATTTTCTTAATGATCATACCGTTTTGCATATAGTTTTGGATATCTGAATATCCTTTGATTTGAGAATATTTGAAATACGAGTCCCATATGAATGTACTTCTGAACTATATTTTCCATGTGATAAATTTTAAAGTATAAGTACATCCATATGCTGACCTAAGAGGTCATAGGAGGAATTATTACTCACTGAGTTGTCAAACTCACTACACGATATTTCCACATTTTTCAGATAGAAATACAAAGTATGATCCTGTAGATAGGTGATAAGTTAGGTGACATATTCTGTGGGTGAATCTACGTTGCTTCCAAGGCTCACAATTTTTGAATTATACTGTGTTTGTATTCTAGAGTGCTCTGGACGCTACAGGTAGGATTCTCGTTTTTGCTGTACTTTGATGTTTATAGACTTGGTCTATATATTGTGTAGACATGAGAGAAATGACAAATAATTGAATTGTGCATCTTTATGGAAAATGTTTGATTGAGGAAAAAAAATGTTTGTTTCACCTGCTCGTAAATTGGTGTCATTAAAAGTTGGTATCAAAGCATTAGGTTTCCATGTGGGTATTGGAGCAAAGGATTCTTTAGTAGAACCTGTATGGGTATGAGTCGGACATATTTATGCTTCAGGTGCTGCTGAGGGATTCTATAGGATTTCTATTTCCTTTCTATTTCAAGTTATTAAATTTCCTAATATAAAGTGGATTAAGTATTGTGACATCTTCAGAGGTATCTATGGGTTAATTAATGCTTGAAAGCAAATGGGATAGATGTCCTAGAGAATTTAAAGAATTGAGACAAATGCTAAATATGATCATTTCTGAATATAATATTCGTTTTACCTGAATGTCTAGATATGGTAGACTTTGATGTGATATTAGAAATAGATTGATTGGCAATATGTCAGGCCATTTTAGTATGTCATTCGAAGATGATTAAATTCAATATTCCTGGAGAATCATCTTTCTTGATACAAGGAGACTATAGTGAGGAACCCAAAAATCTAATCTCTGTTTTAACAGTCTATAAGTTATTACAAAAAGGTGCCAAGGATATTTGACAGTAGTGGGAGATGTTGATATAAATTATACCAGTGTAATTTAAGTTTCAGTGGTTAGAGAATTTTCTGATGTAATTTGTAATATCCCGTAAATTTATTTTTAAATGATAATGTTTTGCTATGAACAAATATATTTTTATTTTTTAAAAAATGATTATGTTTTTAATTAAAATGATTTATGTTATGGTTACAATAATTATATTGGCCTCTAATAAATTTTTATTGTATTTTTAGAAATATCCTTTCTTTTAATATGTATAAAGACATTTATTTTGAGATTTGTTTTATTATAATTTTTATCAAGAAAAATCATGATTTAAGAGTTTAACTAAAGGTTTGTGAGAATGTAAATTTTTAGAAATTTTTGGGATATTTTAGGATGAAAAACGGAATTTATATGAATATATATAAAATAAAATCTTATTATTCAATTATTAATTAATAATTATTATTATTATTAAAAATAAAAAGAAAAGGGAATGGGGAGAAGGGAGACAACCAGGGGAAAAGAATTCTGAAATTTTTTTTTAGATGAATGAATAGTGAATGAATAGTAACCTTCAATTTTTTCTTTAAATTTTGAGTGCCTGTTGGCTTCCAATCTTAAAACTGAAGGTGTTGCTGGATTCAGGACGGAGAATACTTCAATTTTGACCGATCAGTTTTTCAAATCCACAGTTGAGTCGCCGTAAATCTGAAGTAGAAAATCTCAGAATAAGGTAAATTCTAAAACTCTTACTTAGAGACCTCAAATTAGAAATCTAACACCGTAGATGGATTCAGAAGTTAGAAAAACATTAGGATATGTATTTCTTTCGATCATTTGGTAACTTTTTATGTGGCGGTGAATAGTGATTTCCAGCGTAATTTTTGGCGGTGAATAGTACCCTGAGCGTTGACTAGCGTTGACCAAGATTCTAAGATCAGTTCCTAAGTTTTTGGACCCTCCGGACACGTTTGGTCAAATTCAACTTGGAAAAGTACAATTTAAGGCTGTCCAATAAGGAGCCCTACCCTGTGAGTGGATACTTCTTTCTATGACTTGTCCCATTCTCTTCTTGAATTATAAATTTATTATTGTTTCTGATTATAAATTATTTACGATTATAAGTTTCTAAAATGTGTTCAAATATCTGTTATACTTACGAACTGGCACATAGTTTAAAAAGAGTATAGTTTTAGAAATGGATTTTGAAACTCATTGAATATGTGGTTCTAAATTTATCTATCATTATTTGATAAAGTGAATATTATGTGCACGATGCATTGATTTGTAAAGCTACATACTTGTGAAAATGATGCATGTCATATTATAAAAGAGATTGAATGGTAAGTGTAAAGCTCATGGCGAGTTGCTTGATATTTTACATGTATATATATGTATTGATGCATATAGGCTGGTTGTATGGCTTGTGGCGGTACCGAATAGGGGACGCTCTATTAGCCTTAGTGATTTGGGGGAGGGCTGCTCCAACCGGGTGACAGTGGTAATGTGGGGAGGCAGGAGGGTGATGTACTCACATTCCCTGATCACTTATTGTGACTAGGGTCAAGGTCACTATGCGTATAGCAAATTGCATTGACCAGATGGTCGACTGAGGCAGGACATTTTCAAAATGCATTGACCAGATCGCCGACTGAGGCAGGTCATTTTAAAAATGATGATTTATCTCTATATCTTAATATTTTACTATAGCTTATACAGCTGAGCATAACAACATTTGTTTAATGATTATACCATGGTGCATATGATTTTGCATATTTGAATATCCTTTGATTTGAGAATATTTGAAATACGAGTCTCATATGAATGTACTTCTGAACTATATTTTCTATGTGACATATTTAAAAACATAAATACATCCATATGCTGTCCTAAGAGGTCATAGGAGGAATTATTTACTCACTGAGTTGTCAAACTCACTACACAATATTTCCACATTTTTTCATATAAGAATATCAGAGTCTGATTCGGCAGATAGGTGATATATTCTCTGGGTGAGTCAACGTTGCTTCTAAGACTCATGGTCTTTGAATTATACTGTATTTGTATTCTAGATTGCTCTGAACGCTACAGGCAGGATCCATGTTTCTACTGTACTCTGATGTTTATAGACTTGGTCTGTATATTGTATATACATGAGAGATCCTATATGTATTTGTTCCCTTGATAAAGAATTGAATATGTATCTTTTTAGGAAATCTCTAATTTCAAAAATAATAATAGAAAAAAAAAGTTGTTTTATTTTACGTAACGTAAATTAGGGGCGTCACAAGTTGGTATCAGAGCATTAGGTTTCCCTGTGGCTATCAGAGCAAAGGATTCTTTAATAGGACCTTTAGTATCGATATGAGCCGGACATATTTATACTTTAGGTGCTGTTAAGGGATTCTATACGGTTTCAAATTCCTTTCTATTCCAAGTTGCTAAAGGTTATAGTATAAGATAGATTGTAACATTTTAAGAAGTTTCTATAGATCAATTATAGCTTGAAAGTGAAAGAGATATGCGTCTTAAAGAATTTAAAGAATTGATACAAATACCAAATATAGTGGTTTCTGATTGTGACATCCGATGTTCCCGGTTGTCTAAATATGGTAGACTGTGATGTGATATTGAGAATGGATTAGTTGGCATTATGTCATGTCATTTTGAAATGTCACTTTAAGGTGATTAAATTCAATATTCTTGGAGAATTTTCTTTCTTGATACAAGGAAATCGTAGTGAGATACCCAGTAACCTAATCTCTGTTTTACTATCCCATAAGTGATTATAAAAAGGTGCTAAGGATATTTGGCAGTGGTGAGAGATATTGTTATAACGTATGTCAGTGTAAATCAAGTTCTAATGGTCAAAAAAAATTTTTGATGTAATTCCTAAGGAATTGCTAAGATTATCTCGAAACGTATAATAAAATTTAGTATTGAGTTACTTCCTGGAACCTAACCAGTGTCTGTCTATACCGCCTTACAGAATGATATTGACTAAACTTAAGAAAAAAAAATAGTTACAAGACTTGTTAGACAAAGGATTTATACTCTCTAGTACTCTCCTTGAGGTGCTCTAGACCTATTTGTGGAAATGAAGGATGGATCACTATGACTATGCATAGATTATAGACAATTGAATAAGGTGACAATGTGGAATAAAAAAAATCCATTACCTCATATCTGTTTAACCAGTTATAAGGTGCTCGGTATTTTTTTTTAAAAAAATTGATTTGGGATATGAGTATCATGAATTGAGGATAAGGGAAGAGGATATTCGAAAAAAAAATTTCTTTTGGGACTCATTATGGACATTATGAATTTTTGGTTATGTCATTTAGTTTGACAAATGTGTAAACTTTATTCATGGACTTAATAAATAAAGTACTTAAGCCATTCCTGGATCAATTTATTATTATAAATATTGACGATACACTAAAATATTCTAAGAGTTTAAAGGATCATAATTAAAGATAGTTTTACAAACTCTAAAGGAGTATGTTTAGTAAGGATGGTATCCAAATAGATTCTAAGAAAATAAAAGTAGAACAGCAATGGCTACGTTCTACTACAGTTACAGATGAAGATCTAAATCTAATTTGCGCTTCCTGCGGTTGTCTGCCGTCCATTCTATTTGAGTAATAGTTGGATCAGGTACATGAACATATGCTTGTAAGGCATCAATCAACTCCTCAGCATTTGAAGCCGAGATAAGAATTCGTTGTTCTCAGTGTGGGATAAACCTATGTTCCACAGCTTGATCTTGAAAAGACAACAGACCATCAAAGAAGTGATTAACATTTAACAAACCTATCGGTTTGTGATACATATTCAGTTCTGCCCAAGAGACTATTTGAAAAATCTCCTCTAAAGTACCAAAACCACCTGGAAAGGCAATGAAGGCGTCAGCATTGCTCATCATTCTAGCCATGCGTTCATGCATGGAAGCTACTCTATATTCTTCCCCAATTGTCTTCCCTATGATGCTAGATGCAGCTAGAGCTGTAGGAATAATACCTAGAACTTGGCATCCTCCTACATGTGCAGCTGTAGCCATACACCCCATTAATCCACGGTTACCTCCACCATACACTAAATGAATTCTTCTCCTAGCCAGCACCATACCCAGATTTTGGGCTGCTTTAACATACTCCCCATCTTTTCCAGGACTGGAACCACAAAAGACACAAATATTTTGAAACTAACGCAATGCGGTTCCCTCCATAATTTCTATCACCTTAACTTTGAGTATAGACAAAGATACTAATGTAAGTATTTATAGAACTCAGAGAAGGGCATATTTATAATAGCTATGCGAATAGGCTGGATATTATTAGAACAACTATGTGAGTGATTGGTGGATATTAGCTAAATTAAAGGTAAAAAAAATTTCAAAAATGACGGCAAGCATGTATATGTACAATAGTTATGACTGTGACCCATATTAAGCACATAAAGAGCATAAGATAAGATATCACCAGAAATCTGTCTTTTTCTTGTTGTCTTTGATGAAGCATTGATGTCTTTATTCTTGTAGAAAAGTTGTAGGTGATAGCCGTCATTGTAGAAAAAAATGAAAATGCAAACCAATTAATTGTTGAAGAGGAACAATCAAGTGATTTATTTTGTTTTTTTCAATGTTTTTGCCAGTCGACTATCGGTATATTAAGTCGACTAGCTATTTTGGGAAATTTTAATTTGGATTGGTTATTTTACAGTTGATTGATGGCATCTATTTAGAAGCAATCAACTGCATCCTACCAGTTAACTACGTATTCTTTGATTTTGACAGACTTTTATAAGCTCTGCAATGTTTCCTTTCCATGTGATATTCTTCCACCGAATAACAATATCTTTGAATTAGATTTTGGCACATATATTCAAAATTTGTGGCCACTGATTTTTGCCGAAATCGTAGTTAGATTTTGTTTACAGATTGTCAAGAATTACGGCCACCGATTTTAATGTTTCAATGCTTTGTTCAAATTTCTGACTTTCTATTTTGGCACCATGCTATATTATGTATTCTGCATTTTCTGCTGCATCGTCCTTCATTAATGTTTGGCATTAAATGTAAGGTTCTCTTTTTCCTTATTACAAGGAGGTTTAATTTATTTTCTTTGAAATTCAGTTATTATGGTGTCATTGTGGATATAGGTAAAAGTAATGAAAATTTTGAGAGGAACAGAAGGATGATGACCTTATGATGTTTTGATGAATGTAATCAAGAGAATGAACCATGTCTGAAAATAATGGAAGTCGATCAAGGTATTTGAATTAAGGGATTATACCATGCTAAGTTGAGTTCAGTATATAGGATTTGAATTGTGTTAAGATTGAAAATGTACGTGTGAATAATTGTTGAGAAAGGAGAAATTATTTGTCCTTAATTGAATTTGCTCATATCAATAGTTATCAAGCCAATATACAAATGGCACCATTCGAGGGTTTATATAAAACATTATAGGTCTCCTAATGGGTGAGTGAGTTGAGTAAAGTTAAGTCCACAAAAATTGGTCCAATAGCTTACCGTTGGGCTTTGCCATCTGAATTGGATAATGTTCATCCAGTCTTTCACGTATCTATGCTACGAAAGTATCTACCAGACCCAACACATGTTATTCAGTGTTGGGAAATTCAGTTAGACAAAGAGTTGTTATATGAGGAAAAATCAGTGACTATAGTAGATAGTCAGGTGAAGAAATTAAATTCAAAAGAAATGTCATGGTGAAAGTGATGTAGTAAAAGTACTTTTCAGGGGAGGCTACTTAGGAAAGAGAGAATAATATGCGCGCCAGATACCCACATATTTTTGAGTGAGAAGGTTAGTATCTATCTACAAATATGGCGATGAAATTGATTAAAAAAGATATAAGCAACTTAGTACAGGCCAAAAGTCTATAAGGACCATAAATATTAGAGCACTAGACATTATCAGTTGGTGATCAAATATTGTTGACGAAGTTATGGTTAAAGAAAATCCCTATGGTTAAGGTTATAGGGTAAAATCACTAAAGTGAAGAGACTTCTTAGAGAGTAAAGATAATATACAAAGGAGATACTCTCAATAATTTGAGTAATGAGGTTAATAATTGTAATTTTTGCCTTGACTTCATTCCCTATTTGTGATAGAATAAATTGAAATTCGGGGACCGAATTTCTTAAGGGGGGAAGAATGTAATATCTTGTAATTGTATTTTTAAATGATAACGTTTTGCTATGAACAAATATATTTTTATTTGTTTAAAAATGATTATGTTTTTAATTAAAATGATTTATGTTTTGGTTACAATAATTATATTGGCCTCTAATAAATTTTTATTGTATTTTTAGAAATATCCTTTCTTTTAATATGTATAAAGACATTTATTTTGAGATTTGTTTTATTATAATTTTTATCAAAAAAAATCATGATTTAAGAGTTTAACTAAATGTTTGTGAGAATGGAAATTTTTAGAAATTTTTGGGATATTTTTGGATGAAAAACAGAAATTATATGAATATATATAAAATAAAATCTTATTATTCAATTATTAAATAATAATTGTTATTATTAAAAATAAAAAGAAAAGGGAATGGGGAGAAGGGAGACAATCAGGGCAAAAGAATTCTAAATTTTTTTTGAGACGAATGAATAGTGAGTGAATAGTAACCTTCAACTTTTTCTTTAAATTTTGAGTGCCTATTGGCTTCCAATCTCAAAACTGAAGGTGTTACTGGATTCAGGACGAAGAATACTTCAGTTTTGACCGATCAGTTTTTCAAATCCACCGTTGAATCGCCATAGATCTGAAGTAGAAAATCTCAGAAAAAGGTAAATTCTAAACCTCTTACTTAGAGACCTCAAATTAGAAATTTGACACCGTAAATAGATTCAGAAGTTAGATAAACATTAGGATATGTATTTCTTTCGGTCATTTGGTAACTTTTTATGTGGCGGTGAATAGTAATTTCCGGCATAAATAGTGTGGTGAATAGTAATTTTTAGCAGTGAATAGTGATTCTAGTGGTGAACAGTACCCTGAGTGTTGACCAAGATTCTAAGGTTATTTCCTAAGTTTTTGGACCCTCCGGACACGTTTGGTTAAATTCAACTTGGAAAAGTACAATTTAGGGCTGTCCAATCAGGAGCCCTTCCTTGTGAGTGGATACTTCTTTCTATGACTTGCCCCATGCTCTTCTTGAATTATAAATTTATTATTGTTTCTGATTATAAGTTATTTACGATTATAAGTTTCTAAAATGTGTTCAAATATCTGTTATACTTATGAACTAGCACATAGTTCAAGAAGAGTATGGTTTTAGATATGGATTTTGAAACTCATTGAATATGTGGTTCTAAATTTATGTATCATTATTTGATAAAGTGAATATTATGTGCACGATGAATTGATTTGTAAAGCTACATACTTGTGAAAATGATGCATGTCATATTATAAATGAGATTGAATGGCAAGCATAAAGCTCATGGCAAGTTGCTTGATATTTTACATGTATATATATGTATTTATGCATATTGACTGGTTGTATGGCTTGTGATGGTACCGAATAGGGGATGCCCTATTAGCTTGAGTGAGCCGGTGGATGGCCGCTCCAACCGGGTGACAGTGGTAATGTGGGGAGGAAGGAGGGTGATGTACTCACATTCCCTGATCACTTATTGTGACTACGGTCGAGGTCACTATGCGTATAGCAAATTGGATTGACCAGATCGCCGGCAGGTCATTTTCAAAATGCAATGACTTGACCAAATCGTCGACTGAGGCAGGTCATTTTCAAATTGCATTGACCAGATAGCCGAGTGAGGCAGGTCATTTTCAAATTGCATTAATCAAATTGCCGAGTGAGGCAAGTCATTTTAAAAATGATGATTTTATCTCTAGATCTTAATATTTTACTATAGCTTATACAGCTGAGCATAATAACATTTGTTTAATGATTATACTATAGTGCATATGGTTTTGGATATCTGAATATCCTTTGATTTGAGAATATTTGAAATACGGGTCTCATATGAATGTACTTCTGAACTATATTTTCTATGTGACATATTTAAAAACATAAGTACATCCATATGCTGACCTAAGAGGTCATAGGAGGAATTATTTACTCACTGAGTTGTCAAACTCACTACACGATATTTCCACATTTTTCAGATAAGAATATCAGAGTCTCATTCGGCAGATAGGTGATATATTCTCTGGGTGAGTCTACGTTGCTATCAAGACTCACGGTCTTTGAATTATACTGTATTTGTATTCTAGAGTGCTCTGAACGCTACAGGCAGGATCCATGTTTCTGCTGTACTCTGATGTTTATAGACTTGGTCTGTATATTGTGTATACATGAGAGATCCTATATGTATTTGTTCCCATGATAAAGAATTGAATATGTATCATTTTGGGAAATCTCTGATTGCCAAAATAATAATAGAAAAAAAAATTGTTTATTTTACGTAACGTAAATTAGGGGCGTTACATAATTCTTGAGAAATTGTCAGGATTATCTCGAAACGCAACATAGAATTTGGTATTGATTTACTTCCTGAAGCCCAACCAGTGTCTATACCTTCATATAGAATGGTAATGTCTGAACCCAAGGAATTGAAGAATTAGTTGTAGGACTTGTTGGACAAGAGATTTTTATACCCTAGTACTCCATCTTAGAGAGCTACAATACTATTTATGAAAAACAAAAGATGGATCGTTGCGATTGTTCATAGATTATAAACAATTGAATAAGGTGATAGTGTGGAATAAATACTCATGACCTCGTATAGATGATATGTTTGACTAGTTATAAGGTGCTAAATAATTTTTTCAAAAATTGATTTCAGATATGAGTATCCTTAATTGAGGATAAGGGAAGAGGATATTAAAAAAAAAATTCTTTTAAGACTCATTATGGGCATTATGAGTTATTGGTTATGTCATGTAGTTTGACAAATGCCCAGCTACAATCATAGATTTAATGAATAGTAATTAAGTCATCCTTGGATCCATTTGTTATTATATTTATTGATGATATACTATAATATTTCAAGAGTTCAGAGGATCATAAGCAACATCTAAAGATAGTTTTACCAACTTTAAGGGAGTATAGTTGGTAAAGATGGTATCCAAGTAGACTATAAGAAAGTAAAAGTGGTACAACAATGGCTACGTTTTACTACATCTAAAGATGAAGATCCAAATCTAATTTGCACTTCCTACAGTTGTTTGTTGTCCTTTCTATTTGAGCCATAGTTGGATCAGGTACATGAACAAATGCCTGTTAAGCATCAATCAACTCCTCAACATTTGAAGCTGAGATGAAAACTCGTTTTGCTGAGTGTGGGATGAACCTCTGTTCTACAACTTGATCAAGAAAAGACAATATACCATCAAAGAAATGGTTAACATTTAACAAACCTATCGGTTTGTGATGCATATTCAGTTGTGCTCAAGAAACTATTTGGAAAATCTCTTCTAAAGTACAAAAACCAACTGGTAAGGCAATGAAGGCATCAGCATTGCTCGTCATTCTAACAATGTGCTCATGCTTGGAAGCGACCCTAAACTCTTCCCCAATTGTCTTTCCTACGATGTTGGATGCAGCTAGAGCTGTAAGAATAATACCTAGAACTTGACATCCTCCTACATGTGTAGCTGTAGACACATACCTCATTAATCCATGGTTACCTCCACCTTAGACTAAATGAATCTTTCTCCTAGCCAGCACCATACCTAGGTTTTGTGTAGCTTTCACATATTCTCCATCTTTTTTAGGACTAGAACCACAAAAGACATAAATATTTCGAAACTGACGGAATGTGATTCCCTTCATAGTTGCACACACTTTAACTTTGAGTATGAAAGTAAAGATATTAACGTGTGCATTTATAGAACTCAGAGAAGGGCATACTTATGATAGCTATGCGAATAGGCCAGGAATAATTAGAACAGCTATGTGAGTGATTAGTGGATATAAGCCAAATTGAAGGTGCAATTTTCAAAAATGACGGCAAGCATGTATATGTACAGTAGTGGTGATAGTCGCTCATATTAGGCATATAAAGAGAATAAGGTTAAGATATCACTAAAAATTTGTCTTTTCCTTGTTATCCTTGATGAAGCTTTGATGTCTTGATTCTTGTAGGGAAGTTGTAGGTGATAGGCATAATTATAAAAAAAAGAGTGAAAATGTAAACAAGTTAGTTGTTGAAAAGGGACAATCAAATGATTTATTTTGTTTTCCCAATGTTTTTACCAGTTCACTATCGGTATCATTAAGTCGACTAGCTATTTTGAGAAATTTTTATTTGGACTGGTTATTTTACGTTTGATTGATTATATCTATTTTGAAGCAATCAACTGCATCATACCAGTTAACTACGTATTCTTTGATTTTCACATACTTTTATAAGCTCAGAAATGTTTCTTTTCAACCGAATACCAATAGCTTTAAAGTAGATTTTGGCACATATATTCAATTGAGTTATGTTTTTATTGCATTAACCAGATCATTGAGTGAGGCAGGTACATTAAAAGTGATGATTTTATCTTCAAATCTTAATATTTTACTATAGCTTATACAACTGAGCATAACAACATTTGCTTAATGATCATACCGTGCTGCATACGGTTTTGGATATCTGAATATCCTTTGATTTGAGAATATTTGAAATACAGGTTCCATATGAATGTCCTTCTGAACTGTATTTTCTATGTGACAAATTTTAAAGTATAAGTACATCCATATGCTGATCTAAGAGGTCATCAGAGGAATTATTTGCTCACTGAGTTGTCAAAATCACTACACGATATTTCCACATTTTTTATATAGGAATACAGAGTCTGATCCTATAGATAGGTGATCAGTTAGGTGACATATTCTATGGGTGAGTCTACGTTACTTCCAAGGCTCACGTTTTTTGAATTATACTGTGTTTGTATTCTAGAGTGCTCTGAACACTACAGGGAGAATCCCCGTTTTTGTTGTATTTTGATGTTTATAGACTTGGCTTGTATATTGTGTATACATGAGAGAAATGATAAAGAATTGAATTGTGCATCTCTATGGAAAATATCTGATTGCAGAAAAAATGTTTGTTTCACCTGCTCGTAAATTGGGGTCGTTACACCTGTGCCCCAACGCTGGGGCACCTGAGCGTCAGAACGAGAGTGCTCCGGTGTTGGATCAAGCGCCACGACGCCCCATCAATAAGTTTCCAAAGCACTACAGCGCACACCGCCGCATCAGAACGCTGAGTTCACAATTATTAAGGTTTTTTAACTCCGAATGAAGCCCGATGGGCCAAGATTTGACTTGGAAACAACCTTACTTCATTGAAGAGTATCTAATCTACAAAAAGGGAAGAGAGGAAGCATCAAGGAGGGGCCATTGAATTATCAAAGTTCTTAATTATCTTCTTTAATTCTCGTTTAGATTTTCTTATGGCCTTACGCAGCTGAATTACTTTTAGTTGGTAGAGGAAGATTGTAACCTCAAAGGATGGATATGAATTGTGAAATTTGGAATTGATTTCATTAGTTCAATCTTAATCGGGTATTGATTATTCATCTGCTTTTCTTTTGTTAATGGTTATTCATATGATTACTAGGGAGGCCTACTAGTATATTGTCTATCTTTATCTACTACTGATTTAGGTTTTGAACAAAGTTTTCATTACTTTATTCATGAAGCAAATAGGATTAAGGGTTTTGGATTATAAATCATTAACCCTATGATGAATGATCAACTAAATTAAATATAACCGATGTGTTTATATTTATTTAGCTCTATCAGTTTCTCTTGTTCTTCATGCAATTGATAGGTTAGACTTGACCAATCTGCTAAAGGATATCTTATCAATTAGGGTTTAATTGATACGATTGTTATCAATTCACTAGGTTTAAGAAGGAACAGGTATAAAATCCCAATGATAGATATTTGGTTTAAGATTGATGATTTTGTCAATGATCAATACAATCCCTTGATGGTGAATATCGACCAAAACTAACGCCTCTCTCATTAATTACTTTCATTATTATTTGCTTTATTATTTACAATTATCAAATCTCCTTTTTGTCAATCACATAAGGTAATACCAATCTATGTGGGATCGACCCTTACTCCCACTACTACAGGTTAGTTGAGAGGTAATGTATCAATTTGGGTGTACCAGCGACAGTACGCACCAAGCCCATTGGACAGCCCAAGCAAGAAATAAAACATAGACTTAGACTAGGATATAAAAGTTGGACTGAGAGCCCAAAAATTATGAAAATGTGACCAAGCCCTCCAAGAAAGGTATAATTTTATCCAAAGCAAAGGAAATGGGTAAGAATGAGCCTAAATCCAAGAGAAAAAATAAAATAAAATAAAAATAAATCATGTAATGAAATAATAATGTAATAATAATAAAAATTAGGTCATATGACATTAAGACAAAAAATTCAGCAAATGGTGTGATAATATCTATATCCTACATTCAAAATTTTAGCAAGTGGTATGATAATACATGGCATTAGGACAAGACGTATATATCCTACACTCATAATTTTAGCAAGTGGTATACTAATACATGGCATTAGGATAAAACATTCCTATCCTACATAAACAATTTCAGCCAAGCAAGGGAGATTCAAGGGCTAGAAACTTGCCATTTAGAAAGGCAAACCAAGATCTTAAGAACATTTTATCATGATTTTCAAAATACAAATCTTCTTTTGCTATGCATATCTTGACTAAGGGAGATGAAGACAAGAACATGAGTTGCCTTTCCTCAAAAAGCAACTAAGTGCATCCTAATTGTTATAAGGTAGACTTATGATTATGAAAGAATGACCAATTGACAGTTTATTTAAGCAAGAACCGCCCCTATAACATTAGAATTTCGTCCAAGTGAGGGAGAAAAAAATAGAAGCAAGGTATAGTAAGGAAAGGAGAGAAAGAGAGGAGAAGAGAGGAAGGAAGAAGAAAGAGAAGCCTAGAAGACTAAGTATTCAAGGTAAGTTAGCTTAATCTCCACTTAAAAACATATTTTATCTTCATCCTTGGGGTTTAAAATATCACCCTCCTTCTCTTATTTAAGCTGCTAGAAAAGCTAAGGGAAGGGAGAAATCTTGATACGTCCATCAAGAGGAAACAAGAAAAAGAATTCACTAAGTAAGCTAGGGAGATCTTTAGGTAGGTTTAACAATATTTTTTTAGCAAAGCGTTGAAATTAGAAACATTTATATGGGATTTTGATCCTAGAACTTTGATGAAATTTACTATATTTGTTACCTTGATGATTTTCCATGGATGTTGCTTTATCATGTTACATGTTGATCTTGCATGTGATGTATGTTTGAATATTTAGGTTGGTATGGAAAGTTCTGCATAGGTATGGCTATGGGTGGCAAAATTTTAAGATTTTTATGCTTCTATTTTGTATATTTAAATGTGGTGAAAAATTGATGGAATATGATTAGATGTAAATTAGGAAGAAAAATAAAGAGAACATAATAAAATTATGAACTAAAACCTTACAAAAGATTTGGTCATAAAACTGGATTTTGAAGTAACCAGGGAAGCTTCTGTGTTTCAAATTCTGGGAAGAATTAGTTAGGAATTAAAAGAAATGATTAACATGAAAAATATAGATATATGTCTCACGGAGTTTTAACCACTAGAATCACTTAATTTGGAGTCCATGTGAGGTAGATATGGTGAGATTAGTGAGCAATGGTTAGAAAATAATTAACCAGGGAAGAATCTGTTAGGAAAGCTTCTAGGTTTGAATTTTTAGGAAAATTCTGTAGGGAATTAAAATAACTAGTTAACAAAAAAATACATAGATATATGTCTCCCAGAAATTTAGCCACTGGAATAACTCAATTTGGAATTTATATGAGGGGGATATGATTATATTAGTAAGTAGAGGTCAGAACCTACTCGAGAAGAAATAACGTTTAACTTGATGGAGTAATATCACCAAGTTTTCTTAAGATTTATGATAATTGTATTTCATTATAGTTTCTTCGTGCTATCCATGTTTGTTACTAAATTTTCCTAGTGTTTTAAGCACTCTTACCCCCTAATTTAATTAAATGGGATGACTCTTCTGGATATAACGCTAGCTATCGCATTGCTGTAGCATTTCAGTAAGCATGTATAGCAATGATAGCAAAACCCCGGGTGATAGTGGGTAAGCTGCTCCCTCTTTCCTGCAATACGATGATACTGTTTGATATGGTGCAGGTGGCAGAGCTGCGCAGCAAGAGCAGCCACCATTGAGCAGGAGACAACAGCAGGGACACTGCAGGCTGCTGGTACAGGACTGCCTCTACTACTGAAAGTGGAGAGGAAAAAGCTGCACAACAAGGGCGCCGGCTGCAGAGCAGAAGGAATGTTAGCAACCCAGGGTACTTTACTGGAACCACAAGGGCTGTCTATAAAAGGCCATAAAGCAACTGTTGCAAAAGGACGGGCCAGGGAGAAAGAGGAGAGAATTGGGAAAAGAACACCATAGCCTAGAGTGCTGCTAACACCGGGAGGTGCAGCATGAAAGGGTAGTGCACTATTTTAGAAGGGAATTTTGATCATTGTTATTGTTTTACTGTTTTATCAAAAAGAAAGAACTGCATTTTGTAGTTTAGTTTTAGTTTTTATCTCTTAGAATGCATACCAATGGTTCTGGAATTTTTGTAACCGTTGTACCCATGAGGCTTGGCTAGTTTCTAGCTGGGGTTGCACAAGGGTTGTACTGAACTGAGCACATTTTTATTGTTAATCCATTTTGTTACAGTTGTTGTTCACCATTCAATTGCGTTTCCTGTTAGTTTTTCTTTCCTTAATAACGGAAGTTTGGAGGAAGAAAACCAAGGCCACCATTCACCTGGAAGGGTAATGGAGGCTGGGAAAAAGTTGAATGTGAAGGGGTTACCTCATGTAGGGATATACGGGTACCCCATTAGTCCCATGATGAACTTCATGCACAATTTGGAGGTGAGGAATGATGCAGGAATGTGTGTCTGAACCTTGGAATTGTAAGGAATGGCAGTCTGGGAAGACTTCATTCATGATTGAATTTGGCACTCAGAACAATTGCTACAGCAAAGCCTAAAGTATACATGAGTGCTGTAGTACATGACAACCCTGAGCAACCCCAGTACTCCCAATATAGTTTCCTCTTCTATTTCCTATTGCTCTTTATTTTAGTTATAGTTAAAGTCAGTCAACCCACTTCTATTCCAATTTTGTGAAACATCTTAACTTTGCTACAGCATTCACATAGCAAAAGTCTCTAAGCAGTTTTAGTTCACTCCTCGTGGGACGATACTCACTCATCACTTTATTACTTGGTCACGACACGTGCACTTACGTTCTGACATTGTATTCATCTTTGTATGAATTACAAACCAACAAGTTTTTGGCGCCATTGCCGGGGAGTGTCAACTTAAAAATTGCTTTTAGATACCCGATTGTGTGAAGGATTGTTTTGTTTCCACTCTGGTGTCTTGTTGAGCAAGTAACGCAGTGCATGAGCAGGGTTGATAGAGAACTTCTGCCTTTAGATCTAGAGATAGAAAGAACGCTTTTGAGAAGAAGAAGAGGACACTTAACACACCAGCAGCAGGCAGAGATGGCTAATCAGAATGGAGCAGACAACATGGATGATAGAGATAGGGTCTTAAATGTAACATCCTTAATTTCGTTTCTTTTATTGATAAAGGTACATAAAAAATTTAATTAAGGAAATAAAATTTATTAGACAATATTTTAGATATCTAAGGAAATATAATCCTTAGAAATTCTTCACCTTATGTATATGCATAGAAAATGTTTCTAACATTAAGAGAACAAATAAAGAAGGAAAATTTAATAGGAAAGAAATTAGAAATAACATACTAAAGAGATGCAAAATTCTTGGATAAGGAAGATAAATTTTTAGAAACAAGTAAAGGTCTTAAAATTTCAAAGAACATTGAATTAGGGTAATTTTTCCTAATTCAAGAACTATAGTTACTAAGTTTAAAATCTTTACCCATACATTGGGCTTTTACCTATGGACACTTCATATAGAGTTTTTCCACTTCACATAAGTTTCTAGCAAGCCCATTGGATAACCTAAACAAGAAATTAAACATAGACTTGGACTAGGATATAGTAATTTCACCAATAGCCCAAAAATTATGAAAATGTGACCAAGCCCACCAAGAAAGGAAGAATTTTATCCAAAGCAAAGAAAATGGGTAGGACAAGCCCATAATGGGTAAGAATAAGCCCAAATCCAAGAGGAAAAATAAAATAAAATAAATTAGATGATGATATAATAATAAGAATAAAGATTAGGTTACATGGCATTAAGACAAAAATTTAGCAAGTGGTGTGATTCTACATTCATCATTTAGGCAAGTGGCATGATAATACAAGGCTTTAGGACAAAAACATCTATATCCTTCACTCATAATTTTAGCAAGTGGTATGATAATACATGGTATTAGGACAAAACATTCATAGCCCACACAAATAATATCAACCAAATAATGGAGATTGAAGGGCTAGAAATTTGCCACTTAAAAAGGCAACCTATCATAATTGATTAAGACAAAAGAAAAATTAAATGAATCCCTAAATCAAAGGGACCTTGTCCCTTATCTTAAGAACATATCATCATAATTTTCAAAATACAAATCTCCTTTTCCTATGCATATCTTGACTAAGGAAGAGGAAGACAAGAACATAAGTTGTTTGTTTTCCAAAAATTCAACAAAGTGTATCTTAATTGTGATAAGGTAGATCCATGATCATGAAAGGTGAATTATTTGGTGGTCTATATAAGAGAACCCACCCTTACAACACTTTAATTTCGTCCAAGTGAGAAAGAGAGAGAAATAGAAGCAAGGTAGAGTGAGGAAAGGAAAGAAGAGAGAAGAAGAAAGGAAGGAAGAAGAAGGAGAAGTTTAGAAAACTAAAGGTAAGTTTAACAATATTTCTTTTTGAAGAAAACTTTTGAAACTTATAATATTTATATGAGATTTTGATCTTAGAACTTTTATGATTGGTCATGATGTTGCTATATCATGTTACATATTGATCTTGCATGTGATGTATGTTTGAATACTTAGGTTGGTGTAGATAGTTCTGCATGGTTATGGCTATGGGTGGCAGAATTTTAAGTTTCGGTATTTTAATTTCTGGGAACAATCTATAAGGAATTAAAATAAATGGTTAACATAAGAATTAAAGATATATGTGTCCCGGATTTTTAGTCACTGGAATCATTCCATTTGGAGTCCATATGAGGTAGATATGGTCTGATTAGTAGTCAAAGGTCAGAAAATGAATCATCAGGGAAGAATATGTTAGGATAGCTTCGGTAATTTAATTTCTGGGAATTATTGGTAGGGAATTAAAATAAATGGTTAACATAAGAATTAAAGATAAATGTGTCATGGATTTTTAGCCACTGGAATCATTCCATTTGGAGTCCATATGAGGTAGCTATGGTCTGATTAGTAGTCAAAGGTCAGAAAATGAATCATCAGGGAAGAATATGTTAGGATAGCTTCGGTAATTTAATTTCTGGGAATTATTGGTAGGGAATTAAAATAAATGGTTAACATAAGAATTAAAGATATGTGTGTCATGGATTTTTAGCCACTGGAATCATTCAATTTGGAGTTCACATGTGGTAGATATGGTCCAATTAGTAAGCCAAGGTCAGAAAATGGTTCATCAGGGAAGATTATGTTAGGACAGCTTTTGTATTTTAATTTCTGGGAATTTTCTTTATGGAATTAAAATAAATGGTTAACATGAAAGTTATATATCTATGTCTCATGGAAATATACCCACTGGAATTATGCAATTTGGAGTTCATATGAGGTAGATATAATCCGATTAGTAAGCAGAGGTCAGAAAATGTTTATTCAGGGAAGAGTATGTTATTAATGCTTTAGTTTTTGAATTTCTGGGAATATTCTGTAGGGAATTAAAATAGCGCGCCAACATAACAATTATAGATATATGGCTCATGGATTTTTATCAACTGAAATAACACAATTTGGAGTTGCAATTTGGGAGATATGGTCTAATTAGTCAGTAAAGGTCAGAACCTATCCGAGAGGAACTATCATGTACTTTGATGGAGTAATATCACCTTTGTTTCTTAATTTTTCGCTACAATGTTCAACATAATAGTTTTAGATAATTGTTTTATCTTGAAATAGACACCAAGATCACCTACATCAGAGTTAAATTGAGGGAGTTATGCTCTGATTAGTAAGAGAAGGTTAGATAGGATGAAAACCTGCATCAAGAAAATAAAGAAATAAAATTAGTATTTAAAAAAGAAGATGAATCTTAATAAATGACTAGTATAGCCATAGCCATTGCCATTGCATGAACTTACTACCATTTTAAGTGTGTAATTTTTAACATGGAATTTACCCTAGTACTCATATAAATTTACAAGAAGTTTTGAAAGTGCCGGTTTTATTTGAAAAATCTTAGTATGCTCCGTGGTTGCAGTATTTTCACATCAGAAAAGAATTATTCTAGTTACTGGAAAACAAAATTGTGATTTGTGAAAAGTGCATGTCTAAGGAAAGCTCTGGCAAGGAAAGACATGGTACTTAAGCGTGTCCATTAGTGACCCACCTCTCTTTCCCGGGAACTTTTCTGGTGTGCTGTTTACAGACTACAATTACTATCCAGTTACTAAGGTATTAGTATGGAATTTTGACATGGAAATGTTTTATAAAGTGATATTTTAAATGGTTATGTTCATGGCATGATTACCAATGATTTATGGTAATAGTTATATTTTGATGAACATACTTGTTATTGAAAGCATATTTTTGGCTATCATTGTGAAAAGAAAAGAAATGAGCACGGTCACATGGCAATCCGTGTGGTGCACCAGTAGGGGACGCCCTACCAACGGTTATGATCATGTTAATAAGAAAAGAAAGAGAAAGTGTGCCATGTCGGACGGAGCGAAATTAGCCCGTACCGAAAAGTAGAGAATACTCACCCTGACCGGGGTAGCTTGAAGTAAGAATAAGTGGATAGCCATCATATGAAATTCAAAAAATAGTTATTCATGCCATACATGTCATAACTGTATAATTTTCATGTGCATGATAAAGTGCATTCATGTGACCTAAAGATATTTTCTGTAGTTTATACAGCTGAACATGACGTGATGAACTATATTGATGGTAAATTATGATTTATTGTTGAACTTACTGGGATTTAATTCTCACTATATTTCCATATCATGTTCAGAAGAATAAATATGCAGATATTCTCTATGACACTTATTATCTCTGTACGTTGGATCGAGGTGCCCTACCTTGGGCAACTTCCAGTTATTTCTGATGTAACTGTCGTAGATGTAACTGAGATTCCGGTGGACGTGCCACCCGAACCAGTGTCCCCGGAAGTAGTCGATATAGATGATTAGAACTAATATGTATCTTTGTACAAATGTTTGTAAAATAATGGTGTGTAGTTTGTAAAATAATAGTGTGTATGGAAACTCAGTATTGTATAAATTAAATAAATGTTATATTGAGTTAAGTTGTAACGAGGTAATAACTTCATGGTATTTAAAAAAAAAATTACATAAATGGAGTTGTTACATAATTGGTATCAGAGCAGGTCGATCCTAGATGGCCAGTGGTTGGATGGTTATCTGAATCGATCTTATAGTGTCTTGAGTATGTTGTGGTTGTGCTGTGTAGGGGATCAGTAATTCATATAGGTAAGAAATTACTAGTGTTTCCTATCTATATGCCGAGGTGGTGTTATGACTGCTATTAAATATTTTTGAACTAACTATTGGGCTTGATCACCTCAATAGCAGCATAACTTTGTTTTGTACCATAGTAGGAAATGGCACCACCAAGGAGGAATCCAGCAACCAATGCAGAGGAAACCCTGCACAACCTGGCCACGGCAATTCGAGACCAAGTTATGACCACCAACCAAATTTTACAACATCTCCAGAATGCTAATAACACAAATGTTGAGATTGGTCCTAACAACCGGACGGCTGGAAAAGATAATGGCATATCCGAGTTCCTGAGGACTAGACCACCTTGTTTTCAAGGAGGTTATGACCCAACGGTAGCCGAAAGGTGGATTAGGGAATTAGAGAAAATCTTTGAAGTGATGGGCTGTACTGAAGAGCAGCAAATCATTTTTGCTGCATATATGTTAAAGGATGAAGCAGAATACTGGTGGCGTGGAGCTAGAGAACTTTTAGCTCATCAGGGAAGACAGATCACCTGGCAAGTGTTCAAGGACATTTTCTTTGAAAAGTACTTTCCAAGTACTGTACGGGCAGAGAAAGAGATCGAATTTCTCCAACTCAGGCAAGGAAGCATGACCGTGGACCAGTATATCGCAAGGTTCGAGGAGCTGTCTAAGTTCTCCTCTTATCTGCGATATAACCCAGATGAAGCATGGAAGGCGGTTAAGTTTGAAGCGGGACTAAACCCGGAGTTAAAGAATGCTGTTATAGCTATGGAGATCAGGGAGTTTGTACCTCTGATAAATAAATGCAGACTCTTGGAAAAGAGTTTAAGGGCAGTGGAGGACGAGAAGCAAAGGCGAAACCTATGGAAAAGGAAGAAAAATTTTCCCAACCCTAGAAAGAACGTGAGAAGAAGTGGATATGGAGCTGGTAAGAGGCCATTGATTGCGGGTCCTAGGCCTTTTCAACAAGACCTCGCCTCAGTCAAGTGCGCTAAATGCGGACGCATGCATGGTAACCGGCCATGCTACATGGGACAAGATGTCTGCTTCAATTGCGGACAGAAGGGACATTTTGCGAAAAACTGCCCATAGAATGTAGGAAAGCAGCCAGAACAGAGGCCTCAGGTAAAAGGAAGGGTTTTCACCCTGAGCGGCCAAGAGGCAGCTCAATCTTCTGAAATGATTCAAGGTACATGCTATATTTATGGATTTGCTCTTATGGTGTTATTTGACTCTGGTGCTAGTCATTCATTTATATCAGAAGAATGTATTAGGAAGTTTCAGTTCCCTATTTCTGAAACTCCCTATGAGCTATCTGTAGTAACCCCTACAGGGGAACGGGTATTAACTTCCTCTGTATGTAAGGACTGTCAAGTCACCATCCAGGAGAAAACTTTTTCTGTAGACCTCGTCAGTTTACCTTTAAGAGGTATTGAGGTCATTCTAGGGTTAGACTGGATGTCTAGAAATCGAGTCTTGTTGAATTGTTGTAACAAGACCGTTGAATTTCTACCTTCTACTCCGAAAGAGGAGGTCCAGTTATTGATGTTAAATGCCAATCAAGTTAATAGGGAGTTGAAGAATGGAGTACTTGGATACATTCTCTTGTATTTATCAAACCTAGAAGTCGAATCAAAACTTGATGAAATTCCAATAGCCAACGAGTTTCCTGAAGTGTTTCCATCAGATATTCCAGGCTTACCTCCCAAGAGAGAGATAGAGTTCTCTATTGATCTCCTACCTGGGACAGGGCCTATCTCTATTGCACCATATCGAATGGCCTCGAAGGAACTACAAGAACTAAAGAAGCAGTTGGAGGAACTATTAGACAAGCAATTCATTAGACCGAGTGTATCACCTTGGGGAGCTCCTGTATTGTTTGTTAAGAAGAAAGACGGGAGTTTGAGACTATGCATAGATTACAGACAGCTGAATAAGGTGACTATCAAAAATAAGTATCCTCTCCCTAGGATAGATGACTTATTGGATCAATTAAAGGGAGCCTCCATCTTTTCTAAAATTGACTTGCGGTCAGGATATCATCAGATTAGGATTAAGGAGGAGGACGTACCAAAAACTGCCTTCAGGACTAGGTATGGGCACTATGAGTTTCTCGTAATGCCCTTCGGGTTAACGAATGCACCTGCAATTTTCATGGATTACATGAATCGCATTTTCGACCCTACCTAGATCAATTTGTTGTAGTGTTCATTGATGACATCTTGATATATTCTAAGAGTAAGAAAGAACATGAACAACATCTCCGAATCGTGCTGCAAGTGCTGAAAGAGAAAAAGTTATATGCTAAATTGGAGAAGTGTGAATTTTGGCTGTCAGAGGTGAAGTTTCTCGGACATGTCATCTCTAATAGAGGGGTAGCCGTAGATCCTAGCAAGACGGAAGCAGTGATTAAGTGGGAGACACCAAAGACGGTTACGGAAATCAGAAGTTTCCTTGGTTTGGCAGGATACTACAGGAGATTTATACAAAACTTCTCTCGTATAGCCTTGCCATTGACTAAATTGACCAGGAAGGGAAGTCCTTTCAAATGGACTGATCAATGTGATGCTAGTTTTCAGGAGCTGAAGACAAGACTGACCACTCCTCCTGTTTTAATTATTCCAGACCCCACAGGACATTTTGAAGTGTATAGTGATGCTTCAAAGAAAGGGCTAGGGTGTGTGTTAATGCAAGACAAGAGAGTAGTTGCTTACGCCTCTAGACAACTAAGACCCCACGAAGGAAACTATCCAACCCATGATCTTGAATTAGCGGCAGTAGTGTTTGCCTTAAAGATTTGGCAACACTATTTGTACGGGGCAACCTTTGAAGTATATTGTGATCATAAGAGTCTTAAATACCTCTTTGATCAGAAGGAGTTAAATATGAGGCAACGAAGATGGGTAGAATTCCTCAATGACTACAAGTTTGAGATAAAGTATCATCCCGGAAAGGCGAATGTTGTAGCAGATGCCTTGAGTCGAAAATCTCTGCATATGGGTCAGATGATGGTGTATGAGATGCAGATGCTAGAGGAGTTTCGAAATTTGAAGCTAGCCACTACTCTTACTCCAAAGAATCTAGTCATTAATGGTTTAAGTATAGGGTCTGACCTTAGAGCCCAGATCAAAGAAGCTCAAGCTCACGATCAATACTTACAAGATCATAAAGACCAAGGTAATTTTTCTGTAATGGAAGATGGAGCAATCATGTATCAGGGAAGGATTTGTGTCCCTCAAGAACAAGAGTTGAGTACTAAGATACTGCAGGAAGCGCATCAAAGTAAATACACAATCCATCCTGGATGCACTAAAATGTACCAGGATTTAAAAAGGATGTATTGGTGGCCAGGGATGAAAAATGACATTGCTGAGTTTGTGGCGAAATGTCTCATTTGTCAAAAGGTGAAGGTGGAGCATCAAAAGCCAGCGGGATTTCTACAACCTCTTGAGATCCCTAAATGGAAATGGGATAGTATTTCGATGGACTTTGTTGTAGGTTTACCTAAGACCTCAGTGGGACATGACTCTATCTGGGTAATAGTTGACAGATTAACCAAATCTGCTCACTTTTTGCCCATAAAAATAAACTTTTCACTAGATAAATTGGCCCAATTGTACGTTCAGGAAATAGTTAGACTCCATGGGATTCCCTTAAATATTGTTTTTGATAGAGATCCGAGGTTCACGTCGAGGTTTTGGAAGGCGTTGCAAGAAGCTTTTGGTACTCAATTGCGGTTCAGTACTGCCTACCATCCTCAAACTGACGGGCAGACAGAACGAACCATTCAAACCCTAGAAGATATGTTGAGGGCCTGTGTGATAGAGCAAGGTCAAGGATGGGATAAGTACCTACCTTTAGTAGAGTTTGCTTATAATAATAGCTATCACTCTAGCATTAAGATGGCCCCCTATGAAGCTTTATACGGTAGAAAGTGCCGATCTCCACTATGTTGGTTCGAGGTAGGAGAAAAGAACTTGTTAGGTCCTGATTTAGTTCAACAAACCACTGAACAAATCAGGATGATACGAAACAAAATACTTATAGCTTAGAGTCGGCAAAAGAGTTACTACGATAAGAGACATAGACCTCTAGAGTTTGAGGAAGGAGACCATGTATTTCTGAAACTTTCCCCGACTACTGGAGTTGGTAGGTCTCTCAAAACAAGAAAGCTAAGTCCGCGATTTTTAGGACCCTACCAAATTCTAAAGAAAGTTGGGACATCAGCATATCAAGTTGCTCTCCCACCTAATTTGTCCAACCTGCATAATGTTTTCCACGTATCACAGCTGCGGAAGTATCTTTCAGATTCATCACATATAATACTGGATGAACCAATCCAAATAAAGGAGAACATGACATACCAGCTAGTACCTGCATCCATATTGGACACTGACGTGAAGCAACTGAGAAATAAAACCATTCCCCTAGTTAAGGTGTTATGGGAAGGTTTGACTCCGGAAGAAGCAACTTGGGAGCTGGAAGAAGTCATGAGGAAGAAATATCCGCAATTGTTCTTATAAGGTAATTTCTGAAATTTTGAGGACAAAATTTCTTTTAGGGGGAGAGAAATGTAACATCTTTAATTTCATTTCTTTTATTGATAAAGGTACATAAAAAATTTAATTAAGGAAATAAAATTTATTAGACAATATTTTAGATATCTAAGGAAATATAATCCTTAGAAATTCTTCACCTTATGTATATGCATAGAAAATGTTTCTAACATTAAGAGAACAAATAAAGAAGGAAAATTTAATAGGAAAGAAATTAGAAATAACATACTAAAGAGATGCAAAATTCTTGGATAAGGAAGATAAATTTTTAGAAACAAGTAAAGGTCTTAAAATTTCAAAGAACATTGAATTAGGGTAATTTTTCCTAATTCAAGAACTATAGTTACTAAGTTTAAAATCTTTACCCATACATTGGGCTTTTACCTATGGACACTTCATATAGAGTTTTTCCACTTCACATAAGTTTCTAGCAAGCCCATTGGATAACCTAAACAAGAAATTAAACATAGACTTGGACTAGGATATAGTAATTTCACAAATAGCCCAAAAATTATGAAAATGTGACCAAGCCCACCAAGAAAGGAAGAATTTTATCCAAAGCAAAGAAAATGGGTAGGACAAGCCCATAATGGGTAGGAATAAGCCCAAATCCAAGAGGAAAACTAAAATAAAATAAATTAGATGATGATATAATAATAAGAATAAAGATTAGGTTACATGGCATTAAGACAAAAAATTTAGCAAGTGGTGTGATTCTACATTCATCACTTAAGCAAGTGGCATGATAATACAAGGCTTTAGGACAAAAACATCTATATCCTACACTCATAATTTTAGCAAGTGGTATGATAATACATGGTATTAGGACAAAACATTCATAGCCCACACAAATAATATCAACCAAATAATGAAGATTCAAGGGCTAGAAATTTGCCACCTAAAAAGGCAAACCTATCATACTTGTTTAAGACAAAAGAAAATGGAAATGAATCCCTAAATCAAAGGGACCTTGTCCCATATCTTAAGAACATATTATCATAATTTTCAAAATACAAATCTCCTTTTCCTATGCATATCTTGACTAAGGAAGAGGAAGACAAGAACATAAGTTGTTTGTTTTCCAAAAATTCAACAAAGTGTATCCTAATTGTGATAAGGTAGACCCATGATCATGAAAGGTGAATTATTTGGTGGTCTATATAAGAAAACCCACCCTTACAACATTAGAATTTCGTCCAAGTGAGGGAGAAAAAAAAATAGAAGCAAGGTAGAGTGAGGAAAGGAGAGGAAGAAAGGAAGAAAGAGGAAGGAGAAGTCTAGAAGACTAAGTGCTCCAAGTAAGTTTAACAATATTTCTTTTTGAAGAAAACTTTTGAAACTTATAATATTTGTATGAGATTTTGATCTTAGAACTTTTATGATTGGTCATGATGTTGCTATATCATGTTACATATTGATCTTGCATGTGATGTATGTTTGAATACTTAGGTTGGTGTAGATAGTTCTGCATGGTTATGGCTATGGGTGGCAGAATTTTAAGCTTTGGTATTTTAATTTCTGGGAACAATCTATAAGGAATTAAAATAAAAGGTTAACATAAGAATTAAAGATAAATGTGTCATGGATTTTTAGCCACTGGAATCATTCCATTTGGAGTCCATATGAGGTAGCTATGGTCTGATTAGTAGTCAAAGGTCAGAAAATGAATCATCAGGGAAGAATATGTTAGGATAGCTTCGGTAATTTAATTTCTGGGAATTATTGGTAGGGAATTAAAATAAATGGTTAACATAAGAATTAAAGATATGTATGTCATGGATTTTTAGCCACTGGAATCATTCAATTTGGAGTCCATATGAGGGAGATATGAGCCGATTAGTAGACAAAGGTCAGAAAATGGGTCATCAGGGAAAAATATGTTAGGATAGCTTCGGTATTTTAATTTCTGAGAAGTATCTGTAAGGAATTAAAATAAATTATTATCATAAGAATTAAAGATAAATGTGTCATGGATTTTTAGGCACTGGAATCATTCAATTTGAAGTCCATTTGAGGTAGATATAAGCTGATTAGTAAGCAGAGGTCAGAAAATGTTTATTCAGAATATGTTATTAAAGCTTTAGTTTTTGAATTTCTGGAAAATATTCTGTAGGGAGTTAAAATCGTACGCCAAGATAAAAATTATAGATATAGGGCTCATGGATTTTTACCAACTGGAATAACTCAATTTGGAGTTCAAATTTGGGAGATATGGTCTAATTAGTCAGTAAAGGTCAGAACCTACACGAGAAGAAATAATCTGTACATTTAGGGAGTAATATCACCTTGATTTCTTAATATTTTGCTACAATGTTCAACATAATAGTTTTAGATAATTGTTTTATCTTGAAATTGACACTAAGATCACCTACATCAGAGTTAAATTGAGGGAGTTATGCTCTGATTAGTAAGAGAAGGTTAGATAGGATGAAAACCTGCATCAAGAAAATAAAGAAATAAAATTAGTATTTTAAAAAGAAGATGAATCTTAACAAATGACTAGTATAGCCATTGCCATTGCATGAACTTACTACCATTTTAAGTGTGTAATTTTTAACATGGAATTTACCCTAGTACTCATATAAATTTACAAGAAGTTTTGAAAGTGCCGGTTTTATTTGAAAAATCTTAGTATGCTCCGTGGTTGCAGTATTTTCACATCAGAAAAGAATTATTCTAGTTACTGGAAAACAAAATTGTGATTTGTGAAAAGTGCATGTCTAAGGAAAGCTCTGGCAAGGAAAGACATGGTACTTAAGCGTGTCCATTAGTGACCCACCTCTCTTTCCTGGGAACTTTTCTGGTGCGCTGTTTACAGACTACAATTACTATCCAGTTACCAAGGTATTAGTATGGAATTTTGACATGGAAATGTTTTATAAAGTGATATTTTAAATGGTTATGTTCATGGCATGATTACCAATGATTTATGGTAATAGTTATATTTTGATGAACATACTTGTTATTGAAAGCATATTTTTGGCTATCATTGTGAAAAGAAAAGAAATGAGCACGGTCACATGGCAATCCGTGTGGTGCACCAGTAGGGGACGCCCTACCAACGGTTATGATCATGTTAATAAGAAAAGAAAGAGAAAGTGTGCCATGTCGGACGGAGCGAGATAAGCCCGTACCGAAAAGTAGAGAATACTCACCCTGACCGGGGTAGCTTGAAGTAAGAATAAGTGGATAGCCATCATATGAAATTCGAAAAATAGTTATTCATGCCATACATGTCATAACTGTATAATTTTCATGTGCATGATAAAGTGCATTCATGTGACCTAAAGATATTTTCTGTAGTTTATACAGCTGAACATGACGTGATAAACTTTATTGATGGTAAATTATGATTTATTGTTGAACTTACTGGGATTTAATTCTCACTATATTTCCATATCATGTTCAGAAGAATAAATATGCAGATATTCTCTATGACACTTATTATCTCTGTACGTTGGATCGAGGTGCCCTACCTTGGGCAACTTCCAGTTATTTCTGATGTAACTGTCGTAGATGTAACTGAGATTCCGGTGGACGTGCCACCCGAACCAGTGTCCCCGGAAGTAGTCGATATAGATGATTAGAACTAATATGTATCTTTGTACAAATGTTTGTAAAATAATGGTGTGTAGTTTGTAAAATAATAGTGTGTATGGAAACTCAGTATTGTATAAATTAAATAAATGTTATATTGAGTTAAGTTGTAACGAGGTAATAACTTCATGGTATTTTAAAAAAAAAAAAATTTACATAAATGGAGTTGTTACACACTCCTCGTGGGATGATACTCACTCATCACTTTATTACTTGGTCACGACACGTGCACTTGCGTTCTGACATTGTATTCATCTTTGTATGAATTACAAACCAACAATTTATCTAAAATTTTTAATCTAATGGTTTTAGATAATTGTTTTATCTTTAAATGGACACTAAGATCACCTAATTCGAAGTTAAAATAGGGGATTTATGCTTTGATTAGTGATAGAAAGTCAGCTAGGACAAAAAACTGCATCTGGGAATAACACAACATAGAGCATGGCCATGTTCCAAGGCACGGTCGTGTTCGGTGCTGGAAATGGCATTTTAAAGCCTAAAGCAGGGCTATTTTATAGGAAATGGCCAAGTCGTGTTACATGATACGTTTAGGCTGTGTTGGAAGCTGATAAAGCTTATTTTTAATAATTTTCTACCCTAAATGAACCTCATTAACTATAGGATAATAATAGAAATCAAATTGAAGAAGAATGCCATATTAAATTTGTAAGAACATGTGATGGAAAAGATAAAAGTAATATTTATAAAAGAAGAAGAATCTTCTAAATAAAAATAATAAATGACTAGTGTATGCCATAGCCATTACCATTGCGTGAACTGTTATGTGTGTTTTATAAATACCGCAAGTGCACGGTGTAGCTGTAGCTAGTCCGGCAAGTACGGGTCGTGTCCCACAGAGAACAATGCCAATTACCATAATCTCACAAAAAGTGCTATCTAAATCGATATAATTTGATGGGCAAATATCGCAATCAAACAAGTTAAAGTAACCAATTAAGCCAAGCCTAGGGTTAGGGTTCACCACACTTGTGATACTCAACAACTGATATTCACCTCTAATTGCATTTGTCTAGATTATTGGGGATGGTTTACCCTAAATTAATTAGCAATCTCTTTCAAGCATTACCAATCGTACCTAGGTTAATCAAATTACCTACTTTCATGGTTCTTAGCTCAACCTAGGTCCATTAAGCTTTATGCCAACCACAGAATGCAACTAATCGGTTTTCTCGTTCCCATTAATTGATTCAAGCCTAGGGTATCTTAAACTACTTTCGTCATTAAGACAACTCTAATTAACCATTGGATTCCGGTTTTAATCTTCACCTTTCAGTTCATCGATTAAATACCTAATACGTGATAGACTGGTGATCAGGCATTCTATCAACTAATGCAAGCATACAATAGTCAATCCAAATCAATCTAATCCCAATTACAATTAGGGTTTTATAATTCAGGTCATGGGCATAGTATCATTGTATCACAATTGGGTTTACCGAAACCCTAGATAGAATTTACTCACACATAATAGAAATGGAAATGAAATTCATATTCATTGAGTAATCCATAGTAGTTCAATACAATTGAGAGGGAATAAGAAGAAGTAGAAAGATAGAAGTAGAAGTAGAAGGATAGAACCTGGTGTGTAGATGAATGCAGATAAATTACAACTTCGAAGTAGTAAAATCTACTCTAGAACATCAAAATCCTCAAAGAACTATGTAAAAACCTAATCTAAATGTGTTTCCTAAGGCTAGAAAGTTTTTCCCCAATGTCTCCTACGGTTCCCCCCTTTGCAGCTGTGCATCCCCAAGCATATATAACACTTTGGGCAGCTAAAACCCTAAAAGTTACGGAGTTCACAGACCCGCAGCACGACCGTGCTTCGGGCGGGTTTCTGGGATTTTCTATAGACAGAGCATGGCCTAGTCATGTTGCATGCCACCAAGCAGGGCCTGGCTGTGCTGCATGCTGCCATGCTCAGAATTTGTTGATTTTTGGTGGGCTTGCTCCTTGCTTCCTCCTCAACATATTCCATATCCATTTGGCACTTCTCATGAGTGTTTTCCCTTGCTTCTTGTCCTCTTTTGCTCACCTGCAAGCATAAAAACAACCAAAGTAGTATCCAAAGCAAAGCATAACCAAAAGCAGGGAAATAACCACAAGTTTGCTAGGAATTAGAGGATAAAATATAGCCATTAAGTGCTCAAAATACCCCTTTATCAACTCCCCCATGCTTAAACTTTTGCTTGTCCTCAAGCAAATAACATATCATATTTGGAAGGGGGAAAAATGTAATCAGATTCCAGAAGATAGAAAAATACAATATAGATAATTGGTCACTCAATCAGTGTGCACACAATAGATATACGAATAGACATTTACAAGATAGTCTCTGTCCTTCTAATACTAAACCAAAAATTCCTCTATTATATATATACTCACTACAAGAAACGCGGGTTTTAGCGACGGTTTTTAAGTGGATTTAACGACGGTTTCGACCGTCGTTAAGGCCATTCACGACGGTTTCAAAACCATCGTGGAACCCAAGTCCTAGCGACGATTTTGGTCAACCGTGAGAATAACCGTAGTTAAACCTGGTTTAACGACGGTTTTAAAAACCGTCGTTAAATTTTGTATAACGGCGGTTACAAACCGCCGTTAAAAATAACGACGGTTACCTAACCGTCGTTAAATATAACGACGGTTTACGAAAAACCGTCGTCAAATATAACGACAGTTTATGGAAAACCCTCGTTAAATTAATTATTTTATTTAATTAAAAAAAGTAATTATTTTTAATTACAATATTTTATTTATATGTTAAAATATTAAAATTTGTGCTGTGGGGATTAAATTATTTTATTACTAAATATGATGTATAATAACAATTAATTTAAATTTATAATATTTAATTAATTTATTAATATATATTTTTATTTATTATGTAATAATTAAACACGTGAATTATTTAGTAAATTAAGAAATTATCTTAAAAATTAAATAATATTTAAATGGGAACTAAATATGCATAAATAATTGAATTATAATGAATCAATATACAGGTAAAAAATATGTACAAAAAAATATTTATTAGTCGTGAATAAAATAAAATTGGATATACAAACTACAAGGACAAAATCATATGTCCGAATCCTGTGGAGGCTGATCATGTTGATCACGCTGGTGCCCACTACCACGGTCACTAGGGTCCTAAAAAATAAAAAAAATTTGTTAAAATTTTTAATGTTTTCAAAGTAAACAAAATTATATCAATAATTTTTATGTATTAAAATATTACCCTGGGTCTGGGACTATGAAGTCCTAAAATTTCTGGTGGCAGCTGTCCCTGAAATTTTTGAAGCAAGAACGCCATAGCAGCCTCCATTTGTGCTTACCGTGCTGCGAGCTCAGCGTCTCGTCGCTGCTGCTCGACATCCCGCTCATGCATAGCGGTCTTCAGGCGCTCCACTTCACACTGTAAGTCGTGGTACAACGTCCCAGACTGGGAGCTCAAGCCTGACGAACCACGACCGAAGACTTGAGTTGGGCAAACACCCAACCCAAATCCTCGAACGTGGCCGGAGTGCTCCTTAGTCCCAAGAGCTCTCGCAAGCGAATCAGTCGTCGAAAGCTCTTGGGACGAGCTGTCCTCCTGCTGGATCGAAGCAATTTTCTCCTAATAACAAAATAATAATAATATTAAACATTATCTCAATTAAATAATTACCCACGTACGGCAGAAGAAATTTTTTTACTTACCACAATAGCCCGAGCTTCGTCGTTGATGTATGATCCGTCAGCTCTTTTATGAGCTGCCGTCCATACATCACCACGAGTCACTGGAACGCCATGCTCAATCTCCTGAAATTTAAAGTAATTAATCAATTTATTATTATATATATGATAGTCATCTCAACATTTAAAAAAAAAAGATATTTATGGTTATGAACTTACCATCTCTGCCTTTTTTCGCGCAAGGCTCTTCGATCCAGTGGTGTGTGGCATTGTTAGTTGTCTTCTGTTCTGTTTATTCTTCGCATCCACATCCTAATTATTCACATAGAAAAAATAATTAATCAGAAAAATTTAAAAGTTAAATTTGATAAATATATGAACGTGTGACTTACCCTAGACTTCGCGTCAAGGCGATAGTCTATGAAAGTCGCCCACTGATCAGGTGGGATGCCGGTCGGGACTTCACTCCGCAGCTTATCTCTGGTCTTCGTACCGTTATACGCTAGGCGAAATAAATTGTACTGTGCGGCTCTCCAATTCGCGCCTAGCGACTGCATGATCAGCTTCTTGTGTTGATCCGTCACATTAAAATGCGTCTGCAAATGAAAATAAAAAATTAGTTACACATATATTGCACATGAATGACAAATAAATACAATTAATTTCTAATTTTTGATGTTTCCATACCTGAACGTGGTTTACGAAGACAGTCGTCTTCGACTGCTGAGGAATGCTCCTCCAGTCCCTGTAAGAGATCAGGAATAACCGGAAGTTATCCCCGATGGTGCCGAGAAAGACACCGAGCAATCTGCCACTATCTCCAATAGGCTTGTAGTTGTCGTTGACCTGGACAACCACCTTGGACCCCTGAGGCAAGGACCAGACGTCGTGGACAGTCAACTGTCTGGATGTCACCTGCCCGGTCTCGTCTGTCATAATGTAGACAATTATATATTAGATTCCAAATACCAAATTATATATACAGGAAAAAGTGTACATGTTTACAATACTCACCGACTACATCAACAGTCAAGCTCCTCCTGCATCTGCGCTCCTGCTCACCGGGCTGATGCTCTTGTTCCTCGACGCCGAAGAGCGTGTAAAAATCGAAGGAATAATCATTGTTCGGTTCCTAAACGTCTGGTGGGGGGAGTGTACTGGGGACGGCCTGAGAATCCAAAGAAAGGGAAGTAGTGGTAGGGACTGACGACGCGATAGCCTCTAACTCTGCTTCCCGAGAGACAATGGTGTTGGGCTCTGCAGTAGGCTGGCTGCCCTCGCTGATCGCCCCGCGGGGCGGGAGATTGTGAGAACTAGACGCCCCTGCTGTGTAGAGTGATCTAGCCCTCTTCATTGTCACCGCTCCTACCAAATTGAAATTAATAAGATTATTCATTGCATAAAACAAATACAAAATAAACATTGCCTAATAAAAGTTATGAAAAAAAATAAGTTAGAACAATAATTATAAGTAGTCTAATCTAAAATATATGTAAGTAGGCGGAAATGTCAAAACTAATACCGTAACAAGCTTAAATTAGCTTCTCCTTCTGGAAATAGTCTTTCTAAATTTTGCACGTGTAACGGATCGCTATCGTATATGAGATTTTCCTCTTCATCGCCCATCTCGTATAAGTCACGAGGTTTCAAATGCATCACTATACTCCAGTTCTTGTCTAACTCGTCTTGAACATAGTACACTTGATGAGCCTCAGATGCCTAGATATATGGCTCGTCATCGTCAATTTCCCCAGTGTGAATCAATCGAGAAAAATCAACCGACGTCACCCCAAACTCGTCAACTGCAATTCCTCTCGATGTGGTTGTGTTAGCCCATATACACTTAAATAATACGACTGTGAACTGGCCATGGTAGTTCAACTCAATAATGTCCAATAGTTTTCTGTAATACGGGATGCCATCGAATTGCATGTTCCTGTCACTACTACTTGCATAACTCCTCATCCCGAACGTACCGTAAACTCCACTATTTTGAGATGTCATCCCTTGATCTCGCTCTAAGGTTCGGAATTTAAATCCATTTACGTTGTAAGCATTGTATCAACATGCTCTATCCAGTGGACCAAGTGCAAGAAATTTTAAATCGGCACACTGCGATCCTTCATCAGCAATTACGATCTAAAAAACGAATAAAGGATGAGTTGAAGTCATATTTGACAAACGAATGAAGTGTGAACATTTCCATAATACTTACACGACGGGAAAACTAGGAGACAAATTCTCTGTGGACTTTTTTATCTATCTTGGTAGATGCCCGCGTCCGACTTCTCAAACTATGTCGTACGTAGTCCCCTAAATTCCCTGTTGGGTCAACATTGTGTAAACACTTAATGCTACATCAGAACAAAAATTGTATGAAACTTGAGGGAGACTGTGGGTTAACTTACTATAAGTAAGGATTAACTTCTTTGCAGTTTGTTAAGACATGCCGATGGGCCTGCAATTTTTCCTGAGGAGAAAGTGTGAAATATTCAAATCCACTAGCTGGTCTCCCAATTGGTGGAAACAACCCACTGTCAGCCGTCCCAACATCGGGTCGATCATCCACACGAAGAGGACGATTGAAGACAGTGGAAACACCATATATGTAACTGGAACAGAACAATAAAACTTCTCCTGCGACATACGACTCTGCTATTGAGCCTTCTGGCCTTGCTCTATTCCGTACGAAACATTTAAGTTTGCCCAAGTATCTATACAATATAGATTAAATGAATAAAAGTGGATTAACAATAACGCAAGAAATTTGAATTATGTGTCTTTAATGTTTTACCTTTCGATGGGATACATTCATCGATATTGAACTGGTCCTCCTAACTTCGCTTCCATGGTCAAATGTACAGTCAAGTGCACCATGACTGTAAAGAAAGACGGTAGAAATAACATTTCAAGATGGCACATCGTCAGAATGATTCGATCTTGAAGTTGATCAAGTTCATTAACGTTCAAAACTCTAGAACAAAGTTGTCGAAAAAATGAACATAACTCGATCAGAACGGCAGATACCGGCTTCAGAAGTGTCTTCCTTATGGCTAACAGTAACAGTTGTTCCATAAGAATGTGACAGTCGTGACTTTTTAGTTCGATGATCTTACGCTGTCTTACGTCAATACATTTGGAGATATTACTTGAATAACCATCAGGTACTGATACATTCTTAAGGGTTTTGAGAAATACTTCCTTGCCTGCATTTGTCAATGTGAACACAGCAGGTGCATATTTACCGTCATCATCTGGCCACAGCTCAGACCTCACACCTAGCTCCTTTAAGTCTTTTCGCGAATTTAAGTGATCTATCGAACGGCCAGAGTCATTAAGTAAAGTGTAAATGATGTTGTCGCAGACATGTTTCTCAATATGCATGACGTCAAGATTATGACGCAGCATATTATTCATCCAATACGGAAGTTTGAAAAATATACTTTTCTTGCGCCATTGTTGTGTTCCAGCATCAACTAAACCCTGACCTCGGGAACGCCGTTGTTGAGTCCCAACATCAGCGTCCACATTTTTTCTGAACATAACTTCAATATCATCGACTTGTCTTAAAATGTCAACGCCACTCAATTGTGGAGGAGGGTTTCGTCTTTCTTCTTTTCCATCAAACCTATTGTGGGCCATCCTAAATTTATGACCCGGAGATAGAAAGCGGCAGTGTCCCATAAAACACCACTTCCGACTGTGAGGGAGACGGACTGGAGTAGAGTCAAAGTTACAGTATGGACATGCTAATCCAGTATGAGTATTCCAGCCTGATAAACATCCAAGACTAGGAAAATCACTGATTGTCCACAAAAAAGCTGCATGCATATTGAACATTTCTTTGCTAAAGGCATCGTAGGTCTTAACACCTTCAACCCACAACTCCTTCAACTCTTCAATTAATGGTTGTAAAAATACATCTATATCATTCCCTAGTGCTTTTCTCCCTGGAATTATCATTGACAACATGAATGAACTTTGTTTCATAGACATCCAAGGAGGAAGATTATAAGGAATCATCACAACTGGCCATATACTGTAACTGGTAGATAGGTTTCCGAATGGATTGAAACCATCCGTTGCAAGACCCAAACGAACATTTCTCGGATCTGATGCAAATTGAGGATTGAGAAGATCAAATCTCTTCCATGCCTCAAAATCCTTTGGGTGCCTCATGGCGCCGTCAGAAATTCTGTCTTGAGCATGCCATCTCATAGATTCAGCAGTTTTCGATGACATGAACAACCTCTGCAATCTTGACTTGACTGGAAAGTATCTTAGAATTTTATTAGGCACCTTCTTTCGCTTCTCCCCCTTCTGTTTTGGTTTCCACCTTGATGCGGAGCACTTTGTACAAGTTTCTCTATTTTCATGCTCAACCCAGTATAACATACAATCATTCTGACATGCATGAATTTTTTTGTAGTTCAACCCCAACTTATTAATGACTTTTTTGGCCTCGTAAAATGAAGGCGAAATCTTGGCATCTAGAAATGCGTCGACAAGCAACTCAAGAACCATCGACATTGCTTTGTCGCTTAACCCGCACAAACACTTAATGTGATACAACTTCAACAAGAAAGACAATTTAGAATACTTTTCACACCCTTCGTAGAGTGGTTGTTGACCATCTTCCAGTAATTCAAAAAAATCTTTGACACTATCATCCATCCTTCCTGCTGACTGTGGAACTGGCACATCCACAGAATCGATGCTCTCATTTTCGGGGTGAATCCCGAATGCATCACGGACAATGTTCTGCACAGGGTCATCTCGAACTATGGGCTCGGAGACCTTAATTAGCATTATAGCATGTCCTACAGCAGGTTCTTCTGAGATCATTTCACCGTGCAAACTCCAGAAATTGTATCCCTCCAGAAATGGTTTGACGATCAAGTGTTGACGTACAACCTCGATTAGTTGCCATTTCTTGAATCTACATTTAGGGCATGGGCATATTATTCTACCTTCTACTCCAGAGTTGGCATTTGCGAATTCTAGAAATCCGTCTAAACCATTAAGGTACTTTGTTGATTGTCGAGGTTTATTCATCCAAGATTTATCTATAGCTGAAACAATTTTGAAGAGGGTTAAAATGATTTACGTGTAAAAAATGTTTAACAAACTTGATGGTAATTGACATTTAATGATAATTAGAGGAAATTAGCTGACACAATTCTACCTTCTACTCCAGAGTTGGATAAAAAATATACGTCACTTGTCCGCTATAAATAGCGAATCCTTATCCAAAAAAGATTAACAAATATAAATAAGAGAGTGATAATTAGAGGAAAAAGATACCTATTTGACTTTAACAAATGTATAATGTATGAAATTTATAGATTTCATTAGCAAGACTTGTCGCACCTTATTAAAGTGAGATAAATGATGTCTCCGCCTTGCATAATATGAAATAAAACACTTGAAATAATATATCTACTAATCTAAGAACAAAAATTCTAACTTTTGAAACAGTGTCATTGATACAGCCTTTTGATCATGTGCTGATTTTATTTGATTCTCCTAATGTTATCAATATAAAATATGAGTTTCATGATCGAATCTATACGATTCTTAACTTTTTGGGAAGGTCAGTCACTAGCAGCAAGAAATAGAGTTATGAGTTTATGTCTGCCGCTAGGATTTCAATTATACTATTTGTAGGATAAATTTTCTAACGAACTCATATAGGGAATTGAAGTTTCAATCCCCTATATG
Source organism: Gleditsia sinensis (assembly GCA_037074535.1). Taxonomy (NCBI): domain Eukaryota; kingdom Viridiplantae; phylum Streptophyta; class Magnoliopsida; order Fabales; family Fabaceae; genus Gleditsia; species Gleditsia sinensis. The sequence goes on along the minus strand of CM073465.1, from coordinate 44,008,546 downwards.
AAAGAGTAAAAGTAGTGACCATATCCGTCGCCATATATTGAAGAATAATTCCACTCAATTACATCTAAGAGATTGTAACTTGCTTAACAAAGAATCTAGTATAAAAACATAGCGCACTAGAACTGACTGTATTTATATATTTTTTTAAATTATGGTATAATATATTTGCTTTCAAATTTTAAAAACTACGTGTATTTTTAAATCAGTGTTTTAATTCTTTCAAACCAATTCCTAAAACTAATTCCGTCTAATTTACTAACATTTATTACTTTGCCTCATTGATTGAACAAATATTTTAATATTTTACAAACAACTGGAATAAAAATTGACTATTACTAATTTATGTATATTATTTAAACACAAACTTTATCAATGTAATAACTATTTTTTATTCATTTACATCAATTTTAATTATATTTCTTAAACACAAAATAATTTATATTTAAAATTAACTTCACTATGGTTGTATACTAAATTGATAATATTATATATATTTGTTAAAACATACGTATATTTTTAAAGTTGTGTCACAATTATACAAAATATTTTTTTAATACTTTGTCTATCTATTTATTAAAATTCATTATTTTACTTCAATTAATATACTAAATTTATGCCATTATATATATTTGTTTTCATTTTTTAAAACTTACTTGTAATTTCTTTCTTTACAAATACTATTTTTAACTAAGTCTGTTTAATTATTTTTTCATATTATTCTATCAATACCGTTATTTTCTATTTCTATAAATTATTTCTAATATTATATACAAATATTTTACTTAAAAAAGAATTAAGCTTAATAATTCAGTTTATTAAGAAAGACATTACATCTTACATATTTTTTCGGACATGGTATATTACAATGTTAAATATCATAAACATTGTAACAGTACAAAAATATTAGGATTTACTCATCTATGTACATCACAATGATAAATATATTTCTACAATAAATATTAAATACAAAAAATATTTAATACTATCGCATTTTAACATACACTTATTTAAAATAAAAAAAATTACATTACATACCTTCAATATGACTCCAAACAAAGAAGAGACAAAATTCAAAAAACATAAAAAAAAATCAAATAAAATTAAAAAATTAAAAGACATACCTTCACAAAAATAAAAAAGTCAGCGCCAATACCCACAAATCACAAATAACACTCTCAGAAAATATCGCATGCGAGAAAAGTAAATTTTAAATTGTTCGTAAGAGAAATGAAGTGGGGCAACGTATATATAGGAAGGCGCTGGCTTTAGCGACGGTTTTCAAACCGTCGTAAAACCAAAGAAAAATGTCGTTAAATGGGTTTAACGACAGTTTTAATAATAACCGTCGTTAAATTTTAAATTTAACGACGATTTTAACCAACTGTCGTTAAATTTTGCGATTCCCCAATAACGGTTGGAATTTCGAACGTTAGAAGGTGCCACGACGGTTTACAATAACCGTCGTTATATAACGACGGTTTTCGTAAAAATCGTCATTATATTCTTTTATTTAACGACGGTTATATAACCGTCACAAAATCAGGTTTTAGCTATGGTTATTGGTGACCATCGTAAAACCTCCGTCGCCATTCCCCGCGTTTTTTGTAGTGACTTTTATTGTTACCAAATGTTGTATGCATAAAATTGATTTTTGTACACTCAAGTAGGCCACCTCATCCTTTAGATCTCCTTATATTGCCTTACCCTTATTTCTATTTTATCACTCTTTTTCTCACTCAAACTCTTTTACTTTCCATCATTTTCTTTTTCTTTTTCATTCATTTAATTTTTTTTAGAAATATGCGGTGAGTGCATTTTATGCTCTATCTCACTAGGGTAAAGGCATCTAGGTACTCATACTAAGGCCTTTTTGGTGCCTTGAAGGGGTACTCAGAGTAAAAAAATTTTGGGGTGCACATTCCCTCATTTTTCACCTCTCCCTACCTTCACACTCTCATAGTGTTAAAATCAAAAATAGCATACAATTCATAGCACAATAGAGATATATTTTTCAAAAAATTAGAGGTTTAATCCTAAAAGAGAGAGATTAAATTTATAACTACCTATTTCATATCCTATTGTGCATCACATGTCCATGAGCTAAAATCAACCTATATTATGCCAATCTATCTCTAAAATAGCAAACTTTATGATTATACAATGAAACATGAGATAAAATATTCAACCAGTAAAAACCACAAGTTAAAGTCACTCCCCCATGCTTAAACTTGACATTGTCCTCAATGTCAATATCAATGAAAGTACAGGCAAAGGGAGAAGTAACTTACTTGCTTACATGGCCCATTTATGTTTTTGTCTGGATGATCCTTCTTCTCTTTCTCTCTTTTTTTTTATCTGCCTGGGGCACAGCCGTGTCCAAGGACATGGCCTGCTCGTGCTTCTCGTGGGTTTCTCCAAATTTTGCAGATTTTGGCCCGTGCTTGCAGCACGGGCGTGGTGTAGGACACGGCCTAGCCGTGTTGCTGGCTGGAAATTGAAAATCCTCGAATTTTGCTCAGCTTTTGACTCTTCTTGATTTCCCTTAGTTTTAAACATTTTATATCATCTTGGGCACATGGGAATGGACCTATAAATCATATGTAAACACTCATTAAACTATAACCTAAGAAATCAAATGAAATTAAAGTTAAAAACTAAACTAAAAACTAGAAAACAAAACAAAAAGAAACTTAAAAAAATTAAAATGTCGATTGCCTCCCACAAAGTGCTTGTTTAAAGTCATTAACTCGACTCCCTGTTCATGCTTTCACTCAAGGAGGCTTGAAGAGAGTTTGAATAACTCTCTTTCTAATCCATTGCCTCTTAGTATTGTGCATGAGGCTTTGCCTATTTGCTTTGAAGGGTCTTTTTGGCTCATTCCTTTCTTCTTTTGCTCCATTCAAGCTTTGAGGAGGTGGTTTGGGTTCAAGCTTTGTATCTTTCACTTCCTCCTCAATGTCTTATTTTTCCTCCCCCTGTTTGACATAAACCAAAGAACTTTCCACAGAGCATAACTCAAGTGGGTCAGAAGGAGAAAAATTCATGGCATTATTATTCACATGAGGTTCATTTAAGCTAATCTTACAGCATGATCCACTTAGAGATGGGGGGTTCATAGCATCATTCAAATTATACTCTACTTTTTCATCCCCTACATTCAAAAAAAGCTTTCCATCTTTCACATTTATGTTGGCACCAGTCGTAGCTAGGAAAAGCCTTCAAAGAATGATGGGGATTTTATCATCTTCCTCCATCTTTAAAATAACAAAATCGACCGGTATGAAAAATTTACCTACCTTTAGAGGAACATCCTCTAATATACCTACCGGGTGCTTGATGGATCGATCAGCCAAATAAAGAGAAAGGGTGGTAGGCTTTAATTAACCCATCTGAAGCTTTTTGTACACCGAGAGAGGCAAGAGGCTGACACTTGCTCCAAGGTCACATAGGGCTCTATCAATCTTCATATCTCTTATGGAGTAAGGAATGGAGAAGCTTCCGGGATCCTTAAGCTTTTGAGGAAGTTTATTCTGAATTAAAGCGTTGGATCCCTCTGTCAGTGCCACCACATCATGCTCTTCAACTTTCCTCCTGTTTGAGAGGATCTCTTTTAGGAACTTTGCATAGGATGGCTAGAAATGGGATATTGATATTCAGCTTCTTCAACACATCCAGAAATCTCCCAAACTGCTTCTCTAACTTGGCCTTAACCAACCTTTGAGGAAAAGGAATTTGTGGCTTGTATGGTTCAGGAGCCACATATTTTGGCTCTTCTTCCTTCCTTTCCTCTTCTTCTTGATCCTCTTCTCTTTTCTTCTTAGATGCAGCCTAAGGTTCATTTTTCTTTACGTCCCCACTTCTCTCAGATTTAGGCAACTGCTTACCACTTCTCAAAGTAATGGCATTGAAATGGTCTCTGGGGTTCTCAGTCTGGCCTGGAAGTTTGCCAAAGTTCCTATTAGATAGACTTGCTTGCTGTGCTATTTGAGTTTCCAGCATCTTACTATGAGTAGCAAGCGAGTCTACCTTGGAGGCTAAATCTTTAATAGCCTCATTCATAGAATAATTCTAGGCTCTAAATTCATCATTCTGCTTACTCTGTGTAGTGATGAAATTTTCCATTAGAGCCTCCAAATTTGACTTTGGCTGAGGAGCTGGGTTGAATGGCCTCTGATTTTGGAACCCAGGAGGTTGTCTAAAGTTATTCTAAGGCTGCTGATTTGCATTCGGCTTATATGAGAGATTTGGGTGGTTTCTCCAACCTGGATTGTAGGTGTTGCTGTAGGGATTGCTTTTCTGGTTATCGTTCACAAAGTTCACCTATTCACAATCTTGAGGTGCAGAATTTCCAAGTTGACAATTACTGGCCATATGGCCAACACACCCATAGATCTCACATGTAAAGGATGAAGAAGAACCAACAGCATTGATGCTCAATTTATCTAACTTTTGAAATAATGCATCAACCTTAGAAATAAGATGATTAAAAGCATATACTTTATACATACCTGCTGGTTTCCTCGACTGCCTTTCACTAGACCAAGAGTAGTGATTTTCAGCCATATCTTCAATCAGCTCATATGCCTCATCTACAGTTTTATTCATAATGGCCCCTCCAGCTGCAGCATCCACAAACATTCGGGTGCTGTAAATTAGTCCATTGTAGAATGTATGGACTATAAGCCACTTCTCCAATCCATGGTGTGGGCATATTCTGAGGAGCTCTTTAAATCTTTCCCAAGCCTCATATAATGACTCCTCATCCTTCTGAGCAAATGTAGTTATCTAATTTCTAAGGTGGGCCGTCTTGCTTGGTGGGAAGTACATGGCGAGAAAAGCTTGAGAAAGCTGCTGCCAAGTGGTGATGGACCCGATGGAAGAGAATGCAACCATGCACGGGCCTTGTCCCTCAATGAGAAAGGGAACAATCTCAACCAGATAGCATCTGAGGATACCCCATTCAACTTCAGGGTATTACAGTACTCCAAGAAAATTGACAGGTGGAGATTTGGGTCTTCAGTAGGTGACCCTCCAAATTGATTATGCTGAACCATCTGCAATAGAGATGGCTTCAGCTCGAAGTTATTAGCTTTAACAACTAGCCTGACTATGCTGGGGTTTAGGCCATGAGTGTCCGGGGCAGTAAAATCCTTTAGAGATTGGTTATCTCTCCCCCCTATGGTAGATACAGAACTTTCTTGTTGCTGTAATCTTCTTCTCCTCCGCAAGGTACGCTCAATCTCTGGGTCAAATTCAACAAGGTCCTTGTCCCCTCTTCGCATATAATAGCTACACACCTATGAAGGATGAAAAATGTGCAAAAACTAGCAAAAGAAAATTATGCAGAAAAATAAAAAGAAAGTAATCTAGTCTAGCAATTTCGCAAAATATCTAGTATTGACGATTGCTCCCCAGCAACGGCGCCAAAAACTTGTTACGTGTGTTTTATAAATACCGCTAGTGCACGGCGTAGCTGTAGCTAGTCCGGCAAGTACGGGTCGTGTCCCACGGAGAACAATGTCAATTACCAGAATCTCACAAAAAGTGCTATCTAAATCGAAATAATTTTATGGGAAAATATCGCAATTAAACAAGTTAAAGTAATCGATTAAGCTAAGCCTAGGGTTAGGGTTCACCACACTTGTGATACTCAACAACTGATATTCACCTCTAATTGCATTTGTCTAGATTATTGGGGATGGTTTACCCTAAATTAATTAGCAATCTCTTTCAAGCATTACCAATCGTACCTAGGTTAATCAAATTACATAGTTTTGTGGTTCTTAGCTCAACCTAGGTCCATTAAGCTTTATGCCAACCATCGAATGCAACTAATCGGTTTTCTCATTCCCATTAATTGATTCAAGCCTAGGGTATCTTAAACTACTTTCGTGATTAAGACAACTCTAATTAACCATTGGATTCCATTTTTAATCTTCACCTTTCAGTTCATCGATTAAATACCTAATACGTGATAGATTGGTGATCAGGAATTCTATCAACTAATGCAAGCATACAATAGTCAATCCAAATCAATCTAATCCCAATTACAATTAGGGTTTCATAATTCTGGTCATGGGCATAGTATCATTGTATCATAATTCAGGTCATGATTCAAGCCTTGGTTAATTTAATCAGATGTTAATATGATTTAAATAGTTAGAAATAAAGAGGTAATAACTTCATGGGATTTTAAAAAAAAATTATATATCTGTTTGGATGTAAAAAAATAGAGTTGTACACGCTCCCCGTTTGTTGTAGAAAAAAAGTGCGATTTTAAACCATTTTTGACTTAAATTGAAACCCATAAGCCCAGGAACCAACCTAAAAGCAATCCTACTTAATGGACTTTTCCAACCTATAAATAAGAGGGAAAACAAGGATGAATAGATCATCAAATCAACCAACGATCAAATCATCAATTTCTCAATCATCTTATTCTCTTATTCTCTAGGTTTTCTTATGGCCCTGCGTGGCTAGTTTTCTTTTTGTTAGTTAAGGAAGATTAAAACCTCAAGGATCTTTTATGCATTTTTAGATGTTGATTTGAGTTTATTATGTCAATTTTAATTTAGTATTAATTATTCATCCTTTCTTATTCCCATTATTGTTTCAATTGATATTTAGGGTGCACACTAGTGATTTCATTGTTTCAATCTACTGTTGAATTGTATTTTGAACAACATTTTTATTATTATGATTCAAAAGGCTAATAAGATTAAAAATTATTAAACCTATGGTGAATGATTGACTAAATTAAATATAGCCAAAGTGTCTATGTTGTTTTAGCTCTATCAATTTCTCTAATTCTTCATGCGATTAATAAGTTATACTTTACCGATGTGCTAAAGGATTACTTTTTAATTAAAGTTAATTGAGACAATTTTCATTCATTACTAAACTTAAGTAGGAAGCAGGATAGAATCTCAATGATAGATATTCAATTAAATACGGATTATGTTCTCAATGATCAATATGATTCTTTGATGGTGGATATCAATCAAAACCAATGCTTTCATTCTTAATCAATCTCTTTTATTATTTGTAATAGTTCTATTTTTACTTTATTAATTTACTTTTAGCATTCAATCCCCCATTTTTTATTCACAAAAGGTAATACCAGTCTCTGTGGAATTAACCCTTGCTCCCACTACTATAGGTTATTTTGAGATGTAAGGTATTATATTTAGTGTACCCGCGACATTACTCACTAGTATACTAGATAGGGAATGCTATTCATGGCTATGATGAGAAAAGAAATAGATTTGTGCCATGTATGAACAGAGTGAGAAAAGAACATTCAAAAGTGAGTAGACTAAGAGAAGCATGCTCAGCTTGACCGAAAAAAGAAAGTATTTGATAAGATCAATAAATAGCCAAAATATTCCTAAATCATTATTTGACATGCCCATGATATTATGATACGGTTATTATGCCATTTTTTACATGCCTGCCTGATTTTCATGTACATAAATGTAGAGTACATTGCCATAGAGTGATGAAAATTATGTAGCTTATACAGTTAAACATGAAATGATGAATTATACATGTGATAATATTGATTTATTGTTAAACCTACTAGAAATGTCAATTCTCACTATGTTTCCAGGTTATGTTCAGATAAGTAAAGACAAATATGCATATATTCTCTATGACTTTGATCTTTAGTGTATGTTGGATAAAGATACCATATTTTGGCTAGATCCCAATGATTAATGATGTATCTATGGTTGAGTTAGCTAAAATCCCAATATATAAGCCACCACCCACACCTTTGTCACCGAACAAGGATGACATGGATTCTTAGGGCATAGATATGTATATGCTTGATATTTTGTATATTGAAATTATTTTATCTAACCATACCCTAATGCTAATTTCATTTGGACATAGTGTTCGGGTGTCCTCATGGTTTTGTGTACTATAGGTAACACTCAGAACATTGTGATGTGTATAAAAACTCAAGGCATCACTAAGGCTAATTAATGATAGATTATGCCTCTTTTGACCACAATTATGTTTGCTTGAATTAAGGAATCAATTATTATGAAGTGAGTGGTTTAGTAAGTGAATTCAATACATAAGGAACCAAGGATAAACCTCAAGCCTCACTATCTTTAATAAAGTATCAATAAATGGCATCAACAATTGGAAATTGATGCTATGCCTTGAACTTTGGAGTGGAGTTATATGGGTAACATCTAAACCTTATACTCCTTACTTCCTTTATCTTGATGTATAAATGATTAAGTTCTTTTTGGTTGCCTTACATGAGCCTTAAAATTTTTAAAAGTGTTTTTCAAACGTCCTTTATCTTGAAAATTAGTTTTGAAATCATGTTTTGTTAAATTGTGTTTTTCACTCTTAAATATAGATAAGGAGCTTTTAAAAACATAGAAAGCCTTGTGTCTTCTCTAAGAAAAATAGAACCTATGGTCTTTGTATTAGCATTTATATAATTTATATTAACTCTTTCTTCAAGATCTATGCCATGCAAATAACACAAGTTTTTTTAATAAAAGAACTCAAGTTTTAATGTTTTATAATTTTTAAAATTTAAAATAAGTTTGATGTTTACTTGATATTATGTTGGTTATATATATGCTAGTATTTTTCTTTTGCTTGATAAGATGTATGGTGATATATTCCTTCTTATATATCATATAATGTACCATGTTTATATATATTGGCCAAATTGATACTATATGCTTAAATGAGATGTGTACTTAAGGCCCTAAATCTTTCTTAAGGCTACTGACTCTTAGTAGGTAATTCTTATAATATCAAGTTCTTTTTTACCTTTATTTATGAGTGCATATGTTGAAGGGAAGCCTTTTTATGATCTTTCCAACTCTTTGGATTTTATCTCTTAAATAAAAAAAGTGAATATGTGTATTAATCTTATTTATAATGTTCAATATCTTCTTTTCAATATGCATGTTTTGAGGGGAAGTAAAATCTTAGCTAGTTTTCATATCTTTTACCTCTTACTCTATTCTTATAATTTTAAAAATATTTTTTATCATACCATTGCATCTATGCTTATTTGGAAAGTTGACCTTATGCTTTTGCAAGAACTATGTGCTCACAAACTTTTTTATCTATATATGTTTTCCCTTGCTCTATGCTTTACAATGGTTGTTTCATCTTTTTTGAAAATATAGTATAAATATATTTTCATATCTATGTGCTTATATGCTTTTCCCTTTTGATATCATATGCTTTTCATGAATAGGGGGAGAAAAAGGTTTTTCCTTTTCCTATACCTTTTTGCTAATGTCAAATAAGGGGATAAGAAGTAAGGAAAGAAAATTATGTAATGTGTTTAACCAAAATTTTGTAATCTAAAGAACATATTTTTCTTTGGTTATATGTCATCATCAAAAGGAGGGGATTGTTAGTTCTATAGTCCCATGCTACAAGCTTTCATGATAACAAATGTGTATGTGATGTGATGACAAATGTGTGTGGTATCATAAGTTCTATCATAAACAATGCAAGTATGTGTGCTTAATTGATCCTATATGTTAAACATGACTGTAATTTTTAATATGTAATATCTCTTTTGAATCATGCTCAATGCAACATCTATATGTTATGCTTGCATATATGTATATATATCCAATAGTGATAGTAAAGTGTTTATATATCTTGTGAATTGGATATATCATTGAATCATGTCTTACTCTTTGTACTAACCATATAGCTTGCAAGTCAAAATTTTATTTGTGTAGGTTGGTCTAAGAAGTAAGAAGCTTGGAGAAAGATACTCCAAGATATAGAGAAAAAAGTTGTGAAGTCATAGAAGTTTTGAAGATGCATAAAGCTTTTATGAAGATTTCAAGGGATGCATCAAAGGCTTACATGGAACTAAGGCAAAGGAATCAATCTTTGAAGATTGGTTTTCTCTTTTGGTTGCCATAGCCTTAGTTTTGTGTAAATTAGAAAACATAGGAAACCTTAAGTTCTTAAATGTTTTTCAAACTTTTGGTAATGTTTTTTCGAAGTTTTTTGATGATTTACTTTGTAAAATTTGCTCGAAAACATGTATTTCAAAGTGCCTTGGAAGCTTGTTAAGATTATCAAGTTCTTAATGGCATACAAGAAAGCAAAATTTGCAAACTAGTGACCAACAGGTGGCTAATGGTAGTAGTGGACATCCATATGCTTCAAATGTAACAACTTCATATATTTTTTTAACATATATACATACATACATACATATATATATATATATATATATATATATATATATATATATATATATATATTCTAAAATTCCATGACGTCATTACCTCTTTACTTCTAACTATTTAACTCATAATAACATTCAATTAAATTAATCAAACATAATTAAAGTTTATGAAATACCATTAACACTTATACAGTTCTGGGTTTACATACACATTATTAATTAAAAGATCTGTGCAAAAATCAAACACATATAAGTTTATATTTTATTCATCCATATTGATCGGTTCTGGAGATATGGGTGCGGTTGATTGTACCTTCACCAGGATCTTAGACAACTCAACCTGACATACGCTAAATGTCGGTCATAGAGAATATTTGCATAACTTAGTTTTCTGAACATGATAAGGAAATATAGTGAGAATTAAATCTCAGTAGGTTCAATAATAAATCATAATTATCATTAATATAGCTCATCATGTCATGTTCATCTGTATAAACTACAGCAAATATTTTTAGGTTACATGAATGTATTTTATCTATGCACATAAAAATCATACAATTACAACATGTATGACATGAGTAACTATTTTCATAATATCATATGATGGCTATTAACTTATTTTAATATAAAGTAACCCCGGTCAAGGTGAGTACTTTCTACTCTTCAGTATAGATTTTTCTCGCTCCATTCGACGTGGCACACTTTCTTTTCTCATTAACATAATCATAGCCATTGGAAAGGCATCCCCTACTGGTGCACCACACGGACCATGATGTGACTATGCTTATTTCTTTACTTTTCTTTTATTTTCACATTAATAGCCAAATATATGATTTCAATAACAAGTATGTTCATTATACTCACATGCCATAATTTTTCATCAAAATGTAATCATCACCAAAAATCATTGGTAATCATGTCATAAACATAATCGTTTCAAATATCACGTTATAAAATATTTCCATGTCAAAATTACACACTTAAGATGGTAAGGAGTTCTTGCAATGTCAATAGCTATGGCATATATTAGTCATTTATTATTTTCATTTATAAGATTCTTTTTTTTTTTTAAATATTATTATCCTCTCTCACTAAACAAACCATAACACCATCATTGTAAATTCGCTTAAGGTGATCTTGGTGTCAACAGAAAGATAATAAAATCCTCTAAAACCCTTATGTTGAACATTTTAGTGAAATCATAAGTAATCTCATGTTACTACTCCCTCAAATTTAATGTTATTTCTTCACGGGTAGGTTTAGACCTCTACATACTAATCAGACCATATCTCCCTCATACGAACTCTAATTGAAGTGATTTCAAAGCCAATAAAATGCTAAGATACTTATATATAATTTTCATGTTTATTATTTCTTTAGATTCCTTACTAATTACTCCCAAAAAATTGAAAACAAAAACTCTTACATTTACCACCCGGGATTATAGACTGATTCTGACCTTTACTCATTAATCAGCCATATCTCTCTCATATGGACTCCAAATTAAGTGATTTAAGAGCATATAGATCCGTGCGAAATATATCTATATTTATTATATTAAAAATTTCCTTTAATTCCCTTCTAAGTTTCCCTAGATATTCAAACATAGAAGTAAACTTAATATATTCTTCCCTGGCAAGCTAGTTTCTGACCTCTGCTTACTAATCTGACCATATCTCCATCATATTGATTCCAATTTGAATGATTCCAGTGGATAAAAATTCGTCAGACATATATCTACATTATCATGTTAAAAATTTCTTTTAATTCTTTACCGATTTATTCCAGAAATTCAAACACAGAAACATACCTGACAAATTCTTCCCTAGTTAACCATTTTCTGACTACTGCTTACATATTGGGCAATATATCCCTCATCTAAACTCTAAATTAATTAATTCTAGTGTCTAAAAATCCTTGAGATATAGATCTACATTTTTCATGTTAACCATTTCTTTTAATTCCTAAACGATTCTTCGCAGAATTTCAAAAATAAAGCTTCCCTAGCTACTTTGAAATCTAGTTTCCGAACCAAACATTTCCTAAGGTTTTAGTTCATCATTATATTACATCCTCTTCCATTTTCTTTACATCTAATCATATTACATCAATTTTTCACCACATTCAAATATACAAAATAGCAACATAAAAATCATAAAATTTTACCACCCATAGCCATACCTATGCAGAACTTTCTACACCAACCGAAATGTTTAAAACATCCATCATATGCAAAATAACATGTAACATGATATAGCAACATCCATGACCAATCATCAAAGTATCAAATATTGTAAATTTAATTAAAGTTCTAAGATTAAAATTTCATATAAATATTACAAATTTCAAATATTTTCTTCAAAAAGAGATATTGTTAAACCTACCTAAAGATCTCCCTAACTCACTTAGTGAATTCATTTTTTGTTTCCTCTTGAAGGAAGTAACAAGATTCCTCATTTCCCTTAACTTTTCTAGCAGTTTGATTACTTAGTGCTCTAGACTTCTCTTTCTTCTTGCTTCCTTTCTTCTCCTCTCTTTCTCTCCTTTCCTCACTCTACCTTGCTTCTATTTTTCTTCTCCCTCACTTGGACAAAATTATAATGTTATAAGGGTGGGTTTTGGTTAAATAAACTATCAAGTGGTTCACCTTTCATAAACATGGGTCTACCTTATCATAATTAGGATGCATTTGGTTGTCTTTTAGGGAAAGACAACTCATGTTCTTGTCTTTCTCTCCCTTAGTCAAGATATGCATAGCAAAAGGAGATTTTTATTTTAAAAATCATGACAAAATGTTCTTAAGACAAGCGACAAGGTCTCTTTAATTTAGGAATTCATTTCCTTTTTCTTTTGTCTCACACAAGTATGATATGTTTGCCTTTTTAGGTGGCAAATTTTAAGCCTTTGAGTCACCCTTGCTTGGCTGAAATTATTTATGTAGGATAAGGATGTTTTGTCATAATACTATGTATTATTATCCACTTGTTGAAATTATGAATATAGGACATAGATGTTTTGTTCTAATGCCATGTATTATTACCTACTTGTTGAAATTATGAATGTAGGATATAGATGTTTTGTCTTATTGCCATGTGACCTAATCTTGATTATTATTACACTACTATTTCGTCATATGATTCTTATTTTTTCTTCTTGGATTTGGGCTCATTTTTACCCATTTCATTTGCTTTGGCTGAAATTCTACCTTTCATGAAGGGCTTGGTTACATTTTCATGATTTTTGGGCTATCGGTCTAACTTTTATATCATAGTTCAAGTCTATGTTTTATTTCTTGCTTGGGCTATCCTATTGGCTTGCTAGAAATTCATGTGAAGTGTAAAAGCTCTATATGAAGTGTCCATAGTTGAAAGCCCAATTTATGGGTAGAGATGTTAAACTTAGTAACTTTAACTCTTGAATTAGAAAAAAAATACCCAAATCCAATCGTCTTGAAATTTTAATACCTTTACTTATTTCACAAAAATTTATCTTTCTTACCCAAGAATTTAACCTTTCTTTAGTATGTTATTTCTAATCTTTCCTATTAAGTTTTCTCTCTTCACCTATTCCCTTAATGTTAGAAACATTTTCTATGCATACACATAAGTTGAAGAATTTCTAAGGATTATATTTCGTTAGATATCTAAAAATTGTCTAATAAATTTTATGTCCTTAATTAAATATTTATGTACCTTTATTAATAAAAGAAACGAAATTAGGGATGTTACATGAAAAGGTTGAATGATAATTCCTTGTGTTCACTTTTCTCTCGTTATTTCTTTAATTTATTGCATTGCATGTTTCCTTATATATATATATATATGTGTGTGTGTGTGTGTGTGTGTGTGTGTGTGTGTTGTTCTTTACTGAATATATAGCTTTATCATTGAGCTTCAATGATACACCATGTTTTACATGTTTTTTGACATATTTTAAATTTTGCATACATCTTTAAATTTATAACAACTTTAAAGGCTCTTGTCTTGTGCTTTAAGAAACAATTCTATGGTTTATTGAAACACCCAATTCAACCCCCTCTTGGGTATTGGTTGCCTTGCATAACAATACTATTTGTCGTTGCCCCCAAAATTCGATAAGGTTTATTTGGTATTTCATGCATCTATTGTAATGTCTGGTTTTTTTATTTTATTTATTATTATTATAGCAACTTTGTAAGATCCGATTTACTTTTATTTTCATTTTTTTCACGTTACACATGTTAAATACGCCATATGTATGACACAATATATATGTATATTTATATATTACAAACCTCACATATGTAATAATTATACAATACTACATTTCAATATATAAATAAGAGTCCCTATACATCACTCCTCCCTTGAAAAACAAGGGGTGAGGAGGTGGTATTGACATCGAGATCTCTATCAGTAACGTCATTCCCTGTTACATCTCATTTCTTTTCATGGCTCGACCAATCCCAGTAGTGGGAGAAATTTTCAAAAACACACATTCCCTTTCTTGAAAATGCAATGGCTTCCTCCTCTGGTCATAATTACTTTTTTGTCAACTCTAGGCAACTCACATCCTGTCCTAAATCATCTATATCTATTTTATAGTGTGCTATACTAAATCAGGACCCAATAATTTCCTCTCTCCTACTTCATACCAACATAGAGTTGACCTACACCTCCTACCATATAGAGCTTCAAATGGTGCCATACCAATGCTTGAATGGTAGATATTATGATAAGTAAACTCCTCTATGGATAGATATTTATCTCATTCTTTTTCTTGCAGTATTTGCTTCAAGTGCTAGCCATTTCTTTATAGAATTTGAATATGTGGGAAAGTTACAATATTCTATCTCTGATTCATCAAATGATCTAGCTATGGTGGCACCCACAAGGGAAGAATAATTACCTTTTTGGTAAGTTTAAATTGTCCCATTTTGGAGTAGGAAATAATGTTTGTAATGGATTTGATGTGTTACCCTTGGATTGTATGGATATTATTTGGAGATGGATTGGAGAAAGGCTAAATTCGACAAAAGAGTTATTCCAATAAGAGAATGATGCTACTACAATTTCATGAAGGGGATTATGTGATCCTAAAAATCTCTCCAACTGTGGACCTTGGGCGAACGATGAAGGATAAGAAGATACATGGGAAAGAGAAGATCTCGTGAGAAAGAAGTATCCTTAACTTTCTGGGAACAGGTAAGCTTTGAATTTTGGGGACAAAATTCCTCTTTAGGGGGGAGAGTTGTAACATCCCTAATTTTTAATAAATAAAAAATCATTTTTAATAGAGAAGGGAATTCTCATTTTTATAAAAAAAG
Organism: Gleditsia sinensis; assembly: GCA_037074535.1. Taxonomy (NCBI): domain Eukaryota; kingdom Viridiplantae; phylum Streptophyta; class Magnoliopsida; order Fabales; family Fabaceae; genus Gleditsia; species Gleditsia sinensis. Next base: position 43,993,046 of record CM073465.1, on the reverse strand, counting down.
TATTAAAGGGTGAAATAACATTTTCTTCACTATTAGGAGTGGAGTCAAATACCAAGAGGTGGAATGAGGAATCATGGGAAGTGCGACATGAAAGCTCATTGGAATAATCCTCAAGAGGAGATTAAATACTTGGCTACATTCTACTCAACCAAACAAGGTCTTAGCCAACGACATAGTTACATTGTAATGGAATGGCAAACGTGTAATACTTAGAGAAATAGAGAGAATATGTTAAGGAGAGGCAACCTTTAAGAAGCATGGATAAAAATATGCTTTTCCCTTAACTTGGAGAGGAATTCAACCAAGGGGGAAAAGTATCCAAGGGACAAGGAGGGACCAGCGACCAAGGGAGAAGAGAAAGAGAGAGGAACCAAGAAAAGAAGGAGAAGGAAGAGAAGAGAGAGAAAGGCAGCAAGGAGAAGTTTTAAGGTGCGTCTTGCATGTCTAAGCCTAAATCCACTCTTATCTTTTTCTTAGATGCTTCAAGAACTAATTTTCTATGGTGAAAGTGCAGGAAATTATGGGGAAAGTAAGAAAGAGAAGTGATCAAAAGAGAAGGAAATCTAAGGAGGGTTTTGAGAATAAGAAGGATCTCTAGGTTTAATATCAATTTTCATTTAAAATACTTGTCTTTTGTAAGATCCAAAGTGGTTCTAATATCATATTTTGATGATGTATGATGTATATTTGTGCCTAGCCATGTAAAGTGAAAGTTTGGATGCATATGTCATACATGTTTTTGCTAAAATTGGCTTGAAAAGGTTGAAAATTAATGTTATGAATGGATGGTTTTGGATGTCATGATTTATGTCAAATTTGGAAATACGTTTAACATATAAGTTGCAGTAATTTTTCTTATCTTTCTAAGTACTCTTGAATCATCTTAATCGGATTTGAAATGAAATAGATATGCCCTGATGAGTAAAGAGAGATCAGATCTAACATGCAGAGTCACGACGTTGTTTTTCGAACCATTTTCCACCTATTTTTATTTCTAATATGTCAAGGTGGTAAACATTAAAGATGTAGATAATTTTCTTAAATTTTAATAGAAACCAAAATAACCTTAATCAAAGTTAAAATGAGGGAGTTATGGTCTTTTGAGTGAGAGGAGATCAGATAGGATGAAACCTAAAACGCAAGAGAGCCCGGAACATGGCTGTGTTCCAAAATACGGCCATCCCGTGTTTCAAGCTATTTTAGAGGTTGGAACATGTTTGGCACAATCTCAAGCACGACCCAGCCATGTTGGGAGCTATTTTTTCACTGTTTTAACTACAAATGACATTAAATGAACCCTATTAACTAGATGATAATTCTAGAAATCAAATTGAAGAAGAATGTCCTATAATCTTTATGATATAATGTTAGTTTTCACAATGTTAGTTTTCACCACTTCTTATGATAACAAACTTGATATACATTGTGTAATAAGGGTGTTGATAATAAATTGTATGCATTGTCACATGATGGTAAGTGTATTAATACATGTTTGTTATAGAATGATGTGATGATTATAACAAGTATGATACTAATTATGTACTTGGCTAATACATAACCTTATCATGGAGGTAATGATGATTAGAGATCTAAGAGCTGTAAATGGTTGTAACATAGCATTGTTTGCTTTAGTTTTGCTATATTTCTCTTGATTAAGCCATGAATTGCATTAAAGTGAACGATTAAATGATATATGCCATGATGGAAGTGTTAATACATGTATGCTTCATGATACCCTACATGATGAGAGGTATGACACATGCATGAAAATTATCATGGGCATGCATATGATGTTATTGACAAATGTTTGTTGATGAAATGTGCAACAACTCCAATTTTTTACATATATATATATATATATATATATATATATATATTTTAAAATCCCGTGAAGACATTACCTGTTTACTTATAATTTCTTAACTCAAAATAACATTCAATTAATTTAACCAAGCATAATCAAGGTTTAAGGTCTATAATTCTAAGTTCACATACACATCATTAATCAAAATGTACGTACAAAAATCAAACACATAAATATCTACATCATATTCATTCATGTTGACCAATTCCAGAGATACGGGTGTGGATAGTTACACATTCACTGGGATCTTAGCCAACTCGATCAGTAACATCTTATTAATTTTTGGAATCTATCCAACATAGAGTAACTTGATCCAATGTGCACTAAAAGCCAGAGCCATAGAAAAATCTACATAACTAGTTTTCTGAACATGATACGGAAATATAGTGAGAATTAAATCCCAGTAGGTTTAACAATAAATCATAATTATCATCAATATAGCTCATCATGTCATGTTCATCTGTATAAACTACAGCAAATATCTTTAGGTCACATGAATTCATTTTATCTATGTACATAAAAATCGTATAGTTATGACAAGTATGGTATGAATAACTAATTTCAGAATATCATATGATGACTAACAACTTATTTTCATATCAAGTTACCTTGGTCAGGGTGAGTACTTTCTACTCTATAGTATGGGCTTTTTTCACTCCGTCCGACATGGCACACTTTCTTTTCCCGTTAACATAATCGTAGCTGTTGGTAAGGTGTCCCCTACTGGTGCATGACACAGACTACCATGTGATCGTGCTCATTTCTTTTCTTTTCACAATAATAGCCAAAAATATGATTTCAATAACAAGTATGTTCATTATACTCACATGCCATAATTTTTCTTCAAAATATAATCAATACGAAAAATCATTGGTAATCATGCCATGAACATATTCATTTCAAATATCACTTTATAAAATATTCCAATATCAAAATTTCATAATTAAGATGGCAAGGATTCCATACAATGGCAATGGCTACAGCATATACCAGTCAATTATTATTTTCATTTATAAAATTTTTCTTCCTTTTAAAATATTATTTTCCTCTTTCAAAAAATAGAGCATAACACGCTCATTTTAAATTTGATTGAGGTGATCTTGGTGTCAATTGAAAGATAAGAAAATCCTCTAAAACCCTTATATTGAACATTTTAGTGAAATCTCAAGTAATCATGGTGTTACTATTTCCTCAAATTAAATGTTATTTCTTCTCGGGTAGGTTCAGACCTCTACTTACTAATTAGACCATATCTCCCTTATAAAAACTCCAATTGAGGTGATTCCAAAGCCTTTAAAACGATAAGACACTTATATACAACTTTCATGTTTATCATTTCTTCATATTCGTTACTAATTACTCCCAACAAATTTTAAATAAAAACGCTTATATTTACCAACCTTGATTCTAGACTAATTCTGACCATTACTCATTAATCAATCGTATCTCTCTCATGTGGACTCCAAATTAAGTGATTTCAGAGCCTATTGATCCGTGATATATATATATATATATATATATATATATATATATATATATATATATATATATATATATATATATATATATATATATATATATATATATATATATATATATATATATATATATAGGGAATTAAAGGAAATTGCTTGCATAATATATATATATACAATGGCAATGGCTATGGCTATCCTAGTCATCTATTAATTTCATTTATAAGATTCATCTTCTTTTTTAAATACTAATTTTATTTCTTTATTTTCTTGATGCAGCTTTTCATCCTATCTAACCTTCTCTTACTAATCAGAGCATAACTCCCTCAATTTAACTCCGATGTAGGTGCTCTTGGTGTCAATTTCAAGATTACACAATTATCTAAAACTATTATGTTGAATAGTTTAGTGAAATATTAAGAAATAAAGGTGATATTGTAACATCCCGTAATTTTTAGAGATTTTCCTTAGAAATTATTCACCTTACATATATGCATAGAAATGTTCTAATATTAATGGAATAGGTAAAGAAAGAAAACCTAAGAGGAAATATTAGAAATAAACATGTTAAAGAAAGGTGAAATTCTTAGGTAAAGAAAGATAAATTTTTGTGAAGTAAGTAAAGGTCTTAAAATTTCAAGAAGATCGGATTATGGTAATTTTTCTTAATTTAAGAGCAAAAGTTACTAAGTTTAGTATCTCCACCCGTAATTGGGCTTTAACCTATAGACACTTCATATAGAGTTTTTTCTACTTCACATGAATTTTTAGCAAGCCAATAGGATAGCCCAAGGAAGAAATAAAACATAGACTTGGACTAGGATATAGAAATTGGACCAGTAGCCCAAAAATCATGAAAATGTGACCAAGCCCATTATGAAAGGTAGAATTTTAACCAAAGTAAGGAAAATGGACAAGAATGAGCCCAAACCCAAGAGGAAAAATAAAAATAAAAATAAAATTAAAGTGATGAAATATTGGTGTAATCAAGATTAAGTGACATGGCATTAAGACAAAAATTTAGCAAGTGGTGTGATTCTACATTCATCATTTTGGCAAGTAGCATAATAATACAAGGCTTTAGGACAAAAACATCTATATCCTACATTCATAACTTTAGCAAGTGGGTAATAATACATAGCATTATGACAAAACATCATTATCCTACACAAATAATTTTAGTTAAGTAAGGAAAATTCAAGGGCTAGAAATTTGCCACTTAAAAAGGCAAATCTATCATACTTGATTAAGACAAAAGAAAAAGGAAATGAATCCCTAAATCAAAGGGATCTTGCCCCATATCTTAAGAACATATCATCATAATTTTCAAAATACAAATCTCCTTTTTCTATGCATATCTTGACTAAGGAAGAGGAAGACAAGAACATAAGTTGTTTGTTTTCCAAAAATTCAACAAAGTGTATCCTAATTGTGATAAGGTAGACCCATGATCATGAAAGGTGAATTATTTGGTGGTCTATATCAGAAAACCCACCCTTACAACATTAGAATTTCGTCCAAGTGAGGGAGAGCAAAAATAGAAGCAAGGTAGAGTGAGGAAAGGAGAGGAAGAAAGGAAGAAAGAGGAAGGAGAAATCTAAGGGACTAAGTGCTCCAACTAAGTTTAACAATATTTCTTTTTGAAGAAAACCTTTGAAACTCATAATATTTATATGAGATTTTGATTTTAGAACTTTGATGATTGGTCATAGATGTTGCTATATCATGTTACATATTGATCTTGCATGTGATGTATGTTTGAATACTTAGGTTGGTGTACATAGTTCTGCATGGGTATGGCTATGTTTGACAGAATTTTAAGCTTCGGTATTTTAATTTCTGGGAACAATCTATAAGGAATTAAAATAAATGGTTAACATAAGAATTAAAGATATATGTGTCCCGAATTTTCACCCACTGGAATCATTCCATTTGGAGTCCATATGAGGTAGCTATGGTCTGATTAGTAGTCAAAGGTCAGAAAATGAATCATCAGGGAAGAATATGTTAGGATAGCTTCGGTAATTTAATTTCTGGGAATTATCGGTATGGAATTAAAATAAATTCTTAACATAAGAATTATATATATATGTGTCATGGATGTTTAGACACTAGAATCATTCAATTTGGAGTCCATATGAGGAATATATGAGCTGATTAGTAGTCAAAGGTCAGCAAATGGTTCATCAGGGAAAAATATGTTAGGGCAGCTTCTGTATTTTAATTTCTGGGAATTATCTGTATGGAATTAAAATAAATTGTTAACATGAAAGTTATATATCTATGTCTCATGGAAATATACCCACTGAAATTATGCAATTTGGAGTTCATATGAGGTAGATATGATCCGATTAGTAAGCAGAGGTCAGAAAATGTTTATTCAGGGAAGAGTATGTTATTAATGCTTTAGTTTTTGAATTTCTGGGAATATTCTGTAGGGAATTAAAATAGCGCGCCAACATAACAATTATAGATATATGGCTCATGGATTTTTACCAACTGGAATAACTCAATTTGGAGTTCCAATTTGGAAGATATGGTCTAATTAGTCAGTAAAGGTCAGAACCTATCCGAGAGGAACTATCTTATACTTTGAGGGAGTAATATCACCTTTGTTTCTTAATTTTTCGCTACAATGTTCAACATAATAGTTTTAGATAATTGTTGTATCTTGAAATGGACACCAAGATCACCTACATCAGAGTTAAATTGAGGGAGTTATGCTCTGATTAGTAAGAGAAGGTTAGATAAGATGAAAACCTGCATCAAGAAAATAAAGAAATAAAATTAGTATTTAAAAAAGAAGACGAATCTTAATAAATTACTAGTATAGCCATAGCCATTGCCATTGTATGAACTTCTTACCATCTTAAGTGTGAAATTTTGACATGGAAATATTTTATAAAGTGATATTTGAAATGGTTATGTTCATGGCATGATTACCAATGATTTATGGTAATAGTTATATTTTGATGAACATACTTGTTATTGAAAACATATTTTTGGCTATCATTGTGAAAAGAAAAGAAATAAGCACGGTCACATGGCAATCCATGTGGTGCACTAGTAGGGGATGCCCTACCAACGGTTATGATCATGATAATGAGAAAAGAAAGAGAAAGTGGGCTATGTCGGACGGAGCGAGAAAAGCCTGTATCGGAGAGTAGAGGATACTCACCCTGACCGGGGTAGTTTGAAATGAGAATAAGTTGATGGCCATCATATGATATTTTGAAAATAGTTAATCCTGTCATACATATCATTACAGTATGATTTTTATGTGCATAGATATAATGCATTCTTGTGACCAAAGATATTTTATGTAGTTTATACAGCTGAACATGACGTGATGAGCTTTACTGATGATAATTTATTGTTGAACTTATTGGGATTTAATTCTCACTATATTTCCATATCATGTTCAGAAAATTATTTATGCAGCTTTTGTTTCTAAGGCTCTGGCTTTTAGTGCACATTGGATCGAGTTACTTTATGTTGGGCAGATTTCATAATCAAATAAGATGTTTGTGGTCGAGTTGGCTCAGATCCCGGTGAAGGTGCAACCACCCGCACCTGTATCTCCAGAATTGGTCAACCAAAATAAACAAGATGTAAATATCTATCTGTTTGATATGTTATACGTATGTTTTGATTAATGACATGTATGTGAACTCAATATTGTATAATAACAAAGGAAAAAAAAAAGGTTGTTACATATATTACTCCCTCAAAGTATAGGTTATTTCCTCTCGGACAATTTCTGACCATTACCTACTAATATGTCCATATCTCCCTCATACAAATTCCAAATTAAGTTATTCCAGTGGCTGAAAATCTGTAACACATATAGCATTAATTTTCATGTTAACCTTTTATTTTAATTCCCTACAGAATGTTCACAGAAATTAAACCACATAAGCTATCCTAACATATTCTTCCCTGATTAACCATTTTCTGACCATGTCTTACTAATCAAACCATATCTACCTCATATGAACTCCAAATTGAGTGATTCCAGTGGCTACATATTCGTGCCACACATAGCTATAATTCTTATGTTAACCATTTATTTTAATTCCATATAAATAATTCCCAGAAATTAAAATACAGAAGCTATCCTAACATATTCTTCCCTGATAAACCATTTTCTGACCTTTGACGGCTCATATCTTCCTCATATGGACTCCAAAATGAATGATTCCAGTGGCTAAAAATCTGTGACACATATATATTTATTTCTTATGTTAACCATTTATTTTAATTCCCTACAGATAATTCCTAGAAATTAAAACACAGAAGCTTAAAATTTTGCCACCCATAGCCATACCTATACAGAACTTTCTATACCAGCCTAAGTATTCAAACATACATCACGTGCAAGATCAATATGTAACATGATATAGCAACATCCATGACCAATCATCAAAGTTCTAAGATCAAAATCTCATATAAATATTATAAGTTTCAAAACTTTTCTTCAAAAAGAAATACTGTTAAACTTACTTGGAGCACTTAGTCTTTTAGACTTCTCCTTCCTCTTTCTTCCTTTCTTCCTCTCCTTTCCTCACTCTACCTTGCTTCTATTTTTCCTCTCCCTCACTTGGACGAAAATTCTAATGTTGTAAGAGTGGGTTTTGCTTAAATAGACCCTCAAATAATTTACCTTTCATGATCATGGGTCTACCTTATCACAATTAGATTACACTTGGTTGAATTTTTGGAAAACAAACAACTTATGATCTTGTCTTTCTCTTTCTTAGTCAAGATATGCATAGGAAAAGGAGATTTGTATTTTGAAAATTGTGATAATATGTTCTTAGGGACAAGATCCCTTTGATTTAGGGATTCATTTCCTTTTTCTTTTGTCTTAATCAAGTATGATAGATTTGCCTTTTTAAGTGGCAAATTTCTAACCCTTGAATCTCCATTATTTGGTTGAAATTATTTGTGTGGGATAAAGATGTTTTGTCATAATGCTATGTATTATTAACCACTTGCTAAAATTATGAGTGTAGGATATTGATGTTTTGTCCTAAATTCTTGTATTATCATACCACTTGCTAAATTTTTGTCTTAATGTCAAATCACCTAATCTTGATTACATCATTATTCCATCACTTTATTTTTATTTTTATTTTCATTTTTCCTCTTGGGTTTGGGCTTATTCTTGCCCATTTTCTTTACTTTGGTTAAAATTTGACCTTTCATAATGGGCTTGGTCACATTTTCATGATTTTTGGGCTATCGGTCCAATTTCTATATCCTAGTCCAAGTCTATGTTTTATTTCTTCATTGGGCTATCCTATTGGCTTGCTAAAAGTTTATGTGAAGAAGAAAAACTCTATATGAAGTGTCCATTGGTGAAAGCCCAATTTATGGGTGGAGATACTAAACTTAGTAACTTTTACTCTTAAATTAGGAAAAAAATTACCCTAATCCAATCTTCTTGAAATTTTAACACCTTTACTTCACAAAAAATTATCTTCCTTACCTAAGAATTTCACCTTTCTTTAGCATGTATTTTTCTAATATTTCCTCTTAGGTTTTCTTTCTTTACCTATTCCATTAATATTAGAACATTTCTATGCATATATGTAACGTGAAGAATTTCTAAGGAAAATATCTAAAAATTACGGGATGTTACACCTGCAACCATAAAGCAAACTACAGCAGTACCCAGAACAAAGTATAACCAAAAGCACAGAAATAATCACAAATTACTATGAATTAGGGGACAAAATATGACCAATAAGCACTCAAAATTCCCCTTTATCAACTCCCCCATGCTTAAACTTTTTCTTGTCCCCAAGCAAATAACATGTCTTATTAGAAGGAAGGGGGTAAGATGCAATCAAAATTCCAAAAGATAGAAGGATGCAATACAGGTGATGTTTCACTCAATCAGTGTGCACACAATAGATATATGAATAAACAGTTGTCAAACAGTCTCTATTCTTCTAAAACCAAACCAAAAATTCTTCTATTCTATATCTACTTATACTATTATCATTGGTTGTATGCATCAGACTGATTTTCAAACACTCAAGTAGGCTACCTCATCCTTTAGATCTCCCTATGTTGTTTTACCTTTATTTCTATTTTTCTTAACCCATTTCTTTTATTTCTCATCTTCTCTTTTTTTTTCTTTAGAAATATGTTGTGAATGCATTTTATGCTCCATCTCACTAGGGTAGAAGCATCTAGGTACTCATACTAAGGCCTTTTTGGTGCCTTGAAGGAGGTACTCAGAGTGAAAACTTTTTTTTTGGGTTTCGCATACCCTCATTTTTCACCTCTCCCTACCTTCACACTCTCGTAGTGTTTAAATCAGCCATAGCATACAGTTCATAGCATAATAGAGAGATATTTTAAAAAAAAATTAAAGGTTTAATGCTAGATGAGAGAGACTAGAATTATAACTACCTATTTCATATCCTATTGTGCATCACATGTTCATGAGCTAAAATCGGCCTATACTATACGAGTCTATCTTGGAATTAGCAACTATGTGATGATGCAGCAAGTCAAAAGGAATGCATTATGTATAATATATACATGCAAAGAGAAGCTAAATCAACAAATAAAGATGGCCAGTGCAAATCATAACTAATGCACTAAAAATCAAATACGAAAGTACACTCCCCCATGCTTAAATTAGATAGTGTCCTCAATGTCGTAAATATCAGAAATACCGACAAAGGGGAGAAAGAACTTACGTACTCACTGGTCATCCAGTGGTGGTGGTGGATTTTGACCGAGGTGCCAAGTATACCAGGCTTGCATCATACCCTGCATGCTTTGGATGGAGTCTTGCATTGCGTGCAGGGTTGTTCTTTGAGAATGTTGCTCTGCCTTCATGGCATGCAAGACTGCTCTCTGTGAAAGCTGCTCAGCCTCTATGCGTGTGAGCCTGGAAGAGAAGGAGGCCTGATCCTTGGGTGGAATGGATGATGGTCCTGCATGGTCAGGAAAATGGGAGGGGGTGGGGGTGGGAGAGCCAAAAGTGGCTTAAGGGGAAAGTCATCCCCTTCAGGAGGAATCTCCTCATTATCCCTATCCTCCTCTAAAAGGTAGATCTAATTAGCCCTATTTTTTACTGTTGTCCTAGAGGGGTTAGGGAGGCGGAATAATTTTTGTCATCGGAGATACAACCAGTATTAAGTATTTTTCTTAATAACAAGTTTCATATGCAAACAGGATTCTAAGTCAATCCTGTTGCTACCCCCTACTGGTTGCATGCCCTAGAGATTGGCCTCAAATCCTAGCCCTATAGCAATGGTAGTAATCAGGCCTCCTATGACTACCTTTCCATTCATGGCCCTACCTACCCGGGCCATCTGATGAGCCTTGAAGGCTTCGGTATCCACTTTGGTACCGTTTACCATAGCATATAAAAAATAAAGTTCTCTGAGATTTATTACCCCATCCCTCTTTGCCCTGCTAAAAACAATATGGGCCATAAGACACTATAAATATTTAAAGGTGGGGTTGCAAATAAAAGATGCTTTGGAAGTTGATGCATTGTATTGCCCCTCAATTGCAATGGAGTTTTAAAAATTGTTAACAAGGAAATCTGAGGGTACTGATCTGGTTCCCTTTGGAGTTAGGCCAAACAGTGCATTAAATTCTGCTAAATTCAAGTTAAAGCTACGGTTAAACAATCTAAAGTTGACCTGGCCCTCATGGACATTCGGACCCATAAACAGTACTATATGAATAGAACTGAGAAACTCTAATGTGGGTCTAGGGTAGGCTGGGTATCGATGGGTGAGAAAGGTATTCCACCCAATCCGGTCAAATAGGTATTGGACGTCGGGTAAAAGGCCTAAGCGTTCCAGGCATTCCTCATCTAGATACCGCATACTCAGCATTCCCTGTCTAATAAGAGTATCGTATCGGATCTGTTGACTATCGTCAACAAACACAATACCATACTTGTTAAGCTGATGAGGAAGTTGGGGCCGTGGTTGATTACGTCCTCTACGTGTTTGAGGGGACTGGGAGGAGGATGGCCCTGTTTGGACTCTTTTGGGACCCATTGATAATAAAATTGCAATGAATAACAGAGGGTACCAAAGTAGCAGAATCAGAAAAACTAACCAAATAAACAGAAAAGTAAATCAACCAGCAAATTTAATGTGCTCAAAACAATTATGGCTAGCAGTGTAGTGTAAAATAGGGCAATTTGAGACACAAAAGAGATATGTAGCCGAACAAAACAATGTAGCCAATAATTCAATAATGCGTAGAACTGAAGAGAATTGAATAATGCAGATGAGGCATAAATGCTGTAAGTTCAATTCACTATCCCAATTCAGTGCATGAAGAAATGCAGCCAATAAGGAATTCCAGAGCATTAACTAGTCCTGAATACAATCATTAAGTCAAAAGCAGTCCTAATCAGTGTCATAAACAAGGGCTAACAACACTCAAATATACCAGAAGCATCCTTGGTCAGAAGCATAAATAGATTTAACAATTTTCTTGGAAGTGAAAAGCATGCAACCAGTAACAGTGGAACTTCATAAGCAGAACCATAAATTAGTAGAGCAACCAGGAATGCATATTAATTCAGAGAAAAAAAAATAAAACAATGAAGGGAGATATATATATACTTGTTACAGCGCAGCCACACAAGTGCAAAACAGGGGATGAGTGGAAGGTGAGTGATGACTGAAGATGGGGATTTGGTGGAACCAAGGTGTTTGGCGATGGGTAATTTGGAGGAGTAGGGAAAAAGGAGATGGAGAAAGGCGGAATGAGGGAGAAGATGCAAAACAAGGGAAAGGGAATGCGATGAAGGTGAAATTGGGGGGGAAAGGTGGGTTAGGGCACAGTTGGGGATGGAGGAAGGGAGAAGAAGAAAAATGAAGTAGGAAAGGGAAGGGGTACACAGGTGAAGGAAAGGAAGAAGGGGGAGGTAGAAAGAAATCAAAGGGGAGTGGGAAATTGCTTGGGTGTGGCTGAAGAAGATGAAGGGAGAAGTAAGAGGGAAACACGTCCTAGGTTGAGGGGAAAGGCACGACTGAAAGAGGGGAAAATTTTGGGGGATTTAAGCCCCCACCCTCTTTTTTTAAAGAACTCTCTTGCTTTTAACCCCTTTGTGTTGCTTTGGAAACATGGGAAATGACCTGAAAAATAAAAAAAATACACTTAATATACTTCAACTTGAGTAATTAACTTAATTGAAGATGAAAATCAAAACTTAAAGCTAGAAATCAAACAAAAGGAAACTTTTAGAAATCAACATGTGGGTTGCCTCCCACAAAGCGCTTATTTAAAGTCATTAGCTCGACTCCTTTTCTTATTAATGGATTGTGGGGGTTTCTAAAAGAGCTTGGGTATCTCTCTTTTCAACCGGTTGTCCCGTTACAAAATGCTTGAGGCGTTGCCCATTCACCTTGGAGGATCCGTTGGATTCACTCCACACCTCCACTGCTCCATACTAAAAACTTGAGTTACTTGGAATGGACCGGACCAACGAGAATGGAGTTTCTCGAGAAAGAGTCTCAGCCTTGAATTGAAAAGCAAGACCTAATCTCCTATTTGAAATTGGCGCCTAAGGATGTGCTTATCAAGCCATCTTTTTCTTCTTTCTTTATATAACTTAGCATTGTCGTAAGCGTCAAGCCTCAGCTCATCTAACTCATTCAATTGTAGGTATCTCCTCTTTCCAGCAGCTGACAAGTCAAAGTTAATTGCTTTGACTGCCCAATATGCCTTGTGTTCAAGCTCTACTGGCAAGTGACAGGGTTTTCCATATATTAACTGAAAAGGTGTGGTGCCTATTGGTGTTTTATATGCAGTCCTATAAGCCCATAATGCATCATCAAGCTTGAGAGACTAATCTTTTCTTGCCTTTGATACAGTCTTTTCTAGTATTGCTTTGATTTCCCTATTTGATATTTCCACTTGTCCACTTGTTTGAGGATGGTAGGCTAGAGCTATTTTATGATTGACTCCATATTTCTTCAAGAGGTTTTGGAATTGTTGTTCAGTGAAGTGGGAACCTCCATCATTTAACGCAGCTTGGGGTACTCCAAATCTTGGGAAAATTATCCTCTTGAAGAGCTTGGCAACCACTCTAGCATCATTGGTGGGGGATGCTACTGCTTCTACCCATTTAGACACATAGTCCACAGCCACTAGGATGTACTTGTTCCCATATAAAGATGGAAAGGGACCCATAAAGTCAATACCCCACACATCAAATATTTCTACTTCCAAAATACTGTTCAGGGGCATCTCATTCCTTCTGGATATGTTTCACATGCTTTTACAAAAGTGTGCACATCTTTGAAGAGCGTAGGCCAATAAAAACTAGCTTGAAGAATTTTAGCTGCAGTCTTAGAAATGCTGGTATGGCCTCCACAAGGTGAACTATAGAAATGGAATATAACACTATAAACTTCTTCCTCTGAAATACACCTTCAGAAGATGCCATCTGCACACCACTTGTATAAGCATGGATCATCCCAATAGTAAGATTTAATATTAGAGAAAAATTTCTTTCTCTGATGATAGCTCAACCCTTCAGGTAGTATCCTGCATGCAAGATAATTCATAAAGTTTGCATACCATGGAGCATCAGCGTAAATGACTGCAAGGAGTTGATCATCAGGAAAAGAATCATCTATAGGCAACTCATGTTTGTCATCTTTCTTCAGATCTTGCCTAAGTCTTGAAAGGTGGTCTGCAACCATATTCTCTATGCCTTTCTTATCCCGGATCATAAGGTCAAACTCCTGTAATAAGAGTATCCATCTAATCAGTCTTGGCTTAGCTTCCTTCTTACTTAGCAAGTACTTGATTGCAGCATGATCTGTGAATACTATGACTTCAAATCCCAGCAGATATTGTCAAAATTTGTCAATTGCAAACACTACTGCTAGGAGTTCCTTTTCAGTGATGGAATAGTTGACTTGGGCTTCATCCAGGATTTTGCTAGCATAGTAGACGACATAGGGCTTTTTATCTCACCTTTGCCCAAGTACGACTCCCATAGCATAGTCACTTGAATCACATATGATCTCAAAGGGAAGGTTCCAATCAGGAGGTTGGATGATCAGTGCAGATATTAATGCCTCCTTCAACCTGCAAAAGGAACGTAAGCAGTCATTATCAAATAACAATGGGTTATCCTTAATAAGAAGATTAGTTAAGGGTTTAGAAATTTTAGAGAAGTCTTGGATGAATCTTCTGTAGAAGCCAGCATGCCCAAGAAAACTCCTCACTTCCTTAACATTTGATGGTGGTGGCATTGTCTGGATTGCCTCTATTTTTTGCTTTATCCACCTCTATTCACTTTCAGACACCAAGTGTTCGAGTACCATTCCTTCCCTTACCATAAAATGGCATTTCTCCCAATTCAGTACTAGGTTGACTTCCTCACATCTCTTAAGTACCTATGTCAAATTATTTAAACAGTTACCAAATGAGGTACCATAGACAGAGAAATCATCCATAAATACTTCCATTATATCCTCAATAAAGTCAGAGAAAATTGTCATCATGCATCTTTGGAAGGTGGCTGGTGCGTTACATAATCCGAATGGCATTCTTCTATATGCAAAGGTGCCATAGGGACATGTAAATGTGGTCTTTTCTTGGTCGTCTGGATGGATAGGGATTTGAAAGAATCCTGAGTATCCGTCCAGATAACAAAAGTGAGAATGCTTAGCCAGCCTTTCCAACAATTAATTGATAAATGGAAAAGGGAAGTGATCCTTTCGGGTGGCCTTATTCAATTTTCTATAATCAATACACATGCGCCAACCCGTAACAGCTCTAGTAGGGATTAATTCATCATTATTATTTTTAACAACAGTCATACCTCCCTTTTTGGGCACCACATGGACAGGACTTACCCATTCACTATCTGAAATAGGATAGATAATACCTGCATCAAGCAATTTAAGTACTTCCTTCTTGACTACCTCTTTCATATTTGGATTTAGTCTCCTTTGGTGCTCCCTGGAAGGTTTATGATCATTATCGACTATAATACAATGCATGCAAACAGATGGACTAATCCCTTTTATATCATCTATACTATACCCAATCACCTTCTTAAATTTCCTAAGTACATCAAGCTACTTACTAGTTTCTTCAACATTCAGATCAGCATTTACTATGATTGGATATGAAGAGTTAGGGTCCAGAAATTCATACCTGAGATTAGAGGGAAGAGGTTTAAGTTCTACCTTAGGTGCTTTGCTTTCCTCAATATCGGTTGATTTTTTATTATGGTCCAGCTCTAGCTTTTCAGATTCCAATTCTGAGGTGGGCTTGGGACACTCATCAAGCAATGTAGCATATGCATCAGCTTCTACCTGTTCAGCACAAGAGACAGAACTATCCAAAAGGAAAAGTTCAAGTGGATCAGTAGGGCACAAACTCATTGCATTGTCTATAATATTTTGTTCAATTACTTCAACCAGGCAACAAGTATCACCTAAGGATGGACATTTCGTAGCATCATTAAGATTAAACTCAATCTTTTCATCCCCTACATTCAAGGAAAGCTTTCCATCTTTAACGTTTATAATAGCTCCAGCAGTGGCTAGGAAAGGCCTTCCCAGAATGATGGGGATTTGGCTATCTTCCTCCATCTCTAAAACAACAAAATCAATAGGTATGAAAAACTTACCTACCTTTAAAGGAACATCCTCTAATATAGCTACCGGGTGAGGTTCGGATCGGTCTGCTAACTGGAGAGAAATAGTGGTAGGTTTCAGATATACCATTTGGAGTTTCTTGCAAATGGACAATGGCATAAGACTTACACTTGCTCCGAGATCACTTAAAGCTTTAGTGATCTGCACATCTCCAATAGAAAAAGGTATAGAGAAACTCCCAGGGTCCTTGAGTTTGGGAGGCTGTTTGTTCTGAATTAAGGTGCATTCTTCAATCAATGCTACAGTGGTATATTCCTCAATCTTTCTCTTATTTGAGAGGATTTCCTTCAGAAATTTGGAATATGATGACATCTGGGAGACAGCTTCCAAGAATGGAATATTGATGTGCAACTTTTTTAGTACATCTAGAAACTTTCCATACTGTTTCTCTAACTTAGCCTTTGCTAGTCTCTGAGGGAAGGGAACTGGTGGCTTATATGGTTCTGGAGCCACATAATTAGGCTCATTTATTTCTTTCCTTCCACTAACTAGCTCTTATTCTTCATTTATTGGCTCAGGCTCATCCCTTTTCTCATCTTCTTTATCATCCTCCTTTCCCACTGGTTCACCCAATTGCTTACCACTTCTCAGAGTGATAGCTTTACAGTGTTCTCTAGGATTCTCAAGCTGACCAGGGAATTTACCAAAATTTTTGGTGGAAGAGCTCGCTTGCTGTGCTATTTGGTTCTCTAGCATCTTGTTATGCGTAGCAAGTGAAACAACTTTAGAAGCCAAGTCTTTAATTGCTTCATTCATACTGTGATTCTGAGCTCTAAATTCCTCATTCTGCTTGCTCTATGTGGAGATGAAATTTTCCATTAGAGCGTCCAAATTTGACTTTGGTTGAAGAGGATTGAATGGCCTTGGATTCTAAAAGCTTGGAGGTTGTCTGAAATTATTCTGGGGCTGCTGACCAACATTCGGCTTATAAGAGAGGTTCGGGTGATTTCTCCAGCCTGGGTTATAGGTATTGTTGTAGGGATTGTTTCTTTGATTGTTCACAAAATTAACCTGTGCATAATCCTGAACTATAGAACTTCCAAGCTGGCACTCGTTGGCTACATGCCCTATACCTCCACAAATCTCACATGATGCAGAAGAAAAAGGTGATCCAAACGCATTGATGCTCAGTTTGTCCAATTTCAGAAATAAAGCATCAACTTTAGAAGTTAGATGATTGAATGCATCTACTTCATACATACTTGCTACTTTTTTGGGATGTCTCTCACTAGACCAGGAGTAGTGGTTCTGAGCCATGTCTTCAATCAACTCGTATGCCTCATCAACTGTCTTGTTCATAATGGCTCCACCAGCTGCAACATCCACAGACATACGGGTGCTATAGATTAGTCCATTGTAGAATGTATGGACTATCAACCATTTTTTAAGCCCATGAAGTGGGCATACACTGAGGAGCTCCTTGAATCTCTCCCAAGCCTCATATAGAGATTCTTTATCCTTCTGAGCAAAAGTGGTGATCTGGTTTTTCAGATGGGCCGTCTTGCTCGGTGGGAAATACTTGGCCAAGAAAGCTTGAGAAAGTTATTGCCAAGTGGTAATAGACCCCGACGTAAGAGAATACAACCAAGCTCGGGCTTTGTCTCTTAATGAGAAAGGGAATAACCTCAACCTGATAGCATCTGAGGAGACCCCATTCAACTTTAGGGTGTCGCAGTACGCCAAAAATACAGAGAGATGGAGATCAGGGTCTTCAGTACGCGACCCTCCAAATTGGTTTTGCTGAACCATCTGCCAGAGAGATGGTTTCAGTTCAAAATTATTTGCTTCAACCACTGGCCTGACTATGCTCGGATTTAGGCCAAGAGTATCTGGGGCAGTAAAATCCTTTAGAGATCGATTATCCCTCTCCCCCATGGTAGTTGCAAAACTTTCTTGCGGCTGAAATCTTCTTCTCCTCCGCAGGGTGCGCTCAATCTCTGGGTTAAATTCAACAAGGAATTTGTCCCCTCTTCGCATATAATAGCTACACACCTATGAAGGATGAAAAATATGCAAAAGTAAGCAAAGGAAAATTATGCAGAAAAACCAGAAAAGAAAAGATCTAGTCTAGCTATTTTGCGAAATATCTAATATTGACTATTGTTCCCCGGCAACAGTGCAAAAAACTTGTTAGTTGTATTTCACTAGTTATCGCAAGCGCACGGTGTAGCTGTAGTTAATCCGGCGAGTACGGGTCGTATCCCACAGAGAACAATGTTAGTTACTAGAGTGATGCAAATTATGCTATCTAAATCGATGAAAATTTGATGAGATAGTGTCGCAGTAAAATAGATGGAAACAACCAATTAAACAAAGCCTAGGGTTAGGGTTTACCACACTTGTGATACTCAACAATAAGTTCGTCCCTTTATTTGCAATTATCTAGATTAGCTAGGGAATGGTTTAGCCTTGATAACTAGCAAACTCTTTCAAGTATTGCTAATCGTACCTAGGTTAATCTAATTGCCTACTTTCGTGGTGCTTAGTTTAACCTAGGTTCATTAAGCTTTATGCCAACCGTGGAATACAGATAATAGGTGTTCTCGTGCCTACTAATTGATTCAATCCTAGAGAATCTTAAACTACTTTCGTGATTAAGATAACTCTAATTAACCATTAGGTTCAGATTTTAATCTTCACTTTTCAGTTCATCAACTAAAAACCTAAGACGTGATAGATTGGTGATCAGGCATTCTACCAACTAATTCATGCATATAATAGTTAATCCTAATCCATCTAGAACAATTACTATTAGGGTTCTAACATTCAATCAAGGAATCATCATATAACAAGTGGGTTCACCAAAACCC
The DNA here is from genome assembly GCA_037074535.1 of Gleditsia sinensis. Lineage (NCBI taxonomy): Eukaryota > Viridiplantae > Streptophyta > Magnoliopsida > Fabales > Fabaceae > Gleditsia > Gleditsia sinensis. The sequence goes on along the minus strand of CM073465.1, from coordinate 43,974,220 downwards.
TAGATAAAAACTATTAACACATCATAGGATAGGAAACCAAATTCATAATCATAAAATAAGCCATGATAGTTCAATACAATCACAAGATAATGGATAGAGGTAGAAGTGGAGATAAAGAACTGAAATAGAAAGATATAACTTGGAATGTAGACAAGTAAACTAAAATACAATCTTCAATGTTGTAAATCCTACTCTAGAACATCAAATCTACAATGATTCAAGTAAAAACCTAATCTAGAGGTGTTTCCGAAGCCTCAAAACTGATTCCCAAGTGCCTCTTTCGGTCCTCCCCTCTTTGGCTACGTATCCCTTTCTATATATAACACTTTGGCCACTCAAAATCCTTAAAAATACGGTGTTCGCAGACCCGCAGCACGGCAGTGCTTTGGGCTGGTTTCTAGGTGAATCCTGCATCTCTTGCTCAGAGCACAACCAAGACGTGTTGCAGGCCACCAAGCACGGCCTGGCCGTGCTTCATGTTGCCGTGCTCCTTTTTTCATGATTTTTGATGTGTAGCCTCCTTGTTTCTTCCTTAGCATTCCTCAAGACTTTTTGGCTCTTTCCTTGATTGCTTTTCCTTTGCTTCTTGGCTTCTTTTGCTCTCCTGCAACCATAAAACAAACTACAACAGTACCCAGAACAAAGTATGACTAAAAGCACATAAATAATCACAAATTACTATGAATTAGGGGACAAAATATGACCAATAAGCACTCAAAATTCCCCTTTATCATTATTACACTATTATTTCTTCACATGATTCTTATTTTTCCTTCTTGGATTTGGGCTCATTCTTTCCCATTTCCTTTGCTTTGGTTAAAGTTCTGCCTTTTATGAAGGGCTTAGTCACATTTTCTTGATTTTTGGGCTAGCGATCCAACTTTTTTATGTTAGTCTAGGTCTATGTTTTATTTCTTTCTTGAGCTATCCTATTGGCTTGCTAGAAATTTATGTGAAGTGGAAAAACTCTGTATAAAGTGTCCATAGGTGAAAACTCAATTTATGGGTGGAGATTTTAAACTTAGTAACTCTAGCTCTTGAATTAGGAAAAATTACCCTAATCCAATCTTATTGAAATTTTAAGACCTTTGCTTACTTCACAAAAATTTATCTTCCTTACCCTAGAATTTCTCCTTTCTTTGGTATGTTATTTCTAATTTTTCCTATTAGGTTTTCTCTCTTTACCTATTCCCTTAATGTTAGAAACATTTTCTATGCATACACATAAGGTGAAGAATTTCTAAGGATGATATTTCGTTAGATATCTAAAAATTGTCTAATAAATTTTATTTCCTTAATTAAATATTTATGTACCTTTATTAATAAAAGAAACAAAATTAGGGATGTTACATTAAATATTTATGTAGCTTTATTAATAAATGAAACAAAATTAGGGATGTTACAAAATGTGGCTGGAAACTGAAAATATGTTAAGATGTCGGAATGATCTTTCCCGAAGCAAAGTATCATTTGGCATCTTGTTGTGTTATGATGACTGAAAAATATTTAAAAAGATATATGAAATGTCAAGAGGACCCTATCTGATACAGGGTGGACTGGTAACAAGTGGCATCTTGTTTTGTTAAGGGGATTGGTGTATATCTGGGACGACCCTTGCCTAACCAAGGTGACTCAGCAACATGCAGCACCTTGTGAAGGTAAGGTGACTGAGGGATCATGGCTTTGTTATGGTACCGAGTTAAGGGACACCCTATAGCCTAGAGTGGACAATGTGGGAAGGGTCACTCTGACTCAGGCACTCAGTAATAGGTGTGTAGTTAGAGGTGGAAAATGCTCACACCATCCAGTGGTTAGAAAAGAAAATGTGAAAATTACAGATAAAGAGCCACTATACAAATAAATGTGCAAGCATGATATTAATGCATAACCTATTTATTAAGAATACATGATATCAATGTTTAACATGTTTATTGTGAATGCATGATATTAATGCATAACCTGTTTATTGAGAATGCATGATATTGATGCATAACCTGTCTATTGAACATCTAAGCTTGCTATACATTCTTGATATCTTATCATGTATAAAGAGAGAAGGTTTTCTATCATTTATACAACTAGATATAACACTGTGTTTTCTTACTTAATACATGATGCATTTAATGTTAAACTTATTGAGAACTTTTGTTATCATTATTGTTGGTGTTATGTTCAGATAAAAGCAAGTGATATGCTAGCTATTTCCATGTACTTGATCATAGAGATCCAGTGAATGGTGATGCCTTGTGCAAATCCCGATGCCAGCACCACCTCCTCCACCCTCTATACTCTAGGGTTGGTGTGTTATTTGGGGTTTAATTTTCAGATCAATGTAGTTCTATAAGTCATTGTTACTTTTATATAAATATTAACATATGATGTAGATTTTGGATATGATAGTAATGGAATATATGTTGCTTATATACGCGTGTAGTATTTGCTGCTTCGAATGTGTTATCGGTTGCCAAAAAAATTAGTCGTTACATTTTGTACTCTTGAAAGAAAGAAAAAATTGAAAAGGTGTGAAAAGGTGCAGGTAGGACAAAATGTGTTTGGTATGATACAGATAAAACTACCTAAGTGTAAGGATCCAAGTATGTTTGCTATCCCATGAAAAATTGGAAACTTTGGTGTTGAAAGGGCCATGCTTGATTTAGGAGAATCCATAAATGTATTCCATATTACTTTTATGATTTGTTAAAGTTTATTCCCTTTAGTTCAACCAATGTGTACAATTAGCAGATAGACAAGGGGTTTGATTAAGAATGTCTTAGTGTAAGTTGATAATTTTCTTTTTGCTTATTGATTTTTATGTGGATCGCATGGAAAGTAGTGACAATAACCCACTAATCTTGCTTGGAAGAACATTTCTAATGACTTCTTAAATGGTAATTAATGTTCATACAGATAAGCTTACCATGGAATTTGATGGTGAGGCGGTTAATTTTAACATTTATGATGCCATGAAACATCCAGCCACTGACACCCATGTATGTTTTATTGATGTGATTGATTATCTTGCATAGGAAACTTTTAAATTGGACTGAGAAGACAAGTTAGATATAGCTCTAAGCAAGACCATGGAAGAAATTGACATACAGTTGTAATTAAGCATTAAATTAAAGGAACAAGTGGTTGCACTTGACTTATTCTCAAAAATCCAACAAGCAGGTTATGTTTCATATTTAGAATTATCATTTTCTAAGAAGAAACATCTACCATATGTTTTATAAGAACCTACACTTGAGTTAAAGCCACTTCCTAATCACTTTAAATATGTATTCTTGGTTGAAAAATAGACCCTTCCAGTTTTCATCTATAGGAAACTTGAGGTTATATGAGACAAAGCTAGTATAAGTGCTAAAAGAGCACAAAACAACCACAAGGTTGGAATAACTAACATTAAGGATGTCACGATCGACATTTCCTGAGCACATAACCAATATGAGAGTGACGATTAGCTTACCTCATAAGCCTAACCTACAAAATGCATCGAAAACTAAAAAATCCAAGTAATTCAAAACCTTTAAAATTTTGAATATTTTCTAGAACGCTTTCCTTTTAAATGCTTTAATAATGAAACATTATAATTCAAAAACATGGCCATACTTTTCTTCATTCAACAAGATCCAATAACTAATACAAAATACTTGCAAAAACTTGTATTCAACATAATAAAAAAATATCATTATCATTTATTACAAAACCGTTTATCATTAAACAACAAAACTATCATGCATAGGAAGTAGGGATCTTACTTATGATAATGTGGAGAAACTCTAGAGTACAAATACATAAGAAGACAAGAAACTAAGCCCATCAGGACAAATTGGGCTCACCCAAGATATTCTACTACTATGGTGCATGTCCTCGGTTCTAACCTTATATAGAAACATTTAAAATAAAGGGTGTATCTTGTGACTCAGTGAGTAGATATTATATACTATAGAGTATTAGGACAAGCTATAAAACAAATTTCTAAAACAAAGCTCAATAACCAAACAAATATAACAATCCTATAATAAAAAATGACGAACAAACATGCCCAACCCATTGCTAGGTCGAATGAGTACATGATTCTGAAAGTCAAACCATGCTAAAAGCATATAGCTATACATACCGTTCATCTATATCAAAATATTGTGACCATATTAATTGAAGAAATTAATAAAAGAACAGCAAGTGAAAAATAAAAAGGCTTGAATAAATCAAACTCTAAAAATGAGGTGAAAATACAAAGAATAAGCATTTTAATACTTCTTGTGAATCTCCTTGAAAAGAGAAAAGAAAAAGAAAATATTATCTTCTTTAAACACTATTTTGTCTTTAAAATAAAAAGGTAACAGAAAACATAAACCAAATGGTTTTATTTTGCTCAAAGTATAGTTTGAGGAAGAAATTTTGTTTAAAAAATAAATTTCATTGATAATTTAGACAATATGTAATTTTGCATAGTTAAAACATCTTAGAATAATAGTGACATGCTATAAATTAAGCATGTCTTTAACATTTTTTAAGCTACTTTCTATTTAATTTAATTAGAATATAAATAGGAATTAATTGAGTTTTGTGTTTTGTGTTTTAGGAAGAATAAAGAGGAAAAGAAGAGAAAAATAGAGAGAAAATTATGGAAAAATGATTATTTCCAACCCTTCATCACTATTTAAGGCATATCTCTCTCATTTGAACCCCGATTGAGATGATTCTAGCAGCTATGGAAAGAAGAGTCATAGAGCTACAACTTTTGTGTATAGTACATTGGCAAATTCTCAAAGCTTTTAGACCCCAAGGTACCGTGTCATGGTGCCCCGGGGCAGGATTTCCAAAGTGCTACTGTGCCTTGTCAGTGCAATTTCGCAGTACTGTGGCACCTAAAGAGTGTACTGCAGTGTGTTACGGTCAGTTTTTTAAGGCAATTAATGCAACAGATAAATAACCATTCAAAATATATGCATCTTATATATATAGATACGAGTCTACAATAGATCAAGGATTAGCTTATATATACACGTATAACCCTAGGTACTAGGCATATACTCAAAAGGCGAAGTACCGTGTGGTTACACCAAAACAATGGGTTAGCCCATTCACAACAACATATATATATATATATATATATATATATATATATATATATATATATATATATATATATATATATATATATATATATATATATATATATATATATATATATATATAAGCTACTACACTACTGCTCCTATAACCATCATCACTGGGGTACAGCTGGTGGAGAAGGTGGCACGAGCGCAGGTACTTCTGCCATATTAATGACTAACAGGTTCACCACGACTATGAATTATCTCAAGTAGGCGACGTCTACCATCTGCTGCTCTATCAGGAGGGTTAAGATAATGAATGTCATTTCACCACAACATAGTGAGAAATAAAATCCTAGTAACGTCAACATCCAGCAATTAGAATTATAATAGAAAACTCACGTGTTTTGTTCAGCTGTATAAACTACAGAAAATGTTTTCTATTTTGTATAGTGAAGGTACAATATACACATGCAATCTTTATACAGGTTATGAATCAATATCACATAAATGTAACAAATCATCTATTAATAAGGTACTTATACATTTTCCATAGTGGCTCATCATCTTATGGTTCTCAAATCATCTAACCTCAAGGTGGTGTAAACCCTTACCTCCTCCAGCTACTCAACCACCACAAGGTTCCTTGGTTAAAGCAATCCTTCCCACATTAACCACTCTAGGCTATAGGGCATCCTCTATCCCGGTATAATATCATAGCCACGACCCTTTAATGGCCATACATTCACAAGGTACGGCATGTCGTTGGGTTAACTTGTTCGCTAAGGGTCATCCTAGAATTGTTAGTCTCTTCAACACAGCAAAGTGACACCTATTTCTAGGCCACCCTGCTTCAAAAAGGATCTTTCTGACCATTAGTCAACCCAACATAGCAAAGTGACACCAAATTCCTGGTCATCCTGCTTCAAAGAGGGTCTTCTTGACCAGCACATACCTTTTACATATTTTCCAGCCACTTGTCGTAACAAAATACACACATCATTAATCATTGTGAGCATGATCAACCATTGCTCTTATGCATGCTAGAATGGCCCATCATGTAATATGAGATAAAGTACTCATGCATTTGCATCTTCCCATAGCATACATATATCAATTACCTTTTTTTGTTTTCATATAATAATAATTCATGGCATTTAAATGTAGTATTAATACACTATTCCTTCTATTCCTTCATGCATTTATAGTTAATTGAAAAAGGACATCACACAACCAAGTAAAACATTTAATTTTACTCTAATATATTGCTCATGGAACTCTAATTATGGTCTCATAAATATTTGTTCTTCGTTAAGATTTAAAAAAAGGAAAACCAGAACAACAAAACAAGTAAGTAACATGAAGCACCTTCTGGTCATGCCATCGAGCAAGGTCGTACTTCATGCCCGTGCTCTATACCTGTGCTCCCCACAACAAAGCCTGTGTTATCACATTCCAACACAGAACACGGCCTGGTTGTGCCACCAAGCATGACCATGTTGCACCTGTGCTCTACACCAGAATATCCCTTAACCAGCCTAGAGCATGGCCTGGCCATGCCACCAAGCACGGTCGTGCTCTGGGTGCGAAAAAACTCAAAAATTCACCTTTCTCTTCCCAAGCCAGCTATCAAACCAGAAAATAACCAATTATACATCTTAGGCATATAAAATCTAGATTAACAACTACACATATCCCTTAAGAATAAAGAAATAAACTCAAAAATCCAACTATAATAAATCCTCACCATTACTACTTCATACATAATTATAAAAGCCAACCATCACCACCATAAATGCTTCATCAATGCTCTCTTTTATTATACTATTATGTTTCCATTAACACACATAAAACACACACTAAGTCATTTAATCAAGAAAGTTCATAAAAAGGTATTGATCTTACTTTATACACTAAGAATACTTGTTTCTCTCACTCTAGGCTTTCTCTATATTCCTTCATCCCTAAGCTCTTTTCCTTTCTTATTTCAACTTTGTCTCTCCTATTTTTCTTCCCTTCTCTTTCTTCTTCTTCTTCTTCTTCTTCTTTCTTCCTCCTCCTCTCTCTTTGCCGTGGCTGGTATCTCTTCTCCTTAGGGCTGACGACTTCTTCACCAAGTCAAGTAAGAAAGAATAAAATAATAAGGCTTCTTAGAGAAGCTTCTTCCCCCCTAAACCAAGCCCTTCCTTTTTCTAACAATTACAGTTATACCATGCCATTACAATTGAACTATGTCCTTAGATAAGGCATTGTTTGGTTGCAAGAAATTTTACCAAGTGTTTAATTTTCATTTGAGGCATACTCCAATGGCCTTTTGTGCAACTCTCTTCATAGTTCCTTTTCCCTTTACTTGTTGCCTGTTTCTAGTCCTGCAAACAAAGAAATTACTATTCCATCCTTAAATCTTTCCTTTAAAAATGAGAATTCCCTTATTTAAGATTCACAATGATTTCCTTCTAAATGCTCCATTTAATCCATTTTAACCCTTCTTAACATTCTATTTTGTAAAGACAACTAATAGAAAATCCAGGGTGTTTTACACTTCTCTCAAAGATTACAATTAGTTTTGGTTGAAAAGTCAAATTTTCCTTTACCGTTACTTCTTCCTCCTGAATTACATGCTATAGGTCCGACAAAAACTTCTGAAGTTGAGATACATGAAACACATTGTGCATGTTTGATAGTATTTGGGGCCTAATAACTTCCTCTTACCCACTTCATACCAACACAAAGGTTACTTACATCTTCTGCCATACAAAGCTTCATACAATGCCATCCTATTACTCGTGTGGTAGCTGTTATTATAAACAAATTCCACTTGAGGGAGATACTTATCCCATTCTTTTTCCTTGGTCTAAGGTGAATGCTCGCAATATATTTTCCAACATCTGTATTGTCCTTTCAGTTTGACCATCTGTTTATGGTTGATATGCAATACTGAATCATAATTTAGTACCAAAATCTTCCTATAGAGCCTTCCAAAATTTGGAGGTAAATCTAAGCTCTGAATCTGAAACAATGCTTCTTAGAACCACATGCAACCGAACAATCTCTTTCACATACAGGTGTGCTAGCTTATCCAGCGAGTAGTTAATTCTTATAGGTACAAAATGCACATATTTTATCAGTCTATCTACTATTACCCAAACGGCGTCATGACCAACTTCAGTCCTAGATAAACCAATGAAAAAATCCATGTCAATACTATCCCATTTCCACTCGGGAATGTACAAGGATTATAGCATTCTAGAAGGCCTCGAATGTTCACTTTTGACTTTCTGACAAGTTAGGCACCTTGCTATATATTCTACTATATTATTCTTCATTCCTGGCCACCAATAGGACTTTCTTAAATTTTGATGCATCTTTGTGGCTCCTGGATGGATAGTATATTTACTTTGATGACCCTCATCCAGAATTTTTATCCTTATGTCTTTTCTCTATGGTACACACATTCTTCCTTGGTAAAAGATGATCCCCTTTTCTAACCTCGTGAAGTTTGGAGAATCATGTCGACTCTGAAGAAAAGAATCTTGTGCTTGTGCTTCCTTAATTTGTGCTTTCAAATCACATTCCACCCATAGCTCATAAACAAGCAAACTTTTAGGAGTAGTCACAATCGACAACCTTAAATTCCTGAACTCCTCGATCAAACTCATCTCTTTCATTAGCATATGGCTCAAATGCATATATTTTCTTCTTAACACATCTGCTACCACATTTGTTTTTCCTAGGTGATACTATAGTTCAAATTTATAATCATCAACGAATTTCATCTACCTTCTTTGTCTCATGTTAATTTCTTTCTAATCGAAAAGATATTTTAGACTTTTTGTGATCATTGTATACTTCAAACATTGTGCCGTATAAATAATGCCGCCAAATGTTTAAGGCAAAAACTATAATAGCAAACTCCAGATCATGAGTGGGAAAATTTTCTTTATGTAACCTCAGTTACTTGGAGGCATAGGCAACTACTATGCCTCCTTGCATCAAAACACACCCCAATCATTTCTTAGAAGCATCAGTATATACTTCAAAACATCCCGAAGGATCCAGGAGAATCATAACTAGGGGAGTGGTAAGCCAAGTCTTGAGCTCTAAAAAATTGTTCTCACATTCTAAAGTCCATTTGACTAAGCTTCCCTTTTGAGTCAATTTGGTCAAGGGTAACGTTATTTGCGAAGAACTATGTATGAATCTTTTATAGTATCCAGCCAGACCTAGAAAACATCAAATTTCAGTCATTCTTTTCGGTCTTTCCCACTTGAGTATTACTTCTATTTTGCTAGTATCCACTGATACACCATCTTTTGATACAACGTGCTCCAAAAACCTTACTTCTTGCATCCAAAATTCATATTTCTCTAATTTAGCAAAAAAGTTCCTTCTCTTTCAAGATTTGAAGTATTGTTCAAACATGACGTTCATGCTCTTTTGTATCCTTCGAGTATACTAGAATGTCATTGATGAAAACCACTACAAATTGATCTAGGTAAGGTCGAAAGATACAATTCATATAATCCATAAAGACTGCTAGTGCATTAATAACTCTAAATAGCATGACTAAGAACTCATAATGCCTGTATCTATATTAGAAGGCTGTCTTGGGAATATCTTTTTCCTTCACTCGAATTTGATGATATCTTGACCATAGGTCTATCTTGGAGAAAATAGTAGCCACTTTTAGCTGATCTAACAAGTCATCTATTCTCGATAATGAGTATTATTTCTTAATAGTTACCTTGTTGAGCTGTCTGTAATCAATACATAATCATAGACTTCCATCTTTCTTCTTTACAAATAGCATTGGAGCTCCCCAAGGCAAAACACTAGGTCGAATAAAGTTCTTTTCCAAGAGATCTTCAATTTTACTTTTAAGCTCTTTTAACTCCACAGGAGCCATCCTAGAAGGTGTAATAAAAATAGGAGTCGTTCCTGGCATCAAATCAATGGAGAATTCTACCTCTCGCCAAGGCAGTTGTTCAGTAATTTCCAAAGGAAAGACTTCTGAAAAATCACGAACTACCAGAATCTTAAACAATTCTTGCTTGGCTCCTAGGTTAAAAGCACATAAAAGAGTACAGTCTGAATCCTCATCAACTAACTCTTTCCAGAGTTCATTAACCTAGTTATTTCTACCTTTAGACTCATTCCTAGATCTGGGTAGGAACACAAGAGTCTTCGTGTAGCAGTCTAAAAGGATCTGGTTACGACTGAGCCAATATATCCCTAAAGTCATGTCTATATCTTCCAGAGGAAAACAAATCAGGTCCATAACAAAAGATATACCATACACTTCAACTGGGCAGTTTTTACAGACTAAAGAGGTATTCACTTTCCCTCCCGTAGGGGTTAACACATTCAACTTGAACGTCAAATCAGACATGAGATAAATCAATTTCTCCACACAAGTAGAAGCTATAAAATAATGACTGGCACCCGAATCAAAGAGTACAATCAGAGGATAACCATAAAGGTAACACGTACCTTGAATCAAATTAAGAGCTTGTTTCGCTTCGACCATGCTTAAAGTAAAAACTCTTCCTTTAACTGGTTAAGTCCACTCCACTTTCTTCCTATCTTCTAGAGGACATTGGCGAGCCACATGTCCTTTTTGTTCGCATTAGAAGAAAGTAATCGGTTTATGGAAGCAAGGTTTATTCCCATGATGTTGTCCACATATCCTGCATTCACTCCCGATAGTATTTTATGCAGAAGATTTAGCCCCCATTGTAACATCCCATAATTTTTATTTTTAAATAATAATGTTTTATTATAAAAATATATATTTTTATTTGTTTAAAAATGATTATGTTCTGCTAAAAAGAAGTCTATTTTTAATTAAAATTATTATTGTTTTGCTTGAAATAATTATATTGGCCTTTAATGAATTTTGTTGTATTTTTAGAAATATTTTTTCTTTTATTATGAACAAAGATATTTATTTTATGATTTGTTTTATTAAGAATTTTATAGAGAAAAGTCATGATTTAAGAGTTTAACTAAATGTTTACGAGAATGTAATTTTTTAGAAATTTTGGGATTTTTAGGATGAAAAACAGAATTTATATAAAAGAAAATCATATTGTTCAATTATTAAATAATAATTATTATTATTTAAAAAAAATAAAATAAATAAAAAGAGAAGAAGGGAGCAACGTAGGAGACGAAGGTGAATTTCGGAGAAAAATTTGAGAAGAGTGAATAGTGAGTAAATAGTGAGTGAATAGTAAATAAATAGTAACCTTCAACTTTCTCTCTAGATCTGGAGTGTCTATTGGCTTCCAATCTCAAAACTAAAGGTGTTACTGGATTCAGGACGAAGAATACTACAGTTTTGACAGATCAATTTTTCAAATCAACCGTTGAATTGCCATAGATCTGAAGTAGAAAATCCCAGAAAAAGGGATTTCCAGCGAGTGAATAGTGTTTTCTGGCAGTGAATAGTGACCAAGCTCCTAGAGTCATTTTTCTAAGTCTTTGGACTCTCTGGACACGTTTTTGAGGTCTAATTGGTCAAATTCAGCTTGGAAAAAGTACATTTTTAGGGCTTTCCAACTAGGAGCCCTAGCCTGTGAGTAGATACTTCTTTCTATGATTTACTCCGTGCTCTTCTTGAACTATAAATATATAATTGTTTTTGTTTACAATTATTTATGCTATCATACATATCTGAAATGTGTTAAAATATTTATTTTGCTTACGAACTGGCACATAGTTCAAGAAGAGTATGGTTTTTAAAACAGATTATGGAACTCATTGAATATGTAGTTCTAAATGTATTCATCATTATTTGATAAAGTGAATATTATGTGCACGATGCATTGATTTGTAAGGCTATATCATATTATAAATGAGATTGAATAGCAAGCATAAAGCTCATGGCGAGTTGTTTGATAAATATGACAAGCGTAAAGCTCATAGCGAGTTGCTTGATAATTTTACATGTATATATATGTATTGATGAATATCGGCTAGTTGTATGGCTTGTGACGGTACCGAATAGGGGACGCCCTATTAGCCTGAGTGAGCTGGGTGAGGGCTGCTCCAACCGGGCGACAGTGGTAATGTGAGGAGGCAGGAGGGTGATGTACTCACATTCCCTGATCACTTATTGTGACTAGGGTCGAGGTCACTATGCGTATAGCAAATGAGTTATATTTTCATTGCATTGACCAGATTGCCGAGTGAGGCATGTGCATTAAAAGTGATGATTTTATCTCCAAATCTTAATATTTTACTATAGCTTATACAGATGAGCATAACAACATTTGTTTAATGATCATACTGTGTAGTATATGGTTTTAGATATCTGAATATCCTTTGATTTGAGAATATTTGAAATACGGGTCCCATATGAATGTACTTTTGAACTGTATTTTCTATGTGACATATTTTAAAATATAAATACATCCATATGCAGACCTAACAGGTCATAGGAAGAATTATTTGCTAACTAAGTTGTCAAACTCACTACACAATAGTTCTACATTTTTCAGATAAGAATATCAAAGTCTGATCCGATAGATAGGTGATATATTCTCTGGGTGAGTCTACGTTGCTTTCAAGAGTCACGGTCTTTGAATTATACTGTGTTTGTATTCTAGAATGCTCTGAACGCTACAGGCAGGATCCCCATTTCTCCTGTACTTTGATGTTTATAGACTTGGTCTGTATATTGTGTATACATGAGAGATCCTATATGTATCTGTTCCCATGATAAAGATTTGAATTATACATCTTTATAGAGAATATCTGTTTGCGGAAATAATTGTAGGAAAAAAATGTTTATTTTACGTAACGTAAATTGGGGGTGTTACAAGTTGGTATCAGAGCATTAGATTTTCCTGTGGCTAACAGAGCAAAGAATTCTGTAATAAGACTTTGAGTATGGTTATGTAACTGCAGACAAATTTATACTCATGGTGTTGTTGTTGAATTCTATAGAGTGTTATCCTCTTCTTTTTCTAACTCTTTTCCTTAGATATGCGAGGTTTAAAAATCTATGCGTATGTCCTAGATGGTACTTTTTGTGTGTGGACTACTAGTTTAGCTTTTGAACTTGTTTTGACGAGAAGTGATAAAGAGAAACTTATTGGGAAATTAGATGAAAATAAGAAAATTCTATCCGAACACAAAGGGAATGACTTGTTTGGATGTCAAGAAGGTTTGAATTGATTGTTTGATTTTCTTATGTGAAACAATATGACGAATGGCTAATATAATCTTGATAATGGGTTATGATGTGATCGAGATTATTAACTCCAATATAATGATTCGAAATAAAGTGAGTTTTTTGAAAATATATTTAAATCTCTTTTTGGATGGATGAGTTGGAATCTATATATATAAATGAATTTGGTAAGTTGTAGGTTGGATTGAATTTGAGAGCAGAGAATCTATAAAGATAATATTTTCAATGATATATTTTTTTGATATAAGCAATTCGAAGACAATTTGGTTTTCAATAATACTATGTATAAGCATTATGATAAAGGAAGGTTTATCCATGGAAATTTAAAATTTAAGGTATGCAAAATGGGTAATTCATGTGAAGGGCTCTTGGATAGACATAAGTTTTTAATGATCGATTGTTAAGACATTGCATAAGAATGTTAAAGAACAAAGTCAAAATGGGTTCACCTCATTTAAGTGTTTTGAAATGCGTTTTAGCTAATACAGTTAGATAAGTTGATAGTGTAGAATAAAAACTCATTACCTCGTATAGATGACCTGTTTGACCAATTACAAGGTACTCAATATTTGTTTTCAAAAATTGATTTGAGATATGAGTAACATTGATTGAGGATAAGAGAAGAGGACATACAAAAATTTTCTTTTAGGACTCATTATGAGTTCTTGGTGATGTCATTTAGTTTGACAAATATCCTAATTGCATTTATAGATTTAATGAATAGTAATTAGGTCATCCTTAGATCAACTTGTTACTATATTTATTGATGATATACTAGAATATTTCAAAAGTTTAGAGGATCATAAGCAACATTCAAAGATAGTTTTACCAACTCTAAGGGAGTATGGTTGGTAAAGATGGTATCCAAATAGACTCTAAGAAAGTAAAAGTGGTACAATAATAGCTACGTTTTACTACATCTAAAGATGAAGATCTAAATCCAATTTGTGCTTTCTACGATTGTCTGCTGTCCATTCTATTTGAGCCATAGTTGGATAAGGTATATCAACATATGCCTGTAAAGCATCAATCAACTCCTCAGCATTTGAAGCTGAGATAAGAATGCGTCGTGCTGAATGTGAGATGAACCTATGTTCCATAGCATGATCAAGGAAAGACAACAGACCATCAAAGAAGTGGTTAACATTTAACAAACCTATCAGTTTGTGATATTTAGTTGTGCCTAAGAGACTATTTGGAAAATTTCTTCTAAAGTACCAAAACCACCTGGTAAGGCAATGAAGGCATCAACATTCCTCATCATTCCAGCCATGCGTTCATGCATGGAAGCTACCATAAACTCTTCCCCAATTGTCTTTCCTACGATGTTAGATGCAGCCAGAGCTGTAGGAATAATACCTAGAACTTAACATCCTCCTACATGGGCAGCTGTAGACACACACCCCATTAATCCACAGTTACCTCCACTATAGACTAAATGAATTTTTCTCCTGGCCAGTACCATACCCAGGTTTTGTGCAGCTTTCACAAACTCTCCATCTTTTCCAGGATTGAAACCACAAAAGACACAAATATTTCAAAATTGACAGAATGCAATTCCCTCCATAGCTGCACACACCCTAACTTTGAGTATGAGAAGATAAAGATACTAATGTGTGTATTTATAGAACTCAGAGAAGGGCATACTTATGATAGATATACAAATAGGATAAGTGTAATTAGAATAGCTATGTGAGTGATTGGTGGATATAAGCTAAATTAAAGGTGAAATTTTCAAAAATGACAGCAAGCATGTATATGTACAGTAGTTATGATAGTCGCTCATATTAGGCATATAAAGAGAATAAGGTTAAGATATCACCAGAAATTTGTCTTTTCCTTGTTGTCCTTGATGAAGCATTGATGTCTTGATTTTTGTAGGGAAGTTGTAAGTGATAGGCGTGATTGTTAAAATGCAAACAAGTTGGTTGTTGAAGAGGAACAATCAAATTATTTATTTTGTTTTCTCAATGTTCTTGCCAGATGACTATTGGTATTATTAAGTCAACTAACTATTTTGAGAAATTTTAATTTGGACTGATTATTTTACAGTTGATTGATTATATTTATTTTGAAGCAATCAACTGCATCCTACCAGTTAACTACGTATTCTTTGATTTTCAAAAATTTTTATAAGTTCAAAGATGCTTCTTTTTTATGTGCTATTTTTCAACCGAATACCAACAGATTTAAAGTAGATTTTGGCACATATATTCAAACCTTGCAGACACCGATTTTTGCCGATTTAACAGCTAGATTTTTGTTTACAGATTGTCAAGTTTTATGGCCACCGATTTTACTTTTATTTCAATGCTTTGTCCAAATTTCTAACTTCCTATTTTGATACCATGCTCTATTAAGTATTCCACATTTTCTGCTGCATTGTTCTACATTAATATTTGGTATTAAATGCAAGATTCTTTTTCCATATTATAAGGAAGGTTAATTTATTTTCTTTGAACCTCAGTTATTATAGTGTCCAATTGGTTAGTAGGTTAAAGTAATAGAGATTTTGAAAGGAGTGGACGGATGATGATCTTATGGTGTTTTGACGAATGTAATCAAGAGAATTAGTGGTGTTGAAGTTCTTGAGGAATAAAATATGGGAAGTAGGATTGAAATTAATCTTTGAACCCTTAATTTAGAAATATGGAGAATACTATGAAAATCATGTCCGAAAGTAATGTAAGTGATTAAGATATTTGTATTAAAGGTTTATATTATGCTAAATTGAGTCTAGTATCTAGGATGCGAATTATGTTGAAATTGAGAATTCATGTATGAGTAATTGTTAAGAAAAATCTTCTTGAAATGATTGGGTGAATTAAATGGGATTGATATAAGTTAGAATGAGGTGCTTTTAGATATGATAGAGAAATGTTTGAAATTTTTGATAATAAATTTATTGGTGTTAATAAGAAGGTATAGAGTTACTGTGATGAGGTAAGTAGAATTATTAGACATGTTCCAATAGTACATAAATGTTATATATTGGTTAATGGATTTTAGGATAAAAATAGATGATAGATTAAGATGATGATATTTATGGGATGATGTTGACATGTGAGAATCAAAGATGACTTGCTAGAAGTCTGAAAAAAAAAAGATAGTTACCCCAATATGGATGTGAATATGTTCTTTTATGAGTATGTTTTCGAATATCGATCCATAGATAATCCATGTGAGATTGATTAGAAAATGAATACAAATAATTCAATACAAGCCAAAAGTCTAAAGGAATCATGCATGTTGAGCACTAGAAGTTATCATTTGGTGACTACATAGTTTTGAAGAAATCATCAATGAAAGAGGTACTGAGGTTTCGAAAGAACTACATATTAGATTCTTCTTATGTTACATAATTCCAAGAAATTCAATTGGACAAAAATTCAGTTTAACTATGGGTACAATTGATGTTTATTGTTGAACTTATGAATGAAAGAACTCCCTATGGTTAAGTTATATGGAAGAATCACTCAAATAAAGAGACATTAAAAAGTAAAGATGTTATACAGAAAAGATATGCCCAATTATTTGAGTAATAAGGTGGGTAACTCCGAATTATGCCTTGATTTTATTCCATACATGTGGTAGGATGAGCTGAAATTTGGGGACCGAATTTCTTAAGAGGGGAAGAATGTAACATCCCATAATTTTTATTTTTAAATAATAAATTTTTTGTTATAAAAATATATATTTTTATTTGTTTAAAAATGATTATGTTCTGCTAAAAAGAAGTCTATTTTTAATTAAAATAATTATTATTTTGCTTGAAATAATTATATTGGCCTTTAATGAATTTTGTTGTAGTTTTAGAAATATTTTTTCTTTTATTATGTATAAAGATATTTATTTTATAATTTGTTTTATTAAGAGTTTTATCAAGAAAAGTCATGATTTAAGAGTTTAACTAAAGGTTTAACGAGAATGTAATTTTTTAGAAATTTTTGGGATATTTTAGGATGAAAAACGGAATTTATATAAAAGAAAATCATATTGTTCAATTATTAAATAATAATTATTATTATTTTAAAAAAAAAGAGAAGAAGGGAGCAACGCAGGAGACGGAGGCGAATTTCGGAGAAAAATTTGAGAAGAGTGACTGGTGAGTAAATAGTGAGTGAATAGTAAATAAATAGTAACCTTCAACTTTCTCTCTAGATCTGGAGTGCCTATTGACTTTGAATCTCAAAACTAAAGGTGTTACTGGATTCAGGATAAAGAATACTACGGTTTTGACCGATCAATCTTTCAAATCAGCCGTTGAATTGTCATAGATCTGAAGTAGAAAATCTTAGAAAAAGTGATTTCCAGCGAGTGAATAGTGTTTTTCGGCAGTGAATAGTGACCAAGCTCCCGGAGTCATTTTCTAAGTCTTTGGACCCTCCAGACACGTTTTTGAGGTCTAATTGATCAAATTCAGCTTGGAAAAAGTAAATTTTTAGGGATGTCCAACTAGGAGCCCTATCCTATGAGTAGATACTTCTTTCTATGATTTACCCCGTGCTCTTCTCAAACTATAAATATATAATTGTTTATGTTTACAATTATTTATGCTATCATACATATTTGAAATGTGTTAAAATATTTATTTTGCTTACGAACTGGCACATAGTTCAAGAAGAGTATGGGTTTTGAAACGGATTGTAGAACTCATTGAATATGTGGTTCTAAATGTATTCATCATTATTTGATAAAGTGAATATTATGTGCACAATGCATTGATTTGTAAAGCTATATACTTGTGAAAATGATGCATATCATATTATAAATGAGATTAAATGGCAAGCGTAAAGCTCATGGCGAGTTGCTTGATAATTTACATGTATATATATGTATTGATGAATATCGGCTGGTTGTATGGCTTGTGACGGTACCGAATAGGGGAAGCCCTATTAGCTCGAGTGAGCTAGGGGAGGGCCGCTCAAACCAGGTGACAGTGGTAATGTGAGGAGGAAGGAGGGTGATGTACTCACATTTCCTGATAACTTATTGTGACTAGGGTTGAGGTCACTATGCGTATAACAAATGAGTTATATTTTCATTGCATTGACCAGATTGCCGAGTGAGGCATGTGCATCAAAATTGATGATTTTATCTCCAAATCTTAATATTTTACTATAGCTTATACAGATGAGCATAACAACATTTGTTTAATGATCATACCGTGCAGCATATAGTTTTGGATATCTGAATATCCTTTGATTAGAGAATATTTGAAATACGGGTCCATATGAATGTACTTCTGAACTGTATTTTCTATGTGACATATTTTAAAATATAAGTACATCCATATGCTGACCTAAGAGGTCATAGGAAGAATTATTTGCTCACTGAGTTGTCAAACTCACTACACGATATTTTTACATTTTTCATATAAGAATATTAGAGTCTGATTCGACAGATAGGTGATATATTCTTTGGGTGAGTCTACGTTGCTTTCAAGACTCACGGTCTTTGAATTATACTGTGTTTGTATTCTAGAGTGCTTTGAAAGCTATAGGCAGGATCCCCATTTCTGCTATACTTTGATGTTTATAGACTTGGTCTATATATTGTGTATACATGAGAGATTCTATATGTATCTGTTCCCATGATAAAGATTTGAATTATGCATCTTTATAGAGAATATCTGTTTGCGGAAATAATTGTAGGAAAAGAAATGTTTATTTTACGTAACGTAAATTGGGGGTGTTACACCCATGGCTAAGGGTTTCTTGCCTACTGCCACATTTCTTTCTCTAACGATGCGGTATAGAGTCAAAAATTTCCTCTTTCTCTTCCAAGGGTCTTGTCTATCCTTCTCTTCCTCCACTGCTTTCAGGCTCTTCTCTAACAGTCGACACTTATTAATCAGAGGAACAAGTTCGCAAATTTTTAGGGCCACCACTACAAATCTTTGGGCTTAGACCAGCTTCAAACTTAACTAATTTCCAAGATTCATCTGGATTGTATTTTAGATAGGACGAGAACTTTGACAACTACTAAAATTTTGTAATATACTAGTCAATCGATCGTCCCCTTGCCTGAGTTAGAGGAACCCAATTTCCTTCTTGACCTTGACACTCCTGGGAAAGTACTTGTCCAGGAAATTTTCTCAAAAGACAGGCCAGGTAACTTGCTGTCCTTGGTGAGCTAGTAATATACTGGCCCCTTTCCATAAGAATTTTGCTTCTTCCTTATTGGTGTTGCAAAGATGAAAGCAATGGCAGAATGCAAGTGCACATGTCGTGACCAAGTAATAAAGTGATGAGTGAGTATTGTCCTACGAGGCGTGAACTAAAACTATTATAGTGAATTCTGTTGTGTGAAATGTTGTAGCAGAAATAAGATGATTCACAAGATTTAAATAGAGGTAGATCAACTGAATACAACTATAACTAAGATGAGGGGTACTAGGGGGTAAAAGAAAATGATATTAGGTGGTCTGCCAAGTTTAGTCTTGAATGGGGTGTTTCCAGACTTCCATTCCTTGCAATTTTAGGGTTCAGACACACATTCCCGCATCAATTCTCACCCTCGAATTGTGCATGAAGCTCCAACTATTGGGCTAATAGGGTAACCATATATCCCTATATTGGCTAAACCCCATACATTCAACTCTTTTTCCAGCCTCCATTACCCTTCCAGGTAAATATTGGCCTTAATCTTCCTCCATTAAACTTCCGTTATCAGGGGAAATTAAAATATATACATAGTTGAATGTTACAACAATGCTGCAGCAAATCGTTGATACTAAAAATGTGCATATGTTCATTACAACCCTAGCTGGAAACTAGCCAAGCCTCATAGCTACACTAGTTACAGATATCAGAAAAGTACTGGTATGCATCCCAAGTGATACAAATAACAATAAAACAACAGATGCAGTTTCCTGCTAAAACAGTAGAAATCACAACAAGGATCAATGAAATTCTAGAATTGCAAACTATCCTGTGCTCCAATGCGTCACCATGTGGTGTCAGTGTACCTTGGGCTGAGGTGTTTCTAACAATCCTCTCCCACCAGGGATTTTTGGGTTCTCTCTCTCCCTGTATTTTTCTTCTTCCTCCCTATAGTATCTTTCTTTATGTGCCTCTGCTTCTTGCCCTTTTTATAGTCAGGCCTCGTGGTCCCAGTAAATTGGCCTGGTTTCTGTTGACATTCTCCTTGCTCTGCAACCAGCATCTCTGCATGCAGCCTTTTTCTCCACTTTCAGTAGTGGAGGCCATTTTGCACCAACTCAACCAGCAGCCTGCAGTATGAGTTGGTTATTGCTTTCTCCTGCTAGGTGGTGGCTGCACCTGCTGCGCAGCTCTACTCCCCTACCACCTGTACCATATCAAACAGAATCAGTACCTCATATTCAAAAAAAGGTTAGCTCACTCAATATCACTCGGTTTGCTGCCATGATTGTCACATATGCTTACTAAATTGGTACAATAAACAAGGTGGATGATATTGTATCTAAGGGAGTCATCCCATTCAGTTAAATCTGGGAATAAGAGTGCTTAATATATCAAAACAGCACAGTAAACACACTCGGAAAGGACATAAAAACTGCAATAAATTACAGTTATCAAATCCCCCCAAACTTAAAGAGTTGCTTGTCCTTAAGCAATTTGCTCTGTTCACCACACCTCTTTCAATTAATTCCAGCCCTTCTCTCCTGCCTAATTCCATATAGTCCTACTGATAGCTCTTAACTCTCAGGATTGTTTCCATATAAGGAACACCACAAGCCTTCTCCCCAATCTCAACCAAAACCTTCTTTAAAGTTGTGTGTGTGAGATGGATAGTTTCTCCAAGAGCCACTTGGGTCAATATCAGCCAGAGTTCTTGAGATTTTTATGCTAATATATCGAGCTTCCTTCCTTAGGATAAGTTGGCATACTTCATAGGCACAGCCAGGGCAACAAATATGGGGGTAGCTTACTGATTTCCTTTCTCTCTTCTTATTTTTTTTGTTAGAGAATAGATATTATTTTAGCAGAGGTCATTAGTGCCTTTTGACGCGAATGCCAACATGTAAGGTGCAGGCACCCGGTTACTCAGCCTTATCACCCTTAAGTAACGTCCCACTCATACTCTATGTCCTTGTTTTACGCAAGGGTACACATAGGGCTCATGCATACCCCTGGTTACTAAGGAACTACAGAGGCATTGGAGTGTCCAAATTTTTCTTTTTTTTTTCTACTTTCCCCCAAACTTAAGCCTTTCTGACAATAAGCTTATGCCTCTTTCATAATTCCACAGAAGACTCTCAATATTAGCTCTAAAAACTTTAAGTCCAATTTCTGAAAAAAAATCACCAAATTTCTCTTGACAAACTGCTCATGATCCTATGTTCATTAGAAGAAGGTTCTGTGTGTGATTGGGTAAGTGTGCAGGTCTCCTATTCTGGTTTTTAGTGAAATTCCCAACCTAGCTCATGGAGTATCTCAGAACTACAGCAGGTTATGAAATGTGAAGACCCATTTCTTCCTACATTCCCCATTTTTTTATAAATATATCTAAAACAGACAGTAAGACAGAAAATAGCAAGTAATAGTACAGTCTTATCCAACACAATCAGGCAGAAGCACAAATAAACCAAAGCACGAATAAATAGAAACAAGCCCAACATATGCTTCAGCAAACACTACAGCACTAACTAAAACAATACTAAATCAATTCTCCAACAGATGCCACATCAAATATTTAAAACACTATATCACACCCCTCAAACTTAACGATGAGCAGTGTCCCCACTGCTGATTATATTGCCAAAACCACAAGAGACACCAATAAAAAACAGGTGTAGAGCCGAAGAAATTCTAAACGCAGCAGAGAGGGAATAGGAGATAAGGGAACTTCCTGAGGGTGCTTGCAGGGATGCTGCAGCACCCTAGGGGCATTGACCCCCAAAAGACCTTGAGGAGCTTCGGAGTCCACTCCTTCGCTGTGTTGATATTTGCAGGCTCTGGAGTTTGTCCTTCCCCTCTTGATGGTAGCTGCCCTCTTTGCTAGAGGCTCATCATCCCCTGAACACTCTATGGCCTCATGAGGCTGTGGTGGGACATGCTGTTGCTCCTGGCTGCGGGAGGAGTCTTGAGACTCCTAGCCCCCTTCAGAATGAGGATCTGGGGTTTTCTGCTCTTCCCTAGTCATGCAGTGTAGTATTTCTGAGGGGAAGTCTGGGAAAGGGAAGAATTGCCAGAAATTTTGCTTCAGTGTTCTCTAAAGGCCAATGTCCTTCTGCTGTTGATACTGCCAGAAGGTGTGCTGCTTCTTGAGGAGTAGAGATTGCTACCTCAAGATTGTGTTTTTCTGCTGTAGTAAGAGTTGTAAAGTCTAGTCTGCTGGGCGAGGGGCCGAAATGGATGTAGCTTGTTCGGCTGGAGGTGCATGTGGGGAAGTTGGTGGGTCTAGAGCAGCTTTCTCTTGGACAATCCGAGCAATGGTGATGCTGCTAATGGGGCTGCTCCCCTTTAGTGCCTCCTCGTTAATTGAGATTGGCACTCGACTATTCTGGCACAGCAGAGTGATGAGGGAAGGGAAGAGTAAGCTTCCCTTTCTCCGGTTGGCACATACTTCGATTTGTCCACTGATAACTCTACCCACATTAATAGGTCGACCAGAGATCGACCATTGCTACCCTGTCCTTGCTCACCGTTTTCCCATGTGTGGAGGGAAAAAGGCGAGTTTTGAGAAAGTCGTACCACACCTTCGCTGCAGGTACCAGAGAGACTCGATTGATGGTGGTGGAACCTTGTGGAGATCTGTCTCAGGTGGTGCCTGGGATGCACACCTGGGTGAGCATTGCGTCACAGTCTTGGTCCTTCAGAGCCTCTAGATATTGCTGCAGCAGAGGTGTAACATCCCTAATTTTGTAGCAAAAACTGGCTTGCCTATGATTTTGCTGCAGCAGAGGTGGTGTAACATCCCTAATTTTGTTTCTTTTATTGATAATTAAGGAAATAAAGTTTATTAGACAATATTTTAGATATCTAAGGAAATATAATCCTTATAAATTCTTCACCTTATGTATATGCATAGAAAATGTTTCTAACATTAAGAGAACAAATAAAGAGGGAAAACCTAATAGGAAAAAAAAATTAGAAAGAACATACTAAAGAGATGCAAAATTCATGGACAAGGAAGATAAATTTTTAGAAACAAGTAAAGGTCTGAAATTTTCAAAAACATTGGATTAGGGTAATTTTTCCTAATTCAAGAACTACAGTTACTAAGTTTAAAATCTTTACCCATACATTGGGCTTTTACCTATGGACACTTCATATATATTTTTTCCACTTCACATAAGTTTCTAGCAAGCCCATTGGATAACCTAAGCAAGAAATAAAACATAGACTTGGACTAGGATATAGTAATTTGACCATTAGCCCAAAAATTATGAAAATATGACCAATCCCTCCAAGAAAGGTAGAATTTTATCCAAAGCAAAGAAAATGGGTAGCAATAAGCCCAAATCCAAGAGGAAAAATAAAATAAAATAAATTAGGTGATGATATAATAATGTAATAATAATAAAGAATATGTTACATGGCATTAAGACAAAAATTTAGCAAGTGGTGTGATTCAACATTCATCATTTTTGCAAGTGGCATGATAATACAAGGCTTTAGGACAAAAACATATATATCCTACACTCATAATTTTAGCAAGTGGTATGATAATACATGGCAATAGGACAAAACATTCCTATCCCACACAAATAATATAAACCAAATAATGGAGATTCAAGGGCTAGAAATTTGCCACATAAAAATGCAAACCTATCATACTTGTTTAAAACAAAAGAAAATGGAAATGAATCCCTAAATCAAAGGGACCTTGTCCCTTATCTTAAGAACATATCATCATAATTTTCAAAATACAAATCTCCTTTTCCTATGCATATCTTGACTAAGGAAGAGGAAGACAAGAACATAAGTTGTTTGTTTTCCAAAAATTCAACAAAGTGTATCCTAATTGTGATAAGGTAGACCCATGATCATGAAAGGTGTATTATTTGGTGGTCTATATAAGAAAAATCCAACCCTACAACATTTTAATTTCGTCCATGTGAGGAAGAGAGAGAAATAGAAGCAAGGTAAAGTGAGGAAGGGAGAGAAAGAGAGGAGAAGAAAGGAAGGAAGAAGAAGGAGAAGTTTAGAAGGCTAAGTACTCAAGGTAAGTTACCTTAATCTCCACTTGAATCCATATTTCTTCTTCATCCTTGAGCTTCAAAAATTCACCCTCCTTCTCTTACCAAAGCTTCTAGAAAAGCTAAGGGAAGGGAGGAATCTTGCTACTTCTTTCAAGAGGAAACAAGAAAACCAATTCACTAAGTAAGCTAGGGAGATTCTTAGGTAAGTTTAACAATATTTCTTTTTGAAAAAAACCTTTGAAACTTATAATATTTATATGAGATTTTGATCTTAGAACTTTGATGATTGGTCATGGATGTTGCTATATCATGTTACATATTGATCTTGCATGTGATGTATGTTTGAATACTTAGGTTGGTGTAGATAGTTCTGCATAGGTATAGCTATGGGTGGCAAAATTTTAAGCTTTTGTATTTTAATTTTTGGGAATTATCTGTATGGAATTAAAATAAATGGTTAACATAAGAATTATAGCTATGTATGTCACAGATTTCTAGCCATTGGAATCATTCAATTTAGAGTTCATATGAGGTAGATACGTTCCGATTAGTAAACAAAGGTCAGAAAATTGTTAATCAGGGAAGAATATGTTAGGATAGCTTCTGTATTTTAATTTACGGGAATTATCTGTATGGAATTAAAATAAATGGTTAATATAAGAATTATAGCTATGTATGTCACGGATTTTTACCCACTGGAATCATTCAATGTAGAGTTCATATGCGGTAGATATGTTCTAATTAGTAAACAAAGGTCAGAAAAAGGTTAATCAGGGAAGAATATGTTAGGATAGCTTCGGTGTTTTAATTTCTGGGAAATGTTTATAAGGAATTAAAAAAAATGGTTAACATATGAATTATATATTTATGTGTCACAGATGTTGAGCCACTGGAATCACTTAATTTGGAATTCTTATGTGGGAGATATAGTCAGATTAGTAAGTAAAGGTTAGAACCTACCCGAGAAGAAATAATATTGAATTTAAGGGAGTAATAACACCAAGATTTATTACTAGTTTGCTGATATGATTAACATAATAGTTTTAGATAATTGTCTTACTGTTCCATAGACACCAAGATCACCACAATAGAAGTTAAAATGAGGGAGTTATGCTCTGATTAGTGAGCAAAGGTCACAGAACACGGCCAGGCCGTGTCTGGGTGTTTGAAGCACGGGTTAGCTATGTTCGAGGCTGTTTTTGAGTACATTTGAAGTATTTTTAAAGCATGGTCGTGTCCTGGAACATGGCCAGATCGTGTTGGAAGCTAGTGAAGCCTATTTTCAATATTTTTCTACCCTAGATGAACCTCTTTAACTATAGGGTAATAGTAGAAATCAAATTGGAGGAAAATGCCCTATAAATTTGTAAGAACATGTGTTAGAAATGATATAAATAAGAAGAAATTGACTAAAGGCCAAGCATAAAGAAAGTGAAGAGATGAAATTAATATTTTAAAAAGAAGACGAATCTTATAAATGAAAATAATAAATGACTAGTATATGCCATAGCCATTGCCATTGTATGAACTTCTTACCATCTTAAGTGTAAAATTCTGACATAGAAATATTTTATAAAGTCATATTTGAAATGGTTATGTTCATGGCATGATTACCAATGATTTATGGTAATAGTTATATTTTGATGAACATACTTGTTATTGAAAGCATATTTTTGGCTATCATTGTGAAAAGAAAAGAAAAGAGCACGGTTACATGGCAATTCGTGTGGTGCACCAGTAGGGGACGCCCTACCAACGATTATGATTATGATTATGAGAAAAGAAAGAGAAAGTGTGACATGTCGGACGGAGCGAGAAAAGCCCCTATCGGAGAGTAAAGGATACTCACCCTGACCGGAGTAGCTTGAAATGAGAATAAGTTGATGGCCATCATATGATATTCTGAAAATAGTTAAGCCTGTCATACGTATCATTACTGTATGATTCTTATGTGCATAGATATAATGTATTCATGTGACCAAAGATATTTTCTGTAGTTTATAAAGCTGAACATGACATGATGAACTATATTGATGGTAAATTATGATTTATTGTTGAACTTACTGGGATTTAATTCTCAGTATATTTCCATATCATTTTCAGAAGAATAAATATGCATATTTTCTCTATGACACTTATTATTTCCGTACGTTGGATCGAGGTGCCCTACCTTGGGCAACTATCAGTTATTTCAGATGTATCTGTCGTAGATGTGACTGAGAATCCGGTAGAGGTGCCACCCGCACCAGAGTCCCCGGAAGTAGTCGACATAGATGATTAGAGCTAATATGTATCTTTGTACAAATGTTTGTAAAATAATGGTGTGTAGTTTGTAAAATAATAATGTGTATGGAAACTCAATATTGTATCACTGTTAATAGCAATTATGCTTGGTTAAAGTGATTATTATTACGAGTTAAGTGGTTAGAATTAAAGTAGTAATAACTTCATGGAATTTTACAAATATAAAAAAAAAAGAAAAAAAATTTGTTACATTTACATAAATGGAGTTGTTACACGTGGCTTGCTCATAATCTTGCTACAGCAAACCAAAGACTAACTTTCACACAGTTTTGCTGCAGCAAAACAAGAATTGGTCCTGCAAACTGCTATGTTTCCTAACCTGCTTAACAAACACAAATGCTATTAGATTCACGATTTAAGCTATATAAAAACTGTCAAATTAATCAACAACAAATTTAAACATGGGTTGCCTCCCATGAGCGCTTGTTTTAGAGTCAACAGCCTGACTTTTTCCCAGTTCATCTCTCTTGTAGATGGATTGAGGTGTGCTGTCTATCCACATCACCTGCCAGGTAGTGCTTGACTCTTTGTCCATTAACCCTGAATGTCCTCCCTTCCTTATCTTCTTCTAATTCAATAGTTCCAAAAGGGAAAACCTTGCTAATGTGAAAGGGACCAGACCAACGAGATTTCAATTTCCCAGGAAATAAGGTCAGCCTTGAATTGTACAACAGTACTCTCTGTCCTACTTCGAAGTTCCTTGGTTGTAACTTCTTGTCATGCCATTGCTCCTTATATAGTTTGGCATTCTCATAAGCCTGACCACGGAATTCATCCAGCTTATTTAGCTGCAGCATCCTTTTCTCACTAGCAGCTTCCAGATTCAGGTTTAGCTTCTTCACTACCCAATATGTTCGATGCTCTAACTCTACTGGTAGATGACAAGCCTTCCCGAACACTAACTTGTATGGTGACATGCCCAGTGGTGTTTTATAAGCTGTTCTATAGGCCCATAATACATCATCAAACTTCAAGGACCAATCCTTCCTCTTGGGGCCTACTGTATGTAAAGAATTTTTCTGTAGACCTCGTCTGTTTACCTTTAAGAGGTATTGAGGTCATTCTAGGGTTAGACTGGATGTCTAGAAATCGAGTCTTGCTGAATTGTTGTAACAAGACCGTTGAATTTCTACCTCCTACTCCGAAAGAAGAGGTCCAGTTATTGATGCTAAATGCCAATCAAGTTAATAGGGAGTTGAAGAATGGAGTACTTGGATACATTCTCTTGTATTTATTAAACCTAGAAGTCGAATCGAAGCTTGATGAAATCCCAATAGCCAACGAGTTTCCTGAAGTATTTCCATCAGATATTCCAAGCTTACCTCCCAAGAGAGAGATAGAGTTCTTTATTGATCTCCTACCTGGGACAGGGCTTATCTTTATTGCACCATATCAAATGGCCTCGAAGGAACCACAGGAACTCAAGAAGCAGTTGGAGGAACTATTAGACAAGCAATTCATTAGACAGAGTGTATCACCTTGGGGAGCTCCTGTATTGTTTGTTAAGAAGAAAGATGGGAGCTTGAGACTATGCATAGATTACAGACAGCTGAATAAGGTGACTATCAAAAACAAGTACCCTCTCCCTAGGATAGATGACTTATTGGATCAATTGAAGGGAGCCCTCCATCTTTTCTAAAATTGACTTGAGGTCAGGATATCATCAGATTAGGATAAAGGAGAAGGACGTACCAAAAACTGCCTTTAGGACTAGGTATGGACACTATGAGTTTCTCGTAATGCCCTTCGGGTTGACGAATGCACGTGCAATTTTCATGGATTACATGAATCAAATTTTTTGACCCTACCTAGATCAATTTGTTGTAGTGTTCATTGATGACATCTTGATATATTCTAAGAGTGAGAAAGAACATGAACAACATCTCCGAATCATGCTGCAAGTGCTGAAAGAGAAAAATTTATATGCCAAATTGGAGAAGTGTGAATTTTGGTTGTCAGAGGTAAATTTTTAGGAACAAGTAAAAGTCTTAAAATTTCAAGAACATTGGATTAGGGTAATTTTTCCTAATTCAAGAACTAGAGTTACTAAGTTTAAAATCTTTACCCATACATTGGGCTTTTACCTATGGACACTTCATATAGAGTTTTTCCACTTCACATAAGTTTCTAGCAATCCCATTGGATAACCTAAGCAAGAAATAAAACATAGACTTGGACTAGGATATAATAATTGGACCAATAACCCAAAAATTATGAAAATGTGACCAAGCCCTCCAAGAAAGGTAGAATTTTATCCAAAGCAAAGAAAATGGGTAGGAATAAGCCCAAATCCAAGAGGAAAAATAAAATAAAATAAATTATGTGATGATATAATAATGTAATAATAATCTTTTCAACATTTTTCTACCCTAGATGAACCTCATTAACGATAGGGTAATAGTACAAATCAAATTGGAGAAAAATGCTCTATAAATTTGTAAAAACATGTGTTAGAAATGATATAAATAAGAAGAAATTGACTAAAGGCCAAGCATAAAGAAAATGAAGAGATGAAATTAATATTTTAAAAAGAAGACGAATCTTATAAATGAAAATAATAAATGACTAGTATATGCCATAGCCATTGCCATTGTATGAACTTCTTACCATCTTAAGTGTAAAATTCTGACATAGAAATATTTTATAAAGTGATATTTGAAATGGTTATGTTCATGGCATGATTACCAATGATTTATGGTAGTAGTTATATTTCGATGAACATACTTGTTATTGAAAGCATATTTTTGGCTATCATTGTGAAAAGAAAAGAAATGAGCACGGTTACATGGCAATTCGTGTGGTGCACCAGTAGGGGACGCCCTACCAACGATTATGATTATGATTATGAGAAAAGAAAGAGAAAGTGTGACATGTCGGACGGAGCGAGAAAAGCCCCTATCGGAGAGTAAAGGATACTCACCCTGACCGGAGTAGCTTGAAATGAGAATAAGTTGATGGCCATCATATGATATTCTGAAAATAGTTAAGCCTGTCATACGTATCATTACTGTATGATTCTTATGTGCATAGATATAATGTATTCATGTGACCAAAGATATTTTCTGTAGTTTATAAAGCTGAACATGACATGATGAACTATATTGATGGTAAATTATGATTTATTGTTGAACTTACTGGGATTTAATTCTCAGTATATTTCCATATCATTTTCAGAAGAATAAATATGCATATTTTCTCTATGACACTTATTATTTCCGTACGTTGGATCGAGGTGCCCTACCTTGGGCAACTATCAGTTATTTCAGATGTATCTGTCGTAGATGTGACTGAGAATCCGGTAGAGGTGCCACCCGCACCAGAGTCCCCGGAAGTAGTCGACATAGATGATTAGAGCTAATATGTATCTTTGTACAAATGTTTGTAAAATAATGGTGTGTAGTTTGTAAAATAATAATGTGTATGGAAACTCAATATTGTATCACTGTTAATAGCAATTATGCTTGGTTAAAGTGATTATTATTACGAGTTAAGTGGTTAGAATTAAAGTAGTAATAACTTCATGGAATTTTACAAATATAAAAAAAAAAGAAAAAAAATTTGTTACATTTACATAAATGGAGTTGTTACACGTGGCTTGCTCATAATCTTGCTACAGCAAACCAAAGACTAACTTTCACACAGTTTTGCTGCAGCAAAACAAGAATTGGTCCTGCAAACTGCTATGTTTCCTAACCTGCTTAACAAACACAAATGCTATTAGATTCACGATTTAAGCTATATAAAAACTGTCAAATTAATCAACAACAAATTTAAACATGGGTTGCCTCCCATGAGCGCTTGTTTTAGAGTCAACAGCCTGACTTTTTCCCAGTTCATCTCTCTTGTAGATGGATTGAGGTGTGCTGTCTATCCACATCACCTGCCAGGTAGTGCTTGACTCTTTGTCCATTAACCCTGAATGTCCTCCCTTCCTTATCTTCTTCTAATTCAATAGTTCCAAAAGGGAAAACCTTGCTAATGTGAAAGGGACCAGACCAACGAGATTTCAATTTCCCAGGAAATAAGGTCAGCCTTGAATTGTACAACAGTACTCTCTGTCCTACTTCGAAGTTCCTTGGTTGTAACTTCTTGTCATGCCATTGCTCCTTATATAGTTTGGCATTCTCATAAGCCTGACCACGGAATTCATCCAGCTTATTTAGCTGCAGCATCCTTTTCTCACTAGCAGCTTCCAGATTCAGGTTTAGCTTCTTCACTACCCAATATGTTCGATGCTCTAACTCTACTGGTAGATGACAAGCCTTCCCGAACACTAACTTGTATGGTGACATGCCCAGTGGTGTTTTATAAGCTGTTCTATAGGCCCATAATACATCATCAAACTTCAAGGACCAATCCTTCCTCTTGGGGCCTACTGTATGTAAAGAATTTTTCTGTAGACCTCGTCTGTTTACCTTTAAGAGGTATTGAGGTCATTCTAGGGTTAGACTGGATGTCTAGAAATCGAGTCTTGCTGAATTGTTGTAACAAGACCGTTGAATTTCTACCTCCTACTCCGAAAGAAGAGGTCCAGTTATTGATGCTAAATGCCAATCAAGTTAATAGGGAGTTGAAGAATGGAGTACTTGGATACATTCTCTTGTATTTATTAAACCTAGAAGTCGAATCGAAGCTTGATGAAATCCCAATAGCCAACGAGTTTCCTGAAGTATTTCCATCAGATATTCCAAGCTTACCTCCCAAGAGAGAGATAGAGTTCTTTATTGATCTCCTACCTGGGACAGGGCTTATCTTTATTGCACCATATCAAATGGCCTCGAAGGAACCACAGGAACTCAAGAAGCAGTTGGAGGAACTATTAGACAAGCAATTCATTAGACAGAGTGTATCACCTTGGGGAGCTCCTGTATTGTTTGTTAAGAAGAAAGATGGGAGCTTGAGACTATGCATAGATTACAGACAGCTGAATAAGGTGACTATCAAAAACAAGTACCCTCTCCCTAGGATAGATGACTTATTGGATCAATTGAAGGGAGCCCTCCATCTTTTCTAAAATTGACTTGAGGTCAGGATATCATCAGATTAGGATAAAGGAGAAGGACGTACCAAAAACTGCCTTTAGGACTAGGTATGGACACTATGAGTTTCTCGTAATGCCCTTCGGGTTGACGAATGCACGTGCAATTTTCATGGATTACATGAATCAAATTTTTTGACCCTACCTAGATCAATTTGTTGTAGTGTTCATTGATGACATCTTGATATATTCTAAGAGTGAGAAAGAACATGAACAACATCTCCGAATCATGCTGCAAGTGCTGAAAGAGAAAAATTTATATGCCAAATTGGAGAAGTGTGAATTTTGGTTGTCAGAGGTAAATTTTTAGGAACAAGTAAAAGTCTTAAAATTTCAAGAACATTGGATTAGGGTAATTTTTCCTAATTCAAGAACTAGAGTTACTAAGTTTAAAATCTTTACCCATACATTGGGCTTTTACCTATGGACACTTCATATAGAGTTTTTCTACTTCACATAAGTTTCTAGCAATCCCATTGGATAACCTAAGCAAGAAATAAAACATAGACTTGGACTAGGATATAATAATTGGACCAATAACCCAAAATTTATGAAAATGTGACCAAGCCCTCCAAGAAAGGTAGAATTTTATCCAAAGCAAAGAAAATGGGTAGGAATAAGCCCAAATCCAAGAGGAAAAATAAAATAAAATAAATTATGTGATGATATAATAATGTAATAATAATCTTTTCAACATTTTTCTACCCTAGATGAACCTCATTAACGATAGGGTAATAGTACAAATCAAATTGGAGAAAAATGCTCTATAAATTTGTAAAAACATGTGTTAGAAATGATATAAATAAGAAGAAATTGACTAAAGGCCAAGCATAAAGAAAATGAAGAGATGAAATTAATATTTTAAAAAGAAGACGAATCTTATAAATGAAAATAATAAATGACTAGTATATGCCATAGCCATTGCCATTGTATGAACTTCTTACCATCTTAAGTGTAAAATTCTGACATAGAAATATTTTATAAAGTGATATTTGAAATGGTTATGTTCATGGCATGATTACCAATGATTTATGGTAGTAGTTATATTTCGATGAACATACTTGTTATTGAAAGCATATTTTTGGCTATCATTGTGAAAAGAAAAGAAATGAGCACGGTTACATGGCAATTCGTGTGGTGCACCAGTAGGGGACGCCCTACCAACGATTATGATTATGATTATGAGAAAAGAAAGAGAAAGTGTGACATGTCGGACGGAGCGAGAAAAGCCCCTATCGGAGAGTAAAGGATACTCACCCTGACCGGAGTAGCTTGAAATGAGAATAAGTTGATGGCCATCATATGATATTCTGAAAATAGTTAAGCCTGTCATACGTATCATTACTGTATGATTCTTATGTGCATAGATATAATGTATTCATGTGACCAAAGATATTTTCTGTAGTTTATAAAGCTGAACATGACATGATGAACTATATTGATGGTAAATTATGATTTATTGTTGAACTTACTGGGATTTAATTCTCAGTATATTTCCATATCATTTTCAGAAGAATAAATATGCATATTTTCTCTATGACACTTATTATTTCCGTACGTTGGATCGAGGTGCCCTACCTTGGGCAACTATCAGTTATTTCAGATGTATCTGTCGTAGATGTGACTGAGAATCCGGTAGAGGTGCCACCCGCACCAGAGTCCCCGGAAGTAGTCGACATAGATGATTAGAGCTAATATGTATCTTTGTACAAATGTTTGTAAAATAATGGTGTGTAGTTTGTAAAATAATAATGTGTATGGAAACTCAATATTGTATCACTGTTAATAGCAATTATGCTTGGTTAAAGTGATTATTATTACGAGTTAAGTGGTTAGAATTAAAGTAGTAATAACTTCATGGAATTTTACAAATATAAAAAAAAAAGAAAAAAAATTTGTTACATTTACATAAATGGAGTTGTTACACGTGGCTTGCTCATAATCTTGCTACAGCAAACCAAAGACTAACTTTCACACAGTTTTGCTGCAGCAAAACAAGAATTGGTCCTGCAAACTGCTATGTTTCCTAACCTGCTTAACAAACACAAATGCTATTAGATTCACGATTTAAGCTATATAAAAACTGTCAAATTAATCAACAACAAATTTAAACATGGGTTGCCTCCCATGAGCGCTTGTTTTAGAGTCAACAGCCTGACTTTTTCCCAGTTCATCTCTCTTGTAGATGGATTGAGGTGTGCTGTCTATCCACATCACCTGCCAGGTAGTGCTTGACTCTTTGTCCATTAACCCTGAATGTCCTCCCTTCCTTATCTTCTTCTAATTCAATAGTTCCAAAAGGGAAAACCTTGCTAATGTGAAAGGGACCAGACCAACGAGATTTCAATTTCCCAGGAAATAAGGTCAGCCTTGAATTGTACAACAGTACTCTCTGTCCTACTTCGAAGTTCCTTGGTTGTAACTTCTTGTCATGCCATTGCTCCTTATATAGTTTGGCATTCTCATAAGCCTGACCACGGAATTCATCCAGCTTATTTAGCTGCAGCATCCTTTTCTCACTAGCAGCTTCCAGATTCAGGTTTAGCTTCTTCACTACCCAATATGTTCGATGCTCTAACTCTACTGGTAGATGACAAGCCTTCCCGAACACTAACTTGTATGGTGACATGCCCAGTGGTGTTTTATAAGCTGTTCTATAGGCCCATAATACATCATCAAACTTCAAGGACCAATCCTTCCTCTTGGGGCCTACTGTATGTAAAGAATTTTTCTGTAGACCTCGTCTGTTTACCTTTAAGAGGTATTGAGGTCATTCTAGGGTTAGACTGGATGTCTAGAAATCGAGTCTTGCTGAATTGTTGTAACAAGACCGTTGAATTTCTACCTCCTACTCCGAAAGAAGAGGTCCAGTTATTGATGCTAAATGCCAATCAAGTTAATAGGGAGTTGAAGAATGGAGTACTTGGATACATTCTCTTGTATTTATTAAACCTAGAAGTCGAATCGAAGCTTGATGAAATCCCAATAGCCAACGAGTTTCCTGAAGTATTTCCATCAGATATTCCAAGCTTACCTCCCAAGAGAGAGATAGAGTTCTTTATTGATCTCCTACCTGGGACAGGGCTTATCTTTATTGCACCATATCAAATGGCCTCGAAGGAACTACAGGAACTCAAGAAGCAGTTGGAGGAACTATTAGACAAGCAATTCATTAGACAGAGTGTATCACCTTGGGGAGCTCCTGTATTGTTTGTTAAGAAGAAAGATGGGAGCTTGAGACTATGCATAGATTACAGACAGCTGAATAAGGTGACTATCAAAAACAAGTACCCTCTCCCTAGGATAGATGACTTATTGGATCAATTGAAGGGAGCCCTCCATCTTTTCTAAAATTGACTTGAGGTCAGGATATCATCAGATTAGGATAAAGGAGAAGGACGTACCAAAAACTGCCTTTAGGACTAGGTATGGACACTATGAGTTTCTCGTAATGCCCTTCGGGTTGACGAATGCACGTGCAATTTTCATGGATTACATGAATCAAATTTTTTGACCCTACCTAGATCAATTTGTTGTAGTGTTCATTGATGACATCTTGATATATTCTAAGAGTGAGAAAGAACATGAACAACATCTCCGAATCATGCTGCAAGTGCTGAAAGAGAAAAATTTATATGCCAAATTGGAGAAGTGTGAATTTTGGTTGTCAGAGGTAAATTTTTAGGAACAAGTAAAGGTCTTAAAATTTCAAGAACATTGGATTAGGGTAATTTTTCCTAATTCAAGAACTAGAGTTACTAAGTTTAAAATCTTTACCCATACATTGGGCTTTTACCTATGGACACTTCATATAGAGTTTTTCCACTTCACATAAGTTTCTAGCAATCCCATTGGATAACCTAAGCAAGAAATAAAACATAGACTTGGACTAGGATATAATAATTGGACCAATAACCCAAAAATTATGAAAATGTGACCAAGCCCTCCAAGAAAGGTAGAATTTTATCCAAAGCAAAGAAAATGGGTAGGAATAAGCCCAAATCCAAGAGGAAAAATAAAATAAAATAAATTATGTGATGATATAATAATGTAATAATAATCTTTTCAACATTTTTCTACCCTAGATGAAACTCATTAACGATAGGGTAATAGTACAAATCAAATTGGAGAAAAATGCTCTATAAATTTGTAAAAACATGTGTTAGAAATGATATAAATAAGAAGAAATTGACTAAAGGCCAAGCATAAAGAAAATGAAGAGATGAAATTAATATTTAAAAAAGAAGACGAATCTTATAAATGAAAATAATAAATGACTAGTATATGCCATAGCCATTGCCATTGTATGAACTTCTTACCATCTTAAGTGTAAAATTCTGACATAGAAATATTTTATAAAGTGATATTTGAAATGGTTATGTTCATTGCATGATTACCAATAATTTATGGTAATAGTTATATTTTGATGAACATACTTGTTATTGAAAGCATATTTTTGGCTATCATTGTGAAAAGAAAAGAAATGAGCACAGTCACATGGCAATCCGTGTGGTGCACCAGTAGGGGACGCCCTAACAACGGTTATGATTATGTTAATGAGAAAAGAAAGAAAAAGTGGGCCATGTCAGACGGAGCGAGAAAAGCCCGTACCGGAGAGTTGAAAATACTCACCCTGACCGGGGTAGCTTGATATGACAATAAATTGATAATCATCATATGATATTCTGAAAATAGTTAATCCTGTCATTTATATCATTACTGTATGATTCTTATGTGCATAGATATAATGCATTCATGTGACCAAAGATATTTTCTATATTTTATACAGCTGAACATGACATGATGAACTATATTGATGGTAAATTATGATTTATTGTTGAACCTACTGGGATTTAATTCTCACTATATTTCTATATCATGTTCAGAAAAATAATTATTCAGATTTTCTCTATGACACTTATTATTTCCGTATGTTGGATCTAGGTGCCCTACCTTAGGCAACTACCAGTTATATTAGATGTATCTATCGTAGATGTGACTGAGATTCCGGTGGAGGTGCCACCCGCACTAGTGTCCCCAGAAGTAGTCGACATAGATGATTAGAGCTAATATGTATCTTTGTACAAATATTTGTAAAATAATGGTGTGTAGTTTGTAAAATAATGGTGTGTATGGAAACTCAGTATTGTATCACTATTAATAACAATTATGCTTGGTTAAAGTGATTATTATTACGAGTTAAGTGGTTAGAATTAAAGTAGTAATAATTTGATGGAATTTTTCAAATATAAAAAAAAATTTGTTACATTTACATAAATGGAGTTGTTACAGTTGCCACCTTGTGCCTTACTCTATATTTAACTAGTAGTGCTCTGAACTGCCTATTGCAAAAATGGTTCCCTCCATCGCTGATGATTGCTCTAGGGGTTCCAAACCTTGTAAAGATGTTTCTCTTCAAAAATCTGGTCACCACCCTTGCCTCATTAGGTTGAGATGCACTGGCTTCCACCCATTTTGAAACATAGTCTACGGCTACTAGGATGTATTGATTCCCAAAACTCGAAGGGATTAGGCCCATGAAATCTATTCTCCACATATCAAATAATTACACCTCTAGGATGTTGTTCAGTGGCATTTCGTGTCTTCTAGATATATTCCCTATCCTCTGGCACCAGTTGCATTGCATCACAAAGGAGTGGGAGTCCTTGAATAGAGAAGGCCAGTAGAACCTGGCCTGTAGTACCTTGTTCGTAGTCCTCACTCCTCCAAAGTGGCCTCCATAGGGGGAAGCATGGCATAGCTGTAAAATTTGCTTCATCTCTTCGCTGGGGATGCATCTTCTTATCATCTGATCAGTGCACTGCTTGAACAGGTACGGTTCATCCCAGTAATATGAGTTCACCTCATGCAGAAATTTCTTCTTCTGTTGTAACGTCAAGTCTGGTGGGAGCATGCCACTCACCAGGTAATTTACATAATAAGCATACCATGGCACACCATCTTGGGACAGGAGGTATAGTTGTTCATCTGGGAATCTCTTGTTAATTTCATTTGCTTTTGAGCTGTCCCCTTCCAGTCTGGAGAGATGGTCTGCCATTTGATTTTCAGTTCCCTTTCTATCCCTGATCTCCAGGTCGAATTCCTGAAGCAAAAGCACCCACCGAATGAGTTTGGGCTTGGAATCCATTTTCTTAACCAGGTGTTTGGGGGCAGAATGGTCTGTGTGCACTATCACTTTTGGTCCTACTAGATATGGTCTGAATTTTTCAAACGCAAAAACTACTGCAAGCAATTCCTTCTCTGTCACTGTGTAGTTCAGCTGGGCCCCTTGTAGTGTTTTGCTTGCATAATATATAGAATGAAACAGCTTGTTCCTACGCTGCCCGAGGATAGCTCCCAATGCTGCTTCACTAGAATCACACATTAGCTAAAATGGAGAGGTCTAGTCCGGTGCCATGATAACTTGGGTTGTACTCAATTTCTTCTTGAGATCACAGAATGCTGTCATGCAGCTTTCATGAAAACAGAAAGTTCTGTCCTTCTCTAGCAAACTGCATAGAGGTTTGGAAATCTTGGAGAAATCCTTAATGAACCTCCTATAAAATCTTGTATGGCCAAGGACGCTTCAATTGTCCTTGACAGAGGTGGGAGGAGGTAACTTCTCTATGATTTCCAACTTGGCCTTGTCAACCTCAAGTCCTCTTTGAGAAACTTTATGTCCCAGCACAATCCCCTCTTTTACCATAAACTGACACTTCTCCTAGTTTAGCACCAAGTTCTTTTGCTCACACCGTTCTAAGACTTTAGCAAGGATTCCCAAACATAGGTCGAAGGAGTCCTCGAAGACTGAGAAGTCATCCATGAAAATTTCCATAAACTGCTCAGCCATTTCTGTGAAAATTGCCATCATGTATTGCTGAAACATTTCTGGAGCATGATAAAGGGGAATTTTGAGTGCTTATTGGTCATATTTTGCCCCCTAATTCATAGAAACTTGTGGATATTTCTATGCTCTTGGCTATACTTTGTTCTGGGTATTGCTGTGGTTCGTTTTATGATTGCAGGAGAGCAAAAGAAGCCAAGAAGCAAGGAAAAGTAATCATGGAAAGAGCCTAAAAGACTTGGGATATGCTAAGGATGAAGCAAGGAGGCTGCATGTCAAAAATCATGAAGAAAAGAGCACTACAGCATGCAGCACAGCCTGGCTGTGCTTGGTGGCCTACAACACGGCCAGGCCGTGTTCTGGGCAAATGATGCAGCATCTCTCCAAATTCCAGCCTAAAGCATGGCCAAGTCATGTCTTGGGACACGGCCGTGCTTCGGGGCCTGTACAGAACGTTAAATTTAGGGTTTTTGGCCGCCAGAAAGGGGGAGAGGCTAGGGGGAAAGAAGGACTGTATGAGACATTGGAGAAACACCTAT
Source organism: Gleditsia sinensis (assembly GCA_037074535.1). Lineage (NCBI taxonomy): Eukaryota > Viridiplantae > Streptophyta > Magnoliopsida > Fabales > Fabaceae > Gleditsia > Gleditsia sinensis. The sequence continues at coordinate 43,935,107 of CM073465.1, read as the reverse complement.
TAGGCTTAGGAAACACATTTAGATTAGGTTTTTACATAGTTCTTTGAGGATTTTAATCTTCTAGAGTAGGATTTTACTGCTTTGAAGGTTGTAATTCATCTGAATTCATCTGCACATCAGGTTCTATCTTTCTATCTTCAGTTTTCTTCTTCTACCTCTACTTATTCACTTTCCATTGTACTGAACTATTATGAATTACTCAATGAATATGATTTTGATTCTTGTTTTGATAATGTGTGAGTAAATTCAATCTAGGATTTCAGTAAACCCAATTGTGATACAATGATACTGTGATTATGACTTGAATTATGGAACCTTAATTGTAATTGGTTTTAGATTGATTAGGATTGACTATTGCATGCATGAATGAGTTGATAGAATGCCTGATCACCAGCCTATCACGTCTTAGGTATTTAATCGATGAACTGAAAGGTGAAGATTAAATCTGGAGCCCAATAGTTAATTAGGGATATCTTAATCACGAAAGTAGTTTATGATACTCTAGGATAGAATCAATTAAGAGGAATGAGAAAACCGATTAGTTGCATTCTATGGTTGGCATAAGGCTTAATGGACCTAGGTTAAGCTAAGAACCACGAAAGTATGTAATTTGATTAACCTAGGTACGATTGGTAATGCTTAAAAGAGATTACTAATTAATCCAGGCTAAACCATCCCCAATGATCTAGAAAATTGCAATTAGAGGTAAATATAAGTTGTTGAGTATCACAAGTATGGTGAACCCTAACCCTAGGCTTAGCTTAATTGGTTAATTTCACTTATTTAACTGCAACTTTTTTCCATCAAACTATATTGATTTAGATAGCACATTTTTTGAAATTCTGGTAATTGGCATTGTTCTCTGTGGGACATGACCAGTACTTGTTGGACTAGCTATAACTACGCCGTGCACTTGCGGTATTTAGTAAAACACACACGAACAAGTTTTTGGCGCCGTTGCTGGGGAGTAAAGCCAATATTAGATATTTTATAAAATAACTAGACTAGATCAATTTTTGTTTATTTTTCTTTTTATTTTTCTGCACAATTTTCTTTTGCTGATCTTGCCTATTTTCTTCCCTTATAGGAGTGTTTATATTTTATGCGAAGAAACTGCGGGTTCATTGCTGAATTTGACATGGAAATTGGACGCACACTTCGAAGGATAAGAAAAAGACAGCAGCAAGAAAATTTTGCAGCTACCATGGGGGAAAGAGATAACCGATCTTTAAAGGACTTTACAGCCCTTGACACTCATGGCTTGAACCCCAGCATAGTCAGGCTAGTGGTTAAAGCAAATAATTTTGAGCTGAAGCCATCTCTCTTGCAGATGGTTCAGCAGAACCAGTTTGGAGGGTCGCTTACTGAAGACCCTAATCTCCATCTCTCTGTGTTTTTAGAGTACTGCGACACCCTGAAGTTGAATGGGGTTTCCTCAGATGCTATCAGGTTGAGACTATTGCCTTTCTCACTAAGGGATAAGGCCCATGCATGGTTGCACTCTCTTCCATCGGGGTCTATTACTACTTGGCAACAGCTTTCTCAAGCTTTCCTGGCTAAGTACTTCCCACCGAGCAAGATGGCCCATATGAGGAACTAGATCACCACTTTTGCTCATAAGGATGGAGAATCCTTATATGAGGCTTGGGAGAGATTCAAGGAGCTCCTCAGGTTATGCCCACATCATGGGCTTGAAAAAAGGTTAATAGTCCATACATTCTATAATGGACTAATTTACAGCACCCAGATGTCTGTGGATGCTGCAGCTAGAGGAGCACTAATGAACAAAACAATTGATTAAGCCTATGAATTGATTGAAGCCATGGCTCAGAACCACTACTCCTGGTCTAGTGAGAGGCAGACCAGAAAGCCGGCAGGTATGTATGAAGTAGATGCTTTCAATCATCTAACTTCTAAAGTTGATGCTTTATTTCAGAAATTGGATAAACTGAGCATCAATGCTATTGGATCACCTTCTTCTTCTGCATCCTGTGAAATCTGTGGAGGTGTAAGGCATGTAGCCAATGAGTGTGCCCTTGGGAGTTCTATAGTTCAGGATTGTGAGCAGGTTAATTTTGTGAACAATCAAAGGAATAACTCGTACAGCAATACTTACAATCCTGGCTGGAGAAATCACCCTAACCTTTCATATAAGCCGAATGTTGGTCAGCAGCGCTATAATAATTTTAGACAACCTCCAGGCTTTTAGAATCCAAGGCCATTCAATGTTCCGCAACCAAAGTCAAATCTGGATGCTCTAATAGAGAATTTCATCTCCACACAGAGCAAGCAGAATAAAGAGTTTGGACCTCAAAATCACAGTATGAATGAAGCAATTAAAGACTTGGCTTTTAAAGTGGATTCACTTGCTACGCATAACAAAATGCTAGAGACCCAAATAGCATAGCAAGCGATCTCTTCAACCAGAAATTTTGGTAAGTTCCCTGGTCAGCCTGAGAACCCTAGAGAACACTACAAAGCTATCACTTTGAGAAGTGGTAAACAATTGGGTGAACCAGTGGAAAAGGAGGATGATAAAGAAGATGAGAAAATAGATGTGCCTGAGCCAGTAAGTCAAGAAGAAGAGCTAGTTAGTGGAAGGAAGGAAATAAAAGAGCCTGATTATGTGGCTCCTAAACCGTATAAGCCATCAGTTCCCTTCCCTCAGAGACTAGCTAAGGCTAAGATAGAGAAACAGTATGGAATGTTTCTGGATGTGCTGAAAAAGTTGCACATCAACATTCCATTCTTGGAAACTGTATTTCAAATGCCTTCATATGCCAAATATCTCAAGGAAATCCTCTCAAATAAGAGGAAGATTTAGTAATATGCCACTGTGGCATTGACTGAAGAGTGCAATGCCCTGATTCAGAACAAACTGCCTCCCAAACTCAAGGACCCTGAAAGCTTCTCAATACCTTGTTCTATTGGAGATGTGGAGATCACTAAAGCTTTATGTGATCTCGGAGCAAGTGTAAGCCTTATGCCACTGTCCATTTGCAAGAAGCTCCAGATGGGAGATCTGAAGCCTACCACTATTTCTCTCCAGTTAGCGGACCGATCCATCACTCACCCGATAGGTATATTAGAGGATATTCCTCTAAAGGTAGGTAAGTTTTTCATACCCATTGATTTGTTGTATTAGAGATAGAGGAAGATAGCCAAATCCCCATCATTCTGGGAAGGCCTTTCCTAGCCACTGCAGGTGCTATTATAAACGTTAAAGATGGAAAGCTTTCCTTCAATGTAGGGGATGAAAAGATTGAGTTCAATCTTCATGAGGCAATGAAGTGCCCATCTTTAGGTAATACTTGTTCCATGGTCGATATTATTGAGCAAAATATTATTGAAAATGCAGTAATATTTTGTTCTACTGACCCACTTGAACTTTGCCTTGTGGAAAGTTTTGTTTCTTGTGTTGAACAGGTAGAAGCTGATGCATATGCCCAGATGCTTGATGAACGTCCCATGCTATCCTCAAAAGTAAAAGCTGAAAAGCTGGAACCAGACAATGAAAAATCAGTAACCATTGAGGAAACCAAGGCACTTAAGGTAGAACTGAAACCTCTCCCATCCAATCTGAGGTATGAATTTCTGGACTCTAACTCTTTACATCCAGTCATAGTAAATGCTGATCTGAATGTTGAGAAAACTGGTAAGTTGTTGGATATACTTAGGAAATTTAAGAAAGTGATTGGCTACAGTATCGATGATATAAAAGGGATTAGTCCATCTGTTTGTATGCATCGTATTATAGTTGACAATGATCATAAACCTTCCAGGGAACACCAGAGGAGATTTAACCCCAACATGGAAGAGGTAGTCAAGAAGGAAATACTTAAATTGCTTGATGCAGGTATTATTTATCCTATCTCAGATAGTGAATGGGTAAGTCCTGTCTATGTGGTTCCTAAAAAGGGAGGTATGACTGTTGTTAGAAATGATAATGATGAATTGATCCCTACTAGAGCTGTTATGGGTTGGCGCATGTGTATTCACTATAGAAAATTGAATAAGGCCACCCGTAAGGATCACTTCCCTTTGCCTTTTATTGATCAGTTATTGGAAAGATTGGCTAAACATTCGCACTTCTGTTATCTGGATGCATACTCAGGATTCTTTTAGATCCCTATCCATCCAGACGACCAAGAAAAGGCCACGTTCACATGTCCCTATGGCACCTTTGCATATAGAAGGATGCCATTCGGATTGTGTAACGCACTAGCCACTTTCCAGAGATGTATGATGGCTATTTTCTCTGATTTTATTGAGGAAATAATGGAAGTGTTTATGGATGACTTTTCTGTATATGGTACCTCATTTGATGATTGTTTGAAAATTTTGATACAGGTACTTAAGAGATGTGAGGAAGTCAATCTGGTACTGAATTGGGAGAAATGCTTTTTTATGGTAAGAGAGGGAATAGTTCTGGGACACTTGGTGTCCGAAAGGGGAATAGAAGTGGATAAGGCAAAGATAGAAGCAATTCAGACTATGCCACCACCATCGAACGTTAAGGAAGTGAGGAGTTTTCTTGGGCATGCGAGTTTCTACAGAAGATTCATCCAAGACTTCTCAAAAATCTCTAAACCCTTAACCAATTTACTTGTTAAAGATGCCCCATTTATATTTGATAATGACTGCTTGTGTTCTTTTTGTAGGTTGAAGGAGGCACTTATATCTGCACCCATCATCCAACCTCCTGATTGGAGCCTTCCTTTCGAAATCATGTGCGATGCAAGTGACTATGCCGTAGGAGGTGTACTTGGGCAAAGGAGGGACAAAAAGCCTTATGTCATTTACTATGCTAGTAAGACCCTGGATGAAGCTCAAGCCAACTATTCCACCACTAAAAAGGAGCTCTTGGCAGTAGTGTTCGCAGTTGATAAATTTTGACAATATTTGTTGGGATCCAAAGTCATAGTGTTCACGGATCATGCTGCCATCAAGTACCTGTGTTAAGTAAGAAGGATGCCAAGCCAAGACTGATTAGATGGATCCTCTTACTACAGGAGTTTGACCTTGTAATCAGAGATAAGAAAGGAACAGAGAATGTGGTTGCAGACCACCTTTCAAGACTTAGGCAAGATTTGATGAGAGATGACAAAGATGACTTGCCTATACATAATTCCTTTCCCGATGACCAACTCCTGATGGTCACTTATGCTAATGCTCCTTGGTATGCAGACTTTGTGAACTTTCTTGCATGCAGAATACTCCCTGAGGGGTTGACCTATCATCAGAGAAAGAAATTCTTCTCTGACATTAAGTCTTACTATTGGGATGATATATTCTTATACAAGTGGTTTGCAGATGGCATATACCGAAGGTGTATTCCGGAGGAAGAAGTTTACAGTGTTATATACCATTGCCATAGTTCAACTTGTGGAGGCCATACCAGCATTTCTAAGGTTGCAGCTAAAATTCTTCAAGCTAGTTTCTATTGGCCTACGCTTTTCAAAGATGTGCACACTTTTGTAAAAGCATGTGACCGGTGCCAAAGAGTTGGCAACATATCTAGAAGGAATGAGATGCCCCTGAACAACATTTTAGAGGTTGAGATATTTGATGTTTGGGGCATTGACTTTATGGGACCATTTCCTTCTTCATGTGGGAACAAGCACATTCTAGTGGCTGCAGACTATGTTTCTAAATGGGTTGAAGCAGTAGCATCCCCTACAAATGATGCTAGAGTGGTTGTCAAGCTCTTTCAGAGGGTAATTTTCCCAAGATTTGGAGTACCCCGAGCTGTGATAAGTGATGGAGGTTCTCACTTCACTGAGCAAAAATTCCAAAATCTTTTGAAGAAATATGGAGTCAACCATAAAATGGCTTTAGCCTACCATCCTTAGACTAGTGGGCAAGTGGAGATATCAAATAGGAAGATCAAGGCAATATTGGAGAAGACCGTCTCGAAGGCTAGAAAAGATTGGTCTCTCAAACTCAATGATGCATTATGGGCCTACAGGACTGCCTATAAAACACCGATGGGGACCACACCTTTTTGGTTAATATATGGGAAACCCTGTCATTTGTCGGTAGAACTTGAGCATAAGGCGTATTGGGCAGTCAAAACAATCAATTTGGACTTGTCAGCAGCTGGAAAGAGGAGATGCCTATAATCAAATGAGCTAGATGAGCTGAGGCTTGATGCATATGACAATGCCAAGTTATATAAAGAAAGAACAAAAAGATGGCATGATAAGCATATCCTTAGGTGCCAATTTCAAGTAGGAGATTGGGTCTTACTATTCAATTCAAGGCTGAGACTCTTTCCCGGGAAGCTTCGTTCTCGATGGTCCGGTCCATTCCAAGTGACTCAAGTTTTTCCTTATGGAGCAGTGGAGGTGTGGAGTGAATCCACCGGATCCTTCAACGTCAACGGGCAACGCCTCAAGCACTTTGTGACGGGACAACCAGTTGAAAAGGGAACCACCCAAGCTCTCTTAGAGCCCCCTAAATCCATTAAGAAGCAAGGGAGTCGAGCTAATGACTATAAACAAGCGCTTTGTGGGAGGCAACCCACATTTTGACTTTTAAAGTTTTCTTTTGTTTGAATTCTTGCTTTGAGTTTTAGTTTTTATCTTTAATTAGCTAATTTCTTAGGATGAAGTTTATTGAATAATTTCCTTTGATTTCTAGGTCCATTACTATGTTTCCAAGGTGGTTTAAAAGGGTTAGAAGCAAAGGTGCTTAAAGAGAGTCAAAAGAAGAAGTTAAATGTGAAGAATTGAGACATTCCAGCTAGCAACACAGGCTACCTGTGTTCCCCACCACGGCCATGCTGCAAGCAAAGGACAGAATGAGAAATTGGTGCACACCCGTAAGGAGCACGGGCAAGCCGTGTCCCAGGACACGGCCGTGCCCCAAGTAATTAAAAAAAAATGTGTGCACCATACACGCAAGGAACACGGGGGTGCCCGTGGTAGCCTTAAAAAAAAAAGTTATAGCAAGCCCGCCCGAAGCACGGCTATGCTTCAGGCGCGGGCTACTTTTAAAACCCAAATCCTCCCCCTCTTTTGGCCTTGTTTCCCCCCTTCCCTAGCCGTGCTTCACCTCCTCTCCTCCCTTCATCTTCTTCGGCCAAACCCACTCCCAATCTACCTCACCCAAGCCTTTAACCCTCTTATTCCACCTTCTTCTCCCTTCTTCCTTCCTCATCCATGCCCTAAACCCCAAATTTTTCCCATTCTTCCCTCTAAGCAAACCCCCCCTGTTTTTGCATTTTTCTTCCCCCATTCCATCGTCACCCACTACCCATTCCCTCTCCTCCTTCGGTTTTCCCTTTCTAATCATCTGGAGTTACTGCCCAGGTTACCCTCCCATTGCTGCGTTTAACTTTCCTTGTTGAAGCGCCTTCTTCAGGTATATCTCCCTATCTCTTCCTCTATTTTATTTTTCTGCATTAGTAATCTCTTATTTTCTGTTAGTTCTTGTTTCTGGCTATGATTTGGAATACTTCTAGTTTATTTGATGCTGTTGGCCCTAACTTATGACACTGGTTAAGAATGCCTTGAGTTATTGCTTATATTTTGGACTCGTTTTTGCTTCTGTACTGACTGAATTTAGTTTTTGGTTAAGTTCCTAGCAATTTCAAAATCCTTGATACATGCTTTAGTTTCCTGATTATAGTGATTCAAGTTTTCTGGTTTGGGTTTAATTGTTTACTCCCTCCTAGCTTCAAATTACTGGATCATGCTCTGAAATTCATGCTCTGAATTTGACTGATTAATTGCACCTTGTTCTTTGGCTGGCTTAGACTCCCTGGTTTACTGCTACTCTGCTGCACTCTGAACTTTATTGCATATTGGCTGCATTGTTCTGTTATGCTATATACCTCTTTTGTGCCACATATCGCTCTGTTTTGCACTGAACTGCTAGCCTTCATTGTTTTGAGCATATTATACTTGCTAGTTGGTTTATTACTCTATTTATTTGGTGGATTTTTCTGATTCAGCTGCTTTGGTACCCTTCGTTTTTCCTTGTCATTTTTATATCAATGGGTCCCAAAAGAGCCCAAACAGGGCCATCATCCTCCCAGTCCCATCAAACACGTAGAGGACATAACCAACCACTGCCCCAACTTCCTCACCAGATAAATGAGTATGGTATTATGTTCGTTGATGACAATCAACGGACACGATACGATACTCTTGTTAGACGGGGAATTTTGAATACCCGGTATATGGATGAGGCTTATTTGGAGAGGCTTGGGCTTTTAAATAATGTCCAATACTTGATTGACAGGATTAGGTAGAATACCTTTATATCACTGTGGTACCCAGTCTATCCTAGACCCACCTTGGAGTTTTTCAGCTCCATTAACATAGTCTTGTTTTGAGGCCCCAACGCAAGTCAGGGACAAGTAAACTTCAGACTATTTAACCGTACCTTTAATCTTACATTGGCTGAATTTAATGCACTGTTTAGCCTTCCCTTAGGAGGTACTAGAGCGGTACCCTCCAGTTTTCTTTCTAACATATTTTGGAACTCCATTGCAATTGAGGGGCAATACAGTGCATCGAGTTCAAAAGCCTCTTTTATATGCAACGCTACCTTCAGATATTTATAAAGACCTATGGCCCATACTATTTTTGGTAGTGTTGAGAGTGATGGGGTTGCTAATCAGAGAGAGCTTTATTTTCTTCATTCTATGATTAATGGTACAAAGGTGGATATTGGAGCCTTCATGGCTCATCAGATGTTTAGGGTAGTGGGGCCATGAATGGAAAAGTTGTAATGGGAGGCTTGGTTACTGTTGTTGCTAGAGGCTTAGGGTTTGAGGCTCACTTACAGGGTATGCAACCAGTACTTGGAAGTAACAGGATTGATTTGGAATCTTGTTTGAATATGAAACTTGTTGTTAAGAAAGACGTCGAATACTGGTTGTATCTCTGTGGTCATATACTTTTCTGCCTCCCTAATCCTACTAGAACTGCAGTGACGAACCAGGAGAATTGGACCTATTCCATTGAGGAGGATAGAGCGAGTGCTGAGATTCCTCCAGAGGAGGAAGAGTTTCCCATGGAGCCACCGATGGCTCTTCCACCCCCATCCCACTCCCATTATACTGACAGTGCAGGTCCATCATCAGCTTCATCGGAGGATCTAAATTCCATCTCCTCCAGACTCAGTCGCAATGAGACTGAGCAACTCTCTCAGAGAGCCACCCTGCATGCCATGCAAGATTCAAACCAAAGCATGCAGGGTATGATGCAGGCCTGGTACACCTGGCACCTGGGCCAGAACCCAACTCTACTACCACCGGACGACCAGTGAATATGTAAATTCTTTCTCCCCTTTGCTATTTTTCTGCTTCTTCTAACACTGAAGAATTGTCTGATTTAAGCATGGGGGAGTATACTTTCGTATTGGACTTTGCTTGAGTTTATGATCTGCACTGGTCATGTTTATTTGCTGATTTAGATTTTCTTTGCATGTATATTGTACATATTGCATTCCTTTTGTCTTACTACATTATCACACAGTCACTATTTCCAAGATAGACTGTTGTATTATAAGTTGATTTTAGCTCATGAACATGTTATGCACAATAGGATATGAACTAGGTAGCTATTATTTTAGTCTCTCTCTTCTAGCATTAAACCTCTAATTTTTTGAAAAATATCTCTCTATTGTGGTGTAAATTGTATGCTTAGGCTGTTTTTTACATTATAAGAGTGCGAAGGTAGGGAGAGGTGAAAAATGAGGGTATGTGAAACCCAAAAAGTTTTCACTCTGAGTACCTCCTTCAAGGCACTGAAAAGGCCTTAGTATAACTACCTAGATGCTTCTACCCTAGTGAGATGGAGCATAAAATGCACTCAGGGCATATTTCTATAAAAAAGAAAAAGAAAAGAGAAGATGAGAAATAAAAGACATGGGTTCAGAAAAATAGAAATAAGGGTAAAGCAACATAGGGAGATATAAAGGATGAGGTAGCCCACTTGAGTGTTTGAAAATCAGTCTGATACATACAACCACTAGTCACAATAGAAAAAGATATTTAGTAGAAGAATTTCTGGTTTGATCTTAGAAGAATAAAGACTATTTGATTACTGTCTATTCATATATCTATTGTGTGCACATGGATTGAGTGAAAAGTTATCTATACTACATTCTTCTATCTTGTGGATTCTGATTGCATTTTTCCCCTTCCTTCTGATATGGCATGTCATTTGCTTGAGCACAAACAAAAGTTTAAGCATGCGGGAGTTGATAAAGGGGAATTTTGAGTGCTTATTGGTCATATTTTGTCCCCTAATTCATAGTAACTTGTGGATATTTCTATGCTCTTGGCTATACTTTGTTCTGGGTACTGTTGTGGTTCGTTTTATGATTGCAGGAGAGCAAAAGAAGCCAAGAAGCAACGAAAAGCAATCATGGAAAGAGCCTAAAAGACTTGGGATATGCTGAGGATGAAGCAAGAAGGCTACACGTCAAAAATCATGAAGAAAGGAGCACTACAACATGCAGTATGGCTTGGCCGTGCTTGGTGGCCTGCAACACGGGCAAGCCGTGTTCTGGGCAAATGATGCAGCATATCTCCAAATTCCAGCTCGAAGCACGGCCAGGCCGTGTCTTGGGACACGGTCGTGCTTCGGGGCCCGTACAGAACATTAAATTTAGGGTTTTTGGCCGCCAAAAAGGGGGAGAGGCTGGGGGATGCGCAGCTGAAGCAAGAAGGACCATAAGAGACATTGGAGAAACACCTATTAGGCTTAGGAAACACATTTAGATTAGGTTTTTACATAGTTCTTTGAGGATTTTATTATTCTAGAGTAGGATTTTACTGCTTTAAAGGTTGTAATTCATCTGAATTCATCTAGACATCAAGTTCTATCTTTCTATCTTCAGTTTTCTTCTTCTACCTCTACTTATTCACTCTCAATTGTACTGAACTATTATGAATTACTCAATGTATATGATTTTGATTCTTGTTTTGATAATGTGTGAGTAAATTCAATCTAGGGCTTCAGTAAACCCAATTGTGATACAATGATACTGTGATTATGACTTGAATTATGGAACCCTAATTGTAATTGGTTTTAGATTGATTAGGATTGACTATTGTATGCATGAATGAATTGATAGAATGCCTGATCACCAACCTATCACGTCTTAGGTATTTAATCGATGAACTGAAAGGTGAAGATTAAATCTAGAGCCCAATAGTTAATTAGGGATATCTTAATCATGAAAGTAGTTTAAGATACTCTAGGATAGAATCAATTAAGGGGAATGAGAAAATCGATTAGTTCCATTCTATGGTTGGCATGGGGCTTAATGGACCTAGGTTATGCTAAGAACCACGAAAGTAGGTAATTTGATTAACCTAGGTACGATTGGTAATGCTTGAAAGAGATTGATAATTAATCCAGGCTAAACCATCCCCAATGATCTAGACAATTGCAATTAGAGGTAAATATAAGTTGTTGAGTATCAGAAGTGTGGTGAACCCTTACTCTAGGCTTAGCTTAATTGGTTAATTTCAATTATTTAACTGCAACTTTTTTCCATCAAATTATATCGATTTAAATAGCACATTTTGTGAATTTCTGGTAATTGGCATTGTTCTTTGTGGGATACAACCCGTACTTGCCGGACTAGCTACAACTACGCCGCGCACTTGCAGTATTTACTAAAACACACACGAACAGAGCATTGAAAAACCCAAATGGCATTCTTCGAAATGCAAAGGTACCATAGGAACATGTGAACGTGGTCTTATGCTGATCTTCAGTTGCTATAGCAATCTGGTTGTACCCTGAATACCCATATAGGAAACAATAATATTCCCTTTCAGTAAGTCTATCTAACATTTGATCGATGAATGGCAGAGGAAAATGATCTTTCCTGGTGCTTTTGTTCAGTTTTCAATAATCCATACAAATTTTCTAGCCAATCACAACCTTGGTGGGGATGAGCTCATTGTTTTCGTTTTCCACCACAGTCATACCCTATTTCTTAGGAACACATTGAACTGGACTCAACCAGGAGCTGTCTGATATGAGGTAAATAATTCTAGCATCTAGCCACTTGATGATTTCCTTCTTTACCACTTCCTTCATTATTAGGTTGAGCCTCCGTTGCGGTTCTATGGACCCATTTTCATTACTCTCTAAAAGGATTTTGTGCATGCAGAATGAGGGGCTGATTCCCTTAATATCAGCAAGTGTCCAACCAATAGCCTTCCTGAATTTCTTCAATGTCAAGACCAATTTCTCCTCTTGTTCTCCAGTCAAAAGTGCTTAGATAACCATAGGAAGAGTGGTTGTTTCTCCTAGATACGCATACTTGAGGTGTGCTGGCAGTGGCTTCAGTTCTAAGACTGGTGGTTCCTCCACTGATTCCTTCAGCAGCCTTGATTCTGGTGGGGTCACGTATAATGGCTCCTTAATTGGCCCCTGCTTCCTAATGCCATGTCTAACATCAATCCAGGCCCATTCTTTCTTGTCTTCCCTATCTGAATCTGAGTTATCTATCCATGCTACTGGTGATGGGTCCTTGCAGCATTTTCTTAACTGCTCTGATGCTAATGTGTCTATCATAGACACAACTGCACACTCTTCTTCTTCATTGGGAAACTTCATGGTTTGGAGTACATTGAATGTAACCTGCTCATCCTGGACTCTTATGGTTAATTCCCCTTTCTGAACATCAATTAATATCCGGCCAGTTACTAGGAATGGTCTGCCCAAAATAATTGGTACCTCTGCATCAGCGTCATAGTCCAGTATTATAAAGTCTACTGGGAAGATGAACTTGTCCACCTTAACCAGGACATCCTCAATTTTTCCTTCTGGATGTGCATTGGATCTGTCTGCCAGTTGTAGTGAGACTGTGGTAGGCCTTGCTTCTCTAATTCCTAGCTTTTTAAATATGGCCATTGGCATGAGGTTGATGCTTGCTCCCAAGTCACAAAGTGCCTTGCGAAAATACTAGTTCCCGATAGAACAAGGTATGGTGAAACTGCCTGGATCCTTGAGTTTGGGTGGCAGCTTATTCTGCAGCACAGCACTGCATTCTCGGGTGAGAGTAACAGTCTCAAACTCACCAAATCTTCTCTTCTTGGTCAAGATGTCCTTCATGAACTTTACATAATTTGGCATCTGCTCTAATGCCTCCACCAAAGGAATGTTGATGTGCAGTTGTTTCAGGACATCTAGGAATCTTTTAAACTACTAGTCATTCTACTGTTTTTGGAATCTCTGAGGAAAAGGTAGAGGTAACTTAGTTTGCTGCACGTTTTGCTGTGGCAAAACTGCAGTATTTTATTGTGGCAAAGCTGCAGCATTTTCTCCAGAGATGACTGCTTCCTCACTTACCTCCTCCTCTTGCTTCTGCTTGTCCTTCTTCTTCTCCAGGGGTACAGCGGAGTCTCTCTGGTCCTGTCCTCTTGCTTTTAGTGCTTCCACCACCTTTCCACTTCTCAGGGCTATAGCCTTGCAGTGCTCTTTCCCTTCTCTCTTAGGGACTTTAGTATTGCTTGGAAGTGTCCCTAGAGGTCTGCTTTTTAGTTCATTAGCAAGCTGTCGCACTTGGGTTTCCAGATTCCGTAATGAGGCCACTTGACTCTGCAACAGAGCATCATTTCTTGCCATATATTCCTTCAGTAGAGATTCCAGTGAAGTGGGGGTTTCACTAGGCTGCTGCCTTTCTTGCTGAAAACTAGTGGGGGCCTATGGTCTTTGTGGAGCAGAGTTGCTCCCCTGTCCCATACCATAGTTACTCCAAGAAAAATTGGGGTGTTACCTCCATCCTGGGTTATACGTGTTGGAGTAGGGATTGTTTTTGCGATTCATATTTCCCACATAGCACACTAATTCTGGGTTTGAGGGACAAGTTTCAAATAGATAGGGTCTATTGTACAGGACACAAGATGGTCCATTCTCCTGGGCTGCATTAGCTGCTTGAGGGCGGGTTAATTGTTAGTTCTTTAAGACATTAACTAGCGAAGCTAACTGGGCCGTGAGAGAAGTGACTTCACTCACTTCATGCATGCCTACTGTTTTCTTTCCAGTTGAAACTCTGTCCATTGGCCATTGATAGTTGTTGCTGGCCATCCTTTCGAGCAGCTCGTGTGCTTCATTATATGTTTTGGACAATAGTGCCCCATTAGCTGCTGCATCCACTATGGTGCGAGTTTGAGCATTAAGGCCATTGTAAAAGGTCTCCATCTGCATGCAGTAAGGGATTCCATGATGGGGGCATCTCTGTAACAGCTCTTTATACCTTTCCCAGGTCTCATACAATGATTTACCTTCCAATTGTTGGAAAGATGTGATGTCATTCCTCAATCTGGCATTCTTGGTGGGCGGGAAGTATTTTAGTAGAAATTTCTTTGCCAAATCACTCTAGTTAGCAATAGAGTCGGGTGGCAGAGAGTTCAACCACGCTCTTGCTCGATCTCTTAATGAGTAAGGGAACAATTTCAGCCTAAGCACTTCTTCTGTTACCCCATTTATTTTGAAAGCATCCGTGACTTCCATGAATACTCTTAGGTGATGGTGAGGGTCCTCTGTAGGCATTCCACTGAACTGGCCTGTAGTCTGCAGCATCTGGAACATTACTGGCTTGAGCTCAAAATAAAGAGCCTCAATTTCTGGTCTCACAATGCTCGGGTTCAACCCATTCAGGTTTGGTTGAACATAAACGTTTAAGACCCTATCTCTGTCATCCATGTTGTCTACACCATTTTGATTGGCCATTTCTGCCTGCTGGTGAGGTTCTAATTGTTCTTTCCTTCTTCTTAAAAGCGTTCTTTCTATCTCTGGATCTAGAGGCAGAAGCTCCCTGTCAACTCGGCTCATGCACTGTGTTACTTGTTCAACAAGACACCAGAGTGACTAATAGATGTGACTAAAAACACTTCACACAGTCAAGTAACTAATAATAATTTTCAAGTTGACACTCCTCGGCAACAGCGCCAAAAACTTGTTGGTGTTGCAAAGATGAATGCAATGTTAGAACGCAAGTGCACGTGTCGTGACTAAGTAATAAAGTGATGAGTGAGTATCGTTCCACGAGGAGTGAAATAAAACTATTATAGCGAATTCTGCTGTGTGAAATGTTGTAGCAGAAATAAGATGGTTAACAAGATTTAAATAGAGGTAGATCAACTGAATACAACTATAACTAAGATGAGGGGTACTAGGGGGTAAAAGAAAATAATATTAAGTGGTCTAGGGTTGCTTCAAGGTTGCCATGAACTATTGCACTCATATTTGCTCTATGGATTGCTACAGCAATTTTTTCAATGCCAAGTTTAGTCTTGAATGTGGTCTTTCCAGACTTCCATTCCTTGCAATTCTGGGGTTCAGACACACATTCCTGCATCAATCCTCACCCCTAAATTGTGCATGAAGCTCCAACTATTGGGCTAATAGGGTAACCATATATCCCTATATTGGCTAACCCCATACATTTAACTCTTTTTCAATCCTCCATTACCCTTCCAGGTGAATATTGGCCTTAATCTTCCTCCATTAAACTTCCGTTATCAAGGGAAATTAAAATATACACACAGTTGAATGTTACAACAATGCTGCAGCAAATTGTTGATACTAAAAATGTGCATGTGTTCATTACAACCCTTCTACAACCCTAGCTGGAAACTAGCCAAGCCTCATAGCTACACTAGTTACAGATATTAGAAAAGTTCTGGTATGCATCCCAAGTGACACAAATAACAATAAAACAACAGATGCAATTTCCTGCTAAAACAGTAAAAATCACAACAGGGATCAATGAAATTCTGGAATTGTAGACTATCCCGTGCTCCAATGCTTCACCATGTGGTGTCAATGCACCCTGGGCTGAGGTGTTTCTCACAATCCTCTCCCACCATGGATTTTTGGGTTCTCTCTCTCTGTATTTTTCTTCTTCCTCCCCGTAGTATATCTCTTTCTGTGCCTCTACTTCCTGCCCTTTTTATAGTCAGGCCTTGTAGTCCCAGTAAAGTGGCTTGGTTTCTGCTGACATTCTCCCTGCTCTGTAGCCAGCATCTCTGCGTTCAGCCTTTTTCTCCAACTTCAGTAGTAAAGGCCGTTCTGCACCAACCCAACCAGCAGCCTCCAATGTCAATTGGTTGCTGGTTTCTCCTGCTAAGTGGTGGCTGCACCTGTTGCGCAGCTCTACTCCCCTGCCACCTGTGCCAGATCAAACAGAATCAGTACCTCGTATTTAAAAAAAAGACCAGCTCACTCAATATCACTCGGTTTGCTGCCATGATTGTCACATATGCTTACTAAATTGCTACAGCGAACAAGGTGGATGATATTGTATCGAAGGGAGTCATCCCATTCAATTAAATCCGGGAATAAGAGTGCTTAATACATCAAAACAGCACAGTAAAAACACTCAGAAAGCACATAAAAACTGCAAAAAATTGCAGTTATCATTCCTTCAACATATAAACAACGAAATTCACTTTCTATTCATCTGAACACTCTAGCACCCCTAAAATTTTCTCTATTTCAATCAGCCACTTATCTGCAACCATAGGATCGTATCCCCCAAAAAAAGATGAGGGTCAAGTTCTCATAAAATCTGCCCATCCATTGCCTATGTTCCTTGGGTTCTCTCTTATTTCAACATTGGCATTACTATTATTCTGAATGTGACACAGGATCTGATTCGTGGTAGAAACCTAATCTTGAATAGTAGTGGCTAGATTTTGTAGAGTAGCTTCTGCACTTAGCATTGAATTTCACGTCAACGATGCCATTTCTTACTCTATCAATCAAAAGAAATAATCACTATTTAGGGTATCAAGCTCAACAGTAATTAAAGACAATTTTATAATATAGTAGTCATAACATCATCAGGCATAAAAAGTGGGAAAAATGCTAGTAATGTTTCCCTAATAATTTCAATATGCTACTCTTCTCTCTCTATCCACATCTTATTTAGGATGCTCTTAGATCAATCTAGGTAACCACCCTCCTTTATGGCCATTTAGGATCGACCTGCTCTGATACCAACTTGTAACGACTGGTTTTTTTAAGGTAATTAAAGCAATAGATAAGCAACCATTCAAAATATATGCATCTTATATATAAAGATACATGTCTACAACACATCAGGGATTAGCCTGTACATATTAGGCATATACTCAAAAGGTGAAGTACCGTGTGGTTGCACAAAAATAATGGGTTAACCTATTTATAACAACACACACACATATAAATTAATATTAATGACTAATAGGTTCGCCATGACTGTGAATTGTCTCAAGTAGAGAACCTCCACTGTCTACAGCTCTATTAGGAGGGTCAAGACAACAAATGACATGTTAAGGATATGACCATAACACCATAACACAGTGAGATATAAAATCCCAGTAAGGCAACATCCAGCAATTAGAATTATAACAAAAAGCTCACATGTTTTGTTCAGCTGTATAAACTATAGAAAACATTTTCTATTTTATACAGTGAAGGTAGAATATACATATGCAGTCGATATATAGGTTATGCATCAATATCACGTAGATGTAAAAAATCATGTATTAATATGGTACTTGTACATTTTCTATAATGGCTCATCATTTAATGGTTCTCAAATTATCAAACCTCAGGGTGGTGTAAGCCTTTACCACCTCCATCTTCTTAACCACCATTGGGTACCTTGGTTGTAGTAGTCCTTCCCACATTCAGCACTTTAGGCTATAGGGCATCCCTTATCCAAGTACTGTATCACAGCCACAACCTTGTGGTCACCATACATTCCCAAGGTGTTGCATGTCGCCAGGTCACCTTGGTCGGTAAGGGTCATCCTAGAATTGTCAGTCTCCTCAACACTGCTAAGTGAGACCTATTTTCAGGCCACCCTACTTTGGAGAGGATCATTATAACCGTCAGTTGCCTCAACGCAGCAAAGTGACACCTGTTTATAGGCTACCTTGCTTCAGAGAAGATCCTCTTGACCAGTACATGTCTTTTACATATTTTCCAGCCACTTGTCTCAACAAAATACACATATAGTTAATCATTGTGAGCATGATCTGCTATTGCTCTTATGTAACATCCCTAATTTCGTTTCTTTTATTGATAAAAGTACATAAATATTTAATTAAGGAAATAAAATTTATTAGACAATTTTTAGATATCTAAGGAAATATAATCCTTAGAAATTCTTCACCTTACGTGTATGCATAGAAATGTTCTAACATTAATGGAATAGGTAAAGAGAGAAAACCTAAGAGGAAAAATTAGAAATAAATATACTAAAGAAAGGTAAAATTCTTGGGTAAGGAAGATAAATTTTTGTGAAGAAAGTAAAGGTATTAAAATGTCAAGAAGATTAGATTAGGGTAATTTTTCCTAATTTAAGAGTTAAAGTTACTAAGTTTAGTATCTCCACCCATAAATTAGGCTTTCACCTATGGACACTTCATATAGAGTTTTTCTACTTCACATGAATTTTTAGCAAGCAAATAGGATAGCCCAAGGAAGAAATAAAACATAGACTTGGACTAGGATATAGAAATTGGACCGGTAGCCCAAAAATCATGAAAATGTGACTAAACCCGTTATGAAAGGTAGAATTCTAACCAAAGTAAAGAAAATGGGCAAGAATGAGCACAAAACCAAGAGGAAAAATAAAAATAAAAATAAAATAAAGTGATGAAATAATGGTGTAATCAAGATTAAGTAACATGGCATTAAGACAAAAATTTAGCAAATGGTGTGATATCCTACATTCATAATTTTAGCAAGTGGTATGATAATACAAGGCTTTAAGACAAAACATCTATATCCTACACTCATAATTTTAGCAAGCGGTATGATAATACATGGCATTAGGACAAAACATTCTTATCCCACACAAATAATTTCAACCAAATAATGGAGATTCAAGGGCTAGAAATTTGCCACCTAAAAAGGCAAACCTATCATACTTGATTAAGACAAAAGAAAAAAAATGAATTCCTAAATCAAAGGGAACTTGTCCCTTATCTTAGAAACATATTATCACAATTTTTAAAATAAAAATCTCCTTTTGCTATGCATATCTTGACTAAGGAAGAGGAAGACAAGAACATAAGTTGTTTATTTTCCAAAAATTCAACCAAGTGTATCCTAATTGTGATAAGGTAGACCCATGATCATGAAAGATGAATTATTTGGTGGTCTATTTAAGCAAAACCCACCCTTATAACATTATAATTTTCGTCCAAGTGAGGGAGAGGAAAAATAAAAGCAAGATAGAGTGAGGAAAGGAGAGGAAGAAAGGAAGAAAGAGGAAAGAGAAGTCTAGAGGATTAAGTGCTCAAGGTAAGTTTAACAATATTTCTTTTTCAAGAAAAGATTTGAAACTTGTAATATTTATTTGAGATTTTGATCTTAGAACATGGATGACTGGTCATGGATGTTGCTATATCATGTTACATATTTTGTATGTTTGAATACTTAGGCTGGTGAACATAGTTCTGCATAGGTATAGCTATGGGTGGCAAAAATTTTAAGCTTCTGTTTTTAAAATTCTAGGAAGAATCAGTAAGGAATTTAAAGAAATGGTTAACATGAAAAATGTAGATCTATGTCTCACAGATTTTTATCCACTAGAATCACTCAATTTGGAGTCCATATGAGGTAGATATGGTCCGCTTAGTAAGCAGTGGTCAGAAAATGGTTAATTAAGGAAGAATATGTTAGGATAACTTCTGTGTTTTAATTTCTGAGAACCTTTTCTAGGAAATTAAAATAACTGGTTAACATAAGAATTATATATATATGTGTCACAGATTTTTAGCCACTGGAATCACTCAATTTGGAGTTCGTATGAGAACATTATGGTCTGATTAGTATGCAGTGGTCAGAAATTGGTTAATCAGGGAAGAATATTTTAGGATAGCTTCTGTGTTTTAATTTATGAGAACATTATGTAGGAAATTAAAATAAATGATTGCCGTAAGAATTATTGCTATATGTGTCACGGATTTGCAGCCACTAGAATAACTTAATTTGGAATTCTTATGAAGGAGATATGGACAGATTAGTAGGTAGAAGTAAGAACCTATGCGAGAAGAAATAACCTGTACTTTGAGGGAGTAATATCACCTTGATGTCTTAATATTTCGCTAAACTGTTCAACATAATAGTTTTAGGTAATTGTTGTATCTTGAAATTGACACCAAGATCACCAACATCGCAGTTAAATTGAGGGAGTTATGCTCTGATTAGTAAGAGAATGTTAGATAGGATGAAAACCTACATCAAGAAAATAAAGAAATAAAATTAATATTTAAAAAAGAAGAAGAATCTTATAAATGAAAATAATAAATAACTAGTATATGCCATATCCATTGCCATTGTATGAACTTATTACCATCTTAAGTGTGAAATTTTGACATGGAAATATTTTATAAAGTGATATTTAAAATGGATATGTTCATGGCATGATTACCAATGATTTTTGGTAATAGTTATATTTTGATGAACATACTTGTTATTGAAAGCATATTTTTGGCTACCATTGTGAAAAGAAAAGAAATTAGCACAGTCACATGGCAATCCGTGTGGTGCACCAGTAGGGGACGCCCTACCAACGGTTATGATCATATTAATGAGAAAAGAAAGAGAAAGTGGGCCATGTTGGACAAAGCGAGAAAAACCCGTACCGGAGAGTAGAAAATACTCACCCTGACCGAGGTAGCTTGATATGAGAATAAATTGATAGTTATCATATGATATGCTGAAAATAGTTAATCCTGTCATACATGTCATTATTGTACGATTCTCATGTGCATAGATATAGTTGTGTGTTTTATGTGGATTAATGGAAGCATAATAGTAGAATAGAAGATAACATTGATGAAGCATTTATGGTGGTAATGGTTGGATTTTATAATTATGTATGATGTAGTCGTGGTGAGGATTTATTATAGTTGGATTTTTGAGTTTATTTCTTGATTCTGGAGGGATATGTGCAGTTGTTAATCTGGATTTTATATGCCTAAGATGTATGATTGGTTATTTTCTGGTTTGATGGCTGGTTTAGGAAGAAAAAATTGAAATTTTTATTTTTTCACACACAGAGCAAGCCCATGCTTGGTGGCACAACTAGGACATGCTCTGGACTGGTTAGGAACAATTCTAGTGCAGAGCACAGGTTCAACACAGTCATACTTGGTGGCACGACCAGGCCATGTTCTGTGCTGGAATGTAATAACACGGGCTTTATTGTGGGGAGCACGGGCCTGAAGCATGACCCTGCTTGGTGGCACGACCAGGCTATGCTTTATGTTGTTTTCCCGTTTTGTTGTTTTTGTTTTCCTTTTTTTGAATCTTAACCAAGAACCAATGTTTATGAGACCATTATTAGAGTTCCATGAGCTATATATTACAGTAAAATTAAGTGTTTTACTTTGTTGTACGATGTCGTTCTTGAATTAAATTTAAATGCATGAAGGAAAGGAAGGAATGGTGTATGAAGACTACATTTAAATGCCATAAATTATTATTATATGCAAACAAAAAAGGGTAAATGTTATATGTATGCTATGGGAATATGCAAATGCATGAGTACTTCATCTCATATTACATGATGGGCCATTATAGCGTGCGTAAGATGTAACAACTCCATTTAAGTAACAATTTTTTTTTTTTTAAAAAATACCATGAAGTTATTATCTCGTTACAACTTAACTCAAAATAACATTTATTTAATTTATACAATACATAGTTTACATACATATAATTAATCAATAACATTCATACAAAAGTCTAACACATATATAATTACATCTTATTCATCCCTGTTGACTAGTTCCAGAGATACGGGTGCAGGAGGTTGCACCTTCACCGGGATCTTAGTCAACTCGACCATAGACACCATATATATTACTAGGATCAGCTCAAAATAGAGTAACTCGATCCAACATACGCTAAAAGCTAGTGCCATAGAGAAAATTTGCATAATTATTCTTCTGAACATGACATGGAAATATAGTGAGAATTAAATCCCAATAAGTTCAACAATAAATCATCATCAATATGGCTCTTCACGTCATGTTCAGCTGTATAAACTACAGCAAATATCTTTGGTCACATTTAATCAAGAAAGTACATAAAAGGGTGCTAATCTTACTTTATACACCAAGAATACTTTGTTTCTCTCACTAGATGGCTAAGCTTTCTCTCTCTACCTTATTTCTCCTTGTCGTAGCTGGTATTTCTTCTCCTTGGGGCTGGCGACTTCTTCACCAAGTTAAGTAAGAAAGAATAAAATAATAAGGCTTCTTGGAGAAGCTTCTTCCCCCTTAAACCAAGCCCTTCCTTTTTCTAACAATTACAATCATGCCATGCCATTACAATTGAACTATGTCATTAGATAAGGCATTGTTTGGTTGCAAGGAATTTTACCAAGTGTTTAATTTTCATTTGAGGCATACTCTAATGGCCTTTTGTTCAATTCTCTTTATAGTTCCTTATTCGTCTAATTGTTGCCTGTTTCTTGTCTTACAAGCAAAGAAATTACTATTCCATCCTTAGATCTTTCCTTTAAAAATTAGAATTCCCTTCCTTCCAAATGCCCCATTTAATCCTTTTTAACACTTCTCAACATTCTATTTCGTAAAGATAATTAATAGAAAATCCAGGGTGTTACACGGTGCCTGTTGTTGCACCAAAATTCTAAATTTATGATTTTTATGACTTTTTAGCTCCAATTGAAGCCTAATAGGCTGAGAAGTGACGTAGAAACAATTCTACTTCAATTAAGAGGACCAAATATATAAAAAATGGGGAGAAAGCAAGTATCAAGATCATCAAATTCTCAATCACCTTCTTCAATTCTTCTCTAGATTTTCTTACGGCCCTGTGTGATCAATTTACTTGTAGTTGGTAGAAGATAATTAAAACTTCAAGGAATTTCATAAATTGTGAAATTTAGATTTGAATTTTTTAGTTCAATCTTAATTGAGTATTGATTATTCATATTTCCTTCTCTTTTCAATGATTATTCATATAGTTTAATAGGCAGGCCTAGTAGTAGATTATTTGTCTTAATCTACTGGTGAATTATGTTTTGAAAAAAAATTTCATTATTGTGATTCATTAGGCAAATAAGCTTAAGGATTTTGGATTATAAATCATTAAACCTATGGTGAACAATCAACTAAATTAGATATAGCTGATATGTCTATATTAGTTGAGCTTATCAATTTCTCTAGTTCTTCATGCGATTAATAGGTTAGACTTTATCGATATGCTAAAGGATCTCTTATTAATGAGGGTCAATTGGGGCAATTGTCATCAATTACTAGACTTAAGGAAGAACAGGGATAGAAACCCAATGATAGATACTCAAATTAAAATTAATTATGTTGTTAATAATCAATGCAATTCCTTGATGGTGAATATCAATCTAAACCAGCATCTTTATTATTAATCACTTTCTTTCTAATTACTTGCATTCTCTTTTATGTTATTTTACTTTTATTTATCGAACCCCTGTATTAGAATCAAAAAGGGTAATTCTAGTCTCTGTGGGATCCACCTTTACTCCCCTACTAAAGGTTAGTTTAAGAGGTAAGGTATAATATTTGTTGTACCCACGAAAGTACGCACCAAATTTTGGCACTGTTGCTGGGGACTATGTTTATTACCTGTTTGTGATTTATACTTTGATTTATGCCTGTGACTTATTCTGCTAATTCTCAGGGTTTATAATTCAAACTAGATATTGAAAAAGCTATATACAGGTATAGAAGAGAACTTCAAGAGGATACTGATCAAGGAAGTAAGGATGTAATCTTAGACAGGCACTCACCTTGAAGGAGCTTGCATTTCCAAATTTGCATTAGTAACCCTTAAGTATTACTTTTTCTAATCTTGAGGAGAATGTTAATTTTGAATGAAAATTTGGATTAATTCATCTCTTACATAATTTTCATGGTCTTGCTAGTGAAGACCCACATAAGCACTTCAAGGAATTCCATGTGGTATATACAACTATGAAGCCCCTTGGAGTAATTGAGGAACAAATTAAACTTAGGGTTTTCTTTTATAATTAAAACACTTAGTCAAAGATTGGCTCTATTGTTTATCATTTGGTACCATCATTACTTGGAATGTAATGAACAAGTTATTTTTTAGAGATATATTTTCCTGCATCTAGAGTTGGAAACATAAGAAAAAAAATATATGCAGCATTAGGAAATTATATGGAGAGACACTTTATGAATACTGGAAGAGGTTTAAAAAGTTTTGTGCAAACTATTCACATCATCAAATTAGTGAGCAGCTACTAACCGAATATTTTTATGAAGGACTTTTGTAGGGAGATAGAAGCATGATAGATGCAGCTAGTGGAGGAGCACTTGTGGATAAAACTCCTAAATAAGCCAGAATCCTACTATTAAATAAGGTTGCCAACTCTCAATAATTAGGCATTAGGCACGAGTCCCCAGTTCAACATACCCATGA
Source organism: Gleditsia sinensis (assembly GCA_037074535.1). NCBI lineage: Eukaryota > Viridiplantae > Streptophyta > Magnoliopsida > Fabales > Fabaceae > Gleditsia > Gleditsia sinensis. The sequence continues at coordinate 43,910,673 of CM073465.1, read as the reverse complement.
GGTAAGTACTTCTTCCCTTTAGCAACAAATATATGAACTTACCTTTATTGCATCCTAAATTGTTACAGGTACACCTCAGCAAGTTAAAGTTTGTGAAATCTGTTTAGAAACAGGGCACCCAACTTATATGTGCCCTATACTCCAAGAAGAATCCATAAAGCAAGTTAATGTAGTAGGAGGTTTCTCTGCACAACCAAAATGGTGTAATCCTTACTTTAATACATATAATCCTAGATAGAAGGATCACCCCAATTTTAGGTATGGGAATGCACAAAATAGGCCTACAGAACAAAATTTTACAAATTTTCAGCATAACCAACACGCCTATAGTAACATCCCAAATTTTATTAAATAGAAAATAATTTTAAATGGTGGAGGGAAGGTGGTGCATACTATCGTAGGTATGACCAAATTACAACCTTACCTCTAATCTAACCTGCAGTAGTGGAAGTAAGGGTCGATCCCACATAGACTAGAATTACCTTTTGTGAATAAAAAAGAGGGATTGATAATTGCAAATAAAACAAAGTAAATAAGAACGCAAGTAATTAAAAAAATATTTATTAATAATAAAGATGTTGGCTTCAGTTGATATCCACCGTCAAGGGATTGCATTCATAGTTGACAACATAATTAGTCTTAATGTGAATATGTATCATTGGGATTTTAACCCTGTTCCTCCTTAAGTCTAGTAATTGATGACAATCGCCTCAATTAAACCCTAATTAATAAGCAATCCTTTAACACATTGGTAAAGTCTACCCTATTAATCTCATGAAGAAGTAGAGAAACTAATAGAGCTAAACAAATATAAACACATCGGCTATATCTAATTCAATCAATTACTCATTATAGGTTCAATGATTTATAATCCAAAATTGTTAAACCTATTTTCCTCATGAATACAGTAATGAAAACTTTGTTCAAAACACAATTCAGCAATAGATTAAGATAAACAACATACTAGTTGGCCTCCTAGTAATCATATGAATAATCATTGAGAAGAGAAAAGCAGATGAATAATCAATACTCGATTAAGATAGAACTAATAAAATCAAATCCAAATCTCATAATGCATAAAGATTGCTTGAGGTTTCAATCTTCCTCTACCCACAAAAAGTAAATTAGTCATGCAGTGCCATAAGAAAATCTAGAGAAGAATTAAAGAAGGTAATTAAGAGCTTGAGTGATATCTGATGCTTGCTTTCTTCCACTTTTTATACATTGGCCTCTCCTCATTGAAGTAGAATTGTTTCTAGGTCAAATCTTGGCCCATCAGACTTTAATTGGAGCTAAAAAGACCTAAAAATTCTGACTTCAGAATTTTGGTCCTACGGCAAGCACTGCGGCGAACTACTCGAGCATTGCGACACTACAAAATTTGCCTAACGGTGCGCTGTGGCACTTTAAAAATATGGCATGGGCTGTTATAGTGTTGTGGGTCGAGCAACACGATGCTTAGTTTTCTTCAGGCTCGAGCATTGCAACATTTTAGTTTCTGGGAAGCTCAGCATCGCAGTGTGTTGCAGAGCATCACGATGCACTGGATTCTTGATGACATGGCACTGCGGCTCCCAAATACTTCTAGAATTTGTTGCAGTACCAAATACGAAAGTTGTAACTTTATGTCTCTTCTTTCGATAGCCCTGGAATCACTTCAATCAGAGTTGAAATAAGTGAGATATGCCTCAAATAGTGACAAAGGGTCAAAAATTAGCATTTTTCCATAATTTTCTCTCAATTTACCTATTCTTTTTTTCTTTCTTCTTCCTAAAATGCAAAACACAAAACTCAATTAATTCCTTTTTTATATTTTACTTAAATCAAATAAAAAGTGAGCTTAAAGGTATTAAAATCGTGATATATTATAAACATATCAGAAGGAATGAGAATGAAATAGAATATTGAAGAAACCCTAGAAAATTATAAAGTAACTAAATGGAAAAAAGGAAATCTAGAAGAAGAGAAATTGTAATTTCCCTAATTCCTTGGGGCTAGATAACCGAACATTACAAAATGAGCTAGAGATATGTTTCTTGTGTGACCTCAAAACCCATTCATATTTTCATAAAAGAGGAATTAAACCATTTGGAGAATTGGAGGAAGCCAACAAGGCCTTAGTCAAGTGGTTAGTCATAATATAAGGGAGTGACAAACTTGTAAATATTTTTTTGTTTAGGGATATAGTTAAAAGAAGGTTTGGCCTTATAGAAGATAAAATATTTTATAAATATCTTTGGGATAAGATACAAGGTGGTTAATGAAAGGGGCAGAGGGAGCAGAAACATACACAGTCAAGAACAGAAGAAAAAGAAGAAAGAAGGAGAAAGAGAGAGGAGAGAGAAAGGCAACAAGAAGGAATATCTAAGGTGATTTTCTCTATGGATCAACCCCTAAATCATCCCTTATCTTCATTCTAAGCTCCTAAAAGGTGGTTTTGATGGTGGTTATGTAGGTTTTGTGGTGGAAGAAAAAGATCTAGGTAGAGCCATGGCAAAGGAAACGAAGGTGGGTTGCTTGTTAACAAAGAGGATAAGTAGAGTTCGTTAGGTTTAACATTAATTTTCTTTGAAAATCCATGTCATTTGGAAGATCTAAAGTGTTTCAAATATCATATTTTGATTATGCATGATGTATATTTAGGATTATCCATGTAGAGTGAAAGTTTGAATGCATATGTGATACATGTTTTGTGCTTAAATTTGGCTTTGATTGGATAAATTTTGATGCTCTGAATAAATGGTTCTGGGAATCATTTTTCAGGTCGAATTAGAAGATATGTTTAACATAAAAGTTGTATCCTTATGTCTTATAGTTAAAACCCTTCTAGAATCACTTTAATTGGACTATATATGAGAGAGTTATGCCCTAACGAGTGAAGATAAGTTAGATCTAACGTGCAAAATCACGATGTTGATTTTGGGACTCTTTTCTACCTAATTCTAGCTGTAAATTGTTAAAGTGGTATACGTAAAAGTTGTATATAATTGTCTTAGCTATCAATAGACATGAAGTCACCTCAGTTGGAGTTAAAATAAGGGAGTTATGGACTGAATAGCGATGGAATGTCACACTACGAATTTTAAGGCACGTGAAACACATACTTTACGAACATATTTTTGTCATAACATGTATAATACACTCCTTTATAGATAGGTATTCCAATGTATACACAATATAGATACCAAGTCTATAAACATCAAAGTACAGCAGAAGCAGGGATCCTTCCTGTGACATTTAGAGCATACTCTAGATTACAAGTACAGAATAATTTATACACTATGAACCTTCAAAGCAACATAGGCTCACCTAGAGAGTCTAACACTTAGTTAATCACGTATCTACAGGACCAAACTTTGTATTCTTATCTAAAAAAATTGTAAATATCGTGTAGTGGGTTTGACAACTCAGTGAGTAGATAATACCTCTTCTGACCTCTTAGGTCAACATATGAATGTACTCGTATTTTAAAATTTGTCACATAGAAAATATAGTTCGGAAGTACATTCATATGGAACCTTCATTTTAAATATTTTCATATCAAAGGATATTAAGATTTCCAAAACCATATACTATACTTATGATCATTATCCAAATGTTATTATGAATAAAAATATTTCACATGAAAATATTAGGAGGATCCTATATCAGAACTACCATATCAGAGTTCAAGCCCTTCTGTACTTTGGTGGTAAAGGATTTGCCTATACTTAACATCACAGCTAAGGTTTGCTCTACCATCATTCAAGAGGACACACGAATTGACTTTAATATGGTTAATTTTCCAAGCACACAGTAAGGGAGGGCAAATCACATATTATATAGTTAGCATCTTGCCCAGATAGGAGACATCCCACTCTCCTTCACATATCATATCCCGTGTGTTGGCTGTCACATGAGGCTAGCATAACCCTTGTTAGCTGAGGTATCAAGTTACACCAAGGCTAACATCATCCGCTGTTAGCAAACAATGTTTTCAATAGGATTCCCCCATAAAAATCATATTTGAACATATGCCATATCATTCAAAATAGAAGTTTCAGTATTTTCAGTCTCAGTACAATTCCTCTGTCAGAAACTTCCCAATTAGGGTAATCACATATACATGCCTGTTTCTAAAGCAATCTTATAGCTTTACATATCAATGCCACATGCACAATATATTTCCTTTACCATATAATGAGAAATACATTTAAAATAACATATTCAATGAGTTTAAAAATCTATTTTCAAAACCATACTCTTCTTGAACTATATACCAAATTGTAAACAATTCAGATAATTTTATCCATTTCAGAGATATACAAGTATAAATAACTTGCAAACATAATCAATTATCCATTTAAAGTTTAAGAAGAGCATAGGGTAAGTCATAGAAAGAATTATCTACTCATAGGGTAAGGCTCCAAGTTGGACAACCTCAAAATACACTTTTTCCAATCAAAATTTGATCAAACAAACCTCAAAAACATGTTTGAAGGGTCCAAAAATCTAGAAAATACCTATGAGAGCATGATCAATTGATGGGGTGACTGTTCATAGTTGGAAAATACTATTCACATCGGGCAGAATCACTATTCACGCATGGCAAAAGCTGTTCATGCAAGCAAAAATACTATTCATAATTACTATTCATTCGAGAAATTTTTCATGATTTAATGCTTCAAATCATGCTATCTAGCCAGAAAAATTTCCATACAAGGATTATTCTACCTGTTAAACATGATTCTAGGGTCAAAATCACCAGAAAATACCAAGAAATTTCAAAATCCTAAACTTTACCTCCTAATTACTGTTCATCATTTCTGGCGAACTTTTGGCATGTTTTAGTTGAAATTGATCAGTTGGTTTTAAAGCTCTCGTCGCCATGAGTCCAACGGTACTTCCGGAACCTCAATTGGATGCATATATTGGAAGAAATCTTAGAGAGAAGTTGAGAAACATAGAGAGAGAAAATGAAGGAAAAGAATGGAGGGGATGCTGTTGTGTATATATTTTACCAATTACCACAAGTGCACGGCGTAGCTGTAACTAGTCCGGCAAGTACGGGTCGTGTCCACAGAGAATAATGCCAACTACCAGCCTCTTACAAAAAGTACTATCTAAATCGATGAAATTTGATTTGCAAGAATCACAATTAAGCAAGTTGAAAGAATCAATTAAACTAGGCCTAGGGTTAGGGTTCACCACACTTGTGATACTCAACAACTGATATTCACCTCTAATTGCAATTGTATAGATTGTTGGGGATGGTTTAGCCTTAATTAACTAGCAATCTCTTTCAAGAATTACTAGTCGTACCTAGGTTAATCAAATTACCTACTTTCATGGTTCTTAGCTTAACCTAGGTTCATTAAGTTTTATGCCAACCATAGAGTTCAACTAGTCGGTTTTCTCGTTCCCACTAATTGACTCAAGCCTAAGGTATCTTAAACTACTTTCGTGATTAAGATAACCCTAATTAACTATTGGATTCGGGTTTTAATCTTCACCTTTCAGTTCATCGATTAAATACCTAATACGTGATAGATTGGTGATCAGGCATTCCATCAACTAATTAAAGCATACAATAGTTAATCCAATTCAATCTAATCCCAATTACAATTAGGGTTTCTTAATTCAATTTAAAAGCATAGTATCATTGTACCACAATTGGGTTTACTGTAACCCTAGATGGAATCTACTCACACATTGTCAAATCAAGATCTAAAACCATACTCATTGAATAATTCATAGTAGTTCAATACAATTAAGAAGTAGGAGAAGAGGTAGAAGTAGTAGAAGAACAGCTAAAAGTAGAAGTAGAAAGATAGAACCTATTTGTAGAAGTACTTAGATCAATTACAACTTGAAAAGCAATAAATTCAATCCTAGAACATCAAAATCCTTCAAAGAATTATGTAAAAACCTAATCTAGATGTGTTTCCTAAGGCTAAAAAGTGTTTTTTTGGTCTCCCTTTTGGTTCTCCTTGTCCCTCTTGCCAATCCCCCAGTCCCCCTCTGTATTTGGGCCTTAGAAACCCTAAAAACGACGTCCTTTACGAGCCCTGAAGCATGGCCGTGCCCTGGAACACGGCCTGGCCGTGCTTCGGGCTGGAATTCTGAAGAGGCTGCAGGAAATACCACCAACACGGCCAGGCCGTGTTGCAGGCCTCCTTAACATGGCTAGGTATCCATAAGTTACTATGAATAAGGGGACAAAACATAACCAATAAGCACTCAAAATTCCCCTTTATCAAATTCCCCCATGCTTAAACCTTTGCTTGTCCTTAAGCAAATGACATGCCATAACAGAAGGAAGGGGGACAAATGCTATCAAAGTCCACAAGATAGATGAATGCAGCATAGATAATTTTTCACTCAATCCAAGTTCACACAATAGATATATGAATAGACAGTAATCAAAATAGTCTCTATTCTTCTAAAACCAAACCAAAAATTTTCTCTACTAAATATCTTCTCCTATTGTGACCAGAGGTTGTATGCTTTAAAGCGATTTTCAAACACTCAAGTAGGCCACCTCATCCCTTAGATCTCCCTATGTTTCCTTACCCTTATTTCTATTTAAACTCAAACTCTTTTACTTTTCATCATATACTTTTTTTCTTTTTCATCCATTCATCATCATTTTTTTTAGAAATATGCAATGAGTGCATTTTATGCTCCATCTCAATAGGGTAAAGGCATCTAGGTACTCATACTAAGGCCTTTTTGGTGCCTTGAAGGAGGTACTCAGAGTGAAAACTTTTTGGGTTTCACATACCCTCATTTTTCACCTCTCCCTACCTTCATACTCTCATAGTGTAAAAATCAAAAATAACATGCAATTCATGGCTCAATAGAGAGATAGTTTTCAAAAAATTAAAGGTTTAGTGCTAGAAGAGAGAGACTAAAATAATAGCTACATATTTCATATCCTATTGTGCATCACATGTTCATGAGCTAGAATCAACATATACTACATTAGTCTATCCTGGGAATAGTAACTATGTGGTATTGCAGCAGGACAGAAGAAATGCAGAATGTACAATATATACACACAAAGAAAATGACCGGTGCAGATAAACTCAAGCAATGACAGATACGTAAGTACACTCCCCCATGCTTAAACCAGACAGTGGCCTCAGTGTCATAAGTATGATAGAGAGGATGCAGAGGGAAGAGGGTACTTACAAAGCACTAGTCGTCCTGTGGTGGTGGGGGTGGGTACTGGCTTAGGTGCCAGGTGTACCATGCCTGCATCATACCCTGCATGCTTTGAATGGAGTCTTGCATGGCATGTAAGGTAGCTCTCTGAGACAGTTGCTCAGCCTCAATGCGGCTAAGCCGTGATGAGATGGAATTCATATCCTCTAAGGGAGCAGAAGATGGACCTGTAGTGTCAGCAAAATGGGAGGGGGTGGTGGAAGAGCTAGCAGTGGTTCCATGGGGAACTCATTACCAGTTGAATAGATCCAATTCTCTTTGTTGGTTACTGTAGTTTTAGTAGGATTGGGGAGGGGGAATAGTGGATTACCTCGGAGATACAACCAGTACTAGTCATCTTTTTTAACAACCAATTTCATATGGTAACAGGTTTCCATATCAATCAGGGTATTACCAAGTACTGGTGGCATACCCTACAAATTAGCCTCAAATCCTAATCCTTTAGCAATAGTAGTAACCAAACCACCCATGACAATTTTCCCAGTCATTGCCCCACCTATCCTGGTCATCTGATGAGGCATGAAGGCTCCAGTATCCACTTTTGTACCATTAATCATTGAATGTAGAAAATAAAGCTCTCTTTGACTGGCTACCCCATCACTCTCGGCCCTACCAAAAATAGTATGGGCCATAAGCCTTTGTAAATACCTGAAATTGGGGTTGCAAATGAAAGAGGCTTTTGAACTCGATGCACTATATTGCCCATCAATTGCAATGGAAGTCCAAAATGGGTTAGAGAGAAAGCTGGAGGGGACTTGTCTAGTACCTCCTGAAGGTAGGCTAAATAGTGCATTAAATTCAGCCAATGTAAGATTAAAAGTACAATAAAAAAGTCTAAATTTTACTTGGCCCTGATGGACATTAGGGCCTCGATATAAGATCGTGGTAATGGAGCTGAAAAACTCCAAGGTGGGCCGAGGATAGGCGGGGTATCTTAGGGATATAAATTGGTTCCACCCAATCCTGTCAATCAAGTATTGGACGTCGTTTAAAAGACCCAGCCGCTCCAAACAGTCCTCATCTATATACCGAGTACTCAGCATTCTCTGTTTAACAAGAGTATCGTATCGTGCTCGTTGATTGTCGTCAACGAATTCAATACCATACTCATTTATTTGATGAGGGAGTTAGGGTGGTGTAAGGTTGCGTCCTCTACGTGGTTGAGAGGATTGGTATGAAGATGACCCTTTCTGGGCTCTTTTGGGACCTATGGTGAATGATATTCAAAGTAATGCAAGCAGGAACCAAATGTAATTTAGGGTGGGTAAATTTGGTAATGCAGAGACAACAGGGTGTATGTAGTAAAATAAGATCAGACCATCACAAGTAATTGAAGTTCAGATGCAAGGACAAAGCTAATCAGATAAAACAAAAACCAAACCAGAAGAACATATCACAGGCAAAAGTAGCAGGTAAATCACCAAAGGCATGAAGTTCAATGCATCAGACCAGCCCAAATCAGAATGAACCAAGAATGCAAAACCAGATGTGAGATTACAATTAGCAAGCTAAAAACATTTCTATTCAGAGGCATCAACCAGTACCAGGATTAATAACCAATTATTCTATATCTGAAAAATAAAACAAAGTAAGAGAGAATAAGTTACCTGATGGAAATGCAGCAAGATGATGAAGCATAAAGGAACCCAGCAGTTCGATGAAGGATTGGGGGTGGGTGTCGGTTTAGTGTGGGTAGATGGCAGGCTTGGCCGAAGAAGGGGTTGGGTTGAGGGAATGGGTAGTATGGATTAGGTAGCGATTTGGGTGTGGAAAGGTTAGGTTAGGGTGGAGAGGTGAAGGGGGAAGTGGGGTGGGTGTTTGTGGGGATGGGTGGAGGCGAAGAAATGGTGAGGGTGGAATTTGAGGGGGGTTGGTGGCCGATTAAGAGGAGGGGGATGAAGAAGATAGGCGCATGGATGGAGGGTTGGGGTGGGTAGATGGCGAAGGAGGGGAAAGGAGAAGAGAAGGGGGAACGCGGGAGAAAGAGGGGGGGCACGGTCTAGGGCACGGGTGGGGAGGGGAAAAAAATTGGGTTTGTGGGGGATATCCCGAAGCACGGCCTAGCCGTGCTTCGGGCGGGTTTCGCTGCAGCCCCCCCCCCCACTTTTTTTTTATACGGGCACAGCCGTGTCATGGGACACGGCCTGCCCATATTTCCTGCGGGAATGCCCAGTTTTTCTCCATTTTCTTGTGTTTTTCTTCATAAACGCATTGTGGAACATGTATAGCCCAAGTGATTGACTGAAATCCCTCAATTCTCCACATTTAGCTTCTTCTTTAGAACTTCTTTAAGGATCCTTGCTTCTAAACCTTTCAAACTACTTTAGAAACATCGAAACAAACCTAGAAATCAATGGAAAATAGTTAATAAACTTAACCTAAAAAGATAGCTAATGAAAACTAAAACTCAAAGTAAGTAAAAGAAAAGTTCTAAATAATTCAAAAATATGGGTTGCCTCCCACAAAGCGCTTGTTTTAAGTCATTAGCTCGACTCCCTTGCTTCTTAATGGATCGAGGAAGGCTCTAAGAGAGCTTGGGTGGTTCCCTTTTCAACTGTATGTCCCGTCACAAAATGTTTGAGGCGTTGCCCGTTGACCTTAAAAAATCCGGTGGACTCACTCCACACCTCCACTGCTCCATATGGGAAAACTTTAGTCACTTGGAATGGTCCAAACCATCTAGACCGAAGTTTCCCTGGGAAGAGTCTCAACCTTGAATTAAACAGCAAAACCCAATTCCCCACTTGAAATTGGCGCCTAAGGATGTGCTTATCATGCCATCTTTTTGTTCTTTCCTTGCATAATTTGGCATTGTCATAAGAATCAAGCCTTAGCTCATCTAGCTCATTTAGTTGTAGGCATCTCCTCTTTCCAGCAGTTGATAGGTCAAAATTGATTGTTTTGACCGCCCAGTATGCCTTATGTTCAAGCTCCACCGACAAATGACAGGGTTTCCCATATATTAACCGAAAGGGTGTGGTTCCAATCGGTGTTTTATATGGAGTCCTGTAGGCCCATAGTGCATCATCTAGTTTGAGAGACCAATCTTTTCTGGTTTTCGAGACGGTCTTTTCCAATATGGCCTTGATCTCTCTATTTGATATCTCAACTTCCCCACTAGTTTGAGGATGGTAGGCTAGGGCCATTTTATGAGTGACTCCATATTTCTTCAAAAGGTTTTGGAACTGTTGCTCAGTGAAGTGAGAACCTCTATCGCTTATCACAGCTCGGGGTACTCCAAATCTGGGGAAGATTATCTTCTTAAAGAGTTTAACAACCACTCTAGCATCATTGGTGGGGGATGCTACTGCTTCAACCCATTTAGAAACGTAGTCCACAGCTACTAGAATGTATTTGTTTCCACATGAAGATGGAAAAGGACCCATAAAGTCAATGCCCTAAACGTCAAATATTTCAACTTCTAAAATGCTGTTTAGGGGCATTTCATTCCTTCGGGTTATGTTGCCAACTCTTTGGCACCGATCACATGCCTTTACAAAAGTGTGCACATCTTTGAAGAGCGTGGGCCAATAGAAACCAGCTTGAAGAACTTTAGCTGCAGTCTTAGAGACACTGGTGTGGCCTCCACAAGGTGAACTATGGCATTGGTATATCACGCTATAAACTTCTTCTTCCGGAATACACCTTCGGAATATGCCATCCGCACACCACTTGTATAAGCATGGATCATCCCAATGGTATGCCTTTACGTCAGAGAATAATTTCTTTTTCTGATGATAAATCAACCCCTCAGGGAGTATTCTACATGCAAGAAAATTCACGAAGTCTGCATACCAAGGAGCATCAGCATTAGTGACCATTAGGAGTTGGTCATCTGGAAAGGAATCATCAATGGGCAAATTATCTTTATCATCTTTCATCAGATCTTGCCTAAGTCTGGAAAGATGGTCTGCAACCACATTCTCCGTACCTTTCTTGTCTCTGATTACAAGATCAAACTCCTAAAGTAAGAGGATCCATCTTATCAGTCTTGGTTTGGCATCCTTCTTACTTAATAAGTATCTGATGGCAGCATGATCTGTGAAAACTATGACTTCTGATCCTAGTAGGTATTGTCTGAATTTATCAATTGCGAACACTATTGCTAAGAGCTCCTTCTCAGTGGTGGAGTAGTTGACTTAAGCTTCGTCTAATGTCTTGCTAGCATAATAGATGACATAGGGCTTTTTGTCTCTCCGTTGCCCAAGTACAGCTCCCACGGCATAGTCACTTGCATTGCACATAATTTTAAAAGGAAGGCTCCAATCAGGAGGTTGGATGATGGGTGCAGATATGAGCGCCTCCTTTAACCTGCAAAAAGAACACAAGCAGTCATTATCAAATTCAAACGAGACATCTTTAACAAGTAAGTTAGTTAAAGGTTTAGAGATTTTTTAGAAGTCTTGGATGAATCTTCTGTAGAATCCTGCATGCCCAAGAAAACTTCTCACTTCCTTAACATTCGAAGGTGGTGGCATAGTCTGAATCGCCTCTATCTTTGCCTTATCCACCTCTATCCCCCTTTCTGACACTAAGTGTCCCAGAACTATTCCTTCTCTCACCATAAAGTGGCATTTCTCCCAATTCAAAACCAGATTGACTTCCTCACATCTCTTAAGTACCTGTGTCAAATTTTTCCAACAGTCATCAAATGAGGTACCATAAACTGAAAAGTCATCCATAAACACTTCCATTATTTCCTCTATAAAATCAGAGAAAATAGCCATCATGCATCTCTGGAAAGTGGCTGGTGCGTTACACAATCCGAATGGCATCCTTCTATATGCAAAGGTGCCATAGGGACATGTGAACGTAGTCTTCTCTTGGTCGTCTGGATGGATAGGGATCTGAAAGAATCCTGAGTATCCATCCAGATAACATAAGTGTGAGTGTTTTGCCAACCTTTCCAATAACTGATCAATAAAAGGTAAAGGGAAGTGATCCTTACGGGTGGCTTTATTTAGTTTTCTATAATCAATACACATGCGCCAACCCGTAACGGGTCTAGTAGGGATTAATTCATTATTATCATTCTTAATAACAGTCATACCTCCTTTTTTAGGAACCACATGGACAGGACTTACCCATTCACTATCCGAGATAGGATAGATAATACCTGTATCAAGCAATTTAAGCACCTCCTTCTTAACTACCTCTTTCATATTTGGATTGAGTCTCCTCTGGTGTTCCCTGGAAGGTTTATGATCATTATCAACAATTATACGATGCATACAAACAGATGGACTAATCCCTTTAATATCATCTATGGTATACCCAATAACCTTTTTGAATTCCCTGAGTACATCAAGTAACTTACCGGTTTCTTCAGTATTCAGATTAGCATTCACTATGACTGGATTTGAAGAGTTAGGGTCCAGAAATTCATACCTGAGGTTGGAAGGAAGAGGTTTTAGTTCTACCTTAGGTGCTTTGCCTTCCTCTATGTCTACTGATTTTTTATGGTGATCCTGGTCCAACTTTTCAGTTTTCACTTCTGAGTTGACTTTAGGACTCTCATCAAGCAATCTAGTGTAGGCATCAGCTTCTACCTGTTCAGCACACGAAACAGAACTATCCAAAAGGCAAAGCTCAAGTGGATCAGTAGGGCATAAGCTCATTGCATTATCAATAATATTTTGTTCAATTATATCAATCATGCAACAAGTATCTCCTAAGGATGGACACTTCATAGCTTCATTAAGATTAAATTCTATCTTTTCATCCCCTACATTCAAGGAAAGTTTCCCATCCTTAACATTTATAATGGCACCTGCAGTGGCTAGAAAAGGTCTTCCCAAAATGATGGGGATTTGGCTATCTTCCTCCATCTCTAATACCACAAAGTCAATAGGTATGAAAAACTTACCTACCTTTAAAGGAACATCCTCTAATATACCTACCGGGTGAGTAACGGATCGGTCCACTAACTGTAAGGAAATAGTGGTAGGCTTCAGATCTCCCATCTGGAGCTTTTTGCAAATGGATAGTGGCATGAGGCTCACGCTTGCTCCTAAATCACATAAGGCTTTAGTGATCTGCACATGTCCAATGGAACAAGGTATTGAAAAGCTCCCAGGATCCTTGAGTTTAGGAGGTAGTTTGTTCTGAATCAGGGCACTACACTCTTCAGTCAATCCCACAGTGGCATATTCTTCAATCTTCCTCTTATTAGAGAGGATTTCCTTTAGAAATTTGGCATATGAGGGCATCTGAGATACTGCTTCCAAGAATGGAATGTTGATGTGCAACTTTTTAAGCACATCCAGAAACTTTCCATACTGTTTCTCCAGCTTAGCTTTGGCTAGTCTCTGCGGGAAGGGAACTGGTGGCTTATACGGTTCAGGAGCCACATATTCAGGCTCATCTAGTTCCTTCCTTCCACTAATTGGCTCTTTTCTTCATTCATTGGTTCAGGCACATCCTTATTTTCAACTTCTTTATCATCCTCCCTTTCCACTGGTTCACCCAACTGTTTCCAACTCCTCAAGGTAATGGCTTTACAGTGTTCTCTAGGGTTTTCAGGTTAACCGAGGAACTTACCAAAATTTCTAGTTGAGGAGCTCGCTTGCTGCGCTATCTGTGTCTCTAGCATCTTATTATGAGTAGCAAGTGAATCCACTTTAGAAGCCAGGTCTTTAATTGCTTCATTCATGTTGAGATTCTGAGCTCTAAACTCCTCATTCTGCTTGCTCTATGTGGAGATGAAATTCTCCATTAGAGTCTCCAGATTTGACTTCGGTTGGGGAGGATTGTATGGCCTTGGATTCTGGAACCCTGGGGGTTGCCTAAAATTATTTTGGGGCTGCTGACCAACATTAGGCTTGTATGATAGGTTAGGATGGTTTCTCCAGCCAGGATTGTAAGTATTACTGTAGGGATTACCCCTCTGATTGTTCACAAAATTGACTTGCTCACAGTCCTGAACTGTAGAACTCCCAAGCTGACATTCATTAGCTGCATGGCCTATACCTCCACAGATCTCACAAGATGTAGAAGATGAAGATGATGCAATGGCATTGATGCTCAGTTTATCCAATTTCTGAAATAAAGCATCAAATTTAGAAGTCAGATGATTAAAAGCATCAACTTCATACATACCTGCCGGCTTTCTGGTCTGCCTCTCACTAGACCATGAGTAGTGGCTCTGAGCCATGTCTTCAATCAACTCATAGGCTTCTTCAACAGTTTTGTTCATTATGGCTCCTCCAGCTGCAGCATCCACAGACATCCGGGTGCTGTATACTAGTCCATTGTAGAACGTATGGACTATTAACCATTTTTCTAGCCCGTGGTGTGGGCATACCCTGAGGAGCTCCTTGAATCTCTCCCATGCCTCATATAAAGATTTTCCATCCTTTTGAGCAAATGTAGTAATCTGGTTCCTCAGATGGGCCGTCTTACTCGGTGGGAAATACTTGGCCAAGAAAGCTTGAGAAAGCTGCTGCCAAGTGGTGATAGAGCCTGATGGTAGAGAGTGAAGCCATGCACGTGCTTTATCCCTCAGTGAGAAAGGGAATAACCTCAATCTAATTGCATCTGATGAGACACCGTTCAGCTTCAAGGTGTCACAATACTCCAGGAATACGGAGAGGTGGAGGTTTGGGTCTTCAGTAGTCGACGCTCCAAACTAGTTCTGCTGAACCATCTGCAAAAGAGATGGCTTCAGCTCAAAATTATTGGCTTCAACCACCGGCCTGACTATGCTGGGGTTCAGGCCATGTGTGTCTGGGGCTGTGAAGTCCTTCAGTGACCGGTTATCTCTTTCCCCCATTGTAACTGGTAAACTTCCTTCCTGCTGTCTTCTTCTTAACCTTCGCAAAGCGCGTTCGATTTTAGGGTCAAATTCAGCAACACTTTCACGCGCTCTTCGCATAAAAGAGATACACACCTAGGAAGGAAGAAAAGAAGCAAAATCAGCAAAAGAAAATTATGCAGAAAAAATTAAAAAGAAAAATAAACAAAATTTGATCTAGTCTAGCTATTTTATAAGATATCTAATATTGGTTTTGTTCCCTGGCAACGGCGCCAAAAACTTGTTGTGTATATATTTTACGAATTACCGCAAATGCACGGCGTAGCTGTAACTAGTCCGGCAAGTACGGGTCGTGTCCACAGAGAATAATGCCAACTACCAGCCTCTTACAAAAAGTACTATCTAAATCGATAAAATTTGATTTGCAAGAATCACAATTAAGCAAGTTGAAAGAATTAATTAAACTAGGCCTAGGGTTAGGGTTCACCACACTTGTGATACTCAACAACTGATATTCACCTCTAATTGCAATTGTATAGATTGTTGGGGATGGTTTAGCCTTAATTAACTAGCAATCTCTTTCAAGAATTACTAGTCGTACCTAGGTTAATCAAATTACCTACTTTCATGGTTCTTAGCTTAACCTAGGTTCATTAAGTTTTATGCCAACCATAGAGTTCAACTAGTCGGTTTTCTCGTTCCCACTAATTGACTCAAGCCTAAGGTATCTTAAACTACTTTCGTGATTAAGATAACCCTAATTAACTATTGGATTCAGGTTTTAATCTTCACCTTTCAATTCATCGATTAAATACCTAATACGTGATAGCTTGGTGATCAGGCATTCCATCAACTAATTAAAGCATACAATAGTTTATCCAATTCAATCTAATCCCAATTACAATTAGGGTTTCTTAATTCAATTTAAAAGCATAGTATCATTGTACCACAATTGGGTTTACCATAACCCTAGATGGAATCTACTCACACATTGTCAAATCAAGATCTAAAACCATACTCATTGAATAATTCATAGTAGTTCTGTACAATTAAGAAGTAGGAGAAGAGGTAGAAGTAGTAGAAGAACAGGTAAAAGTAGAAGTAGAAAGATAGAACCTGTTTGTAGAAGTACTTAGATCAATTACAACCTGAAAAGCAATAAATTTAATCCTAGAACATCAAAATCCTTCAAAGAATTATGTAAAAACCTAATCTAGATGTGTTTCCTAAGGCTAAAAAGTGTTTTTCTGGTCTCCCCTTCGGTTCTCCTTGTCCCTCTTGCCAATCCCACAGTCCCCCCCTGTATTTGGGCCTTAGAAACCCTAAAAACGACGTCCTTTACGAGCCCTGAAGCACGACCGTGCCCTGGAACACGGCCTGGCCGTGCTTCGGGCTGAAATTCTGAAGAGGCTATAGGAAATACGACCAACACGGCCAGGCCGTGTTGGTTGCTGTGGTGCTCCTTT
Organism: Gleditsia sinensis; assembly: GCA_037074535.1. Taxonomy (NCBI): domain Eukaryota; kingdom Viridiplantae; phylum Streptophyta; class Magnoliopsida; order Fabales; family Fabaceae; genus Gleditsia; species Gleditsia sinensis. Next base: position 43,894,248 of record CM073465.1, on the reverse strand, counting down.
CTTCATCAAATTTGACGTGCAACCTCCTTGCTTCCTCCTCAACATGATCTAAGTCTTTTAGAGTCTTTCCATGACCCTTTTTCCTTGCTTCTTGGCTTCTTTTGCTCTCCTGCAATCACAAAATGAACCACAACAGTACCCAGAACAAAGTATAACCAAAAGCATGAAAATATCCATAAGTTACTATGAATAAGGGGACAAAACATGACCAATAAGCACTCAAAATTCCCCTTTATCAGATGCCGAGCCTTCTACTCTCATATTTGCTTTTGCCACCTCTTTTTTTTAATTAATTATTATTATTATTTAATAATTGAATAATGTGATTTATTTTTTATATATATACATATAAATATTATTGTTCATCTTAAAATATCCCAAAAAATTTTAAAAATTTATATTATTGCAAAACTTTAGTTGCACTCTTAAATCATGACTTTTCTTGATAAAAATTTTAGTAAAACAAATCACAAGATAAATATCTTTATGCATAATAAAAGAAAGAATATTTCTAAAAATTAAACAAAAATTTATTATAGGCCAATATAATTGTTTTAAGAAAAAAAATTTAAATAAAAGTATATTTGCTTTTAGAAAAACATAATCATTTTTTAAAAAATAAAAATATATTTGTTTATAGCAAAACATTATTATTTAAAAATAAAAATTATGAGATATTATATGGAAAGTTAGGCTAGTTGTGAGCATGTAGCTTAAAACACAACCATGTTTCAAGGCACGACTAATCTGTGTTTCTGGCTATTTGAGAGGCTACAACACAATTAAGACAATCTAATGCACGACCATGTTCTAGGGCACGACCAAGCCATGCTTGGAGCTATTTTTACCTTGTTTTAGCTGTAAATGACATTAAATGAATCCTATTAACTAGATGATAATTAGGGAAACTAAATTGAAGAATAATACCTTGTAATCTTTGCAATACAATGCTAGTTTTCACTAGTTCTTCTTGTAATCACAAGCATGACATACATTGTGGAGTAATACATATTTGTTAAATGATGAAGTTGATGATGTGATGCCTGTGTTAGGAGATCAAAGCATGATGATTAAATGATATGATGTATGCATTATTACATGATGGTAAGTGTATTATACATATTTGTTAAATGATGATGTGTCGATAATAGTAAGTATGATGAAGATGATGTACTTGACTAATGCATAACCTTATCATGGAGGTGATGATGATTATAGAGTATAATTTATACATTATAGTATTAATGCATGATGATTAGATGTATGATGTATATATTGTTACATGATGATAAATTTATCAAGACATAATTGTTAAATGATTTGATGATGATGGTAAGCATGATGTTAGTGATGAATATAGTTGATGTAAAATCTCCATTGAGATGAAGATGTTAAGCATGATACTAGTAATGATGATTTGTTGATGAGATGTATGCTTAATACGTTGATGAGATATATGCTTAATATGTTGATGAGATGCATGCTTGAGATGTTGATGAGACGTATGCTTCATATGTTGATGAGATGCATGCTTGAGATGTTAATGAGATGCATACTTAATGTGTTGATGAGATGCATGCTTAATATGTTGATGAAATGCATGCTTGAGATGTTAATGAGACTCATACTTAATATGTTAATGAGATGCAAGCTTAAGATGTTGATGAGATGCATGCTTGAGATGTTGATGAGATCTGCTCAGTATGTTGATGAGACAGAATTATATATTGTATTGATAATAAAGAGGATAATGTATGCATATGGCTGAATATGAGAAATATGTGGATACTTACGGTACCCTATGGTGCAAGGTGACCCAAGGACATGTGGGATGACCCTTGTGACTGCAAGGTGACCTAGTGAAAAGTGTTGGGATGAGCCTTAACTCAGTAAGGTATCACGATGACATGCGGTAACTTATGGCGGTAAGGTGACCAGACAAGTTGTATGGCTTTGAGACGGTATAGAATAGGGGACGCTCTATTAGCCTTGAGTGAGCCAAGGGAGAGTATTGCCACTTCAACTAGGTGACAGTGGTATATGAGTAACAAGAGGGTGAATGGCTCATATTACCTTGTTACTGAGACGTAGACGGATGATGAATGAACAACCACCATGCATGACATTTTGTATGCTAAAATTGTGATTATCATATATGTGTATAATATGTTAAATCATATTATTTATAAATTTTATTCTTTTATCATGAGAGATTGATAGTGTTTTAGCATGCTATAATTATGACAATTGAGTATCTGTACATATTGTTTTTTTATCATGCTATCTATTAGTGATGTATATACATACATATATATATATATATATATATGTTGTCAATGATAATTTTTTTTAACATTGTGACCTTTCTCACTGATTATATGATACATTTAATGTTAAATCTATTGGGAACATATGTTCTCATTATTTTTGGTGTTATGTTCAGATAAAATCAGATGGTATTCTAGCTATTTCTGTGCACTTGATCATAGAGATCTAGTGGAGGATGTTGCTTTATGCAGATCCCGATGCTAGCACTACCTCCTCCACCCTCTATATACCAAGGGTGGTGTACAGTATGGGGTTTTAATGTATACAAATGTAATTATGTGAATCTGTGTTACTTTTTGTATAAATATTAACCACTGACATGGCTTTTGGTATGATGGAAATGAAAAATGTGTTGAAAAAAATCGGCTCTTCCACCTATTATCCTAGATAGACTACATCTCTAGATTCCCAGGTAAGTAGTTCTTTAGAAGAAATTGTTAAATTTCTTGCACATAACACTTAGCAATTTTAGTAAGAGACAAGAGCTAGTATTTAAAGCCTGGAGAACTAAATGGGCCAATTAGCATCCATAGTTAGCAAATTAAATATTCAAAATTCAAGTATATTGCCCTCTTAAACTGTGGAGAGTGTAAGTGTCATTATGCTAGAAAGTGATAAAGAAGTTGAGATTCCAATGCAAGAGGTACAAGTACAAAATGAGCAAGAGCAAGAAAAAAATAATGCAACCATGGCAGATAAGCATCCAAAAGGTAAGTTTGAACCTTTATTTGAATATGAATGTGTACCTCTCTTTCCTGAAGCTCTAAAAGAAAAAAGATTGAATGAAAAAAATTTTGACTTGTATTATGTAACAACTCCATTTATGTAATTTTTTTTTAAAATACCATGAAGTTATTACCTCATTACAACTTAACTCAATATAACATTTATTTAATTTATACAATACTGAGTTTCCATACACACTATTATTTTACAAACTACACACCATTATTTTACAAACATTTGTACAAAGATACATATTAGTTCTAATCATCTATATCGACTATTTCCGGGGACACTGGTTCGGGTGGCACGTCCACCGGAATCTCAGTTACATCTACGACAGTTATATCTGAAATAACTGGAAGTTGCCCAAGGTAGGGCACCACGATCCAACGTACAGAGATAATAAGTGTCATAGAGAATATCTGCATATTTATTCTTCTGAACATGATATGGAAATATAGTGAGAATTAAATCCCAGTAAGTTCAACAATAAATCATAATTTACCATTATAGTTCATCATGTCATGTTCAGCTGTATAAACTACAGAAAATATCTTTAGGTCACATGAATGCACTTTATCATGCACATGAAAATTATACAGTTATGACATGTATGGCATGAATAACTATTTTTTCGAATTTCATATGATGGCTATCAACTTATTCTTATTTCAAGATACCCCGGTCAGGGTAAGTATTCTCTACTTTTCGGTACAGGCTTATCTCGCTCCGTCCGACATGGCACACTTTCTCTTTCTTTTCTCATGAATATAATCATAACCGTTGGTAGGGCGTCCCCTACTGGTGCACCACACGGATTGCCATGTGACCGTGCTCATTTCTTTTCTTTTCATATTAATAGCCGAAAATATGATTCCAATAACGAGTATGTTCATTATATTCTCATGCCATAATGTATCAAAACATAAACATTCTCAAAATTCATTGGTAAACTGAAATTATGCCATGAATATAATCATTTTCTAATTTTCACTTTATAAAATATTTCCATGTCAAAATTTCACACTAATACCTCGATAACTGGATAGTAATTGTAGTCTGTAAACAGTGCACCAGGAAAGTTCTTAGAAAAGAGAGGTGGGTCACTAATGGACACGCTTAAGTACCAAGTCTTTCCTTGCCAGAGCTTTCCTTCGACATGCAGTTTTCACAAATCACAATTTTTTTCCAGTAACTAGAATAATTCTTTTCATTTTCTTTATGTCTAGGCATTTAGTCATTTTATTTCTACTTATATCATTTCCAACACATGTTCTTAAAAATTTTATAGAGCGTTTTTCCTCAAATTGATTTCTATTATTACCTTAAAAATTCATCTAGGGTAGAAAAATATTGAAAATAGGTTTTACTAACTTTTAACACAGCCTTTGCTTACAAATCAGAGCATAACTCTCTCATTTTAACTCCTATTAAGATGATATTAGTGTCTATGAAAAGCTAAGACAATTATCTAAAACTATTATGTTAATCATATCAACAAAATAGTATGATATTGTGGTGTTATAACTCGTTTAAATTTAGTATTATTTCTTCTCGTTTAGGTTCTGACCTTTACTAACTAATTAGACAATATCTCTCAAATTTGAACTCCAAATTGAGTTATTCCAGTTGGTAAAATTCCATGAGCCATATATCTATAATTGTTATGTTGGCGTGCTATTTTAATTCCCTACAAAATATTCCCATAAATTCAAAAACTAAAACATTAATAACATACTCTTCCCTGAATAAACATTTTCTAACCTCTACATACTAATCGGATCATATCTACCTCATATGAACTCCAAATTGCATAATTCCAGTGGGCATATTTCCATGAGACATAGATATATAAGGTTCATGTTAACCATTTATTTTAATTCCATACAAATAATTCCTAGAAATTAAAATACAAAAGCTGTCCTAACATAATCTTCCCTGATGAACCATTTTCTGACCTTGGCTTACTAATCGGACCATATCTACCACATGTGAACTCCAAATTGAATGATTCCAGTGGCTACAAATCCATAACATACATATCTTTAATTCTTATGTTAACCATTTATTTTAATTCCCTACCAATAATTCCCAAAAATTAAATTACCGAAGCTATCCTAACATATTCTTCCCTGATGATTCATTTTCTGACCTTTGACTACTAATCAGACCATAGCTACCTCATATGGACTCCAAATGGAATGATTCCAGTGGCTAAAAATCCGGGACACATATATCTTTAATTCTTATGTTAACCATTTATTTTAATTCCTTATAGATTGTTCCCAGAAATTAAAATACCGAAGCTTAAAATTCTGCCACCCATAGCCATAACCATGCAGAACTATCTACACCAACCTAAGTATTCAAACATACATCACATGCAAGATCAATATGTAACATGATATAGCAACATCATGACCAATCATAAAAGTTCTAAGATCAAAATCTCATATAAATATTATAAGTTTCAAAAGTTTTCTTCAAAAAGAAATATTGTTAAACTTACTTGGAGAACTTAGTCTTCTAGACTTCTCCTTCCTCTTTCTTCCTTTCTTCCTCTCCTTTCCTCACTCTACCTTGCTTCTATTTTTTTCTCTCCCTCACTTGGACGAAATTCTAATGTTGTAAGGGTGGGTTTTCTTATATAGACCACCAAATAATTCACCTTTCATGATCATGGGTCTACCTTATCACAATTAGGATACACTTTGTTGAATTTTTGGAAAACAAACAACTTATGTTCTTGTCTTCCTCTTCCTTAGTCAAGATATGCATAGGAAAAGGAGATTTGTATTTTGAAAATTATGATAATATGTTCTTAAGATATGGGACAAGGTCCCTTTGATTTAGGGATTCATTTCAATTTTCTTTTGTCTTAAACAAGTATGATAGGTTTGCCTTTTTAGGTGGCAAATTTCTAGCCCTTGAATCTCCATTATTTGGTTGATATTATTTGTGTGGGCTATGAATGTTTTGTCCTAATACCATGTATTATCATACCACTTGCTAAAATTATGAGTGTAGGATATAGATGTTTTTGTCCTAAAGCCTTGTATTATCATGCCACTTGCTTAAATGATGAATGTAGAATCACACCACTTGCTAAATTTTTTGTCTTAATGCCATGTAACCTAATCTTTATTCTTATTATTATATCATCATCTAATTTATTTTATTTTATTTTATTTTTCCTCTTGGATTTGGGCTTATTCCTACCCATTATGGGCTTGTCCTATCCATTTTCTTTGCTTTGGATAAAATTCTTCCTTTCTTGGTGGGCTTGGTCACATTTTCATAATTTTTGGGCTATTTGTGAAATTACTATATCCTAGTCCAAGTCTATGTTTAATTTCTTGTTTAGGTTATCCAATGGGCTTGCTAGAAACTTATGTGAAGTGAAAAAACTCTATATGAAGTGTCCATAGGTAAAAGCCCAATGTATGGGTAAAGATTTTAAACTTAGTAACTATAGTTCTTGAATTAGGAAAAATTACCCTAATTCAATGTTCTTTGAAATTTTAAGACCTTTACTTGTTTCTAAAAATTTATCTTCCTTATCCAAGAATTTTGCATCTCTTTAGTATGTTATTTCTAATTTCTTTCCTTTTAGATTTTCCTTCTTTATTTGTTCTCTTAATGTTAGAAACATTTTCTATGCATATACATAAGGTGAAGAATTTCTAAGGACTATATTTCCTTAGATATCTAAATTTTTGTCTAATAAATTTTATTTCCTTAATTAATTTTTTTTTATGTTCCTTTATCAATAAAAGAAACAAAATTAAGGATGTTACATTTCTCTCCCCTTAAAAGAAATTTTGTCCTCAAAATTTCAGAAATTACCTTATAAGAACAATTGCGGATATTTCTTCCTCATGACTTCTTCCAGTTCCCAAGTTGCTTCTTCCGGAGTCAAACCTTCCCATAACACCTTAACTAGGGGAATGGTTTTATTTCTCAGTTGCTTCACGTTAGTGTCCAATATGGATGCAGGTACTAGCTGATATGTCATGTTCTCCTTTATTTGGATTGGTTCATCCAGTATTATATGTGATGAATCTGAAAGATACTTCCGCAGCTGTGATACGTGGAAAACATTATGCAGGTTGGACAAATTAGGTGGGAGAGCAACTTGATATGCTGATGTCCCAACTTTCTTTAGAATTTGGTAGGGTCCTAAAAATCGCGGACTTAGCTTTCTTGTATTGAGAGACCTACCAACTCCAGTAGTCGAGGAAAGTTTTAGAAATACATGGTCTCCTTCCTCAAACTCTAGAGGTCTATGTCTCTTATCGTAGTAACTCTTTTGCCGACTCTGAGCTGTAAGTATTTTGTTTCGTATCATCCTGATTTGTTCAGTGGTTTGTTGAACTAGATCAGGACCCAACAAGTTCTTTTCTCCTACCTCGAACCAACATAGTGGAGATCGGCACTTTCTACTGTATAAAGCTTCATAGGGGGCCATCTTAATGCTAGAGTGATAGCTATTATTATAAGCAAACTCTACTAACGGTAGGTACTTATCCCATCCTTTACCTTGCTCTATCACACAGGCCCTCAACATATCTTCTAGGGTTTGAATGGTTTGTTCTGTCTGCCCGTCAGTTTGAGGATGGTAGGCAGTACTGAACCGCAACTGAGTACCAAAAGCTTCTTGCAACGCCTTCCAAAACCTCGACGTGAACCTCGGATCTCTATCAGAAACAATATTTAAGGGAATCCCATAGAGTCTAACTATTTCCTGAACGTACAATTGGGCCAATTTATCTAGTGAAAAGTTAATTTTTATGGGCAAAAAGTGAGCAGATTTGGTTAATCTGTCAACTATTACCCAGATAGAGTCATGTCCCACTGAGGTCTTAGGTAAACCTACAACAAAGTCCATCGAAATACTATCCCATTTCCATTTAGGGATCTCAAGAGGTTGTAGAAATCCCGCTGGCTTTTGATGCTCCACCTTCACCTTTTGACAAATGAGACATTTCGCCACAAACTCAGCAATGTCATTTTTCATCCCTGGCCACCAATACATCCTTTTTAAATCCTGGTACATTTTAGTGCATCCAGGATGGATTGTGTATTTACTTTGATGCGCTTCCTGCAGTATCTTAGTCCTCAACTCTTGTTCTTGAGGGACACAAATCCTTCCCTGATACATGATTGCTCCATCTTCCATTACAGAAAAATTACCTTGGTCTTTATGATCTTGTAAGTATTGATCGTGAGCTTGAGCTTCTTTGATCTGGGCTCTAAGGTCAGACCCTATACTTAAACCATTAATGACTAGATTCTTTGGAGTAAGAGTAGTGGCTAGCTTCAAATTTCGAAACTCCTCTAGCATCTGCATCTCATACACCATCATTTGACCCATATGCAGAGATTTTCGACTCAAGGCATCTTCTACAACATTTGCCTTTCCGGGATGATACTTTATCTCAAACTTGTAGTCATTGAGGAATTCTACCCATCTTCGTTGCCTCATATTTAACTCCTTCTGATCAAAGAGGTATTTAAGACTCTTATGATCACAATATACTTCAAAGGTTGCCCCGTACAAATAGTGTCGCCAAATCTTTAAGGCAAACACTACTGCCGCTAATTCAAGATCATGGGTTGGATAGTTTCCTTCGTGAGGTCTCAGTTGCCTAGAGGCGTAAGCAACTACTCTCTTATCTTGCATCAGCACACATCCTAGCCCTTTCTTTGAAGCATCACTATACACTTCAAAATATCCTGTGGGGTCTAGAATAATTAATACAGGAGGAGTGGTCAGTCTTGTCTTCAGCTCCTGAAAACTAGCATCACATTGATCAGTCCATTTGAAAGGACTTCCCTTCCTGGTCAATTTAGTCAATGGCAAGGCTATACGAGAGAAGTTTTGTATAAATCTCCTGTAGTATCCTGCCAAACCAAGGAAACTTCTGATTTCCGTAACCGTCTTTGGTGTCTCCCACTTAATCACTGCTTCCGTCTTGCTATGATCTACGGCTACCCCTCTATTAGAGATGACATGTCCGAGAAACTTCACCTCTGACAGCCAAAATTCACACTTCTCCAATTTAGCATATAACTTTTTCTCTGTCAGCACTTGCAGCACGATTCGAAGATGTTGTTCATGTTCTTTCTCACTCTTAGAATATATCAAGATGTCATCAATGAACACTACAACAAATTGATCTAGGTAGGGTCGAAAAATGCGATTCATGTAATCCATGAAAATTGCAGGTGCATTAGTCAACCCGAAGGGCATTACGAGAAACTCATAGTGCCCATACCTAGTCCTGAAGGCAGTTTTTGGTACATCCTCCTCCTTAATCCTAATCTGATGATATCCTGACCGCAAGTCAATTTTAGAAAAGATGGAGGCACCCTTTAATTGATCCAATAAGTCATCTATCCTAGGGAGAGGGTACTTATTTTTGATAGTCACCTTATTCAGCTGTCTGTAATCTATGCATAGTCTCAAACTCCCATCTTTCTTCTTAACAAACAATACAGGAGCTCCCCAAGGTCATACACTCGGTCTAATGAATTGCTTGTCTAATAGTTCCTCTAACTGCTTCTTTAGTTCTTGAAGTTCCTTCGAGGCCATTCGATATGGTGCAATAGAGATAGGCCCTGTCCCAGGTAGGAGATCAATAGAGAACTCTATCACTCTCTTGGGAGGTAAGCCTAGAATATCTGATGGAAACACTTCAGGAAACTCGTTGGCTATTGGAATTTCATCAAGCTTCGATTCGACTTCTAGGTTTGATAAATACAAGAGAATGTATCCAAGTACTCCATTCTTCAACTCCCTATTAACTTGATTGGCATTTAACATCAATAACTGGACCTCCTCTTTCGGAGTAGAAGGTAGAAATTCAACGGTCTTGTTACAACAATTCAACAAGACTCGATTTCTAGACATCCAGTCTAACCCTAGAATGACCTCAATACCTCTTAAAGGTAAACTGACGAGGTCTACAGAAAATTTTTTCTCCTGGATGGTGACTTGACAGTCCTTACATACAGAGGAAGTTAATACCCGTTACCCTGTAGGGGTTACTACAGATAGCTCATAGGGAGTTTCAGAAAGAGGGAACTGAAACTTCCTAATACATTCTTCTGATATAAATGAATGACTAGCACCAGAGTCAAATAACACCATAAGAGCAAATCCATAAATATAGCATGTACCTTGAATCATTTCAGAAGATTGAGCTGCCTCTTGGCCGCTCAGGGTGAAAACCCTTCCTTTCACCTGAGGCCTCTGTTCTGGCTGCTTTCCTACATTCTGTGGGCAGTTTTTCACAAAATGTCCCTTCTGTCCGCAATTGAAGCAGACATCTTGTCCCATGTAGCATGGCCGGTTACCATGCATGCGTCCGCATTTAGCGCACTTGACTGAGGCGAGGTCTTGTTGAAAAGGCCTAGGACCCGCAATCAATGGCCTCTTACCAGCTCCATATCCACTTCTTCTCACGTTCTTTCTAGGTTTGGGAAAATTTTTCTTCCTTTTCCATAGGTTTCGCCTTTGCTTCTCGTCCTCCACTGCCCTTAAACTCTTTTCCAGGAGTCTGCATTTATTTATCAGAGGTACAAACTCCCTGATCTCCATAGCTATAACAGCATTCTTTAACTCCGGGTTTAGTCCCGCTTCAAACTTAACCGCCTTCCATGCTTCATCTGGATTATATCGCAGATAAGAGGAGAACTTAGATAGCTCCTCGAACCTTGCGATATACTGGTCCACAGTCATGCTTCCTTGCCTGAGTTGGAGAAATTCGATCTCTTTCTCTGCCCGTACAGTACTTGGAAAGTACTTTTCAAAAAAATATCCTTGAACACTTGCCAGGTGATCTGTCTTCCCTGATGAGCTAAAAGTTCTCTTGCTCCACGCCACTAGTATTTTGCTTCATCCTTTAACATATATGCAGCAAAAAATGATTTGCTGCTCTTCAGTACAGCCCATCACTTCAAAGATTTTCTCTAATTCCCTAATCCACCTTTCGGCTACCGTTGGGTCATAACCACCTTAGAAACAAGGTGGTCTAGTCCTCAGGAACTCGGATATGCCATTATCTTTTCCAGCCATCCGGTTGTTAGGACCAATCTCAACATTTGTGTTATTAGCATTCTGGAGATGTTGTAAAATTTGGTTGGTGGTCATAACTTGGTCTCGAATTGCCGTGGCCAGGTTGTGCAGGGATTCCTCTGCATTGGTTGCTGGATTCCTCCTTGGTGGTGCCATTTCCTACTATGGTACAAAACAAAGTTATGCTGCTATTGAGGTGATCAAGCCCAATAGTTAGTTCAAAAATATTTAATAGCAGTCATAACACCACCTCGGCATATAGATAGGAAACACTAGTAATTTCTTACCTATATGAATCACTGATCCCCTACACAGCACAACCACAACATTCTCAAGACACTATAAGATCGATTTAGATAACCATTCAACCACTGGCCATCTAGGATCTACCTGCTCTGATACCAATTATGTAACAACTCCATTTATGTAATTTTTTTAAAAATACCATGAAGTTATTACCTCATTACAACTTAACTCAATATAACATTTATTTAATTTATACAATACTGAGTTTTCATACACACTATTATTTTACAAACTACACACCATTATTTTACAAACATTTGTACAAAGATACATATTAGTTCTAATCATCTATATCGACTATTTCTGGGGACACTGGTTCGGGTGGCACGTCCACCGGAATCTCAGTTACATCTACGACAGTTATATCTGAAATAACTGGAAGTTGCCCAAGGTAGGGCACCTCGATCCAACGTACAGAGATAATAAGTGACATAGAGAATATCTGCATATTTATTCTTCTGAACATGATATGGAAATATAGTGAGAATTAAATCCTAGTAAGTGCAACAATAAATCATAATTTACCATTATAGTTCATCATGTCATGTTCAGCTGTATAAACTACAAAAAATATCATTAGGTCACATGAATGCACTTTATCATGCACATGAAAATTATACAGTTATGACATGTATGGCATGAATAACTATTTTTTCGAATTTCATATGATGGCTATCAACTTATTCTTACTTCAAGATACCCCGGTCAGGGTAAGTATTCTCTACTTTTCAGTACGGGCTTATCTCGCTCCGTCCGACATGGCACACTTTCTCTTTCTTTTCTCATGAATATAATCATAACCGTTGGTAGGGCGTCCCCTACTGGTGCACCACACGGATTGCCATGTGACCATGCTCATTTCTTTTCTTTTCATATTAATAGCTGAAAATATGATTCCAATAACGAGTATGTTCATTATATTCTCATGCCATAATGTATCAAAACATAATCATTCTCAAAATTCATTGGTAAACTGAAATTATGCCATGAATATAATCATTTTCTAATTTTCACTTTATAAAATATTTCCATGTCAAAATTTCACACTAATACCTCGATAACTGGATAGTAATTGTAGTCTGTAAACAGCGCACCAGGAAAGTTCTCAGAAAAGAGAGGTGGGTCACTAATGGACACGCTTAAGTACCAAGTCTTTCCTTGCCAGAGCTTTCCTTAGACATGCACTTTTCACAAATCACAATTTTTTTCCAGTAACTAGAATAATTCTTTTCATTTTCTTTATGTCTAAGCATTTAGTCATTTTATTTCTACTTATATCATTTCCAACACATGTTCTTAAAAATTTTATAGAGCATTTTTCCTCAAATTGATTTCTATTATTACCTTAAAAATTCATCTAGGGTAGAAAAATATTGAAAATAGGTTTTACTAACTTTTAACACAGAGCATAACTCTCTCATTTTAACTCCTATTAAGATGATATTAGTGTCTATGAAAAGCTAAGACAATTATCTAAAACTATTATGTTAATCATATCAACAAAATAGTATGATATTGTGGTGTTATTACTCCTTTAAATTTAGTATTATTTCTTCTCGTTTAGGTTCTGACCTTTACTAACTAATTAGACAATATCTCTCAAATTTGAACTCCAAATTGAGTTATTCCAGTTGGTAAAATTCCATGAGCCATATATCTATAATTGTTATGTTGGCGCGCTATTTTAATTCCCTACAGAATATTCCCAGAAATTCAAAAACTAAAACATTAATAACATACTCTTCCCTGAATAAACATTTTCTGACCTCTGCTTACTAATCGGATCATATCTACCTCATATGAACTCCAAATTGCATAATTCCAGTGGGAATATTTCCATGAGACATAGATATATAAGGTTCATGTTAACCATTTATTTTAATTCCATACAAATAATTTCTAGAAATTAAAATACAAAAGCTGTCCTAACATAATCTTCCCTGATGAACCATTTTCTGACCTTGGCTTACTAATCGGAACATATCTACCACATGTGGACTCCAAATTGAATGATTCCAGTGGCTAAAAGTCCATGACATACATATATTTAATTCTTATGTTAACCATTTATTTTAATTCCCTACCAATAATTCCCAGAAATTAATTTACCGAAGCTATCATAACATATTCTTCCCTGATGATTCATTTTCTGACCTTTGACTACTAATCAGACCATAGCTACCTCATATGGACTCCAAATGGAATGATTCCAGTGGCTAAAAATCCGGGACACATATATCTTTAATTCTTATGTTAACCATTTATTTTAATTCCTTATAGATTGTTCCCAGAAATTAAAATACCGAAGCTTAAAATTCTGCCACCCATAGCCATAACCATGCAGAACTATCTACACCAACCTAAGTATTCAAACATACATCACATGCAAGATCAATATGTAACATGATATAGCAACATCATGACCAATCATAAAAGTTCTAAGATCAAAATCTCATATAAATATTATAAGTTTCAAAAGTTTTCTTCAAAAAGAAATATTGTTAAACTTACTTGGAGCACTTAGTCTTCTAGACTTCTCCTTCCTCTTTCTTCCTTTCTTCCTCTCCTTTCCTCACTCTACCTTGCTTCTATTTTTTTCTCTCCCTCACTTGGACGAAATTCTAATGTTGTAAGGGTGGGTTTTCTTATATAGACCACCAAATAATTCACCTTTCATGATCATGGGTCTACCTTATCACAATTAGGATACACTTTGTTGAATTTTTGGAAAACAAACAACTTATGTTCTTGTCTTCCTCTTCCTTAGTCAAGATATGCATAGGAAAAGGAGATTTGTATTTTGAAAATTATGATAATATGTTCTTAAGATATGGGACAAGGTCCCTTTGATTTAGGGATTCATTTCAATTTTCTTTTGTCTTAAACAAGTATGATAGGTTTGCCTTTTTAGGTGGCAAATTTCTAGCCCTTGAATCTCCATTATTTGGTTGATATTATTTGTGTGGGCTATGAATGTTTTGTCCTAATACCATGTATTATCATACCACTTGCTAAAATTATGAGTGTAGGATATAGATGTTTTTGTCTTAAAGCCTTGTATTATCATGCCACTTGCTTAAATGATGAATGTAGAATCACATCACTTGCTAAATTTTTTGTCTTAATGCCATGTAACCTAATCTTTATTCTTATTATTATATCATCATCTAATTTATTTTATTTTATTTTTCCTCTTGGATTTGGGCTTATTCCTACCCATTATGGGCTTGTCCTACCCATTTTCTTTGCTTTGGATAAAATTCTTCCTTTCTTGGTGGGCTTGGTCACATTTTCATAATTTTTGGGCTATTTGTGAAATTACTATATCCTAGTCCAAGTCTATGTTTAATTTCTTGTTTAGGTTATCCAATGGGCTTGCTAGAAACTTATGTGAAGTGAAAAAACTCTATATGAAGTGTCCATAGGTAAAAGCCCAATGTATGGGTAAAGATTTTAAACTTAGTAACTATAGTTCTTGAATTAGGAAAAATTACCCTAATTCAATGTTCTTTGAAATTTTAAGACCTTTACTTGTTTCTAAAAATTTATCTTCCTTATCCAAGAATTTTTCATCTCTTTAGTATGTTATTTCTAATTTCTTTCCTATTAGATTTTCCTTCTTTATTTGTTCTCTTAATGTTAGAAACATTTTCTATGCGTATACATAAGGTGAAGAATTTCTAAGGACTATATTTCCTTAGATGTCTAAAATATTGTCTAATAAATTTTATTTCCTTAATTAAATTTTTTTTATGTTCCTTTATCAATAAAAGAAACGAAATTAAGGATGTTACACATGAGATCTTTAGAAAGTGTTAGGTGAATCTTCTTCTTTTACATGCGATCAGCTAGGAACCTTGTTATGCCAATTTCTTAAGGGAATTGCACACCTAAAAGAGGAAGTAAAAGTTGAAAGGCTATAAGAAAGTAAAAGTAGGGGAACATATTTATGCAATTATTCAAAGAAAACTCCCTACAAAATGCAAGGACCCAAGTGTGTTTTCTATTCTCTACACTATAGTGAATACTAAATTTGAAAAGGCCATGGTAGATTAGTGTAACATCCCTAAAATTTAGTAATTCTCATTTATGTATGGATTATTAAAAGAAATAAAGGAGTAAGGATGTAATTAAAATGTTTTAAGGATGAAAATGAAAACTTGTTAATATTTTTGGGGTCAAATTGTAATTTCCTAAAAGTTTAAAGTTCAAAATGTAAATAATGAAATTTGCAAGGACTTCCTCTAACAATTAGCAAATTGCTAATTGGTCCTCCATCATTTGTTATATATAAAAAAATAGACAGAAAGATTTTCAAGATGAATGAATAATATAAATAGTAACTTTCTCTCTCCTCATTTTCTCTCTCTAGATCTAGAGTACTTTCGAGCATTTGATCTCAAAACTAAGAGTACCATTGGATTCAGAATGAAGTGTACTACAATATTGGCCGAACAATTTTTCAAATCAGTCGAAGAATCGCTGTAGATCGAAAGTAAAAAATCTTGGAAAAAGGTAAACTCTAAAACTCCCATTTAGAGACCTCAAATTAAAAAACTAACACTATAGATGGATTCAAGAGATAGATCAATTATCGAATATGAAGTTTTACAGTCATTTGACAATTTTTGGTGTCACGAACAGTAACTCCGACGGTGTGAATAATGATTTTGACCTTATGTGAACAGTAAATTTGGCTGGCATGAATAGTAATCCCTGGCGATGAATAGTATTTTCGATCATGAATAGTCTTCATCAGTTGACTAGTGTTGACCAAGCTTCTTGAGGCCAAATTTTGCAATTCCTGAGTCACTTCTTAGGTTTTTAGACCCTTCGAACTTATTTTTGAGCTCTATTTGATCAGATTTGGCTTGGAAAAATACATTTGGGGCTATCCAACCTAGAGCCCTAACCCTGTGAGTAGATAATTCTTTCTATGACTTACCCCATGCTCTTCTTGAACTTTGAATGTATAATTTTTTCTATTTATAAATTATTTATGCTATCATAAGTTTATGAAATGTGTTAAAATATCTGCTTTGTTTACGAACAGGAACATAGTTCAAGAAGAGTATGGTTTTGCAAATAAATTTTGAAACTCATTGAATATGTAGTTCTAAATGTATTTTTTATTATTTGGTAAAGTGAATATTATGTATATGAGACATTGATATGTAAAGCTATAAAGTTACTAATTATGATTGAATGGCAAGCGTAAAGCTCATGGCGAGTTGTTTGATAATTATACATTGCATTTGATGAATACGCTTTTATATATATATATATATGTATATATATATATATATATATATATGTATGTATATATATATATATGTGTATATATATATATATATATATATGTATGGATGAATATCGACTTGTTGTATGGCTTGTGACGATACCGAGTAGGGGACGCCCTATTAGCCTAAATGAGCCAAGGGAGGGCCGTTCTAACGGGGTGACAATGGTAATGTAAGGAGACAAATGGGTGATGAACTCACATTACTTGATAACTTATTTGACTGTAGTCGATAAGTCACTATGCATATAGCAAATGATTGAATTGAGTGTATTGAGAGTTGTAACATGCTTGAGCATTATGTAAAAAGAATGGATTTTCAGTGCATATATAGTATGTTAATTAAGTATCAACAAAAGTTATGATTTTTTCTCAAAAGCTTAATATTATACTGTAGCTTATACAGCTGAACATAACTTCATCCCTTGCTGTGTGCTTGGAAATATTTGATGGTTCTGATATGGAATCCTTCTAATGTTTTCATGTGAAATATTTTAATGCATAACAATATTTTTTTTAACGATCATATTGTGCTGAATATGGTTTTGAATATCCAAATATCCTTTGATTTGAGAATATTTGTTATACGGGTCTGATATGAATGTACTTCTGAACTATATTTTCTATGTGATAAATTTTAAAACATGAGTACATCCATATGCTGACCTAAGAGGTCATAGGAGGTATTATCTGCTCACTGAGTAGTCAAACTCACCACACGATATTTTCACATTTTTCATATAAGAATACAGAGTCTGATTCAGTAGATAGGAGATCAGTTAGGTGACATATTCTCTGGGTGAGTCTACATTGCTTCTAAGGCTCACAATTTTTGAATTATATTGTGTTTGTATTCTAGAGTGCTCTGAACGCCACAGGCAAGATTCCTGCTTTTGTTGTTACTTTGACATTTATAACTTGGTATGTATAATGTGTATACATAAAAGAATCTATATGTATCTATTTTCATGACAAAGAATAGTGTTATGCATGTTATGGTAAATATCTTATTACGAAAAAAAATGTTTGTTTCACGTGCTTGTAAATTGGGGGTGTTATAATTAGAGCATCTATTAATGTCATGTTATACTCTGTTTATACATCTTTAACACTAGGACCTTTAAAAGAAACTGGTGTTATAATTCAAATGGCTGACAAATCTAATACCCTTCCCGAGGGTGTCGTTGAGGATGTTTTAGTGCAAGTTGGTGACCTAATTTTTTCTACTAATTTTTATGTACTTATTATGAAGAATGGTTATCAAATCACTCCAATTTTGTTAGGGAGACCATTCTTAAAAATATCCAAGGCAATAATAGATGTTCATAGTGGCACACTGACAATGGAATTTGAAGGAAAAATTATGAAATTCAGTCATTGCAATGCCATGAAAGATCTTAATGCCTATGCTATTAATATGATAGATTTTGTAGCACAAGATGTTGAGCCTTTAGAGAAAAAGGTTAAGAAACTAGCCTTGATTGTTCACTTGCAGAAGAATAATGAAGAATTAAAAGTAGCTCTAAAAGTGCAGCAAACAGGTAAGGATCCCCCTACCTCAGTACCAAATTCTAATGAAACAAGCGCACATTCTGTTTTGCAGGATCCTCGATTAAATTTGTCACCTCTTCCTTGTAACATCCCTAATTTCTTTTTTTAATATAGGCACATAAATATTTAATTAAGGAAATAAAAGAAGAATAAGGACTTATTAAGTAATTTTTAGGTATCTAAGAGAATATAAGCATTAGAAATTCTTCACCTTATGTGTATGTATAGAGAATTTTTCTAACATTAGGAGATAGGAAAAAGGGAGAAAACCTAAGAGGAAAAATTATAAATAACACCCTAGAGAGGAGAAAAATTCTTATATAAGAAAAATAAATTTTTGAAGCAAATAAAGGTCTTGAAATTTCTAAAAGACGGATGAGGGGAATTTTTCCTAATTCAAGAACTAGAATTCCTAAGTTTAACACCTCACCCCATACATTAGGACCTCCACCTATGGACACTCCATATAGAGTTTTTCCACCTCACATAAATGTTTGGCAAGCCACATGGTTGGTCTAAGTGGGAGACATGACATAAACTTGGACTAGGATGGAAAAGTTGGGCCGATAACCAAAAACCCAGGAAAGTGTGGCTAAGCCCTCCATTATGGCTAGGAATTTTAGCCAAGCCCAAGTAAATGGGCAAGAATGAGACCAAATCCAAGAGCGGAAAAATGAGAGCCATGTGATGAAATAGTAGCGTAATAGTAAGCAAGAATTACTCATCATGGGAAGTGCAATAGGCAAGTTTTGGCAACTCCAACAAGTTAGGGAAATACTATTACATGTGTAACCTCCCCGATTTTTCCTTATGTTACTAATTGGAATTTATTTCTTTCAGAGAGGAGAAAGTATTTTGGATCTCAAGGGAGGATTAAATTATTTTATAAATTTACTCAAGTCAAACAAGATCTTAGGATGGTTAAAATGGCATTTATGTAATTTAATTGAAATGGTATTTATGTAAATTCCATGAGATGACATTTATATAAATTTCTTACGATGGAATTTATGTAAATTCCTTGAGATGGCATTTTTGTAAATAATGGAAGATGGCAAATTTGTAAATATTGGGTGGTAGGTAGGAAAAATTTTAAAAATTATAAGGGAGTTAGGTAAGGAAAATTATTGATAATTATAAGGGAGAGAAAGGAGTGCCGATAAGGAGTGTTGGTAAGGAAGAGAAAGAAAAGAAAAGAAAAAGAGGAAAAGAAAGAGGAGGAAAAAGAAAGAGGAGGGAAAGGAAGAGGAAGAAAAATGAGAAGGAAGAGGAAAGGGAAATCAAAGTATCAAGTTTAAGGATTTGTTTGAGGTAGGTTTAACATCTACTCATAAATTTTGTACAAAATTATATATATGCTTTTAGATTTGTTTAGATGTGATTTTGTATAACATGTGGTCTGGATATTTATATGGAATTATATTTTGGTTGTAAGGACATGCACATAGGTGCATGGGATTACATAAAAGAAAAACAAGGGTGAAGTTAGACTAAGCTGAATTTCAGAATAATTTGGGAAGCCTCTATTTTTGGAATTTTGAGAAACTTTGGCAAGGATTTTAAAGAATGGTCAACATATGAATTTTAGATATATATCTCACGGATTAATAGGCTCTAAAAGTTCTTAATTTGGAGTCCATATGAGAGAGATATGGCTAATTAATTGAACAGAGGTCAGAATATGGGATAGTAAAAATAATCATTTTTATTTTTATTTTCTACAAATAATCCGTAAGAATTTTAAAGAAATGATAAACATAAAATTTGTATATAATTTCCTTTATAGGCTTTGAGTTCACCTTAATTCGAGTCCATATGAGGGAGATATGACTGATTAATTAAGCAGAGGTCAGAATCAGTCTAGAATTCAGATTGGTAAAATAAGTATTTTTATTTTTAATTTTATGGGAATAATCTGTAAGGAATATAAGACATGATAAACATGAAAGTTGTACATAATTGTCTTAACTTTTTATAGGATTTGAAATCACCTAAATTGGAGTTCGTATGTGGGAGATATGGTTGAATAAGTGAGGAAAGGTCACATAACATGATCAGATCGTGTGCTAGGTTGCTTCAGCATGGGTAGGCCATATTCGGGGCTGTTTTTAGCAAGTTTGAAGTATTTTTCAAGCATTCTTGTGTCTTGAACATGGCCAGGCCGTGTTGCGTGCTAGATTATCATATTTTTCTCTGTTTTCTACCTAAAAATAATATTGTTTGTTGAAATATTCTTAGGAAACATATATCCAAGAAAAATACTTTTAAAATGATGATTTTGGTATCACAAATTACTCTTTTTCTTTATTTGATTGAAAATGAATCATATTGGATATTGGTATGTGATGGATGATTATTAATCATTTGGTATAAAAATGATGCATCATATTATGAAAGTGATTAAATGGCAAGCATAAAGCTCATGCCAAGTTGCTTGATAATTATATATTGCATTTGATGAATATGCATTTATATATATACATTTATATGTATGGATGAATATCGACAGGTTATATGGCGTGCTGGTAATGGCTTCAACTCGAACATTGGTGGTTCCTCTACTGATGCTTTTGACAGCTTTGCTTCTGGTGAGGACATGTCTAATGGCTCATTCATTGGCCCTTGCTTCCCAATGCCATGTCTGGCTTCAATCCAGGCCCATTCTTTCTCATTTTCCCCCTCTGAATCTGAGCTATCTGCCCGTACAGCCGGTGATGGGCCCTTGCAGCATTTATCGAACTGCTCTGATGCTAATGTGTCTATCACAGAAACAACTGAACATTCCTCTACTTCACTGGGAAATTTCATGGACTGGAATACATTGAATGTATCCTGCTCATCCTGTACTCTCATGGTTAGTTCCCCTTTTTGGACATCAATTAAGGTTCGGCCAGTAGCTAGGAATGGCTTGCCCAAAATAATTGGCACCTCTGCATCAGCTTCATAGTCCAGTATTATAAAATCTATTGGAAAAATGAATTTGTCCACCTTAACTAGGACATCCTCGATTTTCCCTTCTGGATGTGCAATGGATCTGTTTGCCAACTATAGTGACACCGTGGTAGGACTTGCTTCTCCAATCCCCAGCTTCTTGAATATGGTCATTGGCATGAGGTTGATGCTTGCTCCTAAGTCACAGAGGGATTTGCCAAAATATTGGTTCCCAATGGAACAAGGTATGGTAAAGTTACCTAGAACCTTGAGTTTGGGAGGCAGCTTATTCTGTAGCACAACACTACATTCTCATGTGAGAGCAACAGTCTCAAATTTCCCAAATCTTCTCTTTTTGCTCAAAATGTCCTTCATGAACTTTACATAGTTTGGCATTTACTCTAATGCTTCCACCAAGGGGATGTTAATATGCAGCTACTTGAAGACATCCAGGAATCTTCTGAACTGATGGTCATTCTGCTGTTTCTAGAATCTTTGAGGGAATGGTGGAGGTAGCTTGGTCTACTACACATTTTGCTGTGGAAAAGCTATAGTGTTTTACTGCGGCAAAGTTGCAGCATTTTGCTGTGGCTGAGCTGCAAAATTTTCTCCAAAGATTCATGCTTCCTCACTTGCCTCTTCCACCTGCCTCTACTTGTCTTTCTTCTTTTCCAGAGGTACAGTAGGGTCTTTTTGGTCCTGTCTCCTTGCTTGGGTTGCTTCCACTACTTTTCCACTTCTAAGAACTATAGCCTTGCAGTGCTCTTTCCCTTCTCTCCTAGGGACTTCAGTATTGCTTGGAAGCATCCCTGGAGGTCTGCATTTTAATGCAATGGCAAGCTGCCCAACATGGGTCTCCAGACTCTTTAATGTTGCAGCTTGACTCTAGATCACAACATCATTTCTTGCCATATATTCCTTCAGCAGGGACTCCAATGAAGTGTGAGTTTCATTAGGCTGATGCCTTTGTTGTTGAAATCTTGGGGGGACCTGTGGTCTTTGTGGGGTTGAGTTGCTTCCCTATCCCATATCATAGTTACTCCAAGAAAAATTGGGATGTTGCCTCCAACCTGGGTTATACGTGTTTGAATAGGGATTGTTCTTGCGATTCATTTTCCCACATAGCACATCGACTCCAGATTTAAGGGACAACTTTTGAATAAATGAGGCCTATTGCATAGAACACAAGATACTCCATTCTCCTGGACTGCATTAGCTTCTTGAGGGTGAATCAGTTGCTGGTTTTTCAAGACATTCACTAATGAAGCTAGCTGGGCTGTGAGATAAGTGACTTCACTCACTTCATGCATACCAGCTATTTTCTTTCCAGTTGAGACTCTATCCATAGGCCACTGATAGTTATTGCTAGCCATTATTTTAAGCAGCTCATGTGCCTCATGATAAAGGGGAATTTTGAGTACTTAATGGCTATATTTTATCCCCTAATTCATAGAAACTTATGGTTATTTCTCTGCTTTTGGTTATACTTTGCTTTGGATACTACTGTGGTTTGTTTTGTGTTTGTAGGAGAGCAAAAGAGGCAAAGAAGTAAGAGAAAACAATCATGGGAAGAGCCAAAAGGATTTGGGATATGTTAAGGAAGAAACAAGGAAGCAACACACCAAAAATTGGCAAGAAAGCAATTTGGCAGCCCCCAACACGGCCAGACCGTGCTCTGGGCAGATGCTGTAGAGAACCTCTAGAAACCAGCCCGAAGCACGGCCAGGTCATGTCCTAGAACACGACCATGCTCTGGGTCCGTACTACACATGATTTTTAGGGTTTTTGGCTGCTAACTTGATACATAAGCGGGGGAAAACGCAGAGGCACACATTCAGACCAGAGGAGACACTTTAGACTCAGTTTTTAGGCTTAGAAAACACTCCTAGTTTAGATTTTTATTGGAATCATTGTTGATTTTATGTTTTAGAGTAGAATTTTACAACATTAAAGGTTGTATTTCAGCTTTACTTTTTTGCACACCAGGTTACATCTTTCTACTTTAGTTCTTTATCTCTACTTCTACCTCTATTCATTCTCTTTAGATTGTATTGGACTATTATGGTTTACTTAATAAATATGAATTTGGTTTCTGATTATATGATATGTGAGTAGTTTTTATCTAGGGTTTCGGTAAACCCACTTGTGATATGATGATACTTTGATTGAATGTTGGAACCCTGATTGTGATCACTTCTAGGTTGATTGGGATTAACTATTATATGCATGAATGAGTTGGTAGAATGCCTGATCACCAATCTATCACATCTTAGGTATTTAATTGATGAACTGAAAGGTGAAGATTAAAACCTGAACTTAATAGTTAATTAGGGATTTCTTAATCACGAAAGTAGTTTAAGATTCTCCAGGAATGAATCAATTATTTGGCAAGAGAAAACCAATTATTTGACTTCCATGGTTAGGATATAGCTTAATGAACCTAGGTTAAACTAAGAACCACGAAAGTAGGCAATTGGATTAACCTAGGCATGATTAGTAATGCTTGAAAGAGGTTGCTAGTTAATTAAGGCTAAACCATCCCCTAATTAATTTAGATAATTGTAATTAGAGGTACATACCTATTGTTGAGTATCATAAGTGTGGTGAACCCTAACCCTAGGCTTTGCTTAACTGGTTGTTTTCATCTATTTAATTGCAACACTTTCTCATCAAATTGCATCGGTTTAGATATCATATTTTACATCACTCTAGTAATTAACATTGTTCTCTATGGGATACGACCCGTACTCGCCGGATTAACTACAGCTACACCATGCGCTTGCGGTAACTAGTAAAATAGACACAACACCTCATTGTATGTTTTGGACAGAAGTGCCCCATTAGTTGCTGCATCCACTATGGTTCGTGTTTGAGCATTAAGGCCATTATAAAATGTCTCCATCTGAATGCAGTATGGGATTCCATGATAGGGACATCTCCGTAGCAGTTCTTTGTACCTTTCCCAGGTGTCATATAGTGATTCCCCATCTAGTTGCTGGAAAGACATGATATCATTCCTTAATCTTGCATTCTTGGTAGGTGGTAAGTATTTTAGCAGAAACTTCTCTGCCAAATAACTCCAGTTAGCAATAGAATCAGGTGGTAGAGAGTTTAACCATGCTCTAGCTCGATCTCTTAATTAGTAGGGGAATAGTTTTAGCCTGAGAACTTCATCTGTCACTCTATTCATTTTGAAAGCATCAGTGACTTCGATAAATACTCTCATGTGAAGGTGAGGGTCCTCTGTAGGCATTCCACTGAATTTCCCTGTAGTCTATAAAATCTGAAACATTACCGGCTTGAGCTCGAAATGAAGAACTTCAATTTCTAGTCTTACAATGCTTGGATTTAACCCATTCAGGTTTAGTTGAACATAAGCATTCAAGACTCTATCCCTGTCATCCATGTTGTCTGCTCCATTCTGGTTGGCCATTTCTACTTGTTACTAAGGTCCAAACAGTCTTCTCCTTCTTCTTAGAAGCATTCTTTCTATATCTGGATCTAGAGGCAGTAGATCCTTTTTGGACATGCTCATGCACTGCATTCACCTACCCAAAATGAAACCAGAGTGACTAAAAGATAAAGTCCTTCATAGTCAAATATCTAATAATAATTTCCAAGTTGACACTCTCCGGCAACAGCGCCAAAAACTTGTTGGTATATGAAATGTCAGAACGCAAGTTCACGTGTCGTGACCAAGTAATATAATGATAAGTGAGTATCGTCCCACGAGGAGTGTACTAGAAACTACTATAGAATGCTTTGACTAGTGAAATGCTATAGCAAAATTCTGTTGGTTTACAAGATTTAATGCTCAGGAGAAATTAAGATGAAACAACTAAACAAGACTGTAATTAAGTTGAGAGATACTAGGTTCGAAAGAAAAAGATATTAAGTGAACTAGGGTTGCTTCAGGGTTGCCATGAACTTCTGCACTCATTTTGCTCTAGAAATTGCTATAGCAATTGTGCTTAAAACAATACTGAAGGGTTTGAAATTGCTGCAATGTAGCATTTTTCCATGAATTTCTTATCTTTTTCTTCTATTTTCTTCTTCCTTTGTTCCTACAACACAAAACACAAAACTAAGCTAATTCTTAATTATATTTTACTTAAATTAAACAAAAAGTAAGTTTAAAGGTATTAATATCATGCTTAATTAAGATCACATCAAATTGCTTCAGTGCCCAATCTTCTCATGAATGGGGTCTTTCCAAACTACCATTCCATGTACTCCTTGGGTTTGGGCACACATCCTTGCATCAATCCCAACCCCAAAGTTGTACTTAAAGCCCCAATTATTGGGTCAAATGGGACAACCATATATTCCTATATTAGTTATGTCAATACATCTAACTCTTTTCCAACCTCCACCACCTTTCCAGGTCAATGTTAGCTTCATCCTTCCTCTATCTAATTTCAGTTAGCAGGGGAAGTTAATATATACAACACAGTTGAATGACACAGGATTGTTGCAGCAAAATTATTGAAAAATTAAAATGTGCATGTGTTCACTAGAACCCGTCTACAACCCTAGCTGGAAATTTAGCCTAGCCTCATATCTAAACTAATTACAAGCATTCGAATAACCAGAATGCAGTGAAGAGTAGTACAACTATAGGAAAAGAAAATGCAGTTTCCTACTAAACAATAAAAACACAAAAAGAGATTAAAGGAATAATCAGCAGCAGTCCTCTTCCTTACTCCAGTGCTTCAACATGTAGGGTTGGCCCATCCTAGGCTAGAGTGTATCCTCACATCCCACTTCCATCAGGGATTTCTGGGCTTCCTCTTTCTGTTTTTCTTTTGTCACCCGCGTCTCCCTCTCCCCTGCTGGGTAGTGACCGCTCCTGTTGCACAGCTCTGACTCTCTTCCACCTGCACCATATCACAAAAGGTAAGCTTCCTGTCATATGCATCATAAAAAAAACCAAGATCACCCAACATCACTCGGTTTGCTGCCTTCATTGTCGTGCATGTATACTGAATTGTCACAGCAAACGGAATAGGTGATCTTGTATTCGTGGGAAGCAAAACATTCTATTAAATCAGGGGGCATGAATGCTAATAAATCAAAATGCATGGTAAATATCCTTAGAAAAGCATAGAGAAACTATAATGAATTAGAGTTATCACGGCCAAGTGAGGGAGAGGAAAAAATAGAAGCAAGGTAGAGGAGAGAAAGGAGAGAAAGAAAGGAGAAGAGAGGAAGGGAGAAAAAGAAGTTTAGAAGACTAAGTACTCAAGGTAAGTTAGCTTAACCTCCATCTGAATCCATCTTTTCTCTTCATCCTTGGAGTTTAAAAATAAAACTCCTTCTCTTATTCAAGTTGCTGGAATAGCTTAGGGTAGGGAAGAATCTCACCATTTTTTTAAAGGGAAAACAAGAAAGGGAACTCGCTAAGTGAGTTTGGGAGATTTGTAGGTAGGTTTAACAATATCTCTTTT
Organism: Gleditsia sinensis; assembly: GCA_037074535.1. NCBI lineage: Eukaryota > Viridiplantae > Streptophyta > Magnoliopsida > Fabales > Fabaceae > Gleditsia > Gleditsia sinensis. The sequence continues at coordinate 43,867,580 of CM073465.1, read as the reverse complement.
TGAAGAAAAGTTTTGAGATTTGTAACATTATTTAGGACTTTGATCCTAGGAATTTGACGATATTTGTAATAATTTGTTACTTTGATGATTGGCCATGGATGTTGCTATATCTTGTTACATGTTGATCTTACATATGATGAATGTTTAAATGCTTAGGTTGGTATGGAACTTTCTACATAGGTATGGTTATGGGTGGCAAAATTTTAGGGCTTTAGTGTTGCTATTATTTATATTTGAATGTGGTAAAAATGGATGGTAGATGGCTAGGATGATAAGATAAGTATGGCCTTAAACACCTAGAAGAAGATTATAAGAAATTTCTGTTGAACACAACCATGATGACGTATGATTTGATTCTATTTTTGTTTTGAAGTGGATGATGGAATATGTTAAATTAAGTAAAAAATATAGTTAAAATATTGAAATGAGTAATCATATGGTTAGATGGAAATTAGGAAGAAAAATGGAAGAGGACTTAATAAAAGAATGAACTATAACTTTAAGAAAGGCTAGGTAAGAAATTTGTTTTTAGAGTAACTAGGAAATGCTTATTTTTTCGAAATTATGGGGGAAATAGGTAAGGAATTAAAAGAAATGGTAACATGAAATATGTATATATATGTCTCACGGATTTTTAACCACTTGAATCACTTAATTTAGAGTTCATATGAGAGAGATATGGTCTGATTAGTAAGCAGGGGTCAGATCCTACTCGATAAGAAATAATAGTGAACTTGAGGGAGTAATAACATAAATATTTCTTACGATGTTGCTAATATGTTCAACATAATAATTTTTTAGGTTGTCTTAGCTTTCCATATGTTCTGGAATCACTTATTTTGGAGTTCAAGTGTTGGAGATATGGGCCAAAAAGTGATAAGAGGTCTGGCCTAGAAATCCAGAATGCATTTTGGGCCTTAATTCTTAAAGAAATGGTAATTCCAACGAAAGAGGTATTAAAAACCATAGGAAGCATTTATAAAAATAATGTATGAAAGGTCATAGGTAAAAGAGGTGATGAAAGGGAATTTTATGAACAAGAGCATGTGTTGAAAATAATTTAAGTATGAGGAAAATGCTAGAGGCCAAAAATAAAGAAAATAAAGAGATAAAATAATATTTAAGTAAGAAGAAGAATCTTCTAAATGAAAATAATAAAGGATTAGTGTATGCCCTAGCCATTGCCATGCACGATATCTTTACCATCCTAAGTATGTTATTTTGGCATGATTATGTTTTGTAAAAATGATTTTTGAAATGATTATGCTTTGATGAGCAAATGTGACATGTGGGCATAATGGGCATACTTGTTATTGAAATTATATTTTGGCTATTAATATGAAAAGAAAAGAGGCGAACACGGTCACATGGCAATCCATGTGGTGTACCAGTAGGGGATGCTCTACTCACGGCTATGATGATGATAATGAGAAAAGAATGAGAAAGTGTGCCATGTCAGACGGAGTAAAGAAAACTTGTACAGAGAGTAGAGAATACTCACCTTGATCGGGGTAGCTCGATAAGAGAATAAGTTGATAGCCATCATATGATAAAACTGTGATTTTTCTAACATGCCATGCTTTTTTTAATAGTTGATCTTGCCCTTGATATATAAATGGCTATACATTCCCATGACATTCCGAAAATAATTACTCATGTCATACATACTATTGCTGCATGATTTTTATGTGCATAGATGCAATACATTCATGAGGCCCAATATATTTTTTCTATAGCTTATACAACTAAACATAATATGAAGATTGATATTATTGATGAATATTATTTATTGTTGAACCTATTTAGATTTAATTCTCACTATATCTCCATGTTATGTTCAAATAATTAGATATGCAGATTTTCACTATGACTCTTGTTTTTGCTGTGCATTGGGTTAAATTGCCCTACCTTGTGCAAGTGTCGATTCTATGTGATGTATATATTGTAGACACGACTGAGATTCTAGTGTTGGTGCCACCACCAACACCGGTGTCCTTGGAAGTAGTTGACGTGGATGACTAGGACGTAGACATATGTGTGTGACCTTTTGTATGGGTGCTTTTGACTAACCACACCTAGATGCTAATTGTATTTTTGATATGGTGTTGGGTGTCTTCCTACTTTTGATATGTCTCAGGTAACAGCTGAATATCGATGATGTATGTATATGAACTCGCAATAGCATCAATGTTAGACTTTAAATCTTAATTATTCTTGACTAAATTAATTGAACACTATGAAATAAACAATTAGAAGTAAAGAGGTAATGACTTCATTAGATAGTGTATATATATATATAATGGAGTCGTTACATTCCTAATCACCTGAAATACTTGGAAGTTAAAGATATAGCACCTATCATTGTTGCATATTCTTTAGAAAAAGGAAGTGCCATTACAAAAATAATTGCAAACCTTAAAGGCATAGACCCAACTATAGAATTGCATCAAGCTCTAGAGATCAAAGGGGTTAGACCTCACATAGGTAAGAATTATCTCCGTTGGTTTAGACCCTTTGTTATTACTAATGTGGTTGCTTGTCTGGCAATAGAACTTCAAGGTTTAAATCAGTACTAGAAATTTTAGATTAAAGTAGACATCAAGGATCCTCTATGAATGAGAGAGAGAGCTTTGAGTCGAGCTAATGACATTAAACAAAGGTGCATATTGGGAGGCAACCCAACATAGTAATTCAAAAACAAAAAAAGGGTGAAAATAAAAAATATTCAGGGTCTAGTAGTGCATCACTCTCTTTCTACCATAAACATATACAAGGAAGTTCCACTAGACCCTTCTTCCTTTTATTACCTTTCTCTTCTATTTCATTTTTTTCTATTTACATTGGGGACAATGTAAATTCTTAACTGTAGGGTGGTCACTTTATGATTAAGCCGGATAACTGTATAATAAATCATATATTTATATGCTATTTACTTAGTTGCTTGCTACAATAAAGTTTTGTGATCTAAGTACTTTTATTCTAGCTATTAAATGGTGTGATCATGTCACTTTATCTCAATTTTTGAGTTTGTGTTAGGCAAAAACAATAGCCAATGATATAACTATTTAAATTGTCACTAACTCTTGAGAGATGTAGGAAATTCATGGTTATGTGTAATTTTAATTCCTTTACAATTTATTATTTCCCATTTTTTAAGAATCCTAAAACTTTTTTTCATAGTAACTTTGGGTATTTAATTTGTCTTTTACTTAAATAAAGTTTATACAACCCAAAATATTTCATGATCTCAATAAATTTCTAGAATTTGTTTAAATATTACCTAAGGCAAAAAATCCTAGGCTGATAATATTAATTAGGAGATGATTCAAGCATTATTTGTAATGATTGAGCCTTTCAAGCCTAACCCAAGCAATAAAATATACTTAGTACCACTATTTGATCTTAATTAACATTTTATTCCATACCCACTAAAAAGCCAAAACCAAATTTTATGATTAATACCTTTATATTGTTTACCTGATTCACTCACTCTATGATTAATTTTTGAATACTCGTTTTGTAGAGCTACATTAATAAAAAGGTGGAACAATGGAGTAAAGGAAAGAAAAAGAATTTCAAAAGGAAAGGAAAAAAATCCAAAATAGGGATGAAAATCTATGCAGTGGTTGAAAGAAAAGAAATAAAGAATCAAGGAAAAGAAAAAAATTAAATTTAGTAAAGCAAGGGAATAAGTGTGGACTCAAGAGATTAGACTTAATCATGTAGTGCTGGGTGATTAAGCCTAAATCTATATCTTATATCTCACCCCGTATCCTAACCACATTACAGGCTAAATAAAGTCCTTTTGATCCTAAAAAGTAGTCTTAGCCTAGATTAATGGAGAGTAGCATGAAAAATGAGCGTATGGAAATTCTAAATAGAGATCCATACTCCACTTCTTGAGATATTTAAACTTATTTGGATTAAAGATAATTGAACCACTCAAAGACATACACACACTCTCAGGGCTCTAGAAAATAAATCATGAATTGCATTTGAGTCAAATTTTGCACATAATTAAGAATTTTTTTGAAATTTCTTTAAGAGAATACAATTTTTACTATGAGGCAACACATTGGTAAGGCCTTCACTCATCTCATATATTGAATATTGTTCACATGAATCAATTTGCTTGAGGACAAGGAAAAAAGAAAGTGTGGGGGTATTTGAAATAATATTAATTAAGCATGACTTTAACATGTTTTAAGTTACTTTCTATTTAATTTAAGTAGAAAATAAATAGGAATTAATTGAGTTTTGTGTTTTGTGTTTTAGGAAAAATAAAAAGGAAAAGAAGAGGAAAATAGAGAGAAAATTATGGAAAAATGTTTATTTCCAACCCTTCATCACTAATTGAGGTATATCTCTCCTATTTGAACTCTGATTAAGGAGATTCTAGTGACTATGGAAAGACGAGACATAAAGCTACAACTTTTGTGTTTAGTACTTTGGAAAATTCTGGAAGCTTTTGGGCACTATGGTACTCAAAATAGAGCACTGCGGCGTGCCGCAGCGCTACAATTTCCAAAAGTCAAGCACCACGGTGCCCTAATACCAAAGACACTGAGCTCTGTGGCACTGGGACCAGTGTGCCACTATCATACCAAAATGCTAAAGTCATGATTTTTAGGTATTTTTAGCTCCAATTAGAGCCCGATGGGCCAGGAACTAACTTAGAAACAATTATACTTCAATTAGGAGGAGCCAATCTATAAAAAGAAGGAGAAAGCAAGCATTAGGATCATCAAATTCAAAATCACCTTGTTCAATTCTTCTTTAGATTTTCTTATGGCCCTGCATGGCTTATTTACTTTTAGTTAGTAGAGAAAGATTGAAACCTTAAGGAATCTTCATGCATTATGAGATTTAGATTTGATTTTTTTAGTTCAATCTTAATTGAATATTGATTATTCATCTACTCTTCTATTTTCAGTGATTATTCATATAATTGTTAAGAATACCTACTTGTATATTATTTTCTTAATCTACTGCTGAATTATTCATCTACTCAAAGTTTTCATTGTTGTGATACATGAGGCACATAGGCTTAAGGATTTTAGACTATAAATCATTAAACCTATGGTGAATACTCGACTAAATTAGATATAGCCGATGTATCTATATTTGTTTAGATCTATCAGTTTCTCTAAGTTCTTTATGCGATTAATAGGTTAAACTTTATCGATGTGCTAAAGGATTTCTTATTATTTAGGGTTAATTAGGGCGATTGTCATTAATTACTAGACTTAAGGAGGAATAGGTTTAGAAGCCCAAAGATAGATACTCAAATTAAGATTGATTATGTTATCAATTATCAATGCGATTTTTTATTGGTGGATATTAATTGAAACTAGCATCTTTATTATTAATCACTCTCTTTCTAATTACTTGCATTCTCTTTTACATTGTTTTATTTTTATTTATCAAACCACCGTACTAGAACCACAATAGGTAATTCCAATCTCTGTGGGATTGACCCTTATTCCTACTACTACAGGTTAGTTTAAGAGGTAAGATATAATATTTGGTGTATCAGTGACAGTACGCACCAAATTTTAAATAGTCACAACCAAAAGGTAAATTTAAAAGAAATCAAATCAGTAGAAGGCATTAGTTTTCTCAAAACAAAGGTTCAAAATCCAAAGAAGAGTTTTCACTAAAACAAAAGTTAGCAATGATAAACATATAAATTTACAGAAAATATAATAGAAATCTATGGTAGAAAGATCATGATAAACCCTTATAAATAAAGAAATAAATAAATTTATTAAGATAAAAAAATATAGAAAAATAAGAATAGAATAGCTAAAAATAAATCATCTCAATAATTACATAGTAAAACAAGTCTAATTAAAATCAATTAAGGTAGCTTAACACATTTAATTTAAAACACATTTTTGCTAAAGAAATTGAATCATATAAATAAATACTTGAACAACTCTTTATCCAATATCTTATAAATCCTAAAGAAATAGATAAATTTGGAACCACTAACTTGTTAGACCAACATACGCACATCTCTAAACTATGCTTAGATCATAATATGCATCCTTATTTCATAACTACAAAACCCAAAAAGGAATTATCACTAACCTAGTTATTTAGCATCTATAAATTTATAAAAACCTATAACCCTTGCTCATACATATGGCATACCTCATACTAACCTCAAAGCATATGCTTGATATCAAAACTAAATACCCAAGCATCTTGTGTAACATCCCTAATTTCGTTTATTGATAAAAGTACAAAAATATTTAATTAAGGAAATAAAATTTATTAGACAATATTTTAGATATCTAAGGAAATATAATCCTTAGATATTCTTCACCTTATGTATATGCATAGAAAATGTTTCTAACTTTAAGAAAACAAATAAAGAGAGAAAACCTAATAGGAAAGAAATTAGAAATAACATACTAAAGAGATGCAAAATTCTTGGATAAGGAAGATAAATTTTTAGAAACAAGTAAAGGTCTTAAAATTTTAAGAACATTGGATTAGGGTAATTTTTCCTAATTCAAGAACTAGAGTTAGTAAGTTTAAAATCTTTACCCATACATTGGGCTTTTACCTATGGACACTTCATATAGAGTTTTCCACTTCACATAAGTTTCTAGCAAGCCCATTGGATAACCTAAGCAAGAAATAAAACATAGACTTGGACTAGGATATAGTAATTGGACCAATAGCCCAAAAAATTATGAAAATGTGACCAAGCCCTCCAAGAAAGGTAGAATTTTATCCAAAGCAAAGAAAATGGGTAGGAATAAGCCCAAATCCAAGAGGAAAAATAAAATAAAATAAATTAGGTGATGATATAATAATAATAATAATAAAGATTAGGTTACATGGCATTAAGACAAAAAATTAGCAAGTGGTGTGATTCTACATTCATAATTTTGGCAAGTGGCAAGATAATACAAGGTTTTAGGACAAAAATATCTATATCCTACACTCATAATTCTAGCAAGTGGTATGATAATACATGGTATTAGGACAAAACATTCATATCCCACACAAATAATATCAACCAAATAATGGAGATTCAAGGGCTAGAAATTTGCCACCTAAAAAGGCAAACCTATCATACTTGTTTAAGACAAAAGAAAATGGAAATGAATCCCTAAATCAAAGGGACCTTGTCCCTTATCTAAAGAACATATCATCATAATTTTCCAAATACAAATCTCCTTTTCCTACGCATATCTTGACTAAGGAAGAGGAAGACAAGAACATAAGTTGTTTGTTTTCCAAAAATTCAACAAAGTGTATCCTAATTGTGATAAGGTAGACCCATGATCATGAAAGGTGAATTATTTGGTGGTCTATATAAGAAAACCCACCCTAACAACATTTTAATTTCGTCCAAGTGAGGAAGAGAGAGAAATGGAAGCAAGGTAGAGTGAGGAAAGGAAAGAAAGAGAGGTGAAGAAAGGAAGGAAGAAGAAGGAGAAGTGTAGAAAGCTAAGTACTCAAGGTGAGTTACCTTAATCTCCACTTGAGTCCATTTTTCTTCTTGATACTTGAGGTTCAAAAATTCACCCTCCTTCTCTTACCTAAGCTGCTAGAAAGGTTAAAGGAAGGAAGGAATCTTGCTATTTCTTTCAAGAGGAAACAAGAAAACCAATTCACTAAGTAAGCTAGGGAGATTATTAGGTAAGTTTAACAATATTTCTTTTTGAAGAAAACTTTTGAAACTTATAATATTTATATAAGATTTTGATCTTAGAACTGTGATGATTGGTCATGGATGTTACTATGTCATGTTACATATTGATCTTCCATGTGATGTATGTTTGAATACTTAAGCCGGTATAGAAAGTTCTGCATAGGTATGGCTATGGGTGGCAAATTTTTAAGCTTCTGTATTTTAATTTTTGGGAATTATCTATACAGAATTAAAAAAAATGGTTAACATAAGAATTGTAGCTATGTGTGTCACAGAGTTTTAACCACTGGAATCATTCAATTTGGAGTCCATATGATGTAGATATAGTCCGATTAGTTAGTAAAGGTCAAAAAATGGTTCATCAGGGAAGAAAATGTTAGGATAGCTTCGGTATTTTAATTTTTGGAAATTATCTATACAGAATTAAACTCAATGGTTAACATAAAAATTGTAGCTATGTGTGTCACGGATTTTTGGCCACTGGAATAATTCAATTTGGAGTCCATATGATGTAGATATGGTCCGATTAGTTAGCAAATGTCAGAAAATGGTTCATCCGGTAAGAAAATGTTAGGATAGCTTCGGTATTTTAATTTCTGGCAATCATCTGTATTTGAATTAAAATAAATGGTTAACATAAGAATTGTAACTATGTGTGGCACGGATTTTTAGAAACTGGAATCATTCAAGTTGGAGTTCATATGATGTAGATATGGTCCAATTAGTTAGCAAATGTTAGAAAATGGTTCATCATGTAAGAATATGTTAGGATAGCTTCGGTATTTTAATTTTTGGGAATTATCTGTATGGAATTAAAATAAATGGTTAACATAAGAATTGTATCTATGTGTGTCACGGATGTTTAGCGACTAGAATCATTCAATTTGGAGTCCATATGATGTAGATATGGTCTGATTAGTTAGCAAATGTCAAAAAATGGTTCATCAGGGAAAAATATGTTAGGATAGCTTCGGTATTTTAATTTCTGGAAATTATATGTATGGAATTAAAATAAATAGTCAACATAATAATTGTGGCTATGTGTGTCACTGATTTGTAGCCACTGGAATCATTCAATTTGGAGTCCATATGAGGTAGATATGGTCCAATTAGTAAGCAATGGTCAGAAAAAGGTTAATCAGGGAAGAATATGTTATGATAGCCTCGGTATTTTAATTTCTGGGAACATTCCGTAACGAATTGAAATAAATGGTTAACATATGAATTATATATATATGAGTCCCAGATATTTAGCCACTGGAATCACTTAATTCGGAATTCTTACGAGGGAGATATGGACATATTAGTAGATAGAGGTCAGAACCTAACCAAAAAGAAATAACCTGTACATTTAGGGAGTAATATTACCTTGATCTCTTAATAGTTTGCTACAATGTTCAACATAATAGTTTTAGATAATTGTTTTTTCTTCAAATTGACACCAAGATCACCTACATCAGAGTTAAATTGAGGGAGTATGCTCTGATTAGTAAGAAAAGGTTAGATAGGATGAAAAGCTGCATCAAGAAAATAAAGAAATAAAATTAGTATTTAAAAAAGAAGATGAATCTTAATTAATGACTAGGATAGGCATAGCCATTGCCATTGTATGAACTTCTTACCATCTTAAGTGTGAAATTTTGACATGGAAATATTAAATAAAGTGATATTTGAAATGGTTATGTTCATGGCATGATTACCAATGATTTTTGGTAGTAGTTATATTTTGATGAATATACTTGTTATTTAAAGCATATTTTTGGCTATCATTGTGAAAAGAAAAGAAATGAGCACGGTCACATGGCAATCCGTGTGGTGCACCAGTAGGGGACACCCTACCAACGGTTATGATCATGTTAATGAGAAAAAGCCCGTACCGGAGTGAGCAAAGCCCGTACCGGAGTGTAGAAAATGCTCACTCTGACCGGGGTAACTTGATATGAGAAAAAATTGATAGTCATCATATGATATTCTGAAAATAGTTAATCCTCTCATACATATCATTACTGTATGATTCTTATGTACATAGATATGATACATTCATGTGACCAAATATATTTTCTGTAGTTTATACAGCTGAACATGACATGATGAACCATATTGATGGTAAATTATGATTTATTGTTGAACTTACTGGGATTTAATTCTCACTATATTTCCATATCATGTTCAGAAGAATAATATGCATATTTTCTCTATGACACTTATTATTACCGTACGTTAGATCGAGGTGCCCTACCTTGGGCAACTACCAACTATATCAGATGTATCTGTCGTAGATGTGATTGAAATTCCGGTGGACGTGCCACCCGCACCAGTGTCCCTGGAAGTAGTCAACATAGAAGATTAGAGTTTCTATGTATCTTTGTACAAATGTTTGTAAAATAATGGTGCGTAGTTTATAAAATAATGGTGTGTATGGAAACTAAGTATTGTATTATAAGTATTGTATCACTGTTAATAACAATTATGCTTGGTTATTATTATGATTTAAGTGGTTAGAATTAAAGTAGTAATAACTTCATGGAATTGTTTTAAATATAAAAAAAAAATTGTTATGGAGTTGTTACATAATTAGTATCAGAGCAGGTCGATCCTAGATGGCCAGTGGGTGGATGGTTATCTAATTCGATCTTATAGTGTCTTGAGTATGTTGTGGTTGTGTTGTGTAGTGGATCAGTGATTCATATAGGTAAGAAATTACTAGTGTTTCCTATCTATATGCCGAGGTGGTGTTATGACTGCTATTAAATATTTTTGAACTAACTATTGGGCTTGATCACCTCAATAGCATCATAACTTTATTTTTTCCATAGAAGGAAATGGCACCACCAAGGAGGAATCCAGCAACCAATGCAGAGGAAACCCTGCACAACCTTGCCACGGCAATTCGAGACCAAGTCATGACCACCAACCAAATTTTACAACATCTTCAGAATGCTAATAACCCAAATGGTGAGAATGGTGCTAACAACCGGATGGCTGGAAAAGATAATGGCATATCTGAATTCTTGAAGACTAGACGACCTTGTTTCCAAGGTGGCTATGACCCAACGGTAGCCGAAAGGTGGATAAGGGAATTAGAGAAAATCTTTGAAGTGATGGGCTGTACTAAAGAGCAGCAAGTTATTTTTATTGCATATATGTTAAAGGATGAAGCAGAATATTGGTGGCGTGGAGTTAGAGAACTTTTAGCTCATCAGGGATGACAGATCACCTGGCAAGTGTTCAAGGACATTTTTTTTGAAAAGTACTTTCCAAGTACTGTATGGGCAGAGAAAGAGATCGAATTTCTCCAACTCAGGCAAGGAAGCATGACCGTGGACCAGTATATCGCAAGGTTCGAGGAGCTGTCTAAGTTCTCCTCTTATCAGCGATATAACCCAGATGAAGCGTGGAAGGCGGTTAAGTTCGAAGCGGGACTAAACCCGGAGATAAAGAATGCTGTTATAGCTATGGAGATCAAGGAGTTTGTACCTCTGATAAATAAATGCAGACTCCTGAAAACGAGTTTAAGGGCAGTGGAGGAAGAGAAACAAAAGCGAAACCTATGGAAGAGGAAGAAAAATTTTCCCAATCCTGGAAAGAACGTGAGAAGAAGTGGATATGGAGCTGGTAAGAGGCCATTGATTGGGGGTCCTAGACCTTTTCAACAAGACCTCGCCTCAGTCAAGTGCGCTAAGTGCGGACGCATGCATGGTAACCGGCCATGCTATATAGGACAAGATGTATGCTTCAATTGCGGACAAAAGGGACATTTTGCAAGAAACTGCCTACAGAATGCAGGAAAACAGCTAGAAGAGAGGCCTCAGGTGAAAGGAAGGGTTTTCACCCTGAGCGGCCAAGAAGCAGCTCAATCTTCTGAAATGATTCAAGGTACATGCTATATCTATGGATTTGCTCTTATGGTATTATTTGACTCTGGTGCTAGTCATTCATTTATATCGGAAGAATGTATTAGGAAGTTTCAGTTTCCTATTTTTGAAACTCCCTATGAGCTATCCGTAGTAACCCCTACATGGGAACGGGTATTAACTTCCTCTGTTTGTAAAAACTATCAAGTCACCATCCAAGAGAAAACTTTTTCTGTAGACCTCGTCTGTTTACCTTTAAGAGGTATTGAGGTCATTCTAGGGTTAGACTAGATGTCTAGAAATCGAGTCTTGCTGAATTGTTGTAACAAGACCGTTGAATTTCTACCTCCTACTCTGAAAGAGGAGGTCCAGTTATTGATGCTAAATGCCAATCAAGTTAATAGGGAGTTGAAGAATGGAGTACTTGGATACATTCTCTTGTATTTAACAAACCTAGAAGTCGAATCGAAGCTTGATGAAATTCCAATAGCCAACGAGTTTCCTGAAGTATTTCCATCAGATATTCCAGGCTTACGTCCCAAGAGAGAGATAGAGTTCTCTATTGATCTCCTACCTAGGATAGGCCCTATCTCTATTGCACCATATCGAATGTCCTCAAAGGAAATACAGGAACTCAAGAAGCAGTTGGAGGAACTATTAGACAAGCAATTCATTAGACCGAGTGTATCACCTTGGGGAGCTCCTGTATTGTTTGTTAAGAAGAAAGACGGGAGCTTGAGACTATGCATAGATTACAGACAGCTGAATAAGGTGACTATAAAAAAGAAGTACCCTCTCCCTAGGATAGATGACTTATTGGATCAATTGAAGGGAGCCTCCATCTTTTCTAAAATTGACTTGAGGTTAGGATATCATCAGATTAGGATCAAGGAGGAGGACATACTGAAAACTGCCTTCAGGACTAGGTATGGGCACTATGAGTTTCTCGTAATGCCCTTCGGGTTGACAAATGCACCTGTAATTTTCATGGATTACATGAATCACATTTTTTGACCCTACCTAGATCAATTTGTTGTAGTGTTCATTGATGACATCTTGATATATTCTAAGAGTGAGAAAGAACATGAACAACATCTCCACATCGTGCTGCAAGTGCTGAAAGAGAAAAATTTATATGCCAAATTGTAGAAGTGTGAGTTTTGGCTGTCATAGGTGAAGTTTCTCGGACATGTCATCTCTAATAGAGGGGTAGCCGTAGATCCTAGCAAGACGGAAGCAATGATTTCAGTGGGAGAGACCAAAGACGGTTACAGAAGTCAGAAGTTTCCTAGGTTTGGCAAGATACTACAGAAGGTTTATACAAAACTTCTCTCGTATAGCCTTGCCATTAACTAAATTGACCAAGAAGGGAAGTCCTTTCAAATGGACTGATCAATGTGAAGCTAGTTTTCAGGAGCTGAAGACAAGACTGACCACTCCTCCTGTTTTAATTATTCCAGACCCCACTAGACATTTTGAAGTGTATAGTGATGCTTCAAAGAAAGGGCTAGGATGTGTGCTGATGCAAGATAAGAGAGTAGTTGCTTATGCCTCTAGGCAACTGAGACCCCACGAAGGAAACTATCCAACCCATGATCTTGAATTAGCGGCAGTAGTGTTTGCCTTAAAGATTTGGCGACACTATTTGTACGGGGCAACCTTTGAAGTATATTGTGATCATAAGAGTCTTAAATAAATCTTTGATTAGAAGGAGTTAAATATGAGGCAACGAAGATGGGTAGAATTCCTCAATGACTACAAGTTTGAGATAAAGTATCATCCTAGAAAGACGAATGTTGTAGCAGATGCTTTGAGTCAAAAATCTCTGCACATGGGTCAGATGATGGTGTATGAGATGCAGATGCTAGAGGAGTTTCGAAATTTGAAGCTAGCCACTACTCTTACTCCAAAGAATCTAGTCATTAATGGTTTAAGTATAGGGTGTGACCTTAGAGCCCAGATCAAAGAGGCTCAAGCTCACGACCAATACTTACAGGATCATAAAGACCAAGGTAATTTTTCTGTCATGGAAGATGGAGCAATCAAATATCAGGGAAGGATTTGTGTCCCTCAAGAACGAGAGTTGAGGACTAAGATCCTATAGGAGGCGCATCAGAGTAAATACACAGTCCATCCTGGATGCACTAAAATGTACCAGGATTTAAAAAGGATGTATTGGTGGCCATGGATTACTACAACCTCTTGAGATCCCTAAATGGAAATGGGACAGTATCTCAATGGACTTTGTTATGCGATTAACTAAGACTTCAGTAGGACATGACTCTATCTGGATAATAATTGACAAATTAACCAAATCTGCTCACTTTTTGCCCATAAAAATTAACTATTCACTGGATAAATTAGCCCAATTGTACGTCCAGGAAATAGTTAGACTGCATGGAATTCCCTTAAATATCGTTTCTAATAGAGATCCGAGGTTCACATCGAGGTTTTGGAAGGCGATGCAGGAAGCTTTTGGTACTCAGTTGCGGTTTAGTACTGCCTATCATCCTCAAACTGATGGGCAGACAGAATGCACCATTCAAACCTTAGAAGATATGTTGAGGGCCTGTGTGATAGAGCAAGGTAAAGGATGGAATAAGTACCTACCTTTAGTAGAATTTTCTTATAATAATAGTTATCATTCTAGTATTAAGATGGCCCCCTATGAAGCTTTATACGGTAGAAAGTGTCGATCTCCATTATGTTGGTTTGAGGTAGGAGAAAAGAACTTGTTGGGTCCTGATCTAGTTCAACAAACCACTGAACAAATCAGGATGATACGAGACAAAATACTTACAGCTCAGAGTCGGCAAAAGAGTTACTACGATGAGAGACATAGACCTCTAAAGTTTGAGGAAGGAGATCATGTATTTCTGAAACTTTCCCCGACTACTGGAGTTGGTAAGTCTCTCAAAACAAGAAAGCTAAGTCCACGATTTTTGGGACCCTACCAAATTCTGAAGAAAGTAGGAACATCAGCATATCAAGTTGCTCTCCCACCTAATTTGTCCAACCTACATAATGTTTTCCACGTATCACAGCTGCAGAAGTATCTTCCAGATTCATCACATGTAATACAGGATGAACCAATCCAAATAAAGGAAAACATGACATACCAGCTAGTACCTGCATCCATATTGGACCCTAACGTGAAGCAACTGAGAAATAAAACCATTCCCCTTGATAAGGTGTTCTGGGAAGGTTTGACTCTGGAAGAAGCAACTTGGGAGTTGGAAGAAGTCATGAGGAAGAAATATCTGCAATTGTTCTTATTAGGTAATATCTAAAATTTTGAGGACAAAATTTCTTTTAGGGGGAGAGAAATGTAACATCCCTAATTTCGTTTATTGATAAAAGTACAAAAATATTTAATTAAGGAAATAAAATTTATTAGACAATATTTTAGATATCTAAGGAAATATAATCCTTAGATATTCTTCACCTTATGTATATGCATAGAAAATGTTTCTAACATTAAGAAAACAAATAAAGAGAGAAAACCTAATAGGAAAGAAATTAGAAATAACATACTAAAGAGATGCAAAATTCTTGGATAAGGAAGATAAATTTTTAGAAACAAGTAAAGGTCTTAAAATTTCAAGAACATTGGATTAGGGTAATTTTTCCTAATTCAAGAACTAGATTTAGTAAGTTTAAAATCTTTACCCATACATTGGGCTTTTACCTATGGACACTTCATATAGAGTTTTCCACTTCACATAAGTTTCTAGGAAGCCCATTGGATAACCTAAGCAAGAAATAAAACATAGACTTGGACTAGGATATAGTAATTGGACCAATAGCCCAAAAAAATTATGAAAATGTGACCAAGCCCTCCAAGAAAGGTAGAATTTTATCCAAAGCAAAGAAAATGGGTAGGAATAAGCCTATAATGGGTAGGAATAAGCCCAAATCCAAGAGGAAAAATAAAATAAAATAAATTGGGTGATGATATAATAATAATAATAAAGATTAGGTTACATGGCATTAAGACAAAAATTTAGCAAGTGATGTGATTCTACATTCATAATTTTGGCAAGTGGCAAGATAATACAAGGCTTTAGGACAAAAATATCTATATCCTACACTCATAATTCTAGCAAGTGGTATGATAATACATGGTATTAGGACAAAACATTCCTATCCAACACAAATAATATCAACCAATTAATGGAGATTCAAGGGCTAGAAATTTGCCACCTAAAAAGGCAAACCTATCATACTTGTTTAAGACAAAAGAAAATGGAAATGAATCCCTAAATCAAAGGGACCTTGTCCCTTATCTTAAGAACATATCATCATAATTTTCAAAATACAAATCTCCTTTTCCTATGCATATCTTGACTAAGGAAGAGGAAGACAAGAACATAAGTTGTTTGTTTTCCAAAAATTCAACAAAGTGTATCCTAATTGTGATAAGGTAGACCCTTGATCATGAAAGGTGAATTATTTGGTGGTCTATATAAGAAAACCCACCCTTACAACATTTTAATTTCATCCAAGTGAGGAAGAGATAGAAATAGAAGCAAGGTAGAGTGAGGAAAGAAAAGAAAGAGAGGAGAAGAAAGGAAGGAAGAAGAAGGACAAGTTTAGAAAGCTAAGTACTCAAGGTGAGTTACCTTAATCTCTACTCGAGTCCATTTTTCTTCTTCAAACTTGAGGTTCAAAAATTCACCCTCCTTCTCTTACCTAAGCTGCTAGAAAAGTTAAAGGAAGGAAGGAATCTTGCTATTTCTTTCAGGAGGAAACAAGAAAACCAATTCACTACGTAAGCTAGGGAGATTCTTAGGTAAGTTTAACAATATTTCTTTTTGAAGAAAACTTTTGAAACTTATAATATTTATATGAGATTTTGATCTTACAACTGTGATGATTGGTCATGGATGTTGCTATGTCATGTTACATATTAATCTTGCATGTGATGTATGTTTGAATACTTAAGCCGGTATAGAAAGTTCTGCATAGGTATGGCTATGGGTGGCAAAATTTTAACCTTCTGTATTTTAATTTTTGGGAATTATATATATAGAATTAGAATAAATGGTTAACATAAGAATTGTAGCTATGTGTGTCATGAAGTTTTAGCCACTGGAATCATTCAATTTGGAGTCCATATGATATAGATATATTCTGATTAGTTAGTAAAGGTCAGAAAGTGGTTCATCAGGGAAGAAAATGTTAGGATAACTTCGGTATTTTAATTTCTGGAAATTATCTATACAGAATTAAACTCAATGGTTAACATATGAATTGTAGCTATGTGTTTCACGGATATTTAGCCACTGGAATCATTCAATTAGGAGTCCATATGATGTATATATGGTCCAATTAGTTTGCAAAGGTCAGAAAATGGTTCATCAGGTAAGAAAATGTTAGGATAGCTTCGGTATTTTAATTTCTGGGAATTATATGTATTGTATTAAAATAAATGGTTAACATAAGAATTGTAACTATGTGTGGCACGGATTTTTAGCAACTGGAGTCAATCAATTTGGAGTTCATATGATGTAGATATGGTCCGATTAGTTAGCAAAGGTCAAAAAATGGTTCATCAGGTAAGAATATGTTAGGATAGCTTCTGTATTCTAATTTCTGGGAATTATCTGTGTGGAATTAAAATAAATGGTTAACATAAAAATTGTATCTATGTGTGTCATGGATGTTTAGCCACTATAATCATTCAATTTGGAGTCCATATGATGCAGATATGGTTTGATTAGTTAGCAAAGGTCAGAAAATGGTTCATCAGGGAAAAATATGTTATGATAGCTTCGGTATTTTAATTTCTGGGAATTATATGTATGGAATTAAAATAAATGGTTAACATAATAATTGTGACTATGTGTGTCATGGATTTGTAGCCACTGGAATCATTCAATTTGGAGTCCATATGAGGTAGATATGGTCCAATTAGTAAGCAATGGTCAGAAAAAGGTTAATCGGGGAAGAATATGTTATGATAGCCTCGGTATTTAAATTGCTAGGAACATTCTGTAAGGAATTGAAATAAATGGTTAACATATGAATTATATATATATGTGTCCCGGATATATACCCACTAGAATCACTTAATTCAGAATTCTTATGAGGGAGATATGGACATATTAGTAGATAGAGGTCAGAACCTAACCGAAAAGAAATAACCTGTACATTTAGGGAGTAATATCACCTTGATCTCTTAATAGTTTGCTACAATGTTCAACATAATAGTTTTAGATAATTGTTTTATCTTCAAATTAACACCAAGATCACCTACATCAGAGTTAAATTGAGGGAGTTATGTTCTAATTAGTAAGAAAAGGTTAGATAGGATGAAAAGCTGCATCAAGAAAATAAAGAAATAAAATTAGTATTTAAAAAAGAAGATGAATCTTAATAAATGACTAGTATAGCCATAGCCATTGCCATTGTATGAACTTCTTACCATCTTAAGTGTGAAATTTTGACATGGAAATATTTTATAAAGTGATATTTGAAATGGTTATGTTCATGGCATGATTACCAATGATTTTTGGTAATAGTTATATTTTGATGAACATACTTGTTATTGAAAGCATATTTTTGGCTATCATTATGAAAAGAAAAGAAATGAGCACGATCACATGGCAATTCGTGTGGTGCACTAGTAGGGGACGCCCTACCAACGGTTATGATCATGTTATTGAGAAAAGAAAGAGAAAGTGGGCCATGTCGGACGGAGTGAAAGAAGCCCGTACCGGAGAGTAGAAAATACTCACCCTGACCGGGGTAACTTGATATGAGAAAAGATTGATAGTCATCATATGATATTCTGAAAATAGTTAATCCTGTCATACATATCATTACTATATGATTCTTATGTACATAGATATAATACATTCATGTGACCAAATATATTTTCTGTAGTTTATACAGCTGAACATGACATGATGAACTATATTGATGGTAAATTATAATTTATTGTTGAACTTACTGGGATTTAATTCTCACTATATTTCCATATCATGTTCAGAAGAATAATATGTAGATTTTCTCTATGACACTTATTATTACCGTACGTTGGATTGAGGTGCGCTACCTTGGGCAACTACCAACTATATCAGATGTATCTGTCGTACATGTGATTGAAATTCCGGTGGATGTGCCACCCACACCAGTGTCCCCGGAAGTAGTCGACATAGTAGATTAGAGTTTCTATGTATCTTTGTACAAATGTTTGTAAAATAATGGTGTGTAGTTTGTAAAATAATGGTGTCTATGGAAACTAAGTATTGTATTATAAGTATTGTATCACTGTTAATAACAATTATGCTTGGTTATTATTACGAGTTAATTGGTTAGAATTAAAGTAGTAATAACTTCATGGAATTGTTTTAAATATAAAAAAAAAATTGTTATGGAGTTGTTACATCTTGTATACCATGGTTATCAACAAGAAAATAAACTACTACCAAAAATGCCAAAACAAAAATAACCAAAACATATAGCCAAAGCCTTAATGAAATATTTAAATTCAAGATAGTATGGAAAACACATTAAAATAACTCACAATTAAATATGATATAAAAGTAAGCAAGATAGTTAAAACATAATGAGTAAACTAATAGATGAACCATTTAACTTGTAAAATCAAAACTTTTGGGATGACTCTAAACCAAAACCAAATCAACAGGACACACAGTCCATCAAGGGAAATCACCAACACCATATAGATACACTATCTGTGGGTAAATCATCATTTTAGCTAGATACACAACCTATATGGGTAAATCACCAGGGCCATAAACACATAGTTTGTAGGTAAATCACTATATGTTCAAGCATCGCGCCTATATTTCTTAACTATAATAGGAGGCACTCTGTCTACTCCTTTCCATATTAATCAATCCTTGTGTGTTAACCATCACCCGTCGCTAACAACACCCTTTTAACTAGAGTTACAAGGTGCACCAGGGCCAGCATCTACTACTGCTAGCAAACAGTATTTTTGAAAAGATTCCTTCCATAAAAAACAATTTAGAAAACACAATTCATAGGGAAAAATAAGAATCAAGACATTTCTTGTAATCCATTCTTTCCATGAACAATTTATTCAAATTTGAACATAAGTTTCTAAATATTTTCAATAGGCAATTCATAAGCCGCATTTTAGAAAACCCAAGCTCGTATTAGTAAAACAATATCGCAGAATTTATCAAAAGCATAGTATGATAAAATTAAAATATGATTTCATGAAACCTTATTTTCGAAATCATTTGAACACTTCAAGTTCTCAATAGAATGAATTAAAGCTCATGCCATACATAATCATCTCCCAATTAGCGTTATATGCATACATCCTTCGAGTAGCATTATGAGCATACATCTCCCAATTAGTATTAGGAATATACATCTTGCAAACAATCTTTATCATGATTCATCTCTTATCAAAATTCTATACCTTAAAGTACAATTAAATCTAGGTTCATAAACAATAGTAAATAATACACTTGAGCTATAAAACACTTCGACATTCTAACACAATTAAAAACTTCAAAGTTAAACCATTTTCGTACAAATTTAAAATAATTCTTGTCCTATATCCTATGATTTTATAATGAAAATCTTAACCTTTTTGTATAAACATACATGTAAAAGTTAAACATCAACCACATAAATTTTAATCCACTATCTACATTTACACAAAATGTAGTTTAGAAACTGAAACAATATTGAAATCATGCTATAGTATATATTATCTACTCTCAAAACTTAAGTTCAGATCTAGGGCAACACCTATGACAATGTCCATAATCGAATTGGGAAAAAGGGTCCTCGAAAACAATTCTAGAGTACTCAAACACCACGTAGCTACTATTCATGACTCCAAATAGTTTTGAAGTCCAACAGTCTAAATAGTTCATTAATTGAAGGTTTATAGCTCAAGATATGGTTATTTAAAGGCGAAGAGGTGAAAAATTGCATAGAGAGAGAGAAGGAGGGAGAGATATGCATCTACGGGAAGAAGAAGGCTTCAGATCGCATAAAATGATTACGACTTCTTTAGGTCTCGACGTTAGGATACCTTTAGAATCTCGCAAAATGTCCAACACGAAAGTTGTAGTTCTTTGTTGTAGCTTTTCATAGCAACTTGACTCACCTCAATTGGAGCTCATAAGGGAGTTATTCCCATAATAGTGAGCAAAGATCTGGACCACACGAAACCTCTGTTTTATGATTTTTGCCCATTATCACCCTTGTTTCGGCAAAACTAGCATAAGTGGCCAGCATGAAAGTTGTAGCCATATATCTTAGTATCAATTTGAATCACATCATTGGGAGCCATATGGGAGAGTTATCCATAAAACAATGAACAAAAGTCTGAATCATCCTAAAGCTTCACAGTTTTCGAAACTTCATCACATTGACTTGTTTCCATCTTGCCTCCAAAACTTCCAAATTCTATTCCTAAACAAATACAAGATCAATAAAAATACTCTAATATAAATATAACTTGAAATTGATTAAACGATAAAAGCATGTAACCATAACATCTCATATTCACATTAAAAAGCAACATAGATGGTTAAATCTGAAAACGTTACACTAAAACCATAAATTTTCATAGTAAAGCTTTCAATAACATAAATCATATGAAAACATATATTTATTCATATTAATAATGAAGAATACTCATCAAGGTAAAAAAAAAATTTTTAGTCAGACGTAATTACTTTAAGAAAAAATTAATCATTTAAAAAGAAATACATTGTTCATAGCAAAATGTAGTTGTTTAAAAAAATTATTTTGTGCCAGACATAATTACTCTAGGAACAGGATTTTACTAGGGAAAGAAGCCAAACCCTCTAGATAACCCTAGAGAAGGCTAAACACACCTATGATAGAGATGGTTAAAAAAGATATTCTTAAACTTCTCCAGGTAGAGGAGATATACCTTATTTCAAGCAATACTTGGGTTAGCTCAGTGTAAGTTGTGCCCAAGAAGACTAGAATAATTATGATAAAGAATTAGAATAACAAATTGGTACCCACCTAAGTTCAAAATGGGTGGAGGGTTTGTATAAATTATAGAAAATTAAGTTTTGTAACCTAAAAAGACCATTTTATTTTACCGTTTATTGATCAAATGCTTGAAAGGCTAGTTAGCCATTCTTACTATTGTTTTCTTCATGCCTATTTAGGTTACTTTCAAATTACAATAGCATTAGATGATCAGGAAAAGACTACCTTCACATGCCCATTTGGAATATTTGCTTAACAGTGTATGCCTTTCAAGCTATGCAATACTACTACTACTTTTTAAAGGTATATGGTTAGCATATTTTCTAATTACATTGAAAAATTCATTTAGCCAATCAAAACACTTCTATGTAAGCTACTATAAAAAGATATGGTGTTTAAATTTGACAAGGAGTGCATATAGGCATTTAACATTCTCTCTTTGCCCCTATCATCTAGCCTCTAAATTGGGATTTTCCTTTTGAACTTATGTGTGATGCTAGTGATCATGTTGTGGGTGCAGTTATGGGCTAAAGAAAAGGGAAAGGTTCACATGTTACCCACTATGCATTCATTACTCTCAACAAGGCCTAGAAAAATTGCATTACCATTGAAAAGAATTCTTAGCTGTTGTTTTTTCTTTAAAGAAGTTTATATCATATTTAATTTTTAGCAAAGTCATTATCTTTACTAACCAGGCAACTTTTAGATATTTAGTGATGAAGGAGAAGGCCAAACCTAGACTAATCAAATGGGTCTTACCCTTAACTAAGTTTCAATTGGAGACCAGTGACTAAAAATGAGCAAAAAATAATGTGGCTAACCACATAAGTAGTTTAGTTCTTGTGGAGGAAAGATTGAATCTATAAGATGATTTTCCTAATAAACAATTATTTATAATAGTAACTAAAGCAACATGGTGTATGCTTGTAGTAAACTATTTAGTTGATCACAAATTTCCTCCTCTCTTGTGTAGGCCAATAAAGGATATGATTAAAAAAGATGCCAAATACTATGTTTGGGATGACCCATATCTTTGAAAACAATGTTCAGACCATATATTGAGAAGTTATGTGCCCAAATATGAAATTTTATCCATCTTCAACTTCTTTCACTCTTATGCATGTTGAAGGCACTTCAGATAAAAAAGGACAACAAGAAAAGTTCCTTAGTACGACTTCTATTGGCTTACTTTATTCAAAGATTTATAGAAATTTTTGCATGTCATGCATAAATTACCAAAAAGAAAGAAACATATCCTAGAAAAATGAGATACCATAAACAATCATACTCTTCCGTGAGATTTTTTATGTTTAGGTATTGATTTCATGGGAGCATTTCCTTCTTTCTTTAGTTTTAGTTACATCTTACTTAATTTAAATTTTGTTTGTAAATGGGTTGAAAGCCAAGGCTACTAAGATTGATGACTCTAAAGTGGTTGTATATTTCAATAAGTCCAATATTTTCTCCAATTTTTGGATCCCTAGAGCTTTAATTAGTGATAGAGGAACCCACTTTTGGAACAAGATAGTGGAGGCATTACTAAGGAAATATCATGTCACTCACAAGTTAGTAATTGCATACCAACCCTAGACTAATGGTTAAGTTGAACTGTCCAATAAAGAAATCAAGACCATCATTAGCAAAGCCATTAACCCTAACCAAAGGTACTGTAATTTACCCTTGAATGATTCCCTTGGGGCCTACAAGATAGCTTATAAGACTTTCATCAATATGCCACTAAACTATCCATAATTAAGCATGATTTTGATAGCTTTAAAACTTTTGTTTAATTTAGGTAAAGTATAATTAGGAATTAACTTATTATTTTGTTTTGTGTTGTTAGAGCAAAGGAAGAAGAAAAGAAGAGGAAAAGAAGAGAAAAATCATTGAAAATGCTAAATTATTGTGAATCCTAACCTTTTGTCACTAATTAGGGCATAAGTATCTCATATGAGGTCATATTAAGATGTTACTAATAGTAATAAAAAGCTAAGATACATAGCTATAACTTTTCCGTTAACTACTTTGGCAAGTTCTAGAAAAATCAAGGTGTCATGGCTCTACACATCAGTAAATCTAGAGCATTGTGGCACCAAATCACCTAAAACCCAAAGTGTTGCAGCAATCTTCACTGTGGGAACAAAAGGTTGTCATGATTGTTAATATATTTTTTGCTTTGATTAAAGCTTAATAGGTTGGAAGCTGACCTATAAGGAATCCTACATCTTTAAGGATATATTTATCTATAAATAGGACGGGAAGCAAGTGTTAATCACATTTCATCATTAAGAGTTCTCTTTATTCTCTCTTTTTTTTTCTCATTTTCTTTTAGGTTTTCTTATGGCCCAATGTGGCTAATTCCCTTTACTTGGTTAAAGAAGATTGAAACCTCAATAATTTTATGCATTATGAGATTAGATTAAGGTTTAATTGTTCAATTTTATTTGGGTATTACTTATTCATATGCTCTTCTTCTCCATGATTGCTAAGAGACCTACTAGTATATTGTTTGCTTTCATCTATTGCTAAATTATACATCAACAAAGTTTTGATTTGTTTGATTTAACAGGAAAATAGGATTAATAATTGTATGATTATGAATTGTTATCCTATGATGAATAATTAACTAGATTAAATGCAATCGATGTGTTTGTGTTGTTTAGCTCCATTAGTTTCTCTAATTCCTCATGTGATTAATGAGTTAAATTTTACCGAGTGGCTAAAGTTGTTTGTTAGTTAGGGTTAGTAGTTATCAATTAACGAAACCTAAGGACGTACAGGGATAACATCCCAATGGTATATATTTAATATAGAATTGATTATGTTATTGATAAACAATGCAATCTTTGATGGTGGATATCATCCAAAACTAACAATTTCATCATTAATCACTCTTATATTCAATTTATTACGAATCATTCCTTTTTAACTTTGTTAGTATATTTATAGTTTTCATGACTTCCTTTTTAATATATTCATAAAGCGTATTATTAGTCTTTATGAGATCGACTGTTGCTCTCGTGTAGTTTTAAGGTAAGGTATTAATTATATTTGGTACACCCGCAACAGTATCCACCAAATTTTGGCATCGTTGTCGGGGACTACATTTAGTTATCTTTTGTTACTTTTTTTTATTTATACTTATTACTCAATCTACTAACTCTCAAGATGTATAGTATAATGCAGATATTGGAAAATCTGTCTAGAGGAACAAAAGAAGACTTTAAGGAGATGTTATTAAAAAAAAGGATGAAGTAGTCGTGGCTAGGAAGTTACTCTAAACAAGCTTGTAGCTCTAGATTTACACCAATAGCCCTTATGCATTACTTTTTTTATTTTCCTGCATTGAAAGATGTAAATATAAAAAAAGAAATATGTTGCATTAGGCAGCAACATGGAGAGATCTTTTATGAACATTGGAAAATATTTAAAAAGCTTTGTGCAATATGCCCACATCATCAATTTAGTGAGTCAATAGTAATTCAATATTTCTATAAAGGTCTTTTACAGGGTAACAAGAGTATGATTGATGCAGCTAGTAGAAGTGCATTAGTAGATAAAACTCCTAAAGTAGCCAAAATCCTAATATCGAATATAGCTGCTAACTCCCAGTAGTTTGCTATTTAGCATAACCCCTAGTTAGGCATGCCCATGACATAAGTACTTCCTTTGAATAATATATAACTGAACTTACCTCTCTTGTATGTCAATTTGTTATAGGTGCAACCCAACTAGTTAAAGTTTGTGGAATTTGTTCAGTAGCAAGGCATCCAACTGGCATGATCCTAACATTTCAAGAAGAATCCAAAAAATAAACCAATGCAGTAAATGGTTTTCCTGGGCAACAAAGAAGGTATGGTCCTTATTGTAATACTTATAATCTTAGATGGATAGATCATCCCAATTTTAGGTATGGGAGTGCACAAAATTAGCCTACAGGACAAAATTTAACAACTTTACAGCATAAACAATAGGCTTATCCTCCTAAATAGACTACAGCTCAGGACTCTAACACAAGTAATTATTTAGAAGAAAAGATTAAATCTCTTGCTAACTCTGGTACTTGAATGCAATAAGAATCAAAACAATTTCAAAAAAAGACAAAGGACAATATAAAGAACCTAAAAAATCATATAAAACAAATTTGATTCCTCCTTTAGTCAATTATAAGACCAAAATTTAGGTAAGCTCCATTCTAAACAACAATAAATTCAAGAGAAAATGCCAGTTTAATAGTTTTGAGAAATGGTAAAGAAATTGAAGGTTTACAATCACCCATTCGTTAGGAGGAAGATAAGAATATGGTAACCAAAGAAGGTGGAACTTATACAGGTAAGTTTCCAACTCTATTTGAATATAAAGAGGTACCATAGGACGACTGAGAAAACTTCTAACTCATATGAGACTTTTAGAAAATGTGAAGTTAACATCCCCTTTCTATATGCTATTAAACAAGTGCCTTCATATGCCAAGTTCTTAAAAGAGCTATGCGCACAAAAGAGAAAGAAAAAATTAAAGAGGCATGAAAAGGTAAACATGAGTCAAAATATATTTGCTATGACACAAATAAAGCTCCCTACTAACTGTAAAGATCTATGCTTGTTTACTATCCCATGCAAAATTTGTGACACTTGTGTTGAAAGGGTGATGCTAGATCTAACGGCATTTATAAATATCATGCCATATTATGTTTATACTTTTTTAAAATTAGGACAATTAAATGCAGCTAATGTGGTGATTCTATTAGTAGACAAGTCTAATACATGCCTTAAGGGAGTGATTGAAGATATCTTGGTATAATAGATAATTTGTCTTTTCCCGCTTATTTTTATATACTTAACATAGAGAATAGGGATCTTTCTTCCTCAATACTATTAAGAAGACCATTTTTGAATACCTTAAAAACCAAGTTAGATGTCCATAAGGGCACACTCATAATAGAATTTGATGGTAAAGTAATTAATTTTAATATGTATAAGCTATGAGACATCCATATAATGATACTATTGTTTATTATATTGATTCTTTAGCACATGAGGTTTCTAAAATAGATGGAAAAGACAAATTGGAGGTGGTTGTGAGCAAACCATTCGAGGAAGACAATGGTGATCAAAATTTAGACATAGAAACAAACGACCAATTGACTACACTAAATACTTATCAAGCAGCTTAACCAACAAGTGAGGTCTCTTACATTGACTTACCAATTTTTGACAAGAAACTTTTGCCTTCTGTTTTGTAGGCTCTTACTCTTGACTTGAAGCCACTCTTAAGTCACATCTAATATGTGTTTTTGTGAGAAGGAGAAACACTTTCAATAATTATTTCCAACAATGGCAAAGCTGATTAGAAAGAGAAATTGATGCAAGTGCTTAATGAGCATAAATCTGCAATAGGATAGCAAAACTTAAGGGAAAAAGCACTTTCACTTGTACTCACATAATATTATTAGAAGAAAAAGCTAAACCCTTTAAACAACCCTAAAGAAGGCTAAATCCTCTTATGATGGAGGTAGTGAAGAAATAAATTATCAAGATTTTAAAGGATGGGGAGATATACCTTATTTTAGACAATCATTGGGTTAGCCTAATATAGGTGGTTCTAAATAAAATAGAAATAGATGTGGTAAAAAATCAAAATGAGGAATTGGTACCCACCCAAATTAAAAATGGGTGAAGGGTTTATATATATTATAGAACATTAAATTTTGTAACTAGAAAAGATGATTTTGCTTTACCTTTTATTGATTTGATGCTGGAAAGATTAGCTAGTAAACCTTATTACTACTGTCTTGATGCTTATTTAGGTTACTTTCAAAATTTAATTACTCTAGAAGTCTAGGAAAAGATGGCATTTACTTGTCCATTGGGATATTTACATACAAGCACATACCTTTTGGGTTTTCTAATGGCCCTCCAACTTTTCAAAGCTGTATGGTTAGCATATTTTTTGATTATATTGAAACATTTATAGAAGTATTCATGGATGATTTCATAGTTAATAGGGATTCATTTGATGTTTACTTACATATCTTATCACTAATATTGAAAAGATGTCACAAAACTAACCTTGTTTTGAATTCTAAAAATGCCATTTTATGGTTAATCAAGTTATAATTCTAAGGCATGTTGTCTTTTATAGGGGACTAAAGGTAAACAAAGCTAAGATTAATGTTATATAGACTCTATCTTACCCTACTTGTGAGAAAAAAATTCATTATTCTCTTTGCCATGCAAGATTTTATAGAAGATTGATAAAGGACTTCTTAAGAATAGCAACACCTTTTTGCAAATTGCTTCATAAAGAGGTGGCCTTTGAAGTTGATGATGAATGTATGAAAGCCTTTGACAACCTAAAGGAATCATTAATCTTTGCCCTCATTATCTAACCATCATACTGGAACCTACCTTTTGAAATTACTTGTGATGCTAATGATCATGGAATAGGTGCAGTGTCGGGCTAAAAAGTTGCCAAAGCATCCCATGTGATATATTATGCCTCTAGAATATTGAGTGAGGCCCAGAATAATAAGATGAGTGCTTCTTCTTACATAATTTGATCCTGAAATCGAAGATACGAAATGAACTAAAAATAATATGACTGATCACTTAAGTTACCTGACAAATTTAAAGGATAAGTTAAAACTTCAAGAAACATTCCAAGATGAAAATTTATTTTCAGTTTTAGTTGAATTGCCATGGTATATGAATATTGTAAACTATTTGGCAACTAAACAGTTACCCCTCTTTTTTTTAAGGCAACTAAGTGATAACTCTAATTCATTAGAGTTATTGTATGCTTTTCTTGAGTTTATTACTTTGCATTCTGGCTTATTAGTATTAATTCTCCCTAATTTAATATTGTGTTTATATCTCCTGAATATGAAAACACGTATAGTGCCTGATTGTAAAATTTAAGGTGCATTGCAGGACAAAGGGTGCTACAACAATCATATATCTATCTCTGGACAGAGGGACAGCAAACCAAATTATGCTAGGTGTTTCTTCAGACGGATGATATTGGGTGCATGCTTGGGAGCTGATACTGCATGGTACAAGTAGGTTGAGCACTCTGTTGCTGCAGCAGGTGTTTCTCCCACTACCCAACATGAAAGGAGGAGTCTTTGATTGCCACAAAATAGAATCTATCTCCACTACTAAAGGTGGAGGAAAAGAGGCTAGCAGAAATGCAGGTCAAAAATGGGAAAAAAATGAAAAAGAGCCATCTCACTAGGACCATAGCCCTAGTCTATAAAAGGCTGGAAAGAGTGCAGAAGAAGACAGAGGGAGAGAGATAGAGACACGCGGGTATAGAGAAAAAAGAAAAGGGAGAACACCCAGAGTAGCCCTCAACTTCTGACGGTAACGTGCAGAAAAGGGTGATATTGTTCCATTGGGAATCAATTAAGCAAGGGAGGTGGATGTTGTTGGCAGGGAGAGCAAAAGGAGCAGCTGAACGTGGCAGAGGGAAAATCCTTTCATAGAACTCTTCTTCCTTTTTGTGCTTCTGTTATTTTTACTGCATATGTTTTACTGTATATCTTCCTTGTATTATGGTTGTCCTAATTTTTATAGTTGTCCTTAACTTGGATATAAAACTGGGCTAAGCCTCCAACTAGGTTTACATATAGGTTGTTGTGAACTTTTAGCATATTTTTCATAAATGAATGGCTCTGTTATAGCATTTCTTTTTATATTCAAAATGTCATTGTATTTCCTAACTTTCTACCGTTAAATGACCCTTAATAGGAGAAGGCTGGAGTTTCATTTAACCAGGAAGGGTAAATGAAAGTTATAATAAGTTTGAATGTTGCGAGTTGGTAGAAGAAACTAATGCATAACCAATATAGGAATATATGGTTGTCTTGTATAACCTAATAGTTCAGGGCTTTAAGTGTAGTTCTCGGGGTTCGATTTATGTAGGAATGTATGAAACTAACCTCAAGAATAACAAGGAATGGTAGTCTAGAAGTAACCCATTCGAAAAGGTAAAACTGGTTACTGTGAAACCTCGAACCTCCAAAATCTAGATCGTAAAATGTTCCTTATTATCTATAAATTCTTAGCAATGACCACCTAGCTCATAAATTCACCTATTCACTTATATTGTTTGTTATCATTCTTGGGAAAACGTAAAAGAGCTTCATACTATCCCAAGCATTTTCAAATTTCATTTCTTGATAGGCAACTAGCTAGGTATGATATGCATTACTTACATCATAAAGGATCTCATGCCATAATGGAAAGGGGTACAGTCCATAACTTATATTACATCATATTATAAGCTGTCTAACAGGGACTTGGCACTTAACTAAGCCATTCCACACAAATATTGCACAACTAAGAAAAATACATTCATGATCATATGGGTCAACCTTGAGTCCCCTGTTGCTCACTTTTGGCTGGAGTACCTGGAATGTGATTATATGGACATAAAAAGTGAGATGACAATCTCAATAGCTAGCAAAGTTTTCAGAAAATAGTGCACATTCCATTCCTTAAAACATCTCAAATCATTTCACTGAAACATAAGCACTTACCAATACACCATACATACGGCATCTTGGTCACACTAGGGACCCATAACATCATGGTCTACTTACCCAATACAGTCAATACGGCCATACCTGCAAAGGGCTATGCATCTCCTATTATTGGCCAATCGTGAGGGAAATGAGGCTTACTTTGCACCCTTTTGTGCACCCCCTTAATTCTTGAGAATGCATACATAACATATCTTTAGACCATCATTCATGATTGCATAAAAGTCAGGCAATCAATGAAAATTCATAAATTCAAGTTCATAAACATAAATAGTGTTTTAAGGAAAAGCTAGCTACCAAATTTTTCAGAAAAATAATAAACATTCCTTAAAACATCTCAAATTATTTCACTGAAACATGAGCACTGACCATAAATTCATCATACGGCATCTTGGTTACAAGGACCCATAACATGATGATCTACTTACCCAATGCAGTCAATACGGCCATACCTGCAAAGGGCTATGCATCTCCTATTATTGGCCAATCGTGAGGGAAATAAGGCTTACTTGGCACCCTTTTGTGTACCCCCTTAATTCCTGAGAATGCATACATAACATATCTTTAGACCATCATTCATCATAGCATAAAAGTCAGGCAACCAGTGAAATTTGATAAATTCAAGTTCATAAACATAAAGAGTGTTTTAAGGAAGAGCTAGCTACCTCAATTCCAGCATAATCACTTCCTTTCCAGGGCTGCCAATGTTACTACCAGCAACTCAAACTAAAACATATAAGAGTTCTTAGTTAATGCATGCATATTAATACCTAAAGTCATAAATCTCTAGTTTAAAATTTTTTGCTCCTCAAAACAAGACTATGATTTTGCTGACATTTGGGGTTGCTATTAAATATGAAAAAAGTCCTCTAAAACTTCTAAAATTTTGTATGGAGGAACCTTTACATGTCTATTTTATTTTGAAATTCTCTCACCCCTAAAATCTTCCATTCAACCCCAAAAACTACCTCCATACCCAGGACAGTACAATTTAGTTTCAGTTTCATTTCTATTCTGTTTTACATCCATTTGGATTAGTAAAACTACTTCAAAATTCATGATATTTTATATGAAGAATTATGAACATGTTATATTATCACCATAAAAATTTCAAATAAAAACTAATTCTTTTGACCCCTCAGATATCACACGTTTTAAGGCTGTCCCCGGTTATGGCCTGTTCTGCTTCATTTTCAGACTACCAAATTTATACATTTTATTATGTACGTTAACCTGCCCAGAATTTTCTAAAATTTGGTAAGGTGATTAATTAGTATGCTTTTAACATGTCATAAAATTTTTATACAAAATTTCAACATCTAACCCCTTCAAAATATTGTCTTTCCATCAATAGTCTGAGTTGTCTAGGAAATTGTCCTCAACACTATTTTAATTGTAAAAGACCTAGTTGTACGTTCTCAAAAACCATGACACATTCCAGAATTGATTAAAAATATTTGAATACTATTCTCACCAAAAATTAGAGAATTTAAAGGTCATTTACTAAATTTACTAAGCCAATATTTTCGGGTGCAAAAATGTTTCTATTTTCTCAACCTAACTCTTCTATGCTCTATGACCTTTACTCACTAATCAGACCCTAACTCACTCATATGGACTTGAAATTTTGTGATTCCAGTGGCTATGTTACGGTGAGAAATATATCTATAACTTTCATTTTAACCACGACTTCATATTCCTTATGTATTAGTCCCAGAAATCCAAAAAACAAAGCTATTCTTCACCAGCCTGGATTCCAGACCCGATTCTGACCTCTCTTTACTCCACAGATTATAACTCTCTCATTTTACGTCCGATTGATGTGATTCAAAATTCTATGGATAGATAAGACATAGGGATACAACTTCTATGTTGAACACATTTTCATATTCTCGACAGAAAGTCCTACATGCAGGCCCGAAAATTGACCTAATAAACTCAAAACCGGATTTTTGCAAGAAGCTAGACTTACCTTATGTATACCTACTCCTATGGCTCTCAATTTGCAGCTTCCTTCTCCTCTTGGTTTCCTTTGCAACTTAGCCACCTCTTGCACCAAATATGGGTTGATCAAGGCTTCAAACCTCAGCAATCACTCTCACTCTCACTGCCTTATGGTGAGGGAAGACAACTCCATTTTCTTTTCCTGATTTTCTTCACTCTCTTCCTCCTCTCTCAACCTTCTTCTCCTTGCTGGCTACTCTCTCCCCCTTCCTTCCTCTTCCTCTTCAGTTTTTGGACTTCTTCTCTCCCTCCTTTCCCTTGCTAGCGTGAGGCAAGACCAGGCATTTCTGCTGCTACCAAAGATGCAAGTTGCTGGGCACTAAAGGTTGCTGGAGTTCCTGAACTTTGCAGGGCAGGGGAGCCAGTTTTTTTCTGCTGCCTCCACGTGGGTTTGCATGCATGTGTAACTCTAGTTTGATTTGCTCAAAGAGTGGCCATTGTTTTACACGTTAGAGGGACCAAGGCTGCCAAGGACAAACTGCTGCAAGATGCTCTGTTTTCTTGGCGTGAAACTGCTGCAAGTGTGTGAGTTTCTGCTACAAGTGGGGCAAGGTTTTCTGCTGGGCAAGATGGCTTGTTTTCCTGCTGCCATGTGGGTGTGTTGCTGCTTGGTCTATGGAGCAAGTGTGGGACATTTTTCTGCTTGGTTTAGGAGCAAGGGGTGACGTGTTTTCCTGCTGCATGTTGGGGTACATTTTCTGCTGCCAAGTGGGTGTGTCTTTCTGCTTGATTTAGCAGCAAGGGATGGTGTGAAGATGCTGGATGTGGGGCAAGGTTAGGTGGTGTTTTCAGTTGCATGTTGGGAGCAAGGAGGGGTGTAATTCCAGCTTGCATTTCCTACGTGCATGTGTGCCTTTAACCCACCCAAAGCTGCTGGTTCCCCTTTTTTTTTTGTGGGTTTAACTCTTCACGTGCATGCATGGGTGTATATTATGATATGCATGGTTTGAATGAGATAAATGCACCTATATATGTATACACGTAGAGCTTCTCCTTTGCATGTGTAAATGTATAATATAATATGCATGGTGGAGGTGAAGAAACTATATATATATATATATACACACACACGTAAAGCTTTTGTTCTTGCATGTGTAAATATATATATTATAATATGCATGGTGGTTGTGAGAGGAATTACATGCATATATATATATATATATATTGCATCACATAATGCTTCTTCCTTCCTTAATATGTTGCTAATTCTAAATTAGTAGCATACTAAGGGATATATTTATATCCTATTCCTCTAATTTATTCTCCAAAAATATCTTATCCATATTACTTCTAACCATAAATTGGTACCACATTTTTATAAATATTTTTATTGTCATCAACTACCCATTTTAATTCTTGTTCATTTACGTCCTAATTTATCACTAATCTTAGATTAGTAATGTCAAAAAAATGTATTTGTGTCCTCTCTCCATCCATTTTGATCCTAACAATTTTTATTTATGTGATTCATCATTAACTATGTTATCTATTTTATGCTTATTTTATAATCATATAACTAAGCATCTTAATCACTTGGCATATGTATCTTCTATTCATCCTTAAATTTATCTAACTTTATTAAAAGCTTAGGATGTTACAGTTACTGAAGCAATTGCTGCAGCAAAGTTATAGCAAAATGAGTGTAGTAGTTCATGACAACCCAGAAGCAATCCTAGTTGTCATTATTATCTATTTTCATTCTATTAACCTAGGGTGTCTCAAAATATCATCTCAGAGTTTCTTATTTTATTTTGTGCTTGAATCCAATTTTTCTTTACCACCAACACTTTTGCTACAGCATTACGGGTCAAACTACTACAAGTAATTTCTGGTTATAATTTCTCGTGGGACGATACTCACTCATCCCTGTATTACTTAGTTGCGATACGTGCACTTACATGCTATATTGTTTGAATTACACATATACATTACAACAAACAACACTAAGGATAAAATTATTTTGATGAATGCTTGTTTTGTAGAGTTTAAATTGACAAAAGGGTGGAAGGGTGGAGTAAGGAAAAGAAAAGAATTATGCAAAGAAAAAAAGAAGAGAGAATTACACAAAGAAGAGAGAAGAAAAATACAAAGAGGATAAAAGCAAATTTTGTGGGTGAAAGAAAAAAAAAATTTGAGGACCAAGGAAAAGGATGCATTAAACTCAATTGAAACAAGAAAATGAGTGTGGGGGAAAAATCTCCCCAAATTTAGGAAAGCTCAAGAGATCAGATTTAATCATGTAGTGTTGGGTGATTCAGCCAAAATTTATATCCTTTATCTTACCTTATACCCTAGCCACATTACAAGCTAAATAAAGTCATTTTGATCCTAGAGGTAGTTTTGGCCTACATTAGTGGAGAGTGGCATGAAGAATAAGCATATGGAAATCCTAAACTATTTAGAGATCTACAACTAAAATTTTGGGACATATAAACTCATCCAGGTAGAAGAAAATTTAATAGCCCAAAACACACACATACTCGGGATTCAAGAGAATAAAATAATGGATTGCGTTCGGGTTAATCTTGTGCATGCCTATGATCTTTCAAAATTTTTCTTGAATATATTTTAAAGATATGAGGAAAAAATTTTGGTAAGCATAACACTCACTACATATATTGATTTTTGTTTTTGACTTTAGGGATTATTTTGCTTGAGGACAAGCAAAATGTTGAGTATGGGGGTATTTGATGTGATCTTAATTAAGCATGATATTAATACCTTTAAACTTACTTTTTGTTTGATTTAAGTAAAATATAATTAGGAATTAGCTTATTTGTGTGTTTTGTGTTGTAGGAACAAAGGAAGAAGAAAAGGGAAGAAAAAGATAAGAAATTCATGGAAAAATGCTACATTGCAGTGATTCTAGACCTTTCAGTATGGGTTTGAGCATATCTCCCTCTTATGAACTCCAATCAAAGTGATTCAAGTGGCTGTGAAACGATAACACAATAAGATACAACTTTTATCTTGAACACTTGGTCAATTTCTGGAGATTTCATAGCCTTACAGAGCTCGCAAATCAGCATCACAGTGCAGCAAGATGAATTCTGACCTTTGGTCACTAAGTTTATCATATCGCCTTCAATTTAGATCTAATTGAGGTGATTCTAGCGGCTATGGAAATCAGAGACATAGAACTACAACTTTTGTGTTTGGCACTTTTTCAAATTCTGGAAATTTTCGGGCGCCGCAGCGCTTGCAAATGAGCGACGTGGCGCTGATCAACCCAGCCAGCTTCGCAACAAGTGAGCGCCGCAACGCTCTACATGGGTGCCCCGTCCATGTCTCTCCACAGTGCCACGGTGATCTACTTGAGGGCCGCGGCACCCGCCGTTGCACTAGAACGATGATTTTCGCGATTTAGGTCTTTTTCACTTCAATTGAATCCCGATGGATTGGGGATTTGACCTAAATACATTCCTACTTCGATTAGGAGGGGTGAATCTATAAAAAGAGAGGAAAGCACGTAGAGAAGACATCCAATCCTTGATCCAATTCTTCATCCAAGTTCTTCAATTCTTCTTTAGATTTTCTTATGGCCCTGCATGGCTAGTTCTTTTTAGTGGGTTGAGGTAGATTGAAATCTCAAGGGACCCTTATGCATTGTGAGATTTGGAATTGTTTTCAATAGTTCAATCTTAACTAGGTATTGTTTATTCATCTGCTTTTCTTTCTAAATGATTTTTCATGTGATTGCTAGGAGGCCTACTAGTATATTGTATGTCTAAGTCTACTGCTGAATTAGGTTTTGAACAAAGTTTTCATTACTTGATTCATGAAGCAAATAGGATTAAGAATTTTGGATTATAAATTATTAACCCTATGATGAATGATCAACTAAATTAAATATAATCGATTTGCTTATACTCATTTAGCTCTATCAGTTTCTCTCGTTCTTAATGCAGTTGATAAGTTAGACTTTGCCGATGTGTTAAAAGATTTTTTATCAATTAGAGTTTAATTGGTACGATTGTTATCAATTCACTAGGCTTAAGGAGGAACTGGGATAGAGTCCCAATGATAGATATTTGGTTTAAGATTGATGATTTTTTCAATGATCGATGCAAGCCCTTGATGGTGAATATCGACGAAAACCAACGCTTTTCTCATTAATTACTCTTTTCACTATTTTCATTATTGTTTAATTTACTTTATTCACAATTATCAAACCCCCCTTTCTTAATCACATAAGGTAATTCCAGACTCTGTGGGATCGACCCTTACTCCCACTGCTATAGGTTAGTTTTGAGGTAAGGTATTAATTTTGGTGTACCTGCGACAGTACGAACCAATTGGTGATGGATGTTGCTATATCATGTTACATGTTATTTTGCATATAATGGATGTTTTAAACATTTTTTCGATGTGGAAAGTTTTGCATAGATATGGAAATGGGTGGTAAACTTTTATAATTTTTATGTTGCTATTTAGTATATTTGAATGTGGTAAAAAAATTGATGGAATATGATTAGATGTAAAAAAAAGGAAGAGAATGTAATATAATGATTAACTAAAACCTTAGGAAATGTTTGGTTAGGAAACTAGATTTCGGAGTAACGAGAGAAACTTTTATTTTTGAAATTCAGGGAAGAATAGGTTATGAATTAAAAGAAATTGTTAATATGAAAAATGTAGATATATGTCTGACAGATGTTTAGCCACTTGAATAACTTAATTTAGAATCCAGATAAGGGTGATATTACCTGATATGTAAGCAGAGGTGAGAAACTAACTAACCAAGGAAGAATTTGTTAAGTATACTTCTGTGTTTGAATTTTTGGGCCAAATATGTAAGGAATTAAGGGAAATTATTAACATAATAAATATAGATATATGTATCATGTATCTATAGGCTCTAAAATTAATTAATTTTGAGTCCATATGAGAGAGATATGGTTGATTAAATAGTAAAGGTCAGAATCAGTCTAGAATCCAAGTTGGTAAATGTAAGCGTTTTTGTTTTCAATTTTCTAGGAGTAATTAGTAAAGAATATGGAGAAATGATAAATATGAAAGTTGTATATAAGTGTCTTAGCGTTTTATAGGCTCTGTAATCACCTCAATTGAAGTTTGTATGATGAAGATATGGTCCAATTAGTAAGTAGAGGTCTGAACTGACCAAAGAAGAAATAACATTCAATTTGAGGGAGTAATAACACCATGATTACTTAAGATTTCACTAAAATGTTCTACATAAGTATTTTAGAGGATTCTCTTATCCTTTAATTGACACCAAGATCACCTCGATCAGATTTAGAATGAGGGTGTTATGCTCTGTTTAGTGAGAGAGGAAAATAATATTTAAAAAAGAATAAGAATCTTATAAATGAAAATAATAAATGACTAGTGGATACCATAGTCATTACCATTGCAAGAACTCCTTACCATCTTAATTGTGTCATTTTCATATGGAAATATTTTAGAAAGTGATATTTGAAATGATTATGTTCATGGCATGATTACCAATAATTTTTGGTAATGATTATATGTTGATGAAAAATTATGGCATGTGAGTATAATGAACATGTTATTGAAATCATATTTTTGGCTCTTAATGTGAAAAGAAAAGAAAAGAAAAAAAAATGAGCATGGTCACATGGCGATCCGTGTGGTGCACCAGTAGGGGACGCCCTACCAATAACTATGATTATGTTAATGAGAAAAGAAAATGTTCCATGTCAGACCGAGCGAGAAAATCCCATACTAGATAGTAGAAAGTACTCACCTTGATTGGTGTAATTTGATATGAAAATAAGTTGATAGCCATCATGTGATATTTTGAAAATAGTTATTCATGCCAAACATGTCATAACTGTATGACTTTCATGTGCATAGATAAAGTGCATTCATGTGACCTAAAGATATTTGATGTGGCTTATACAGATGAACATGACACGATGAGCTATATTGATGATAATTATGATTTATTGTTGAACCAACTGAGATTTAATTCTCGCTATATTTTCATATCATATTCAGAAAACTAAGTTATGTAGATATTCTCTATAACCGGCTTTTTGTAACATCCCCGATTTTTCCTTTATGTTACTAATTTGAATTTTTGTTCAAAAAGGAGAAAGCATTTTGGACTTCACGGGAGGATTAAATCGTTTTACAATTTTACTCAGGTAAAAGAAGATAGTAGGATGGTTAAAATGGCATTTATGTAATTTCATTGAAATGGCATTTTTGTAATTAATGGAGGATGGCATTTATGAAATTAGGGATGGTGGCAAGGGTATTTTTTAGAAAGGGAGGAGGTAGGTAGGGGGTAAGAAGGGAAAGAAAAAATATATAATATAATAATAATAAAATAAAAAAAATGAAAGATAAGAAGGGGAAGGGGGAGGTGACGGAAGGAAAGAGAGAAAGAAAGAAAAGAAGAAAAAGAAGATAAAGGAAAGAGAGAAAGAAAGAAAAGAAGAAAAAGAAGAGAAGAGAAAGAAGAGAAAGAGGAAGAAGAAGGAAAAGAAAGAGGAAAACAAGTTTAAGGATCTATCTGAGGTAGGTTTAACATCTATTTAATAAATTTTGTACAAAATTATATATAAATTTTTAGATTTATTTATATGTGATTTTGGATAACATGTGGTCTGGATATTTATATGAAATTCTGTTTTGGATGTTTGGACATGCATATGGGTGTATGGGATTATATAAGCTGAATTTCGGAATAATTGGGGTAGCTTCGGGTTTTGGAATTCTGAGAAAATTTGGGAAGGATTTTAAAGAAATGGTCAACATATGAATTGTAGATATATGTCTCACGGATTTATAGGCTATGGAATCACCTCAATCGGAATTCATATGAGGGAGATATAGTTGATTAATTGAGCAAAGGTCGGAATTCAGGATAGTAAAAATAAGTGTTTTATTTTTAATTTTCTGGTAATAAACCGTAAAGACTTTGAAGAAATGATAAACATAGAAGTTGTAGAAAATTGTCTTAGCTTTTTATAGGCTTTGAAATCACCTCAATCGGAATTTATATGAGGGAGATATGGGTAATTAATTGAGCAAAGGTCGGAATTCAGGATAGTAAAAATAAGTGATTAATTTTTAATTTTCTGGGAATAAACCATAAAGAATTTGAAGAAATGATAAACCTAGAAGTTGTAGATAATTGTCTTAGCTTTTTATAGGCTTTGAAATCACCTCAATAGAAATTCATATGAGGGAGATATTATTGAATAAGTGAACAAAGGTCAGAGAACATTTCACTGTTTTTTTTACTTAAAAATAGTTTTATTTGTTGAAATATTTTTAGAAGACAAATGTCCAAGAAAATTATCATTTTCTTTATTTGATTCAAAATTTATTATATTGGACATTTGATATGTGATGAATAATTATTAATTGTTGGATATGAAAATTATGCATGTTATTTTATGAAAGAAATTGAATAGCGAGTTACTTGATAATTATGGCAAGCGTAAAACTCATGGCGAGTTGCTTGATAATTTTACATTCTATTTGATGAATATGCATTAATATATATATATGTATTTATATGTATGAATGAATATCGACGGGTTGTATGGCTTGTGACGGTACCGAGTAGGGGACGCCCTATTAGCCTGAGTGAGCCAAGGGAGGGCCGCTCCAACCGGGTGTCAGTGGTAATGTGAGGAGGCAGGAGGGTGATGTACTCACATTCCCTGATCACTTATTGTGACTGTAGTCGATCGGTCACTATGCATATAGTAAACGAGTAAATTAAAAGCCGTGATAGGGCTGAGCATTAGAAAACAAAAATAGACTTCTAGTGCAAGTATAGTATGATAATTATGCATAAACAAAAAATTATGATTTTATCTCAAAATTTTGATATTTTTCTGTAGTTTATACAGCTGAACATAATCCCTGTTTTCTCATCATATTTTATTTATGTTAAGTCTACTGGGAACCTTTGTTCTCACTATTATTGTGGTGTTATGTTCAGATAAAAAGAAATGAGTTACAACACAAAAGGGAGTTACTGATGGAGATCTAGATGTCAGCACCACCTCCTCACCCTTTGTATTTCAAGGGTGAAGTGCTGTATAAAGACTTTTATTTATGTACTGAAATGGTGTACTGTATAAATGTAACCTATGTGAGGTTTGTAATATATATGTAAACATGTATATTGTATTTTAAAATGTTGTATTGTATAATTATAACATGTATGAAGTTTGTAATATATATATATATATATATATATATATATATATATATAATGTGTTTTTACATATGGCGTATTTTAACAAGCGTAATGTAAAAAAAAAAAAAAACCAGACGTTACAAAGTTGGTATCAGAGCCGGTCGATCTTAGGCGACCATGGGGTGGGTGGTCACCTAAATTGACTTAGAGGAGTCTTGAATAGTTATGTGGAAACGTTGTATAAGGTAGCGGATAAATACAGTAGGAAAGTACTAGTATTTCCTATTTATAATTTTGTGTAGTGTGATAACTGCTGTAAAATTTTGAACTACTGTTGAGTTTGATCACCTCAATAGTGACTAATATTTTTCTTTACAAATACAGTGAGTTATGGCACCACCAAGAAGGAATCTGCCAGGCAGCGCATATGCTACCTTAAATAACATAGCCGCAGCTATTCAAGCTCAGGCAGCTGCTACGAATCAGATTCTGCAGCATCTTCAAAATATTAATAATAATGATGAGATTAGGGGAGATGAAAGAAATCGAAATAGGAACAGAACTGGAAATGGTAATGGATGGTCTGAATTTATGGGAATGCCACCTCCGTCTTTTGTGGGTGCATATGACCCAATAGTTGCTGAGAGATGGCTGACGGAACTCGAGAAGATTTTTGAAGTTCTAAATTGGTCTGATGAGCAGAAGGTTAATCTTGGGACATATATGCTGAAGGAAGAAGCTGAATACTGGTGGAGAGGAGCCAAAGAGTTACTGGTACATCAAAATAGGGAAATTACATGGCACTTGTTCCGAGAGACTTTTCTGAACAAATATTTTCCCAGTAATGTGAGAGCTAAGAAAGAGATTGAGTTTCTTCAGCTTAGACAGGGAAATGGGACCATTGAGCATTATATTACCAAGTTTGAAGAACTGTCTAAGTTCTCAAGTACTTTGAAGAATAATCCAGATGAAGCTTGGAAGGCAGTGAAGTTTGAATCAGGACTGAACCCGGAGTTTAGAAATGCTGTGGTGGCATTAGAGATTCGGGAATATGCCCCGTTGGTAAATAAATGTCGGATGCTGGCGACAAGTCTAAAAGCAGTTGAGGATGAAAAGGAGAGGCGTACTCAGTGGAAGCGGAAGAGAGAGTTCCCAGTTATGGATAGAAATACCAGAGGGAAGAATATTATGATAGGTAAACAACCAGCAATTGTGGAACCCAGACCTTTTCTGAAAAATCCAACAACGGGTCAGTGTGGAAAATGCGGGAAATTCCATAGGAATAAGCCATGTTATTTTGAGTCAGTTACTTGCTACCAATGCGGACAGAAGGGGCACGTGGCACGATATTGTCCACTGGGAAGAGAGAAAGGTATTGCACGAACACAACAAACAATAGGAAGAGTTTTCACCTTAAGTGGTGTTGAAGCAAAGACAGCTCCGGATTTGATGCAAGGTACGTGCCGCATCAACAATTTATCTCTGAATGTATTGTTTGATTCTGGCGCGAGCCATTCTTTCATAGCAATAAAATGTGTGGGGAAATTACAACACTCTATTGCAGAGTTATCATATGAGTTAGCGGTGGTGACACCTACGGGAGGAAAAATAATTACCTCCTCAGTGTGTTTGAATTGTCCCATTGTATTGAATGGCAGATCCTTTGTAGTGGATCTGATCTGTCTACCTCTAGACGGTATAGATGTCATCTTGGGTATGGATTGGTTAAGTCAGAACCGAGTCCTACTTGATTGCTGCAATAAGACTTTTGAGTTTCTCTCAGATCCACCGGAGGACCAAAAGTATAGCATTATTAGTGCTCACCGACTCTATAGAAAGATGAGGGATGCGGATTTGAAATGTGTTTTCTTGTATACCATCAATCCGAGTGAGAAACGGGAATTGCTTGAGATTCCGGTAGTCCGTGAATTTCCAGAGGTTTTTCCCTCTGAAATTTCTGAACCTCCACCGAAGAGAGAAGTGGAATTTTCCATCGATCTAGCACCAGAGGCGAGGCCTATTTCTATCACTCCCTATAGAATGTATCCTGTGGAACTACAAAAGCTGAAGAAACAGATCGAAGAGCTGTTAGAAAAGAATTTTATCAGACCTAGCGTATCACCTTGGGGAGCGCCTGTATTGTTTGTAAAGAAGAAAGATGGCAGTTTGAGATTGTGTATTGATTACAGGCAATTGAATAAGGCGACTATTAAGAATAAGTATCCATTGCCCAGAATAGACGATCTACTAGATCAATTAAAGGGAGCTACTATTTTCTCTAAGATCGACTTGAGGTCAGGATATCATCAGATCGGAGTTAAAGAAGAAGACATTCCAAAAACAGCTTTCCGAACTCGGTATGGACACTACGAATTTTTAGTCATGCCTTTTGGGGTCACAAATGCACCTGTAGTCTTTATGGACTATATGAATCGCATTTTTAGACCTTATTTGGATCAATTCGTAGTAGTGTTCATAGAAGATATTTTAATCTACTCTAAGAGTGAGGAAGAACACAACCAGCATCTCCGATTAGTACTCCAGGTCTTGAAGGAAAAGAAACTTTTCGCTAAGTTGGAAAAATGTGAATTTTGGCTGGAAGAAGTGAAGTTTTTGGGTCACATAATTTCTAAAGATGGCGTGTCAGTGGATCCCAGTAAAACTGAAGCAGTGCTAAAATGGGAGAGACCTAAAATTGTGACTAAAATTAGAAGTTTCTTAGGTTTAGTAGGATATTACAAATGGTTTATACAGGGATTCTCTCAAATAGCTTTGCCTTTGACTCGATTGACCAGAAAGGGAAGTCTCCTTAATTGGACTGAAGAATGCGAGAATAGTTTCTAAGAGCTTAAAGTCAAATTGACTTCTCCACCTGTTCTAGTTGTTCCTAACCCTTCTGGATGCTTTGTAGTCTATACGGATGCTTCCAAGAAAGGTTTAGGTTGTGTTTTGATGCAAGAAAGTAGAGTAGTTGCTTATGCATCTCGACAATTAAGACCGCATGAGGAGAACTATCCTACTCATGATTTAGAATTGGCTGCAATAGTTTTTGCCCTGAAGATGTGGAGACACTACTTGTATGGAGCTGTATTTGAAATATACAGTGATCACAAGAGTTTAAAGTATCTCTTTGACCAGAAAGAATTGAATATGAGGCAAAGAAGGTGGATGGAATTTATTAATGATTACAAATTTGAATTAAAGTATCACCCAGGGAAGGCAAATGTAGTAGCTGATGCGTTGAGCCGGAAGTCGTTGTATTTAAGTCAAATACTGATAAAGGAAATGGAGTTAATTGAGGAATTCAGAAATTTGAAATTATCAGTTATGACTGTCTCGGGTAGTTTGATTGTTAGTGAATTAAAAATTGAAAGTGATTTGAAGACTCAGATTAAAGAAGCGCAGACACATGATCAATTTTTACAAGATCGAAGAGATCAACTTGACTTTGCAATGTTAGATGATAGAATTATTATGTACCGGGGCAGAACATGTATACCACAAGGAGAGAATTTGAAGGCTAAGATTCTGGAAGAAGCTCATCAAAGTAAGTATACAATCCATCCAGGATCTACAAAAATGTATCAAGATTTGAAAAGATTATATTGGTGGCCAGGAATGAAGAGAGACATTGCTGAATATGTGTCTAAGTGTTTGGTTTGTCAAAAGGTGAAGATAGAACATCGAAAACCTTCTGGGATGTTACAACCTTTAGAAATCCCTGAGTGGAAGTGGGATAGTATATCTATGGATTTTATTGTTGGATTACCTAAGACTCAGACAGGTTATGATGTGATATGGGTAATAGTTGATAGACTGACGAAATCTGCGCATTTTCTACCCATTAAGAAAAACTACTCGTTGAATAAGTTGGCCCAGTTGTATATGAAGGAAATTGTACGGTTGCATGGAATTCCTAATAGTATCATTTCAGATCGAGATCCTCGATTTACTTCCAGATTTTGGAGAGCACTACAAGAAGCTTTTGGTACTCATTTGTGTTTTAGTACTGCATATCATCCTCAAACAGACGGTCAAACGGAGAGAACTATACAGACTTTAGAGGATATGCTAAGATCGTGCGTGCTAGAGCAAGGAAAAGGATGGGATGGATATCTGTCACTGGCTGAGTTTGCGTATAAT
Organism: Gleditsia sinensis; assembly: GCA_037074535.1. NCBI lineage: Eukaryota > Viridiplantae > Streptophyta > Magnoliopsida > Fabales > Fabaceae > Gleditsia > Gleditsia sinensis. Next base: position 43,823,235 of record CM073465.1, on the reverse strand, counting down.
AACAGTTATCATTCTAACATCGGAATGGCACCATATGAAGCTTTGTATGGTAGGAGATGTAAATCGCCATTATGTTGGAATGAAGTGGGGGAGAAAAGGTTATTGGGGCCCGAATTAGTGCAACATACTTCTGAGCAAATACAGATAATTCGAGATAAAATGCGAATAGCTCAGAGTCGACAAAAGAGCTATTTCGATAGGAGAAGGAGACCGATACAATTCCAAGAAGGTGAGCATGTGTTCTTGAAAATTTCTCCTACTACCGGAATTGGCCGAGCAATGAAAATTAAGAAATTGAGTCCGAGATATTTAGGACCATATCAAATTCAAAAAAGGATAGGGTCATTGGCGTATCAGATTGCACTTCCTCCGCATTTGTCAAATCTGCATGATGTGTTCCATGTTTCTCAACTTCGAAAGTATCTACCAGATCCGTCGCACATAATTCAAGAAGAAATAATAACTGTAGATGAGAATCTAACCTACCGACCGAGGCCGATAGTAATTCTGGATAAAGACATGAAACAGTTGAGAAATAAAACCATTCCATTGGTGAAGGTAGGTTGGGAGAGTTTAACAATGGAAGAAGCCACATGGGAAAGGGAAGATGACATGAGACAGAAGTATCCACAACTGTTTGAAGACAGGTAAACCTTGAATTTTGAGGTCAAAATTCTTTTTAGGGGGGAAGAACTGTAACATCCCCGATTTTTCCTTTATGTTACTAATTTGAATTTTTGTTCAGAAAGGAGAAAGCATTTTGGACTTCACGGGAGGATTAAATCGTTTTACAATTTTACTCAGGTAAAAGAAGATAGTAGGATGGTTAAAATGGCATTTATGTAATTTCATTGAAATGGCATTTTTGTAATTAATGGAGGATGGCATTTATGAAATTAGGGATGGTGGCAAGGGTATTTTTGAGAAAGGGAGGAGGTAGGTAGGGGGTAAGAAGGGAAAGAAAAAATATATAATATAATAAAATAAAATAATAAAAAAAATGAAAGATAAGAAGGGGAAGGGGGAGGTGACGGAAGGAAAGAGAGAAAGAAAGAAAAGAAGAAAAAGAAGAGAAAGGAAAGAAAGAAAGAAAGAAAAGAAGAAAAAGAAGAGAAGAGAAAGAAGAGAAAGAGGAAGAAGAAGGAAAAGAAAGAGGAAAACAAGTTTAAGGATCTATCTGAGGTAGGTTTAACATCTATTTAATAAATTTTGTACAAACTTATATATAAATTTTTAGATTTATTTATATGTGATTTTGGATAACATGTGGTCTGGATATTTATATGAAATTCTGTTTTGGATGTTTGGACATGCATATGGGTGTATGGGATTATATAAGCTGAATTTCGGAATGATTGGGGTAGCTTCGGGTTTCGGAATTCTGAGAAAATTTGGGAAGGATTTTAAAGAAATGGTCAACATATGAATTGTAGATATATGTCTCACGGATTTATAGGCTTTGGAATCACCTCAATCGGAATTCATAAGAGGGAGATATGGTTGATTAATTGAGCAAAGGTCGGAATTCAGGATAGTAAAAATAAGTGTTTTATTTTTAATTTTCTGGTAATAAACCATAAAGAATTTGAAGAAATGATAAACATAGAATTGTAGAAAATTGTCTTAGCTTTTTATAGGCTTTGAAATCACCTCAATCGGAATTTATATGAGGGAGATATGGGTAATTAATTGAGCAATGGTCAGAATTCAGGATAGTAAAAATAAGTGATTAATTTTTAATTTTCTGGGAATAAACCATAAAGAATTTGAAGAAATGATAAACCTAGAAGTTGTAGATAATTGTCTTAGCTTTTTATAGGCTTTGAAATCACCTCAATCGAAATTCATATGAGGGAGATATTATTGAATAAGTGAACAAAGGTTAGAGAACATTTCACTATTTTTTTTACTTAAAAATAGTTTTATTTGTTGAAATATTTTTAGAAGACAAATGTCCAAGAAAATTATCAATTTCTTTATTTGATTCAAAATTTATTATATTGGACATTTGATATGTGATGAATAATTATTAATTGTTGGATATGAAAATTATGCATGTTATTTTATGAAAGAAATTGAATAGCGAGTTGCTTGATAATTATGGCAAGCGTAAAACTCATGGCGAGTTGCTTGATAATTTTACATTCTATTTGATAAATATGCATTAATATATATATGTATTTATATGTATGAATGAATATCGACGGGTTATATGGCTTGTGACGGTACCGAGTAGGGGACGCCCTATTAGCCTGAGTGAGCCAAGGGAGGGCCGCTCCAACCGGGTGTCAGTGGTAATGTGAGGAGGCAGGAGGGTGATGTACTCACATTCCCTGATCACTTATTGTGACTGTAGTCGATCGGTCACTATGCATATAGTAAACGAGTAAATTAAAAGCCGTGATAGGGCTGAGCATTAGAAAAAAAAAATAGACTTCTAGTGCAAGTATAGTATTATAATTCTGCATAAACAAAAAATTATGATTTTATCTCAAAATTTTGATATTTTTCTGTAGCTTATACAGCTGAACATAACCCATGTTTTCTCATCATATTTTATTTATGTTAAGTCTACTGGGAACCTTTGTTCTCACTATTATTGTGGTGTTATGTTCAGATAAAAAGAAATGAGTTACAACACAAAAGGGAGTTACTGATGGAGATCTAGATGTCAGCACCACCTCCTCACCCTTTGTATTTCAAGGGTGAAGTGCTGTATAAAGACTTTTATTTATGTACTTAAATGGTGTACTGTATAAATGTAACCTATGTGAGGTTTGTAATATATATGTAAACATGTATATTGTATTTTTAAATGTTGTATTGTATAATTATAACATGTATGAAGTTTGTAATAAATAAATAAATAAATATATATATATATATATATATATATATATAATGTGTTTTTACATATGGCATATTTTAACAAGCGTAATGTAAAAAAAAAAAAAACCGGACGTTACACTTTTAGCATACATTGGGTCGAGTTGGCTAAGATTTTGGTGAAAGTGCAACCACTCGTACCCATATCTTCGGAACTGGTCAATATGGACGAATAAAATGTAGACTTATATGTATTTAATTTTTATACAGATGTTTTGATTAATAATGTGTATGTAAATATAGAATTGAATAAGTGTTAATGGTATTTCATAAACCTTAATTATGATTGGTTAATATTTAATTGAATGTTATTATGAGTTAAATAGTTAGAAGTAAAGAGGCCATGACTTCATGGAATTTTAGAAATATATATATATATATATATATATATATATATATATATATATGTATTTATGTCAGTATATATGTAAAAACAATATGGAGTTGTTATAATCTAAGGAAATGCTAAACATGACAGTTGTAGATAAGTGCCTTAGCGTTTTATAGGCTTTCGAATCACCTCAATTAGAGTTTGTATGAGGGAGATATGGTTGAATAAGTAAGGAAAGGTCACAGAACACATAAATATTATAAATAGAAATAATAAATAACTAGTGTACGTCTTAGCAATTGCCATTGCATGAACTCCTTACCATCTTAAGTGTGTAATTTTGACATGGAAATATTTTATAAAGTTATATTCAAAAATAGTTATGATCATAACATAATTGCATTGTACGAATAATTTTTGGTAGTGATTATGCTTTGATGATAAATTATGGCATGAGAGTATAATGAACATGCTTGTTATTGAAATCATATTTTTGGCTATTAACGTGGAAGGAAAAGAAAATAAAAGAGACAAGCATGGTCACATGGCGGTCCGTGTGGTACACCAGTAGAGGATGCCCTACTCACGGCTATGATTATGTTAATGAGAAAAGAAAGAGAAAGTGTACCATGTCGGATGGAGCGAGAAAAGCCTGTACTGGAGAGTAGAAAGTACTCACCCTGACCAGGGTAGCTTGATATAAAAATAAGTTGATATTAATCATATGATATTATGAAAATAGTTATTCATGCCATACATGTCATTACTATACAAATTTCATGTTCATAGATAAACTGCATTCTTATGACCAAAGTTATTTGTTGTAGCTTATACAAATGAACATGACATGATGATCTATATTAATGATAATTATGATTTATTATTGAACCTACTGGGATTTAATTCTCACTATATTTCCATATCATGTTCAAAAGACTAAATATGTAGATATTCTCTATGACCAACTTTTAGCATACATTGGGTCAAGTTGGCTAAGATCTCGGTGAAGGTGCAATCATCCACACCCGTATCCTCAGAACGTGTCAATATGGATGAATAAGATATAGACATATATGTGTTTGATTTTTGTACGAATGTTTTTAATTAATGATGTGTATGTGAGCCCTAAATTGTATCAGTGTTAATGGTATACCATAAACCTTAATTATGCTTGGTTAATTTAATTAAATGTTATTATGAGTTAAATAGTTAGAAGTAAAGAGGTAATGACTTCATGGGATTTTAAAAAAATATATATGTATATATGAAAAAAATGGAGTTGTTACATAATGGACAACAATGAAGGTATTAGATTGCATTCTTTACTGGCTTACTTTATTCAAAGATTCATACAATTTTTGTAAGTTATGTACAAACTGCAAAAAAATAAGTAATATAACCAAGGAAAATGAGATGCCACAAACACCACTATTATTTTGTGAGATTTTTTACGTTTAGGTTATTGATTTCATGGGACCCTTTCCCTCATCCTTTGGATTTAATTATATTTTACTTGATATGAATTATGTCTCAAAATAGGTGAAAGTTAAATCCACCAAGATTGATGATTCTAAAGTGGTTGTATATTTTATTAAATATCATATTTTCTCTAGATTTAGGATACTAAGAGGTTTAATATTTGACAGTGGTGCCTATATTTGCAATAGACTTGTTGAAGCCATAATAAAAAAAACTATCATTAGTAAGATAATAAATCCCAACGACAAGGATTAGAGCCTCTGCCTAGATGATGCTCTATGGGCCTACAAAACAACATATAAGACCCCAATTGGTATGTTTCCATACATGTTAGTATTTGAAAAACCTTGCAACCTTGGAACATAGATCATTTTGGGATATCAAGAAATCTAAATAAATATGGATGATAGTAGAGAGCATAGAAAATTAAAATTATAGGAATTACAGGAAATCAGAAATGAGGCTTATGAAAATACTAACATTTATAAGGCCAAGACAAAACGACTCTATGATCACATAATTTCTCACAAAGAGCTCACTATTTGATGAAAAGTCCTCTTCTATAATTCTAGACTTAGATTATTTCTAGGTAAGTTGGCGTTTTAAATGGGAAGGTCCATTTATTATTACTAAAAATTTTCCTTTTGGTGCATATTAAATAATGAGCTTGGAAAATCCTAGAGGGTTTAAAGTCAATCTCACCACTCTATCAAGGTTGCAATGCCATTAATAAGGAATAATCTAGCCTTCTAAAACATATAATAGATTATGAACTAATCATTCTTTTCAATTACTTAGTAAGCAATTTTCACTTAGAGATGATAATGAACCAAATATGTAGACCTTCACAAAAAATAAGCACTATTCTCTCATGTGTTTGAAAAGGTATATATTTAGCTTAAATTTACTCCAATGGAAATGCTTTACCATAGGCTTGTATATCTTCTTGTTCTCCATCACTGGGATCACATGCATAACATGAATGAAAAGGACTTTTTCAAAGGTTATAATGGGCTTCAGGGTTAAGGTGGGAAGTGTTTGGGGAAAGTAGCTCAAAAGCCACTAAAACTAGTGGATTGGTGCGTACTGTCGCAAGTACACCCAAATTGATACCTTACCTCAAAACTAACCAGTAGTAGTGGGAGTAAGGGTCGATCCCACAGAGACTGAAATTACCTTATGTGATTGAGAAAGGGGGGAATTGATAATTGTAAATAAAACCAAGTAAATAATAATGAAGGTAAATAAGAGAGAGTGATTAATGATAAAGACGTTGGTTTTGGTTGATATCCACCGTCAAGGGATTGCATTGATCACTGACAACATAATCAATCTGTAATTGAATATCTCTCATTGAATTTCTAACCCTGTTCCTCCTTAAGCCTAGAAAATTAATGACAATTATAGTAATTAAACCCTAATTAACAAGTAAGCCTTTAGCACATCGATAAAGCATAACTTATTAATCGCATGAAGAACTAGAGAAACTGACAGAGCTAAACAAATATAAACACATCGGCTATATTTAATTTAGTTAATTATTCATCATAGGTTCAATGATTTATAATCCAAAATCCTCAAACCTATTTGCCTCATGAATCACAGAATTGAAGACTTTGTTCAAAACATAATTTAGCAGTAGATTAAGACAGATAATATACTAGAAGGCCTCCTTAGCAATCATATGAATAACCATTGAGAAGAAGAGCAGATGAATAACTACTACTCAATTCAAATTGAAATAATAAAATCAAATCCATATCTCACAATGCATGAAGATCCCTTGAGGTTTCAATCTACCTCAACCAACTAAAAAGAACTAGCCACGCAGGGCCATAAGAAAATCTAAAGAAGAATTGAAGAATGTAACTAAGAACTTGGATGAAGGATTGGATGTATTCTCTGCTTGTTTTGCTCCCTTTTTATATATTAACTCCTCCTAAACGAAGTACGATTGTATCTACGTCAAATCCCAGCCCATCGGGCTTCAATTAGAGTAAAAAAACCCCTAAAAATTGTGATTTTAATGACCAGTACGGCGGCCACACTGCGGTGCTACGAACCTGCAATGACACAATGCCGTGGCTCCCAAAAAATGTCAGAATTTGCCAAAGTGCCAAACACGAAAGTTGTATTCTATGTCTCTTCTTTCCATAGCCCCTGAAATCACCTTAATCGAATCTAAATTGAAAGAGATATGACAACATTAGTGACCAAAGGAGAGAATTCATTCTGCTGCACTGTGATTTTAATTTACGAGCTCTGTAGCACTATGCAATCTCCCAAATTTGACCACGTGGTCAACATAAAAGTTGTAGATGATTGCGCTATCTTTTCGTAGCCACTTGAATCACTTTGATTGGAGTTCATAAGAGGGAGATATGCTCAAAACAGTACTGAAAGGTCTAGAATCGCTGCAATGTAGCATTTTTCCATGAATTTCTTATTTTTTTCTTCTCTTTTCTTCTTCCTTTGTTCCTACAACACAAAACACAAAACAAAGCTAATTCCTAATTATATTTTACTTAAATCAAACAAAAAGTAAGTTTAAAGGTATTAATATTATGCTTAATTAATGATAACTGCATTTCATTATAGTTTCTATGTGCTGTCCGTGTATGTTTACTAAATTTTTCTGGTGTTTTAAGCACTCTTACCTCCTGATTTAATTAAATGGGATGACTCTTCTAGATATAACATCAGCGACCTCATTGCTGCAGCATTTTAGTAAGCATATATGGTAACAATAGCTGAACCCCGGTTGATAGTGGGTGAGCTGCTACCTCTTTCCTGTAATACACTGATTCTATTTGATATGGTGCAGGTGGCAGAGCTACGTGGCAGGAGCAACCACCATTGAGCAGGGGACACTGCAGGCTACTGGTACAGAACTGCCTCCACTACTGAAAGTGGAGAGGAAAAAGCTGCACAACAAGGGCGCCGGCTGCAGAGCAGAAGGAATGTCAGCAACCCAGAGTACTTTACTGGGACCACACAGGCTGCCTATAAAAGGCCATAAAGCAGCTATTGCAAAAAAAGAAGAGAGAGGGGACGAGAGAAAATAGAAGAGAACTTGGAGGAAGAAACACCATAGCCGAGGATGTGTTGACACCGGGAGGTGCAGCATTGAGGGAATAGTTCTGCAGAAGGGGATTGTCCCCTGTTGCTATATTACTGTTTTATCAAAAAGAAAGAACTGCGCTTTGTAATTTTATTTAAATCACTTAGGATGCATACCTGTGTTTTTGGGATTTTTGTACCCAGTGTACCTATGAGTCTTGGCTAGTTTCTAGCTGGGGTTGCACAAGGGTTGTAATGAACTAAAGCACATTTTTATTATTAATACATTTCGCTGCATTTTTGGTTATCATTCAATTGTGTTTCTTGTTAGTATTTCTTTCCTTAATAACGGAAGTTTGAAGGAAGAAAACCAAGGCCGACATTCACCTGGAAGGGTAATGGAGGCTGGGAAAAGGATTGAATGCATGGGGGTTAGCTCATGTAGGGATATACGGGCACCCCATTAGACCAATAATGGAACTTCATGCACAATTTAGAGGTGAGGACTGATGCAGAAATGCATGTTTGAACCTCAGAATTGCAAGGAATGGAAGCCTGGGAAGGCTCCATTCAGGACTGAGTTTGGCACTTAGAACAATTGTTGTAGCAAGACTAGAGCAAATATGAGTGCTGTGGTCCATGGCATCACTGAGCAACTCTAGATCTCCCAATATAGTTGCCTCTTTACTTCCTATTACTCCTTATTTTAATTATAGTTATAGTCAGTCAATCTACTTTTATATCAATCTTGTGAACCATCTTAACTTTGCTACAACATTCATACAACAAAAATCTCTATAATAGTTTTAGTTCACTCCTCGTGGGACGATACTCACTCATCACTTTATTACTTGGTCACGACATGTGCACTTACGTTTTGACATTGTATTCATCTTTGTATGAATTACAGCCCAACAAGTTTTTGGCGCCGTTGCCGGGGAGTGTCAACTTAAAATTATTTTTAGATACTCAACTGTGTGAAGTATTGTTTTTTGTATATCTTTTTACTTTGGTGTCTTGTTGAGCAGGTAACACAATGCTTGAGCAGGGCTGACAAAGAGCTTCTACCCCTTGATTCAGAGATAGAAAGAACGCTTTTGAGAAGAAGAAGAAGACAGTTAGCACCTAAGCAGCAGGCAGAGATGGCTAATCAGAATGGAGCAGACAACATGGATGATAGAGATAGAGTCCTAAATGCTTATGTTCAACCAAATTTGAATGGGTTGAACCCGAGCATTGTGAGACCAGAGATCGAGGCTTTACATTTTGAGTTCAAACCAGTAATGTTCCAGATGCTGCAAACTGCAGGGCAATTCAGTGGCATGCCCACTGAGGACCCTTACCTTCACTTGAGAGTGTTTATGGAAGTCACGGATGCTTTCAAAATGAATGGGGTAATAGAAGAAGTGCTCAGGCTAAAGCTGTTCCCTTATTCATTAAGAGACAGAGCAAGAGCATGGTTGAACTCTCTACCACCTGACTCTATCGCTAACTGGAGTGATTTGGCAGAAAAATTTCTGCTGAAATACTTCCCGCCCAACAAGAATGCCAGATTAAGAAATGACATCACCTCTTTCTAGCAATTAGAAGGTGAATCTTTCTATGAGACTTGGGAGAGGTATAAAGAGCTATTATGGAGATGCCCCCATCATGGAATTCCTCACTGCATTCAGATGGAGACCTTTTACAATGGCCTTAATGCCCAAACTCATACCATAGTGGAAGTAGCAGCTAATGGGGCACTCTTGTCCAAAACGTATAATGAAGCACATGAGCTGCTTGAGAGGATGGTCAGCAACAACTATCAATGGCCAATGGATAGAGTTTTAACTGGAAAGAAAGCAGCATGCATGCACGAAGTGAGTGAAGTGACTTCTCTCACAGCCTAGCTACCTTCACTAGTTAATGTCTTGAAGAGCCAGCAAATTGCCCGCCCTCAAGCAACCAATGCAGTCCAGGAAACTGGACCATCTTGTGTACTATGCAATGGACCTCATCTATTTGAAGCTTGTCCCTTAAACCCAGAATTAGTGTGTTTCGTGGGTAATATGAATTGCAATAACAATCCTTACTCCAACATATATAACCCAGGATGGAGGCAACACCCCAATTTCTCCTGGAGTAACTATGGTACAAGACAAGGGAGCAACTCTGCCCTGCAAAGACCACAGGGTCCACCAGGCTTCCAGCAACAAAGACAACAACCTCAGGAAGCCCCCACTTCACTAGAATCCCTACTAAAGGAATATATGGCAAGGAATGATGCTTTAATCTAGAGTTAAGTAGCCTCATTGTGGAATCTTGAAACTCAAGTGGGGCAGCTTGCCAATGAACTAAAAAGCAGACCCCCAAGGACACTTCCTAGTAATACTGAAGTCCCGAGGAGAGAAGGAAAAGAGCACTGCAAGGCTATAGCCCTGAGGAGTGGAAATATGGTGGAAGCACCAAAAGTAAGAGAGCAAGACCAGACAGACTCCACTGTACCTTTGGAGAAGAAAAAAGACCAAAAAAAAGCAAGATGAGGAGGTAAGCGAGGAAGCAACCACCTCTAGAGGAAATGCTGCAGCTATGCCACAGCATAATTCGACAACTTTTCCACAGCAAGGCATGCAGCAAGCTAAGTTACCTCTCCCCTTCCCTCAGAGATTTCAGAAGCAGCAGAATGACTAGCAATTTAGAAGGTTCCTAGATGTCCTTAAACAACTACACATCAACATTCCTCTGGTGGAAGCACTGGAGCAGATGCCGAATTATGAAAAATTCATGAAGGACATCCTGACCAAGAAGAGGAGATTTGGTGAGTTTAAGACTATTGCTCTCATAAGAGAATGCAGTGCTGTGCTGCAAAAGAAGTTGCCACCCAAACTTAAGGATCCAGGCAGTTTCACCATACCTTATTCAATCGGGAACCAGTATTTTGGCAAGGCACTTTGCGACTTGGGAGCAAGCATCAACCTCATGCCAATGGCCATCTTTAAAAAGCTAGGAATTGGAGAAGCAAGGCCTACCACAGTCACACAGTAATTGGCAGACAGATCCATTGCCCATCCAGAGGGAAAAATAAAGGATGTCCTGGTTAAGGTGGATAAGTTCATCTTCCCTGTAGACTTTATAATTCTAGATTATGAAGCTGATGCAGAGGTATCGATTATATTGGGCAGACCATTCCTAGTAACTGGCCGAACACTAATTGATGTTCAGAAAGGTTAATTAACCATGAGAGTCCAGGATGAGCAGGTTACATTCAATGTGCTCTAGACCATGAAGTTTGCCAGTGAAGAAGAGGAATGTGCAGTGGTGTCTATGATAGACACATTAGCATAAGAACAATTGGAAAAATGCTGCAAAGAGCCACCAGCAGCAGCATGGACAGACCACTCAGATTCTGAAGGAAAAGATGAGAAGGAATGGGCTTGGATTGATGTCAAGCAAGGCTTTAGGAAGCAGGAGCCAATAAAGGAGCCATTATATGTGACCCCACCAGATTCAAGGCTGCTGAAAGCATCAGTGGAGGAGCCACCGGTCTTGGAGATGAAGCCTTTGCCAGCACACCTTAAGTATGCATATTTAGGAGAAACAACAACTCTTCCTGTGGTTATCTCAGCACTTTTGACAGAGGAACAAGATGAGAAATTGGTCCTGACACTGAAAAAATTCAGAAGGGCCATTGGCAGGACACTTGCTGACATTAAGGGAATCAGCCCCTCATTTTGCATGCATAAGATCCTCTTGGAAAGCAATGAAAAAGGGTCCATAAAACCTCAGCGAAGGCTCAACCCAATAATAAAGGAGGTGGTTAAAAAGGAAATTATCAAGTGGCTAGATGCTAGAATTATCTACCCAATATCAGATAGTTCTTGGGTGAGTTCGGTCCAGTGTGTCCCTAAGAAAGGGGGTATGACTATGGTGGAAACCGCTAGCAATGAACTCATCCCCACCAAGGTTATGACCGGCTGGAGGATTTGCATGGACTATAGGAAGCTGAACAAGAGCATTAGAAAGGATCACTTCCCTCTGCCATTCATTGATCAAATGTTAGATAAACTTGTTAGAAGGGAATACTATTGTTTCCTGGATGGGTACTCAGGGTACAACCAGATTGCTATAGCACCAGAAGATCAACATCAGAACACATTCACATGTCCTTAGGGTACCTTTGCATTTCGAAGGATGCCATTTGGGCTATACAATGCTCCAGCAACATTCCAACGATGCATGATGGAAATATTCACAGAAATGGCTGAGCAGTTTGTGGAAATCTTCATGGATGATTTCTCAGTCTTTGGGGACTCCTTTGACCTATGCTTGGGAAACCTTGCTAAAGTCTTGCAAATGTGTGAGGAAACAAACTTGGTGCTGAACTGGGAGAAGTGTCAGTTTATGGTAAATGAAGGGATTGTGCTGGGGTATAAGGTCTCTCAGAGAGGACTTGAGGTTGACAAGGCCAAGGTGGAAATAATTGAGAAACTGCCTCCTCCCACCTTGGTCAAGGGCATTCGAAGCTTCTTGGGATGTGCAGGATTTTATAGGAGGTTCATTAGGGACTTCTCTAAAATTGCCAAACCTCTATGTAGTTTGTTAGAGAAGGACATAATTTTCTGTTTTGATGAAAGTTGCATGACAGCATTCTGCAATCTCAAACAGAAATTGAGTACAGCCCCAGTTATTGTGGCACCAGATTGGACTTCTCCATTTGAGCTGATGTGTGATGCTAGTGAGATAGCATTGGGGGCTGTCCTAAGGCAGCGCAGAAATAAGCTATTTCATTCTATTTACTATACTAGCAAAATGCTGCAAGGTGCCCAGCTGAACTACAATGTGACAGAGAAGGAATTGCTGGTAGTAGTGTTTGCCTTTGAGAAATTCAGAGCATATCTGGTAGGAGCAAAGGTGATAGTGCACACAGATCACTCTGCCATCAAACACTTGGTTAGGAAAAAGGATTCCAAGCCCAGGCTCATTCAGTGGGTGCTTTTGCTTCAAGAATATGATCTAGAGATCAGAGACAAGAAAGGAACTGAAAATCAAGTGGCAGACCATCTCTCCAAATTGGAAGGGCACAGCTTCGGGCCAGAAGAAATCAATGAAAGATTTCCAGACGAGCAACTCTATCTCCTGTCTCAAGATGATGTGCCATGGTATGCTGATTATATAAATTACCTTGTGAGTGGAATGCTCCCACCAGACCTGACGTGGCAGCAGAAGAAAAAATTTCTGCATGAGGTAAACTCATACTATTGGGATGAACCATACCTTTTCAAGCAATGTGCTGATAAGATGATTAGGAGATGCATACCCAGCGAAGAGATGGAGCAAATCCTGCAACAATTCCATGCTTCCCCTTATGGAGGTCATTTTGGAGGAGTTAGAATTGCAAACAGGGTGTTGCAGGCAGGGTTCTATTGGCCATCCCTATTCAAGGACTCTCACTCCTTTGCAAAGCAATGTGACTGGTGTCAGAGGACAGGGAACATATCTCGCAGACATGAAATGCCACTGAACAACATCTTAGAGGTGGAATTATTTGATGTCTGGGGAATAGATTTCATGGGACCATTTCCCTCGAGTTTCGGCAATCAATACATCCTTGTAGCTGTAGACTATGTCTCAAAGTGGGTGGAAGCCAGTGCATCCTAGACTAATGAAGCCAGAGTCGTGACCAGATTTCTGAAGAGAAACATCTTCACAAGGTTTGGAACCCCCAAAGCCATCATCAGCGATGGAGGGACCCATTTCTGCAATCGACAGTTCAAGGCACTACTTGCCAAATATGGAGTCAGGCACAAGGTGGAAACCCCGTATCATCCACAAATGAGTGGCCAAGCTGAAGTCTCCAACAGAGAGATCAAGAGAATCTTGGAAAAAATAGTAGGCCCCACGAGGAAGGATTGGTCCTCAAGGTTGGATGATGGACTTTGGGCATATAGAACAGCTTGTAAGACACTTCTGGGCATGTCACCATACAGATTGGTATTCGGGAAGGCTTGTCATCTACCAGTAGAGTTGGAACATCGAGCATACTGGGCAGTGAAGAAGCTAAACTTGAACCTGGAAGCTGCGGATGAGAAGAGGATGCTGCGGCTAAATGAGCTGGATGAATTTCGTAGTCAGGCCTATGAGAATGCCAAACTATACAAGGAGAAAGCAAAGCAATGGCATACCAAGAAGATACAACCCAGGTTCGAAGTGGGACAAAGAGTACTACTGTACAACTCCAGGCTGACCTTGTTTCTTGGGAAGTTGAAATCACGCTGGTCTGGTCCTTTCTGCATAAGCAAGGTCTTCCCCTTTGGGACAATTGAATTGGAAGAAGAAAAGGAGGGGAGGAAATTCAGGGTTAATGGACAAAGGGTCAAGCACTATCTAGGAGGTGATGTGGATAGATAGCATACCTCCATTCAGCTGCAAGAGGAATGAACAGGAAGAAAGTCAAGCTGAAGACTATAAAACAAGCGCTTATAGGAGGCAACCCATGTTTAAATCTGTTGTTGGTAAAGTTAGCAGTTTTTAGATTGTTTAATTTGTGAATTTAATGACATTTTTGTTTGCTACACAGGTAGGGAAACATAGCAGATTGCAGGAAGGTTCTCACTTTGCTGGAACAAAAACTGGGTGAGGTAGGCTTGGCTCTGCTGCAGCAAAAGCATAGGCAAGGCAATATTACTGCAATAGTTGCTGCAGCAATTGCGTTTAGTCCTAGGTGAAGGAGTTTCCCAAACTAAAATATATATATATATATTTCAAAGTGGGCTAGAAAACTGGCAGAAGGCCATAAGACACCCACGGTCTTTAACCTCTGCAACTTCCAACCCACTTCACCCTCGAGTTAAGACACCCACGTTTTCAACTCTGTAACTCCCCTTCCCACTTCACCTCTCTTGAGCTTTCAAAGTCCTACAACCTCCTCACCTCCTTCATTCCAGAAATCCCTACCTTTAAATCCTCGAACCAATCATGCCCAGAATCAAGACAGTGGCCAAAAAAGCAAGCAAGGTGAAGAAATTCACCTCTTAGGAAAACCGGAAGAAGCACGACGAAGAGATTGTGCCCAGAAACTTCTGCGCTGAGAAAGGCTTCAACTTCACCTCCGCTGAAGATTTGGGGATGCCCATGTACGTTTGTACGGTGGTCAAGTAGAGGGGTTGGGAAAATTTTGCAAGCCACCCACAAACAGCCCTCATTCCTCTGGTTCGGGAGTTCTATGCAAACTTCTCACCAGAAACTAAGAAGTGGGTGACAGTTTGGGAGACGAAGGTGCGTTTTGACCAAGCTTCAATCAATAATGCCTACAATCTACCAGATGAAAAGGATAACTATGAGGAATATCTACATGGTTTGCGGGACGAATACTGGGATGCAATGATCACTCGGGTGTGCCTTCCTGGCACTACCTGGGATAAATCTCCTCAAGGCTCCACCACTATCAACCGGATCTCCCTGGTGCCGGCAGCAAAAGTATGGTATCATTTTCTCAAGACCCGTCTGCTACCATCCACCCATGGGCAGACGGTGAGCAAAGACAGAGTAGCAATGGTGGACGCCCTCATACTCGGCAGACCACTCAATGTTGGCTCATCATCAGTGGCCAAATCTAAGCATGCGCCAGCCGCAAAAGGGGTAGCCTACTTTTTCCATCCCTCATCACCATACTGTGCAAGAATTATGGAGTACCAGTCTCCATCGATGAAGAAGTCTTGAAGGACACCAACCCCATTACTACTACCACCATTGCTCGGATTGTCTTGGAGAAAGTAGCCCCACACTCACCCGCTGCCTCTCGAGACCCTCCACAAGCCGCTGGACCATCTGTTTCTTCCTCTGCCCCTCAGCCAGCTGACCAGACCCTTTAGCATATTCTACAGCAACAAGCTACAATCCTCAGACAGCAAGCACAGCTGCTGCAGCATCAGCAGACCTTTTGGCGCTAAGAATAGAAGAGGGACTTCGCCCTCCACACCACCTTGGAGCAGAACTTTAAGCAATTCTTTCCATTCCCAAAGTTTCCAACTGACTTGCTCCATACCACTTTTGAGGAGTCAGCCCCAGCACCTGAACCACAGACCGAGCAGCACAAGGATTTCGAAGGATCCTCCTCCAGCAAGGAGCCCTAACCGGAACCCTATTAGACACCAGAAGGAATTGATTCCTCTGATGACAATGAGCCCATTGCAAAATGGACAGCAATGATGTGTAAAAAAAAGGCCTCAGAGCAATCAACACAGCGGAGGAGTGGGCTTCGAAGTTCATCAAGGTCTTCTAGGGGTTAATGCCCCTAGGGTGCTGCAGCATGCCTGCTAGCACCCTCAGGAAGTTCCCTCAACTCTTCTTCCTTCTCTGTTGTATTTGGAATTCTTTTGCTTCTGCTGTATTTGGGTGTCTTTTGTTTTATGACCATTGCATCAGCAGTGAGGACACTACTCAATTTAAGTTTTGGGGGGTGTGATATAATGTCTGCTGGGGTGTAATATAATATTACTGTGGCACTTTTTGTGTTTTGTTCATTGCTGTGGTATCTGCTGAAGCATTGATTTTGTGCTATAGTATTTGCTGGAGCAAATGTTAGGTTAGACTTGTTTATTTGTGTTCTGTTTGTCTGAGTGCTGATATTTGTGTTCTTGCCTGACTGAATTAGATGAAACTGCAGTGTTACTGGTTGCTACCTGTAGAAGTTATCTGACTTAGATGTGTATTACCATTCAAAAAAAAGAAAGAGAAAGACTCTGCATTTTGCATATCCTGCTAAAAGTTCTGGGATACTCCATGAGGAGGATTGGGTAGTTCGCTAGAAACCAAAATAGGAGACCTACAACCTCACCCAATCACACAGAACCTTCTTCTAATGAGCACAGGATCATAGCCAGTTTGCCAAAGAAAAATTTGGTGATCTTTCAGTAATTGGACCTAAGTCTTAGAGCTAGTATTGAGAGCTCTCTGTAGAATTATAAAAGAGGCAGACACATAGGGTCAAAAAGGCTTAAGTTTGGGTGGGAAGTAGGAAATAAAGAGAGAAATATGGACACTCTAATGCTTTGTAGTTCCTTAGTAACCAGGGGTATGCATGAGCCCCATGTGTGCCTTTGCGTAAAACAAGGACATAGAGTGGACACTCCAATGTTTTGTAGTTCCTTAGTAACCAGGGGTGTGAATGAGCCCCATGAGTGCCTTTGCATAAAACAAGGATATAGAGTATGAGTAGGAAGTGGTTTAAAGGTGATAAGGCTGAGCAACCGAGTGCCTGCATTGAACATGTTGGCATTCGCGTTAAAAGGCTGTAATGACCTCTGCTAGAATAAGATCTATGATAACAAAAAAAAACAATAAAGAAAGAAAATCAGTGAGCTACCACTCCCCCCACATTTGTTACCCTGTCTGCACCTATGTTGAATGCCAACTTGACCTAGGAAAGGAAGCTCGATATGTTAGCATGAAAGTCTCAGGAACTCTGGCTGTTTTCGACCCAAGTGGCTCTTAGGGAACCTGTCCATGTCACACACACAACTTCAAAGAAGGTTTTTACTGTGATTGGGAGAAAGGTTTGTGGTATCCTTTATATGGAAGAAATCCTGAGAGTTGAGAGCCATCAGCAGAACTATGGATTCATGCATGAAAAAAGTCTAGAATTTCTGGGAGGTAGGAATGTAGTAAACAGAATAGGTTGCTTGGGGACAAGCAATCCTTTAAGTTTGGGGGGATTTGATAACTACATTTCATTATAGTTTCTATATGCTATCCGTGTATGTTTACTGAATTTTTCTGGTGTTTTAAGCACTCTTACCTCCTCATTTAATTAAATGGGATGACTCTTCTAGACATAACATCAGCGACCTCATTGCTGCAGCATTTCAGTAAGCATATGTGGTAACAATAGCAGAACCCTGGGTGATAGTGGGTGAGCTGCTCCCTCTTTCCTGCAATACACTGATTCTATTTGATATGGTGCAGGTGGCAGAGCTGCGTGGCAGGAGCAGCCACCATTGAGCAGGGGATAGCAGCAGGGACACTGCAGACTACTGGTACAGAACTGCCTCCACTACTGAAAGTGGAGAGGAAAAAGCTGCACAACAAGGGCGCCGGCTGCAGAGCAGAAGGAATGTCAGCAACCCAGAGCACTTTACTAGGACCACACGGGCTGCCTATAAAAGGCCATAAAGCAGCTATTGCAAAAAAAGAAGAGAGAGGGGACGAGAGAAAACATAAGAGAACTTGGAGGAAGAAACACCATAGCCGAGGATGTGTTGACACCGGGAGGCGCAGCATTGAGGGAATAGTTCTGCAGAAGGGGATTGTCCCCTGTTGTTATATTACTGTTTTATCAAAATGAAAGAACTACGCTTTGTAATTTTATTTAAATCACTTAGCATGCATACCCGTGTTTTTGGGATTTTTGTACCCAGTGTACCCATGAGTCTTGGCTAGTTTCCAGCTAGAGTTGCATAAGGGTTGTAATGAACTAAAGCACATTTTTATTATCAATACATTTCGCTACAGTTTTAGTTATCATTCAATTGTGTTTCTTGTTAGTGTTTGTTTCCTTAATAACAGAAGTTTGAAGGAAGAAAACCAAGGCCGACATTCACCTGGAAGAGTAATGGAGGCTGGGAAAAGGATTGAATGCATGGGGGTTAGCTCATGTAGGGATATACGGGCACCCCATTAGACCAATAATGGAACTTCATGCATAATTTGGAGGTGAGGACTGATGCAGGAATGCATGTCTGAACCTCAAAATTGCAAGGAATGGAAGCCTGGGAAGGCTCCCTTCAAGATTGAGTTTGGCACTTAGAACAATTGCTGAAGCAAGCCTAGAGCAAATATGAGTGCTGTGGTCCATGGCAACCCTGAGCAACCCTAGATCTCCCAATATAGTTGCCTCTTTACTTCCTATTACTCCTTATTTTAATTATAGTTATAGTCAGTCAATCTACTTTTATATCAATCTTATGAACCATCTTAACTTTGCTACAGCATTCATACAGGAAAAATCTCTATAACAGTTTTAGTTCACTCCTCGTGGGACGATACTCACTCATCACTTTATTACTTGGTCACAACACGTGCACTTGCGTTCTGACATTGTATTCATCTTTGTATGAATTACAGCCCAACAATTAAGATCACATCAAATACCCCCACACTTAACCTTTTGCTTGTCCTCAAGCAAAATAATCCCTAAAGACAAAAAACAACAATCAATAATGTAGTGAGTGTTAGGCTTACCAAACGTTTGGCTCATAACATAAAAATATACTCTAGAAAAATTTTGGAAGGTCATAATCAAGCACAAGATTAACACAAATGTAATCTATTATTTTATCCTTTTGAATCCCTAGAGTGTGTGTGTGTGTTTTTAAGTCAATAAATTTTCTTTTTTCCGGATGAATTTATATATCCCAAAATGTTGATTGTAGATCTCTAATTAGTTTTGAATTTCCATATGCTTATTCTTCATGCCACTCTCCACTAATATAGGCCAAAACTACCTCTAGGATCAATAGGACTTTATTTAGCTTGTACTGTGGCTAGGGTATAAGGTATGATAAAGGATACAAATTTAAGCTCAATCACCCAGCACCACATGATTAAATCTAATCTCTTGAGCTTTCCTAAATTTGGGGTGATTTCTCCCCCCACACTCATTTTCTTGTTTCAATTTAATCCATTCTTTTCCTTGGTTCTCAATTTTTTTTTCACAACATTCGGATTTTTCTTTTATTTCCTTTGCATCATTATTTTTTTTTCATAATTCTTTTCTTTTCCTTGCTTCATCCTTCCACCCTTTTGTAAATAAAGCTCTACAAAACAAGTCTTTAGAAAAATAATCATGGAGTGAGTGAATAGGATCAAAAATAAGGATATTCATACAAAATTTGGTTTTCAGCTTGTTTGTGGTTTTTAGAAGGAAAAGTTCATTAAGCTCAAGATAGAGGAACTAAGGATATTTCATTGCTTAGGTTAGGTTAGAAAGGCTCAATCTATCCAATAATGCCTAAATCATCTCCTAAATAATAGTATTAGCCTACGATTTTTCCTCAAGTAGCATTCGAATAAGTTCTAAAATCTTGTGGAGATCATGAAATATGTTTCAATTATATAAACCTTCTCTAAGTACAAGATAAATTTAATGCCCAAAGTTATTGTGCAAACATATTTCAGGATTCTAAAGTCAAAAGTAATAAATTGCAAAAGGGATAAAATTGCACACAATCATAAATTTTCTATATTTTTCAAGAGCTAAAAAAAGTTGGATAGTCATATGATTGGCTGTTGGTTGTGCCTAACATCCCAAAACATAAATTGAAACACTCACACAATCACTCAACTTGCTAAACGCAATAAAAATGCATTACTAGTGAAAATCAGAAAATTGATGCTCATAATAGGGTCACAATGATTCAGACAAATAAACTTCCACCCCCACACTCAAACTTTACATTGTCCTCAATGTAAAAGAAAGATAAGAATTAGGGAAAGATATAGAAAAACATATGAGTTAAGTGAACTTCCCTGAATTTGTTTGGAGTGGAATGCACATGTTACATTACTGGACCATGAATATTTCTTATTCCCACTTTTTCTTTTTCTTTTTTTGATTATGTTGGGTTGCCTCCCAATAAGCACCTTTGTTTAATGTCGTTGGCTCGACTCAGAGCTCCTTATGTCATTCAAGGAGGATCCTGTTTTCCAATGGATTTGCAGAATTTTGAGTTTTAACTGCATTATGAAGAAGGAAGTTAGCATTAGTCAAAGATTTAATTAAATGAGAACTCAACTTACCTGGAAATAATGGATGTCTTGAGTAGATTTTGGCATCCAATTTAATTTCATCCTTTTGAGATTCTACCAAAGCATGCGGTAACTTTCCTCTATCTTTGAGTAGGGCATATTTATTTGAGGTTATAACTGCGGGTGGTTCTCCATTGTATATTCCCTTTAAATGGCTAGGGAGGCTCTTTAAGCCTAGGTCAGAATACTGCACAATAGAAGGTACAAGCATCTTATTAGAAATTGGTAACAACATAGAAAGATCCTTACCTGTTTGCTACACTTCTGGTGCTTCCTCTCCTGCTGAAATACTCTCTTCAAATTTGGCGTTTAGGGTACATTCCATAACCTCTTTCTTAGTAGGCTTACTAGTGTCAACTTCAAAGTCATCTTTTTTCATTCAGTGTAGAATTTTCTTCCTTTTGCATTAACGATGCTGGGGCTAGACTTTCAATTTCTGAATTTTGAGCCTCTAGCCTGCTAACTGTTGTTGCTAATTGCCCAATTTGATTTGTTAAGCTTTGAATGCTGGCCCTTACCTCTTGTTGAAATTGATGAGTATTTTGTGTATGAGATTTAACAATATCTTCTAAAGGAGTACTTACCTGGAAATCCTGAAATGTATTATGTCTAGGATAGTAGGCCTGTTGGGTATGCTAAAAATTTGCAAAATTTTGTTCTGCAAGACTATTTTGTGCATTCTCATACCTGAAGTTGAGATGATCCTTCCATCCAAGATTGTACATGTTTGAATAGGAATCATACCTCACTTGTTGTGGTTCATGGAAACCATTAACCATATTTACCTGCTCAAATGACTCGTCATAGAAAGTTGGGTACCCAATAGACGGATGCTCCATGATAGAATGATTTCCATAGAAATTTTCTCTTTGCATATTTTCTACACGTTGACGAACAAGAGAGGTTAAATTTGCAAGTTGCTGTTCAAGGGAAGAACTACATACCTCACCAGCATGTCTTAATGGAGATCCTAGCCTAGTGCCAAATTGTTGAAAATTGGCTGCCATATTCAAAGTTATGAACAAAAAGGAAAGGGGAAAAAATCACAAAAGGTAAATACACACAGTCCCCAACAACGACGCCAAAATTTGGTGCGTACTGTCGCAGGTACACCCAAATTGATACCTTACCTCAAAACTAACCTGTAGTAGTGGGAGTAAGGGTCGATCCCACAGAGACTGAAATTACCTTATGTGATTCAGAAAGGGGGGAATTGATAATTGTAAATAAAACCAAGTAAATAATAATGAAAGTAAATAAGAGAGAGTGATTAATGATAAAGACGTTGGTTTCGGTTGATATCCATCGTCAAGGGATTGCATTGATCATTGACAACATAATCAATTTGTAATTGAATATCTATCATTGGATTTCTAACCCTATTCCTCCTTAAGCCTAGCAAATTAATGACAATCGCACTAATTAAACCCTAATTAACAAGTAATCCTTTAGCACATCGGTAAAGCATAACATATTAATCGCATAAAGAACTAGAAAAACTGACAGAGCTAAACAAATATAAACACAACGGCTATATTTAATTTAGTTAATTATTCATCATAGGTTCAATGATTTATAATCCAAAATCCTCAAACCTATTTGCCTCATGAATAACAGAATTAAAGACTTTGTTCAAAACATAATTTAGCGGTAGATTAAGACAGATAATATACTAGTAAGGCTCTCTAGCAATCATATGAATAATCATTGAGAAGAAGAGCAGATGAATAATTAATACTCAATTCAAATTGAAATAATAAAATCAAATCCATATCTCACAATGCATGAAGATCCCTTGAGGTTTCAATCTACCTCAACCAACTAAAAAGAACTAGCCACGCAAGGCCATAAGAGAATCTAAAGAAGAATTGAAGAATGTAACTAAGAACTTGGATGAAGGATTGGATGGATTCTTTGCTTCTTTTGCTCCCTTTTTATAGATTAACTTTTCCTAATCGAAGTAGGATTGTATCTAGGTCAAATCCCAGCCTATCGGGCTTCAATTGGAGCAAAAAAAACCCTAAAAATCGCGATTTTAATGACATGTACGGCAGCGGCGCCGCGACGCTCTACTCGGGTGCCGTGGTGCTACGAACTTGCAATCACGTAACCTTGTGGCGCTCTTTTGTAAGCGCTGCGGTGCCTAGAAAATGTCAGAATTTGCCAAAGTGCCGAACACAAAAGTTGTAGGATTATGTCTCTTCTTTCCAGAGCCACTGGAATTAAATTAATCGAATCTAAATTGAAAGTGATATGACAACATTACTTACCAAAGGTCAGAATTCATCCTACTGCACTGTGATTCTAATTTGCGAGCTTTGTAACGCTATGAAATCTCCCGAATTTGACCACGTGGTCAACATAAAAGTTGTAGATGGTTGTGTTATCTTTTACCAACCACTTAAATCACTTTGATTAGAGTTCTTAAGAGGAAGATATGCCCAAGATAGTGATGAAAGGTCTGGAATCACTACAATGTAGCATTTTTCCATGAATTTCTTATCTTTTTCTTATCTTTTCTTCTTCCTTTGTTCCTACAGCACAAAACACAAAAATAAGCTAATTCCTAATTATATTTTACTTAAATCAAACAAAAAGTAAGTTTACAGGTATTAATATCATGCTTAATTAAGATTACATCATGGATCAAGATATAAATTAATTTAGATCAAATATTCATATTGCACCAATCATTCTACTTTGTAGATTCTTTGGTTAGGCTCTTAAGCCTTTTATTCCATGTAAAACTTTTGCATAGATAGAGATACTTCTCATTTATAGTAGGGAACAATTTTTCTCAATAACTTTTACCTTTTGCATATACTTTCTTTTCTTTTGATTTCTCTCCTTTTTACTTTTCATCATAAAGGAACTCACAAATTTAGAATGAAAATCATGTTCCCTTTTTCACCAATCACAGCTACGCCATAAATTCAAAAACTACCACACTTATTTATTTTTGTACACCCATACATGTTGTAATAATGAACAATGCTCCTTTAGCTTTATATTTTAGGTAAAGACATTTTTTCTTGGTTTTGAGCTTGTAATGTGGGTTCACAAAAATAAAGGTAATAAAGTTCAAATGGTTTAACATGGGAAATTAATTGTAAGGCAGGCTATTTGGCTTATATAGTTTATCACAAAGAATTCCTTAATCATTTTTATGCATGTATTTGTCCATGTGACCTTGAAAAGAATCAATGTAAGTTTTAGAGAGACAAATCTATGGAAGAATATCTCTCACGAAAGAAATTAGTGAGACTAATTGTAACGACTCCAATTTTTTTTATATCGATACACTAACTAGTGAAGTCATTACTTCTTTACTTCTAATTGTTTATCTTATAGTGATTGATTTAGTCAAGCATAATTAAGATTTAAAGTCTACATTAACATTGATGCTATTGCGAGTTCATATACATACATTGTAACGCCTTCAATTTTTGAGCACGTGAAACAAACATTTTTTTTTCTGCAATCAGATATTTTTCATAACATGCATAACACTATTCTTTGTCATAGAAATAGATACATATAAGTTCTATCATGTATATACTTTATACAGACCAAGTTATAAATGTCAAAGTAACAATAGAATAAGGGATCATGCCTGTGGTGTTCAGAGCGCACTTTAAAATACAAACACAGTATAATTTAAAACTATGAGCCTTGAAAGCAACATAGACTCACCCAGAGAATATGTCACTTAATTGATCACCTATCTGTTGGATCAGACTCTGTATTCTTATATGAAAAATGTGGAAATATCGTGTATTGAGTTTGACAATTCAGTGAGTAAATAATATCTCATATGACCTCTTAGGTCAGCATATGGATGTACTCATGTTTTAAAATTTGCCACATTGAAAATACAGTTCAAAAGTACATTCATATGGGACCCATGTTTCAAATATTCTCAATCAGATATCCAAAACCATATTCAATACGGTATGATCATTAAACAAATATTATGCTCAATTGTATAAACTATAGTAAAATAATAAGTTTTTGAGATAAAGTTATAACTTCTAAAATGACCTGCCTCATTCAGCGATCTGGTCAACCCACACACTCATTTGCTATACGCATAGTGACCGATTGACTATAGTCATAATAGTGATAAGGTAATGTAAGTTCATCACCCATCTACCTCCTCATATTACTATTGTCACCCGGTTGGAGTGGCCTTACCTTGGCTCACTCAGGCTAATAGGGTGTCCCCTATTCGGTACCGTCACAAGCCATACAACCTGTCGATATTCATCCATACATATAATTACATATATATAAATGCATATTCATCAAATGCAATGTATAATTATCAAGAAACTCGCCATGACCTTTACGCTTGCCATTTAATCATAATCAGTAACTTTTTAGTTTTACAAATCAATGCCTCATGCACATAATATTCACTTTGCCAAATAATGATAAATACATTTAGAATCACATATACATGCCCTTTGTCTAGGAATCATATAGCTTTATAAATCAATATCATGTGCATAAATATTTATTTCACTATTTAATGAGAAAATCATGTGAAATCAGATACACCATGAGTTTAGAAATCCATTTCCCAAAACTATACTCTTCTTGAACTATAATCAAAATTGTAAATAATTTAGATAATTTTAATGCATTTCAAAAACATATAAAATTGTAAACATCTTATAAACATAATGAAATTCACGTTTAAAGATCAAGAAGAGTATAGGGCAAATCATAGAAAGAAATATCCACTCATAGGTCGGGTACCAGGTTGGACAGCCCTAAATGTATTTTTCCAAGCAAAATTTGATCAAATGGATCTCAAAAACAAGTCTAGAGGGTCCAAAAACCTACGAAATAACTATGGGAGCTTGGTCACTGTTCACGCCGACCAAAATCACTATTCATCACCATAAATCATTATTCACGAAGAACAAAAAGATGTCAGATGACTAAAAAATTTCATATCCTAAGGTTTATCTAGCTCCTGAATCTATCTACGGTGTCAAATTTCCAATTTGAGGTCTCTAAATAGAAGTTTCAAAACTTACATTTTTCTAAGATTTTCTACTTCTGATCTGTTGCATTTCTACGATTGATTTGAAAAATTATTCGATCAAAATCGTAGTATACTATATCCTGAATTCAGTGGTACCCTTAGTTTTGAGATCAGAGGCCTGTAGATACTTTAGATCTAGAGAGAAAACGTAGAGGTTACTATTCACACTATTCATCAAATATTGCAAAATCTCACGCTCTCAGTTTGTCTCCCCCTCCCTGTTTCCTCTTTTCTTTTATTTATTATTATTTAATAAATAAATATTTAGAATTATTTTTATTATATTTTTTATATATTCATATAAATATCATTTTTCATCATAAAACATCTCAAAAATTTCTAAAAATTTACATTATTGCAAAACTTTAGTTACACTCTTAAATCATGACTTTTCTTTATAAACTTTTAATAAAACAAATCACAAAATAAATATCTTTATGTATAATAAAAGAAGGAATATTTCTAAAAATATAACAAATTTATTAAAGGCCAACATAATTATTTTAAGCAATACAATAATTATTTTAATTAAAAGTGTACTTGCTTTTAACAAAACATAATTATTTAAACAAATAAAAATATATTTGTTTATAGCAAAATATTATTTAAAAATAAAAATTATGGGATATTACATTCTTCCCCCTTAAGAAATTGGGTTCCCGAATTTCAACCCATCCTACCACATGTAGGGAACGAAATCCAAGCATAATTCGGAGTTACTAACCTTATTACTCAAATAATTGGAGATATCTTCTTTGTATATCATTTTTACTTTCTAAGAAATCTCTTCACTTGTCGATCAATAATAGACATCAAATTTTTTTCCTCATAATTAAGCCAAGTTTATGTTCAATTGAATATCTTCAAATCCGATAACATGAGAAGAATCTGATAGGTACTTCCTTAACATTGATGTAAGAAAGACTCTATCGACATCACCAAATCTTGATGGCAAGGCTAGGCAATGCACTACTATGCCTACTTTGTTCAAGTTTTCAAAATAGTCTATATACTAGAACTTAAGTTTTTCCTTCTTTTCAAACCTCATTACCTCTTTCATTGGTAAGTCCTTCAAAAATATTTACTCACCAACTTATAATTTCTAGTGCTCAAGATACATGGTCCTTACAGACTTTTAACCTGTATTGAGTTGTTTATATTCTTTTTCCAATCCATTTCACTTTATCAACAACATCTTACCATAAGTCTGACTCCACTGAGTCATCAAACAAAAAGTTTGTAACACCTCTTAAATAAGGCTTTAGTCATCCAATAGCACTTTATTATAGACAAATTCTGCTAAGGGATCTCCCTCCAAACTCAAAAGATATACGCTTGAAGCATACTCCCTAAATTAACATCATCAATTTAGGTTAATCATATTCTATCTATTTCATGATATTCCAAATTAGATTCCAAAAACTTAACCTTATTCAACTCATCCACCTATCAGGGGTCCTACGATGTTTAATGTAAAACTTTAAATAGTGCCATTTGTTTGTAAGGCTTAATAATTACTGATATGGGCAAGTTCAACTAAGGATAATTGATTTTCTCCAAAATTTCACCAAAATTATATAAAGATACCTGAAGCATAACTTCTAATATAAAAACACATCATTTAGATTTACTATCAGCTATACTATAATCTAGTTAAGATCCTCAACTTCCTAATTAGATCTCTTGAAACAATATATTCAATTCTTACTTGCTGACATACCAAACAATGAAAAATATTTCACTTGTATTTTCATTTTACCATTATACTAGTACAATTCTTTCATATGCCAACCATGTGATTCAATTAATACGGGTTCTCGTGCTAACCAATTGATTCAATTCCTAGAGAACCTTAAACTAGTTTCATGATTAAGATATCCCTAATTAACTATTAAGTTCCAATATTAACTTTCAACTTTCAGTTCATTGGTTAATAACCTAAGATAAGATAAAACAATGATCAGGCATCCTATCAACTTGTATAATGCATAATAGTTAATCCTAATTAACCACGTACAATAACAATTTGGGTTTCACAATTCAATTATGTAGTATCATCATACCATAAGTGGATTCATTGAAACCTTAGATTAAAATCTACTCACACATAATTGAAAGGAAACTCTTAATCAAATTCATTAATTATTTCATCAATGTTCAATACAATCTAAAAGAAAGGAGTAGAAGTAGATGTAGATGTAAAGATAGAGAGATAAAACCTAAATTTCATAATTTAATTAACTAGGTATACAAAACTTCAATCAAACTCAATTCTACTCTAAGAACATAAATTAAACAATGATTCTAATAAAAGCTTAATCTAATAGTGTTTCCTAAGCCTAAACTGAGTTTCTTTAGGTCTGAATGCATCCCTCTCTCTTTCTCCACACTTCCCCATGTATTTATAGCACTTAAAACCCTAAAAAATATGGAGTGTATGGACACAAAGCACGGCCGTGTTCCAGGACACGGCTTGGCTATGCTTCAGAATGGAATTTGAGAAGTTGCTCCACATTTTGTATAGAACATGGCCTGGCCGTGTTGGAGGCTGCCAAGTCCGAATCTTGCCAATTTCTTTTAGGTTTCCTCCTTGCTTCCTCCTTAACTTGTTCTAAGTCTATATAGCTCTTCACATTAATGTTTTCCCTTAATTCTCATCCTATTTTTCTCACCAACAAATAGAAAACAAACCAAAGCAGTATCTGACACAAGCAAAACAAAATAGAATAAAAGTAGGAAAATAATCACAAGTTCATTATAAATTAAGGGATAAAATATAACCATTAAACACACAATTTTACCCTTTATCGGATTCTTGGGATAGGTTGTCGTGGCCCTTAAAGCAGGCACTGCGATGCTCAAATGAGCGTCATGGCACTCCAGATGTTCATCAACGATATGCCATGGTGCTAACTTCTAAGCACCATGGTGCCCTGATGTTTCTAGATTTTTTCAAATTGCTTAACACAAAAGTTGCACTTTTTTATCTTATCTATCCATAGCCACTAGAATTACCTCTAATGGATATCATATGAGAGCGATATTCCCTTATTAGTGATAAAAGGGTCGAAATTCAACATTTTGCATGATTTTTGTCCTATTTTTCTCTTCTTTTCTTCTTCCTTTATTCCTAAAAAATAAAAAATAAAAATAAATTAATTTATATTTATATTTTACTTAAATCAAACAAAAATTAAGTTGAAAGGTATTGAAATCATGCTTAATTATGGACGCATCAGTGATAATACCTACCAATTGTACATGTGTAACCTCATGTACTACTTGTAGTATCAAAAGTAGAAGGATACTCGATTAGTTCCAAAACATTGGTTTGTTATTGGGATTATTGTCAGTACATATTTAAGTACACATATGTTTACTAGCCATCACATTACTCCTCTGGTGCTAGTGGTGGAGGAGAACGCATATGGGCTAGAACTTCAAATATATTTACTATTACTAAATCTTAAACAACTAGTACATATCCTAAGTAGGGTAACTTGATTCACTGAATCTCTATCAACATTGAGAGAAAAATGAACGACATTTCTATCTGCCATTAACTAAACATAACATGAAATAATAATGAGAACCAGAGTTCCCAATAGGTTTAACAATAATCATAAACAATACTAACATATATGAAATGCGTCATGTCATGTTCAATTGTATGTACTATTGGGTGCTATAGCCAAGTAATTCTAATGCATATTTAATGAATCTGTTACACCACAAGTGTGACATGCATAATGTATAAAAATCAATAACATTTCTAACTAAGAGGAAAGTAGTCAAAGTCATGTTATATGGTTATCAACCAATGTCCATGTAGGGCTAACATCTATCATTTCTATGAAAAGATGATGTGAGCATTTCCCTTTACTCCCATTTCACTTTCATGTCAGCTGTGTGAGGCTTTCCCTTTCGCTGCTCAGCCCTAGAAGTTGCTCTATCTAGGCATGGCCAAATTTTCATATTTTTTTCCTTTATATTTTCATGAATAGGGCATCTCTTATCTGGTACCAACACGAAAGCCATGTGACCTTTTGTTTTGTTTTATCAAATAAATAGCCATATATGATATTTCTTTTCTAAGCCAATATGCAATAACATAATTGTCTTGTATTTGCTTCTAATATAATGTAACTTAAGATAATTAAACTCAATTTCTCGCAACTTAGGTATTCAATATATATAAAAAAAAAACTATATACAATTAGCATATACATCATTCATGCCATTATATTATGTTATATGCATTTGAATGGAAGGAATAATTTCTTTGGAATGGTGGCTAATTTAAGAAGATTCTATTTTTGTTTGAATTTAATGTGTACTAATTTATTTAATTTTATTTAAAATTATACATGCCTAAACCTCCCTTACTCTACTAAGATTTCTTCCTTTTATTCTTATTTCATGATAATATTAATTATGGTATTGGTTTTTAATTTATTCTCATTAATTTTTTTATAATTAAATCGTATAGAGTTTATGAATTTTTCAATCTTTCCCCAGGGTGTCCATTTTGATTTTAGCCCTATATTTTTCTTATCCCTAGCATGTCTTTGTTAAAAGGTTAAGAATTCCAAGTTTTCCTTGTCTTGAGTTATAATTCCTATAATTTTCCCCTTACCTTTGTTTTGGTTCTATCAAACCCTATTTTTCTATCCCATCCAGTCATTTCTTATACCATTCCATCTATCACCAAATATTAAAATCACTATTCATTTGGTAATGTTACTATTCACTTGGTAATATTCCTTTTTTATTCCTCTATTCAACCTAGCACATATGGAGGTCTCCTAATCTAATTCCCTCCTCTGCTTATTCTATTATAAGATGCTTACCACATTCTACTTAGTTACCTACCTCTTGAACTAAATTGTATCTAATCATAAATTAAGGATTATGGTCGCAATTGTATGTATTCAATTTTTTCACTATCTCAATCAATTGCGCCCAACCATTTCTTCTCTATTTTACCCATTATATTTGATATCTTTTAGTGTCAAAGTGTCATCTAATCACTAAGGGAACAAGGTTTTAGCCAACTCCCTACAAGAACACCAAAATATAATCTTTTCATTTCTTGTAAGTTCCAAGTTTCTACTTGCTAAAATCATGATGTTAGCATCCTTATTTTTCTACCCCTTACATTCAAATGGTTATATAAGTAGAAATTGCTAATCATATAACTAAGAGCAGCCCAAAAATCGACCATCTCAAGCAATGATTCATAACCATTCAAAGCATATTTGTAAATACCACACATACACATATGTACATCCGTTATAAACTTCACTTGGCTAGTATTAAACAAACACATTCAATTACTTAAATCAAAAAAATTAGGAAAATTAAATTTGATCTTAACCTTTCCAAAAATATGGATTTTAAACCCTAAATAATTTTCAAACCTACCTAAAGCTAACTTCCTTTAACTAGCTATGTAGGTTTCCCTTTGCTTCACTTGATTCTTCCTTGCCTAGAATCGACTTTCCCTCTCCTTTTCCAACTTTTACTATACTCCTCCATGGAAAAATGGAAGATTTAAGATACTTAAAATTTAGAGGGAGACGAGTTATAGGAGTAGGAGGAACGCAACTTATCTTGGAACCTTCTTTTTTTCATCTTTTATTTGTTTTCCCTTCCTCCTTGGATGCCTTGTCCTACTCCTCCTTCTCTTTTTTTTTTTCATTTCCCTTGGTTGAAGTCCCTTCCTTATGAGAGTCTTGCACGACCTTTATGAAGAAAAAAAAACAATTCTTGGACAACAATTTACCTCTTAATTCCACTTTTGTCCATGCCACCTTTCTCATAATTCTTCCTTTGCCCTTACTTTTTCCTTATGGCTTGTTTGGATGTTCCTAATTCCTTCTAATGGCTTTAATTATTTATTAAGGTGATACTAATGAATTTTAAAGTACCACTCACAGTACTTCCATAACTTAATTTCTTACTCAACGCTTTACCCGTGATTAGCTCAAAATTCCAACTTTACCTCTCCTAATTCCTTTAAATTACAAAAATATTATACTTATTTCTTAAGAATATGTTTAGAA
The DNA here is from genome assembly GCA_037074535.1 of Gleditsia sinensis. NCBI lineage: Eukaryota > Viridiplantae > Streptophyta > Magnoliopsida > Fabales > Fabaceae > Gleditsia > Gleditsia sinensis. Next base: position 43,791,578 of record CM073465.1, on the reverse strand, counting down.
AGATATTAGGGTCAACTCATCTCACTCTACCATATGAAAATTGCCCTAGCAAAATTCTTTCTCATTTTTCTTAGCCATTTAGTTCAATTTTGTCCTTAGGAGTCTTACTAGAAAAATATTTAATGTATTTTCTTTTAGTATTTTTCCACACTTCTCCAACACTTTGTTTTAATTATTTTACTTTTTTTTCACGACTCTAAAACACACTTATTTACTTTTTAAAGGAATGAAAACTTAAGGATGTTACGGTCTCAATGCCAACCCTTTTCATATACTCAAATTGGTTTTCTTTCTTACTCTCCCTTAACTGTACACATCATGAGCTTAATGTGAGATATAAAATTTAATATGTAGCAAGAGGTTCAAACCAAATTATACTTCATATAATTTAATAAGATTATTACAATTTTTTTTAATTTAATACTGAAATAGTCTTTGCCAACACCCATTTGTTATTTCCAAACTATATATATATATATATATATATATATATATTAAGATTTAATACTAGTATTAGTGTATATATATATATATGTGTGTGTGTGTGTGTGTGTGTGTGTCCCATGTTGTATTATATGTAAATGTGATTCAAAAATGTGGCTTGTCTATGAAATCTCTTATTTTTATTTTCTTTTCTTTTATCTTGTGGAAATTTATATTATTCAATTAAGAGGATTTCGTATCAGAACCATACTATCTTTCCTAAGCACACATGGTAAATAACCAGAGTTCATTCCTAAGCATACACCAATGGAGGGTAAGTCAACACTTCTTATCATTCTCAATATAAAAGTGGCAAGAACTCTCCTAAACTCCCCAACTATTACATATAAAAGTTATCCCAAGCACACAATAAGGGATGAGTAAGTCACCATTCAAGTGTTACTAATTCTACCTAGGTTAATCCAATTGCCTACTTTTGTGGTTCTTAATTTAATCGAAGCCTGTTAATTTTTATGCTAACCAAGTGATTCAATTCATAGGAGTTCTCGTACATACTAATTGATTCAATTCCTAGAGAACCTTAAAATACTTTTGTGATTAAGATATCCATAATTAACTATTAAGTTCCGATATTAACTTTCACCTTTTAGACCATCAGTTAATAACCTAAGATGTGATAAAATGGTCATTAACTCGTATACATGCATAATAGTTCATCCTAATTAACCACAAATAATACAATTAGTGTTCTACAATTCCAATTCAATGCAATTTCATTACACCATAAGTGGGTTTACAGAAACCCTAGATTAAAATCTACTTACACATTATTGAAAGAGAAATTATAATCAAATTTATTAAGCAATTCATAAATGTTCATACAATCCAAAGATTAATGAGTAGAAGTAGAGAGAGGTGTAGAGATAAAAAGATAAAACCTGATTGCAGAAAGTAGATGAATTAGAGATACAATGCTTGAATTAATGTAAATTCTAGTCTAAGAACATAAGGAAACCAATAATCCTACTCTAAACCTAATCTTAGAGTGTTCCCTAAGCCTAAACTGCATCTGATGAGTTTGTATGTATTTCTCCTCATTTCCTTTATATATACATATATATATATATATATATATATATATATATATATATATATATATATATATATATATATATATATATATATATGTGTGTGTGTGTGTGTGTGTCACACAGCTTGGCTGTATTGGAGGCTGCCATGGTCCATTCATCCTTATTTCTTTCATGATTCCTCCTTGCATCTTCCTCGATTTGTTCTAAGCACAAATAACTCTTCAAATGAGCCTTCTCCCTTGATTCTTGGTGGTACGTATTGTCGTAGGTACACCCAAATTGATAGCTTACCTCTTAACTAACAATAGTCATAGGAGTAAGGGTCAATCCCATAGAGACTACAATTACCTTATGTGATTGAGAAAATAGGGGATTGATAATTGCAAATAAAGCAAAGTAAACAAGAATGAAAGTAATTAAGAAAGAGTTATTAATAATAAAGATGCTGGGTTCAGTTGATATCCACCATCAAGGGATTGTGTTGATCATTGTTAACATCATAAATCTTAATGTGAATATCTATCATTGGGATTTTAGCCCAATTCTTTCTTAGTTCTGGTAATTGATAACAATCTCCTCAATTAAACCCTAATTAATAAGCAATCCTTTAGAACATCGGTAAAGTCTAAACTATTAATCGCATGAAAAACTAGAGAAACTAATAAAGCTAAAAAAACATAGACACATTGGCTATATCTAATTGAGTCAATTATTCATCATAAGTTCAATTATTTATAATCCAAAATCCTTAAACCAATTTTCCTCATGAATACAATAATAATAGCTTTGTTCAAAACACAATTCAACAGTAGATTAAGACAGACAATATACTAGTATGTCTTCTAGCAATCATATGAATAATCATTGAGAAGAGAAGAGCAGATGAATAATCAATACTCAATTAAGACTGAATTAATGAAATTAAATCCAAATATAACAATGCATGAAGATCCCTTAAGGTTACAATCTTCCTCTACCAACTAAAATTAAATTAGCCTTCTAGGGCCATAAGAAAATCTAGAGAAGAATTGAAGAAGGTAATTAAGGGCTTGATTCATCCTTGATTCTTGCTTTCTTCCCCTTTTATAAATTGGCTTCTTCTCATTGAAGTAAAACTGTTCCAAGGTTAAAACCTGGCCCATTGGGCTTCAATTGGAGCTAAAGGGACCTAAAAATTGCGATTTTAATATTCTAGTATGACGGCGGGCACCACGACTCTACAAATTTGCTCTGATTGTGTGCCGTGGCGCTTCAGAAACTGGCACGAGGCACTGTGGTGCTTTGGGTTCTAGGAAAGCCGCTCTACGGTGCTATGAACTTAGGATGATGTGGGGTCTAGAAACTTCCAGAATTTGCCAAAGTACCAAACACGAAAGTTGTAGCTCTTTGTCTTTTCTTTCCATAGCCGCTAGATTCACCTCAATGGGAGTTCAAATGAAAGAGGTAATCCTCAATTAGTGATGAAAGGTAAAAAATCAGTATTTCTTCCCTATTTCCTCTCCATTTTCCTCTTCTTTTCCTCTTTATTATTCCTAAAATATAAAACAAAAAACTCAATGAACTCCCATTTATTTCCTACTTAAATTAAATAAAAAGTAACTTAAGATATTCTAAAGACATGCTTAATTTATAGCATGTCACTTGGCCTCCTTTGCTCACCTAGAAAAAGAAAATAATGCCCAACAGTATCCAGAGCAAGCAAAACAAAATAGAACAATAAACAAGGAAATAATTATAGGTTAACTCTAAAATAAAGGATGAAATATAGCAATTAAACACATAGTTTTTCCCTTTATCAGCTCTCTCATGCTTAAACCTTTGCTTGTCTATAAGCAAATAATATAACATATTAGTAGAATGGGGGAAGATGTATTCAAATTCTAGATGATAGAAAAATATAACACAGGCTACTCTTCACTCAATCTATGTGATGATAACATAAAACATTTATAAGTAGACATTTATCAGATAGTCTTTATTCTTCTAAAACTAAACCCAAATTCTCTTATTATACACCTATGTCTATTGTTACCATTGATTGTATGCACCAAATTGATTTTTAAGCACTTAAGTAGGCCACCTCATCCTTTAGATCTCCCTATGTTGCTTTACCCATATTTTTATTTTATAACTCTTTTTCTCACTCATTCTTTTACCTCTCACTTTTTTTTCTTTCTTTTTTCTTTTCTCTTTGGTTTATTTCATTCATTTTTTTTATATAGAAATATACAGTGACTGCATTTTATGCTCTATCTCACTAGGGTATAGGCAATTAGGTACTCATACTAAGGTCTTTTTGGGTGCCTTGTGTAACATTCTTAATTTTGTTTCTTTTATTAATAAAGATACATAAATATTTAATTAAGGAAATAAAATTTAATAGAAATTTTTTAGATATCTAAGGAAATATAATCCTTAAAAATTCTTCACCTTATGTGTATGCATAGAAATGTTCTAACATTAATGGAATAGGTAAAGAAAGCAAACCTAAGAGGAAATATTAGAAATAAACATGGTAAATAAAGGTGAAATTCTTAGGTAAGGAAGATAAAATTTTGTGAAGTAAGTACAGGTCTTAAAATTTCAAGAAGATTGGATTAGGGTAATTTTTCCTAATTTAAGAGCTAAAATTACTAAGTTTAGTATCTCCACCCATAAATTGGGCTTTCACCTATGGATACTTCATATAGAGCTTCTCTACTCCACATGAATTTTTAGCAAGCCAATAGGATAATCCAAGGAAGAAATAAAACATAGACTTGGACTAGGATATAGAAATTGGACCAGTAGCCCAAAAATCATGGAAATGTGACCAAGCCTAGTATGAAAGGTAGAATTTTAACCAAAGTAAAGAAAATAGGCAAGAATGAGCCCAAACCCAAGAGGGAAAAAAGTGATGAAATAATGGAGTAATCAAGATTAGGTGACATGGCATTAAGACAAAAATTTAGCAAGTGGTGTGCTATCCAACATTCATAATTTTAGCAAGTGGTATGATAATACATGGCATTAGGGCAAAACATCTATATCCTACACTTATAATTTTAGCAAGTGGGTAATAATACATAGCATTATGACAAAACATCCTTATCCTACATAAATAATTTTAGCTAAACAAGGAAGATTCAAGGGTTGGAAATTTGCCACCTAAAACGGCAAACCTATCATACTTGATTAAGACAAAAGAAAAAGGAAATGAATCCCTAAATCGAAGGGACCTTGTCCCTTATCTTAAGAACATATTATCATAATTTTCAAAATACAAATCTCCTTTTCCTATGCATATTTTGACTAAGGAAGAGGAAGACAAGAACATGAGTTGCTTGTTTTCCAAAAAAATCAACCAAGTGCATCCTAATTGTGATAAGGTAGACCCATGATCATGAAAGATAAATTTTTTGATAGTCTTTTTGAAAAAAAATTTTGAAACTTGTAATATTTATATGAGATTTTGATCTTAGAAATTTGATGATTGGTCATGGATGTTGCTATATCATGTTACATATTATGTATGTTTGAATACGTAGGTTGGTGTAGATAGTTCTGCATAGGTATGGCTATGGGTGGCAAAATTGTAAGCTTCTATTTTTGAAATTCTGGGAAGAATCGGTAAGGAATTAAAACAAATGGTTAACATGAAAAATGTAGATCTATGTCTCACAAACTGTTAGCCACTGGAATCACTCAATTTGGATTCCATATGAGGTAGATATGGTCTGATTAGTAAGCAGTGGTCAGAAAATAATTAATAAGGGAAGAATATGTTCGGATAGCTTCTTTTTTTTAATTGTTGGGAACAATCTATAGGGAAATAAAATAAATGGTTAAAATAAGAATTATAGATATATGTGTCACAGAGTTTTAGATACCAGAATCACTCAATTTGGAGTCCGTAGGAGGCATATATGTTTTGTTTAGTATGCAGTGGTCAGAAATTGGTTAATCAGGGAAGAATATTTTAGGATAGCTTCTGTGTTTTAATTTCTGGGAACATTCTGTAGGAAATTAAAATAAATGGTTAAGATAAGAATTATAGATATATATGTCATGGATTTTTGACCACTAAAATCACTCAATTTATAGTCCATATGAGGTAGATATGATCCGATTAGTAACCAGTGGTCAGAAAATGGTTAATCAGGGAAGAATATGTTAGCATAGCTTCTGTTATTTAATTGTTGGGAACATTCTATAGGGAAATAAAATAAATGGTTAAAATAAGAATTATAGATATATGTGTCATGGATTTTTAGATACCAGAATCACTCAATTTAGAGTCCGTATGAGGCAGATATGTTTTGTTTAGTATGCAGTGGTCAGAAATTGGTTAATCAGGGAAGAATATTTTAGGATAGCTTCTGTGTTTTAATTTTTGGGAACATTCTGTAGGAAATTAAAATAAATGGTTAACATAAAAATTAAGAGATAAATATAATGTTTAAAAGAGAAGATGAATCTTATAAATGAAAATAGTAAATGACTAGTATATGCCATAGCCATTGCCATTGTATGAACTTCTTACCATCTTAAGTGTGAAATTTTAACATAGAAATATTTTATAAAGTGATATTTGAAATGGTTATGTTCATGGCATGATTACCAATGATTTTTGGTAATAATTATATTTTGATGAACATACTTGTTATTGAAAGCATATGTGTAGCTATTATTATGAAAAGAAAAGAAATAAGCACGGCCACATGGCAATCCATGTGGTGCACCAGTAGGGGACGCCCTACCAACGGTTATGGCTATGTTAGTGAGAAAAGAAAGAGAAAGTGTGCCATGTCAGACGGAGTGAGAAAAGCCCGTACCGGAGAGTAGAAAATACTCACCCTGACCGAGGTTGCTTGATATGAGAATAAATTGATAGTCATCATATGATATTCTAAAAATAGTTAATCTTGTCATACATGTCATTACTATATAATTCTCATGTACATAGATAAAGTACATTCATGTGACCAAAGATATTTGCTGTAGTTTATACAGATAAACATGACGTGATGAGCTATATTGATGATGATTTATTATTGAACTTACTGGGATTTAATTCTCACTATATTTCCATGTCATGTTTAGAAAATTAGTTATGTAGATTTTTCTATGGCTTTGGCTTTTAGTGCATGTTGGATCAAGTTACTCTATGATGGGTAGATCCAGAAAAGAATAAAATGTTTGTGGTCAAGTTGGCTCAGATCCCGACGAAGGTGGAACCACCCGCACCAGTATCTCTAGAATTGATCAACCAGAATAAATAAGATGTAGATATTTATGTGTTTGATATGTTATACGTACGTTTTGATTAATGATGTGTATGTGAACTCTATATTGTATAATAATAATAATAATAATAATAATAATAATAAAAGTTGTTACACCTTGAAGGCGTACTCAAAGTAAAAACTTTTTGGGTTTCACATTCCCTCATTTTTCACTTCTCCCTACCTTCATACTTTCATCATATTAAAATCAAAAAGAGCATACAATTCATAGCACAATAAGAGAGATATTTTTGAAAAAAATTAGAGGTTGAATGCTAGAAGAGAAAGACTAAAATGACAACTACTTATTTCATATTTTATTGTGCATCGCATTTTCATGAGCTAAAATTAACTTATATTACATTAGCCTATATCTAGAATAGAAAACTTTGTGATTATACAATAAAACAAGAGTTATATGCAAGAGGAAACTAATCAGCCAATGAAAACTAAAGCCAAAAGTAAATACTCCCCCATGCTTAAACTTGATATTGTCCTCAATATTACTAACAATTAATGTAGATGCAAATGAAGAGAAAGAACTTACTTGCTTATTGGTTCTTCAGAAGTGGTGGTGCTAGATTTTGGGCTAAGTGCCAATTGTACCAAGCTTGCATTATTCCCTTCATGCTTTGGATTGAGTCATTTATTACATGTAGGGTGGCCTTTTGAGCTATTTACTCCTTATTTATTCATCAAAGCCATGAGGAGATTGAGTTTTGGTCTTCTTGTGGTGTATATGAAGGACCTATAGTGTTAGAATAATGGGAAGGATTTAGGGTGGTAGAGGCAAGAATGGCTCAGGGGGGAAGTCATCCCCCTTAGAGTCATCATCACCTTCTCGACCCTTTTCTAGATAGTATATCCAATTCTCTTCATTAGTGACTACAGTTCTAGTATGGTTAGAGAGGCAAAAAATGTTATGGCCTTAGGGATGTAGCCAATTGTCGGCATTTCTTTAAACAGTCAATTTCATATGCAGACAGAATTCTAAATCAATCTTATTACTATCGGCTATTGGTTGCAAATCTTGTAGATTTGCCTTTAATCCTAGCCCTCTAGCAATTATAGTTACTAAACCCCCTGTGACCACTTTGCCGCTCATGGAATTACCCACACTATCCCGTTGGTGAGTCATGAAGGCTCTAGTATCCACCTTATAATCATCTAACAGCCCATAGGAAATAAAGCTCTCTTTTATTTGTAACCTCGTCACTTTCAGCCCTACCAAAAATGGTATAGGCCATTAGCTATTGTAAATATCAAAAACTAGGGTGGCAAATGAAAGAGGCTTGTTGTGTACGTTTTATAATAAACCGCAAGCACACGGCATAACTATAGCTAATCTGGCGAGTACGGGTCGAATCCCACAGAGAACAATGTGAACTATTAGTATTATACAAAATATGCTATATAAATCAATGTAATGCGATAGAAAGTTTGTCACAATTAAACTAATAAGTAATTCAATTAATAAAAACATAGGTTTAGGGTTCACCACACTTATGATATTCAACATTCAACATGTACCTCTAATTGCAATTATCTAGATATTTTAGGATGGTTTAACTTTAATTAACTAGCAACCTCTTTCAAGCATTACTAATCGTACCTAGGTTAATCCAATTTCCTACTTTTGTGGTTCTTAGTTTAACCTAGGTCCATAAGTTCTTTGCCAACCATGGAATACAATTAATCGGTTTTCTCTTGCCCATTAATTGATTCATTCCTAGAGAACCTTAAACTACCATCGTGATTAAGATATCCCTAATTAACTATTAGGTTTCGGTTTTAACTTTCACCTTTCGGTTCATCAATTAAATACCTAAAACGTGATAGATTGGTGATCAAGCATTCTACGAACTCTCATTCATGCACATAATAGTTAATCCTAATTAATATAGAAGTAATCACAATTAGGGTTCCAACATTCAACTTAACAATTCAGTATCATCATACCATTAGTGGATTTACCAAATCCCTAGATCAATATCTACTCACACATCATAGAAACATAAACCAAAATCATATTTATTAAGTAAATCATTCAAGTTCCGTACAATTCAAGAGAAGGAGTAATAGTAAAAGTAGAGAACTAAAGTAGAAAGATGAAACCTGAATTGTAGAATGTAACTATGAAATATAATGCTTCAATTGCTATAAATCTTACTCTAGAACATGAATTCAACAATGCATCTAGTAAAAACCTAATCTAAGAGTGTTTTCTAAGCCTAAAAACTGAGTCTAAGATGTCTATATGAGTCTGGATATTCTTGGTTGCACTTCCCCATGTAATTATAACCACTTGGCTGCTTAAAACCCTATAATCACGTGGTGTACGGGACACGAAGCAGGGACGTGCTCCATGACATGGACTGGCCGTGCTTCAGGCTGGATTCTACAAATTTTCTCCATCTTTCGCACAGAGCAGGGCCTAGCTGTGCTTCAAGTTGTAAGTCTTTTTTCTTGCCAATTGCTTTAGGGTTGTCTCTTTGCTTCCTCCTCAGCATGTTCCAAGTCCATATGGCTCCTCTCATGAATGTTTCCCCTTGCTTCTTGGCCTCTTTTGCTAACCTACAAGCATAAAAAAACCAAAGCAGTATCCAGAGCAAAGCACAACCAAAAACAGGAGAATAATCACAAGTTTACTTTAAATTAGGGGATACAATATAATCATTAAACACTCAAATTTCCCCTTTATCAACTCCCCCATACTTAAACCTTTGCTTGTCCTTAAGCAAATAACATGTCAAATCAAAAGGAAGAAATATGATGCATACAAATTTTCGATAACAAATAAATACAATACAATAAATTCTTCACTCAATTAACGTGCACACAATAGATATATGAATAAACATTTATCAGATAGTCTTTGTTCTTCTAAAAATAAACTAAAATTCTCCTATTATATATCTGCTTCTATTAGTACCATTGAATGTATGCATCTAATTGATTTTCAGATACTCAAGTAGGCCGCCTCATCCTTTAGATTTCCCTATGTTGCCTTACCCTTATTTCTATTTTTCTCACTCTTTTTCTTACTCAATTTCTTTTATTTTACATCATTTTTTTTCTTTTATAAAAATATGCAGTGAGTGCATTTTATGCTCCATCTCACTAGGGTAAAGGCAGCTAGATACTCATACTAGAGCCTTTTTGGTGCCTTGAAGGGGTACTCAGAGTGAAAACTTTTTGGGTGTTATATTCCCTCATTTTTCACCTCTCCCAGCCTTCACACTCTCGATGTTAAAAATCAATAAAGACATACAATTCATAGCACAATAGGAGAGATATTTTTCAAAAAATTAGAGGTTTAATCCTAGAAGAGAGAGACTAAAATTTAAACTACCTATTTCATATCCTATTGTGCATCATATGTTCATGAGCTAAAATTAACCTATATTACATCAATCTATCTCTAAAATAGCAAACTATTTGATTATGCTATGGAATAAGAGAGATATGATATATATAGTATATACATGCAAAAGACAACTAAATTAGCCAGTGAAAATTAGAAGTTCATCTAATGCAAACCATATACTCAGCAAGTGAAAATCAAAAGCTAAAGTCTACTCCCCTATACTTAAACTTGACATTGTCCCCAATATCAATAATAATGAAAGAACAGGCAAAGGGATAAGTGACTTACTTGTTCACTGGTCGTTTAGAGGAGGAGGTGGAGGATTCTTGCTCAGGTGCTAGTGGTACTAGCCATTCATCATTCCCTGCATGATGTTGATGGATTCTTGCATGGCAAGCAGGGTAGCCCTCTGCGATAGTTGCTTCGCCTCAATTCGGCTGAGCCGTGAAGAAATGGAGTCAGAATCCTCTAGAGGAGCATATGATGTACCTACATGGTTAGTAAAATGGGAACGGGGTCGGGGTGGTAGAGCCAAAAGTGGCTCATAGGGGAAGTCATCCCCCTTTGAATCATTATCACCCTGTCTACCCTCTTCTAGAGGGTAGATCCAGTTCTCCTCACTAGTAACTGTAGTCCTAGTGGGGTTAGGGAGGCAAAAGATATTATGGCCTCTGAGATGCAACCAATAGTCAGCATTATTTTTCACAATTAATTTCATATGCAAACAGGATTCTAAATCAATTATGCTGCTACCAACTATGGTTGCAAACCCTGGAGATTTGCTTCAAATCCTAGCCCTCTAGCTATTATAGTCACTAATCCCCCAATGACCACTTTGCCATTCATGGCATTACCTACCCTAGCCATCTGTTAGGCCATAAAGGCGCCAGTATCCACCTTATGACTGTGTATCATGGCCCAAAGAATACAAAGCTCTCTTTAATTTGCAACCCCATCACTTTCAACTCTACCAAAAATGGTATGAGCCATCAGGCGTTGTAAATATCTAAAGGTGGGATTACAAATAAAAGAGGCTTTTGAACTCGATGCATCATATTGCCCCCCAACAGAGATAGAGTTCCAAAAATGTTGAGCAATAAAACTTGAGGGAACTGATCTATCTTTACTAGGAGGAAATCTGAATAATGCATTAAATCTAACCAATGATAAAGTAGAAGAAAGGTCAAATAATCTAAAGTTAATGTGGCCCTGGTCAACGTCGAGACCTCGAAATAGGACCACATTAACTGAACTAAAAAACTCTAAAGTGGTCCTAGCATAGGTCGTATAACGTAGGCCAATGAATGTAGTCCACCCAATCTAATGAACCAATTAGCGGACGTTAGTTAAAAGATCTAACCGGTCCAAACATTTCTCATCCATGTACTAAGTACTTAGCATTCTTTGTTTAACTAGAGTATTGTATCGTGTCCGTTGACTATCATCAACAAACACAATACTATACTCATTGATTTGGTGAAGAAGTTGGGACGGTAGTTGAATTTTTCCTCTGCGTGGTTGCTGGGATTGGGAGGAGGATTGGCCAATTTTGGCTCTTTTGGGACCAATGTAAAATGATATGCAATCAAATGTGAAAGGGAAGTGGGATGTGCAGATCCAAAATCCAATTAACGGCCGAATGAGATCAGGATAAAGGAATGTAAGACTATCAATTATCAACTGCAATACAAGGTAATGTGCCAACAATAATCAGTAACTATCAGAGCAAGAAGCAGTGAAAAATAACTCCAAAAATTCAAAGCACAATCAAATTCAATTTATTCAAATTCTAGTCAAACCAATCTATTCCATTTCTAGAGGATTAGGCACAGAAAACTTTGAGTATTCCACTAATCAATTCTAACTCAAGCTTAGCAAATTGATTATAGGATCTAACCAGCATATTCAAATCAGAAACACATTTTCAAATTTAGACAGAATGTCCTAGGAAAACTAGTGAAGAAAAAATTAGCAATGTAATCCAATAGAAAAAATGTGTATCAAGCATAACTAACCAAAATTACTTGTCTTAACACAATTTAACCAACTTCAAGATAAGTTAAGCATAAGGTAATGTCAACTAAGGTAGAGAATTTTTGAGGAAAACATATGATTCCCAATGTTATAGAATTCTCCTCAAAACACCAGTGTAATAAGCTAATCAATGATAAGAGTCAATATGAACATTCAAGAAATCCTGCTGCATGCAGAACATGTTTTCCGAATGATTCATTCAGCTGAACCAAGAGCAGATAAGTCTAAGCAAATATGAAGGGCAATTTTATACCACAACTAGTAAAATGCAAGATAGCTTTTAGTGCAATTAGAGAATTCAGAATCAAAATAATTTTTAAGAGTGATATTCAGAGAAGTATTTTTCCAACAAATGGGGTAAGGGAAAATCTAGAAAAGTTTAGCACCCATACAACATTAACCAGCAGAGCTTTAGACAAATTAAACAATGAAGAATGAGAAACTTAAGAATACAAAATTCCAAATTCAGGCAGTAATTTGCACATTAAGCCAGTCCAGCATTCAACCAAAATTTCCTATCCTAGAAGAATAAGCCACAATGCATAAAATTAGAAATTACCTAGAGGAAAAGAGCCATAAAATATATTAAACTTGTAGTAAGGTGAAGCTACGAACATGGAGCAGAGGAACAATGGTGTGGGAGCCAGTTATGGGCAAGAGTTGGGTATAGGAGAATTGGAAGAAGAGGGAGCTGGATGAGAGAGAGTGGTGGTGTTGGTTTGGGGAATAGGCCGAGGTATGGGTTGGCTGGGATTGTGTTGCAAAGAGTATACACAAGGTTTGTGTGTGGGGGGCTTCAGGTTACTGGGATAGTAAGTGGAAGGAAGACGCTTAGTGCAGGGGAATTTTTACGGGAATGGGTAGGTATGGGGAGACCGAGAGGGAGGGGAAATTTATGGGTTTGGGCACCGAGAGCTTTGGAGATGGGAGAAGGGGATGGGTGAAAATGTAGAGGAGGGGATTTCGGGTATGGGGAGACCAAGAGGAAGAAGGAGAACTTGGTTAGGGCACGGGTAGCAGAGATGATAGGGAAGGAGGAACACGGGAAGGGGAAATTGGGTTAAGGGAGGTAGAAGAATGTAGGAGATGGAGTTGGGAGAAGAAACTTAAAGTGGAGAATGGCAAGGAAATTGGAGGGAAGAAAGGAGAAGAGAGCATGGGATGAAGGGGAAGGAGGCACGAGCTAGGGCACGGTGAGCATGATGTGAAACACGGGGGAAGAAAAGAAGAAAAAGGGAAAAAAATGCTTACTTGGGCCTGAAGCACGGCTGTGCTTTGGGCTGGAATGCCCCATTTCCCTGGATTAGGCCCGTGTTGAGGAACATGGGTAGGGTATGCTAGATGGAGGCCAGAAGAAAGGCCGTGTCAGATGACACGGGGAGGCCGTGCCTGGCGTTGAATTTCCATTTTTCTCCTGGAATTGGCCCGTGTTGCACAACATGGGGAAGGAATGCTAGTGCTGGACTTGGGACATGGCCGTGTACTGTGACACAGCCTACCCGTGTTGGCTGCGGGTGGCTCAATTTTCTCCATTTTTTGGCCTATGCTTGAAGCATGAGCGTGCTTTGTGATACGGGCTACCCGTGTTTGGTGTTGACACCCACTTTTCTTTGAAATTTGCCTCAATTTTTGCTTTACTATAATTTTTCCTCAAAATTATTGCTTTCTTCACTCTTAGACATGCAAGTTATGACCTACAAAACACCCAAAAAAACTCTTAGACTCTTAACCTAAGAAATCAACTAAAATTAAAGATAAAAAACAGATTAAAGACGATGAAACTAAGTAAAATGAAACTTAAAAATTAAAATGTGGGTTATCTCCCACAAAGCACTTGTTTTAAGTCATTAGCTCGAGTCTTTTTCATGCTTTCCACTTAGGGAGGCTTGAAGAGAGTTTGAATAATCCTCTTTGGTATACATTGCCTCTTAGTATGATGCTTGAGGCTTTGTCCAATGTCGTTTAAAGTTCCTTTTAGTTCATTCCTTAGCTTCATTGAGGTTAAGAGGAGGTGGCTTAGGTTCTACTTTTGGAGCTTGGATTACCTCCTCAATAGCTTGCTTTTCTTTCCCCTGTTTATCATAAACAAAAGAACTTTCCACGGAGTATAACTCAAGTGGGTTAGTATAAGCAAAATTAATGGCATTATTATTCATTTTAGGTTCAGGTAAGCCAATCATACAGCAAGATTCATTTAGAGAAGGAGGGTTCATTTTATCATTTAAATTGAATTCTACTTTTTCATTCCCTACATTCAAAGACAGTTTTCCATCTTTTACATTTATATTTGCACCAGCTGTAGCTAGGAAAGGCCTTCCAAGAATGATGGAGATTGTTTCATCTTCCTTTATCTCTAAAATCACAAAATCAATAGGTATATAAAACTTACCTACCTTTAGAGGAACATCCTCTAATATACCTACTGGATGCTTGATGGATCAGTCAGCCAAATGAAGAAAAAGAGTGGTAGGCTTCAAGTCACCCATTTGAAGCTTCTTATAAATCGAAAGAGGCATGGGGCTCACACTTGCTCCAAGGTCACATAGGGCTTTGTCAATCTTCATGTCTCCTATAGAGCAAGGAATTTAGAAGCTTCCGTGATCCTTAAGCTTTTGTGGCAACTTCTCTTGATTAAAGCATTGGATCGCTTTGTCAATGACACAACAATATGCTCTTTAATTTTCCTCTTGTTTGAGAGGATTTCCTTTAAAAAGAGGAAGGCATTTGGGAGATGGCTTCTAGGAATGGGATACTGATATTTAACTTTTTAAAAACATCCAGAAACCTCCCAAATTGCTTTTCTAATTTAGCCTTAACCAATCTTTGAAGAAAAGAGATTGGTGGCTTATAAGGTGCAGGAGCCACATATTTGGGCTCTTCTTCATTCTTTTCCTCTTCTTCTAGTTCATCTTCTCTTCTCTTCTCAGATGCAGCCAGAGGTTCATCTTCTTTTACCTCTCCTCTTCCCTCTGATTCAGCCAATTGTTTACCACTTCTCAGGGTAATGGCATTACAGTGCTCCCTAGGGTTCTCAGTCTGACCTAGAAGTCTACTAAAGTTCCTGTTAGATAGACTTGCTTGCTGTGCTATCTGAGTTTCCAAAATCTTACTATGGGTAGCAAGCGAGTCAACCTTAGAGGCTAAATCTTTTATAGCCTCAATCATTGAGTGGTGCTGGGTTCTGAATTCATCATTTTGTTTACTCTGTGTAGTGATGAAATTCTCTATCAGAACCTCTAGATTTGAATTTGGTTGAGGGGGAGGATTAAAGGGCCTTTGATTAAGAAATCTTGGAGGTTGCCTAAAATTATTCTGAGGCTGATTCACACTAGGCTTGTATGAGAGATTTGGGTGGTTCCTCCAACTTGGGTTATAGGTGTTATTGTAAGGATTGTTTTTATGGTTATTCAAAAAACTTACATGCTCACAATCTTAAGGTGCAGAGTTTCCAAGCTGGCATTTATTGGCCATATGACCAACACCTCCACAAATCTCATATGCAGAAGATGGAAAAGGGGAACCAACAGCATTGATGCTTAACTTATCTAATTTCTAAAACAAGGCATCAACTTTAGAAGTTAGATGATTAAATGTATCAACTTTATACATACCTGATGGTTTTCTTGATGGCTGCCTCTCACTAAAGCGGGAGTAGTGATTTTGAGCTATATCTTCAATTAGCTCATATGCCTTATCCACTGTTTTGTTCATAATGACTCTTCCAATTGCAGCATCCACAGACATACGGGTGCTATATATTAGTCCATTGTAGAATGTATCGATTATGAGCCATTTCTCCAACCCATGGTGTGGGCATATTCTGAGGAGCTCTTTAAATCTTTCCCAAGCTTCATATAAAGACTCATCATCTTTCTAAGTAAAGGTAGTGATTTTATTTTTAAGGTGAGCTTTCTTACTTAGTGAGAAGTATTTGTCCAAGAAAGCTTGAGAAAGTTGTTGCCATGTAGTTATTGACCCCGATGGAAGAGAATGCAACCATGCCCGGGCCTTGTCCCTCAAAGAGAATGGGAACAGTCTTAGTCTGATGGCATCAGAAGATATGCCATTCAGCTTCAAAGTATCACAATATTCTAAAAATACTGATAGGTGGAGATTAGGATCTTCAGTAGGTGACCCTCCAAATTGATTCTGCTGAACCATATGCAAAAGATAAGGTTTCGGCTCAAAGTTGTTGGCCTCAACAACTGGTCTGACAATACTGGGATTCAGGCAATGAGCATCCGAGGCGGTGAAATCCTTAAGAGAATGGTTATCTCTTCCTGCCATGGTAGGTGCAGAATGTTCTTGCTGCTGTCTTCTTCTTCTCCTTTGTAGTGTGCCTTCAATTTTTGGATCAAATTCAATGATGAACTCACGTTCTCTTTACGTAAAAGAGAAACATACCTATAAAGGAAGAAAAAAGGCAAAAATTAGCAAGATAAAATTATGTAGAAAAATAAAGAGTGATCTAGTCTAGCTATTTCGCAATATATCTAATATTGACGATTGTTCCCTAGTAGTGGCGCCAAAAACTTGTTGTGTACGTTTTATAATAAACCGCAAGCGCACGGCGTAGTTGTAGCTAATGGGAACAACCTTAGTTAGATAACATTAGAAGATACTCCATTAAGCTTCAATGTATCACAATATTCTAGAAAGGCTGATATATGGAGATTTAGGTCTTCAGTAGGGGAACCTCTAAACTGATTTTGCTTAACCATCTAAAGAAGAAAATGTTTCAGTTCAAATTTGTTGGCCTCTACAATAAGTCTAACAATACTAGGATTCAGGCCATGAGTATCCAAGGCAGTGAATTCTTTTAATGAACAGTTATCTCGGTCTGCCATGGTAGGTGGTGCAAGATCTTACTGCTTTCTTCTTCTTTTCCTTCATAAGGTGCATTCAATTTTTGAATGAAACTCAACAAAATATTTGCTATCTGATCGGCCATAGGGTTACTCTTTATTTCTCCTAAAACATAAAATACAAAACTCACTTAATTCCTATTTATTTTCTATTTAAATTAAATAAAAAGTAACTTAAAACATGCTAAAGACATACTTTATTTATAGTATGTCACCATTCATCTCATCATGTTCGAGTATAGGCAAAAAAAGGCGATTTAGGAGGCGTCGGGAATGTTATAAGAAAGTTTAGGGCATGTGTAACAACTCTATTTTGTTTACACACACACACACACACACACTGTAGCACCTAAGTACTAGCGTCATTCTTCATATATCTAAATCGTAGAATGTTCCTTATTATCTATAAATTCTTGACAATGACCACCTAGCCCATAAATTAACCTATTCACTTATATTGTTTGTTATCATTCTTGGGAAAGCGTATAAGTACTTCAGGCTATCCCAAGCATTTTCAAATCTCATTTCCTTATAGGCAACTAGCTAGGCATGATATGCATTACTTACAACATAAAGGATCTCATGCTATAAAGAAAACGGGTACAGTCCATAACTTATATTACATTACATTATCAGCTGTCTAACAGGGAATTAGCACTCATCTAGGCCATCCCACATAAATATTACACAACCTAAGACAATACAATCATGATCATATGAGTCAACCTTGAGACCCTTGTTGCTCACCTCTTGCTGGAATACCTGGAATGTGATTATGTAGACATAAAAAGTGAGATGACAATCTCAATAGCTAGCAAAGTTTTCAGAAAAATAGTGCACATTCCATTCCTTAAAACATCTCAAATTATTTCACTAAAACATAAGCACTGACCATACATACATACATCATCTTGGTCACACTAGGGACCCATAACATTTTGGTCTACTTACCCAGTGCAGTCACATACGAACATACCTGTAAAGGGCTATGCATCTCCTATTATTGGCAAATTGTGAGGGAAATAGGGCTTACTTGGCACCCTTCTGTGAACCCCCTAATTCCCGAGAATGTATACATTACATATCTTTAGATTATCATTCATCATAGCATAAAAGTAAAGCAAATAGTGAAATTTGATAAATTCAAGTTCATAAACATAAATTGTGTTTTAAGGAAGAGCTAGTTACCTCAATTCCAGTACAATCACTTTCTTTCCAGGGGTCACCAATGTTACTACCAGCAACTAAAACTAAAACATATAAGAGTTCTTGGTTAATGCATGCATATTAGCACTTAACGTCATAAATATCTAGTTTAAGAGCTTCTGCTCCTCAAAACAAAATTATGATTTTGTTGAGATTTGAGGTTATTATGAAATATGAAAAAAGTCCTCTAAAACTTCTAAATTTTTTTATAGAGGTACCTTTACATGTTTATTTTATTTCTTAATTCTCTCAGCCCTTGAAGCTTCCATTCAACCCCAAAAATTACCTCCATAACCCAAAATAGTGAAGATTAGTTTTAGTTCCATTTCTATTCTGTTTTTCATTCATTTGCATTAGTAAAACTTCTTCCAAATTCATGATATTTTATATGAAGAATCTTTGATATGTTACATAATCACCATAAAAATTTTAAGTAAAAAATAATTCATTTGACCCCTCGAATAACCCAAGTTTTAAAGGATGTCCCTAGTTATAGTCTGTTCTGACTCATTTCCTGTCATACCTAATTTCTACATTTTATTATATTCCTTAACCTATCCAGAATTATTTAAAATTTGGTCGGATCCTTAATTAGAATCCCTATAACATGTCATAAAATTTAAATAAAAAAATTCAACAACTAACCCCTTCAATATTTTGTATTTCCATATACAGCCTAAGCTGTCTAGCAGATTGTTCTCAACACTGCTTTAATTGCAAAAGGCCTAGTTATAGGTTCTAAAAAATCACAAAAGTTTCCAAAATGGATTATGAATATTTTAGGACTTTTCTCACCAAAAATTATAGAATTTAAAGGCCATTTACTAAATTTACTAAGCCAGGATTTTCAGGTGCTAAAAGGTTTCTATTTTCTCAACCTAACCCTTATATGCTCTATGACCTTTACTCACTAATCAGACACTAACGCACTCATATGGACTCGAAAATGGGTGATTCCAGTGGCTATGTAACCATGAGAAATATATCTATAACTTTCATGTTAACCATGCCTTCATATGCGATATAGCTTAGTCCTAGAAATTCTAAAACTAAGCTATTCTTCACCAGCCTGAATTCCAGACCCAATTCTGACCTCTCATCACTCCCTGGAGTGTAACTCTCTCATTTTAAGTCTAATTGATGTGATTCAAAGCTAAGAGATAGGGATACAACTTCTATATTGAACATGTTTTCATATTTTCTACAGGAGGTCATCCATGCAGAGCCTAAAATTAACCTAATAAACTCTAAACTAGATTTTTATAAGAAGCCAGACTTACCTTATGTAAACCTACTCCTATGGCTCTCAATTTGCAACTTGCTTTTCCTCTTGCTTTCCTTTGCAACTCAGCCACATTTCTTGCACCAAATATGGGTTGAGCAAGGCTTCAAACCTCAGCCCTCACTCTCACTCTTACTGCGTTATGGTGAGGGAAGAAAAACTACCCACATTTTCTAGTTCTTTCACTCTCTTCCTCCTCTCTCAACCTTCTTCTTCTTCCTGGCTACTCTCTCCCCCTTCCTTCCTCTTGCCTATTCATTTTTTAACCACTTCCCTCTCTCATTTCTCCTACTAGCGTGAGGCAAGGCTGGGTGCTTTTCTCTTCTTCTTTTCTGTTGCACCAGAGATGCATGTTGCTGGGCACTAAAGGTTGCATGAATTCCTTGGATTTTGTAGGGTAGGGGAGTAGGTTTTGCTACTGCTCTCCACGTAAGTTCATGCATGCATAACTATCTTATATTATAATATACTAAAAGGGTGGTGGGTGCATGACACATAAAAGGGACTTTTGCTGCCACACATCCTGCCTGCGTGAGTGCTCTGCTTTCTGGCATGAAGCTGCTGTAGAAGGTGTGTGAATTCAGCTACTTGTGGGTGTGTGTTTGTGATTGTCTCATGGAGCAAGGGATGGCGTGCATTCTGCTGGATTTGTGGGACGTGTTTTAGCTTGGATTCCAACACTTGTTTCTGCTGGCTTGGTGGAGCAAGGTTGGCGTGAAGATGCTGCCATGTGGGATGTCTGTTCTGGTTCATGTGGCACTGATTCTGCTGTCTAATGTTGCATGGTTCTATTGGCTTTTTAGGGCAAGGTTGGGCGTGTTTCTGCTGAGCAAGAGGGGCGTGGATCTGTTGCATGTGGGGCATGTTTTCTGTTGGTTTTGGTGAAGTAAGGATGGCGTGTTTCTGCTGGATGTGGAGCAAGGATGGGTGGTGTTTTCTGCTTGTATTTCCTATGCTGCATGTGTGTTTTTTAACCCACCAAGGCTGCTAGTGTATTGTTTCACATCCTCACTTACATGCATGGGTAAATATATGTATCTTATGATATGCATGGTGTAAATGAGGCAAGGGTATATATATATGTAAAGCTTCTCCTTTGCATGTGTAAATGTATAATATAATATGCATGGTGGAGGTGAGAGGAATTACATGCATATATATATATATATATATTGCATCACATAATGCTTCTTCCTTCCTTATTATGTTGCTAATCCTAAATTAGTAGCATCCTAAGGAATATATTTGTATCCTATTCCTCTTTATTGTCAAAGAACTACACATTTTAATTATTGTTCCTATATGTCTTAATTTATTACTAATCCTAGATTAGTAATGTCTAAAAAAAATATTTGTGTCCTCTCTCCATCCATTATGATCCTAAGAATTTTATTTATATGATTCAATATTAACTATGTCACCTATTTTATACTTGCCCTATAGTCACATAACTAAGCATCTTGATCACTTGTCATATGTATTTTCTACTCATCCTTAAATTAATCAAACTTTATTAGAGGCTTAAGATGTTACACACACACAGACACACACACACACACATATATATATATATATATATATATATATATATATATTTGTAAAATCCCATGAAGTCATTACCTCTTTATTTCTAACTATTTAACTCATAATAACATTCAATTAAATTAACCAAGCATAATTAAGGTTTATAGTATAACAATAATACAGATACAAATCTGGGTTCACATACACATCATTAATTAAAAACATCCATACAAAAAATCAAACACATATATGCACATGCCTTATTCATCCCTATTGACTAGTTCTAGGGATACGGGTGCACGTGGTTGCACTTTCACTGGGATCATAGCGAACTCGACCCAACGTATACTAAAAGTCGGTTATAAAAAATATCTGCATATTTAGTCTTCTAAACATGATATGAAAATATAATGAGAGTTAAATCCCAGTAGATTTAATAATAAATCATAATTATCATAATTATAGCTCATCATGTCATGTTCATCTGTATAAGCTACATCAATTACCTTAGGTCACATGAATGCACTTTATCTATGCACATGAAAATTGTACAGTAATGACATGGACAGCATGAATAACTATTTTTAGAATATAATATGATGGCTATCAAATTAATCTCATATCAAGCTACCCTAGTCAGAATGAGTATTTTCTACTCTCCAGTATGGGCTTTTCTCACTCCGTCTGACATGGCATACTTACTCTTTCTTTTCTCATTTTTATAATCATAGCTATAAGTAGGGCGTCCTCAACATGTGTACCACATGGACTGCCTTGTGACCGTGCTCTTCTCTTTTATTTTATTTTATTTTTACATTAATAGCCAAAAATATGATTTCAATAGCAAGTATGTTCATTATGCTTATATGCCACAATTTAACATCAAAGCATAACCATTATAAAAAATTATTGGAAAAATGCATTCATGCCATGAACATAATCATTTCAAATATCACTTTAAAATATTTTCACATCAAAATTACATACTTAAGATGGTAAGGAGTTCATGCATTGGCATTGGCTATGGCATACACTAGTCATTTATTATTTTCATTTATAAGATTCTTTTTCTTTTTTAAATATTATTTTTATCTCTTCATTTTCTTTATGCTTGGCCTCTAGTCACTTTCTCTTACTTATATCATTTCCAACACATGTTCTCACAAATTTAATACGGTATTCGTTTTCAATTTGGTTTCTATTATTATCCTATAGTTAATGAGGTTCATTTAGGGTAGAAAAATGTTGAAAATAAGTTTTACTGGCTTCCAACTTGGCCTAAACGTATCCTATAACACGGCTTGATCATTACTTGTAAAAAAACCATGCTTTAGGTTTTAAAATGCCCTTTCTAGCACTAAACACAGCCTGGCCGTGCCTTGAAACACAGCCATGCTCTATGTTGTGTTATTCCCTGATGCAGGTTTTCATCACACCTGACCTTCTCTCACTAATCAAAGCATAACTAACTCATTTTAACTCCAACTTAGGTGATCTTATTGTCCATTTGAAGATCAAACAATTATCTAAAACTATTATGTTGAACATTTTATTAAAATCTTAAGGAATATTCGTGATATTACTCCCTTAATTTAAATAGTATTTCTTCTCAGGTAGGTTCTAACCTCTACTTACTAATATGACCATATCTCCCTCATATTAACTCCAAATTGAGTGATTCCA
This sequence comes from Gleditsia sinensis, assembly GCA_037074535.1. NCBI lineage: Eukaryota > Viridiplantae > Streptophyta > Magnoliopsida > Fabales > Fabaceae > Gleditsia > Gleditsia sinensis. The sequence goes on along the minus strand of CM073465.1, from coordinate 43,768,818 downwards.
GTGGATAAATTTTAGTGAGAAATATATCTATATTTTTTATGTTAACTAGTTATTTTAATTTCCTACGTAAGTTTCCCAGAAATTCAAACACGAAAGCTTTCCTAATAGATTCTTCCCTGGTTAACCATTTTCTGATAACTGCTTACTAATCTGACCATATCTAGATCATATGGACTTCAAAATGAGTTATTACAGTGGATAAACATCCGTGAAATATCTATCTATATTTTTCATGTTAACCATTTCTTTTAATTACTAACCGATCTTCCCAAAATTTGAAAAATAAAGCTTCCCTGGTTACTCTGAAATCCAGTTTGCTAACCAACCCTTCTCTAAGGTTTTAGTTCATCATTTAATTATGTCCTCTTCCATTTCTTCCTAATTTACATCTAATCCTATTCCATCAATTTTTCACCACATTTAAATATAGAAAAGAGCAGCATAAAAATCTTAAAATTTTGCTACCCACAGCCATACCTATGCAGAACTTTCCACACCAACATAAGTATTCAAACATACATTACATGCAAGATCAACATGTAACATGATATAGCAACATCCATAGCCAATCATCAAAGTAACAAATACTGTAAATTTCATCAAAGTTCTAGGATCAAAATCCTATATAAATGTTTTTAATTTTAAAGCTTTTCTTTAAAAGAAATATTATTAAACCTACCAAATGATCTCCCTAGCTCACTTAGTGAATTCTTTTTCTTGTTTCCTCTTGAAGAAAATGGCAAGATTCCTCCCTTCCCTTAGCTTTTCCAACAATTTGAATAAGAGAAGGAGCGTGACTTTTGAACCCCAAGGATGAAGATAAAATATGGAATCAAGTAGAGATTAAGCTAACTTACCTTGAGTACTGATGTGATCTTAATTAAGCATGATATTAATACCTTTAAACTGATTTTTTATTTGATTTAAGTAAAATATGATCAGATATTAGCTTAGTTTTTTGTTTTTTGTTGTAGGAACAAAGGAAAAAGAAAAGAGAAGAAAAAGATAAGAAATTCATGGAAAAATGCTGAATTGTAGTGATTCCAGACCATTTAGCAATGTTTAGGACATATCTACCCTATATGAACTTCAATCAAAGTTCTTCAAGTGTCCATGAAAAGATAAAACAATTATCTACAATTTTTATGTTTAACACTTTGTCAAAATAGGGAGATTTCACAGCATTACAGAACTCGCAAATCATAATAATAGTGTAGTAGTATGAATCCTGACCTTCGGTCACTAATTTTGGCATGTATCCTATAATTTAGATTGGATTAAGATGATATTAGTGGCCATGGAAAGAAGAGAAATAGCGCTACAACTTTTATGTTTTGTACTTTGGAAAATTCTGGGATTTTTCAGGGATCGCAGTGCTCGTAAAAAACCATCGCAGCACTGTGCCATAGTAGATTCAGAGGGCCGCGACGTTGGCTTCCCAAAAGCATCGAGGGCTGTGGCTCCCCAACGTTAGAAGCAGAGCACCACAGTGCTAGATCAGGTATTGCAGCACCCTATTAGTGAGTTTCCAATGCGCTGCTGCGCCTGAGTAGTGTGTCGCGGCGCTCGTCGTCGCAGTAAAATGCTGAATTCGTAAGTCTTAGGGTTTTTTAACTCTAAATAAAGCCTGATGGGATGATATTTGACTTGGAAACAACCCTACTTCATTGAAGAGCACCCAATATATAAAAAGGGAAGAAAGGAAGCATCACAGAGGAATCAAAGTTCTTAATTATATTCTTTAATTCTTGTTCAGATTTTCTTATGGCCCTATGCGGCTGAATTATTTTTCGTGGGTAAGGGAAGATTGAAACCTCAAGGGATCATTATGCTTTGGGAGATTTGGATTTGATTTTATTATTTCAATCTTAATTGAGTACTGATTATTCATCTGCTCTTCTTTCCTTATTGATTATTCATATGATTGTTAGGAGGCCTAATGCTATATTGTATGTCTTAATCTACTGCTGAATTAAGTTTGAACAAAGTTTTCATTACTGTATTCATGAAGCAAATAGGTTTAATGATTTTGGATTATAAATAATTAACCATGTGATAAATAATTAACTAAATTAAATATAGTCGATACGTTTATATTTGTTTAGCTATATCAGGTTCTCTAGTACTTTATATGATTAATAAGTTATGCTTTACCGACGTGCTAAAGGATTGCTTGTTAATTAGGGTTTAATTGGTGCGATTGTCATCAATTTACTAGACTTAAGGAGGAACAGGGTTAAAAGCCCAATGATAGATATTCAATTATAGATTGATTATGTTGTCAATGATCAATACGATTCTTTGATGGTGGATATCAACTGAAATCAACACCTTTATTATTCTTTACTCTCCTCATTACTTTTATTATTTTTTACTTTTATTTATTTTAAATTATCAATCCCCCTTTCTCTCAATCACATAAGGTAATTCCAGTTTCTGTGGGATCGACCCTGACTCCCACGACTACATGTTAGTTTTGAGGTAAGGTATCAATTTGGGTGTACCTACGACAGTACACACTAAATTTTGGTGTCGTTGTCATAGACTGTGTCTGTTTACCTTTTTTGATTTTCTTTTCTTTTCTTTTCGTTCACAACTTTGAATATGGCAGCCAATTTTCAACAATTTGGCACTAGGCTGGGCTCTCCATTATGACATGCTGGTGAGGTATGTAGTTCCTCCCTTGAACAGTAACTTGCAAATTTAACCTCTCTTGTTCATCAACATGTAGAAAATATAGAAGAGAGAAGTGGTATGGAAATCATCCAGTCATAAGGCATTCTTCTAATGGGTACCCCACTTTCTATGAAGAATCATTTGAGTAGGTAAATATAGTTAGTGGTTTCCTTGGACCACCACAAGTGATGCATGATTCTTATTCAAACATGTATAATCCTGGATGGAAGGATCATCCCAACTTCAGATATAGGAATGCACAAAATAGTCCTGCAGAACAAAATTTTACAAATTTTCAACATAACCAACAGGCTTATTATCCTAGACAATTTGCATATCAAGATTCCTAGGTAAGTAGTTCTTTAGAAGAAATCGTTAAATGTCTTGCACATAATACTCATCAATGTTAACAAGAGGTAAGGGCCAGCATTCAAAACTTAACAAATCAAATGGGCCAACTACCAACAACAGTCAGTCGGCTAGAGGCTCAAAATTTAGAAATTGAAAGTCTAGCCCCAACATCATTAGTGGAAAAAGAGGAAAATTCTGCATTGAATGAAAAAGATGACTTGGAAGTTGACACTAGTAAGCATACTAAGAAAGAGGTTGTGGAATCTACCCTGAATGCCAAATTCCAAGAGAAAATTACAGCAGGAGAGGAAGCACCAAAAGTGGAGAAAACAGGTAAGGATTTTTCTAGGTTGTTACCAATTTCTAATAAGATACATGTATCTTCTATTTTGTAGTATCCTGACCTAGGCTTAAAGAGCCTCCCTAGCCACTTAAAGGGCATATACAGTGGAGAACCACCCCTAGTGATAACCTCAAATAAATATGCCCAACTCAAAGATAGAGGAAAGCTACCCCATGCTTTGGCAGAATCTCAAAAAGATTAAATTAAATTGGATGCCAAAAGCTACTCAAGACATCAGTTATTTCTAGGTAAGTTAAGTCCAATAATGCAACACGCTCATTCTAACCCAAACAAATTTAGGAAAGTTCACTTAACTCATATGATTTCCTATATCCTTCCCTAATTCTTATCTTTCTTTTAGATTAAGGACAATGTAAAGTTTGAGTGTGGGGGTGGAAGTTTATTTGTCTGAATAATTATGACCCTATTATGAGCATCAATTTTCTTATTTTCATTATTCATGCACTTTTATTGCATTTAGCAAGTTGAGTGATTGTGTGAATGTTCAATTTATGTTTTGGGATGTTAAGCACAACCAACAGCCAATGATATGACTATCTAAATTTTTTTTAACTCTTGAAAAATGTAGAACATTCATAGCTGTGTGCAATTTTATCTCTTTTGTAATTTATTACTTTTGACTTTAGAATCCTGAAATATTTTTTTGCACAATAACTTTGGGCATTCAATTTATCTTTTACTTAGAGAAATTTTATATAATTCAAAAATATTTCATGATCTCAACATGATTCTAAAACTTATTTGAATGCTGCTTGAGGCAAAATCTTATGTTAATACTATTATTTAGGAGATGATTTAGGCATTATTGGATAGATTGAGCCTTTCAAGCCTAACCTAAACAATGAAATATCCTTAGTTCCTCTATTTAGAACTTAATAAACTTTTCCTTCTAAAAAACCACAAAAGAGCCAAAAGCCAAATTTTGTATGACTATCCTTAATTTTGACCATATTCACTCACTCCATGATTATTTTTATGAATAATTGTTTTGTAGAGCTTTATTGACAAAATGGTGGAATGGAGGAGCAAAGAAAAGAAAAGAAAATTCCAAAGAAAATAAAAGCATATGCTGTGGGTGAAAGAAAAAAATTGGAGAACCAAAGAAAATGATGAATTAAATCCAATTGGAGCAAGAAAATGAGTGTGGGGAAAACCCCTCGAAACTGGAGAAAAAAAAGGGCTCAAGAGATCAATCATGTGGTGTTGGGTGATTCAACCTAAATTGGTATTATTTATCATACCTTATACCTTGGCCACATTATGAGCTAAAGAAAGCCCTATTGATATTAGAGGTAGTTTTGGCCTACATTAGTGGAGAGTGGCATAAAGAATAAGCATATAGAAATCCTAAACTAATTAGACATCTACAACCAAAATTTAGAGATATATAAACTCATCCGGGTAAAAGAAAATTTAGTGACCCAAAACACACACACACTCGGGATTCAAAAGGATAAAATAATGGATTGCATTTGTGTTAATCTTGTGCATGATTATGACCTTCCAAAATTTTTCTTGAGTATATTTTCATGTTATGAGGCAAATTTTTGGTAAGCCTAACACTCACTACATATATTGATTGTTGTTTTTTGTCTTTAGGGATTATTTTGTTTGAGGACAAGCAAAATGTTGAGTGTAGGGGTATTTGATGTGATCTTAATTAAGCATGATATTAATACCTCTAAACTTACTTTTTTTTTATTTAAGTAAAATATGATTAGGTATTAGCTTAGTTTTGTGTTTTGTGTTGTAGGAATAAAGGAAGAAGAAAAGAGAAGAAAAAGATAAGAAATTCATGGAAAAATAATGAATTGTAGTGATTCCATACTTTGTAGCAATTTTTAAAACATATCTTCCCCATATGAACTCCAATAAAAGTGATTCAAGTGGCTATTAAAAGATAAAACAATTATCTACAACTTTTATCTTTAACACTTTGTCAAAATTAGGAGATTTCACAATGTTATAGAACTCGCAAATCAGAATAACAATGCAGCAAGATCAATCCTGACCTTCGGTCACTAATTTTGGCATATCTCCTTCTATTTAAAGTGGATTAAGGTGATTCTAGTGGCCATAGAAAGAAAAGACATAGAGATACAACTTTTGAGTTTGCCACTTTGGCAAATTCTAGGATTTTTTGGGCGCCGCAGCGCTGCATCATAGTAGATTCAAAGGGCCACAACGCTCCCAACCATGCTGTGGCGCTCGAGCGTCAGAAGGAAAGTGCCCCGACACTAGGTCTGGTGCTTTGGCACCTCATTAGTGAGTTTTTGAAGTGTAGCGGTGCCCAAGTAAGATGCCGCAGTGCTCATCGCCACAACAGAAAGCTGAATTCGCAATTCTTAGGGTTTTTTAACTCTAAAGGAAGCCCGATGGGCCGAGACTTGACCTGGAAACAATCCTACTTCATTGAAGAGTATCCAATCTATAAAAAGGGAAGAAAGGAAGCATCAGAGAGGAATCAAAGTTTTTAATTATCTTCTTTAATTCTTGTTTAAATTTTTTTATGGCCTTGCCCGGCTGAATTATTTTTAGTTGGTAGAGGAAGATTGAAACCTCAAGGGATCATTATGCATTATGAGATTTGGAATTGATTTTATTATTTCAATCTTAATTGAGTATGGATTATTCATCTGCTCTTCTTTTCTTAATAATTATTCATATGATTGCTAGGAGGCCTACTGGTATATTGTATGTCTTAATCTACTGCAGAATTAGGTTTGAAAAAAATTTTCATTACTATATTCATGAAGCAAATAGGTTTAACGATTTTGGATTATAAATCATTAACCCTAGGATGAATAATTAACTAAATTAGATATAGCTGATATGTTTATATTTGTTTAACTCTATCAGTTTCTCTAGTTCTTCATGCGATTAATAAGTTATGCTTTACCAATGTGCTAAATGATTGCTTGTTAATTAGGGTTTAATTGGTGCAATTTACATCAATTTACTAGACTTAAGGAAGAACAGGCTTAAAACCCAATGATAGATATTCAATTATAGATTGATTATGTTGTCAATCATCAATGCAATTCCTTGATGGTGGATAGGCCTTCAAGCTCATTCCTAAGAGATAGAGTGCCTTTTCGATTCTTCCTTCCAAACCAACACCTTTATTATTCATTATTCTCCTCGTTACTTTTATTATTGTTTATTTTTATTTATTTGAAATTATCAATCCCTTCTTCTCTCAATCACATAAGGTAAATCCAGTCTTTGTGGGATCAATCCTTACTCCCACTACTGCAGGTTAGTTTTGAGGTAAGGTATCAATTTGGGTGTACCTACGACAGTACGCACCAAGTACTTAGTTCTCTAGGCTTCTCTTTCTTCTTCCTTCCTTTCTTCTCCTCTCTTTCTGTCCTTTCCTCACTCTACCTTACTTTTGTTTTTGCTCTCCCTCACTTGGATGGAATTCTAATGTTATAAGGGTGGTTCTTGCTTAAATAAACTATCTAATGGCCCTCCTTTGATAATTGTGGGTCTACCTTATCACAATTAGGATGCACTTGGTTGCGTTTTGAGGAAAGACAACTGATGTTCTTGTTTTCCTCTCCCTTAGTCAACATATGCATAACAAAAGAAGATTTGTATTTTGAAAATCATGATAGAATGTTCTTAAGATAAGGAAAAAGGTCCCTTTGATTTAGGAATTCTTTTTCTTTTTCTTTTGTCTCACACAAGTATGATAGGTTTGCCTTTCTAAGTGGCAAGTTTCTAGCCCTTGAATCTCCCTTGCTTGACTGAAATTATTTGTGTAGAATAGGAATGTTTTGTCCTAATGCCATGTATTATTATACCACTTGCTAAAATTATAAGTGTAGAATAGGAATGTTTTGTCCTAATTCCATGTATTATTATACCACTTGCTAAAATTATGACTGTAGGATATAGATATTATCACTTGCTGAATTTTTGTCTTAATTCCATGTGACTTAATCTTTATTATTATTACACTATTATTTCATCACATGATTTTTATTTTATTTTTCCTCTTGGATTTGGACTCATTCTTGTCCATTTCCTTTGCTTTGGCTGAAATTCTACATCTCATGGAGGGCTTGGTCACATTTTAATGATTTTTGGGCTATCAGTCCAACTTCTATATCCTAGTCCAAATCTATGTTATATCTCTTGCTTGGGCTATCCAATTGGCTTGCTAGAATCTTATGTGAAGTTGAAGAGCAAACTTGATGCAGTGTTCATAAGTGAAAGCCCAATGTATGGGTGGAGATGTTAAATTTAGTAACTCTAACTCTTGAATTAGGAAACATTACCCTAATTCAATCTTCTTGAACTTTTAAGATCTTTACTTACTTCCAAAAAAATTAATCTTTCTTACCCAATAATTTTTCCTCTCTTTAGGATGTTATTTCTAATTTTTCCTATTAGGTTTTCTCTCTTTACCTATTCTGTTAATGTTAGAAACATTTTCTATGCATACACATAAGGTGAAAAATTTCTAAGGATTATATTTTCTTAGATATCAAAAATAATTTTTCAATAAGTGTTATTTCCTTAAATATGTATGTACATCTACTAATAAAAGAAACGAAATTAGGGATGTTATAGCATGAGTTAGCTGGTTGAAGCAGGCAGTGCTATGTTGTGCTATGGTGTACTGGTAGAATGCCAGGTCATTCATCTGATGGCTGAGAACCTAACTCATCTTCTATTGATTCATAATGCCCTTTATATTTTTGAATGTCCATGTAAGAGATAGGTATCATTAGTTAGATGAGAGCCTCGATGGAGTCCCTGCCAACTCTAGTATTTCCACATAAACCAGTAATTAAACTAAGGGCAAAGAGGGTGACGCCTTGAGAACAAATGCATCCTAGTATTTTTGTGTAGATTATTTTGCCCACATCAATTGGAAATCCCTTTAGTATGACATAAATCAAAATTGCCTAATCATTGCTAGACTTAACTCATGTTATTTCATTTCCATGATACCCCTTTATGGAAAAAAGTGCATATAATATCTTAAAAATTATTGATTAAAGAAGCAAAGAGTATTCATCATCTTCAATATTAGGTAGAGAGTAAAACTCGTTGATTACATGAGGGGTGAACTTTACTACCTTGTCTCTGACTTGTGCTTTATGGCGCTTATGCACTATAGCATTGGAGTAAAATTCTTGCACTACTACTATGACCCCTGGTGCTGGGTTCTTGCAGAAAATTTCTAAATTCCTCTAGAGAATATTGTTTCTATTAGGCAGTCCATTGGTGACAATAAAACCCCTTTCGGAAATGATAGGTTTATGAACCACCACTTTAATATGGTGTTGATAGACTTCCTTTTTCACAAAATGCCTTGCTTTTGAATGCAAAAAGATCATCTGATCGGTTCTTCCTCTTGGAGAGGGCTAGATGTCAATTCTTAAGAGCTATCTATTAGGGATGTTTTAATGGGTGGTGCTTTCCCAATGTCAACTCCCAATTGTACGCAATCTAATAACAAAGGAGTTTGATTCCACTAACACCAGATATTGTGCAAGAAATATCACCCAATTGATCTTAATTCTCTACTAAGAAGATAAAGAATATGTGTATTGGGAGTTTTTTTTGAAAAAATCAATGATTCCTAACCAAATGATGAAAAAGATGATTAATCTTGCAACATAGGAAGTAAAATCACTTAATGTATGTTAATAAACATAATTTGAGCTCAATAGAAGTGATAGAGTTCTATTTATGGTGAATAGGAGTAAGTTGGAGTGAAAAAAAGGGTGTGGGGAGAGAGAGTCGCAACCTTCTTATAGAGAGTACCGCGGCACTCTCGGTTGGAAGGTAGAGCCCTGCGACACTCGCCCTCTCTGGGTATGCAGCATCACAGTGCTTGACTGGCTTGGATCAGGAGCACCACAGTGCTTGCCTGTTCTGGATGATGGGCACTGTGGCGCTTACTTCCACAAGTCATGAAATTTTTTAATAAAAAATAAAATAAAGAAAAAGAGATGTTGTTAGGTTGCCTCTCAACTAGCGTCTTTGTTTAACATCGTTGGATCAACTCAAAGCTCCCTATGCCATTCAATGAGGATCCTTGATGTCCATTTTAATTTGAAATTTTTGGGATTAATTCAAGCCTTGAAGTTCTACTGCATGACAAGCAACCACATTAGTAATAATAAGGAATCCAAACCAAGGGAGGTATTTCTTACCTTAGCGGGGTTTAGCACCTTTGATCTCTAAAGCTTAATGTAATTCTATAGTTAGGTCCATGCCTTTAAGGTTTGTAATTATTTTTGTAATGGAACTTCCTTTTTTCCTAAAGTATATGAATTAAAGCCTCCTCTTTGTAAGCACCTACATTCTTGGCAACTATGATAGGTGATGCCTATCTAACTTCCAAGTATTTCAGGCGATTAGGAAGAGTTAAAAGATTTTGTCCAAGATCCTACAAAATAGAAGATGCACTTGTTTCATTAGAATTTAGAACTGAGGTATACCTATTTGCTACACTTTTGGAGCTACTTTTAATTCTTCATAATTCTCCTATAAGTGAACACTTATGGCTAGTTCCTCAACCTTTTTCTCTAAAGTCTCAACATCTTGTGCTACAGAATCTATCATATTAATAGCATAAGAGTAAGATCTTTCATGGCCTTGTAATTACTGAATTTCATAATTTTTCCTTTAAATTTCATTGTCAATGTGCCACTATAAACATCTATTATGGCCTTGGATGTTTTTTTGAATGGTCTCCCTAACAAAATTGGAGTAGTTTAATCACCACTCTCTATATTAAGTACATAAAAATCAGTAGGGAAAATTAGGTCACCAACTTACACTAAAACATCCTCAACCACACCCTCAAGAAGGGTATTAGATTTGTCAACCAATTAAATTATAACACCAATTTCTTTTAAAGGTCCTAATGTTAAATATGCTTAGAGTATGGCATGACATTAATAGATGCTCCTAAATCTAGCATGGCCTTCTCAAATTTGGTATTTCTTATAATGTAGGGAATAGAAAACATACATGGGTCCTTGCATTTTGTAGGGATTTTTATTTGAATAATTACAGAAACATGCTCCCTTACTTTTACTTTCTTAGCTCCTTTCAACTTCTACTTCCTCTTTTAGGTGTGTAATTTCCTCATGAAATTGGCATAACGGGGTTCTTGACTGATCGCATGTAAAAGACAAAGATTCACCTTACACTTTCTAAAGGTCTCATATAAGTCAGAAGTTTTCTCATTCATCCTGTTTTCCTTTAGTGCTTCAAGAATGGGAGGTGCATGTTTATATGCAAATAAAGGTGAAAACTTACCTTTTGAATGCTTACCTTCCATGGTTGCATTATTTTTTTTCCTCTTGCTCAGTTTGTACTTGTACCTCTTGAATTAGAATGTCAGCTTCTTTATCACTTTGTAGCATGATGGAACTTACATTTTCCCTTAGGTTTACCACAGTTTGAGAGGGTAATTGAATTTTGAGCATATAACGGGCTAACTATTTTTGGTTATTGGCCCATTTGATTTTCCAAACTTTGAATGCTAGCTCTTGTCTCTTGCTAAAATAGCTTAAAGTCATCTGTAAGAGATTTTACAATTTCATCTAAAGAACTAGTTACCTGAGAATCCTGAGATGTATTTTGTCTAGGATAATAGTCCTATTGATGATGCTAATAATTTGTAAAAAAATTTCCTACAAGCCTATTTTGTCCATTCCCTTACTTGAAGTTGGGAACATCCTTCCATCTAGAATTATATGTATTAGAGTAAGGAACATATCTCTTTGGTTGTCCTAAAAAACCTCATATTACTTTATCTTTTTCTGTGGATTCTTCTTGGAGTGTAGGGAACATATCTGTTGGGTACTTCGTTGCAAGTTGATAAAGGGGAAAATTGAGTGTTCAATGGTTATATTTTATCCCCTAATTAATAGTAAACTTGTGATTATTTCCCTACTTTTGGTTATTCTTTGCTTTGGATACTGATTTGGTTTGTTTTATGTTTGTAAGTGAACAAAAGAGGCCAAGAAGCAAGGGAAAATACTCATGTGAGGAGCCATATGGACTTAGAACATGCTAAGGAGGAAGCAAGGAGGCAACCCTGAAAAAATTGCCAAGAAAAGAGCTTGGCAGCCTCAAACACGGCTTGGCCGTGCTTGGTGTTGCAGAAAGCACAGCTTGGCTGTGCTTGGTGTTGCAGAACGTGGTTTTTATCAGATTTTCAGCACGAAGCAAAGCCAGTCCGTGTCATGAAGCACGACCGTGCTTCGTTTCCATACAGTCATCATTTTTTAGGGTTTTTAGTAGCCAAGGTTATATATATTCAGGGGGAAACGCAGTCAAAGGCATACAGACACAAACATACATCTTAGACTCAGTTTTAGGCTTAGAAAACACCATTTGATTACGTCTAGAGTAGGATCAATTGTTTACTTTATGCACTTAGAGTAGAATTTACATTGATTGAAGTTTGTATTCCTATTTCATCTACTACATCCAGGTTTTGTCTTTCCATCTTTACTTTTACTTTTACTTCTACACTTATCTTTTACATTGTATTGAACAATTATGATTTCTCTAATGAATATGATTATGAGTTTACTTTCAATTATGTGTGAGTAGATATTGATCTAAGGTTTTGGTAAACCCACTTATGGTAAGATGATACTGAATTATTAAGTTGAATGTTGGAACCCTAATTGTGATTAATTATAGATTAATTATGATTGACTATTATGCGCATGTTTAAGAGTTGGTAGAATGCCTAATCACAAATCTATCACGTCTTAGTTTATTAACTGATGAACTAAAAGTTGAAAGTTAATATCAGAACCTAATAGTTAATTAGGGATATCTTAAACACAAAAGTAGTTGAAGGTTCTTTAGGAATTGAATCAATTTGTGGGCACGAGAAAATTGATTAATTGCATTCCATGGTTGGCATAGAACTTAATGGACTTAAGTTGAACTAAGAACCATGAAAGTAGGCAATTAGATTAACCTAGGTATGATTAGTAACGCTTGAAAGAGGTTATTAGTTAATTAAGGTTAACCATCCCCAATTACCTAGATAATTGCAATTAGAGGTGCATATTGATTGTTGAATATCATAAGTGTGGTAAACCTTAACCCTAGGCTTTTGTTAATTGAATTACTTATTTACTTAATTGTGACACACTCTCTTATCGAATTGCATTGATTTAGATAGCTTGTTTTGTGAAATTCTAGTAATTAACCATTGTTCTCTGTGGAATACATCCCATACTAGCTAAACTAGCGACAGCTATGCCGTGCGCTTAGAGTTATTGATAAAACAAACACAAGTTTTTGGCGCCGTTGCCGGGGAACAATAGTGTTAATATTAGATATTTTACGAAATAGCTAGAATAGATATTTTTTCTTGTAATTTTTTTTTCTGTGAAATTCTATCTTGCTGATTTTTGTTCCTTTTTCTTCCTTTATAGGTGTGTTGCTCTTTTATACAACAATGAATTCATTACTGAATTTAACCCAGAGATTGAACTCACCTTACAAAAGAGGAGAAGAAAACAACAGCAAGATCGTCTTGCACCACCTACCATGGTGGATAGAGATAACCAATCTCTTAAGGATTTAATCGCCCTAGATACACATGGCCTGAACATAAGCATTGTCAGACCAGTTGTTGAGGCCAACAACTTTAAGATGAAGCCTTCTCTTCTGAAGATGGTTTAGTAAAATTAATTTGGAGGGTCGCCTACTAAAGACCACAATCTCCATCTTTCAGTGTTTTTAGAGTACTGTGAAAAATTACAGTTGAATGGAGTATCATCTGATGCCATTAGATTGAAATTGTTCCCATTCTCTCTAAGGGACAAGGCACATGCATGGTTGTACTCTCTTCCATCAGGGTCCATCACTACTTGGTAGCAACTTTCTCAAGCTCTCTTGGCCAAGTATTTCCCATGAAGTAAGACAACCCATCTTAGGAACCAAATCTCTACTTTTGCTTAAAAAGATGGTGAGTCTTTGTATAAAGCTTGGGAGAGATTTAAAGAACTTCTCAGAATATGCCCCCACCATGGGTTGAAAAAGTGGCTCATAGTCCATACATTCTATAATAGACTAGCATATAGCACAAAAATGTTTGTGGATGCTGCAGTAGGAGGAGCCATTATGAAAAAAATAGTTGATGAGGCATTTGAGCTGATTGAAGATATGGCTCAGAATCATTACTCATGGCCTAGTGAGAGGCAATCAAGGAAACTAGTAGGTATGTATGAAGTAGATTCATTTAATTATCTCACTTCTAAGGTTGATGCATTGTTTCAAAAGTAGAAAAAATTGAGCATCAATGCTATTGGTTCTTTTTCATCTTCATTATGTGAGATTTGTGGATGTGTTGGCCATGTGGCCAGTGATTGTTAATTTGGAAATTCTGCGCCTCAAGATTTTGAACAGTTGAACTTTGTGAACAATAATGAAAGAAACAATCCTTACAATAACACTTACAATCCAAGCTAGAGAAATCGTCCCAATCTCTTATACAAGCTGAAAGAAAATCAGCCCCCTTAGAATAACTTCAGGCAACCTCCTGGGTTTCAAAATTAGAGGCCATTCAATCCTCCTCCACAACCAAAGTCAAATCTAGAGGCTTAGATGGAAAATTTCATCAATACTCATAGTAAACAGAATGAAGAGTTTAGAGCCCAAAACCACTCTATGAATGAAGCTATAAAAGACCTAGCCTCTAAGGTTGACTCGCTAGCTACTCATAGTAAGATGCTAGAAACTCAGATTGTACAACAAGTGAGCCGCCTATCTAACAGGAACTTTGGTAGACTTCTAGGTCAGAGTAAGAACCCTACAGAACACTGCAATGCCATTACCGTGAGAAGTGGTAAATAGTTGGTTGAATCTAAGAAAAGTGGGGAGGCAAAAGAAAATAAACCTTAGGCTACATCTGAGATGAGAAGAGAAGAGGAATCAAAAGAAGAGGGAAAGAAGGAAGAAGAGCCTAAATATGTGGCTCCTGCATCTTACAAGTCACCAATCCTTTTTCCTCAAAGATTGGTTAAGGCTAAATTAGAGAAGCAATTTGGGAGGTTTCTAGATGTTTTGAAGAAGTTAAATATCAAAATTCCATTTGTAGAAGCCATCTCCCAAATACCTTTTTATGCATAGTTCTTGAAAGAGATCCTCTCAAATAAGAGGAAAATTGAAGAACATGTTGTGGCACTGACAGAGGGATCCAGTACTTTATTCAAAATAAGCTATCGCAAAAGCTTAAGGATCCACGAAGCTTCTCAATTCCTTTCTTTATAGGATACATGAAGATTGATAGAGCCCTATGTGACCTTGGAGCAAGTGTGAGCCTAAAGCCTCTTTCAGTTTGCAAGAAGCTTCATATGGTTGACTTGAGGCCTACTACTCTTTCTCTTCATTTGGCTGACCATTCCATTAAGTATTCGGTAGGTATATTATAGGATGTTCCTCTAAAGGTAGGTAAATTTTTCATACCAGTTGATTTTGTTATTTTAGAGATGGAGGAAGACCATTATTCTTGGAAGACCTTTCCTAGCCAAAACTGGTGCAAACATTAATGTAAAAAAAGTAGGGGATGAAAAAGTAGAATTTAATTTGAATGATACTATCAAACCCCCATCTCTAAATGAATCTTGTTGTATGATTGGTTTACCTAAACCAAATATGGATGATTATGTTATGAATCTTTTCTCTACTAAACCACTTGATTTATGCTTTGTAGAAAGTTCTTTTACTTATGTTAAACATGGGGTCAAAAAGCAAGAAATTGAGGAAGAAGTGAAAGATATAAAGGTAGAACCTAAGCCAACTCCTCTTAATCTCAATGGAGCTAAGGAACCAAGGGATGAGCCAAGATGATTCTTAAAGGCTATTAGACGAAGCTTTAAGCACCATACTAAGAGGCAATGGATAGCAAAGACAGTTATTTAAACTCTCTTCAAGCCTTCTTGAGTGGAAAGCATGCCAATGAGTCAAGCTAATGACTTTAAATAAGCGCTTTGTGGGAGGCAACCCACATTTTATTTTTTTGAGTGCTTTTTCATCTAGTTTTCTTACTTTTGGTTTTTCTTTTATCTTCAATTTTAGTTGATTTCTTAGGTTAGGATTTTAAGAGTGCTTTTGGGTGTTTTGTAGGTCATAATTTGCAAGTCTAAGAGTGAAGAAAGCAAGAATTTTGAGGAAGAAAATTAAAGCAGAGCAAAAATTAAGGTAAATTTGGAAGAAAAGTGAGTTTCACCACCAAACACGACTGGGCCGTGTCATAGAGCACACACAAATTTTTTTGCAGATTTGGTGATTCTAGTAATAAGCACGGGCAAGCCGTGTCTCCAACCACGTTCATACCTGACATCCAACCCAAACACACCCTTCACGTGCTAGCAAACACGAGCAAAATTCAGGAAAATTTGGACTCCAACACTAAGCACGGCCATACCGTGTCTCCAACCATGGTTATGCTTTGGGTTCCAGCAAGCACACCTCACCTGTGTTGCTGAACATGGGCCACTCCCCGGAGGAATTGAAGATCCAGCCTAAAGCACGGGTGTGCCGTGCTACAAAGCATGGCCGTGCTTCGGGCTCAGGTAAGTTTTTCTTCATATTTTCTTTCCTCTTTACATCCCGTGTTTTAGCCTATTTTTCCTCTGCTTCTCCTTCCTTAACTCGTGCACCTTCTCATCCTTTTTCCCTCCAATTTCTTTGTAAATTCCCGTCTCCATATACAATTTCTTTTTCCCCTTGCCCTAACGACAAAATTCTGTAACCCAACCCATCCTCCTCTTTCCCCTTCTATATCTTAATCTCTGCTTTCCCGTGCCTCACCTTGCCATCTCTCTCCCTCTTTGAAGCCCACCATAACTTTCTCTCCTCCATTCTTCCATCTTCACCTCTCCCATTATCCCCTAAACCCGTGCTCATCCTCTCGTGCCCAACCTACACCTCACCTTGCCATCTCCCTCCCTTCTCGGCCTATCAACTCTACAACCATTCTCGTACCCACCCTACACCCAGTTTCCTGTGCTTCCCTCTCCCTCTCGGTTTTCACATTCCAAACCCAAAAATATTTCCTATAGCCTAATTCCCATCCTCCTAATGTCCTACCTTGCACCAACAATCCCACATTCTACTCCCTACCTCGGCATGTTGTCCTACACATTCCCAGCCAAATCGTTCCTATCTCTACAACCTAAACCTTTACCTGTTCTCTGTATTTCTTCCCCTCATCTCCATTGTGCATCACTTGGTCTGTTCCTCCAAGTAAATTCAAATTCTCTGAACCTATGGTTATTTATCTGAATTGGAATTCCTTAGCCATTGTTAGACTTGCTGGATGGTTTATTTGCATGGGTTTGGTAAGACTAGTTTTGGCAAAATTCTATAGCATTTGGAATGCTTAGTAACTGACTTCTCTGGTTCTTGGAAATCCTACACTTTAGGTTCATATTTTGGTTTGGTCTACTAATTATTACTAGTTTTCACTCTTTCTAGTTGATTGCTTAAGTTCATAATTTTACTGGGTTGCCTAGGAATTATTGGCTAAATTCGGAATTAAGTATGCTAAAGTTTAATGCCTAATTTGTATGTGCTCTATTTTTTGATAAGCTGCATTTTTGAATTCATCTTACATTGTATATAAACCTCAACCTTTCTACTTTGCCTTAGGAATTGTCAAGTATTTACTGGAAAATGTTAATATGATATATTGTGATTGCTTACATCCTTGGAAAACTTCTGACTAAGTTTCACATTGGACAATATTTCTGGTTAGGTGGCTAATGTTCATAATGCTTACACCGAATTAGCTTTGTACTTCCTGGAAAACAAAGACAGCATTTGGGCTATTTGAGTAATAAACTTTTCTGATTCCTTTCTCTGATTAGTGCATTACTCTTAAAGTGTTTTGATTCTGACTTGCACTCTACTAGCTGAGATATAAATTAACATTAACTTTAGCTGTGGTTCATCTGCTTTAGTATATACTTAGATGGGTAAAACTCATTGAGAGTAGACACTTTGCAAGCTAAAACCTTTCCTGAATGCTCCTTTTTAATCTGATGAAAGATAATTCTGGTCATTACTCTACTTGATGCAATTTATGGCTTGGCTGTTAACTTAAATAATTTTAACCTATATTTGCCACTTTCCTTGAACTGAATTGAAAATCCCATCCTCCTTAATTTTAGGACTTGTTCACCGTTCTTTGAGCTCCAATTCCAAATCATTGTATTGCTTAAATCTAGCATACCTGTTGCTGACGCAAGCCTAGTATACTTGGCATTTGACTCAAATCATCCTCCTTCTCCTCTAGAAGACCAGTAAGAAAGTAAGTATTACTTCTTCCTTTTCCTATACATTCATTGTTGTTGACATTGAGGACAATGTCAAGTTTAAGCATGGGAGAGTTGACTTTAAGCTTGTGGTTTTCACTGATTGAATTACTTGTCCTTGTTGGCTGAATATCTCTGGTTTTATTGCATAATCACAAAGTTTTATTGAATATCTCTGGTTTTATTGTAGGTTAATTTTAACTCATGAACCTGTAATGCACAATAGGATATGAAATAGGTAATTATCATCTTAGTCTCTCTTTTCTAGTATTGAATCTCTAATTTATGAAAAATATCTCTCTTATTGTGTTGTGAATTGTATGCCTTATTTATTTTTAACACTATGAGAGTATGAAGGTAGGGAGAGGTAAAAAATGAGGGAATGTGGATCCCAAATTTTTTTCACTCTGAGTACCCCTTCAAGGTACCAAGAAGGCCTTAGTATGAGTACCTAGCTACCTTTACCCTAGTGAGATGGAGCATAAAATGCACTCACTGTATATTTCTATAAAAAAATGAATGCAAAAAAAAGAGAAGTAAAAGAATTTGAGTGAAAAAATGAGTAAAAATATAAATAAGGGTAAGGCAAAAATAGGGAGATCTAAAGGATCAGGTGACCTACTTGAGTGTTTAAAAAATCAATATGATGCAAACAATCAATGGTAACAATAGAAGTAGATATATAATAAAATAATTTGGGTTTAGTTTTAGAAGAATAGAGAATAATTGATAAATGTCTATTCATATATCTGTTATGTTAATATTGATTGAGTGAAGAATTACCTGTAGTACATTTTTTTCTATCATCTAAAATTTGTGTTCATCATCTCCCTTTCTTTTTATATGTTGACATGCTATAAATTAAGCATGTCTTTACCATGTTTTAAGTTGCTTTTTATTTAATTTTAGTAGAAAATAGATATGAATTAATTGAGTTTTGTGTTTTGTGTTTTAGGAATAATAAAGAAGAAAAGAAGAGAAAAATAGAGAGAAAATCATAGAAAAATTTTAATTTCTGACCCTTTGTCACTAATTAAAGCATATCTCACTCATTTGGACTCCTCTTAAGGTGATTCTAGCGGCTATGGAAAGAAGAGACATAGAGATACAACTTTTGTGTTCGGCATTTTGGCAAAATTCAGAAGATTCTGGGCACGGCGGCGCTGGACCAAGGGCGCCGCGGCGCCCAATCCCTAATCGAGCAGAATGCCGCAACACTAGCATGGGTGCCGCGGCACCCCGTCTTTGAAAGTCCACAGCCACACATCAGTTTGCCAAATTCATGAATTTTAGGTCTTTTTGACTCTAATTGAAGCCCGATGGGCTGGGATTTGACCTAGATACACTCTTACTTCGATTAGGAGGAGTTAATCTATAAAAAGGGAGGAAAGCAAGCAGAGAATGGATTGAATCATTCATCCAAGTTCTTAGTAACATTCTTCAATTCTTCTTTAGATTTTCTTATGGCCCTGCATGGCTAGTTCTTTTTAGTTGGTTGAGGTAGATTGAAACCTCGAGGGATCTTCATGCATTGTGAGATGTGGATTTGATTTTATTATTTCAATTTGAATTGAGAATTAATTATTTATTTGTTCTTCTTCTCAATGATTATTCATAAGATTGTTAGGAGGCCTACTAGTATATTATCTGTCTTAATCTACCGCTGAATTATATTTTGAACAAAGTCTTCAATTCTATGATTCATGAGGCAAATAGGTTTGAGGATTTTGGATTATAAATCATTAAACCTATGATGAATAATTAACTAAATTAGATATAACCAATGTGTTTATATTTGTTTAGCTCTATATGTTTCTCTAGTTCTTCATGCGGTTAATAAGTTATGCTTTACCGATGTGCTAAATGATTGCTTGTTAATTAGGGTTTAATTGGTGCAATTGTCATTAATTTACTATATTTAAGGAGGAACAGGGTTAGAAACCCAATGATAGATATTCAATTACAGATTAATTATTTTCAATGATCAATGCAATCCCTTGACAGTGGATATCAACTGAAACCAATGTCTTTATCATTAATCACTCTCTTTTAATTACTTTCGTTATTGTTTACTTGGTTTTATTTGCAATTATCAACCTCCCCTTTCTCAATCACATAAGGTAATTTCAGTCTCTATGGGATTGACCTTTACTCCCACTACTACAGGTTAGTTTTGAGGTAAGGTATCAATTTGGGTATACCTGCGACAGTACGCACCATATGTCATGTTATTTGCTTGAGGACAAGCAAACGTTTAAGCATGGGGGAGTTGATAAAGGGGAAAATTGAGTGTTTAATAGTTATATTTTATCCCTTAATTAATAGTAAACTTGTGATTATTTCCCTGCTTTTGGTTATACTTTGCTTTGGATACTACTTTGGTTTGTTTTATGTTTGTAGGTGAGCAAAATAGGCCAAGAAGCAAGGGAAAACACCAATGTGAGGAGCTATATGGACTTAGAACATACTAAGGAGGAAGCAAGGAGCCAACCCTAAAGAAATTGGCAAGAAAAGAACCTGGGAGCCTCAAAGACAACTTGGCCATGCTTAGTGTTGTAGGAAGCATAGCCAGGCTGTGCTCTATGCAAAGAACGTGGTTTTTCTCATATTTCCAGCACGAAGCATGGTAGTGCTTCGTGTTCGTACAATATGTGACTTTTATGGTTTTTAGCAACCAAAGTTATATATATTCAAGGGGAATGCAACCAAAGGTATGCAGACACAGACATATATCTTAGACTCAATTTTATGCTTAAAAAACACCATTTGATTAGGTCTAGAGTAGGATCAATTGTTTACTTTATGCACTTAGAGTAGAATTTACATTGATTGAAGTTTGTATTCCTATTTCATCTACTATATCTAGGTTTTGTCTTTCCATCTTTACTTCTACTTCTACTTCTACACCTCTCTTTTACATTGTATTGAACACTCATGATTTTTTTAATGAATATGATTGTGAGTTTACTTTCAATTATTTTTGAGTAGATATTGATCTAAAGTTTCAGTAAACTCACTTATGGTATGATGATATAGAATTATTAAGTTGAATGTTGGAACCCTAATTATGATTAATTGTGGATTAATTAGGATTGACTATTATGCTCATGTTTAAGAGTTGGTAGAATGCTTGATCACCAATATATCTTGTCTTTGGTTATTAACTGATGAACTGAAAGGTGAAAGTTAATACCAGAACCTAATAGTTAATTAGGGATATCTTAATCACGAAAGTAGTTTAAGGTTCTTTAGGAATTGAATCAATTAGTGGGCACTAGAAAATTGATTAATTGCATTCCATGGTTGGCATAGAACTTAATGGACTTAGGTTGAATTAAGAACCACGAAAGTAGACAATTAGATTAACCTAGGTATGATTAGTAATGCTTGAAAGAGGTTATTAGTTAATTAAGGTTAAACAATCCCCAGTTACCTAGATAACTGCAATTAGAGGTATATATATTGATTGTTGAATATCATAAGTGTGGTAAATCTTAACCCTAGGCTTTTGTTAATTGAATTACTTATTTGCTTAGTTGTGACACACTCTTTCAATGAATTGCATTGATTTAGATAGCTTGTTTTGTGAAATTCTAGTAATTGATCATTGTTCTTTGTGGGATACAACCCGTACTTGCCGGACTAGCTACAGCTACGTCGTGCCCTTACGGTTATTTATAAAACAAACACAACCTTAGAAATATTCCACAAAATTTAATTTACTGAGTATACCTATTTCAATTTGGCTTACAAGAGAGGTAAATTTAGATATCTGCTAGTGAAGGGAAGAAGTACATACCTCATAGGCATATCGAACTAGAGAATCATGCTTAATGCCAAATTATTGGGGATTGTCATTCGTATTTGATATCAGGATTCTGGCTACTTTAGATGTCTTGTCTACTAGTGCTCTTCCACTAGCTGCATTTATCATACTCCTATCTCCCTGCTAAAGACCTTTAAAAAAATATTGGATTAGTAGCTGCTCACTAATTTGATGATGTAGACAGCTTGCACAAAGCTTTTTAAACCTCTCTCTATACTCATAAAGTGTCTCTTCATGTAGTTGCCTAGTGCTGCATATTTCCTTTCTTATATTAGCAGCTTTAGATGTAAGGAAATATCTCTACAAAAATAACTTATTCAACTCATTCCAAGATGTGATAGTGCCAGATGGTAAATAATATAGCCAATCTTTAGCTAAATCTCTTAAGAAAAAAGGAAAAACCCTGAGTTTAATTTGTTCTTCGGTTACTCTAGGGGGCTTCATACTGGTACACACCACATGGAATTCCTTTAAGTGCTTATGTGGGTCTTCACTTGCAAGACCATAAAAATTAGGTAAGAGATGAATCAATTCAAATTTTAATTCAAAATTAATATTTTCTTCAAGGTTAGGAAAAGTAATGAATAAAGGCTGTTGGTGCAAATCTAGAGCTGCAAGCCCCTTCAAGGTTAGATGTTTAGCCATGATTACTTCCTCCTTCTTTATATGAATGTCCTCTTGAAGTGTTATTTTATTCCTGTGAACAGATTTTTCAATATCTGGATTGAATTGTAAATCTTGATAATTAGCAAAATGAGCTGTAGGCATAAATCAAAATAAAAATCACAAAAGATAATGGACGTAGTTCCAGGCAACAATGCTAAAATTTGGTGGGTACTGTCACGAGTAGACCAAATATAATACCTTACCTCTCAAACTAACTTGTAGTGGTAGGAGTAAGGGTCGATCCCACAAAGACTGGTATTACCTTTTGTGACTCTAATAAGGGGGTTTGATTAATGAAAGAAAAACAAAGTAAAAAAAGAATTAAAGTAAATAAAAAGATAGTGATTAATAATAAAAGCACTACTTTAATTTGATATCCACCATTAAGGAATCGCATTGATAATTGAAAACGTAATCAATCTTTAATTGAATATATATCATTGGGATTATATCCCTATTCCTCCTTAAGTTTATTAATTGATGACAATCGTCTCAATTAACACTAATTAACAAGTAATCCTTTAGCACATCGATAAAGTATAACTTATTAATTGCATGGAGAATTAGAGAAACTGATAGAACTAAACAAATATAGACACATCGGCTATATTTAATTTAGTCACCATAGGTTTAAAAATTTATAATCCAAAATCATTAATCCTAGTTTCCTCTTAAATCATAATAATGAAAACTTTGTTCAAAATATTATTCAGCAGTAGATGAAGACAAATAATATACTAGTAGGCATCTTATCAATTATATGAATAATCATTGAAAAGAGAAGAACAAATGAATAATTAATACTCAATTAAGATTGAAATAGTAAAATTGTAACACCCTGAATTTCTATTAATTATATTCACAAAATATAATGTTGAGAAGGATTAAAAAGGATTGAATAGAGTATTTATAAGGAAATAATTATGAATATTAAATAAGGAATTTCTTATTTTTGAAGGAAAGAATCAAGGACGAAACAATAATTTCTTTGCCTATAGGACCAGAAATGGGCAATAAGAAGTGGGATAAGGAACAATGAAGAGAGTTGCACAAAAATCCGTTGGAATACACCTCAAGAGAAGATTAAACACTTGGCAAATTTTCCAACTCACCAAAGAAGGCCTTAACTAATGGTTTCGTCTCAAAGTAATGGCATGGCATTTTTTTAATACTTGGAGAAAGCAAGGGTCTTGGTTAAGTGGGGAGAAGCTTCTTCAAGAAGCTCGTACATTTTAAATTGCTTTCCCTTTACTTGATAAGTAAGTTGCCAGCCAGCCCAAAGAGCAAAAATACTCACGGTAAAGAGAAAAGAGAGGAAGAAGGAAAAGGGAAGAGGGAAGGAGAAAGACAGAGAAGGAGGAGAAGAGTGAGAAAGTTGAAGGAGAAGTTGGAAACGTTAAGTAATCTTCTCTAATCTTGTGTCCTAGTCATGAATTTCTTAGATCTTATGGTGTGGGGGAAAATCTACTTCTTGGCGGTGAGAGCTAGTGAGAGAAACCAACCAAATCTAGTGAGAGAAACAACTTTGGTGGTGTAAAAAGGTAAGCTCAACACCCTATTTATGAGCTTTCTTTGTTGACTGGTTTGATGGGTGTCTTTTATGCATTAATGGAAGCATGATGGTAGGGTAGATGGAAACATTGATGATGTATTTATGTTGTTGATGGATGATTTTTATATATGTGCATGATATGGTAATTTGTGAGAAATTGTTGTGGTTAGATTTTGGGTGTTTAATTAATGATTTTGAAGGTTATGTCTTGTGGATAATCTGGATTTTATATGTTTAAAATGTTGGTATGGATGTTTACTAGTTTATTGGCTAGTTTTGGGAGAAAAAGGGAATTTTTTTAGTTTCACGCCCAGAGCATGGCTGTGCTAGGTGACACGGCCAAGCCATGCTCTATGTTGGATTTTGGGAAACACTGCCATGATGTGCGGAACACGGGCATGAAGCACAGCCGTGCTTCATGCTGTCTTGCTCATTTTCATTGCTTCTTATTTCCTTTTTGAATCCTAACGAAGAACCAATGTTTATAAAATTATAATTGGAGATATCAAAGAAAAATTTTAGTACTTAATTGGTTGTGTAATAGCTTTTAAATTAGCTATGAAGGAATGATATATGAATGCTATATTTGAATGTCATAAATCACTTTTATGTGCAACCAAAAAAGGGTAAATGATATGTGGATGTTATGGAAAGATGCAAGTACATGTATGCTTTACTTTATGTTATATGATGAGTTATTATAGCATGAATGAGAGCAAATATTGACTTTTCTCATGATGATTAATATGTGTGTTCTTTGTTGAGACAAGTGGCTAGAAAAACATGTAAAAGAAATGTATTGGTCAGGAGGACCCTCTCTGAATTAGGGTGGCTAGTAACAAGTGTCACCTTACTGTGTTGAGACGATTAACCATCAAAATGATCCTCTCTGAAGTAAGGTGACTTGGCAACATGTGTCACTCTTTTTGTACTAAAGAGACTGACAAGTCCAAGATGACCCTTACCCGACTAAGGTGACCTAACGACATGCAGCATCTTAAAGAAAGAGTTTTTATGTTGAGTGAGACTAAAGTGAAACAAGCTTCTAATTTGATTTAAGGTACATATTATCTTCACGACTATTCTCTTTTTGTGATTTTCGATTTTGGTGCCAATCATTCTTTTATATCATCTGCTTCTGTGGAGAAATTGCTTTTTCCCATGTCTGAATTGACGTTTGAGTTGATAGTACTAACCATTAAAGAAGGAAAAGTGATAACCTCTTCGGTCTGTAAAAACTATCGAATCGAAGTATATGGCAGATCCTTTATTGTAGATTTGATTTCTTTACCCCTTGAAGATATAGACGTGATTTTGGGGATCAACTGGCTCATTCATAACTAGATCCTTTCGAATTGCTACACGAAGACTCTTACTTTTCCTTCTAAATCTGATAAGGAATCCAAAGGTAAAGATGACAGGGTCAATGAACTCCAGAAGGAGTAATTTGATAAGGATTCAGACTATACTCTTTTATGTGCTCTTAACCTAAGAGTCGAACAAGAACTGGTTAAGATTCTAATAGTTCATGATTTCCCAAAAGTCTTTCCTTCAGAAATTACTAAACAGTCGCCTAAGCAAGAAGTGGAATTTTCCATTGATTTAGTGCCAACAGAAACTCTTATTTCTATCACCCCATATAGGATGGCTCCTGTGGAGTTAAAAGAGCTTAAGAAGCAAATTGAAGATCTCTTGGAAAAGAATTTTATTCGACTTAGTTTTTTGCCTTCGAGAGCTCCAGTGCTATTTGTGAAGAAGAAAATTGGAAGTCTACAATTATGTATTGATTATAGGCAGCTCAACAAGGTGACTATCAAGAATAAGTACCCATTGCCGATGATAGATGATTTGTTAGATTAGCTAAAAAGGGCAACCATTTTCTCCAAAATAGATCTAAGATCAGGATATCATCACATTTGAGTAAAGGAAGAAGATATTCCTAGTCATGCTGTTAGGAGTTACTAATGCACCCGCGGTCTTTATGGATTATGTAAATTGAATCTTCCGACCTTACTTGGATAAGTTTGTAGTAGTCTTCATTGACGACATTCTAATTTACTCGAAGGATATAGAGGATCATGAACGTCATCTTCGATTAGTGCTTCAAGTCTTGAAGGAAAAGAAACTCTTTGCTAAATTGGAGAAATACGAGTTCTAGATGCAAGAAGATAAGTTTCTGGGGCACATGGTGTCAAAAGATGGGGTATCGATGGATCCTAGCCAAACAAAAGCTATACTCAAGTGGGAAAGACCAAAGACAGTGACTGAAATTAGAATTTTTCTAGGTTTGGCTGGATATTATAGAAGATTTATATAAGGTTTTTTGCAAATAGCATTACCCTTGACTAGATTGACTCAGAAAGGAAGTTTAATAAAATGGACTTTAGAATGTGAGAATAGTTTCCTGGAGCTTATGACTCGGCTTACTACACCTCTGATTTTAGATCCTTCGGGATGCTTTGAATTCTATACGGATGCTTCCAAGAAGGGATTGGGGTATGTTTTGAAGAAAGAAGGCAAGGTAGTTACCTATGCCTCCAGAAAATTGAGGCTACCAGAAGAAATTTATCCTACTCACGATCTAGAGTTAGCTACTATAGTTTTTTCCTTGAAGATTTGGCACCATTATCTATATAGCGCGGTCTTTGAAGTATACAGTGATCATAAAAATCTGAAATATATTTTCAATTAGAAAGAATTAAACATATGACAGAGAAGGTGGATGAAATTCATTGATGATTATAAATTTGAACTAAAGTATCACTCGGGGAAAGCAAATGTGGTAGCATATGTGTTAAGTAGAAAAGCACTACATTTAATTCATATGCTAATAAAAGAAATGAGCTTGATTGAAGAATTCAAGAATTTAAGGTTATTAGTGGTAACTACTCCTAAAAATTTGCTTGTCTATGAACTACAAGTGGAATGTGATTTAAAGACACAAATACAGGAAGTGCAAGCACAAGATCCTTTCCTTCAAAGTAGACATAATTCACCAGACTTCACGAAGTCCGAAGAGAGAACCATCGTTTATCAAGGAAGAATGTGTGTGCCACAAAAAAAGGACATAAAGATAAAAATTCTGGATGAAGGACATCAGAGTAAATATGCTATCCATCTGGGAGCCACAAAGATGTATCAAGATTTAAAAAATCCTTTTGGTGGCTAAGTGTAACAACTCCATTTAAGTATCAATTTTTTTTTAAAATACCATGAAGTTATTACCTCGTTACAACTTAACTCAATATAACATTTATTTAATTTAAACAATACAGAGTTCACATACATGTCATTAATCAAAACATGCGTACAACATATCAAACACATAAAATATACATCTTATTTATTCTGGTTGACCAATTCCGGAGATACAGGTGCAGGTGGTTGCACCTTCACCGGGATCTAAGCCAACTTGACCACAAACATTTTATTTACTTCTGGGATTTGCCCAACATAAAGTACTCGATCCAACGTGCACTAAAAGCCAGAGCTATAGAAAAATCTGCATAACTAATTTTCTGAACATGATATGGAAATATAATGAGAATTAAATCCCAGTAAGTTCAGCTGTATAAACTACAGAAAATATCTTTGGTCTCATAATGCATTATATCTATGCACATAAGAATCATGCTGTAATGATATGTATGATAGGATTAACTATTTTCAAAATATCATATGATAGCCATCAACTTATTCTCATTTCAAGCTACCCCGGTCAGGGTGAGTATCCTCTACTCTCCGGTACGGGCTTTTCTCGCTTCGTCTGACATGGCCCACTTTCTCTTTCTTTTCTCATTAACATGATCATAACCGTTGGTAGGGCGTCCCCTACTGGTGCACCACACGGATTTCCATGTGACCGTGCTCATTTCTTTTCTTTTCACAATGATAGCCAAAAATATGCTTTCAATAACAAGTATGTTCATCAAAATATAATTATTACCAAAAATCATTGGAAATCATGCCATGAACATAACCATTTCAAATATCACTTTATAAAATATTTTGATGTCAAAATTTCACACTTAAGATGGTAAGAAGTTCATACAATGGCAATGGCTATGGCTACGGCTATACTAGTCATTTATTAAGATTCATCTTCTTTTTTAAATACTAATTCTATTTCTTTATTTTCTTGATGCAGGTTTTCATCTTATCTAACCTTCTCTTACTAATCAGAGCATAACTCCCTCAATTTAACTCTAATGTAGGTGATCTTGGTATCAATTTCAATATAAAACAATTATTTAAAACTATTATGTTGAACATTGTAGCGAAATATTAAGAAAACAAGGTGATATTTCTCCCTAAATGTATAGGTTATTTCTTCTCGGATAGGTTCTGACCTCTACCTACTAATCTATCCATATCTACCTCATATGGACTCCAACTTGAGTGATTCTAGTGGGTAAAAATCTGCGACACAAATATCTATAATTCTTATGTTAACCATTTATTTTAATTCTATACAGATAATTCCCAGAAATTAAAGTACAGAAGCTATCCTAACATATTCTTCCCTGATGAACCATTTTCTGACCTTTGCTTACTAATCAGACGATATATACCTCATATGGACTCCAAATGGAATGATTCCAATGGCTAAAAATCCGCGACACACATATCTTTATTGCGTACGTTAACCATTTATTTTAATTCCCCACAGATAAGTCCCAGAAATTAAAATATTGAAGCAATCCTAACATATTCTTCCCTGATAAACCATTTTCTGACCTTTGCTTACTAATCAGACCATATCTACCTCATATGGACTCCAAATTGAATGATTCTAGTGGTTAAACATCCGTGACACACATAGCTATAATTCTTATGTTAACCATTTATTTTAATTCCATATATATAATTCCCAGAAATTAAAATACAGAAGCTATCCTAACATATTGTTCTCTGATAAACCATTTTCTGACCTTTGCCTAATAATCGGACCATATCTACCTCATATGGACTCCAAATTGAATGATTTCAGTGGCTACAAATCCGTGTGACATATATCTATAATTCATATGTTAACCATTTATTTTAATTCCTTATAGGTTGTTCCCAGAAATTATAACACCGAAGCTAAAAATTCTGCCACCCATAGCCATAACCATGCAGAACTATCTACACCAACCTAAGTATTCAAACATACATCACATGCAAGATCAATATGTAACATGATATAGCAACATCATGACCAATCATCAAAGTTCTAAGATCAAAATCTCATATAAATATTATAAGTTTCAAAAGTTTTCTTCAAAAAGAAATATTGTTAAACTTACCTGGAGCACTTAGTCCCTTAGACTTCTACTTCCTCTTTCTTCCTTTCTTCCTCTCCTTTGCTCACTTTACCTTGCTTCTATTTTTCCTCTCCCTCACTTGGACGAAATTATAATGTTGTAAGGGTGGGTTTTCTTATATAGACCACCAAATAATTCACCTTTCATGATCATGGGTCTACCTTATCACAATTAAGATACACTTTGTTGAATTTTTGGAAAACAAACAACTTTTGTTCTTGTCTTCCTCTTCCTTAGTCAAGATATGCATAGGAAAAGGAGATTTGTATTTTGAAAATTATGATGATATGTTCTTAAGATAAGGGACAAGGTCCCTTTGATTTAGGGATTCATTTCCATTTTCTTTTGTCTTAAACAGGTATGATAGGTTTGCCTTTTTAGGTTGCAAATTTCTAGCCCTTGAATCTCCATTATTTGGTTGATATTATTTGTGTGGGATAGGAAAGTTTTGTCCTAATGCCATGTATTTTCATACCACTTGCTAAAATTGTGAGTGTAGGATATAGATGTTTTTGTCCTAAATTATCATGCCACTTGCCTAAATGATGAATGTAGAATCACACCACTTGCTAAATTTTTGTCTTAATGCCATGTAACCTAATCTTTATTATTATTATTATATCATCATCTAATTTATTTTATTTTATTTTTCCTCTTGGATTTGGGCTTATTTCTACCCATTATGGGCTTATTCCTACCCATTTTCTTTGCTTTGGATAAAATTCTACCTTTCTTGGAGGGCTTGGTCACATTTTCATAATTTTTGGGCTATTGGTCCAATTACAATATCCTAGTCCAAGTCTATGTTTTATTTCTTGCTTAGGTTATCCAATGGCTTGCTAGAAACTTATGTGAAGTGAAAAAACTCTATATGAAGTGTCCATAGGTAAAAGCCCAATGTATGGGTAAAGATTTTAAACTTAGTAACTCTAGTTCTTGAAATAGGAAAAATTACCCTAATTCAATGTTCTTAAAATTTTAAGACCTTTACTTGTTTCTAAAAATTTATCTTCCTTATCCAAGAATTTTGCATCTCTTTAGTATGTTATTTCTAATTTCTTTCCTATTAGTTTTTCCTTCTTTATTTGTTCTCTTAATGTTAGAAACATTTTCTATGCATATACATAAGGTGAAGAATTTCTAAGGACTATATTTCCTTAGATATCTAAAATATTGTCTAATAAATTTTTATTTGCTTAATTAAATTTTTATGTACCTTTATCAATAAAAGAAACGAAATTAGGGATGTTACATTTCTTTCCCCCTAAAAGAAATTTTGTCCTCAAAATTTTAGAAATTACCTTATAAAAAGTATTATGGATATTTCTTCCTCATGACTTCTTCCAGCTCCCAAGTTGCTTCTTCCGGGGTCAAACCTTCCCATAACACCTTAAGTAGGGGAATTGTTTTATTTCTCAGTTGCTTCACGTCTGTGTCCAATATGGATGCAAGTACTAGCTGGTATGTCATGTTCTCCTTTATTTGGATTGGTTTATCCTGTATTACATGTGATGAATCTGGAAGATACTTCTGCAGCTGTGATACGTGGAAAACATTATGCAGGCTGGACAAATTAGGTGGGAGAACAACTTGATATCCTGATGTCCCTACTTTCTTCAGAATTTGGTAGGGTCCCAAAAATCGTGGACTTAGCTTTGTTGTTTTGAGAGACCTACCAACTCCAGTAGTCAGGGAAAGTTTTAGAAATACATAGTCTCCTTCTTCAAACTCTAGAGATCTATGTCTCTTATCGTAGTAACTCTTTTGCCGACTCTGAGCTGTAAGTATTTTGTTTCGTATCATCCTGATTTGTTCAGTGGTTTGTTGAACTAGATCAGGACCCAACAAGTGCTTTTCTCCTACCTCGAACCAACATAGTGGAGATTGGCACTTTCTACCATATAAAGCTTCATAGGGGGCCATCTTAATACTAGAGTGATAGCTATTATTATAAGCAAACTCTACTAAAGGTAGGTACTTATCCCATCCTTTACCTTGCTCTATCGTACAGGCCCTCAACATATCTTCTAGGGTTTGAATGGTTCGTTCTGTCTGCCCGTCAGTCTGAGGATGGTAGGCAGTACTGAACCGCAACTGAGTACCAAAAGCTTCTTGCAACGCCTTCCAAAACCTCGACGTGAACCTCGGATCTTTATCAGAAACAATATTTAAGGGAATCCCATGGAGTCTAACTATTTCCTGAATGTACAATTGGGCCAATTTATCTTGTGAAAAGTTAATTTTTATGGGCAAAAAGTGAGCAGATTTGGTTAATCTGTCAACTATTACCCAGATAGAGTGATGTCCCACTGAAGTCTTAGGTAAACCTACAACAAAGTCCATTGAGATACTATCCCATTTCCATTTAGGGATCTCAAGAGGTTGTAGTAATCCCGCTGGCTTTTGATGCTCCACCTTCACTTTTTGACAAATGAGACATTTTCGCCACAAACTCAGCAATGTCCTTTTTCATCCCTGGCCACCAATACATCCTTTTTAAATCCTGTTACATTTTAGTGCATCCAGGATGGACTGTGTATTTACTCTGATGTGCTTCCTGTAGGATCTCAGTCCTTAACTCTCGTTTCTGAGGGACACAAATCCTTCCCTGATACATGATTGCTCCATCTTCCATGACAGAAAAATTACCTTGGTCTTTATGATCTTATAAGTATTGGTCGTGAGCTTAAGCCTCTTTGATCAGGGCTCTAAGGTCACACCCTATACTTAAACCATTAATGGTTAGCTTCTTTGAGGAAAAAGTAGTGTCCAGCTTCAAATTCTGAAACTCCTCTAGCATTTGCATCTCATACAACATCATCTGGCCCATGTGTAAAGATTTTCGACTTAAGGCATCAGCTACAACATCCACCTTTCCTGGTTGATACTTTATCTCAAACTTGTAGTCATTGAGAAATTCCACCCATCTTCGTTGCCTCATATTTAACTCCTTTTGATCCAAGAGATATTTAAGACTCTTGTGATCGCAATATACTTCAAAAGTTGCTCCGTATAAGTAATGTCACCAAATGTTTAAAGCAAACACCACCACCGCCAATTCAAGATCATGGGTTGGATAGTTTCCTTCGTGGGGTCTTAGTTGTCTAGAGGCGTAAGCAACTACTCTCTTGTCTTGCATTAGCTCATACCCTAGCCCTTTCTTTGAAGCATCACTATACACTTCAAAATGTCCTGTGGGGTCTGGAATAATTAAAACTAGAGGAGTGGTCAGTCTTGTCTTCAGCTCCTGAAAACTAGCTTCACATTGATCAGTCCATTTGAAAGGACTTCCCTTCCTGGTCAATTTAGTCAATGGCAAGGCTATACGAGAAAAGTTTTGTATAAACCTCCTGTAGTATCCTGCCAAACCCAGGAAACTTTTGATTTTCGTAACCGTCTTTGGTCTCTCCCACTTAATCACTGCTTCTATCTTACTAGGATCTACGGCTACCCCTCTATTAGAGATGACATGTCCGAGAAACTTCACCTCTGACAGCCAAAATTCACATTTCTCCAATTTGACATATAACTTTTTCTCTTTCAGCACTTGCAACACGATTCGGAGATGTTGTTCATGTTCTTTCTCACTCTTAGAATATATCAAGATTTCATCAATGAACACTACAACAAATTGATCTAGGTAGGGTCAAAAAATGTGATTCATGTAATCTATGAAAATTTCAGGTGCATTCATCAACCCAAAGGGCATTACGAGAAACTCATAGTGCCCATACCTAGTCCTAAAGGCAGTTTTTGGTACGTCTTCCTCCTTAATCCTAATCTGATGATATCCTGACCTTAAGTCAATTTTAGAAAAGATGGAGGCACCCTTCAATTGATCCAATAAGTCATCTATCCTAGGGAGAGGGTACTTGTTTTTGATAGTCACCTTATTCAGCTGTCTGTAATCTATGCATAGTCTCAAGCTCCCGTCTTTCTTCTTAACAAACAATACAAGAGCTCCCCAAGGTGATACACTCGGTCTAACGAATTGCTTGTCTAATAGTTCCTCCAACTGCTTCTTTAGTTCTTGTAGTTCCTTCGAGGCCATTCGATATGATGCAATAGAGATAGGCCCTGTCCCACGTAGCAGAGTTGGATGAATAAAATGTAGGCTTATATATGTTTGATTTTTGTATAGATGTTTTGATTAATAATGTGTATGTAAACCCAAAATTGTATAAGTGTTAATGGTATTTCATAAACCTTAATTATATTTGATTAATTGAATTGAATGTTATTGTGATTTAAATAGTTAGAAGTAAAGAGGTAATGACTTCATGGAATTTTAAAATATATATATATATATATATATATATATATATATATATATATGTATATATGTATATATATGTATATATGTAAAAAAAATATGGAGTTGTTACACAAGCAAGCTTAGTTTCATGAAGCACTGCCATTAGTTCTCATCCCTTAGAGTTGTTTCTTAAGAGAAACATACTGAATGTCATCTTTTCTTATACTTAATCTTAAAACTAAAACTTCCCTGCAAAATGTGTGTGTGCATTATGGTTAATACTTTAAGAACCACTTAAGTCATAATCAATCAAGGTCCTAGACCCAATCCATGATTTCATATGCTTATTTATCAAGTCTCTCTCCACTAGTATACCAAGCTAATCAGAGGAAAAAAGATTACATTTTATACAGGGCTTTAAGGAGGGTAAACCAACTTATTTCAATATCCCTTTTTTTCTTCTTTTTTTCTATACAGTCATTTCTGTCTTTTGACGCTAATGTTAACATTTGTGATGAAGACACCCAGTTACTCAACACTATCACCTTTTAGTGTAACAACTTGTTTTTTCATTATTATTTATTATACAATATAGAGTTCACATACACGTCATTAATCAAAACGTACGTACAAACAAAATCAAACACATATATAACTACATCTTATTTATTCTGGTTAACCAATTCCAGAGATATAGGTACGGTTGGTTGCACCTTCACTGGGATCTGAACCAACTCGACCACAAATATATTATTTGATTTTGGGATCTGCACAACATAAAGTAACTCGATCCAACGTACACTAAAAGCCAGAGCCATAGAAAAATCTGCATAACTAATTTTCTGAACATGACATAGAAATATAGCGAGAATTAAATCCTAGTAAGTTCAACAATAAATCATCATCAATATAGCTCATCACGTCATGTTCAGCTGTATAAACTACAGTAAATATCTTTGGTCACATGAATGCACCATATCTATGCACATGAGAATCATACAGTAATGACATATATGACAGGAATAATTATTTTCAGAATATCATATGATAACTATCAATTTATTCTCATATCAAACTACCCCGGTCAGGGTGAGTATTTTCTACTCTCCAGTACAGGTTTTTCTCACTCCGTCTGACATGGCACACTTTCTCTTTCTTTTCTCATTAACATATTCATAACTGTTGGTAGGGCGTCCCCTACTGGTGCACCACACGGATTTGCCATGTGACCGTGCTCATTTCTTTTCTTTTCACAATAATAGCCAAAAATCATTAGTAATCATGCCATGAACATAACCATTTCAAATATCACTTTATAAAATATTTTCATGTCAAAATTTCACACTTAAGATGGTAAGAAGTTCATGCAATGGCAATGGCTATGGCATATACTGGTAATTTATTATTTTCATTTATAAGATTCTTCTTGTTTTTTAAATATTAATTTTATTTCATTATTTTCTTGATGTAGGTTTTCATCCTATCTAACATTCTCTTACTAATCAAAGCATAACTCCCTTAATTTAACTCCGATGTAGGTGATCTTGGTATTAATTTAAATATAAAATAATTATCTAAAACTATTATGTTAAACAGTTGAACGAAATATTAAGAAATCATGGTGATATTACTCCCTTAAAGTACATGTTATTTCTTCTCGAATAGGTTCTGACCTCTACCTACTAATCTATCCATATCTCCCTCATAAAAATTCCAAATTAATTTATTCCAGTGGCTAAAAATCCATGCCACATATATAAATAATTTTTATGTTAATTATTTATTTTAATTCCCTACAGAGTGTTCCCAGAAAGTAAAACATAAAAGCTATCCTAAAATATTTTTTCCTGATTAACCAATTTCTGACCACTGCATGTTAATCAAACTATATCTACCTCATACGGACTCCAAATTGAGTGATTCCAGTGGTTAAAAATCCGTGACACATATATCTATAATGTTTACATTAACTATTTATTTTAATTCCCTACAAAATGTTCCCAGAAATTAAAACACATAAGCTAACCTAACATATTCTTCCTTGATTAACCATTTATTTTAATTCCCTACAAAATGTTCCCAGAAATTAAAACATAGAAGCTAACCTAACATATTCTTCCTTGATTAACCATTTTCTGACCACTGCTTACTAATCAGATTGTATCTACCTCATATGGAGTCCAAATTGAGTGATTTCAATGGCTAAAAATCCCTGACACATATATCTATAATTCTTATGTTAACCATGTATTTTAATTCCCTACAGAATATTCCCAGAAATTAAAACACATAAGCTAACCTAACATATTCTTCCCTGATTAACCATTTTCTGACCACTGCTTACTAATCGGAATATATCTACCTTATATGGACTCCAAATTGAGTGATTTCAGTGGCTAAAATTCTGTGAGACATAGATCAACATTTTTTATGTTAATAATTTGTTAAAATTCCTTACCGATTCTTTCCAGAATTTTAAAAACAGAAGCTTAAAATTTTGCCACCCATAGCTATACCTATACAGAACTATCTACACCAGCCTAAGTATTCAAACATACATAATATGTAACATGATATAGCAACATCCATGACCATTCATCAAAGTTCTAAGATCAAAATCTCATATAAATATTACAAGTTTCAAATCTTTTCTTCAAAAAGAAATATTGTTAAACTTACCTTGAGCACTTAGTCCTCTAGATTTCTCCTTCCTCTTTCTTCCTCTCCTTTCCTTACTCTACCTTGCTTCTGTTTTTCCTCTCCCTCACTTGGACGAAATTATAATGTTATAAGGGTGGGTTTTGCTTATATAGACTATCAAATAATTTAACTTTCATAATCATGGGTCTACCTTATCACAATTAGGATGCACTTGGTTGAATTTTTGGAAAACAAACAACTTATGTTCTTGTCTTCCTCTTCCTTAGTCAAGATATGCATAGGAAAAGGAGATTTGTATTTTGAAAATTATGATGATATGTTCTTAAGATAAGGGACAAGGTCCCTTTGATTTAGGGATTCATTTCTTTTTTCTTTTGTCATAATCAAGTATGATAGGTTTGCCTTTTTAGGTGGCAAATTTCCAACCCTTGAATCTTCCTTGCTTAGCTAAAATTATTTGTGTAGGATAAAGATGTTTTTTCATAATGCTATGTATTATTACCCACTTGCTAAAATTATGAGTGTAGGATATAGATATTTTGTCCTAATGCCATGTATTATCATACCACTTGCTAAAATTATGAATGTAGGATATCATACCACTTGCTATCTTAATGCCATGTCACCTAATCTTGATTACACCATTATTGCATCACTTTATTTTTATTTTTTATTTTTTTTTCCTCTTGGGTTTGAGCTCATTCTTGTCCATTTTCTTTACTTTGGTTAAATTTCTACCTTTCATAATGTCCTTGTCACATTTTCATGATTTTTGGGCTACCGATCCAATTTCTATATCCTAGTCCAAGTCTATGTTTTATTTCTTCCTTGGGCTATCCTATTGGCTTGCTAAAAATTTATGTGAAGTAGAAAAACTCTATATGAAGTATCCATAGGTAAAAGCCCAATTTATGGGTGGAGATATTAAACTTAGTAACTTTAACTCTTAAATTAGGAAAAATTACCCTAATCCAATCTTCTTGAAATTTTAATACCTTTACTGATTTTACAAAAAATTATCTTTCTTACCCAAGAATTTCACCTTTCTTTAGTATATTTATTTTTAATATTTCCTCTTAAGTTTTCTCTCTTTACCTATTCCATTAATGTTAGAATATTTCTATGCATATACGTAAGGTAAAGAATTTATAAGGATTATATTTCCTTAGATATCTAAAAATTGTCTAATAAATTTTATTTTCTTACGGGATGTTACATTTAGGAATTTCATACTCATACCCCATGTCACTGTTTTACGCAAGAGTACATATGAGGCTCATGCATACCTCTGGTTACTAAGTGATAGTAAAGGCATTGGAGTGACAACTTTTACTCTCTTTTTTAAGGTCACTGCCCCCAAACTTAAGCCCTTCTTATCGTAAATTCCATTGCACTTTCAACTTTTGCCTCCTTTGGTCATGTTTTTCGAGAATTAGTTTCAAGAGACTTTCAAAGTTAGTTCTAAAATCTTAGGTCTACCTTTCATGAAATTTTCTTCAAGTTTTTCTTAATAGAGACTAACCATAGCCTAGTGCTGATAAAGGAAAGTTTCAAATGGTAAGAAGTCAATATGCAAAAATTCTACATTCAATCAGTTCCATTTCTAGTCTTTCTTTATAGAGTTTCCTTGAACCAACAGTAGGCAACAAGAAAACACACACACACACACACACACACACACATATATATTCAACTCATTTCCATATCAACACTAGTATGCAATTACAAATAGATAGCATTACAGTCATAGAACAGTCAGAATTCTTCACAAATCAGAACACTCACTCTCTAATCCCCCAAACTTAATGAATAGCAGTGCCTTCACTGCTACCAATTTGTATTTTTACCAAAATAAAAGAAATGACTATGGTTCCTACTAGGCATGTATATATCCAATCTATGCTAACAAAACAACATGCAACACCAAAAAAATTTAGTTACAAAGAAACAAAAAGAAAAACAAAAGAAAGGAGAAAACTTGCCTAAGATGCATGCAAATTTGCTGCAGTAAAATTGTGGCATAGATTTCACCCAAATTTGGAGGCATTTCCAAGTCCACTTTCCCCCCTTGCTAACTTCGATGGGCTTGATAATTTGTTTTTTCCTTTTTGTTGGGTTGACTTCCTCTTAGTAATTGGTTCATTATCTTCTGAAGATTCTTCTTCCTCTTAAGCCTCATGTGGACTATTTCCTTTTTCCTTGCTCTGGTAAGGTTCTTGCTCCTCATCTCTCTATGGCTCTATTTCCTCAGTTTCTTATCCAAATGAAGTATTTAGAATATCCATTGGAAAGTGAGGGAAGAGAAGAATTGTTTAGAATTCCTTTTCAAGGTTTGCTGAAGAGCAATATCCCTTTGGTGTTGATAACTCCAAAATTTCTGTCGCTTTAGCATGAATGATGTTTGTTGCTCCTCCAGTAGCTTTAACCTCTACTCAATTTGTTGATAGTAGTTGGAAGGGGAAGGTGTTTAGTTGTTGGGCTATGGGGCTCCTGGGCTTGTGTTGGTAGCTCTTGTTTTCCTCTTTCATGCACAATGCGAGCTATGGCCACCGAGTTAATCACTCATCCTAGCCTCAATCTCTCTTCCTCAATCGCAACTGGGACTTTACTAGCCAAGCACAAAGAAAAAATTAGAGATGGGAAAAGCAAGCTGCTTTTTTTTCGATTAGCACACACCTTGATTTGCTTAACAATAATCCTCCCCAAATTAATATCCCTCCCTACTATGATGGCATCTACCATGGCTATCCAAACTCTACTTACAGTTTGTCCATGAGTGGAGGGCAAGAGATGGGTCATCAGGAAATGGTACCACACCTTGGCTGTAGGGAGCAAAGATGCTTTGTTCACCGTGGAAACTCCTTAGGAAGACTTGTCCTAAGTTATCTCTAGTACACACACCCGTTTCAGCATTTCATCTTATTCTTTTTCTTCTAGAGATTCATATAATTCTCATATTCATCCTCTTCATTGTTTAGCCAAAAATTATTATTGATTGCACTAGAATCAAATGATACTCGGGTTCCTCTCACTTCTACCCATTCAGCAGCATCCTTGGGAAAATTTGCATAGAACTCCTGAACTAAGGGAATCATGGCTGGCTGTAGGTGTTTGGAAAATTCTTTCCAACCTCTTTGCTTCACAACTTCAGTAACATATTCTAGCATTCCCAATCCTTTGCATTTGTGAAGCTGAACCCCTTCTTTGCACAGAATGTCCTCTAGCCAGCACTGTGATTACTTCAACAGAAGTTAGGATACTGTCTCTAACTTAGGTTGTATATATTTGAATAGGGATTATTGTTACGATTTGTGTTAACCAAATAGCATACTGACTCTGATACTCTAGTTTCTTGAATCGAGTTAACACCTAGAGGGCAATTGTACTGTTGGTTTTTCAAAATATTGACTAATGAAGCTATTTGAGCCATGAGAGAAGTGACTTCACTCACCTCATGTATACCAGCAGCTCTTTTTCCAGTTGAGACTCTGTCCATAGGCTTTTGATAATTATTTCTAGCCATCCTTTCAAATAATTCATAAGCTTAATTATATGTTTTAGACAGAAGTGCTCCATTAGTTGCTACATCCACTATAGTTCTGGTTTGACCATTGAGACCATTATAAAAAGTCTCCATTTGAATGCAATATGTAATCCCGTGGTGAGGAAACCTCCTTAGTACCTCCTTGTACCTTTCCTAAGTTTAATATAGTGACTCTTCATCTAGTTGCTGAAAGAAAGTGATGTCATTTCTCAACTTTACGTTCTTGGTGGGTGAAAAATACTTCA
This sequence comes from Gleditsia sinensis, assembly GCA_037074535.1. Taxonomy (NCBI): domain Eukaryota; kingdom Viridiplantae; phylum Streptophyta; class Magnoliopsida; order Fabales; family Fabaceae; genus Gleditsia; species Gleditsia sinensis. Next base: position 43,729,048 of record CM073465.1, on the reverse strand, counting down.
TCAAGAACTTCTCAGCCAAATACTCTAATTGGAAATAGAATCATGTGGTAAAGAATTTAACCATGCTCTAGCTTGGTCTCTTAAGGAATATGGGAATAGTTTGAGCTTCAAAACTTCATCTGTCACCCCATTTATCTTAAATGCATCAGTGACTTCTATGAACACTCTAAGGTGAAGGTGAGGATGTTCTGTAGACAGCCTACTAAATTACCTAGCAGTTTGTGTAACATCCCTAAAATTTAGTAATTCTCATTTATGTATGGATTAATAAGAGAAATAAAGGAGTAAGGATGTAATTGAAAGGTTTTAAGGTTGAAAATGAAAACTTATTAATATTTTTGGGGTCAAATTGTAATTTTCTAAAAGTTTAGGGGTCAAAATGTAAATAATGAAATTTTCAAGGACTTCTTATAACAAATATCAAATTACTAATTGGTCCTTCCATTGTTATTTAAAAAAAGAGACAAAATTATCGTGGCGAAAGAATAGTATGAATAGTATGAATAGTAACTTTTCTCTCCTCATTTTCTTCTCTAGATTTGGAGTACCTCCAAGCCTCTAATCTCAAAACTAAGGGTACTATTGGATTCAAGACAAAGAGTACTATGATATTGGTCGAACAATTTTTCAAATCGAGCACAGAATTGCTGTAGATCAAAACTAGAAAATCTTAGAAAAAGGTAAGTTCTAAAAGTCCTATGTAGAGACCTCAAATCAAAAATCTAACACCGTAGATGGATTTAAGAGATATATAAACTATAAGATATGAAATTTCACAGTCATCTAACAACTTTTAGTGTCATAAATAGTAACTCCAACCGGCATGAATAGTGATTTTGGCTATGAATAATGACCATCGATTGATCGACGTTGACCAAGCTCCTAAAGTCATTTTCTAGATTTTTGGACTCTCTGAACTCGCTTCTGAGGTCTATTTTGTCAAATTTAGATTGGAAAAGTGTATTTTGGGGCTATCCAACCTGGAGGTTTATCCTCTGAGTAGATAATTCTTTCTATGACTTACCATATGCTCTTCTTGAACTTTAAATGTATAATTGGTTCTATTTACAAATTTTTTATGCTATCATAAGTTTCCAAAATGTGTTAAAATATTGACTTTTCTCACTAACTAGTATATAGTTCAAGAAGAATATGGTTTTGCAAATAGATTTTGAAACTCATTGAATATATGGTTCTAAATGTATTTATCATTATTTCGTAATATGAATATTATGTGCACGAGGCATTAATTTGTAAAGCTATAAAGTTGCTAGATATGATTGAATGGAAAGCGTAAAGCTCCTGGCAAGTTGCTTGATAATTATGCATTGCATTTCATGAATATGCATATATATATATATATATATATATATATATATGTATGGATGAATATCGGCGGGTTGTATGGCTTGAGACGGTACCGAGTAGAGGACGTTCTATTAGCCTGAGCAAACCAAGTGGAGGGCCACTCTAACTAGGTGACAGAGGTAATGTAAAGAGGCAGATAGGTGATGAACTTATATTCCTTGATAACTTATTGTGATTGTAGTCGATGGGTCACTATACATATAGCAAATGAGTGAATTAAGTATATTGAGAACTGTGATATGCTTGAGCATTATGTAAAAAATAGTGAATTTTTAGTGTATATATAGTATGTTAATTATGTATCAACAAAAGTTATGATTTTATTTCAAAAGCTTAATATTTTTTTGTATCTTATACAGCTGATCATAATACTTTCCCTTGCTGTGTGCTTGGGATTATTTAATGGTTATGATATGGGATCCTTCTAATATATTCATGCGGAATATTTTCATGCATAACAATATTTGATTAATAATCATACTGTATTGCATATGGTTTTGGTTATCTGAATATCCTTTGGATGTACTTCTAAACTGTAAATTTCTATGTGATAAATTTTAAAATATAAGTACATCCATAAGCTCAACTAAGAGGTCATAGGAGGTATTATCTGCTCACTGAGTTGTCAAACTCACTACACGATATTTTCACTTTTTTCATATAAGAATACAAAGTTTGGTCCTTGCCCTTCAGAAAGTTGACCAGCTAGATGACATAATCTATGGGTGAGCCTACTTTGTTTCCAAAGCTCGTAGATTTTTGGTTATAATGTACTTGTACTCTAGAGTATCCTTTGAATGCCACAGGCAGGATCCCCACTTCTATTATTACTTTGATATTTATAGACTTGGCCTATATATTGTGTATAAATGGGAATACCTATATGTAATTGTTTTTAATGATAAAAGAGTGTATTATTCATGTTATGGTAAAGATCTGTTTGTCAAGAATGTGTTTCATGTGCTCTTAAATTAGGGGCGTGATAGTTTGCAACATCTGAAACACCACCAGTTTGAGCTAAAAATAAAGAGCTTAAATTTATGGCCTCACTATACTTGTATTTAGCCCATCTAGATTTTGCTCAACATAAGTATTCAGGACTCTATCACGATCATCCATGTGACCACCTCTTGGATTAGCCATTGATACCACTTGGTGTAGACCCTACTATTCTCTTCTTCTTCGTAGAAAAGTCCTCTCAATCTCAGGATCTAATGGTAGTAGTTTTTTGTCTAGCTTCTTCATGCACTGATTTCACCTGCCTAAAACAACAGGATGCTTTAAGAATTAAAATCCTCTAAAACCAATCAAAATCTACAAAATAAATTTTGAGTTTTCAAATCCCAGGCAACGGCGCCCAAAACTTGTTGCTTTAAAATTAATATATTCAATGTAAACATGCAAGTGGACATATCGCGCACAAGTAATAAAGTGATGAGAGAGTATCGTCCCACAAGGAATTATTAACCAGAAATTACTATAGAAAATTGCCAGGAAATGCAGTGAAAAAATTTGTTGGTACTTAAGAAATTAGATTCAATTACAAACTAAGGAAATGAACTAAATATGGAATACTGAAATGATTACTTGCAACAACACTAGATTAACAAAATAAAATCTGATGACAAGGACAACTAGGATTGATTCAGGGTTAATATTAATTCCTACACCAATTTTTGCTATGACTTTGCTACGGCAAGTTCTCCAAAAACTAGTTTTTGTATCTTCAATGGATTCTTTCTAGAACTACCATACCTAATCATTCTCAAGGTTTAATTTCATATATTCCTATATAAATCTACCTCAAGAACTCCTTTTAATGCTTAATATAACATCCCTAATTTCGTTTCTTTTATTAATAAAGGTACATAATATTTAGTTAAGGAAATAAAATTTATTAGACAGTTTTTAGATATCTAAGGAAATATATTCCTTAGAAATTCTTCACCTTATGTGTATGCATAGAAAAATTTTCTAACATTAAGGGAATAAGTAAAGAAAGAATACCTAATAGGAAAAATTAGAAATAACATACTAAAGAGAAGCGAAATTCTTGTGTAAGGAAGATAAATTTTTGGGAAGTAAGTAAATGTCTTAAAATTTCAAGAAGATTGGATTAGGATAATTTTTCCTAATTCAAAAGTTAGAGTTCCTAAGTTTAACATCTCCACCCATACATTGGGCTTTCACCTATGGACACTTCGTATAGAGTTTTTCCACTTCACATGAGTTTCTAGCAAGATAATGGGATAGCACAAGCAAGAAATAAAACATAGACTTGGACTAGGATATAGAAATTGGACCAATAGCCCACAAACCATGAAAATGTGACCAAGTCCTCCATGAAAGGTAGAATTTAGCAAAAGTAAAGAAAATGGGTAAGAATGAGCCCAAATCTAAGAGGGAAAAATAAGAATCATGTGAGGAAATAGTAAGTAATAATAATCAATATTAGGTCACACGACATTAGGACAAAACATCTATATCCAACATACATAATTTCAACAAGTAGGTAATAATATATGACATTATGACAAAACATCCTTATCCTGCACAAATAATTTTAGCCAAGCAAGGGAGACTCGAGGGCTGTAAATTTGCCACTAGGAAGGCAAACCTATCAGACTTGATTAAGATAAAAGAAAAAGAAAAAGAATCCCAAAATCAAAGGGACCTTGTCCCTTGTCTTAAGAACATTTTTTCATAATTTTCAAAATACCAATCTCCTTTTGCTATGCATATCTTGATTAAGGGAGATGAAGACAAGAACATGAGTTGTCTTTCCCCAAAAAACAACCAAGTGCATCCTAATTATGATATGGTAGACCCATGATTATGAAAAGTGAACCACTTGATAGTTTATTTAAGCAAAATCCAGCCTTATAACATTATAATTTTGTCCAAGTGAGGGAGAGGAAAAACATAAGCAAGGTAGAGTGAGGAAAAGAGAGAAAGAAAGGAGAAGAGAGGGAGGAAGATGAAGGAGAAGTCTAGAGGACTAAGTACACAAGGTAAGTTGGCTTAATCTCTACTTGAATCCCTCTTTTTTCTTTATCCTTAGGGTTCAAAAATCACCCTCCTTCTCTTTTTTAAGCTGTTAGAAAAGCTAAGGGAATGGAGGAATCTTGCTCCTTCCTTCAAGAGGAAACAAGAAAAAGAATTCACCAAGTGAGCTAGGGAGATCTTTAGGTAGGTTTAACAATATCTCTTTTTAAAGCAAAGTTTTGAAATTTGTAACATTTATATGGGATTTTGATTTTAGAACATCGATGAAATTTACAATTGTTGCTACTTTGATGATTGGTCATAGATGTTACTATGTCATGTTATATGTTATCTTGCATATGATGGATGTTTTGAACATTTTGGTTAGTGTGGAAACTTCTGCATAGGTATGGCTATGTGAGGCAAACTTTTAGGTTTTTTATGCTGCTATTTTTTATATTTAAATGTGGTGAAAAATTGATGGAATATTATTATATGTAAATTAGGAAGAAAATGGAAGACAACATAATATAATGATGAACTAAAACCTTACGAAAGGTTTGGTTAGAAAACTGGATTTCAAAGTAACCAGGGAAGCTTTTGTTTTTGAAATTTTGGAAAGAATCGGTTAGGAATTAAAAGAAATGGTTAACATGATAAATATATATATATATATATATATATATATATATATATATATATATATATATATATATATATATATATCTGTGTGTGTGTGTGTGTGTGTATATGTATATGTATCAAAAAATTTTAGCCACTACAATCATTCAAATTGGAATCAATATGAGGGAGATATAGTTAGATCAGTAAGCAAAGGTCAGAAACTAGCTAACTAGGGAATAATCTGTTAAGTATGCTTCTGTGTTTGAATTATTAGGCCAAATATGTAGGAAATTAAAGAAAATTTTTAATGTAATAAATATAGATATACGTATCACAGATCTATAAGCTCTAAAATCACTTAATTTGGAGTCTATATGAAGGAGATATGACTGATTAATGAGTAGAAGTCAAAATCAGTCTAGAATCCAGGGTGGTAAATATAAGCATTTTTGTTTTCGATTTTTTGGGAATAATTAGTAAGGAATCTGAAGAAATCATAAACGTGCAAATTTTATATAAGTTCTTAGCTTTTTATATGCTTTGGAATCACCTCAATTGAAGGTTGTATGAGGGAGATATGGTCAGATTAGTAAGTAGAGATCTGAACCTACCTGAGAAGAAATAACATTGAATTTGAGGGAGTAGTAACACCATGATTACTTAAGATTTGACTAAAATGTTCAAGATAAGGGTTTTAGAGGATTGTCTTATCTTTCAATTGACATCAAGATCACCTCAATCAAATTTAAAATGAGGGTGTTATGCTCTATTTAGTGGGAGAGGAAAATATTATTTAAAAAAGAAGAAGAATCCTATAAATGAAAATAATAAATGACTAGTGTATGCCATAGCCATTGCCATTGCATGAACTCTTTACCATCTTAAGTGTGTACTTTTGGCATTGAAATATTTTATAAAGTAATATTTGAAAATGATTATGTTCATGGAAAGATTCTATTTTACCAATGATTTTTGGTAATTATTATGCTTTGATGATAAATTATGGCATGTGAGTATAATGAATATACTTGTTATTGAAATCATATTTTTGGCTATTAACGAGAAAAGAAAAGAAAAAAAAGAGATGAGCACGGTCACATGGCGGTCTATGTGGTGCACCAGTAGCAGACGCCCTACTCACGGCTATGATTATGTTAATGAAACAAGAAAAAGAAAGTGTGCCATGTCGAATAGAGCGAGAAAATCCCGTACAAGATAGTAGAAAGTACTTACTATGACCGAGGTAGCTTCATATGAAAATAAGTTAATAGTCATCATATGGTATTCTGAAAATAGTTATTCATGCCGTACATGTCTTTTATGTATGATTTTCATGTGCATAGAAAAAGTGCATTCATGTGACCTAAGATATTTGTTATAACTTATATAGATGAACACGATATGATGATCTTTATTAATGATAATTATGATTTATTATTGAACCTACTGGGATTTAATTCTCACTATATTTCCATATCATGTTCATAGGACTAGATATGCAAATATTCTCTATGAACGGCTTTTAGTGTACGTTGGGTCGAGTTGGCTAAGATCCCGGTGAAGGTACAACTAACCACACCCATATTTCTGAAACTAGTCAATATGGATGAATAAGATGTAGGCATATATGTGTTTGATTTATGTATGGACGTTGTTAATCAATGATGTGTAAACCTTGAATTATGCTTGGTTAAATTAATCAAATGTTATTATGAGTTAAGTAATTAAAAGTAAAGAGGTAATGACTTCATGCAATTTTAAAAGTATATATATGTATAGATGAAAAAAATAGAGTCATTACATATTGGTATCAGAGGAGGTCAATCCTATATAGCCAATGGGTGGTTGGTTATATGAATCGATCTTATAGTGTCTCAAGTATGTTATGGTTGTACTGTGTAAGGGATTTGTAATTTCATATAGGTAAGTAATTACTAGTGTTTCCTATCTCTATACCGAGTTGGTGTTATGACTACTGTTAAATATTTTTAAAAATAACTATTAGGCTTGATCACCTCAATAGTAGCATAACTTTGTTTTTGTTGCAGTAGGAAATGGCACAACCAAGGAAGAATCTGGAAAACAATGCGGAGGAAACTATGCACAACCTTGCCACAGTAATTTGACACCAAGTCACGACCACCAACCAAATTCTACAATACCTGCAGAATGCTAATAACGAGAATGGTGCTAATAACTAGATGGCAGGGAATGATAACAACATATCTGAGTTCCTAAGGACTAGACCACTTTCTTTTCAGGTGGCTTTGAAACGATTGAAAAGTGGATAAGGGAATTGGAGAAAATCTTTGAAGTGATGGGTTATATTGAGGAGGAGCAAGTTATCTTCGCTACATATATTATTAAAGATGAAGCAGAATGTTGGTGGCGTGGAGTTAGAGAACATTTAGCTCACTAGGGAAGGTAGATCACCTGGTAGGTGTTCAAAGACACCTTTTTGGAAAAGTACTTCCTAAGTACTATACGAGTAGAGAAGGAGATATAATTTCTCCAACTCAAACGGGGTAGCATGACTGTAGACCATTACATCACGAGGTTTGAGGAGTTGTCTAAGTTTCCCTCTTACCTGCTATTTAACCCCGATAAAGCATGGAAGGCTGTTAAGTTTGAAGCGGTATTGAATCCAGAGATAAGGAATGTTATTGTAGCTATGGAGACTAGGGAGTTTATACCTCTGATAAATAAATGCAGACTCTTTGATAAGAGTTTGAAGGCAGTGGCAGATGAGAAACAAAGACAAAAATTTTGGAAAAGGAAGAACGAGCCACAAACCTTTGACAAAAATGTCAGAGGAAAATGATAAAATATTGGCAAGAGACTAATGACTGTAAGTCCCCGGCCCTTCTAACATAACTTTTCCACAATCAAGTGTACTAATTACAAACATATGCATGGTAACCGGCCATGCTACATGGGATCAAATGTTTGCTTCAATTATGGATAGAAGGGTTATTTTGCAAAGAACTGCCCACAAAATATGGAGAAACTACCGGAACAGAGGTCTCAGGTGAGAAGAAGGGTTTTACCTTAAGCTTCTAAGAGGAAACTCAATCCTCCAAAATGATTCAAGGTACATGTTATATCTATGGATTTGCTCTTATGGGGTTGTTTGACTCTGGTGCTAGTCATTCATTTATATTAGAAAAATGTATTAGGGAGCTTCAGTATCCTATTTCTAATACCCCCTATGAGCTATCTGTAGTAACTCCCACAGCGGAAAGGGTTTTAACTTCCTCTGTATGTAAAGACTGTCAGGTCACCATCCAGGAGAAATTTTTTTTCTGTAGACCTCATTTGTCTACCTTTAAGAGGTATTGATGTCATTCTAGGGTTAGACTGGATGTCTAGAAATCGGGTCTTGCTAAATTGTTGCACCAAGGCCGTTGAATTTCTACCTCTTACTCCACAAGAGAAGATGTAACTATTGATGCTAAATGACAATCAAGTCAATTGGGAGTTGAAGAGTGTAGTACTTGATTACATTCTCTTGTGTTTATCAAACTTAGAAGTCAAATCAAAGCTTAATGAAATTCCAATAGCTAATGAGTTTCCTGAAGTATTTCCATCAAATATTTTAGGCTTACCTCCCGAGAGAGAGAGATAGTTCTCTATTGATCAACTACTCAGGACAAAGCCTATCTATATTACACCTTATAGAATGGACTTGAAGGAACTACATGAACTCAAGAAACAATTTGAGGAATTATTATACAAGCAATTCATTAGACTTAGTGTATCAACTTGGGGAGCTCCTGTATTGTTTTTTAAGAAGAAAGACAGGAGCTTGAGACTATGCATAGGTTATAAACAGTTGAATAAGGTGACTGTCAAAAATAAGTACCCTCTCCCTAGGATAGACGATTTATTGGATCAACTAAAGGGAGCCTCCATCTTTTCTAAAATTGGCTTGAGGTCAGAATACCATCAGATTAGAATCAAGGAGGAAGATGAACCAAAAATAGCCTTTAGGACTAAGTATGAACAATATGAGTTTCTCGTAATGCCCTTCGGGTTGACAAATGCACCTGTAATTTTCATATATTACATGAATCACATTTTGTGATCCTACTGATGTGATCTTAATTAAGCATGATATTAATAACTTTAAACTTACTTTTTGCTTGATTTAAGTAAATTATGATTAGGTATTAACTTATTTTTGTGTTTTCTGTTGTAAGAACAAAGGAAGAAGAAAAGAGAAGAAAAAGATAAAACAATTCATGGAAAAATGCTGAATTGTAATGATTCCAGACCTTTCAGCACTGTTTAGAACATATCTCCCACATATGAAATCCAATAAAAGTGATTCAAGTGGCTGTGAGACGATAAAACAATTATCTACAACTTTTATGTTGAACACTTTGTCAAATCCAAATCACAGTGCAGCAGGATGAATCCTGACCTTTGGTCACTAATTTTAGCATATCTCCTTCAATTTAGATTTTATTAAGGTCATTCCAACAGCTATCGAAATAAGAGACATAGATCTACAACTTTCATGTTTCGCACTTTGGCAAATTCTTGGAGTTTTTAGGAGCTGTAGTACTGACAAGAGAGCACCACGGTGCTGCATCATAGCAGATTCGAAGGGCCGTGATGCTCCCTACAGTGCACGGCATTGGCTTCCTAGAAGCACGAGGGGCCGTAGCACTTGAGCCCCAGCATCACGGTACCTGAGCATCAAAACCAAAGTGCCTCGGTGCTAGCTCAAGCGCTGCGGCGCCTCGTCAGTCAGTTTTCAAAGCGATGCTGCACCAGAATCCTGAGATTGTGATTTTTATGGTTTTCTAACTCCAAATGAAGCCCAATGGGTTGAGATTTGACCTAGAAACAACCCTATTTCATTAAGGAGTAGCCAATCTATAAAAGGGTAAGAAAGCAAGAGTCAAGGGATGAATTTAATTATTCAAGCTCGTTATTACCTTCCATAATTCTTGTTTAGATTTTCTTATGGCTCTGCATAGTTGATTTACTTTTAGTTGGTAGAGGAATATTGAAACCTCAAGGGATTTTTATGCATTGTGAGATTTGGAATTGATTTTATTAGTTCAATCTTAACTAGGTATTGATTATTCATTTACTCTTATCTTTTCTTAATGATTGTTCCTATGATTGCTAGAGAGGCCTATTGGTATATTGTATGTCTTAATCTACTGCTGAATTAGATTTTGAACAAAGTTTTCATTACTTTATTCATGAAGAAAATAGGATTAAGGATTTTGGATTATAAATCGTTAACCCTATGATAAATGATCAACTAAATTAAATATAATCGATGTGTTTATATTTATTTAGCTCTATCAGTTTCTCTCATTCTTCATGCAATTAATAGGTTAGACTTTACCGATGTCTTAAAGGATATCTTATTAATTAGGGTTTAATTGGTATGATTGTTATCAATTCACTAGGCTTAAGGAGGAACAGGGATAGAATCTCACTGATAGATATTTGGTTTAAGATCGATAATTTTTTGAACGATCAAGGCAATCTCTTGATGGTGAATATCGACCGAAACCAATGCCTCTCTCATTAATTACTTTCATTATTATTTGCTTTATTATTTACACTTATCAAATCCCCCTTTTCTTAATCACATAAGATAATACCAGTCTCTGTGAGATCTGTAACATCCCATAATTTTTATTTTTAAATAATAATATTTCGCTATAAATAAATATATTTTTATTTGTTTAAAAATGATTATGTTATGCTAAAATCAAGTATATTTTTAATTAAAGTAATTATTGTTTTGCTTGAAATAATTATATTGGCCTTTAATAAATTTTTGTTGTATTTTTAGAAATATTCTTTCTTTTGTTATGTATACAGATATTTATTTTGTGATTTTTTTTGTTAAGATTTTTATCAAGAAAAGTCATGATTTAAGAGTTTAACTACAGATTTATGAGAATGTACATTTTTAGAAAATTTTGGGATGTTTTATGATGAAAAATGGTATTTATATGAATAAATATAAAATAAAATTCTATTATTCAATTATTAAATAATAATAATAATAATAATAATAATTATAAAAATAAAGAAAAGGGGGAGGGGGAAGACGTAATGAAGAAACAAAGCGTGAAGAAATTATGTAAACCGATGAATAATGAAATAGTGTGAATAGTAACTTTCATTTTTCTCTCTCAATCTAGAGTGTCTACAGACCTTCTATCTCAAAACTAATGGTACCAATGGATTCAGGACAGATAATACTACGATTTTGACCAAACAATTTCTCAAATCAGTCGTAGAATCGTCGTAGATCGAAAGTAGAAAATCTCAGAAAAAGGTAAACTCTGAAACTTACGTAAAGACCATAAATTGGAAATCTGACACCGTAGATAGATTCAGGAGCTAGATAAACCTTAGGATATGAAAATTTTCAGCAATCTGACAACTTTTTGTTCTTGGTGAATAATGTTTTTCGGCAGTAAATAGTTTTTTTCGGCCATGAATAGTGACCAAGTTTCCATAGTTATTTCTTTAATTTTTGGACTCTCTAGACACGTTTTTTAAGTCTGTTTAGTCAAATGTGGATTGGAAAAGTGCATTTTGAGGCTGACTAATCTGGAGCCCTTACCCTATGAGTGGATAATTCTTTCTATGACTTGTCATATACTCTTCTTGATCTTTAAACGTGTATTTGATTATGTTTATAAGATATTTATACTTTTATATGTTTCTGAAATGCATTAAAATTATCCAAATTGCTTATAATTTTGATTATATTTCAAGAAGAGTATAGTTATAAGAAATGGATTTCTGAACTCATGGTATATCTGATTTCACATGTATTTCTCATTAAATGATAAAGTGAATATTTATGCAAATGGCATTTATTTGTAAAACTATTAAGTTATTGATTATGATTGAATGACAAGCGTAAAGCTCATGGCAAATTGCTTGATAATTTTACATTTCATTGATGAATATGCATTTATATATATGTACTTAAATGTATGGATGAATATCGACGGGTTGTATGGCTTATGACAGTACCTAATAGGGGATGCTCTATTAGCCTGAGTGAGCCGAGGGAGTGCCGCTCCAACTAGGTGACAGTGGTAATGTGAGGAGGCAGATGGGTGATAGACTCACATTCCCTGATCACTATTGTGACTGTAGTCGATCGGTCACTATGCGTATAGCAAATCAGTGTGTCGGTTGACCAGATCGCCGAATGAGGTAGGTCATTTTAAAAGTTTATAACTTTATCTCAAAAGCTTATTATTTTACTATAGTTTATACATTTGAGCTTAACAACATTTGTTTAATGATCATACCATGTTGAATATGGTTTGGATATCTGAATATCCTTTTATTTTAAAATATTTGAAATACGGGTCCCATATGGATGTATTTCTGAACTGTATTTTTTAAGTGACAAATTTTAAAACACGAGTACATCCACATGCTGACCTAAGAGGTCATAGGAGGTATTATCTGCTCACTGATTTGTCAAGCTCACTACACGATATTTCCATATTTTTCAGATGAGAATACAGAGTCTAATCCTGCAGATAGGTGATCAGTTAGGTGACATATTTTGTGGGTGAGTCTACGTTGCTTCCAAGGCTCATGCTTTTTGAATTATACTATGTTTGTATTCTAGAGTACTCTAAACGCTACAGGCAGGATCCCTACTTCTGCTGTACTTTGATGTTTATAGATTTGGTTTATATATTGTATATACATGGGAATACATATATGTAAAAGAGTATATTATATATGTTATGAAAAATATATGATCATAAAGTAAGTATTTTACGTGTTGTAAAATTGGGGGTGTTACAGGATCAACTCTTACTCCCACTACTACAGATTAGTTGAGAGGTAAGGTATAAATTTGGGTGTACCTGTGACAGTAAGCACCAAATTTTGGCGCCGTTCCCAGGGAACTGCATCTAGTACCTCTTGTGATTTTTATTTTGATTTATTCATGTGACTCGTTCTTCTAATTCTCAAGATTTACATTTTAATCTAGATATTGGAAAATTTGTATATAGGCACAGAAGAGAAATTCAAGAGGACATTGATCAAGAAAAGGAAAAGCTAATCATGGCGACGCACCCCACTTTGAAGTAACGCACCCCACTCTGAAGTAGCTTGTAACTCTAGATTTGCATAAGCAACCCTTATGCATTAGTTTTCCTAATCTTGATGATAATGTTAATTTTGAGTTAAAATCTGGATTAATTCATCTTTTACCTAATTTTTATGGTCTTGCAGGTGAAAAGACCCGCATAAACATTTGAAGGAATTTTATGTAGTATGTATTAGCATGAAGCCCCATGGAGTAACTGAGAAACAAATAAAACTCAGGGATTTTCCTTTTTATTAAGAGACTTAGCCAAATATTGGCTATATTATTTACCCTCTAGTACTATCACCACATGGAATGAGATGAAGAGAATATTTCTAGAATTATATTTTCCCACATCTAGAGCTGCTAATATCAGGAAATAAATATGCGGTATTAGACAATTGCATGGAAAGACACTTTATGAATATTTTGAGAGATTTAAAAAGTTTTGTACAAGCTGCCCACATCATCAAATTAGTGAGCAGCTACTAATCTAATATTTCTATGAAGGTCTTTTGTAGGGAGACAGAAGCATAATAGATACAGCTAGTGGAGGAGCACTAGTAGATAAGACTCATGAAGCATCCAAAATCCTGATATTAAACATGGCTGCCAATTCCCATCAATTTGATGTTAGGCATTATTCTCCAGTTCAACATGCCTACAAGGTAAGTAACTCTACCCTTCAGCAACAGATGTAACGTCCGGGTTTTTTTTTTCATTACGCATGTTAAATATGCCATATGTATAAACACAATATATATATATATATACATATTTATCACAAACCTCATACATGTTATAATTATTCAATACAACATTTCAAAACACAATATACATGATTACATATACATTACAAACCTCACACATGTTATATTTATATAATACAACATTTCAGTACATAAATAAGAGTCTTTATACAGCACTTCACCCTTAAAATACAAAGGGTGAGGAGGTGGTGCTGACATCTAGATCACCTTCAGTAACTTCATTTTGTGTCGCATCTCATTTCTTTTTATCTGAACATAACACCACAATAATAGTGAGAACAAAGGTTCCCAGTAGACTTAACATAAATAAAATATGACGAGAAAACAGGAGTTATATTCAACTGTATAAGCTATAGAAAAATATCAAAATTTTGAGATAAAATCATAATTTTTGTTTATGCATAATTATCATACTACTCATGCACCAGAAGTCCATTTTTTTTTCTAATGCTCAGCCCTATCACGACTTTTAATTTACTCGTTTGCTATATGCATAGTGACCGATCGACTACAGTCATAATAAGTGATCGGAGAATGTGAGTACATCACCCTCCTGCCTCTTCACATTACCACTAACACCCAGTTGGAGTGGCCCCCCCTTGGCTCACTCAAGCTAATAGGGCGTCCCCTACTCGGTACCGTCACAAGCCATACAACCCATCGATATTCATTCATACATATAAATACATATATATATTAATGCACATTCATCAAATAAAATATAAAATTATCAAGCAATTCGCTATGAGTTTTACGCTTGCTATAATTATCAAGCAACTCGCCATGAGCTTTACGCTTGCCATTCAATTTCTTTCATAAAATAACATGCATAATTTTCATATCCAACAATTAATAATTATTCATCATATATTAAATGTCCAATATAATAAATTTTGAATCAAATAAAGAAAAGGGTAATTTTCTTGGACATTTGTCTTCTAAAAATATTTCAATAAATAAAACTATTTTTAGGTAGAAAAAAAATGAAAAAATATATAATAAACCAGCATCTAACACGGCCTACCCGTGTTGAAATAACTCATAACACGTCCTGGACGTGTTCTGTGACCTTTCTTCACTTATTCAATCATATCTCCCTCATATGAATTCTGATTGAGGTGATCTCAAAACCTATAAAAATCTAAGACAATTATCTACAACTTCTGTGTTTATCATTTCTTCAAATTCTTTACGATTTATTCCCAGAAAATTAAAAATAAAACACTTAATTTTACTATCCTGAATTCCGACCTTTGCTCAATTAATCAACCATATATCCCTCATATGGTCTCCAAATCAAGTAATTCCAAAGCCTATATATCCATGAGACATATATCTACAATTCATATGTTGGTCATTTCTTTAAAATCCTTTCCGAATTTTCCCAGCATGCCAAAAACCGAAGCTACCCCAATTATTCCAAAATTCAGCTTAATTTATCTTCTCCTTTGATTTTCTTTTATATAATCCCATACACCCATATGCATGTCCAAACATCCAAAATAGAATTTCATATAAATATCCAGACCACATGTTATCCAAAATTATATCTAAACAAATCTGAAAATGTATATATAATTTTGTACAAAAATGTATTAGAAGATGTTAATCCTACCTCAAATTCCAGTAAATCTGGTGCTTGATTTCTTGATTTCTCTTCCCTCTCCCTTCTCCTTCCTCTTTCTCTTCTTCTTCTTTCTCTTCCTCTTCTTCCTCTTTCTCTTCTTCTTCTTTCTCTTCTTCTTCTTCCCCTTTTCTCTTCTTCCCTTTTCTTTTTCTTCTTTCTTTTTTCTTCTCTTTCCCCTCCGTCACTTCCCCCTTCTCCTTCTTATCTTTTATTATTTAATTCCATTTTATTTTTTTCCCTTCTTACCCCCTACCTACCACCTCCTTATTTCCAAAATACCCTTGCCACCATCCATAATTACACTAATGCCATCCCCTTATTTTCTATAAATTAAATTCCATTTTAACTATTCTTACTATCTTATTTGACTTAAGTCAAATAAGTTAATCCTCCCATGAGATTCAAAATCCATTCTCCTCTCTGAAAGAAATAAATTTCAATTAGTAACATAAGAGAAAATCGGGGATGTTACAACAGATATCTGAACTGACATCTTTTGTATGCCAACTTGTTACAGGTACACCGCAACAAATATGTTCAGCAAAGGGGCACCCAACTTATATGTGCCCTACACTTTAAGAGGAATCCACAGAACAAACTAATGTTGTGGGAGGGTTCCCTGGCCAACCAAAGATGTATGATCCTTATGCTAATACATTTAATCCTAGATGAGAGGATCATCCCAATTTTAGGTATGGGAATACACAAAATAGACTTGTAGAACAAAATTTTCAGCATCCTCAACAGACCTATTATCCTAGACATAATACATCTCAGAATTCCCAGGTAAGTACTTCTTTAGAAGATATTGTTAAATCTCTTGCACATAACACTCAACAATTTTAGCAAGAGATATTCAAAGCCTATAAAATTAGATGGGTCAATTAGCAACCACAGTTAGCAAATTATAGGCTCAAAATTTAGGTAAGTTACCCTCTGAAACTATGGTAAATCCAAGGGAAAATGTGAGTGCAATCATGCTACAGGGCGATAAAGAAGTTAAGATCCTAAAGTAAGAGGTACATGCACCAACTGAGCAAGAGGAAGAAAATAATAATGCAACAATGGCAGGTAAGCATCCAAAAGGTAAGTCTGCACCTTTATTTGAATATGAATCTACACCTCCCTTTCCTGCAGCTTTGAAGGAAAATAGATTGAATGAGAAAACTTCTAAATTATATGATACATTTAGAAAGTGTGAGGTGAATCTTCCTCTTTTAGATGCAATTAGTCAGGAACCTCGCTATGCCAATTTTTTAAGGGAATTACACACACAATAGAGGAAGCAGAAGTTGAAAAGAGATGAGAAAGTAAAAGTAATTGAGCATGTTTATGCAATTATTGAGAGAAAACTCTCTACAAAATGCAAAGACCTAGGTATGTTTTCTATTCCCTGCTCTATAGGCAATAATACATTTGAGAAGGCCATGCTAGATCTAGGAGCATCTATTAATGTCATGCCATAGTTTGTCTATACATCTTTAGCACTAGGACCTCTGAAAGAAACTAGTGTTATAATTCAATTGGCTGACAAATCCAATACCCTCCCCGAGGGAGTGGTTCAGGATGTTTTAATGCAAGTTGGTGATCTTATTTTCCCTGCTAATTTTTATGTACTTAATATAGAGAGTGGTGGTCAAGCCACTCCAATTTTATTAGGGAGACCATTTTTAAAAACTTCCAAGGCCATAATAGATGTTCATAGTGGCACAATGACAATGGAATTTGAAGAAAAAATTATAAAATTCAATAATTGCAATGCCATGTGTAACGACTGGGGTTTATATATATATATAGTGACTGATAATGGATTCCAAGCATCGAACCATACACATTTATATAAGCAGCTAATATTCCATTATCATTATATTCGAACTACATCAGAGATTAATATTTATACATAAGCGACATTGAGATACATAACTACATCAACTTAACATGAACCCTATACCGTACATCTCCCCTGGGTGTAAAGGTTGGAGGAGGTGGTGCTGGCATCAGGATCTGTACAAAGCATCGCCATCCACTGGATCTTCCATGATCAAGTGCACGGAAGCAGCTAGCAAACATAACACCAACAATAACGAGAACGAAGGTTCCCAATAGGTTTAACATTAAAAGCATCATATGGTAAATAAGGAAAACATAGTGTTATGTCCAGCTGTATAAACTATAGAAAACATTTTCTCTTTATATATGATAAAATAACAAGAATGTATATTATGCTTTCATATTCAACAGACATGTTATGCATCAATATCAGGCATGTATGATAACCAGGTTATACTTTAATAATATGCTTGTGTATCTATCTTTGCAGTACTTTCATGCAGGGTGACTGATCATCTGCAGCCACATCACAACACTTAGTGACTAATCGTCTGTAGCCACATCTCCACACTCAGTGACTAATCATTTGTAGTCACGTGTCCACCATGTACATCAACATGATATGACCATGTATACATCAAACAACTCACTTTTATCATCATGCTTGCCATCAACAATCAACTTCATCTCTTCATACAATCACTATGTAATAACCCCTCTATTGTCATGTAATTAAGTACACATCATATTCCTTAATCATCATGACCATCACAATGGGATTATGCATTAATTAAGCATATCACTAATATCATGCATAATATCATCACCACATCATTTAACAAATATGTATTAATACACCTACCAACAATGCATACCTTATATCATGTAATCCTCATGCATTGATATACTAACATAGGCATCAAATCAACATGCATTTCATCCATACATTACACGTCTAGCTCATATGCAATTTACTTACATATATCTCATCAATACATAACAAATTCACTTGCATAGGTCTCTTTAATATGCATTTTCATCCATAAATAAAACATACATCTCATCAATATGCAATATGTGATTTAATTTCTCATAATATAACGATGGAATCCACACTACAATGCATCATTAAAAATGTATTTATTTGTATTTTAGTTCCCCTTAACATCATCCATTCATTGGAGTTCATTTAGAGCCTTCAAAATGTAAAACAAAGCAAAAGCATCTTTAAGCACGGCCTGGCCGTGTCACCAAGCATGTTCGTGCTTCACATGAAAACCATGCTGAAAAATCACAAAACACATGGCCTTTCCGTGTCACCAAGCACGGCCGTGCTTCGAGTTTTCCCTGCAGCCCAGATTTCCCTCCAGTCAGACCTTCCTTTACTAAAAGACCATAACTCCCTCATTTTAACTCCGATTAAGGTCATTTTGGTGTCTATAGAAAGGTAAGACAATTATTTACAACTATTATGTTTACTACTTTAACATATTAGAAACCCAAACAAGTTAAAAATGTGTCTGAAAACAGTGTCATGATTCTGTACGTTAAATCAGAACTGTCTTCACTCATCAGGAATGTCTCTCTCATTTCAACTCCGCTCAAGGTGATTCCAAAGAAATTAGAAAGCTAAGAAACAGGGCTACAATTCATATGTTAGACATATTTCTAGATTCAATACAAATCATATCCAAAAGAACCAACCATTTAGGCCATCGATTTCCACCATCTTCAAGCCAAAAATCAGCAAACACATGTATGATCTATGCATCTCACTCTCACTTTTCATGGCCAACCATAAATATACATCATGAATCATCAAAATAGGATATATGAAACACTTATAAATCATTCAGTATACATTTAATTCCATGAAAACATGAATAATGTTAAACCTACCAAACCAGAGATTCTTTCTCTTCTCAAGCTTTCCTTGGATTTCTTGCTCTTGATAACTCTCCTTCTTCCTTTCTCTTGGATTTTCACCTTTGCCTTTCTCTCTCCTCTTTCTCTGTCTTATTTTTCTTCCTCTCATTCTCTCGGTCTCTCTCCCTTCTCCCCTTTTTCCTTGGCCGCCACCTCCCTTCCCCTTAATCTTTTTGGCCTACTTCTCCTCTAAGTCACTTCTCCAAGTCAACTACTTCTTCTCTAAGCCAAGATTTGGTCAAGTCAACTACTTCTCCTCCAAGCCACCCCTCTCCCCTTCTCTCCCTTGGGTTAGTCGACGCACCCTTGAGTCAAGAAAAGACAAGATATTTTATTTAGCCTTCCTTAACAAGCCATCATCCTCCTATCTCAAGACCTTGCTTTATCCAACTATTACACTATTGCCATCCCATCATAACTGAACTATGCCATTAGATAAGGCTTCGTTTGGTTTTTGGAATATTCCATCAAATGCTTTAATTCCACTTTATCCTTTTTCTAAGTTTTCATCGATGTTCCATTTTATTCTCTTCCATTCCCTTCACCATGAGAATTATTTTCCACTTTATTGAACCTTCAGAGAAAAAGGTAGAGTAATCAGCCTTGAGCGTTCACTTACAAGAGAACAATGAAGAAGCTCCAAAAGTGCAACAAACAGGTAAGGATCCCCCTACCTCAGTACCAAATTCTATTGCAAGTGCACCTTTTGTTTTGCAAGATCCTGGATCAAATCTATCACCTTTTCCCAATCACTTGGAAGTTGGGGATGCACCACCTATCATAGTTGCCAAGCATCTAGGTGCTAAAAAAGAAGAGGAATTTATGCATATTCTTCCGGAAAAAGGAAATGCCATTATAAAAACAATTACAAACCTTAAAGGCATAGACCCAACTGTAGAGTTGTATCAAGTTCTAGAAATCAAAGGGGTTAAACCATGCAAAGGTAAGAAATCTCTCCCTTGGTTAGGATCCCTTGTTATTACTAATGTGATTGCTTGTCATGCAGTAGAATTTCAAGGCTTGAATCAGTGCAAGAAATTTCAAATTAAAGTAGACATCAAGGATCCTCCATGAATGACATCATGAGTTGTGAGTCGAGCCAATGATATTAAACAAAGGCACTTATTGGGAGGCAACCCAACATAATCTTAAAAGGAAAAAGAAAGAAAGTGGAAATCAAACAAATCCAGGGTCCAGTAATGCAACATGTTCATTCCAACCTAAACAAATTCAGGGAAATCACTTAACTCATAAGTTTTCATATATCCTTTCCTACTCTTATCTTTCTTTTACATTGAGGACAATGTAAAGTTTGATTGTGGGGGTGGAAGTATATTTGTTTGAATAATTGTGACCCTATTTTGAGCATCAAGTTTCTGATTTTTACTATTAATGCACTTTTCTTGTGTTTAGCAAGTTGAGTGATTGTGTGAGTGTTTCAATTTATGTTTTGAGATGTTAGACACAACCTACAGCCAATGATATGACTATCCAAATTTTTTTAGCTCTTAAAAAATGTATAAAATTCATGGTTGTGTGCAATTTTATCCCTTTTGCAATTTATTACTTTTGACTTTAGAATCCTAAAATATTTTTGCACAATAACTTTGGGTATTCAATTTATCTTTTACTTAGAGAATGTTTATATAATTCAAAAATATTTCTTGATTTCCACAGGATTTTAGAACTTATTTGAATGCTGCTTGAGGTAAAATCCTAGGCTAATACTATTATTTACGATATGATTTAGGCATTATTTGATTTCAAGCCTAACATAAGCAATGAAATATCCTTAGTTCCTCTATTTTGAGCTTAATGAACTTTTCCTTCTAAAAACCACAAATGAGCCGAAAGCCAAATTTTGTATGAATATCCTTATTTTTGATCCTATTCACTCACTCCATGATTATTTTTTTGAACACTTGTTTTGTAGAGCTTTGTTTACAAAATGATGGAAGGGTAGAGTGTAACGCCTCCAATTTACGTTACGTAGCAATCAGATATTCTCCATAAAGATGCACAATTCAATTCTTTATCATTTCTCTCATGTATACACAATATACAGATCAAGTCTATAAACATCAAAGTACAGTAGAAACGGGGATCCTGCTTGTAGCGTTCAGAGCACTTTAAAATACAAACATAGTATAATTCAAAAACTGTGAGCCTTGGAAGCAACGTAGACTCACCTACATAATATGTCACCTAACTGATCACCTATCTGCAGGATCAAACTCTGTATTCTCATATGAAAAATGTGGAAATATCGTGTAGTGAGTTTGACAACTCAGTGAGTAAATAATTCCTCCTATGACCTCTTAGGTCAGCATATGGATGTACTTATATTTTAAAATTTGTCATATAGATAATACAGTTCAGAAGTACATTTATATGAGATCCGTATTTCAAATATTCTCAATTCAAAGGATATTAAGATATCCAAAACCATATACAACACGATATGATCATTAAACAAATGTTGTTATGCTCAGCTATATAAGCTATAGTAAAATATTAAGATTTAGAGATAAAATCATCACTTTTAATTCACCTACCTCACTCGGTGATCTAGTCAATATAATGAAAACATAACTCATTTGCTATACGCATATTAACTGATGGACTATAGTCATAATAAGTGATCAGGGAATGTTAGTACATCACCCTCTTGCCCCCCACATTACCACTGTCACCTGGTTGGAGCGGCCCTCCCCAGACTTACTCAAGCTAATAGGACATCCCCTATTCGGTACTGTCATAAGCCATACAACCCGTCGATATTCATCCATACATATAAATACATGTAAAATTATCAAGCAACTCACCATGAGCTTTACGCTTGTCTTATTTATCAAGCAACTCACCATGAGCTTTACGCTTGCCATTCAATCTACTTTATAATATCGCATGGATCATTTTTATAAGTATATAGCTTTACAAATCAATGCATCGTGCACATAATATTCACTTTATCAAATCATGATAAATACATTTAGAACCACATATTCAATGAGTTCCAAAATCTATTTCTAAAACCATACTCTTCTTGAACTATGTGCCAGTTCGTAAGCAAAATAAATATTTTAACACATTTTAGAAATTTATGATAGTATAAATAATTGTAAACAGCAATAATTATACATTTATAGTTCAAGAAGAGCATGAGGTAAGTCATAGAAATAATTATCTACTTATAGGGTAAGGGTTCCAGATTGGACAGCCCCAAAATGCACTTTTCCAATCCACATTTAACTAAACAGACGTCAAAAATGTGTCTAGAGGGTCCAAAAATCAAGAAAATAACTTCGGAAACTTGATCACTATTCATGGTTGGAAAACAATATTTACCGCTAGAAAATACTATTCATCATCGAAAAATACTATTCACCAAGAATAAAAAGTTGTCAGATAACTGAAAAATTTGATATCCTAAGGTTTATCTAGCTCCTTAATCTATCTACGGTGTCATATTTCTAATTTGGGGTCTCTAAGTAAGAGTTTCAGAGTTTACCTTTTTTTGAAATTTTCTACTTCCGATCTACGGCAATTCTATGGCTGATTTAAGAAATTGTTCAGTCAAAATCGTAGTATTCTCTGTCCTGAATCCAGTGGTACCTTTAGTTTTAATATCAAAGGCCTGTAGACACTCCAGATCTAGAGAGAAAATATTGAGATACAATTCACACTATTTCACTATTCATTCCTGCATTTTCACGTTTCGGTTTCCATCTCCCCCTCCCCCTTTTCTTTATTTTTTATCATAATAATAATTATTATTATTTAATAATTAAATAAAAGAATTTTATTTTATATATATTCATATAAATACTGTTTTTCATCCTAAAACATCCAAAAAATTTCTAAAAATTTACATTCTCATAAACCTTTAGTTAAACTCTTAAATCATAATTTTTCATGATAAAAATCTTAATAAAACAAATCACAAAATAAATATCTTTATACATAATAAAAGAAAGAATATTTCTAACAATACAACATAAATTTATTAAAGGCCAATATAATTATTTTAAGCAAAACAATAATTACTTTAATTAAAAGTATACTTGCTTTTAGCATAATATAATCATTTTTAAACAAATGAAAAAATATTTGTTTATAGCAAAAAATTATTATTTAAAAATAAAAATTACGGGATGTTACATGGAGCAAGGAAAAGAAGAGAATTATGCAAAGAAAAAAAAAGAATTATGCAAAAGAAAGAGAAGAAAAATCCAGAAAGGATAAAAGCAAATGCTGTGGAAAAAAAATAGAGAATCGAGAAAAATGATGGATTAAATTCAATTAAAGCAAGAAAATGAATGTGGGGGGAAAATCTCCCCAAATTTAAAAAAAATCTCAATAGATCATATTTAATCATGTGGTGCTGGGTGATTGAGCCTAAATTTATATCATTTATCCTACTTTATACCTTGGCCATATTACAAGCTAAATAAAATCCTATTGATCCTAAAGGTAGTTTTGGCCTACATTAGTGGAGAGTGGCAAGAAGAATAAGCATATAGAAATCCTAAACTAATTAGAGATCTACAATCAAAAATTTAGGATACATAAACTAATTCAGGTAAAAGGAAATTTATTGATCTAAGAACACACACACACATTAGGGATTCAGAAGGATAAAATAATTGACTGCATTTGTGTTAATCTTGTGCATGATTATGACCTTCCAAAATTTTTCTCGAGTATATTTTCATGTTATAAGGCAAATTTTTGGTAAGCCTAACACTCACTACATATATTGATTGTTGTTTTTTGTCGTTAGGGATTATTTTGCTTGAGGACAAGCAAAAGGTTAAGTGTGGGGATATTTAATGTGATCTTAATTAAGAATGATATTAATATTTTTAAACTTAATTTTTTTTTTATTTAAGTAAATTATGATTAGATATTAGATTAGTTTTTTGTTCTGTGTTGTAAGAACAAAGGAAGATGAAAAGAGAAGAAAAAGATAAGAAATTCATGGAAAAATGCTGAATTGCAGTGATTCCAGACCATTCATAATTTTTTAGAACATATCTCCCCCATATGAACTCTAATTAAAGTGATTGAAGTGGATGGGAAAATTTAAAATAATTATCTACAACTTTTATGTTGAACACTTTGTCAAATTATGGAGATTTCATAGCGTTACAGAGCTCACAAATCAGAATCATAGTGCAGTAGGATGAATCCTGAGCTTTTGTCACTAATTTTGGCATATCTCCTTAAATTTAGATTTGATTAAGGGGATTCCATTGGCTGTGGAAAGAACCGACATATATCTACAACCTTTATGTTTAGTACTTTGGAAAATTTTGGGATTTTCCAAGCACTGTGGCACTTACAAGAAAGCAACGTAGTGCTGCATCATAACAGATTCGGAGGGTCGCAGCACTTGCTAGTGCACCATGCATTGGCTTCCCAGAAGCATTGGGGGCCATAGCAATCGAGCCCTAGTGCCGCGATGCCTGAGCATCAGAAGCAGAGTGTCCCGGCACTAGCTTAAGCACCGCGACGCCCCATTAGTCAATTTTCGAAGTGCTGCCGCACCAAAATGCTTATATTGCAATTTTTAGGGTTTTTAAACCCCAAATGAAGCCCGATGGGCTAAAATTTGACTTGGAAACAACCCTATTTCATTAAGGAGCTGACAATCTATAAATGGATGGAGAAAGCAAGCATCAAGGGATGAATTCAATTATTCAAGCTCTTAATTACCATCTTTAATTCTTGTTTAGATTTATTTATGGCCCTGCGCGGCTGATTTATTTTTAGTTGGTAGAGGAGGATTAGAACCTCAAGGGATCGTTAGAAATTTTTCACCTTATGTGTATGCATAGAAAATGTTTCTAACATTAAGGGAATAAGTAAAGAAAGAAAGCCTAATAGGAAAAATTAGAAATAACATACTAAAGAGAGCCGAAATTCTTTTATAAGGAAGATAAATTTTTAGGAAGTAAGTAAAGGTTTTAAAATTTCAAGAAGATTAGATTAAGGTAATTTTTCCTAATTCAAAAGTTTGAGTTCCTAAGTTTAACATCTCCACCCATACATTGTGCTTTCACCTATGGACACTTCATATAGAGTTTTTCCACATCACATGAGTTTCTAGCAAGCCAATAGGATAGCACAAGTGAGAAATAAAACATAGATTTGGACTAAGATATATAAATTAAACCAATAGCCCACAAACCATGAAAATGTGACCAAGTCCTCCATGAAAGGTAGAATTTCAGCAAAAGCAAAGAAAATGGGTCAAAATGAGCCCAAATCCAAGAGGTAAAAATAAGAATCATGTGAGGAAATAGGAGTGTAATAATAATCAAGATTAGGTCACATGGCATTAGGAAAAAACATCTATATCCAACATTCATAATTTCAACAAGTAGGTAATAATACATGGCATTAGGACAAAACATCTATATCCTACATTCATAATTTCAACAAGTAGGTAATAATACATGGCATTATGACAAAACATCCTTATCCTACATAAATAATTTCAGTCAAGCAAGGGAGACTCAGGGGATGAAAATTTTCCACCTAGAAAGGTAAACCTATCATACTTAATTAAGAGAAAAGAAAAAGGAAATGGATCCCTAAATGAAAGGGAGCTTGTCCCTTGTCTTAAGAATATTTTTTCATAATTTTCAAATAAACAAATATCCTTTTGCTTTGCATATTTTGACTAAGGGAGACAAAGACAAGAACATGAGTTGTCTTTCCCCAAAAAAAAAACCAAGTACATCCTAATTGTGATATGGTAGAACCATGATTATGAAAGGTGAACTACTTGATAGTTTATTTAAGCAAAACCCACTCTTATAACATTATAATTTTGTCCAAGTGAGGGAGAGGAAAAACATAAGCAAGGTATAGTGAGGAAATGAGAGAAAGAGAGGAGAAGAGAGGAATGAAGAGGAAGGAGAAGTCTAAAGGACTAATTACTCAACGTAAGTTAGCTTAATCTCCACTTGAATCCATCTTTTCTCTTCATCCTTAGAGTTCAAAACTCAACCTTCTTCTCTTATTTAAGCTGGTGGAAAAGCTAAGGGAAGGGAGGAATCTTACTACATCCTTCAAGAGGAAACAAGAAAAAGAATTCACTAAATGAGTTAGGGAGATCTTTAGGTAGGTTTAATAATATCTTTTTTTGAAGAAAATCTTTTAAATTTGTAACATTTATACGGGAGTTTGATCTTAGAACTTTGATGAAATTTACAATAATTGCTACTTTGATGATTGGTCATAAATGTTGCTATGCCATGTGACATGTTATCTTGCATATGATCGATGTTTTGAACATTTCAGTTGGTGTGGAAAGTTCTGCATAGGTATGGATATGGGTGGAAAAGTTTTAGGATTTTTATGCTATTATGTATATTTGAATGTGGTGACAAATAGATGGGATATGAGTAGATGTAAATTAGGAAGAAAATGGAAGAGGATGTAATATAATGATGAACTAAAATCTTAGGAAAGTTTTTGTTAGGAAACTTGATTTTAGAGTAACCAGGAAAGCTTCTTTTTTTGAAATTCTGGGAAGAATCGGTTAGGAATTAAAAGAAATGGCTAACATGATAAATATAGATATATGTCTCACGAGTTTTAGCCATTGGAATCATTTAAATTGAAATCAATATGAGGGAGATATGGACAGATTAGTAAGAGAGGTCAAAAAGTAGCTAACCAAGGAAGAATATGTTAAGTATGCTTCCATGTTTGAATTTTTGGGCAACATCTATAGGGATTTAAAGGAAATTGTTCACATAATAAATATATTTATATATATCACAAATCTATAGGCTCTGAAATCACTTAATATGGAGCCAATATGAGGGAGATATGGTTGATTAATGAGTAAGGGTCAGAATCAGTCTAGAATCTAGGTTAGTAAATGCAAGCGTTTTATTTTCATTTTTTGGGAATAATTAGTCATTAATCTAAAGAAATGATAAACATGAAAGTTTTATATAGGTGTCTCAGATTTTTATATGCTTTGGAATCACCTTAATTAGAGTTCGTATCAGGGAAATATGGTCAAATTAGTAAGTAGAGGTCTGAACCTACTCGAGAAGAAATAACATTGAACTTGAGGGAGTAGTAACACCACGATTACTTAAGATTTCACTAAAATATTCAACATAAGGGTTTTAGATGATTGCCTTATCTTTCAATTGACACTAAGATCACCTCAAACAAATTTAAAATGAGGGTGTTATGCTCTATTTAGTGAGAGTAAAATAATATTTAAAAAAGAAGAAGATTCTTATACATGGAAATAATAAATGACTAGTGTATACCATAGCCATTGTCATTAAATGACCTCCTCATCATCTTAAATGTGTAATTTTGACATGGAAATATTTTATAAAGTGATATTTGAAAATGATTATGTTCATGGTAAGATTGTATTTTACCAATGATTTTTGGTAATGATTATACTTTGATGATAAATTTTGGCATGTGAGTATAATGAACATACTTGTTATTGAAATCATATTTTTGGCTATTAACGTGAAAAGAAAAGAAAAAAAAGAGATGAGCACAGTTACATAACGATCCGTGTGGTGCACTAGTAGGGGATGCACTACTCACGACTATAATTATATCAATGAGAAAAGAAAGAGAAAGTGTGCCATGTTGGACAGAGCAAGAGAAAACCTGTAACATCTTTAATTTCATTTCTTTTATTGATAAAGGTACGTAAAAAAATTAATTAAGGAAATAAAATTTATTAGACAATATTTTAGCTATCTAAGGAAATATAGTCCTTAGAAATTCTTCACCCTATGTATATGCATAGAAAATGTTTCTAACATTAAGAGAACAAATAAAGAAGGAAAATCTAATAGGAAAGAAATTAAAAATAACATACTAAAGAGATGCAAAATTCTTGGATAAGGAAGATAAATTTTTGGAAACAAGTAAATGTCTTAAAATTTCAAGAACATTGAATTAGGGTAATTTTTCCTAATTCAAGAACTATAGTTACTAAGTTTAAAATCTTTACTCATACATTGGACTTTTACCTATGGACACTTCATATACAGTTTTTCCACTTCACATAAGTTTCTAACAAGCCCATTGGATAACCTAAACAAGAAATAAAACATAGACTTGGACTAGGATATAGTAATTGCACCAATAGCCCAAAAATTATGAAAATGTGACCAAGCCCACCAAGAAAGGAAGAATTTTATCCAAAGCAAAGAAAATGGGTAGGACAAGCCCATAATGGGTAGGAATAAGCCCAAATCCAAGAGGAAAAATAAAATAAAACAAATTAGATGATGATATAATAATAAGAATAAAGATTAGGTTACATGGCATTAAGACAAAAATTTAGCAAGTGGTGTGATTCTACATTCATCATTTAGGCAAGTGGCATGATAATACAAGGCTTTAGGACAAAAACATCTATATCCTACACTCATAATTTTAGCAAGTGGTATGATAATACATGGTATTAGGACAAAACATTCATAGCCCACACAAATAATATCAACCAAATAATGGGGATTCAAGGGCTAGAAATTTGCCACCTAAAAAGGCAAACCTATCATACTTGTTTAAGACAAAAGAAAATGGAAATGAATCCCTAAATCAAAGGGACCTTGTCCTTTATCTTAAGAACATATCATCATAATTTTCAAAATACAAATCTCCTTTTCCTATGCATATCTTGACTAAGGAAGAGGAAGACAAGAATATAAGTTGTTTGTTTTCCAAAAATTCAACAAAGTGTATCTTAATTGTGATAAGGTAGACCCATGATCATGAAAGGTGAATTATTTGGTGGTCTATATAAGAAAACCCACCCTTACAACATTAGAATTTCGTCCAAGTGAGGGAGAGGAAAAATAGAAGCAAGGTAGAGTGAGGAAAGGAGAGGAAGAAAGGAAGAAAGAGGAAGGAGAAGTCTAGGGGACTAAGTGCTCCAGGTAAGTTTAACAATATTTCTTTTTGAAGATAACTTTTGAAACTTATAATATTTATATGAGATTTTGATCTTAGACCTTTTATGGTTGGTCATGATGTTGCTATATCATGTTACATATTGATCTTGCATGTGATGTATGTTTGAATATTTAGGTTGGTGTAGATAGTTCTGCATGGTTATGGCTATGGGTGGCAGAATTTTAAGCTTCGGTATTTTAATTTCTGGGAACAATCTATAAAGAATTAAAATAAATGGTTAACATAAGAATTAAAGATATATGTGTCATGGATATTTAGGCACTGGAATCATTCAAGTTGGAGTCCATATAAGGGAGATATGAGCCGATTAGTAGACAAAGGTCAGAAAATGGGTCATCAGGGAAAAATATGTTACGATAGCTTCGGTATTTTAATTTCTGGGAAGTATCTGTAAGGAATTAAAATAGCGCACCAACATAACAATTATAGATATATGGCTCATGGAATTTTACCAACTGGAATAACTCAATTTGGAGTTCATATGAGGTAGATATGATCCGATTAGTAAGCAGAGGTCATAAAATGTTTATTCAGGGAAGAGTATGTTATTAGAGCTTTAGTTTTTGAATTTCTGGGAATATTCTGTAGGGAATTAAAATAGCGCGCCAACATAACAATTATATATATATGGCTCATGGAATTTTACCAACTGGAATAACTCAATTTGGAGTTCAAATTTGAGAGATATGGTCTAATTAGTCAGTAAAGGTCAGAACCTACACGAGAAGAAATAATACTAAATTTAAAGGAGTAATAACACCACGATATCATACTATTTTGTTGATATGATTAACAAAATAGTTTTAGATAATTGTTTTAGATTTTCATAGACACTAAGATCATCTTAATCGGAGTTAAAATGAGAGAGTTATGCTCTGATTTGTAAGAAAAGGCTATGTTAAAAGTTAGTAAAACCTATTTTCAATATTTTTTTTACCCTAGATGAATTTTTAAGGTAATAGTAGAAATCAATTTGAGGAAAAATGCTCTATAAAATTTGTAAAAACATGTGTTGGAAATGATATAAGTAGAAATAAAATGACTAAATGCCTAGACATAAAGAAAATGAAAAGATGAAAATAATATTCAAGAAAGAAGAAGAATTTTATAAATGAAAATAATAAATGCGTAGTGTATGCCCTAGCTATTTCCATTGCATGAACTTACTACCATTTTAAGTGTGTAATTTTTAACATAGAATTTACCCTAGTACTCATATAAATCTCCAAGAAGTTTTGAAAGTGCCGGTTTTATTTGAAAAATCTTAGTATGCTCCGTGGTTGCAGTATTTCTACATCAGAAAAGAATTATTCTAGTTACTGGAAAAAAATTGTGATTTGTGAAAAGTGCATGTCTAAGGAAAGCTCTGGCAAGGAAAGACTTGGTACTTAAGCATGTCCATTAGTGACCCACCTCTCTTTTCTGGGAACTTTCCTGGTGCGCTGTTTATAGACTACAATTACTATCTAGTTACCGAGGTATTAGTGTGAAATTTTGACATGGAAATATTTTATAAAGTGAAAATTAGAAAATGATTATATTCATGGCATAATTTCAGTTTACCAATGAATTTTGAGAATGATTATGTTTTGATACATTATGGCATGAGAATATAATGAACATACTTGTTATTGGAATCATATTTTCGGCTATTAATATGAAAAGAAAAGAAATGAGCACGGTCACATGGCAATCCGTGTGGTGCACCAGTAGGGGACGCCCTACCAACTGTTATGATTATGTTCATGAGAAAAAGAAAGAGAAAGTGTGCCATGTCGGACGGAGTGAGATAAGCCCATACCGAAAAGTAGAGAATACTCACCCTGACCGGGGTAGCTTGAAGTAAGAATAAGTTGATAGCCATCATACGAAATTCGAAAAATAGTTATTCATGCCATACATGTCATAACTGTATAATTTTCATGTGCATGATAAAGTGCATTCATGTGACCTAAAGATATTTTATGTAGTTTATACAGCTGAACATGACGTGATGAACTATATTGATAATGAATTATTGTTGAACATACTGGGATTTAATTCTCACTATATTTCCATATCATGTTCAGAAAATTAGCTATGCAGTTGTTTTCAATGAGACTTATTATTGCCGTACGTATGATCGAGGTGCCATATCTTAGGCAAATACCTATTATTGCGGATATATCAATTGTTGAAGTAACTGAGATTCTGGCGGAGGTGCCACCACCAGAATCAATGGCCCCGGAAATAGTCTATGTGGAAGATTAGGGCTTATATGTACATGTATGTCTTGTACAAATGTTTGTATTAATGATGTGAGTGTAAACTTAGTATTGTATAATTAAATAAATGTTATTGTGAGTTAAGTTGAGGTAATAACTTCACGATGTTAAATAAAAAAAAATTTTGTTACATAAATGGAGCTGTTACAAAACCTGTACCAGAAAGTAGAAAGTACTCACCGTGACTGGAGTAGCTTGATATAAAATTAAGTAGAAAGTACTCCTTAACCAAGTACTTTATTCTTCAACTCCCAATTGACTTGATTGGCATTTAGCATCAATAACTGCATCTCCTCTTATAGAGTATGAGGTAGAAATTTAACAGTCTTGGTGCAACAATTTAGCAAGACCCGATTTTTAGACATCCAATCTAAC
Source organism: Gleditsia sinensis (assembly GCA_037074535.1). Taxonomy (NCBI): domain Eukaryota; kingdom Viridiplantae; phylum Streptophyta; class Magnoliopsida; order Fabales; family Fabaceae; genus Gleditsia; species Gleditsia sinensis. The sequence continues at coordinate 43,697,191 of CM073465.1, read as the reverse complement.
CCTAGAATGACATCAATACCTCTTAAAGGTAGACAAACGAGGTTTATAGAAAAAAATTTCTCCTGGATGGTGACCTGACAGTCTTTTCATACACAGGACGTTAAGACCCTTTTCTCCGTGGGGGTTACAACAAATAGTTCATAGGGGGTTTTAGAAATAGGATACTGAAGCTCCCTAATACATTCTTTCGATATAAATGAACGACTAGAACCAGAGTCATACAACACCATAAGATCAAATCCATAGATGTAGCATATACCTTGAATAATTTTAGAGGATTGAGCTGTCTCTTGGCTGCTCAGGGTAAAAATCTTTCCTTTCAACAGAGGCCTCTGTTCCGGTTGCTTCCCCACATTTTGTAGGCAGTTTTTTGCAAAATGACCCTTATGTCCGCATTTGAAGCAGACATCTCATCCCATGTAGCATGGTTGGTTACCATGCATACGTCCGCACATAGTTCACTTGACTGTGGAAAAGTTCTGTTGGAAGGGTCAGGAAATCATAGTCATTGGCCTCTTGTCAGCACCCTGTCCTTTTCCTCTGACATTTTTGCCAAAGTTTTGTGGTTTGTTCTTCCTTTTGCAAAAGTTTCGTCTTTGTTTCTCATCCTCCGCAGCCCTCCAGCTTTTCTCCAGGAGTCTGTATTTATTTATCAGAGGCATAAACTGTAACGCCCAGAAATCTGTTAATTATATTTAAAAAATGGAATATTAAGAAAGGATTCAAAAGGATTAAATGGGGTATTTATAGAGAAATAATTGTGAATGTTTAATGAGGGATTTATCATTTTTGGAAGAGATGTTTAAGAAGGAGGTACTAATTTCTTTATCTACAGGGCCATAATTGGGCAGTAAAAATATAGATGGGAAACTATGAAGAAAATTGCATAAAAATCCATTGGAATATGTCTCAAGAAGGAATTAAACACTTGGTAAGTTTTCCCTTAACTCAAATAATGCCTTAGCCAATTACATAGTTCCATTGTAATGGGGTGGCAATCTTCAAATTTTTAGGGAATTGAAGGGTATTAGTTAAGGGGAAAAGTAGATTCTTAGAGAAACTAACAATAAAATATTAAATTAATCTTTCTTGTTGACTTACTAAAGCAAGTCACCAGCCATCCAAGAAGAAGCAGAGGAACCCATGGCCAAAAGGAAGAAAGGAGATGAAGAAGAGAGAGAGGATTAAAATCCAAGGAAAGAGTAAGCTCTGAGACTCTTGATCTCTTCTAATCCATGTACATTCATAATTTTCCATGGAAAGCTAATGGATGAGGGGGGAATCTGCAGATTGGTGATGATTTCTAGAGTGGGAAAGTAGCTAATCTTAGTGAGAGAATCTTGTTAGGAGAAAGAAAAGGTAAGATCAACATCCTTCTTTATGAATTTTGGTTGGATGACTTAATGGCTGACTTGTATGTGTGCATTAAAGTATGTTGGAAGGGTAGATAGAACTTTTTTTGAGGTATTTATGGCATTGATGGCTGTTGTTCACTTATATGCATGAGGTAGTGATTTAGGGAAATTTTTGTGTAGTTAGTTTTGAGGTTAAATCCATGATTTGAGTGGTCATATGCTATGGAAAAATTAGGTTTTTCATGCTTTAAATGTTGGTATAATTGTTGGTTGGTTTTCTTGGATGGTTTGGGAGAAAAAGAGAGAGTCTTGTGAGTTTCGTGCCCAGAGCACGGCTGTGCTCTATACTGGAGGGGAAAAATGAAGAACACGGCCTGAAGCACGGCCGTGCTTGATGTAGGTCTGTGTATGACACGGCCACATTGTGAGGGAATCATAGGGGTAAGGATGAGCATGAAGCACAGCCATGCTTGGTGACATAGCCAGGCCATGCTTCATGCTATCTCACCCTTTTTCAGCATTTTTTATTTCCTCTTTAATTCCTCATTAATCATCAATGGTTATAGAATGATAATGAGAGTTTAATGAGTCATGTATGTTAAAAGAAATATGTAATATCTAATTGATTATGTATGCTCATTGAATTAATTATGTAAGCATGAAGGAATAATGCCTTAACATTATTAAATGTTATAGATCATTTGCATGTGCAACCCTAAGCAAGTAAATGATGTATGAATAGTAGGAAAGAATGCAAGAGCATTGTATGTTTAACACATGATGAAATTGTTATGGCTTGCATGTGAATGAATATGGTTTATGCTCATGATAGTTATTAATATGTATTCTTTGTTGAATTAAGTGGTTGGAAAAACATGTAAAAGACATAAGCTTGGTTAGGATGACCCTTTCAGAAGCAGGGTGGCCTAGCAACAGGTGTCACCTTACTGTATTGAGGCGACTGATAGGTCAGGATGATCCTCTTTGAAGTAAGGTGGCCTGGCAACAGGTGTCTCCCTTGCTGTATTGAGGAGACTGACAAAGTCCAGGATAACCCTTACCTACTAAGGTGACCCGGTGGTATGCAGCACCTTATGAGGTAAGGCAACTAAAGGATTGTGACTTGGATACGGTACTGGGATATGGGACGCCCTATAGCCTAGAGTGGTCAATGTATAGAGGATCGTTCTGACCAAAGGCACTCAAAAGTGGTTGTGTAGCTATAAGGGTAAGGCTCACACCATGTTGAGGTTTAAAATTGAGAGAGACTTTCAGATGATGAGCCACTATGAGCGATGTATGAGCCATGAGCAATTGTGCAGGTATCCTATTAATACACATTTCATTTATCATGCATGATATTGATACATAACCTATAAAAGGCCTGTATATATTTTATTGTACCTTTATTGTAAGAAAGAGAAAATGTTTTCTGTAACTCGATCCAATATACACTAAGAGGCACAGCCAAAGAAAAATCTGTATAACTAGTTTTCTAAACATGATATGGAAATATAGTGAGAATTAAATCTCAGTAGGGTCAACAATAAATCATAATCATCATCAATAATGCTTGTCATGTCATGTTCATCTATATAAACTACAGAAAATATCTTAGGTGACATGAATGCACTTTATCTATGCACAAGAAAATCGTGCAATAATGATATGTATGTCATGGATAGTTATCTTCGGAATATCATATGATAGCTATCAACTTATTTTCGTATCAAGCTACCACGGTTAGGGTGAGTACTTTTTACTCTCCAGTATGGACTTTTCTCGCTTCGTCCGACATGGCGCACTTTCTCTTTCTTTTCTAATTCACATAATCATAGCTGTGGGTAGGGCGTCCCCTACTGGTGCACCACACGGACCACTATATGACTGTGCTCATCTATTTTCTTTTCTTTTCTTTTCTTTTCACGTTAATAGCCAAAAATATGATTTCAATAACAAGTATGTTCATTATACCCAGATGCCATAATTTATCATCAAAGTATAATCATTACCAAAAATCAATGGTAAAATACAATCTTGCCATGAACATAATCATTTTCAAATATCTGTTTATAAAATATTTCTATGTCAAAATTACACACTTAAGATGGTAAGGAGTTCATGCAATGGCAATGGCTATGGCATACACTAGTCATTTATTATTTTCATTTCTAAGATTATTCTTCTTTTTTATATATTATTTTTCTCTCTCACTAAATAGAGCATAACACCCTCACTTTAAATTTGATTGAAGTGATCTTAGTGTTAATTGAAAGATAAGACAATCCTATAAAACCCTTATGTTGAACATTTTAGTGAAATCTTAAGTAATCATAGTGTTACTACTCCCTCAAATTCAATGTTATTTCTTATCGGGTAGGTTTAGAACTCTACTTAATAATCTGACCTTATCCCTCTCATACAAACTCCAATTGAGGTGATTCAAAAGCCTATAAAAATATAAGACACTTATATACAACTTTCATGTTTATCATTTCTTCATATTCCTTATGAATTATTCCCAGAAAATCAAAAACAAAAATGCTTACATTTACTAACTTAGATTTTGAATTGATTTTGACCTCTACTCATGAATCAGCCATATCTCCCTCATATGGACTCCAAATTAAGTTACTTCAGAGCCTATAGATCCAGGATACACACACACAGACACACACACATATATAATGTTAACAATTTCCTTTAATTCACTACAGAATTTGCCCACAAATTCAAACACAGAAGCATACTGAACAGATTCTTCGCTGGTTAGCTAGTTTTTTACCACTGCTTACTAATCTGACCATGTCTTCTTAATATGTATTCCAAATTGTGAATGATTCCAGTGGCTAACAATTCTTGAGACATATGTAAACATATATATATATATATATATATATATATATATATATATTTATATTTATATCTATATTTCATGTTAACTATTTATTTTATTTCCCTATAGATTTTTTTCAGAAATTCAAACACATAAGCTTACCTAACAGATTCTTCACTACTTAACCATTTTCTGACCATTATTCACTAATCGGACCATATCTCCCTCATTTGAACTTCAAATTGGGTGATTCCAGTGGCTAAAAATATGTGAAACATACATCTACATTTTTCATGTTAACCATTTATTTTAATTCATTACTAATTCTTCCCTGAATTTGAAAAATAGAAGTTTCCCTGTTTACTCCAAAATCCAATTTCCTAACCAAACATTTCCTAAGGTTTTAGTTCATCATTTTATTGCGTCCTCTTCCATTTTCTTCTTAATTTATGTCTAATCATATTCCATAAATTTTTCACCACATTCAAATATATAAAATAGTAGCATAAAAATCCTAAACTTTTGCCTTCCATAGTCATACCTATGCAGAACTTTCCACACCAACCGAAATGTTCAAAAAATCCATCATATGCAAGATAACATGTACCATGATATATAAACTCCCTCAAATTTAATGTTATTTCTTCTAGGGTAGGTTCAGACCTCTACTTACTAATTTGACCATATCACCGTCATACGAACTCCAATTGACGTGATTCGAAATCCTATAAAAATCTAAGACACTTATATACAACTTTCATGTTTATCATTTCTTCATATTCCTTTTGAATTATTCCTATAAAATTGAAAAAAAATGTTTTTACTTTAACAACCTTGGATTCTAGACTAATTCTGACCTCGACTCATTAATTAGCCATATCTCCCTCATATCGACTCCAAATTAAATGATTTTAGAGCCTTTAGATCCGTGAGACATATATCTATATTTATTAGATTATAGTTTCCTTTAATTCTTTACAAATTTTGCCAAGAAATTCAAACACATAAGCTTACCTAACAAATTCTTCCCTGGTGAACTACTTTTTGACCAGTACTTACTAATCTGACCATATCTCCTTCACATGGATTCCAATTTGATTTATTCCAGTGGTTAACCATTTGTGAGAATTATATACATATTTTTCTTGTTAATAATTTCTTTTAATTCTCAACATATGTTTCCCAGAAATTCAAACATAAAAGCCTACCTAACAGGTTCTTCCTTGATTAATAATTTTCTGACCACTACTTACTAATCAGACAATATCTCCCTCATATGGACTTCAAATTAAGTTATTCCAATGGTTAAAACTCTGTGAGACATATATCTACATTTTCTATGTTAACCCATTCTTTTAATTCATAACCTATTCTTCCCAGAATTTCAAAAATAGAACCTTCCCTGGTTACTCTGAAATCTAATTTCCTAATCAAACCTTTCCTAAGGTTTAGTTCATCATTTTAATACATCCTTTTCCATTTTCTTCCTTATTTACATCTAATTATCTTCAATCAATTTTTTATCATATTCAAATATACTAAATAGCAACATAAAAATCCTAAAATTTTGTCACCCAAAGCCATACCTATGCAGAACTTTCCACACCAACTGAAATGTTCAAAACATCCATCATATCCAAGATAAAATGTGACATGATATAGCAACATCCATGACCAATCATGAAAGTAACAATTATGGCAAATTTTATCAAAGTTTTAAGATCAAAATCCCATATAAATGTTACAAATTTCAAAGCTTTTCTTCAAAAAGAGATACTGTTAAACCTACTTAAAGATCTCCCTAGCTCACTTAGTGAATTCTTTTTCTTGTTTCCTCTTGATGGAAGTAGCAAGATTCCTCCCTTCCCTTAGTTTTCTAGCAGCTTAAATAAGAGAAGGAGGGTGAGTTGTGAACCCCAAGGATGAAGAGAAAAGATGAATTCAAGTGGAGATTAAGCTAACTTAACTTGAGTACTTAGTCCTCTAGACTTCTCCTTCCTCTTTCTTCCTTTCTTCTCCTTTCTTTCTCTCATTTTCTCAATCTACCTTTCTTATGTTTTTCCTCTCCTTCACTTGGACGAAATTATGATGTTATAAGGTTAGGTTTTGCTTAAATAAACTATCAAGTGGTTCAACTTTCATAATCATGGGTCCACCTTATCACAATTAGGATGCACTTGGTTGTTTTTTGGGAAAAAACAACTCATGTTCTTGTCTTCCTTTCCCTTAGTCAAGATATGCATATAAAAAAGAGATTTGTATTTTGAAAATAATGATAAAATGTTCTTAAGACAAGGGACAAGATCCCTTTGATTTAGGGATTCATTTCCTTTTTCTTTCGTCTCAATCAGGTATGATAGGTTTAACTTTCTAGGTGGCAAATTTCCAGCCCTTGAGTCTCCTTTGCTTAGCTGAAATTAGTTGTGTAGGATAAGGATGTTTTGTCATAATACAATTTATTATCACCTACTTGTTAAAATTATAAATGTAAGATATAGATGTTTTATTCTAATGCCATGTATTATTACCAACTTGTTGAAATTATGAATGTTAGACATCGATGTTTTGTCCTAATGCCATGTGTCATTATCAATTTGTTGAAATTATGAATGTAGGATATAGATGTTTTGTCTTAATTCCATGTGACCTAATCTTAATTATTATCACACTACTATTTCCTTCCAAGATTTTTATTTTTCTCTCTTGGATTTGGGCTCATTCTAAACCATTTCCTTTGTTTTGGCTAAAATTCTACCTTTCATGGAGAGCTTGGTCACATTTGCATCATTTGTGGGCTATCGGTCTAACTTCTATATCCTAGTCCAAGTCTATGTTTTATTTCTTGCTTGGGCTATCTAATTTGTAACATCCCTAATTTCGTTTCATTTATTAATAAAGGTATATAAATTTTTAGTGTAACATCCCTAATTTCGTTTCTTTTATTAATAAAGGTACATAAATATTTAATTAAGGAAATAACATTTATTAGCCAATTTTTAGATATCTAAGGAAATATAATCCTTAGAAATTCTTCACCTTATGTATATAAAATGTTTCTAACATTAAGGGAATAGGTAAAGAGATAAAACCTAATAGGAAAAATTAAAAATAGCATACTAAAGAACAGAGAAATTCTTGGGTAAGGAAGATAATTTTTTCTGAAGTAAGTAAAGGTCTTAAAGTTTCAAGAAGATTGGATTCGAGAAATTTTTCCTAATTCAAGAGCTAGAGTTATTAAGTTTAACATCTCCACCCATAAATTGTGCTTTCACTTATGAACACTTCATATAGAGTTTTTCCACTTCACATGAATTTTTAGCAAGCCAATAGGATAGCTCAAGAAAGAAATAAAACATAGACTTGGACTAAGATATAGAAGTTGGACCAATAGCCCAAAAATCATGAAAATGTGATCAAGGCCTTCATGAAAGGTAGAATTTTAGCCAAAGCAAACGAAATGGGTAAGAATGAGCCCAAATTGAAGAAGGAAAAATAAGAATCATATGAGGAAATAGTAGTGTATTAATAATCAAGATTAGGTCACATGGCATTAGGACAAAACATCTATATCCTACATTCATAATTTCAACAAGTAGGTAACAATACATGGCATTAGGACAAAATATCTATATCCGATATTTATAATTTCAATAAGTGGGTAATAATACATAGCATTATGAAAAAACATCCTTATCCTACAAAAATAATTTCAACCAAGCAAGGGAGACTCAAAGGCTGAAAATTTGCCACCTAGAAAGGCAAACCTATCATAATTGAGTAAGACAAAAGAAAAAGGAAATGAATCTCTAAATTAAAGGAAACTTGTCCCTTGTCTTAAGAACATTTTATCATGATTTTCAAAATAAAAATCTTATTTTGCTATGCATATCTTGAGTAAGGGAGAGGAAGACAAGAACATGAGTTGTCTTTCCCCAAAAACCAACCAAATGCATCCTAATTATGATAACGTAGACCCATCATCATGAAAGGTGAACCACCTGATAGTTTATTTAAGCAAAACCCAACCTTATAAGTTTATAATTTTGTCCAAGTGAGGGAGAGGAAAAATAGAAGCAAGGTAAAGTGAGGAAAGGAGAGAAAGAGAGGAAAAGAAAGAAAGAAAGAAGAAGAAGTCTAGAGCACTAAGTGCTCAACATAAGTCAGCTTAATCTCCACTTGAATCCATATTTTCTCTTCATCCTTGGGGTTCAAAAACTCACCCTCCTTCTCTTATTTAAGCTGCTAGAAAAGATAAGGGAAGGGAGGAATCTTGCTACTTCGTTTAAGATGAAACAAGAAAAAGAATTCACTAAGTGAGCTAGGGAGATCTTTAGGTAGGTTTAACAATATCTCTTTTTGAAGAAAAGCTTTGAAATTTGTAACATTTATATGGGATTTTAATCTTAGAACTTTGATGAAATTTATAATATTTTCTACTTTGTTGATTTGTCATGGATGTTGCTATATCATGTTATATGTTATTTTGCATATGATGGATGTTTTGAACATTTCGGTTGGTGTGGAAAGTTCTACGTAGGTATGGCTATGGGTGGAATATGATTAGATGTAAAGAAAATGGAAGAGGATATAATTTAATGATGAAGAATAACCTTAGAAAAGGTTTGGTTAGGAAATTGGATTTCTTTGTAACTAGGGAAGCTTCTGTTTTTTCAAATTCTAGGAAAAATAGGTTAGAAATTAAAAAAAATGGTTAACATGAAAAATATAGATATATGTCTAACGGATTTTTAGCCACTGGAATCACTCAATATGGAGTCTATAGGAGGTAGATATGATTAGATTAGTAAGAAGTGGCCAGAAAATAGTTAAGCAGCGAAGAATCTATTAGGAAACCGTCTGTGTTTGAATTTCTAGGACAATTCTGTTGGGAATTTAAAATAATTGATTAGCATAAAAAAACATAGATATAGGTTGTACGGAAATTTAACGACTAGAATCACTTAATTTGGAGTTCATATGAGGAAGATATGATCAGATTTGTAAGTAGAGGTCATAACCTACCCGTGAAGAAATAACGTTTAACTTGAGGGAGTAATATCATCAAGATTCCTTAAGATTTAGCTAAAATGTTCAACATAATAGTTTTATAGAATTATTTTATCTTTAAATGGACATCAAGATCACCCAAGTCGGAGTTAAAATGTGGGAGGTATGCTCTGATTAGTGAGAGAAGGCTAGGTAAGACGAAAACCTACATTAGAGAATAATACAACATAGAGCATGGTCAAGTTCCAAGGCACGACAAGGTCGTGTTTGGTGCTGGAAAGGGCATTTTGAAGCCTAAAGCATGGCTGTTTTACAGGAAATGGCCAAGCTGTGTTACAGGATATTTTAAGCCGTGTTGGAAGCTGGTAAAGTTTATATTCAACATTTTTCTACCCTAAATGAACCTCATTAACTAAAGGATAATAATAGAAACCAAATTGAAGAAGAATGCCATATTAAATTTGTGAGAACATATGTTGAAAATGATATAAGTAGGAGGAAAGTGACTAGACACTACAAGAAAAGCGGGATTTAGTGCAATTTTTAAGTGGACATAGGGACGGTTTTAACCATCGCTAAGGCATTTAACGACGGTCAAGAAACCGTTGTGGATTCATGAGTATCATGACGATTTCAGTCAACCATGGGAATTGTAAAACTTGGTATAACGACGGTTTCAAAACGGTGGTTACGAATACTCCTAACAACCGTTACAAAACCGTCATTACGACTCGTTTAACAACACGTGTAAAATCGTCGGTAAACTAAGAAATTGTTTTATTATTTATCAATTATATGTGAAATTTAATTTATTTTTTTTATCTTTTTAATTTGAAATTTAATATTTTTTGTTATTCATAAAAACTAATTGGGATTAATTTTTTTTATTAAACCATCATGTATAAAAATTAATTTATTTTTTTAATATTTAGAAAATTAATTTGGATACATTTTTATCTATTATATAATAATTAAGCGTGCGAATTATTTAATAATTTAAAAACTTATTTTAAAATTTATTAATATTTAACTACATAGATATACTTAAATTATTGAATTGTAATTAATATATATATATATATATATATATATATATATATATATATAAATGAAAAATATGTACACAAAAATTAATAGTCACGAGAATAACAAAATTACATATACAGACTATAATAACTAAATCATGTTCTTAGACCATGCGGATGTTGATCACGCTGATGCCCACTGCCATGGTCACTAGGGTCCTAAAAAATAAAATTTTTTTGTTAGAACTTTTAGCGTTTTCAAAGTAAACAAAATTATACCAACAATTTTTATGTATTAAAAAATTACCTTGGGCCCGAGACTATGAAGTCCTGCTATCTCAGACGGTAGCTGACCCTAAAATTTTTGTAGCAAGAACACCATAGTAGCCTCCACTTGTCCCTGCCATGCTACGAGCTCAGCGCCTCGTCGCTGCTGCTCGGCGTCCTGCTCATGTACAGCTACTTTCAGGCACTCCACCTTAGTCTGTAACTCATGGTATGACGGCTCAGACTGTGAGCTCGACCTAGCCGAGCCACGATCGAAGACTTGGGTTGGGAAAACACCCAACCCAAATCCTTGAACGTTACCAGAGTGCTCTTTAGTGCCAAGAGCTCTTGCAAGTGAATTAGCTATCGAGAGATTTTGGGACGAGCTATCCTCCTAATCGATTGAAGCAATTTTTTCCTGCAAAATTGAATAACAGACAATTAATAATATTAAACATTATCTAAAAATCAAATAATTACCTACGTACGGTTTATAAAATTTGATTACTTACTGCAACAGCCCGAGCTTCGTCGTTGATGTATAATCTGTTAGCTCTTTTATGAGCAGTCGTCCATACATCACCGCAAGTCAGTGGACTGCCAAGATCAGTCTCTTGAAATTTAAAACAATTAATCAATTTATGATTATATAAATTATAGTCTTCTTAACATTTTAAAAAAGATATTTACGGATTTAAACTTACCATCTCCGCCTTTTTACGCGCAAGGCTCTTGGATCCAGTGGTGTGTGGCATTGTCAAACGTCTTTTGTTTCATTTATTCTTCGCAGCCACATCCTAATTAATCACATAGAGAAATTAATTAGTCATAATATTTAAAAGTTAAATTTTATAAATATATTAATATATACAATTTACCCTAGACTTCGCGTCAAGGTGATAGTCTATGAAAGTTACCCACTGATAAGGTAGGATGCCTGTTGGGACATCACTCCGTAACTAATCTCTGGTCTTCATATTATCATACACCAACCAGAATAAATTGTATCGTGCGGCTCTCCACTTCGCTCCTAGCGACTGCATGATCTGTTTCTTGTGTAGGCCCGTCACATTAAAATGTGTCTGTAAACGAAAGTAAAAAATTAGTTACACTTAAATTGCATATAAATAATAAATAAATATAATTAGTTACAAAAGATATATGTTTTCATACTTGAATGTTGTTTACTAAGACATTTGTCTTAGACTACTTAGGAATGCTCCTCTAGTCCCTATAGGAGATTGGAAATAACCGAAAGTTATCCTCGATGGTGCTGAGAAAGACATCGAGCAAACCACCACTGTCTTTGATAGGATGGTAGTTGTTGTTGAACTGGATAACCAACTTTGATCCCTGAGGTAGGGCCTATATGTCGTGGACAATCAACTGCTTGGACGTCACCTGCCTGGTCCCGTCTATCATAATATAGAAAATTATATATTATGTTACTATGACAAAATTATTAAGCACATAAAGTATTTACAATACTCACCGACAACATCAATTGTCTAACTCTTCCTACGTCTGCGCTCTTGCTCACCGAGCTGATACTCCTCCTCCACACCGAAAAAAATGCATCTATATCGATGGCATAATCATGGTCTGGTGCCTGAGCGTCGGGTGGGTGGAGTGTGCATGGGATGTCTTGTGAATCCAATGGACGGGAGTTGCTAGCAGGGACTGATGACGTGACAACCTCCAACTCTAATCCCCGAGAGTCAAGGTGAGGCAGTGTGGATGGAACAATATCTGACTCTATAGTAGGCTGACCGCCCTCACCAATCGCCGGGCGAGCCGTAGGAGTGTGAGAACTGGACGTTCCTGCCCTGCCCGTGTAAAGTTATCTAGCCTTCTTCATCGTCACCGCTCTTGCCAAAATGAAATTAATAACATTAGTCACCGCATAAAACAATTACAAAATGAAATTTTCCTAATAAAAGTTATAAAAATAAATAAAATAGTACATTAATTGTAAGTAGTCCAAAATATATGTAAAAAGGCGGCAACAGTAAAACTAATACCATAACAAGCATAAATTAACTTCTCCTTCTAGAAACAATTTTTCTAAATTTTGAGTGTGTAACGGATCGCTCTCGTATATAATATTTTCATCTTCCTCGCTCATCTTGTATAAGTCACAGGGTTTCAAATGTATCACTATACTCCAGTTCTTGTCCAGCTCATCTTGTACATTGTACACTTGATGAGCCTCAGATGCTTGGATGTATGGCTCGTCATTTTCATTTTCACCAGTGTGAATCAATCGAGAAAAATTAATCGATGTCACCCCGAAGTCATCAATTGCAATTCCCCTCATTGTAATTGTGTTAGCCCACATACATTTAAATAATATGACTGTAAAATGCCCATGGTAGTTTAACTCAATAATGTCCAATAGTTTTCCATAATACGAGATGCCACCAAATTGCATGTTCCTGTCACTACTACTTGCATAACTCCTCATCCTGAAAGTATTGTAATCTCCACTACTTTGAGATGTCGTCCTTTGGTATCGCTCTAAAGTTCGAAATTTGAATCCATTTACATTGTAAGCACTGTATCGACGTGCTCTATCTAGTGGACCAAGTGCAAGAAATTTTAAATTAGCACACTATGATCCATCATCACCAATTACGATCTGTAAAAAGAATAAAGGATGAGTTATACTCATATTTTACATATGAATGAAATGTGACCACATTGAAATATTTACACGACGCGAAAACCAAGGGATAAATTCCCTGTAGACTTTTTTATCTATCTCGGTAGATGCTCCTATCCGACTTCTTAAACTATGCCATACATAGTCTCTAAATTTCTTGTTGAGTAAACATTGTATATACACTTAATGCTACACAGGACAAAAAATTGTATGCAAATATAGCTAAGTGTGAGTTAACTTATTGTAAGTAAGGATAAACTTCCTTGCAATTTGTTAAGACATGCCAATGGGCCTGCAATTTTTACAGGGGAGAAAGCATGAAATATTCAAACCCACCAACTGGTCTTCCTATTGGTGGGAACAAACCCCTGTCAGACGTCCCAACATCAGGTTGATCATCCACACGAGGAGAACGAATGAAGACAGTGTCAACACCATTTGTGTACCTGGAATAGAATAATAAAACTTCTCCTGTAACGTACAACTCTGCTATTGAGCCTTCTGGCCTTGGTCTATTCCGCACGAAAGATTTAAGATTACCCAAGTATCTAGACAACATAGATTAAATGAATAAAATTGGATGAACAATAATGAATGAAATCTGAATTATGTGTTCTTCATTTTTTACCTTTCGGTGGGATACATCCAACGATATTAAACTGGTCCTCCTAACTTCGCTTCCATGACCAAATGTACAGTCAAGTGCACCATGACTGTAAAGAAAGACGGCGGGAATAATATTTCCAGATGGCACAACGCCATAATGATACAATTTTGAAGTTGATCAAGTTCATTAACATTCAAAAATCTAGAACAAAGTTGTCGGAAAAATGAACAAAACTCGATCAAAACTGCGAACACCAGCTTGGGAAGTGTCTTTCTTATGGCTAACGATAACAATTGTTCTATAAGGATGTGATAGTCGTGACTTTTTAGTACTTGGATTTTACGCTATCTTACGTCAATGCATCTGGAGATATTACTGGAATAACTGTCAGGTACATATCCATTCTTAAATGTTTTGAGAAAGACTTCCTTGCCTGCATTTTTCAATGTGAACAAAGCATGTGGATACTTACAGTCATCATCTGGCCACAGCTCAGACCTCACACCAAACTCCTTTAAGTCTTTTCGCGCATTTACATGGTCCTTTGAACGGTCAAAATCATTAAGTAAAGTGTAAATGATGTTGTCGTAGACATTTTTCTCAATATGCATGACGTCAAGATTATGACACAACATATTATTCGACCAATACGGAAGTTTGAAAAATATATTTTTCTTACGCCATTGTTGAGTTCTAGCATCAACCAAACCCTGACCTCGGGAACGCCGTTGTTAAGTCCTAGTATCAGTTTCCACATTTTTCCTGAAGATAACTTCAATATCCTCGACTTGTCTTAAAATGTCCACACCACTCAGTTGCAGAGGAGGGTTTCTTCTTTCCTCTTTTTCGTCAAACCTACTGTGGGCCATCCTAAATTTATAACCCAGAGATAGAAAGCGGCGATATCCCATAAAACACTACTTTCAACTATGAGGGAGACAGACTGGAGTGGAGTCAAAGTTACAGTGCGGACAGGCTAATCCAGTATGAGTATTCCAACCTGATAAATATCCAAGGCCAGGGTAATCACTGATTGTCCACAAAAGAGTTGCATGCATATTGAACGTTTCTTTGCTAAAGGCATCGTACGTCTTAACACCTTCAACCCATAACTCCTTCAACTCCTCAATTAGTGGTTATAAAAATACATCTATATCATTCCCCGATACTTTTCTCCCTAGAATTATCATTGACAACATGAATGAACTCTGTTTTATAGACATACAAGGAGGAAGATTATACATAATCAGCATAACTGGCCATATACTGTAACTTATAGATAGGTCTCCAAATGGATTAAAACCATTTGTTGCAAGGCCCAAAAGAACATTCCGCGAATTTGATGCAAATTGAGGATTTAGAAGATCAAATCTCTTCCATGCATCAGAATCCTTCAGATGCCTCATGATGCTGTCAAAAATTTTGTCTTCAGAATGCCATCTCATAAATTCAGCCATCTTAGAAGACATGAACAACCTCTGCAACCTTGGCTTAACTGGAAAGTATCTAAGAATTTTATTAGGCACCTTTTTCTGCTTCTCCCCCTTATGTTTTAGTTTCCACCTTGATGCAGAGCACTTACTACAAGTTTCTCTATTTTCATGCTCACCCCAGTATAACATACAATCATTCTGACATGCATGAATTTTCTTGTAATTCAACCCTAACTTATTAATGACTTTTTTAGCCCCGTAAAATGAAGGTAGAATCTTGGCATCTAGGGATACATCGACAAGCAACTCAAGTATTATTGACATTGCTTTGTCACTTATTCTGCACAAACACTTGATGTGATACAACTTCACCAAGAAAGACAATTTGGAATACTTCTCACCCTTTCATAGAGTGGTTGTTGACCATCTTTCAATAACTCATAAAAATCTTTGACACTATCATTCATCCTTTCTGCTGACTGTAGAATAGGCATATCCGAAGAATCAATGGTCTTATTTTTGGGGTGAACCCTAAATGTATCACGGACTTTGTCCTTCATATGGTCATCTCGAACAATGGGTTCTACGACCTCAATTGGCATTATAGTATGTCCTGCAGCAAGATCTTATGCAATCATTTCTCCGTGCAAACTCTAGAAATTGTATCCCTCTAGAAATGGTTTGACGATCAAGTGTTGGCACACGACCTTGATGAGTTGCCATTTCTTGAATCTACACTTTGGGCATGGGCATATTATTCTACCTTCGACACTAGAGTTGGCATTTGTCAATTACAAAAATCCGTCTAAACCATTCTGGTACTCTACTGATTGTCGTGGTTTATTGATCCAAGATTTATCCATATCTGAAATAATTATGAATTTAGATAACAGTTAACCTAAATAACTCTTACTCTAAACTGAAAACATGACTATTTTGCATGGGAAGACATTTGCAATTGATTGTGCATAAAACACAACACATTTTAAAGAGGTTTAAAATGCTTGGTGTGTAAAAAATATTTAACAAACTTTATTATCATTGACATTCAATGAAGCACCAAATAAAGAATCCTCGTCATTGGTTCGATATAAATAAAGAATCCTGATCATAAAGAGTTTAAGAGAGATATTGAAGAGTGAGTTAAAAATAAAGAAATAAGATACCTACTTGATCTTAAGAAGCTTATGATGCAAACTTAGTTGCATAAAAGTTATAGATTTCATTGACAAGACTTGTCGCACCTTATGAAAGTAGGATAAATGATGCAATTGGCTTACATAATATGAAATAAAACACTTGAAAAATCTCTACGAATCCAAAAAGGAAAATTCTAACTTTTGAAACAATGCCATTGAGAAAGTTTTTGATCATGTGCCAATTTTATTTCATCCTCCTAATGTCATTAATTTAAAGGATGAGTTTTATGATCGAATTTGATAGATCACGTCGTCTTGGCAAGGACAACCACTAGTAGCAAAAGATTGAATTATGATTTTGTATTTGCCGCTACGATTTCAATTATAGTATTTACATGGTACAATTTCTAATGAATTCAGATAAGGAATTAAAATTTCAATTCCCTATCTGAAAAAGTAATAACAGTGGCCCATATAAGGGCTATATATTTAAGGATAGTTCTACTCAAGTACACTTAAGACATTGCTAGTTAATAGAGAATCTAGTGTAAGAGCATAGTGCATTAAAACTGATTTCATTATTATTTTCTATTACATTTATATTATTATATATATTTGTTTTAATTTTTTAAAAACTACGTGTATTTTAAAATTAGTGTTTTAATTTTTTTAAATAATTTTTAATACTAATTTTGTCTATTTACTAACATTTATTATTTTATCTCATCACCTGCGCAAATATTTTAATATTTTAGAATCAACTATACATAAACTTTACTATTACTAATTTATGTATATTATTTAAACACGTTTATCATTGTAATAACTATTTTCGATTTATCTACATCAATTTTAATTATATTGTTTTAACACTAAATAACTTATATTTAAAACTAAATTCACTATCATTTTATAATAAATTTATATTATTATATACATTTGTTAAAATTATATTAAAATATACGTATATTTTTAAAGTAATGTCATAGTTTTTTTAAAATAATTTTTAATACTCACTCTATATATTTATTAAAATTTATTATTTTACCTCATCAACTACACTTCAATTCCTTTACTAAATTTATGTTATTATATATATTCGTTTTCATTTTTTAAAACCTACTTGTATTTTTTATTAACAAATTGTATTTTTAACTATGTGTATTTAATAATTTTATCATATTATTCCATCAACTCCGCCTCAAGATCTCTATTTTTAATTTTTATAAATTCTTTCTAATATTAATTACATATATTTTACTTCAAAAATAATTAAATCCAATATTTTAGCATTACTAAAAAAACAATTATCTCCTACATATTTTCAACGAACATAATATATTATAATATTAAACATCATAAACATGGAAAAAGTAACACAAATTTTAAAATTTATTCATACATGTACATCACAATGTAAACTATATTTTTTTAAAATAAATATGAAGTACATAAAATATCTATTATTATCGCATTTTAACATATAATATTTTGAAATAAATTTATTTAAAATAAAAATAATTAGATTGCCTACCTTAAAAGTGATTCCAAATAAATAACGCACAAAAGTCGGAGTGTTGCCACAAGATCTTCACAAAAGCAAACAAAAATTAATATAGCAAAATATTTTGAACATACAGTATTTAAAAAAAATAATCAAATATAATTATATCATTATATGACATACCTTGAGTAAGATAAAAACAACTCGCAAAGTACACCAAAATACCACAGCTCGCAAAACACACCTAAATACCCCAACTCATAAAGCACACTCAAGTACCTCAGCTGATGTATTTTATACGAAAAAACTATAATTTAAAGTGTTCGTAATGAAAATGACGAGAGAAAATGAATTTATAGATGACTGCCTAGTTTAACAACAGTTAAATAACCATCGTGAAACCCATTAACGATGGTTAAATAATCGTCGTCAAACCCATATAACGACAGTTTTTGTAACAACTCCATTTATGTAACAATTTTTTTTCTATATTTGTAAAATTCCATGAAGTTATTACCTCGTTTCAACCTAACTCAAAATAACATTTATTTAGTTTATACAATACTGAGTTTACATACACATCATTAATTTATAAACATCTGTACAAAATTTTAACATATACATATTAGCCCAAATCATCCACATAGACTACTTCCAGGGACACTAGTGCGGGCGGTGGCACTTCCACCGGAATCACAGTCACGTCTATTACAGATATATCCAATATAATCGATAGTTGCCCAAGGTATGGAAGCTCGATCCAACGTACAACAATAATAAGTGTCATGGAGAATAGCTGCATAGTTAATCTTCTGAACATGATATGGAAAAATAGTCAGAATTAAAACCTAGTAGGTTCAACAATAAATCATAATCATCATCAATTTAGCTCATCACATCATGTTCATTTGTATAAGCTACAACAAAAACCTTTGGTCACATGAATGCACTTTATCTATGCCCATGAAAATCGTACAGTAATGACATGTATGGAAAGATTAACTATTTTCAAAATATCATATGATGACTCTCAATTTATTCTTATATCAAGCTACCCCGGTCAAGGTGAGTATTTTTTACACTCCAATACGGGCTTTTCTCGCTCCATCCGACATGGCACACTTTCTCTTTCTTTTCTCATTAACATAATCATAACCGTTGGTAGGGCAATGCCCTACTAGTGCACCACATGGATTTTCATGTGATCGTGCTCATTTCCTTTCTTTTCACAATAATAGCCAAAAATATAATTTCAATAATAAGTATGTTCAGTAAACTCACATCAAAATATAATTATTACAAAAAATAATTGGTAATCATGCCATGAACATATTTGTTTCAAATATCACTTTATAAAATATTTCGATTTCAAAATCACACACTTAAGATGTAAAGAAGTTCATGCAATGGCAATGACTATGACATATACTAGTCATTTATTATTTTCATTTATAAGATTCTTTTTTTTAATATTATTTTATATCTTTATTTTCTTAGTGCAGGTTTTCATCCTATCTGACCTTCTCTTACTAAATAGATCATAACTCCCTCTTTTTAACTCTAATTTAGGTGATCTTGGTGTCAATTTAAAGATAAAACAATTATCTAATACTCTTATGTTGAACAGTTTAGCAAAATATTAAAGACTCTAGGTGATATTACTCCCTCAAGTGAAATGTTATTCCTTCTCGGGTAAGTTCTGACCTCTACTTACTAATCTATCCATATGTCTCTCATACAAATTCTAAATTGAGTCATTCCAGTGGATAAAATTATGTGACACATATATCTATAATTTATATGCTAACCAGTTATTTTAAATCCCTACAGAATGTTCCCAGAAATTCACACACAGAAGCTATCCTAACAGATTCTTCCCTTATTAATCATTTTCTGACTACTCTTTACTAATCAGAACATATCTACCTCATATGGACTCCAACTTGAGTGATTCCAATGGTTGAAAATCCGTGAGACATAGATCTATATTTGTCATGTTAACTATTTATTTTAATTCCTTATCGATTCTTCCCAAAATTTTAAAAATAGAAGCTTACAATTTTTCCACCCATAGCCATACCTATGCATAACTATCTACAGTAGGCTAAGTATTCAAACATACACCACATGCAAGATCAATATGTAACATGATATAGCAACATCCATGACCAATCATCCAAGTTCTAAGATTAAAATCCCATATAAATGTTACAAATTGCAAAACTTTTCAAAAGGAAATATTGTTAAACCTACCTAAGGATCTCTGTAGCGTGCTTAATGAATTTGTTTTCTTGTTTCCCCTTGAAGGAAGTAGCAAGATTCCTCCCTTTTCTTAACTTTTCTAGTAGCTTAAATAAGAGAAGCAGAGTGAATTTTTTTGAACCTTAAGAATGACGAGAAAAGATGGATTCAAGTGGAGATTTAGCTAACTTACGTTGAGCACTTAGTCCTATAGACTTCTCCTTCCTCTCCTTACCTCACTCTACCTTGATTATGTTTTTCCTTTCCCTCACTTAGAGGAAATTCTAATGTTATAAGGGTGGGTTTTGCTTAAATAGACTATCAAATAATTCACCTTTTATGATCATGGGTCTACCTTATCACAATTAGGATGCACTTGATTGTTTTTTAGGGGAAAGACAACTCATGTTCTTGTCTTCCTTTCCCTTAGTCAAAATATGCATAGCAAAAGAAGATTTGCATTGAAAATCATGATAAAATGTTCTTAAGATATGGTACAAGGTCCCTTTGATTTAGGGATTCATTTCCTTTTTCTTTTATCTCATACAAGTATGATAGATTTGCCTTTCTAAGTGGCAAGTTTCTAGCCCTTGAATCTGCCTTGCTGCGCTAAAATTATTTGTGTAAGATAGGGATGTTTTGTCCAAATTCCATGTATTATTATACCACTTGCTAAAATTATGAGTGTGGGATATAGATGTTTTGTCCTAATGCCATGTTTTATTACACCACTTGCTAAAATTATGGGTGGAGAATATATATATTTATCACACCACTTGCTGAATTTTTGGTCTTAATGCCATGTCACCTAATCTTGATTACACTATTATTTCATCACATGATTTTTATTTTTTTCTCTTGGATTTGGGCTCATTCTTGCCCATTTCCTTTACTTTAGCTAAATTTCTATCTTTCATAATGGGCTTGGTCACATTTTCATGATTTTTGGGCTACCGGTCCAATTTCTATATCCTAGTCCAATTTTATGTTTTATTTCTTTCTTGGGCTATCGTATTGGCTTGCTAAAAACTTCATGTGAAGTGGAAAAACTCTATATGAAGTGTCCATATGTGAAAGCCCAATTTATGGGTGGAGATGTTAAACTTAGTAACTCTAACTCTTGAATTAGGAAAACTTACCATAATCCAATCTTTTTAAAACTTTAAGACCTTTACTTACTTCACAAAAATTTATCTTCCTTACCCCATAATTTCGCCTTTCTTTGATATGTTATTTCTAATTTTCCCTCTTAAGTTTTCTCTCTTTACCTATTCTCTTAATGTTAGAACATTTCCTATGCATACACATAAGGTAAAGAATTTCTAAAGATTATATTTCCATAGATATCTAAAAATTGTCTAATATATTTTATTTCCTTATTATTAATAAAAGACACAAAATTAGGGATGTTACTTTGAATACTTTTGTACTTTTATTAATACATGAAACAAAATTAGCGATATTACATTTC
The DNA here is from genome assembly GCA_037074535.1 of Gleditsia sinensis. NCBI lineage: Eukaryota > Viridiplantae > Streptophyta > Magnoliopsida > Fabales > Fabaceae > Gleditsia > Gleditsia sinensis. The sequence goes on along the minus strand of CM073465.1, from coordinate 43,675,644 downwards.
TCTCCCCTCAAAAGAAATTTTGTCCTCAAAATTTCAGAAATTACTTAATAAGAACAATTTCAGATATTTCTTCCTCGTGACTTCTTCCAGCTCCTAAGTTGCTTCTTCTAGAGTCAAACCTTCCTATAACACCTTAACCAGGGGAATAGTTTTATTCCTCAATTGCTTCACGTCAGTTTCTAATATTTATGCTGGTACTAGCTGGTATGTCATATTCTCCTTGATTTGGATTGGTTCATCTTGTATCACATGTGAGGAGTCTAAAAGATACTTTTGGAGCTGTGATACATGGAAAGCATTATGCAGATTGGACAAATTAGGTAGAAGGGCAACTTGATATACTGACGTGCCCACTTTCTTTAAAAATTGGTAGGGTCCAAAAAATCACAGACTTAGCTTTTTGGTCTTGAGAGACCTACCAACTCTAGTAGTTAAGGAGAGCTTCAGAAATACATCGTCTCCTTCCACAAACTCCAGAGGTCTATGTCTCTTATCATAGTAACTCTTTTGCTAACCCTGAGCTATAAGTATTTTGTCTCGTATCATCCTAATTTGTTTAGTGGTTTGTTGAACTAGATCAGGCCCAACAAGTTCTTTTCTCTTACCCCAAACCAATATAGTCGAGATCGGCATTTTCTATTGTATAAAGCATCGTAGGGGGCCATCTTAATACTGGAGTGATAACTATTATTATAAGAAAACTCTACTAAAGGTAGGTACTTATCCCATCCGTTGCCTTGCTTTATCACACAAGCCCTTAACATATGTTCTAGGGTTTCAATGGTCCGTTCTGTCTGCCCGTAAGTTTGAGGATGGTAGGTAGTACTGAATTGCAACTGGGTTCCAAAAGCATCCTGCAACGCCTTCCAAAACCTCAACGTGAACCTCAAATGTCTATCAGAAACGATATTTAAGGGAATCCCATGCATTTTAACTATTTCTTGGATGTACAACTGGGCCAATTTATCCAGTGAATAGTTTATCTTTATAGGAAGAAAATGAGCAGATTTGGTTAATCTGTCTACTATTACCCAGATAGAGTCATGCGCAACTGAAGTTTTAGGTAAGCTCACCACAAAGTGCATCAAAATAATGTCTCATTTTCATTTAGGGATCTCAAGAGGTTGTAGGAATCCTGCTGGCTTTTGATGCTCTATCTTCACCTTCTAACAAGTTTGACATTTTGCCACAAACTCAGCAAAGTCATTTTTTATCCCTGGCCACCAATACATCATGTTTAAATCCTAGTACATTTTCGTGGATCCAGGATGGACTGTGTATTTACTCTAATGTGCTTCCTGCAGGATCTTAGTCCTCAACTCTTGTTCTTGAGGAACACAGACCTTTCCTTTATACATGATTACTCCATCTTCCGAAATAGAAAAATCATTATGATCATTATGATATAGTAAGTAATGGTCGTGAACTTGAGCTTCTTTAATTTCGGCTCTAAGTTCACACGTTATACTTAACCCATTAATAATTAGCTTCTTTGGAATAAGAGTAGTGTCTAGCTTTAAATTTCGAAACTCTTCTAGCATCTGCATCTCATACACCATCATCCAACCTATGTGCAGAGATTTCTGACTCAAGGCATCAGCTACAACATTCTCCTTTCTTGGATGATACTTTATCTCAAAATTATAGTCATTGAGAAATTCTACCCATCTTCGTTGCCTCATATTTAACTCATTCTGTTCAAAAAGGTACTTAATACTTTTATGATCACAGTATACTTCAAATATCCCTCTGTATAAATAGTGTCGCCAAATCTTTAAAGCAAACATCACCATCGCTAATTCAAGATCACGGGTTAGATATTTTCCTTCGTGGGGTCTTAGTTGTCTAGAGGCGTAAGCAACTACTTTATTGTCTTGCATCAACACACACCCTAGCCCTTTCTTTGAAGTGTCACTATACACTTCAAAATGTCCTGTGGGGTCTGGAATAATTAAAATAGGAAGAGTGGTCACTCTTGTCTTAAGCTCCTGAAAACTAGCTTCACATTGATCAGTCTATTTGAAAGGACTTCCTTTCCTGGTCAATTTAGTCAATGGCAAGGCTATACGAGAGAAGTTTTGAATAAACCCTCTGTAGTATCCTGCCAAACCCAAGAAACTTTTGACTTCTGTAACCGTCTTTGGTCTTTCCCACTGAATCACTGCTTTTGTCATGCTAGGGTCTACAGCTACCCCTCTATTAGAGATGACATGTCTGAGAAACTTCACCTCTGTTAACCAAAATTCACACTTCTCCAATTTGGCATACAACGTTTTCGCTTCCAGTACTTGCAGCACGATTCAGAGATGTTGTTTATGTTCTTTCTTACTCTTAGAGTATATCAAGATGTCATCAATGAACACTACCACAAATTGATCTAGGTGGGGTTGAAAAATGTGATTCATGTAATCTATGAAATTTCCAGGTGCATTTGTCAACCCGAAGGGCATTGCGAGAAACTCATAGTGCCCATACCTAGTCCTGAAAGCTATTTTTGGTACATCCTCCTCCTTAATCCTAATATGATGATATCCTGACCTCAAGTCAATTTTTGAAAAGATGGAGGCTCCCTTCAATTGATCTAATAAGTCATATATCCTAGGGAGAGGGTATTTTTTTAATAGTCACCTTATTCAGCTGTCTATAATCTATGCATAGTCTCAAGTTACCGTCTTTCTTCTTAACAAACAACACAAGAGCTCCCCAAGGTGATACACTTGGTCTAACGAATTGCTTGTCTAACAGTTCCTCTAATTATTTCTTAAGTTCCTGTAGTTCCTTTGAGGCCATTCTATAATGTGCAATGGAGATAGGCCTTGTCCCAAGTAGGAGATCAATAGAGAACTCTATCTCTCTCTTGGGAGGTAAGCCTGAAATATCTGATGGAAATACTTTAGGAAACTCGTTGGCTATTAGGATTTCATTAAGTTTCGGTTCGATTTCTAGGTTTGATAAGTGCAAAAGAATGTATCAAAGAACTCCATTCTTCAACTTCCTATTGACTTGATTGACATTAAGCATCAATAACTGTATCTCCTCCTCTAAAGTAGGAGGTACAAATTCAACTGTCTTGTTGCAACAATTTAGCAAAAGCCGATTTCTAGACCTTCAGTCTAATCCTAGAATGACATCAATACCTTTTAAAGGTAAACAGACAAGGTCTATAGAAAATGTTTTCTCTTGAATAGTGACCAGACAGTCTTTACATATAAAGGAAGTTAAAACCATTTCCACCGTAGAAGTTACTATAGACAGCTCATAGGGGGTTTCAGAAATAGGATACTGAAGCTCCCTAATACATTCTTCTGATATAAATGAATAACTAGCACCAGAGTCAAACAATACCATAAGAACAAATCCATAGATATAGCACGTACCTTGGATCATTTCAAGGGATTGAGTCGCCTCTTGGCCGCTTAGGGTGAAAACCCTTCCTTTCACCTGAGGCCTCTGTTCTGGCTATTTTCCAATTTTCTGTGGGCAGTTCTTTGAAAAATGATCTTTCTATCTGCAATTAAAACAGACATCTTGTCCCATGTAACATGGCCAGTTATTGTAACAACCCCATTCAAGTATCAAATTTTTTTAAAAAAAAATACCAGGAAGTTATTACCTCGTTACAACTTAACTAATTATAACATTTATTTAATTTATACAATACAGAGTTCACATACATGTCATTAATCAAAACATGAGTACAACATATCAAACACATAAAAATCTACATCTTATTTATTATGGTTGACCAATTCCAGAGATACAAGTGCGGGTGGTTGCACCTTCACCGGCATCTAAGGCAACTCCACCACAAACATTTTTTTTGCTTATGGGACCTGCCCAACAGAAAGTACTCGATCCAACGTGGACTAAAAGCCAGAGCTATAGAAAAATCTACATAACTAATTTTCTGAACATGATATGGAAATATAGTGAGAATTAAATCCCAGTAAGTTCAACAATAAATCATCATCAATATAGCTCATCACCTCATGTTCAGCTGTATAAACTACAGACAATATCTTTGGTCACACGAATGCATTATATCTATGCACATAAGAATCATACAGTAATGATATGTATGACATGATTAACTATTTTTAGAATATCATATAATGGCCATCAACTTATTCTTATTTCAAGCTACCTCGGTCAGGGTGAGTATCCTCTACTCTCCGGTACGGGATTTTCTCGCTCTGTCCGACATGGCACACTTTCTCTTTCTTTTCTCATAATCATAATCATAACCGTTGGTAGGGCGTCCCCTACTGGTGCACCACACGGATTGCCATGTGACCGTGCTCATTTCTTTTCTTTTCACAATGATAGCCAAAAATATGCTTTAAATAACAAATATGTTCATCAAAATATAACTATTACCATAAATCATTGGTAATCATGCCATGAACATAACCATTTCAAATATCACTTTATAAAATATTTCCATGTTAGAATTTTACACTTAAGATGGTAAGAAGTTCATACAATGGCAATGGCTATGGCATATACTAGTCATTTATAAGATTCGTCTTCTTTTTTAAATATTAATTTTATTTCTTTATTTTCATGATGCAGGTTTTCATCATATCTAACCTTCTCTTACTAATCAGAGCATAACTTCCTCAATTGAACTCCGATGTAGGTGATCTTGTTGTCAATTTCAAGATAAAACAATTATCTAAAACTATTAGCTTGAAAATTTTCGGGAAATATTAAGAAATCAAGGTGATATTACTCCCTAAATGTACAGGTTATTTCTTCTCGGATAGGTTTTGCCCTCAACCTGCTAATCGAAACATATCTACCTCATATAGACTCCAACTTGAATGATTCTAGTGGCTAAACATCCGTGACACACATATCTATAATTATTATGTTAACCATTTATTTTAATTCCATACAGATAATTCCCAGAAATTAAAATACAGAAGCTATCCTAACATATTCTTACCTGATGAACCATTTTCTGACCTTTGACTACTAATCAGCTCATATCTTCCTCATATGGACTCCAAATTGAATTATTCCAGTGGCTTAAAATCCGTGACACATAAATCTTTAATTCTTATGTTAACCATTTATTTTAATTCCCTATAGATAATTCCCAAAAAGTAAAACACAGAAGTTAAAAATTTTGCCAACCATAGCCATACCTATGCAGAACTTTCTATCCCAGTCTAAGTATTCAAACATACATCACATGCAAGATCAATATGTAACATGATATAGCAACATCATGACCAATCATCCAAGTTCTAAGATCAAAATCTCATATAAATATTATAAGTTTTAAAAGTTTTCTTCAAAAAGAAATATTGTTAAACTTACCTGGAGCACTTAGTCCCCTAGACTTCTCCTTCCTCTTTCTTCCATTCGTCCTCTCCTTTCCTCACTCTACCTTGCTTCTATTTTTCCTCTCCCTCACTTGGACAAAATTATAATGTTGTAAGGGTGGGTTTTCTTATATAGACCATCAAATAATTCACCTTTCAAGATCATGGGTCTACCTTATTACAATTAGATTACACTTGGTTGAATTTTTGGAAAACGAACAACTTATGTTCTTGTCTTCCTCTTCCTTAGTCAAGATATGCATATGAAAAGGAGATTTGTATTTTGAAAATTATGATAATATGTTCTTAAGATACGGGACAAGGTCCCTTTGATTTAGGGATTCATTTCCATTTTCTTTTGTCTTAAACAAGTATGATAGGTTTGCCTTTTTAGGTGGCAAATTTCTAGCCCTTAAATCTCCATTATTTGGTTGATATTATTTATGTGGGATAGGAATCTTTTGTCCTAATGCCATGTATTATCATACCACTTGCTTAAATTATGAGTGTAGAATATAGATGTTTTTGTCCTAAAGCCTTGTATTATCATGCCACTTGCCAAAATTATGAATGTAGAATCACACCACTTGCTAAATTTTTGTCTTAATGCCATGTAACCTAATATTTATTATTATTACATTATTATATCATCACCTAATTTATTATATTTTATTTTTCCTCTTGGATTTGTGCTTCTTCCTACCCATTATGGGCTTATTCCTACCCATTTTCTTTGCTTTGGATAAAATTCTACCTTTCTTGGAGGGCTTGGTCACATTTTCATAATTTTTGGGCTATCGGTCCAATTACTATATCCTAGTCCAAGTCTATGTTTTATTTCTTACTTAGGTTATCCAATGGGCTTGCTAGAAACTTATGTGAAGTGGAAAAACTCTATATGAAGTGTCCATAGGTAGAAGCCCAATGTATGGGTAAAGATTTTAAACTTAGTAACTCTAGTTCTTGAATTAGGAAAAATTACCCTAATCCAATGTTCTTGAAATTTTATGACCTTTACTTGTTTCTAAAAAAATTGATCTTCCTTATCCAAGAATTTTGCATCTCTTTAGTATGTTATTTCTAATTGTTTTTCCTATTAGGTTTTCCCTCTTTATTTGTTCTCTTAATGTTGAAACATTTTCTATGCATATACACAAGGTGAAGAATTTCTAAGGATTATATTTCCTTAGATATCTAAAATATTATCTAATAAATTGTATTTCCTTAATTAAATATTTATGTACTTTTATCAATAAAAGAAACGAAATTAGGGATGTTACATTTCTCTCCCCCTAAAAGAAATTTTGTACTCAAAATTTCAGAAATTTCCTAGTCAAAACAATTTCGGATATTTCTTCCTCATGACTTTTTCTAGCTCCCAAGTTCCTTCTTCTAGAGTCAAACCTTCCCATAACACCTTAATCAGGGGAATAGTTTTGTTCTGCAATTGCTTCACGTCATTGTCCAATATAGATGCTGGTACTAGCTGGTATGTCATGTTCTCCTTTATTTAGATTGGTTCATCTTGTATCACATGTGAAGAGTCTGGAAGATACTTTCGGAGCTGTGATACATGGAAAACATTATGCAAGTTGGACAAATTAGGTGGGAGAGCAACTTGATATGCTGATGTCCCTACTTTCTTCAGAATTTGGTAGGGTCCCAAAAATCGTGGCCCTAGCTTTCATTTTTTGAGAGACCTACCAACTCCAGTAGTCGGGGAAAGTTTCAAAAATACATGGTCTCCTTCCTCAAACTCTAGAGGTCTATGTGTCTTATCATAGTAACTCTTTTGCTGACTCTGAGCTGTATGTATTTTGTCTCGTATCATCCTGATTTGTTCAGTGGTTTGTTTTAATAGATCAGGACCCAACAAGTTCTTTTCTCCTACCTCAAACCAACATAGTGGAGATTGGCACTTCCTACCATATAAAGCTTCGTAGGGCGCCATCTTAATACTAGAGTGATAGCTATTATTATAAGCAAACTCTACTAAAGGTAGGTACTTATCCCATCCTTTACCTTGCTCTATCACATAGGCCCTCAACATATCTTCTAGGGTTTGAACGGTTCGTTATGTTTGCCCATCAGTCTGAGGATGGTAGGCAGTACTGAACCGCAACTAAGTGCCAAAAGCTTCCTACAATGCCTTCCAAAACCTTGATGTGAACCTCGGATCTCTATCAGAAACGATATTTAAAGGAATTCCATGTAGTCTAACTATTTCCTATACGTATAATTGGGTTGATTTATCCAATGAACAGTTACTTTTTATGGGCAAAAAGTGAGCAGATTTGGTTAATCTGTCAATTATTACCCAGATAGAGTCATGTCCCACTGAAGTCTTAGGTAATCCCATAAAAAAGTCCATTGAGATACTGTCCCATTTCCATTTAGGGATCTCAAGAGGTTGTAGAAATCCTGCTGGCTTTTGATGCTCCACCTTCACCTTTTGATGAATGAGACATTTCGCCACAAACTCGGCAATGTCCTTTTTCATCCCTGACCACCAATACATCCTTTTTAAATCATGGTATATTTTAGTGCATCCAGGATGGACTGTGTATTTAATCTGGCGCGCTTCCTGTAGGATCTTAGTCCTCAACTCTCGATCTTGAGGGACACAAATCCTTCCCTGATACATGATTGCTCCATCTTCCATGACAGAAAAATTACCTTGGTCTTTATGATCCTGTAAGTATTGGTCGTGAACTTGAGCCTCTTTGATCTGGGTTCTAAGGTCACACCCTATACTTAAACCATTAATGGTTAGCTTCTTTGAGGAAAAAGTATTGTCCAGCTTCAAATTCTGAAACTCCTCTAGCATTTGCATCTCATACAACATCATCTGGTCCATGTGTAGAGATTTTTGACTTATGGCATTAGCTACAACATTCACCTTTCCTGGATGATATTTTATCTCAAACTTGTAGTCATTGAGAAATTCTACCCATCTTCGTTGCCTCATATTTAACTCCATTTGATCAAAGAGATATTTAAGACTCTTGTGATCGCAATATACTTTAAAGGTTGCTCCGTATAAGTAATGTCGCCAAATCTTTAAAGCAAACACCACCGCCGCCAATTCAAGATCATATGTTGGATAGTTTCCTTCGTGGGGTCTTAGTTGTCTAGAGGCGTAAACAACTACTCTCTTGTCTTGCATTAGCACACACCCTAGTCCTTTCTTTGAAGCATCACTATACACTTCAAAATGTCCTGTGGGGTCTGGAATAATTAAAATTAGAGGAGTGGTCAGTCTTGTCTTAAGCTCCTGAAAACTAGCTTCACATTGATCAGTCCATTTGAAAGAACTTCCCTTCTTGGTCAATTTCGTCAATGGCAAGGCTATACGAGAGAAGTTTTGTATAAACCTCCTGTAGCATCCTGCCAAACCCAGGAAACTTCTGACTTCCGTAACCATCTTTGGTCTCTCCCACTAAATCACTGCTTCCGTCTTGCTAGGATTTACGGCTACCCCTCTATTAGAGATGACATGTCCGAGAAACTTCACCTCTGACAGCCAAAATTCACACTTCTCCAATTTGGCATATAACTTTTTCTCTTTCAGCACGATTCAGAGATGTTGTTCATGTTCTTTCTCACTCTTACAATATATCAAGATGTCATCAATGAACACTACAACAAATTGATCTAGGTATGGTCGAAAAATGCGATTCATGTAATCCATGAAAATTGTAGGTGCATTCGTCAACCCGAAGGGCATTACGAGAAACTCATAGTGCCCATACCTAGTCCTGAACGTAGTTTTTGGTACGTCCTCCTCCTTGATCCTAATCTGATGATATCCTGAGCTCAAGTCAATTTTAGAAAAGATGGAGGCTCCCTTCAGTTGATCCAATAAGTCATCTATCCTAGGGAGAGGGTACTTGTTTTTTATAGTCACCTTATTCAGCTGTCTGTAATATATGCATAGTCTCAAGCTCCCGTCTTTCTTCTTAACAAACATTACAGGAGCTCCCTAAGGTGATACACTCGGTCTAATGAATTGCTTGTCTAATAGTTCCTGTAACTGTTTCTTGAGTTCCTGTAGTTCCTTCGAGGCCATTCGATATGGTGCAATAGAGATAGGCCCTGTCCCAAGTAGGAGATCAATAGAGAACTCTATCTCTCTTTTAGGAGGTAAGTCAGGAATATCTGATGGAAATACTTTAGGAAACTCGTTGGCTATTGGGATTTAATCAAGCTTCGATTCGACTTCTAAGTTTGATAAATACAAGAAAATGTATCCAAGTACTCCATTCTTCAACTCCCTATTAACTTGATTAGCATTTAGCATCAATAACTGGACCTCTTCTTTCAGAGTAGGAGGTAGAAATTCAACGGTCTTGTTACAACAATTCAACAAGACTCGATTTCTAGACATCCAGTCTAACCCTAGAATGACCTCAATACCTCTTAAAGGAAAACAGACAAGGTTTACAGAAAAAGTTTTCTCCTGGATGGTGACTTGACAGTCTTTACATACAGAGGAAGTTAATACCCTTTCCCCTGTAAGGGTTACTACGGATAGCTCTTAGGGAGTTTCAGAAATAGGAAACTGAAACTTCCTAATACATTCTTTTGATATAAATGAATGACTAGCACCAGAGTCAAATAACACCATAAGAGCAAATCCATATATATAGCCTGTACCTTGAATCATTTCAGAAGATTGAGCAGCCTCTTGGCCGCTCAGGGTGAAAACCCTTTCTTTCACCTGAGGTTTCTGTTCTAGCTGCTTCCCCACATTCTGTGGGCAGTTTCTCGCAAAATGTCCCTTTTGTCCGCAATTGAAACAGACATCTTGTCCCATGTAACATAGCCGGTTACCATGCATGCGTTTGCACTTAGCGCACTTGACTGGGGCGAGGTCTTGTTGAAAAGGTCTAGGACTCGCAGTCAATGGCCTCTTTCCAGCTCCATATCCATTTCTTATCACGTTCTTTCCAGGGTTGGGAAATTTTTTCTTCCTCTTCCATAGGTTTTGCCTTTGCTTCTCGTCCTCTACTGCCCTTAAACTCTTTTCTAGAAGTCTGCATTTATTTATCAGAGGTACAAACTCCCTGATCTCCATAGCTATAACAGCATTCTTTATCTCCGGGTTTAGTCCTGCTTCGAACTTAACCGCCTTCCATGCTTCATCTGGGTTATATCGCAGATAAGAGGAGAACTTAGACAGCTCCTCAAACCTTGTAATATACTGGTCCACGGTTATGCTACCTTGCCTAAGTTGAAGGAATTCGATTTCTTTCTCTGCCCGTACAGTACTTGGAAAGTACTTTTCAAAAAAAATGTCCTTGAACACTTGCCAGGTGATCTGTCTTCCCTGATGAGCTAAAAGTTCTCTAGCTCCACACCACCAATATTCTACTTCATCCTTTAACATATATGCAGCAAAAATAACTTGCTGCTCTTTAGTACAGTACTTGGAAAGTACTTTTCTAGAAAAATGTCTTTAAACACCTATCAATTGATTTGCCTCCTCTAGTGAGTTAGTAGTTCTCTAGCCCTTCGCTACCAACACTCAGCTTCATCCTTTAGCATATAAGCAGCAAAGAAAACTTCTGCTCATTAGTGCAGCCCGTCACCTCGAAGATCTTCTCCAATTCCCTTATCCACTTATTAGCTACCGCTGGGTTATAGCCACCTTGGAAAAAAGGTGGTCTGGTTCTTAGAAACTAAGACAGACCATTATCATTTCCAGCCACCCAATGGTTTACATTTTTTTCTCCATTCAAGTTATTATTGTTCTGGAGATGTTGAAGAATTTGATTGGTGGCTGTAACTTGGTCTCAAATTACTGTGGTCAAGTTGTGCAGGGATTCTTCTGCATTATTTGCTAGGTTCCTCCTCAGTGGTGCCATATCCTCCTATGGCAAACATAGAGTTATGCTGCTATTAAGGTGATCAAGCCCAATAGTTAGTTCAAAAATATTTACAGCAATCATAACACCACCGCGTCATATAGATAGGAAACACTAGTAATTTCTTAGCTATATGAAATCACAGATCCCTCATACAACATAACCATAAACATACTCAAGACACTATAAGATCGATTCAGATAACCATCCACCCACTAGCCATCTAGGATTGACCTGCTCTAATACCAATTATGTAACAACTCCATTTATGTAACAAATTTTTTTCTATATTTGCAAAATTCCATGAAGTTATTACCTCGTTACAACCTAACTCAAAATAACATTTATTTAATTTATACAATATTGACTTTACATACACATCATTAATTTACAAACATTTGTACAAAAGTGTAACATACACATATTAGCCCTAATCATCCATGTAGAATAATTCTGAGGACACTGGTCCAGGTAGCGGCACCTCCCCCAAAATCTCAGTCACGTTTATTATAGATATATCTAATATAATCAGTAGTTGTCCAAGGTAGGGCAACTCTATCCAACGTACAACAATAATAAGTGTCATAGAGAATAGCTGTATAGTTAATCTTCTGAACATGATATGGAAAAATAGTGAGAATTAAATCCCAGTAGGTTCAACAATAAATCATAATCATCATCAATATAGCTCATCACATCATGTTCATTTGTATAAGCTACAACAAAAACCTTTGGTCACATGAATGCACTTTATCTATGCCCATGAAAATCGTACAGAAATGAATGTATGGCAGGGTTAACTATTTTTAGAATATCATATGATGACTATCAATTTATTCTTATATCAAGCCAACCCCGTCACTGTGTTTGACATGGGACACTTTCTCTTTCTTTTCTCATTAACATAATCATAATCGTTGGTAGGGCGTCCCCTACTGGTGCACCACACAAATTACCATGTGACTTTGTTCATTTCTTTTCTTTTCACAATAATAGCCAAAAATATGATTTCAATAACAAGTATGTTCATTAAACTCACATAAAAATATAATTATTACCAAAAATCATTGGTAATCATGCCATGAACAAAACCGTTTCAAATATCACTTTATAACATATTTTCATGTCAAAATTACACGCTTAAGATGGTAAGAAGTTCATCCAATGGCAATAACTATGTAATATACTAGTCATTTATTATTTTCATTTACAAGATTCTTCTTCTTTTTTAAATATTATTTTTATCTCTCTATTTTCTTGGTGCAAATTTTCATCCTATCTAACCTTCTCTTACTAAACAGAGCATAACTCCCTCATTTGAACTCCTATTTAGACACTATTGGTGTTAATTTATAGCTAAAACAATTATCTAAATCTCTTATGTAGAACAATTTAGCCAAATATTAAAGATTCTTAGTGATATTACTCCATCAAATGATAGGGTATTCCTTCTCGAGTAAGCTCTGACCTCTACTTACTAATCTATCCATATTTCTCTCATACAAATTCTAAATTGAGTGATTCTAGTTGATTAAATTCCGTGACACATATATCTATAATTTGTATGTTAACCAGTAATTTTAATTCCCTATAGAATGTTCCCAAAAATTCAAACACAGAAGCTTTCCTAACAGATTCTTCCTTGATTAATCATTTTCTCACCACTGCTTACTAATTAGACCATATCTACCTCATATGGACTCTAAATTGAGTGACTAACAATGTGTGAGAAATAGATATACTTTTTTCTTGTTAACCAGTTATTTTAATTCCTTACCAATTCTTCCCAAAATTTTAAAAACAAAATCTTAAAATTTTGCCACCCATAACCTAAGTATTCAAACATACATCACATGCAAGATCAATATGTAACATGATATAGCAACATCGATGACCAATCATCAAAGTTCTAAGATCAAAACCCCATATAAATATTACAAATGTCAAACAATTTCAAAAAGAAATATTGTTAAATCTACCTAAGGATCTCTCTAACTCACTTAGTGAATTCGTTTTCTTGCTTTTTCTTGAAGGAAGTAGCAAGATTCCTCCCTTCCCTTAGCTTTTCTAGCAGCTTAAATAAGAGAAGGAGAGTGATTTTTTTGACCCTGAAGAATGAAGAGAAAAGATGGATTCAAGTGGAGATTTAGCTAATTGACCTTGAGCACTTAGTCCTCTAGACTTCTCCTTCCTCTTTCTTCCTCTCTTCCTCTCCTTTCCTCACTCTACCTTGCTTATTTTTTCCTCTCCATCACTTGGACGAAATTCTAATGTTATAAGGGTAGGTTTTGCTTAAATAGACTATCGAATAATTTAACTTTCATGATCATGGGTCTACCTTATGACAATAAGGATGCACTTGATTGCTTTTTAGGGGGAAGACAACTCATGTTCTTGTCTTCCTCTCCCTTAGTCAAAATATGCATAGCAAAAGAAGATTTGCAGTAAAAATCATGATAAAATATTCTCAAGACAAGGGACAAGGTCCCTTTGATTTAGGGATTCATTTCCTTTTTCTTTTGTCTCATACAAGTATAATAGATTTACCTTTCTAAGTGGCAAGTTTCTAGCCCTTGAATCTCCCTTGTTAGGCTAAAATTATTTGTGTCGGATAAGGATGTTTTGTCCAAATGCCATGTATTATTATACCATTTCTAAAATTATGAGTGTGGGATATAGATGTTTTGTCCTAATTGTAACATCCCTAATTTTGTTTCATGTATTAATAAAAGTACAAAAGTATTCAAAGTAACATCCCTAATTTCGTTTCCTTTATGGATAAACATACATAAATATTTAAGGAAATAAAATTTATTAGACAATTTTTAGATACCTAAGGAAATATAATCCTTAGAAATTCTTCAACTTACGTGTATGCATAGAAATGTTCTAACATTAATGGAATAGGTAAAGAGAGAAAACCTAAGAGGAAATATTAGAAATAAACATGCCAAAGAAAGTTGAAATTCTTTGACAAGGAAGATAAATTTTTGCGAAGTAAGTAAAGGTCTTAAAATTTCAAGAAGATTGGATTAGGGTAATTTTTCCTAATTTAAAAGTTAAAGTTACTAAGTTTAGTATCTCCACCCATAAATTGGGCTTTCACTTATGGACAATTCATATAGAGGTTTTCCACTTAACATAATTTTTTAGCAAGCCCATTGGATAACTGATGCAAGAAGTAAAACATAGACTTGTACTAGGATATAGAAATTGGACTGGTAGCCCAAAAATCATGAAAATGTGACCAAGCCCATTATGAAATGTAGAATTTTAACCAAAGTAAAAAAAATGTAGAAGAGTGAGCCCAAATCCAGTAGGAAAAATAAAAATAAAAATAAAAATAAAAATAAAAATAAAGTGATAAGATAATGGTGTAATCAAGATTAGGTGAAATGGCATTAAGAAAAAAATTTAGCAAGTGGTATGATAATACAAGGCTTTAGGACAAAACATCTATATCCTACACTCATAATTTTAGCAAGTGGTATGATAATACATAGCATTAGGACAAAATATTTCTATCCCAAACAAATAATTTCAACCAAATAATGGAGATTGAAGGGCTAGAAATTTTCCACTTAAAAAGGCAAACCTATCATAATTGATTAAGACAAAAGAAAAACTAAATGAATCCCTAAATCAAAGGGACCTTGTCCCATATCTTAAGAACATATTATCATAATTTTCAATATACAAATCTCCTTTTCCTATGCATATCTTGACTAAGGAAGAGGAAGACAAGAACCTAAGTTGTTTGTTTTCCAAAAATTCAACCAAGTGTAACCTAATTGTGATAAGGTAGACCCATGATCTTGAAAGTTGAATTATTTGGTGGTCTATATAAGAAAACCCAACCTTACAACATTAGAATTTCATCCAAGTGAGGGAGAGGAAAAATAGAAGCAAGGTAGAGTGAGGAAAGGAGAGGAAGAAAGGAAGAAAGAGGAAGGATAAGTTTAGGGGACTAAGTGCTCCAGGTAAGTTTAACAATAATTCTTTTTGCCGAAAAATTTTGAAACTTGTAATATTTATATGGCATTTTGATCTTAGATCATTGATGGTTGGTCTTGGATGTTGCTATATCATGTTACATATTATGTATGTTTGAATACTTAGGTTGGTGTAGATAGTTCTGCATGGGTATGGCTATGGGTGACAAAATTTTAAGCTTCTGTGTTTTAATTTCTGGGAACATTCTATAGGGAATCTAAACAAATGGTTAACATAACAAATGTAGATTAATGTCTCACGGATTTTTAGCCACTGGAATCATTCCATTTATAGTTCATATGAGGTAGATATGTTCCGATTAGTAAACAAAGATCAGAAAATGGTTAATCAGGGAAGAATATGTTAGGATAGCTTCGGTGTTTTAATTTCTGGGAATATTATATAAGGAATTAAAATAAATGGTTAACATATGAATTATAGATATATGTGTCACGGATTTGTAACCATTGGAATCATTCAATTTAGAGTTCATATGAGGTAGATATGGTCTGATTAGTAAACAAAGGTCCGAAAATGGTTAATCGGGGAAGAATATGTTAGGATAGCTTCGGTATTTTAATTTCTGGGAACATTCTACAAGGAATTAAAATACATAGTTAACATATGAATTATAGATATATGTATGACGAATTTTTAGCCACTGGAATCACTTAATTTGGATTTCTTATGAGGGATATATGGACATATTTGTAGGTAGAGGTAGAACCTACCCGAGAAGAAATAGCCTATACGTTGAGGGAGTAATATCACCAGGATCTCTTAATATTTTGTTCAAAAATTCAAAATAATAGTTTTAGATAATTGTTTTATCTTTAAATTGACATCACGATCACCTAAATCGGAGTTAAATTGAGGGAGTTATTTTTTGATTAGTAAGAGAAGGTCAGATAGGATGAAAACCTGTATCAAGTAAATAAAGGAATAAAATTAATATTTAAAAAAAAAGAATTTTATAAATGAAAATAATAAATCAGTAGTATATGCTATAGCCATTGCCAATGCATGAACTTCTTACCATTTTAAGTGTGTAATTTTGACATGGAAATATTTTGATGAAACATTATGGTATGTGAGTATAATGAACATACTTGTTATTGCAAATCATATTTTTGACTATTAATATGAAAAGAAAAGAAATAAGCATGGTCACATGGCGATCCATGTGGTGCACCAGTAGGGGACGCCCTACCAACGGTTATGAATATGTCAATGAGAAAAGAAAGAGAAAGTGTGCCATGTCGGACGGAGAGAGATAAGCCTGTACCGGAGAGTAGAAAAAATACTCACCCTGACCGGGGTAACTTGATATGAGAATAAATTGATAGTCATCATATGATATTCTGAAAATAATCAACCCTGTCATACATGTCATTACTGTAAGATTCTCATGTGCATAGATATAGTGCATTCTTGTGACCAAATTTATTTACTGTAGTTTATACAGCTGAACGTGACGTGATGACTATATTGATAATGATTTATTGTTGAACTTACTGGGATTTAATTCTCACTATATTTCCATGTTATGTTCAGAAAATTAGTTATGCATATTTTTCTATAGCTCTAGCTTTTAGTGCACGTTGGATCGAGTTATTCTATGATGGGCGGATCCTAAATAAAATGTTTGTGGGCGAGTTGATACAAATCCTGGTGAAGGTGCAACCGCCTGCACTCGAATCTCCGGAATTGGTTAACTAGAATAAATAAGATGTAGATATTTATGTGTTTGAAATGTTGTACGTACGTTTTGATTAATGATGTGTATGTGAACTTTATATTGTATAATAATAAATAATAATAAAAAATTGTTACATAATTGGTATCAGAGCAGGTCGATCCTAGATGGCCAGTGGGTGGATGGTTATCTGAATTGATCTTATAGTGTCTTGAGTATGTTTGTGGTTGTGTTGTGTAGGGGATCAATGAATTCATATATGTAAGAAATTACTAGTGTTTCCTATCTATATGCCGGGGTGGTGTTATGATTACTGTTAAATATTTTTGAACTAACTATTGGGCTTGATCACCTCAATAGCAGCATAACTTTGTTTTTGCCATAGTAGGAAATGGCACCACCAAGGAGGACTCCAGAAAACAATGTGGAGGAAACCCTGCACAACCTGGCCACGGCAATTCGAGACCAAGTCATGACTACTAACCAAATTCTACAATACCTCCAAAATGCTAATAACTCGAATGGTTCTAACAACCAGATGGCTGGAAATGATAACGGCATATCCGAGTTCCTGAGGACTAGGCCACCTTGTTTTCAAGGCGGCTTTGACCCGATTGTAGCTGAAAGATGGATAAGGGAGTTAGAGAAAATCTTTGAAGTGATGGGCTGTACTAAGGAGCAGCAAGTAATCTTCGCTGCATATATACTAAAAGATGAAGCAGAATATTGGTGGCGGAGAGTGAGAGAACTTTTAGCTCACTAGGGAAGGTAGATCACTTGGCAGGTGTTCAAAGACACCTTTTTGGAAAAGTACTTTCCAAGTACTGTGCGGGCGGAGAAGGAGATCGAATTTCTCCAACTCTAGCAAGGCATCATGACCATAGACCAGTACATCGCGAGATTTGAAGAGTTGTCTAAGTTCTCTTCTTACCTGCGATTTAACCCAGATGAAGAAAGGAAGGCTATTAAGTTCGAAGCGGGACTGAACTCGAAGATAAAGAATGCTGTTATAGCTATGGAGATCAGGGAGTTTGTACCTCTGATAAATAAATGCAGACTCCTGGAGAAGAGTTTGAAGGCAGTGGAGGATGAGAAACAAAGACGGAACTTTTGGAAAAGGAAGAACGGACCACAAAATTCTGGCAGAAATGTTAAAGGAAAAGGATAGGGAACTGGCAAGAGGCCAATGATTGTGAGTCCTCGACCCTTCCAACAAAACCTTGCTTCAGTCAAGTGCACTAAGTGCGGACGCATGCATGGTAACCAGCCATGCTACATGGGGACTAGATGTCTATTTTAAATGCGGATAGAAGGGCTATTTTACAAGAAGCTGCCCACAAAATATGGGAAACCAGCCAGAACAGAAGCCTCAAGTGAAAGGAAGGGTTTTCACCCTGAGCGGCCAAGAGGCAGCTCAATCTTCTGAAATGATTCAAGGTACATGCTATATCTATGGATTTGCTCTTATGGTGTTGTTTGACTCTGGTGCTAGTCATTCATTTATATCGGAAGAATGTATTAGGAAGTTTTAGTTTCCTATTTCTGAAACTCCCTATGAGCTATCTGTAGTTACTCCCACAGGGGAAAGGGTATTAACTTCCTCTGTATGTAAGGACTGTCAAGTCACCATCCAGGAGAAAACTTTTTCTATAGATCTCGTCTGTTTACCTTTAAGAGGTATTGAGGTCATTCTAGGGTTAGACTGGATGTTTAGAAATCGGATCTTTCTGAATTGTTGTAACAAGACCGTTAAATTTCTACCTCCTCCTCCAAAAGAGGAGGTACAATTATTGATACTTAATGATAATCAAGTTAATAGGGAGTTGAAGAATGAAGTACTTGGATACAATCTCTTGCACTTATCAAATCTAGAAGTTAAAGCGAAGCTTGATGAAATTCCAATAACCAATGAGTTTCCTGAAATATTTCCATCAGATATTCCATGCTTACCTCCCAAGAGAGAGATAGAATTTTCTATTGATCTCTTACCTGGGACAGGGCCTATCTCTATTGCACCTTATAGAATGGCCTCAAAAGAACTACAAGAACACAAGAAACAGTTGGAGGAACTGTTAGACAAGAAATTTGTTAGACTAAGTGTATCACCTTGGGGAGCTCTTGTATTGTTTGTTAAGAAGAAAGACGGAAGCGTTAGACTATGCATAGACTATAGACAGCTAAATAACGTGACTGTCAAAAACAAGTATCCTCTCCCTAGGATAGATGACTTATTAGATCAATTGAAGGGAGCCTCTATCTTTTCTAATATTGACTTGAGGTCGGGATAGCATCATATTAGAATCAAGGAGGAGGATGTACCAAAAACTGCCTTTAGGACTAGGTATAGGCACTATGAGTTTCTCGTAATGCCTTTCGGGTTGACAAATGCACCTGCAATTTTTGTGGATTACATGAATCACATTTTTCGACCCTACCTAGATCAATTTGTGGTAGTGTTCATTGATGACATCTTGATATATTCAAAGAGTGAGAAAAAACATGAACAACATCTCTGAATTGTGCTGCAAGTACTGAAAGAGAAAAAGTTGTATGCCAAATTGGAGAAGTGTGAATTTTGGCTGTCAGAAGTAAAGTTTCTCGGACATGTCATCTCAAATAGAGGGGTAGCCATAGATCCTAGAAAGATGAAAGCAGAAATTCAATGGGAGAGACAAAAGATGGTTACAGAAGTCAAAAGTTTCCTGGGTTTGGCAGGATACTACAAGAGGTTTATACAAAACTTCTCTCGTATAGCCTTGCCATTGACTAAATTGACCAGGAAGGGAAGTCCTTTCAAATGGACTGATCAATGTAAAGCTAGTTTTCAGGAGCTTAAGACAAGACTGACCACTCCTCCGATTTTAATTATTCCAGACCCCACAGGACATTTTGAAGTGTATAGTGATTCTTCAAAGAAAAGGCTAGGGTGTGTGCTAATGCAAGACAAGAGAGTAGTTGCTTACGCCTCCAGACAACTAAGACCCCACGAAGGAAACTATCCAACCCATGATCTTGAATTGACGACGATGGTGTTTGCTTTAATGATTTGGCGACATTACTTATACGGAGCAACTTTTGAAGTATATTGCGATCACAAGAGTCTTAAATATCTCTTTGATCAAAAGGAGTTAAATATGAGGCAACGAAGATGGGTGAAATTTCTCAATGACTACAAGTTTGAGATAAAGTATCATCTAGGAAAGGCGAATGTTGTAGGTGATGCCTTAAGTCGAAAATCACTACACATGGGCCAGATGATGCTGTATGAGATGCAAATGCTAGAGGAGTTTCAGAATTTGAAGTTGGACACTACTTTTTCCTCAAAGAAGCTAATCATTAATGGTTTAAGTATAGGGTGTGACCTTAAAGGAAAGATCAAAGAGGCTCAAGTTCACAACCAATAGTTACAGGATCATAAATATCAAAGAAATTTTTCTGTCATGGAAGATGGAGCAATCATGTATCAAGGAAGGATTTGTGTCCCTAAAAAACGAGAGTTGAGGACTAAGATCCTACAGGAAGCACATTAGAGTAAATCTACTGTCCATCCTGGATGCACTAAAATGTACCAGGACTTAAAGAGGATGTATTGGTGGCCAGGGATGAAAAAGGATATTGCGGAGTTCGTGGCAAAATGTCTAATTTGCCAAAAGGTGAAGGTGGAGCATCAAAAGCCAGCGAGATTTCTACAACCTCTTGAGATCTCTAAATGGAAATGAGACAATATCTCGATGGACTTTGTTGTGGGTTTACCTAAGACTTCAGTGGTACTTGACTTTATATGGGTAATTTTTGATAGATTAACCAAATCTGCTCACTTTCTACCCATAAAAATTAACTTTTCACTGAATAAATTGGCCCAACTGTACGTCCAAGAAATAGTTAGACTGCATGGGATTCCCTTAAAAATTATTTCTGATAGAGATCCGAGGTTCACGTCGAGGTTTTAGAAGGCGTTGCGGGAAGCTTTTGGTACTCAGTTGTGGTTCAGTACTGCCTACCATCCTTAGACTAATGGGCAGACAGAACGGATCATTCAAACTCTAGAAGACATGTTAAGGGCCTGTGTGACAGAGTAAGGTAAGGGATGGAATAAGTACCTACTTTTAAAAGAATTTGCTTATAATAATAGTTATCACTCTAGTATTAAGATGGCCCCCTACGAAGCCTTATACGGTAGGAAGTGCCGATCTCCATTATTTTGGTTTGAGGTAGGAGAAAAGAACTTGTTGGGTCCTGATCTAGTTCAACAAACCACTAAACAAATCAGGATGATACGAGATAAAATACTCACAGATCAAAGTCGGCAAAAGAGTTACTATGATAAGAGACATAGACCTCTGGAGTTTGAGGAAGGGGACCATGTATTTCTAAAACTTTTTTCGACCACCGGAGTTGGTAGGTCTCTTAAGACTAAAAAGCTAAACCCACAATTTTCAGGACCCTACCAAATTTTGAAGAAAGAAGGGACGTTAGCATATCAAGTTGCTCTCCCACCTAATTTGTCCAACGTGCATAATGTTTTCCATGTATCACAGCTCTGAAAGTATCTTCCAGACTCCTCACATGTGATACGAGATGAATCAATTCAAATAAAGGAGAACATGACATACCAGCTAGTACCAGCATATATACTGGACACTGACGTGAAGCAATTGCGGAACAAAACTATTCCCCTACTTAAGGTGTTATGGGAAGGTTTGACTCCAGAAGAAGCAACTTGGGAGCTAGAAGAGTCATGAGGAAGAAATATCCAAAATTGTTCTTACTATGTACTTTTTGAAATTTTGAGGACAAAATTTCATTTAGGGGGAGGGAAATGTAATCCCTAATTTCGTTTCATGTATTAATAAAAAGTACAAAAGTATTCAAAGTAACATCCCTAATTTCATTTCCTTTATGGATAAACATACATAAATATTTAAGGAAATAAAATTTATTAGACAATTTTTAGATACCTAAGGAAATATAATCCTTAGAAATTCTTTAACTTACGTGTATGCATAGAAATGTTCTAACATTAATGGAATAGGTAAAGAGAGAAAACCTAAGAGGAAATATTAGAAATAAACATGCCAAATAAAGATGAAATTCTTTGATAAGGAAGATAAATTTTTGTGAAGTAAGTAAAGGTCTTAAAATTTCAAGAAGATTGGATTAGGGTAATTTTTCCTAATTTAAAAGTTAAAGTGACTAAGTTTAATATCTCCACCCATAAATTGGGCTTTCACTTATGGACAATTCATATAGAGGTTTTCCACTTAACATAATTTTTTAGCAAGCCCATTGGATAACCTAACCAAGAAATAAAACATAGACTTGGACTAGGATATAGAAATTGGACCGGTAGCCCAAAAATCATGAAAATGTGACCAAGCCCATTATGAATTGTAGAATTTTAACCAAAGTAAAGAAAATGCACAAGAGTGAGCCCAAATCCAATAGGAAAAGTAAAAATAAAAATAAAGATAAAGTGATAGGATAATGGTGTAATCAAGATTAGGTGAAATGGTATTAAGACAAAAGTTTAGCAAGTGGTATGATAATACAAGGCTTTAGGACAAAACATCTATATCCTACACTCATAATTTTAGCAAGTGGTATGATAATACATAGCATTAGGACAAAACATTTCTATCCCACACAAATAATTTCAACCAAATAATGGAGATTGAAGGGCTAGAAATTTGCCAATTAAAAAGGCAAACCTATCATAATTGATTAAGTCAAAAGAAAATTTAAATGAATCCCTAAATCAAAGGGACCTTGTCCCATATCTTAAGAACATATTATCATGATTTTCAAAATACAAATCTCCTTTTCCTATGCATATCTTGACTAAGGAAGAGGAAGACAAGAACATAAGTTGTTTGTTTTCCAAAAATTCAACCAAGTGTAACCTAATTGTGATAAGGTAGACCCATGATCATGAAAGGTGAATTATTTGGTTGTCTATATAAGAAAACCCATCCTTACAACATTAGAATTTTGTCCAAGTGAAGGAGAGGAAAAATAGAAGCAAGGTAGAGTGAGGAAACGAGAGGAAGAAAGGAAGAAAGAGGAAGGAGAAGTCTAGGGGACTAAGTGCTCCAGGTAAGTTTAACAATATTTCTTTTTGAAGAAAAGTTTTGAAACTTGTAATATTTATATGGAATTTTGATCTTAGAACTTTGATGATTGGTCATGGATGTTGCTATATCATGTTACATATTATGTATGTTTGAATACTTAGATTGGTGTAGATAGTTCCACATGGGTATGGCTATGGGTGGCAAAATTTTAAGCTTCTGTGTTTTAATTTCTGGGAACATTCTATAGGGAATCTAAATAAATGGTTAACATAAAAAATGTAGATTTATGTCTCACGGATTTTTAGCCACTGGAATCATTCCATTTAGAGTACATATGAGGTAGATATATTCCGATTAGTAAACAAAGGTCAGAAAATGGTTAATCAGGGAAGAATATGTTAGGATAGCTTAGGAGTTTTAATTTCTGGGAATATTATATAGGGAATTAAAATAAATGGTTAACATATGAATTATAGATATATGTTTCACGGATTTTTAACCATTGGAATAATTCAATTTAGAGTCCATATGAGGTAGATATGGTCCGATTAGTAAACAAAGGTCAGAAAATGGTTAATCAAAGTAGAATATGTTAGGATAGCTTTGGTGTTTTAATTTATGGGAACATTCTATAAGAAATTAAAATAAATGGTTAACATATGAATTATAGATATATGTGTCACAGAATTTTAGCCACTGGAATCACTTAATTTGGAATTCTTATAAGGGATATATGAACAGATTAGTTGGTAAGGGACAGAACCTACTCGAGAAGAAATAACCTATACTTTGAGAGAGTAATATCACCATGATCTCTTACTATTTCGTTCCACTATTCAACATAATAGTTTTACATAATTGTATTATCTTTAAATTGATATCAAGATCACCTAAATCGGAGTTAAAGAATTTTATAAATGAAAATAATAAATCACTACTATATGCTATAGCCATTGCCAATGCATGAACTTCTTACCATTCTAAGTGTGTAATTTTGACATGGAAATATTTTGATGAAGCATCATAGTATGTGAGTATAATGAACATACTTGTTATTTCAAATCATACTTTTGGCTATTAATGTAAAAAGAAAAGAAATAAGCACAGTCACATGGCGATCCGTGTGGTGCACTAGTAGGGGACGCCCTACCAACGGTTATGAATATGTCAATGAGAAAAGAAAGAGAAAGTGTGCCATGACAGATGGTGCGAGATAAGCCCGTACCGAAGAGTAGAAAAAAGACTCACCCTGACTGGGGTAGCTTGATATGAGAATAAATTGATAGTCATCATATGATATTCTGAAAATAATCAATTTTGTCATACATGTCATTACTGTATGATTCTCATGTGCATAGATATAGTGCATTCATGTGACCAAAGTTATTTACTGCAGTTTATACAGTAGAACATGACGTGATGACTATATTTATAATTATTTATTGTTGAACTTACTGGAATTTAATTCTCACTATATTTCCATGTCATGTTCAGAAAATTAGTTATTCAGATTTTTCTATAGCTCTGGCTTTTAGTGCACATTGGATTGAGTTATTCTATGATGGGCGGATCCTAAATAAAATTTTTGTGGGCGAGTTGGCACAGATCCTGGTGAAGGTGGAACCACCCGCACCCGAATCTCCGAAATTGGTCAACTAGAATAAATAAGATGTAGATATTTATGTGTTTGAAATGTTGTACGTACGTTTTTATTAATGATGTTTGTGTGAACTTTATATTTTATAATAATAAATAAATAATTGTTACACTAATGCCATGTACTATTACACCACTTGCTAAAATTATGAGTGTAGAATATAGATATTTATCACACCACTTGCTGAATTTTTTGTCTTAATGCCATATCACCTAATCTTGATTACACTATTATTTCATCACATATTTTTTATTTTTTATTTTTATATTTTGTTCTTGGATTTGGGCTCATTCTTGCCCATTTCCTTTACTTTGGCTAAAATACTACCTTTCATAGTGGGCTTGGTCACATTTTTTTTTTATTTTTGGGCTACCGGTCCAATTTCTAGATCCTAGTCGAAGTTTATGTTTTATTTCTTTCTTGGGCTATCCTATTGTCTTGCTAAAAAATTCATGTGAAGTGGAAAAACTCTATATGAAGTGTCCATAGGTGAAAGCCCAATTTATGGGTGGAGATGTTAACCTTAGTAACTCTAGCTTTTGAATTAGAAACAATTACCCTAATATAATATTTTTAAAATTTTAAAACCTTTACTTACTTCACAAAAATTTATCTTCCTTGCCCTAGAATTTCGCCTTTCTTTGGTATGTTATTTCTAATTTTCCCTGTTATGTTTTCTCTCTTTACCTGTTCCCTTAATTTTAGAACATTTCCTATTGCATACACATAAGCTGAAGAATTTCTAAGGATTATATTTTCTTAGATATCCAAAAATTGTCTAATAAATTTTATTTCCTTATTATTAATAAAAGAAACAAAATTAGGGATGTTACTTTGAATACTTCTGTACTTTTATTAATACATGAAACGAAATTTGGGATCTTACAGTTTTCATTAAAAGCGTTGTTATAAATAGGTTTCACGACGGTTTTCCTAAGATCGTCGTTAAACCACATATATCCTGTGTAACTGTCCAAATTCTGAACGTTGCTTATCCACGACGGTTTCAAATAAACTGTCTTTACATAACGACTGTTAGACTAAACTGTCGTTAAATAACAACAGTTCAGTCTAAACCGTCGTTACTTCACGACAGTCTTGTCAAAATTGTCCTAAAACTTCACCATTTTCAACAACCCATTAAATCTGTGACATAATACAACGATTAGAGCTAAACTGTCTCTATTTAATGACAGTTTTTCTTTAACCGTCATTAAACTTGCAATTTTAACGATGGTTTTAAAACTGTCGTTAAACCCCGATTTAGCGACAGTTTTGATTGACCGTTGTTAGTTGTTTGTCCTCATACCCCGCGTTTCTTATAGTGAGAGTCCAAGCATAAAAAAATGAAGAGATAAAAATAATATTTATAAAAGAAGAAGAATCTTATAAATGAAAAATAAATGACTAGTGTATGCCATAGCCATTGCCATTGCATGAACTCCTTAACATCTTAAGTGTGTAATTTTGACATGGAATTATTTTATAAAGTGATATTTGAAATGATTATGTTCATGTCATTATTACCAATTATTTTTGGTAATGATTATATTTTGATGAAAAATTATGGCATGTGAGTATAATGAATATACTTGTTATTAAAATCACATTTTTGGCTATTAATGTGAAAAGAAAAGGAAATAAAAAAAATGAGTACGGTTACATGGCGGTCCGTGTGGTGCACCAGTAGGGGACGTCCTACCAATGGCTATGATTATGTTAATGAGAAACGAAAGTGTGTTATGTCGGACGAAGCGAGAAAAGCTCGTACCGAAGAGTAGAAAGTACTCACCCTAACCAGGGTAGCTTGATAGGAAAATAAGTTGATAACCATAATATGATATTATGAAAATAATTATTCATGCCATACATGTCATAATTGTACGATTTTTATGTGCATGGATAAAGTACATTTACGTGACCTTAAGATATTTGCTGTAGTTTATAGGTGAACATGACATAATGAACTATATTGAGGATAATCATGATTTATTGTTGAACGTACTATGATTTATTCTCACTATATTTCCATATCATGTTCAAAAAAATAGTTGTGTAGATTTTTCTATGGCTCTAGCTTTTAGTGCACATTAGAATGAGTTACTCTATGTTGGGGATATCCCAGAAATTAATAAGATGTTTGTAATCGAGTTGGCTAAGATCCTGGTGAAGGTGCAATCACCTGCACCCGTATCTTCGGAATTGGTCAACATGAATAAATAAGATGTAGATATTTTTGTGTTTGATTTTTGTACATACGTTTTAATTAATGATGTGTATGTGAACTTAGTATTGTAGACCTTAAACATTGATTATGTTTAGTTAAATTAATTGAATGTTATTCTGAGTTAAGTAATTATAAGTAAAGAGGTAATGACTTCATGGGATTTTAAAAATTTATATATATATTTGTATGTAAAAAAATATTGTTTTTACACAATTGGCTTGCTAGAAACTCATGTGAAGTGAAAAACCTCTATATGAAGTGTCTATAGGTAAAATCCCAATGTATGGGTAGAGATGTTAAACTTAGGAACTCTAGTTCTTGAATTAGAAAAAATTACCCTAATCCAATCTTCTTAAAATTTTAAAACCTTTACTTTCTCTCTTTATTTTCCTTACCCAAGAATTTTTCCTATTATGTTTTCTCTCTTTATTTATTCCCTTATTGTTAGAAACATTTTCTATGCATACACATAAGGTGAATAATTTCTAAGGATTATATTTCCTTAGATATTTAAAAATTGTCTAATAAATTGTATTTCCTTAATTAAATATTTATGTAACTTTATTAATAAAAGAAACAAAATTAGGGATTTTACATTAAATATTTATGTACTTTTATTAATATAAGAAGCGAAATTAGGGATGTTACACAACCACTCGCACCCGTATCTCCGAAATTGGTTAACATGGATAAATAAGATGTAGATATTTATGTGTTTGATTTTTGTACGGACATTTTGATTAATAATATGTATGTGAACTTAAAATTGTATCAGTGTTAATAGTAGACCTTAAACCTTGATTTGCTTGGTTAAATTAATTGAATGTTATTATGAGTTAAGTAATTAGAAGTAAATAAGTAATGAATTTATGGGACTTTGCAAAGATATATATTTTGAAAAAATGGAGTTATTACACACAATATATTTCCTTTACCATATAATGAGAAATACATTTAAAATTGCGTATTCAATGAGTTCAAAAATCCATTTTCAAAACCATACTCTTGAACTATATACCAGATTGTAAACAATTCAGATAATTTAATCCATTTCAGAGACATATAAAAGTATAAATAACTTGGAAACATAATTAATTATACATTTAAAGTTCAAGAAGAGCATAGGATAAGTTATAGAAATAATTATCAACTCACAAGATAAGGCTCTAGGATGGACAGCCTTAAAATGCACTTTTTTAATCTAAATTTGACCAAATATACTTCAAAATCGAGTCCAGAGGGTCCAAAATCCTTAAGTTAAGGTCTCTAAATTGAAGTTTCAGAACTTACCTTTTTCTAAAATTTTCTACTTTCGATCTGCGGTGATTCTACGGCTAATTTGAAAAATTATTTAGCCAATATCATTGTACTCTTCGTCTTGAATCTAGTAGTACCCTTAGTTTTGAGATCAGATGCTCGAAAGTACTCCAGATCTAGAGAAAAAGAAGAAGGAAAATATACTATTTTCTCTTCACTATTCATTCGCTCTAAATCTTTCCGTCTCTTTTTTCTTTCTTTTTTTAAAATAATAATGGAGGGACCAATTAGCAATTTGCTAATTGTTAGAGGAAGTCCTTGCAAATTTTATTATTTATATTTTAACCCCTAAACTTTTGTGAAATTATAATTTGACCTTAAAATTATTAATAAGTTTTCATTTTCATCCTTAAAACCTTTCAATTACATCCCTACTCCTTTATCTTTTTAAATAATCCATACATAAATGAAAATTACTAAATCTTAAGGTTGTTACATAGTATGTACTTTGAATTATTTTAAAAGATTGAGCTGCCTCTTGGCTGCTTAAGGTGAAAAACCTTCCTTTCACCTCAGGCCTCTATTATGGCTGCTTCCCCATATTCTATGAGCAGTTCTTCACAAAATGAACTTTCTGTCTAGATTTGAAGCAAACAACTGGTCCTATGTAGCATGGCCAATAACCATGCATACGTCTGAACTTAGTGCACTTGATTGTGGTGAGGTCTTGTTGGAAAGGTCAAGGACCCATAGTCAATGGCCTTTTACCAGCTCTATATCCTCTTCCCCTCATGTTTTTGCTAGGGTTAGGGAAACTTTTCTTCCTATTCCATAGGTTTTGCCTCAACTTCTCGTCCTCCACTGTCCTTAAACTCTTCTCCAAAAGTCTATATTTATTTATCAAGGGCACAAGCTCCTCGAACTTAGCGATGTATTGTTCTACTGACATATACCTTGTCTGAGTTGGAGAAATTCGATCTCCTTCTCGGCCCGCATAGTACATGGAAATTACTTCTCCAAGAAAATGTCTTTAAATACTTGTCAGGTGATCTGCCTCCTCTGGTGAGTTAGCAACTATCTAGCCCCTCGCCACTAACACTTAACATCATTGTAATATCCCGTAACTTTTAAATAATAATGTTTTTCTATAAACAAATATATTTTTATTTTAAATGATTATGTTTTGGTAAAAGTAAATATGCTTTTAATTAAAATAATTTTTGTTTTACTTAAAATAATTATATTTCTCCTTAAATAAATTTTTATTTTATTTTTATAAATTTTTTTCTTTTAATATGCATGAAGTTATTTTTAATTATGATTTGTTTTATTACAATTTTAATTAAGAAAATCATGATTTAAGAGTTCAACTAAATTTTTCCAAGAATATAAATTTTTAGAACCTTTTGGAATATTTTAGGATAAAAAATAATATTATTATATATATAATAAAAAAATTAAATATTTAATTATTAAATAATAATAAGTAAAAAAAGAAAAAGAGAAAGAAAGAGGGGGAGGGGGAGATGCAAGTGTGAAGAACAGAAATCTGCGAAACATTCGTATGTGAATAGTGGTTCTCTCTCGTCATTTTCTCTCTCTAGATCTAGAGTACCTTCAAGCCTCCGATCTCAAAACTAAGGGTACCACTAGATTTAGAACAAAGATTACTACGATATTGGCCAAATAATTTATCAAATCTACTGTAGAATCGCCAAAGATCGGATGTAGAAAATCTTAAAAAAAGGTAAACTCTGAAAATCCTATTTAGAGACCTCAAATTGAAAATCTGACAACGTAGATGGATTCAAGAGATAGATAAATCTTAGGATATGAAATTTTTCGACCATTTGACAAGTTTTTGTATGTCATGAATAGTAAATCCGGCTAGTATGAATAGTGATTCTAATGGTAAATAGTAATTCTGACCGTAAATAGTATTCATCAGTTGACTAATATTGACCAAGCTCCCAGAGGCCAAATTTTATGATTATGGAGTCATTTCCTAGGTTTTTGGATCATTCGGACTCGTTTTTTATATCTATTTGATCAAATTTGAATTGGAAAAGTGTATTTTGGGGTCGTTCAACATGGAGCCTTACCCTATGAGTAGATAATTCTTTCTATGACTTACCCTATACTCTTCTTGAACAATAAATGTATAATTAGTTCTGTTTACAAGTTATTTATACTGTTATATGTCTCTAAAATATATTAAATTACTTGATTTATTTGTTAACTAGCATATTGTTCAAGAAGAGTATGGTTTTGTACAATGATTTTAAAGCCATTAAACATGTTATTTTGCATACATTTCTCAACAAAATAGAAAGTGAATATTTTATGAACGTAGCATTGATATGTAAAGCTATAAAATTGCATTGGAAAAGGGAATGTATATGTGATAACCTTAATTATAAAATTTCTGACAGAGAAATTTTATTAATACTTAAAATTTTGTATTATACAAAAACCTCTATTTTGAATGATATGGCATATGTGCAAATATGATTAATGTGGAGGAATCCTATTGGAAACACTGTTTGCTAACAGCAGGTGATGTTAGCCTTAGTGCACCTTGAAACCTCAGTTAGCAGAGGTGATGCTAGCCTCGTGTCACAGCGAACACACGGGATATAATATACGAAGGAGAGCGAGATTCCTTTTATTTAGGCGACATGCCGATTATATGATATGTAATTTGCCCTCCTTTACTGTGTGGTTGGGAAATGCTCATATTAGAGTCCCTTCATATGTCGTCTTAAATGGTGGTAGGGCAAACCTTGGTTGAGATTCTAAGTGTAACACCATTTTTTTCTTTCATTTTCATCACATTACTCACAACAATATATTGATATATATATATATGCATTATGCATAAATATCCATATATGTATATTACAAATCTCGCATAAGTATTTATGATAAAATACAAGTCATAATTACAAAACAACTACAAAGGTCCCCATACAACACACCACCCTTGAAACACAAAGGGTGAGGAGGTGGTGCTGACATCGGGATCTTTAACCCCAACGCCATCCACGGAAGCATCTTACTTCCTTTCATTTGAACATAACACCACAAAATAGTGAGAACAGGGTTCCCAGTAGACTCAACCTTTTATAATAAAATGTGTAAAAGAAAATATTATGTTCAACTGTATAAATTACAGAAAATATCAAGCTTTTATAATAAATTCATAACTTTTAATACACCTGCCTCACTCTGCGATCCGGCACACTCAATGCATGAAAAACATAGCTCTTCCTGTTGCGCAATGCTCATAGCATGCCATAGCTATAAAAACACACATTTTCACTCATTGCTTCTCTTCTATTCTCATTTGGTTGGGCGGCCTCATCGGCCCACTCAGACTAGTAGAGTGTCCCCTACCCGGCATTGTCACAGCCATACAACCCTTCGATATTCATCGATGTCCACTCAAGTCAAATGCAATGCATATACATCAAGCAACTCATCATGAGCTTTACGCTTGTCAATCAATAACAAATGCAATGCAAAACATCATTTTTATACTCAATGAGTTATATAAATATACATCACAACTCTTACCATGAGCATATTTCAAATCATATGTTTAATAGGTATTTTCATCTATATCATTCTTTCAAAATATCTCAAATCAATATTCAATGTAAGCCCTTTGAAATCAAGTAAAGAAAATAATGTTTTAGAAGTATTTCTCTTGGTCAATTGGTTTCTAAAATCCCTTGAACAAACAAGGTTCTTTTTCCTATAGAAAATAGTGAAAAATAAGGTTTTCCAGCCCTAAACAAGGCCTTGAAACTCAGAACACGGCTGGATCGTGTTCTGTGACCTTCCCTCACTAATCAGCTCATAACTCTATCATTTCAACTCTGATTAAGGTGATTTTAGTGTCTATGTAAATCTAAGACAATTACCTAAAACTATTATGTTTACCATATGTTCAAATTCCTTATCTATTAGTCCTAGAAAGTTGAACACTAAAGCACTCATATTTACAAATTCTGGATTCCAGACTCTTCTTGTTCTGTGACCTTCCCTCACTAATCAGAACATAACTCTGTCATTTCAACTTTGATTAAGGTTATTTTGATTTCTACATAAAGATAAGACAATTACCTACTACTTTCATGTTTACTATAATTTCAAATTCCTTACAGATTAGTTCCAAAAGTTCAAACACTAAAAGTACTCATATTTACAAATTATGGATTCCATACTCTTCTTGATCTGTGACCTCGGCTTACTTCTTGGGTCATATCTCCTTCATATTGACTCCACATTAGGTGATCTCAGAGTCTATAAATTTGTGAGACTCATATCTACAATTCTTATGTTGATACTTTCTTTAAAATCATTACCAATTTTACCAAGAAATTCGAAATTACCAGAATAAAAAAATCCACATAATATACAGCCCACATGTTGCACAATTTCACATTTAATCATTTGTAAAACATAGAAATTGTATCAAAATTTGTTGAGAGTAGGTATTAAGCCTACCTTAACAAGCTTCCTAAATTTTGTATATCAATTTCTCACCACCAAAACCTACATCCATACCTTGAATTAGGAAATGCATTGAAGAAAAGATGATTATAGAAGAATTTGGATCAAGAAAACCTACCTTGATTTTTCTCTTCTTACACTTTCTCTCTCTTCTTCCTCTCTTTTCTTCTTCTTCTCTCCTTTCTGAATTTTTTCTGATCACTCCCCTTCCCCTTTGATATTCAAGACCATCATCATCACTCAAGTGTTTTAGAAATACTTCTAGCCTATCACTCAAGTGTTTTAAAAATTCTTCTAGCCTACCACTCAAGTGTTTTAAAAATTCTTCTAGCCTACCACTCAAGTGTTTTAGAAATACTTCTACCTACCACTCAAGTGTTTTAGAAACACTTCTAGCCTACCACTCAAGTGTTTTTCAAGTGTTTTAGAAACACTTCCAGCTTACCATTCAAGTGTTTTAGAAACTCTTCCAACCTATTTGGTTGGAATTACCAAAATGCCATTCTACCAAAAATCGTATAAATACCAAACATTGTATAAATACCAAAATACCAATTTAAAGTATTTACAACATTACTAGTTTATTGAAATTACACAATTTTCACTCTCTAAAAGCATTACAATACGACCCTTACATTAAAGATTACATAAATACCCATTAGTATTTTAGGGAAAAATAAGGGATGTTACAGTTCTCCCCCCTAAAAGGGAATTTTGTCCCTAAAATTCAAAGCCTATCTGTCTTTAAATAGTTGCGGGTATTTTTGTCTCATGACATACTCTCTTTCCCACGTGGCTTCTTCTGTTGTTAAACCTTTCCAAGCTATCTTCACCAACGGAATCGTTTTGTTCCTTAGTTGTTTAATGTGCCTTTCTAGAATTGTAATCGGTTTCATTCAATAAGTCAGATTCTCATTTACAATTATTGGCTCTTCTTGAATTATGTGTGATAGATCTGGTAGATATTTTCGAAGCTATGATACATGGAACACATCATGAAAATTTTTCATATACGGAGGAAGTGTAATCTGATATGCTGACAGACCTACCCTTATGAGAATTTGGTAAGGGCCTAAGTACCTCGGGCTCAGTTTCTTTACTTTTCAATAATACATGTTCCCCTTGTTGAAATTGTAACAGCCTCTTCCTCTTATCAAAATAGCTTTTCTGTCGACTCTGAGCCGTCCGCATCTTATCCCGAATCATCTGTATCTGCTCAGACGTGTGTTGCACTAATTCGGGCCCCAATAAATTTTTCTCCCCCACTTCATCCCAACATAAAGGCAATTTACACTTTCTTCCATACAAAGCTTGATAAGGTGCCATCCCAATACTGGAATGATAACTATTATTATATGCAAACTATGCCAGGGGTAAATATTCATCCCATCCCTTTCCTTGCTCTAGCGCACAAGCTCTTAGCTTATCTTCTAAGGTCTTTATAGACCTCTCTATTTGTCCATCCATTTAAGGATGATATGCAGTACTAAAACATAGACGGGTGCCAAAAGCCTCTTGTAATGCTCTCCAAAATTTGGAAGTGAATCTAGGATCTCGATCTTGAAATTATGCTATTAGGAATTCCATGTAACCGGACAACTTCCTTCATATATAGTTAGCCTAATTTATTTAAGGAGTAGTTAATCCTGATGGGTAGGAAGTACGCAAATTTTGTCAATCTGTCCACTATTACCCATATTGCATCATTGCTTGCCTGAGTCTTAAGTAGCTGTTACGTGTGTTTTATAAATACCGCAAGTGCACAACATAGCTGTAGCTACTCCGACAAGTACGGGTCGTGTCCCACGGAGAACAATGCCAATGACCATAATCTCACAAAAAGTGCTATCTAAATCGATATAATTTGATGGGAAAATATCGCAATTAAACAAGTTAAAGTAACCAATTAAGCTAAGCCTAGGGTTAGGGTTCACCACACTTGTGATACTCAACAACTAATATTCACCTCTAATTGTATTTGTCTAGATTATTGGGGATGGTTTAGCCTAAATTAATTAGCAATATCTTTCAAGCATTACCAATCGTACCTAGGTTAATCAAATTACCTACTTTTATGGTTCTTAGCTCAACCTAGGTCCATTAAGCTTTATGCCAACCATAGAATGCAACTAATCGGTTTTCTCATTCCCATTAATTTATTCAAGCCTAGGGTATCTTAAACTACTTTCGTGATTAAGACAACTCTAATTAACCATTAGATTCCGATTTTAATTTTCACCTTTCAGTTCATCGATTAAATACCTAATACGTGATAGACTGGTGATTAGACATTCTATCAACTAATGCAAGCATACAATAGTCAATCCAAATCAATCTAATCCCAATTACAATTAGGGTTTCATAATTCAGGTCATGGGCATAGTATCATTGTATCACAATTGGGTTTACCGAAACCCTAGATAGAATTTACTCACACATAATAGAAATGGAAATCAAATTCATATTCATTGAGTAATCCATAGTAGTTCAATACAATTGAGAGGGAATAAAAAGAAGTAGAAAGATAGAAGTAGAAGTAGAAGGATAGAACCTGGTGTGTAGATGAATGCAGATAAATTATAACTTCAAAGCAGTAAAATCTACTCTAGAACATCAAAATCCTCAAAGAACTATGTAAAAACCTAATCTAAATGTGTTTCCTAAGGCTAGAAATTGTTTCCCCAATGTCTCCTACGGTTCCCCCCTTTGCAGCTGCGCATCCCTAAGCATATATAACATTTTGGTGGAAAAAACCCTAAAAAATACAGAGTTCACAGACCCGTAGCACGGCCGTGTTCCAGGACACGACCTGACCATGCTTCAGGCGAGTTTCTGGGATTTTCTGTAGCTTTTTGCACAGAGCACGTCCTGGCTGTGTTGCATGCCACGAAGCACGACCTGGCCGTGTTGCATGCTGCCATGCTCATAATTTGTTGGTTTTTGGTGGGCTTGCTCCTTGCTTCCTCCTCAACATATTCCATATCCATTTGGCACTTCTCATGAGTGTTTTCCCTTGCTTCTTGGCCTCTTTTGTTCACCTGCAAGCATAAAAACAACCAAAGCAGTATCCAAAGCAAAGAATAACCAAAAGCTGGGAAATAACCACAAGTATTCTATGAATTAGAGGATAAAATATAACCATTAAGTGCTCAAAATACCCCTTTATCAGTAGCCCTACAACAAAATCCATAGAAATTCCATCCTATTTCCACTCAGGGATTTCTAGTAGTTGTAACATCCCAGAAGGTTTTTGGTGTTCAATCTTCACCTTTTGGCAAGTCATACATTTCATTACATACTCAGCAATGTCTCGCTTCATTCCTGGCCACCAGTACAATCTTTTCAAGTCTTGATACATCTTTGTTGATCCCGGATGGATTGTATACTTACTTTGATGTGCTTCATCCAGAATTTTAACTTTCAAATTCCCTCCTTGTGGTACACATGTTCTGCCTCGATACATAATGACTCTGTAACATCCCTAATTTCGTTTCTTTTATTGATAATTTAATTAAGGCAATAAAGTTTATTAGACAATATTTTAGATATCTAAGGAAATATAATCCTTAGAAATTCTTCACCTTATGTATATGCATAGAAAATGTTTCTACCATTAAGAGAACAAATAAAGAGGGAAAACCTAATAGGAAAAACATAAATTAGAAATAACATTCTAAAGAGATGCAAAATTCTTGGATAAGGAAGATAAATTTTTAGAAACAAGTAAAGGTCTTAAAATTTCAAGAACATTGGATTAGGGTAATTTTTCCTAATTCAAGAACTATAGTTACTAAGTTTAAAACATTTACCCATACATTGGGCTTTTACCTATGGACACATCATGTAGAGTTTTTCCACTTCATATAAGTTTCTAGCAAGCCCATTGGATAACCTAAGCAAGAAATAAAACATAGACTTGGACTAGGATATAGTAATTGGACCAATAGCCCAAAAATTATGAAAATGTGATCAAGCCCTCCAAGAAAGGTAGAATTTTATCCAAAGCAAAGAAAATGGGTAGGAATAAGCCCATAATGTGTAGGAATAAGCCCAAATCCAAGAGGAAAAATAAAATAAAATAAATTAGGTGATGATATAATAATGTAATAATAATAAAGATTAGGTTACATGGTATTAAGACAAAAATTTAGCAAGTGGTGTGATTCTACATTCATCATTTTGGCAAGTGGCATAATAATACAAGGCTTTAGGACAAAAACATCTATATCATACACTCATAATTTTAGTAAGTGGTATGATAATACATGGAATTAGGACAAAACATTCCTATACCACTCAAATAATATCAACCAAATAATGGAGATTCAAGGGCTAGAAATTTGCCACCTAAAAAGGCAAACCTATCATACTTGTTTAAGACAAAAGAAAATGGAAATGAATCCCTAAATCAAAGGGACCTTGTCCCTTATCTTAAGAACATATCATCATAATTTTCAAAATACAAATCTCCTTTTCCTATGCATATCTTGACTAAGGAATAGGAAGACAAGAACATAAGTTGTTTGTTTTCCAAAAATTCAACAAAGTGTATCCTAATTGTGATAAGGTAGACCCATGATCATGAAAGGTGAATTATTTGGTGGTCTATATAAGAAAACCCACCCTTACAACATTAGAATTTCTTCCAAGTGAGGGAGAGGAAAAATAGAAGCAAGGTAGAGTGAGGAAAGGAGAGGAAGAAAGGAAGAAAGAGGAAGGAGAAGTCTAGGGGACTAAGTGCTCCAGGTAAGTTTAACAATATTTCTTTTTGAAGAAAACCTTTGAGACTCATAATATTTATATGAGATTTTGATCTTAGAACTTCAATGATTGGTCATGGATGTTGCTATATCATGTTACATATTGATCTTGCATGTGATGTATGTTTGAATACTTAGATTGGTGTAGATAGTTCTGCATGGTTATGGCTATGGGTGGCAGAATTTTTAGCTTCGGTGTTTTAATTTCTGGGAACAATATATAAGGAATTAAAATAAATAGTTAACATATGAATTATAGATATGTGTGTCATGGAGTTTTAGTCACTGGAATCATTCAATTTAGAGTTCATATGAGGTAGATATGGTCCGATTAGTAAACCAAGGTCAGAAAATGGTTAATTAGGGAAGAATATGTTAGGATAGGTTTGGTGTTTTAATTTCTGGGAAACGTCTATAAGGAATTAAAATAAATTGTTAACATATGAATTATAGATATATGTGTCACGGATTTATAGCCACTGGAATCACTTAATTTGGAATTCTTATGAGGGAGATATGGACAGATTAATAGGTAGAGGTCAGAACCTACGCGAGAAGAAATAACCTGTAATTTGAGGGAGTAATATCATCAATATTTATTACTAGTTTTCTGATATTATTAACAGAATAGTTTTAGATAATTGTCTTAGCTTTCCATTGACACCAAGATCACCTCAATTGGAGTTAAAATGAGAGAGTTATGCTCTGATTAGTGAGTAAAGGTCACAGAGCACGGCCAGGCCGTGTTCTGGGTGCTTCAAGCACGGGCTAGCCATGTTCGGGGTTGTTTTTGAGTACATTTGAAGTATTTTTAAAGCATGGCCGTGTCCTGAAACATGGCTAGACCATGTTGGAAGCTAGTGAAGCCTATTTTCAATATTTTTCTACCCTAGATGAACCTCTTTAACTATAGGGTAATAGTAAAAATCAAATTAGAGGAAAACGCTCTATAAATTTGTAAGAACATATGTTAGAAATGATATAAATAAGAAGAAATTGACTAAAGGCCAAGCATAAAGAAAATGAAGAGATGAAATTAATATTTATAATAAGAAGACGAATTTTATAAATGAAAATAATAAATGACTAGTATATGACATAGCCATTGCCATTGTATGAACTTCTTACCATCTTAAGTGTGAAATTCTGACATGCAAATATTTTATAAAGTGATATTTGAAATGGTTATGTTCATGGCATGATTGCCAATGATTTATGGTAATAGTTATATTTCGATGAACCTACTTGTTATTGAAAACATATTTTTGGCTATCATTGTGAAAAGAAAAGAAATGAGTATGGTCACATGGAAATCCGTGTGGTGCACCAGTAGGGGATGCCCTACCAACGGTTATGATCATGTTAATGAGAAAAGAAAGAGAAAGTGGGCCATGTCGGACGGAGCGAGAAAAGCCCGTACCGGAGAGTAGAGAATACTCACCCTGACCGGGGTAGCTTGAAATGAGAATAAGTTGATAGCCATCATATGATATTCTGAAAATAGTTAATCCTGTCATACATATCATTACTATATGATTCTTATGTGCATAGATATAATGCATTCATGTGACCAAAGATATTTTCTGTAGTTTATACAGCTGAACATGACGTGATGAGCTATATTGATGATGATTTATTATTGAACTTACTGGGATTTAATTCTCACTATATTTCCATATCATGTTCAGAAAATTAGTTATGCAGCTTTTTCTATGGCTATGGCTTTTAGTGCACATTGGATCGAGTTACTTTATGTTGGGCAGATCTCAGAATCAAATAAGATGTTTGTGGTCGAGTTGGCTCAGATCCCAGTGAAGGTGCAACCACCCGTACCTGTATCTCCGAAATTGGTCAACCAAAATAAACAAGATGTAAATATCTATGTGTTTGATATGTTGCATGTATGTTTTGATTAATGACGTGTATGTGAACTCGATATTGTATAATAATAAAGAGAAAAAAAAAGGTTGTTACAGACTCCATCTTTTGATACTGCAAAATCAGGTTGGTCTCTTCAATCTTATAAAAACTGATCCTGTGACTGCACCTCCTTAATTTCCATCTTTAAGTCACATTTAACTTTTAATTCGCTAATAATGAGACTTCCAGGGACAGTCACCACTGACAACTTCAAATTTTGGAACTCTTCAATCAACTTCATCTCCCAAATTAGCATATGACTCATATGCAGCGACTTCCGACTCAATGCATTAGGTACTATGTTTGCCTTTCCAGGGTGATACTTTAATTCAAACTTATAATCACTGATGAATTCCATCCACCTTCTTTGCCTCATATTGAGCTCTTTTTGGTCAAAAAGATACTTTAAACTCTTGTGGTCGCTATATATTTCAAATACAACTTCATACAAGTAGTGTCGCCATATCTTTAAGGCAAAAACTATTACAGCTAACTCCAAGTCATGAGTGGGATAATTCTCTTCATGTGATTTCAACTGTTGAGAAGTATATGCAACCACTCTTCTTTCTTGCATTAATACACACCCTAAGCCTTTTTTGGAAGTATCTGTATAGACTTCAAATCGTCCAGAAGGATCGGGAATGACTAAAACAGGAGGAGAAGTCAATCTGACTTTAAGCTCCTGGAAGCTATTCTCACATTCTTTGGTCCACTTAAAGAGACTTCCTTTTCTGGTTAATCAGGTCAAAGGTAGGGCTATTTGAGAAAACCCCTTTATGAATCTTCTATAATATCCTGTTGAACCCAGGAAACTTCTGATCTCAGTCACAGTTTTTGATCTCTCCCATTTCAGCACTGCTTCAGTCTTACTGGGATCTACTGACACACCCTCTCTAGAAATTACGTGACCCAAGAACTTTACTTCTTCTAACCAGAATTCACATTTCTATAATTTCGCAAAGAGTTTTTTTTCTTTCAACACCGGAAGCACTAGCCGAAGATGCTGGCTATGTTTTCTTCACTCTTAGAGTAGATTAGGATATCGTCTATGAATACCACTACGAATTGACACATATAAGGTCTAAAAATGCGATTCATGTAGTCCATAAAGATCACCGGCGCATTCGTGACCCCAAACGGCATTATTTGGAATTCGTAGTGTCCATACCGAGTTCTAAAAGCTGTCTTCAGAATATCTTCTTCTTTAACTCCAATCTGATGATAACCCGACCTCAAGTCTATCTTTGAGAAAATCATAGCTCCTTTTAGCTGATCTAATAGATCGTCAATTCTGGGCAACGTATACTTATTCTTAATAGTCAGCTTGTTTAGTTCCCTGTAGTCAATGCATAGTCTTAGACTGTCATCCTTCTTCTTTACAAATAGCACATGCGCTCCCCAAGGTGATACACTGGGTCGAATAAAATTTTGTTCTAACAAATCTTCAATCTGTTTCTTAAGCTCTTGTAATTCGACAGGAGACATCCTGTATGGAGTAATAAAAATCGGTCTTGCTTCTGTTACCAGATCTATGGAAAATTCCACTTTTCTCTTCGGTGGAGGTTCAGAGATCTCAGAGGGAAAAACCTCTGAAAACTCACTAACTATCGGAATCCCAAGCAGTTCATGGTCCGTATTTGGACTGATTACATACAGGAAGACACAACTCAGGTCCTCCTCTCTCAACTCTTTATTGAGTCTGTGAGCATTGATAACACTATACTTTTGATTCTCCGGAGGCTCCGCGAGAAACTCAAAAGTCTTATTATAGCAATCTAGAAGGACTCGGTTCTTACTTAACCAATCCATACCCAAGATGACATCAATACTGTCCAAGGGTAGACAGACCAGATCCACTACAAAAGATCTGTTACTCATCTCAACAAAACAATTCAAACACACCGATGAGGTAATTACTTTTCCTCCTGTAGGTGTCACTACCACTAACTCATGTGGTACTCAACAGTAGGGTATTGTAACTTCCCCACATATTCTATGACTATAAAAGAATGACTTGTACCAGAATCAAACAATACAATCAAAGGTATATTGTTGATATAACATGTACCTTGCATCAGATCAGGAGTGGATTTTGCTTCAACACCGCTCAAAGTGAAAACCCTTCCTGGTGCCCGCTGAGGTTGTGCAATCCCTTTCCCCTTTCCTTGTGGGCATTGCTGTGCAATATGCCCCTTTTGTCCACACTAGAGGCAAGTAATGGAATTGAAGTATTATGATCCATTTTTATGGTATCATCCACATTTTCCACACAGATCCGTCACCGACTTTTGTGGAAAAGGTCTGGGTCCCACCATTGTAGGTTGTTTACCCCTCATAATAGCCTTTCCTCTAAGGTTTATGTCCACAATCAAAAATTCCCTTTTTGATTTCCACTAAACCTGTCTTTCTTTATCTTCTTCCACTGTCTTCAGGCTCTTCTCCAACAGTCAACATTTGTTACTTAATGGAACAAATTCTCAGATCTCGAAACCCACCACAACATTATGGATTTTCGAATTCATCCCTGCTTCAAATTTGATTGCTTTCCACGATTCATTCGGATTATGTTTCATATAGTCTGAAAACATTGACAATTCCTCAAATTTTGCAATGTACTGTTCCACGGTTCGGTTGTTTTGTCTAAGCTAAAGGAATTCAATCTCCTTCTCAACTCTCATATTTATGGGGAAATATTTATCCAAGAAAGTCTCTCGGAATACTTGCCAGGTAACCTCACGGCCTTGGTGACTTAGTAGTTCACTGGTTCCCCTCCACCAGTACTCAGCTTCCTCTTGTAGCATATAAGCCGCAAAATTAACCTTATGCTTATTAGTACAATTCAAGATTTTGAAGATTTTCTCTAGTTCAACCAGCCACCTTTCAGCAATTACGGGTTCATATCCACCCACAAAAGTCAGTGGTCGAGTCTTCAAGAATCCATACCATTCATTTCCTTCTCTAGTTTCGTTTTCGTCTCTCTGAGAGTTCTTCTCATTCCCCGGGTTTCCTCTAATCCCTTTGTAGTAATCTGCTGGAGATGCTGCAAAATTTGATTTGTTGCAGTGGCTTGAGCTTGCATAGTTGCAGCTATGTTGTTTAAAGTAGCATCCGAACTGCCTGTTGGATTCTTTCCTGGTGGTGCCATCACTTACTGTATTAGTGAAGAAAAATATCAGTTTTTTATCGAGGTGATCAATCTCAACAGTGGTTTAAGAAACTTACAGTAAGCATCACACCACACAAGTATACAGTTAGGAAACACTAGTAATTTCTTATTGAATTTATATGCTACCTTACTCAACATTACCGCATAACCATGTAAGACTCTATTAAGTCAACCTAGGGGACTACCCACCCAATGGTCGCCTAAGATCGACCTGATCTGATACCAACTATGTAACACCATTTTTTTTTCATTTTCATCACATTTCTCATAACAATATATTGATATATATATATATATATGCATTATGCATAAAATACCCATATATGTATATTACAAATCTCGCATAAGTATTTATGATAAAATACAAGTCATAATTACAATACAACTATAAAAGTCCCCATACAGCACACCACCCTTGAAACATAAAGGGTGAGGAGGTGGTGCTGACATCGAGATCTTTACTCGCAACGCCATCCATGGAAGCATCTCACTTCCTTTTATTTGAACATAACACCACAAAATAGTGAGAACAGGGTTCCCAGTAGACTCAACCTTTTGTGTAAAAACAAATATTATGTTCAATTGTATAAACTACAGAAAATATCAAGCTTTTATAATAAATTCATAACTTTTAATACACCTGCCTCACTCGGTGATCTAGCAAACTCAATGCATGAACAACATAGCTCTTCATGTTGCGTAATGCTCATTGCATGCCATAGCTATAAAAACACACATTTTCACTCATTGCTTCTCTTTTGTTCTCATTTGGTTCTCTTTTATTCTCATTTGGTTGGGTGGCCTCATCGGCTCACGCAGGCTAGTAGGGCGTTCCCTACCCGGTACCGTCATAGCTATACAACCCATCGATATTCATCGATGTCCACTCAAGTCAAATGCAATGCATATACATCAAGCAACTCACCACGAGCTTTACGCTTGTCAATCAATAATAAATGCAACGCAAAAACATCATTTTCATACTCAATGAGTTATATAAATATACATCACAACTCTTACCATGAGCATATTTCAAGTCATATGTTCAATAGGTATTTTCATCTATATCACTCTTTCAAAATATCTCAAATCAATATTCAATGTAAGCCCTTTGAAATCAAGTAAAGAAAATAATGTTTTGGTGATATAAAACCATCACTTTAGAAGTATTTCTCTTGGTCAATTGGTTTCTAAAATCCCTTGAACAAACAAAGTTCTTTTTCCTATAGAAAACAGTGAAAAATAAAGTTTTCCAGCCCTAAACATGGCCTTGAAACTCATAACACAGCTGGACCGTGTTTTGTGACCTTCCCTCACAAATCAGATCTTAAATCTCTCATTTCAACTCCGATTAAGGTGATTTAGTGTCTTTGTAAAGCTAAGACAGTTAACTAAAAATTGTATGTTTACCATATTTTCCAATTCCTTACCTATTATTCCTAGAAATTCGAATACTAAAGCACTCATATTTACAAATTCTGGATTCCAGACTCTTCGTGTTCTGTGACCTTCCCTCACTAAGAAGAACATAACTCTGTCGTTTCAACTCTGCTTAAGCTGATTTTGGTTTTTATGTAAAGATAAGACAATTACCTACAAG
Source organism: Gleditsia sinensis (assembly GCA_037074535.1). Lineage (NCBI taxonomy): Eukaryota > Viridiplantae > Streptophyta > Magnoliopsida > Fabales > Fabaceae > Gleditsia > Gleditsia sinensis. Next base: position 43,631,582 of record CM073465.1, on the reverse strand, counting down.
TTTCATGTTTACTATAATTTCAAATTCCTTACAGATTAGTTCCAAAAGTTCGAACACTAAAAGTACTAATATTTACAAATTCTGGAATCTAGACTCTTCGTGATCTGTGACCTCTGCTTACTTCTTGGGTCATATCTCCTTCATATTGACTCCAAATTAGGTGATCTCATAGCCTATAAATTCTTGAGACTCATATCTACAATTCTTATGTTGATACTTTCTTTTAAATCATTACCAAATTTACCAAGAAATTTGAAATATCCAGAACAGAAAAATCCACATAATATACAGCCCACATGTCGCACAATTTCACATTTAATCATTCGTAAAACATAGAAATTGTATCAAAATTTGTGGAGAGTAGGTATTAAGGCTACCTTAACTAGCTTCCTAAACTTTGTATACCAATTTCTCACCACCAAAACCTACATCCATACCTTGAATTAGGAAATCCATTGAAGAAAAGACAATTATAGAAGAATTTCGATAAAGAAAACCTACCTTGATTTTTTCCCTCTTGCACTTTCTCTCTCTTCTAATTCTTCTTCTCTCCTTTCTGAATTTTTTCTGATCACTCCCCCTCCCCTTTGATATTCAAGACCATCATTATCACTCAAGTGTTTTAGAAATACTTCTAGCCTACCACTCAAGTGTTTTAAAAATTCTTCTAGCCTACCACTCAAGTGTTTTAGAAACACTTCTAGCCTACCACTCAAGTGTTTTAGAAACACTTTCAGCCTACCATTCAAGTGTTTTAGAAACACTTCCAAGCTACTTGGTTGGAACCATTCTACCAAAAATCGTATAAATACCAAAAATTGAATAAATACCAAAATACCACTTTAAAGTATTTACAATATTACTAGTCTATTGAAATTATGCAATTGTCACACTCTAAAAGCATTAAAATACGACCCTTACATTAAAGATTACGTAAATACCCATTAGTATTTTAGGGAAAAATCAGGGATGTTACACTAAGTATAGGCAAATCCTACTCTACTAAAGTATGAAAGGGCTTAAACTCTTATATAGGATCCTCCTAATATTTTTATGTGAAATATTTTGATGCATAACAATAATTGAATAATGGTCATACCATATTGCATATGATTTTAGATATCTAAATGTGATTTGAATTGAGAATATTTGAAATGCGAGTCTCATATGGATGTACTTCTGAATTATAATATTCTATGTGAAAATTTTTAATATATGAGTACATTCATATGTTGACCTAAGAGGTCATATGAGGTATTATCTGCTCACTAAGTTGTCAAACTCACTACACGATACTTATATTTTATATATATAAGGATATAGAGTTTGGTCCTACAGCTACGTGACCAACTAGGAGTCATACTCTCTAGGTGAACTTATGTTGATTCCAAGGCTCACAATGTTTTAATTATTTTATACTTGTATGCTAGAGTATGCTCTGAATGCCACAAGCAGGATCCCTACTTCTGCAGTAATATGTGTATTAAAGACTTGGCCTGTATATTTTATTATATTAGAGAACTTGTAAACGTATGTTATTAATCCTGATATGTGATATATTTGAAGCAAGTGTGCAATAGAATAAGGTTAAAGTTATCTGCTACTCGTGACAATCGTGTTCCCTTAAATTCATATTTGAAGCAAGTGTGCAATAGAATAAGGTTAAAGTATTCTTTAGTAGGACCATTAGTATAGATATGAGCCAGACATATTTATACTTCAGATGCTATTGAGGGATTCTATAGGGTTTCAATTTCCTTTCCATTTCATGTTTGTTAAAGTTCTTAGTATAAGGTCAACTGAATATTATGGTATTTTTAAAAAGGTATTTTGTTTTCTATAGCCTGTGATGCTGCCAACAACTAGAGCGGTTGCTAGAGAAGCTGTATATAGTGCACCCTCTATAGAAGAGTCTACACAATATATAATTCCAGTACAAAAAGGCCGTGGTAGAGGTCGACCTAGAGGAAAAGGCAGAGGCAAAGGGCGTGCACAGGGTACGAGAACCCCAAGACATGATGAACAGGTCAATGTATTTGATAGAGTCCTTGAGGAGAGAGTAGAACCTCTTCAGGAGGCACATGATAGAACAACTAATATGATTGCTGGCATACATAGGAGTTTGGAGACATTGGCTGGATTTATAGTAGAACAGGGTAGGAAGGATGGCCAGCCACCAGAAAATGCTCTTGAAGTGCTAGAACTAGAAATACTAGCCGAACAAGATAACAAGTTTACAGGGATTGAGGTGACATTACTGCAATTCCTAAAGCTAAAGCCCCCAACTTTTTATGGGTCAGATATTCAAGCAGGCACACAAATATTCATTGATACTGTGGAACGAGTTCTCAGAGCTTTGGGGTGATCTACTAGAAGATCTGTTGAAATAGTATCCTTTCAACTATCAAATGTGGCCCAAGTTTGGTTTGAGACTCTAGTATAAGGAAGAGTAATTATCTTCCACCAATGGAGTGGGATGAATTTAAGGAAGCATTTATGAATGGCATCCTACCAATGAGTGAAAAGGACAAGAGGGTCAGGGAATTTGAAGAATTAAAATAGACACCAAACAAGACAGTTTCTGAATATGACATTCATTTTACCCGATTGTCTAGATATGCACCATATCTGGTTCCTAATGAAAAAGATAGAATTGAGAATTTTTTTTCAAGGTTGATCTGTCCATTGTTTAAATCAATAGGTCCTCAGATGAACCATTTTTCAACTTATTCAGTAGCTATGGATTATGCTAGAAAGATGGAAACACGAGAGCTAGGAGACATAGAAGGCCTAAAGAGAAGAAATAAAGATCGAGATAGTAATATCCAGACTAGTTATAATCCTAATGTCAAAGGACTAAGATTTCAAAATCCACAACATTTAACTTAAGCAGGATCAGGTAGCTCTAGCCAGACATCAGTCAATATCAATAAGTAAAGAATGATTCAATGATATATGAGACCTACTAGTCAATAAGATTCAAGATCGATTCCCTTATGTCCCATTTGTAGCAAGCCTCATATTGGACAGTGTCACAAAGAAACTGGTGCATGTTTTAAGTGTGGACAAGTAGGTCATTTGATGAGGAATTGTCCACAATTACGAAATTTGAGCCAAGCATTAGTACAATCAATTTCACCCCCTGCATTTGTACCAATACGACGAAATAGAGCAGCTTCAGTTCAAGCAAGTAGTGTTAGTACTGGTAGAGGATTAGGAAGTTGAGGCTGAGAAGAAGCTCGAGTCTTTGCCTTAACACGATAAGATGCTCAAGCCTTAAATGTAGTGATGACAGGTACATTATCAATATGTTCCCAAAGAGCATCTATACTGTTTGATCTTGGTTCTTCTCATTAAACTTAGGAACTCTAACTCTTGAATTAGAAAAAAATATCATAATCTAATCTTCTTGAAATTTTAAGACCTTTACTTACTTCCCAAAAATTTATCTTCCTTACCCAAGAATTTTGCCTCCCTTTAGTGTGTTATTTCTAATTTTTCCTATTAGGTTTTCTCTCTTTACTTATTCCCTTAATGTTAGAAACATTTTCTATGCATACACATAAGGTGAAGAATTTCTAAGTCTTATGTTTCCTTAGATATCTAAATATTGTCTAATAAAATTTATTTCCTTAATTAAATATTTATGTACCTTCATTAATAAAATAAACAAAATTAGGGATGTTACACTACTAGCCAAAACATGGCCAGAAAATTCCCCAATTAATGCATTAGTGAAGTGTCCCCTTAGGTGTCCCTTGATCTTTATAAAAATAATGATTAGTTAGCATGATCTACCTAGATGAGGTGTCCCTAAGAATATTCATAAGGCTTTGTTTGGATAAATAAAATTCCCAATCTTTAATTTTTCACTAACAGAGAAATTAATGAAACTTAAGCTCTTAATTAGGGTAATTTACTTAGCTTAATTCCCTAAAAATTTCCATACTTCCTTACTTAAAAATTTCTTTTTATACTACTTTGATTTCTTCCAAAATGCGAGACTTGTGTAGTTATTCATGCACATTATTTTCCTCACTATGCTTTGCCACAACTAGCATTTATTACACAAAACAACTCTTGCTAGTTTTCCTAATTATGTATTCTAATTATAATACTTATTCTTTTGATTTGCAACTTCAAGGATATATTTCCATTAATTTTCCTCCTAAAATTTCCATAACTTCTTTTTACCATATTCCTCCTTTCTCCTTTAATGGAATATTCTCATGCTTTTTAGTAAACAAAAATGAGGATGTTACATTTCTGATGCGTATTGAATATGTTTTTTGTATTTGTAAATCTATATCTGATATATATAGTTTCCAGCTACATGGTTTAGTATATAATTAAAGTTACTATTTTTTGCTATATTTAAACATGTATGTTATGAAATGTTAATAAAATGATTCTATTTGTACGAAAAGTAAGCTTAGCATGACATATATTTTTATTTGGATTTGGAAAGGTGATATAAGTTTTATCTGCTTAGAGTTTCTGGTTTCTAGAAAGTGGTTTACGTGAAAAATTAAGTTTTTGCAAGAAGTTCTGTAAGTCTTTTATAAGAAAAATGAATTTGATATTTCATATTATTTAGAAAAAAAATGGTTTTATGAGAAATGGTTAATGATTTATTTGTTTTAGGCAAGTAAATCTCTATTTTATGCATTGTGTTATTATCACGCCCCCAATTTAAAGGAACGTGATTGTCACGAGTAGCATATAAATTTACCTTTATTTTATTACATACATGTTCCAAGTATATCACATATCAGGAATAATAACATACGTATACAAGTTTTCCAATATAACCCAATATACAGGCCAAGTTTTTATACATATATTACAGTAGAAGTAGGGATCCTACTTGTGGCGTTCAGAGTTTGACACTGTGAGCCTTAGAAGCAACGTAGGTTCACCAAAAGAGTGTGACACCTAGTAGATCACATAGCAGGACCATCAAACTCTATATCCTTATTTGGAAAAAAATGTGTATATCGTGTAGTGAGTTTAACAACTCAGTGAGCAGATAATACCTCATGACCTCTTAGGTCAGCATATGGATGTACACATATTTTAATTTTTATCACATAGAAACTACAGTTCGGAAGTACATCCATATGTGACCCAAATTTCAAAAATTCTCAAATCAAAGGATATTCAAAAATCTAAAACCATATTCAGCACGGTATGATCATTAAACAAATGTTGTTATGCATTAAAATATTTCACATGCAAATATTAGGAGGATCCCATATTAGAACCATCAAATAATCCTAAGCACACAGCAAGGGATAGTGTTATGTTTAGCTGTATAAGCTATAAAAAAATATCAAACTTTTAAGATAAAATCATAACTTTTGTTGATACATAATTAACATACTATATATGCATTGAAAATCCACTCTTTTTACATAATGCTCAAACATGTCACAACTATCAATATACTCAATTCATTCATTTGCTATACGTATAATGACTGATCGACTACAGTCAAAATAGGTAATTAGGGAATGTGAATTCATCACACTTCTGCTTCCTCACATTACCACTGTCTAAAGTCTCAATAGGTAATAAGGAAATGTGAGTTCATCACCCTTCTACCTCCTTAGATTACCACTGTCTATAGTCTTAATATGTAACCAAAGAATGTCAGTTCATCAACCTTCTGCCTCCTCACATTACTACTATCTACAGTCTCAATAGGTAATTAAGGAATGTGAGTTCACCACCTTTCTGCCTCCTCACATTACCATTATCTATAGTTTTAATAGGTAATCAAGGAATGTGATACTATCTCAAGCCATACAATCCATTGATATTCATCAATACACACACACACACACACACACACACACATATATGCATATCCATCAAATGCAATATATAATTATCAAGCAACTCGCCATGAGCTTTAAACTTGCCATTCAATCATATTTGACAACTTTATAGCTTTACAGATCAATGTCTCATGCACATAATATTCACTTTACCAAATGATGATAAATACATTTAGAACTATATATTCAATGAGTTTCAAAATCTATTTGCAACACCATACTCTTCTTGAACTATATGCAAGTTAGTAAGCAAAGCAGATATTTTAACATATTTCAAAAACTTATGATAGCATAAATAACTTATAAACATAACCATGTATACATTTAAAGTTTAAGAAGAGCATAGGGTAAATCATATAAATAATTATCTACTCACAGGGAAAGGCTCCAGGTTGGACAACCCAAAAATGTTCTTTTTCAATTTAAATTTGACCAAATAAAACTCAGAAATGAGGCCGAAGGGTCCAAAAGCCTAGAAAATGACTTTAGGAGCTCGGTCAACGCCATTCAATCGATGGTCACTATTCATGACAGAAAACACTATTCACATCAGTTGGAAAAACTATTCATGTCGGGGGAGTTACTATTCACACCCACCGGAATCATTATTCATGTCAATTGGAGTTACTGTTTTGACACTAAAAGTTGTCAAATGACTTAAAAACTTTATATCTTATAGTTTATCTATCATTTAAATCTATCTACTATGTTAGATTTTCAATTTGAGGTCTTTAAATAAGAGTTTCAAAACTTACATTTTTCTAAGATTTTCTACTTCCGATCTACGGTGATTCTTCAGCCAATTTGAAAAATTGTTTGGCTAATATCGTTGTACTCTTCATCTTGAATCCAGTGGTACCCTTAGTTTTGAAATCGGATGCTCGAAAGTAGTCCAGATCTAGAGAGTAAAAATGAAGAGAGAGAAAACACTATTCATATACAAAGGTTATGGCAGATTTTTCCTTCTTTTCTTTTTTTATATTGATGGAAGGACCAATTAGAAAATTTTTAATTGTTAGAGGAAGTCTTTTCAAATTTTATTATTTATATATTGACCCCTAAAATTTTAGGAAATTACAATTTGACCCCAAAATATTAATAAGTTTTCATTTTCATCCTTAAAACCTTTCAATTACATCCATACTCCTTTATTTCTTTTATTAATTCATATATAAATGAAAATTATTAAATTTTAGGGTTGTTAGATTCTTTGCCCCTTAAAAAATTTGGTCCCCGAAATTCAAACCATCTTATCACAAGCAGAGAATGAAACCAAGTCATAAATTACAGCTATTAACATCACTACTTAAGAAATTGGGGATATCTCTTTTGTATATTATCTTTATTTTCTAAGGAGTGTCTTCACTTGAGTAATTTTTCCATATAACCTTAACCATAGGGATTTCCTTCAGCCATAAGTTCTTCACTTGTCGATCAACAATAGACATTGTTTTTTCCTCATAATTAAGCCAAATTCTTGTTTAATTGAATTTTTTGGTATTAACTAACATGAGAAGAATATGATATGTACTTCCTTGGCATTGATGCAAGAAAGACAAATCACTTAATCCTGATGACAAGACCAGGCGATATACTATTATGTCTACTTTGTTCAAAATTTCAAAAGAGCCTATATATTATAGCTTGACTTTTGTCCTCTTTCCAAACCTCATTACCTCCTTCATGGATGAGTCCTTTAAGAATATTTGGTCACCGACTAACAATTTCTAGTGCTCAACATTCCTTGTCCTTATAGACATTTCAACTTGTATTGAGTTGCTTGTATTCTTTTTATAATCAATTTCACTTTATTTTAGGCAAATTCTGCTAATACAAAATTTTCAGTCTCAATATAATTCCTATGTTAGAAACTTCCTAATCAGGGTTATCACATATATATGCGCTTTTCCAAGGCAATCTTATAGCTTTAAATATCAATGCCATGTGCACAATATATTTTCTTTACCATATGATGAGAAAGACATTTAGAATCATATATTTAATGAGTTCAAAAATCCGTTTTCAAAACCATACTCTTCTTGAACTATATGCTAGATAGTAAACAAATAAAGTAATTTAATCCATTTCCAAGACATATAAAATTATAAATAACTTGTAAACAGACCCAATTATACATTTAAATTTCAAGAAGAGCATAAGATATGTTATAGAAAGAATTATCTACGCACAGGACAAGGCTCTAGGTTGGATAGTCTTAAAATACAGTTCAAGCAGTACTTGGCCAAAGAGTTACAAATGCATCCCATGTGATATATTATGCCTCTAAAATACTAAATGATGCCCAAAAAAATTATACCACCACTAAAAAAGAGTTCTTAGCTGTAGACTTTGCATTAGAAAAATTTAGATCATATTTGATGTGCACTAAAATTATTGTTTTTACTGATCATGGAGCTTTGAGATACTTGGTGATGAAAAATGAGGCTAAACCCAAGATAATCATATGGGTGTTATTGCTTATAGAATTTGATTTAGAAATCAAAGATAAGAAAATGGTTTTAAAATAATGTAGCAGATCACCTAAGCCTCCTGACACATGTGGAGGATAAACTAAAAATTGAAGAATCATTCCCAGATAAAAATTTATTTTCAATTTTAGTTCATATGCAATGGTATGCAAATATTGTAAATTATTTGGCTACTAATTAGTTACCTCCTTTTTGGACTAGGGCAGCCAGAAACAAGATTAAGAGTGATGCCAAATATTACATATGGGATGATCCCTACCTATGGAAGCAATGCTTAGATCAAATTATAAGAAGGTGTATTCTTAACTCTAAAATTCTATCAATTCTAACCTTCTGCCACTCTTATGCATGTGGAGAACACTTTGGGGAAAAAAGAGTAACAAAGAAAGTATTGGACTTTGGTTTTTACTAGCCTACTCTATTCAAAGATTCATATCATTTTTGTAAGTCGCATACTAACTATCAGAAAATAGGTAATATATCCAGGAAAAATGAGATGCCTCAAACACCAGTATTATTTTGTGAAATTTTTTATGTTTGGGGCACTGATTTCATAGGAACTTTTCCTTTATCATCTGGATATAATTATATTTTGCTGGCTATGGATTATGTCTCAAAGTGGGTGAAAGCTAAACCTACTAGGACTGGCGATTCTAAAGTGATTGTAGATTTCATTAAATCCCATATTTTGTCAAGATTTAGGATTCCTAGAGCTTTGATAAGTGACAAGGGAACACATTTTTGTAAAAGGACTATTGAATCCTTATTAAAAAAGTATAATGTCAGTCATAAATTGTCAAATGCATACCACCCCTAGACTAATGGGCAAGCTGAGGTATCCAACAAAGAAATCAAAAATATCATTAGTAAGACAATCCCAACCACTGGTATTGAAGTCTCATATTAGATGATGCTTTCTGGACATACAGAACATCCTATAGGAGCCCAATTGGTATGTCTCCATACAGGTTAGTATTTGGAAAAAATTGCCATCTTCCAGTTGAATTGGAACATAAAGCATTTTGGGCTATAAAGAAATTTAACATGAATCTAGAAAAAAGTGGAGAATACAGAAAATTACAGCTTCAGGAATTACAAGAAATCAAAAATGAGGCCTATGAAAATGAAAATATCTATAAGTCGAAAACTAAACTCCTACACGATCGCATAATTTCACGTAAGGAGTTAACTAATTGATAGAAATTCCTCCTCTATAATTCCAGGCTCAGATTATTCCTAAGTAAGTTTCGTTGTAGATGGGAGGGACCATTTATTGTTACGGATATTTTTTGTCATGGTGCAGTGGAAATAAAAAGCAAGGATAATCAAAATAGCTTCAAAGTCAACGGGCATAGGCTTAAATCATATTATGAAGGATTTCAGAAAGAGGAACCATAATGGACAACTCTTGAAGACCCTCCTTAAAATTTTTTGAGTTTATGTTGAGCCAACAACGTTAAACAAAGGCGCTGGTTGGGAGACAACCCAACAACACCTATTTTTCTTCTTTTTCGTAATTTTATTTCTTTTATTTGTAAAAAAAAAGTGGACGCATAGCACTGCAGAGCTCTCTATAAGAGGCCGGCAGCCTTTTCATCTCTCCACCTGATTTTTGCACTCTCCTTCACCCACAAACCCAATTTCTTACAGCCAATCAACCATAATAACCTCCCATTACATTTACTTACTTGAATTATGTAATTCTTCATCTTCTTTTACAAGATTAAACAACTCTTCCAGCACTTTATTTGGATTCAATGGGAGTGTTCTAGAATTCTAAAGGAAATTTTGATCTTGCATTTTCCAACCACAAATCAAGCTAAATTGGGTACGGTTTACTTCATTTTTCCTACGGAAGTTGATCTCCATACTTCATTACCACTAGTTTGCATTGAATTGGGACTTAAAGTTGAGAATCTACCATCCATTCTTCTAATTTTTCAAGAGCACACACCAGGTTTTCAGTAAAACGCCTCAGAGAATTTTCCAAGTCCAATGGCTCCAAAAATTTCAAAATTGAACATCTCAAAAAGGAAGAATAGGGACAAAGACCCTCCAGCATTTGACAACACAACATTTGTGATTGAAGAGGTTTATCAGCACCACATCAAAGTGGTGGTGCATAAACCTATTGTTCCATAACGAGGATTTGTTGTCACTGCTGGGCTATCTCATAGAGACAATAACCTCCATAGGCATTGGGAGATTTTCTACAGAAACCCAGAACCAGGGGTCATTCCAATAGTACAAGAGTTTTAGTCCAATGTTATAGTCCATGAACATCATAAAGCATGGGTTAGAGGCAAGATGGTGAAATTCACCCCGCATGCCATCAATGAGTTCTATTCACTGCTTGACATTGAAGATGATGAATACTCGGTGCTTCTTCATTCTTACATTGACTTTGAATACTTGAATACATTATTTGCACTCTTTGCTACAGGGGGCCTTCCTAAAAATTGGATAGCACTGGCCAACCAGTGTACCTTGCCAGGGCCAACATGAACATAGTGGCTAAAGCTTGGCACTATTTTGTGTCAGCAAGATTTGTAACATCCCATAATTTTTATTTTTAAATATTAAAGTTTTGTTATAAAAATATATATTTTTATTTGTTTAAAAATGATTATGTTCAGCTAAAAAGAAGTCTATTTACACTTAAAATAATTATTGTTTTACTTGAAATAATTATGTTGGTCTTTAATGAATTTTGTTGTATTTTTAGAAATAATCTTTCTTTTATTATGTATAAAGATATTTATTTTATGATTTTTTTATTAAGAATTTTAGCAAGAAACGCCATGATTTAAGAGTTTATTTAAAGGTTTACGAGAATGTAATTTTTTAGAAATTTTTGGGATATTTTAAGATTAAAAATGGAATTTATATGAATTTATATATAAGAAAATCATATTATTCAATTATTAAATAATAATAATTATTATTTAAAAAAAAGGGAAAAAGGGACGCGAAGGCACATTTCAGAGAAGAAAAATTGAGAAGAGTGAATAGTGAGTGAATAGTAACCTTCAACTTTTTCTTTAAATTTTGAGTGCCTATTGACTTCCGATCTCAAAACTGAAGGTGTTACTGAATTCAGGACGAAGAATACTTCAGTTTTGACCGATCAGTTTTTCAAATCCACCGTTGAATCGCTGTAGATCTAAAGTAGAAAATTTCAGTAAAAGGTAAATTATAAAACTCTTACTTAGAGACCTCAAATTAGAAATCTGACACCGTAGATGGATTCAAAAGTTAGATAAACATTATGATATGTACTTCTTTCGATCATTTGGTAACTTTTTATGTGGCGGTGAATAGTGATTTATGGCATGAATAGTGGCAATGAATAGTAATTCCGGCGGTGAATAGTCTGAGCGTTGACCAGCGTTAACCAAGATTCTGAGGTCATTTCCTAAGTTTTTGGACCCTCCGAACACGTTTGGTCAAATTCAACTTGGAAAAGTACAATTTAGGGCTATCCAATCAGGAGCCCTACCCTGTGAGTAGATACTTCTTTCTATGACTTGCCCTATGCTCTTCTTGAATTATAAATTTATTATTGTTTCTGATTATAAATTATTTACTATTATAAGTTTCTGAAATGTGTTAAAATATCTGTTATACTTACGAACTGACACATAGTTCAAGAAGAGTATAGTTTTAGAAATGGATTTTGGAACTCATTGAATATGTGGTTTTAAATGTATTTATCATTATTTGATAAAGTGAATATTATGTGCACGATACATTGATTTGTAAAGTTATATACTTGTGAAAATGATGCATGTCATATTATAAATGAGATTGAGTGGCAAGCGTAAAGCTCATGGCGAGTTGCTTGATATTTTACATGTATATATATGTATTGATGCATATCGGCTGGTTGTATGGCTTGTGACGGTACCGAATAGGGGACACCCTATTAGCCTGAGTGAGCTGGGGGAGGGCCGCTCCAACCGAGTGACAGTGGTAATGTGGGGAGGCAGGAGGGTGATGTACTCACATTCCCTGATCACTAATTGTGACTAGGGTCGAGGTCACTATGCGTATAGCAAATTGCATTGACCAGATCGCCGATTGAGGCAGGTCATTTTCAAATTGCATTGACCAGATCGCCGAGTGAGGCAGGTCATTTTCAAATTGCATTAACCAGATCGCCGAGTGAGGCAGGTCATTTTCAAATCAAATTGCATTGACCAGATCGTCGAGTGAGGCAGGTCATTTTAAAAATGATGATTTTATCTCTAGACCTTAATATTTTACTATAGCTTATACAGCTGAGCATAACAACATTTGTTTAATGATTATACCATGGTGTATATGGTTTTGGATATCTGAATATCCTTTGATTTGAGAATATTTGAAATACGGGTCTCATATGAATGTACTTCTGAACTATATTTTCTATGTGACATATTTTAAAAACATAAGTACATCCATATGCTGACCTAAGAGGTCATAGGAGGAATTATTTGCTCACTGAGTTGTCAAACTCACTACACGATATTTCCACATTTTTCAGATAAAAATATCAGAGTCTGATTCGGCAGATAGGTGATATATTCTCTGGGTGAGTCTACATTGCTTCCAAGACTCACAGTCTTTGAATTATACTGTATTTGTATTCTAGTGTGCTCTGAACGCTACAGGCAGGATCCCTATTTCTGTTGTAATCTGATGTTTATAGTCTTGGTCTATATATTGTGTATACATGAGAGATCCTATATGTATTTGTTCCCATGATAAAGAATTGAATTATGTATATTTATGGAGATTATCTTACATTTAAAAAAAATTGTTTATTTTACGTAACGTAAATTAAGGGCGTTACAAGATTTATGCCCAGCTTGAACATGAGTGAAGTTTGGAGGGACATGGCCATTCTTCTTTATGCTATACTAAAAGGCCTTTCTATTGATGTAAGGAAAATTATCCACAAGCAGATGCTAGGCTGCATTAATTCTCGAGGCGGCTCCTTCTTTTGCCTCTAGTCTAATCAGTGGTCTATGTAGGAATGTAGGAGTAAGCTAGGATTCCACCGAGGCTATCATGCAACCAATGAGACCTATATCCTATGCAGACATACAAAAATATAAAGGGCAGGAGGAAGTAAAAGAAGAGGAGTTAGGGGTTTAGCCACTAATTATAGGGGAACCTAGTAGCAGTTTAGCTCCATCACTATCCCAGCACACTATTGAAGACCTATGGGAGCGAATTGAGTGGTTGAGCCACTAGATGAATGATTTGGAACTCTACCAGTACTCCATAGTAGGGGTTAGCATAGGGTCGGGTTGATCGGTTTATCAACCCGATCCGATAAAAATCGGGTTGGAAAAAAATGATCTGAACCCGACCGAACTTTGAAGAAATCCGAAAATTTTGGGTTAATTTGGGTCGAGTTCGTCGGGTTAGGTCAGTTTCGGTCGGATTATGTCGGGTTAGTCGGGTCGGGTCTAAGAAATGTTTTTTGAAAAATAACCCGACCAACCCATTTGAATCCAATTTTTTGAAAAAATTCGACCCGTTTCAACCCACTTACCCAATCCAAACCGATCCAAAGTGACTTTTTTTATCGGGTTGGGTTGGATTGGATTGGGTTATCGGATTTATGCTCACCCCTACTCCATATCACATCATAATAATGCTTGTTTCAGTCATCTAGTCCACGCCTTGAACCTTTCGATAGCATTCCCAGCACCTCCTGAACCGCCCTTTAGGCCTGCACTTGAGCGGGATGAGATGGATGGTGACAACTAATCCGGGAAGTTTCACTGAACTCCTCCTTATTTTATTACTTGTCTCTTTTATCTTTTTATTTTCTATTTTACATTGGGGACAATGTAAGTTCTTAAGTGTTGGGGGGTCACTTTATGATTCAGTTGGATGACTATATAATAAATCATACACTTATGCACTATTTACTCTGCTTCTATGATTTATGCACTTCTAGTTCCAGTTATTGAAGGGGGTTAACATGTGAACTTATTTCAATATTTGAGTCTGTGTTTGTCAAACGAATAGCTAATGATATAAATGTTTAAATTGCTAATAGCTCTTGAGAAACATAGGAAAATTATGATTATGTGTAATTTTAGTTTTCTTGCAATTTATTATTATCTATTTTTTAGGATTCTGAAACTATTTTGCACAATAACTTTGAGTATTTAATTTATTTTTTACTTAGAGAAAGTTTGTATAACTCAAAATATTATATGATCTCACCAATTTTCTAGAACTTATTTAAATGCTACTTGAGGTGAAATCTTAGGCTGATACTATTAATTAGGAGATGATTTAAGAATTATTAGATGAGTTTAAGCCTTTGAAGTCAAACCAAGCAATTAAATATCCTTAGCACCAATATTTTAAGATTAATTTATATATTCTGTTTTTTCTTCATACCTACTGCAGAGCCAAGACCAAATTTTATGATTAATTCCTTTATTTGTTTTCCCTGATTCACTCATTCCATGATTAATTTTGAAATGCTTGTTTTGTATAGCTATATTAATAAAAAGGTGGAATGGTGGAGCAAGGACAAAAGAAAGAATAAGTCCAAAAATACGGATGAAAGTCTAAGCAGTGAAAAAAAAATGTGTGTGATGGTCATGAATTCAGTAAAGTAAAGGAATAAGTATGGGGGGAAAAAATTCTCCAAACTTGAGAAAGCTCAAATGAAGAATAATTAATCATGTGGTTTTGGGTGATCACGCCTAAATTTATATCTTTTGTCTCACCTTATAATTTAACCACATTACAAGCTGATTAAAGTCCTTTTGATCCTAAAAAGTAGTTTTAGCCTACATTAGTGGAAAGTAGCGTGAAAATAAGCATATGAAAATCCTAAAAAGAGGTCTATACCCAATTTCTTGAGATATATAATCTTATTTGGGAGAAAGATGGCTGAACAGCTTAAAGACACACACACACTCAGGGCTCTAAAAAATAAATCATGAATTGCATTTGAGTTAAATTTTGCACATAATTATTAAATTTTCTGAAACTTCTTCAAGAGCATACAATTTTCACTATGAGGCAATTTATTGGTAAGTTTTCCACTCATCTCATATGATGGAGATCAAGGTGCTGTCAAACCTACTATAAACCGTTCCCAAGATCCTTTGCTAGGGATAGGCGGTCCAATGACTAGGAGCAGGGCGAAGCGGGCCAAAGAAACTTTACAGGGCTTGATCTTGGATGTGCAGGCTAAAAAGGAAGTTATTGGGCCAAGTCAAGACATCAAGTGGGCCACAATTTGCAATCTTGAGGATGGTATTAAAGAGGGTAGTCTGGAGGCCCAATAAAGTTTGTTGGATCTTGAAGATAACTAGCTCAAATCTACATTGATTTAAAGATGTATTATGGGCTTTACTTTAAATGTTTTGTTTTGGATATTATTAGTATTTGGGCCCATTCTTTATGCAGCCCAAATAGTAGTTTAATTATGGGTTTGTTTTTGTTAGTTTTAGTTGGGCCAGATAACTAATGTTATTTAGGCCATATTATATTAGAAGTCCAATTAGGAGTTTAAGGCCTTCTGGCTTTCCTACTAGGGTTAGGTTTGAATGTCTATATAAGAGTTCTTTAAGTTCATGTATTAGATACAGATTTTGATGATTAATAAAGATTGTGTTTTCTCCTAAAGTGAGAGCTTCCCTTAGTTCTTGGGCAAAGAACTGAATCCGATCTTATCGAGGCAACTCGTGGCGATCAAACATCCATTGAATTTTCAAGACGATCCTTGCTTTCACCAAACACTCTGTTTCTTCGTATAGAGGATGCATCATTTGGTATCAGAGCTTTGGCTCATTGAGATTTGGTTGGTGTCCTATCTTTTTTTTTCTATTTTCTATAGTCTTTCTTCTTCTTCTACCTTTCTTTAGGTCAAATTAGAGTTCTAGTTCTAGTTAATGTTCTTCTAGTTCTTTTAGAAAAAAAAAAGAGTTCTAGTTCTGGTCAATTTTCTTTTCCTATTTATATTCTAACTCCTAGTCCTAGTCAATTTAGTTTTTTTCTTCCAAAAAAATTTGAATTTCGAAAAAAAAATAGTCTTATTCCTATTTCAATTTGGTTTCTTGTTAAAAATTCAAAATTCAAAATTTAAAAAAAAAATCAGATTCCTAGTCCTAGTTGAATTTGGTCTCTTCTTTCAAAAAAAAAATTTCAAAAAAAATATCAAAAATTTGCTCAAAAAAAAAGAGAGGTGAGCTGAAGTTCAATAAAAAAAAAAGAGAAAGAAGAGAAATTTGTTCACAAAAAAAATAGCATACTGATATTAGTATCCTCATATTTTTCAAATTCAGTGCCTAGGTTTGTCATTGTCCGAAAAATTTATTCTTATCATTCTTAATTCACTTGTTTTCTTTGATAAGCTTGTTGATAAGGTTTTTGTTTAAGAACTTTAAGAGAAAGAGAGTAATTTGAGTGCAAACACGTGAGGTTTGTGAGACAAACATGAGCACTAAAATAAATCAACCTAATGTTGATCTTAAATTTTACATGAAGGGGGTTCAGGGGCAATGTAAGTTGATACATATGAAGTTAGATAATTTTGAGTCATTATCCAAACCTAAGCCTTCCAAATAGTTTGACTTTGGTGAGGAAGAAAGGGGACGTATGGAGAGTAAGCATTCTAGTGATTCTAGTGAGGATGATATTCCACTAATGGAGGATTGTAATAATATGAAGATTAGTAAGTAAGTGAATAGAGAAATATTGGTTATTAGAAGTGCTCTTAATATGCAGTCCATTGATGATATTGATGATGAACAGTGTGAGCAGATCTTCCAGACCAGGTGCCACGTGAATAACAAGGTATGTAGCTTGATTATTGATAGTGGGAGTTGCACTAATGTAGTAAGTACCTTGATGGTTGATAAATTGGGTCTACCCACATTGAAACATCCTAAGCCATATAGGCTAAGATGGTTGAATGATAGTGGAGAGATATGGCTGACAAATCAAGTTTTGGTATCTTTTTCTATTGGTAACTACAAAGATGAGGTGCTTTGTGATGTAGTACCAATGCATGTTGGACACTTGTTGTTGGGACATCCATGGAAATTTGATAGAAGGGTTAATTATGATGGCTACAAGAATCGATATACATTGACCATGCATAATCGAACTTTTGTTCTAACACCCTTAAAGCCAGCTGAGGCTTTTGCTGATCAAGTGAGGATTACAAAAGAGTGTAAGTTGAGAGAAACACAAGAAAAAGAGAAGAAAGATAGTATGGCCAAAATTGAGAATGAGAGAAAAGAAACAGAGGCTGAGAGATGTGAGCAAGAAAAATAGAAGAAAGATAGTATGGCCAAAATTGAGAGTGAGAGAAAAGAAAGAGAGGCTGAGAGTTATAAGCAAGAAAAAGATAAGAAAGATTGTAAAGCCAAAATTGAGAGTGAGAGAAAAGAGAGAGATGTTGAGATATGTGAGCAAAATAAGAAAGAGAGTAAGGCCAAAATTGAGATATGTGAGCAAAAAAAGAGAATTGTGAGCCAGAGAAAGAGGAAAATAAAAAGTGAGTGCTTTTGCATTAAAAAGTGAGGTGAATAGTGCTTTGGTATGCAAGCCAAACCTTCTTGTGCTAATGTACAAGGATATTTATTTTACTAACACTCATAACCTTTCTTTGCCTAGTATGGTTGTGTCTTTGATACAGGAATTCATAGCATTGAAATATCCTACTTATGATAAGGAGTTATATGCATTGATGAGGACTTTGCAAACTTGGCAGAATTATCTATGGCTGAGAGAATTCATTATTCATTCAGATCGTAAGAGTTTGAAATTCTTGAAGTGCCAAGGTAAGTTGCATAAGAGACATGCTAAGTGGTTAAAATTCATTCAGACATTAAATTATGTGATTAAGTGTAAAAATGGGAAGAAAAATGTGGTAGCTTATGCATTGTCTAGAAGATATGCGTTATTCACATCCTTACATGCTAAGTTGCTTGGTTTTCAATATATCAGAGACATGTATGTTAACGATGTTGATTTTAGATCTACATGGAATTTGTGTGATAAGCGTGCTATTGATGGTTTCTATAGACATAAAGGTTACTTGTTTAAAAAGAATAAACTTTGTGTGCCTAAGTGTTCTATGCGTAACTTGTTAATTAAGGAGAGTCATAGTGGAGGTTTAATGAGATATTTTGGAGTGACTAAAACCTTAGAAATTCTGGATGAACATTTTTATTGGCCTCGCATGAAACATGATGTAATTTCGTTTTTGTGCTAAGTGCATGACATGTAAACAAGCTAAGTCTAAGGTTATGCCATATGGTCTTTATATTCCATTACCACATGTTGAGTTTGCTTACAATAGATCTGTGCATTCTACTATTGCTTGTAGTCCTTTTGAAATTGTTTATGGCTTTAATCCTCTAACACCTTTGAATATTTTACCTTTGTCTACTAATGAGTTTGTTAACTTGGATGGTAAACAAAAGGCTGAATATGTAAAGAATTTGCATGTAAAGTTCGAGCTAACATTGAGAGGAAGAATAAGCAATATGCAACGCAAGCCAACAAGATCTGAACAAAAATTGTATTTGAACCTGGTGATTGGGTTTGGGTACATATGCGCAAAGAGAGGTTCCAAGTTCAGAGAAAATCTAAGTTACATCCTAGGGGAGATGGACCTTTTCAGGTCTTGGAGCAAATTAATGACAATTCCTATAAGATTGATTTACCTAGTGAGTATGGTAATATTAGTGTTACATTCAATGTTGCTGACTTGTCATTATTTGATGTAGGTGATGCCTTTGATTCAAGGACGAATCCTTTCGAGGAGGGAGGGAATGATGGAGATCAAGGTGCTGTCAAAGCTACTATAAACCGTTCCCAAGATCCTTTGCAAGGGATAGGCGGTCCAATGACTAGGAGCAGGGCGAAGTGGGCTAAAGAAGCTTTACTAGGCTTGATCTTGGATGTGCAGGCTAAAGAGGAAGTTATTGGGCCAAGTCAAGACATCAAGTGAGCCACAATTTGCAGCCTTGAGGATGGCATTAAAGAGGGTAGTCCGGAGGCCCAATAAAGTTTGTTGGTTCTTGAAGATAACTAGCTCAAATCTGCATTGATTTAAAGATGTATTATGGGCTTTACTTTAAATGTTTTGTTTTGGATATTATTAGTATTTGGGCCCATTCTTTATGCAGCCCAAATAGTAGTTTAATTATGGGTTTGTTTTTGTTAGTTTTAGTTAGGCCAGATAACTAATGTTATTTGGGCCATATTCTATTAGAAGTCCAATTAGGAGTTTAAGGCCTTCTGGCTTTCCTACTAGGGTTAGGTTTGAATGTCTATATAAGAGTTCTTTAAGTTCATGTATTGGATATAAATTTTGATGATTAATAAAGATTGAGTTTTATCCTAAAGTGAGAGCTTCCCTTAGTTCTTGGGCAAAAATTGAATCCAATCTTATCAAGGCAATTCGTGGCGATCAAACATCCATTGAATTTTCAAGACGATCCTTGCTTTCGCCAAACACTCTGTTTCTTCGTATAGAGGAACACATCATCATATGTTGAATATTGTTCATATGAATTAATTTGCTTGAGGACAAGTAAAAGAGTAAGTGTGTGGGTATTTGACATGCTATAAATTAAGCATGTCTTTAGCATGTTTTAAGTTTCTTTATATTTAATTGAGTTTTGTGTTTTATGTTTTAGAAATAATAAAGAAGAAAAGAAGAGGAAAATAGAGAGAAAATATGGAAAAATGCTGATTTTTAACCTTCTTTCACTAGTTGAGGCATATCTCTCTCATTTGAATTCCGATCGAGGTGATTCTAGTGGTTATGGAAAGAAGAGACATAATAAAACTTTTGTGTTTGGCACTTTGGCAAAATCCAGAAGTTTCTGGGTTCTGCGTCACTCGTAAGGGAGCACTGCGTCGCCGCGTCAAGCCTTTCTTGTAGCACCGCGGCACTCGTGCCACGAAGACCTAGCACCGCGGCCCCCAACCCACAGCACCGCGGCACCCGATTGCAAGAATTTCGATGTGCCGCGGTGCTAGCTTAGGCGCAGTAGCGCCTCGTCTTGGTATTTTCATAGCACTATATCACTTGAGTAGCTTGCCGCCACATCAGAATATTTATATTGCGATATTTAGGTCTTTTTTACTGAAGTTGAAGCTCGACATGCCGTATTTTGACCTATAAGCAATCCTACTTCAAGGAGGAGAAGCCAATCTATAAAAAGGGATGAGAGGAAGCATCAAAGGGGAACAACGTTCTTAATTATCTTCTTTAATTCTTGTTTAGATTATCTTATAGCACTAAGCGAATGAATTACTTTTAGTTGGTAGAGGAAGATTGAAACCTTAAGGGATTGATATGCATTGTGAGATTTGAAATTGATTTCATTTGTTCAATCTTAACCGGATATTGATTATTCATCTGCTTTTCTTTTCTTAATGGTTATTCATATGATTGCTAGGGAGGCCTATTAGTATATTGTATGTCTTTATCTATTGTTGAATTAGGTTTTGAACAAAGTTTTCATTACTTTATTCATGAAGCAAATAGGATTAAGGATTTTGGATTATAAATCATTAACCCTATGATGAATGATCAACTAAATTAAATATAACCGATGTGCTTATATTTGTTTAGCTCTACCAATTTCTCTTGTTCATGCGATTAATAAGTTAGACTTTACTGATTTGTTAAAGGATATCTTATTAATTAGTGTTTAATTAATGTGATTGTTATCAATGTACTATGCTTAAGGAGAAACAGGAATAGAATCCCAATGATAGATATTTGGTTTAAGATTGATGATTTTGTCAGTGATCAATGCAATCCCTTGATAGTGGATATCAACCGAAACCAATGTCTCTCTTGATAATCACTCTCTTAATTATTTTAATTATTGTTTTACTTTACTTTAATTGAGATTATCAATCCCCCCTTTTCTCAATCACACAAGGTAAGACCAGTCTCTATGGGATCCACTTTTACTCCCACTACTACAGGTTAGTTGAGAGGTAAGGTATTAATTTGGGTGTACCTGCGACAATACGCACCAAATTTTGGCGTCGTTGCGGGGGACTGCGTCTATTACTCTTTGTGGTTTTTATTTTGATTTATGCCTGTGACTCATTCTTCTAATTCTCAAAATTTACAATTCAATCTAGATATTGGAAAATTTGTATATAGGCATAGAAGAGAACTTCAAGAGGACATTGATCAAGAAAAGGAGGAAGTAAGCATGGCGAGGCACCCCACTTTGAAGGAGCTTGCAACTCCAGATTTACATCAGCAACCCTTATGCATTACTTTTCCTAAACTTGACGGCAATATTAATTTTGAGTTGAAATGTAGATTAATTCATCTCTTACCTAATTTTCATGGTCTTACAAGTGAAGACCCGCATAAACACTTGAAGGAATTTCATGTGGTATGTACTAGCATGAAGCCCCCAGGAGTAACTGAGGAATAAATAAAACTCAGGGCTTTTCCTTTTTCATTAAGAGATTCATCCAAAGATTGGCTATATTACTTACCCTCTGGCACTATCACCACATGGAATGAGATGAAACGAATATTTCTAGAACGATATTTTCCTGTATTTAGAGCTGCTAATATCAGGAAAGAAATATGCGGCATTAGACAATTGCATGGAGAGACACTTTATGAATATTGGGAGAGATTAAAAAAGTTTTGTGCAAACTACCCACATCATTAGATTAGTGAGCAACTACTAATCCAATATTTCTATGAAGGTCTTTTGCAGGGAGACATGAGTACAATAGATGTAGCTAGTGGAGGAGCACTAGTAGACAAGACTCCTAAAGGAGCCAGAGTCCTGATATCAAATATGGCTGCCAACTCCCAATAATTTGGCATTAGGCATGATCCTCCAAGAGATGCCCATGAGGTAAGTACCACTTCTCTTCAGCAACATATATCTGAACTCACCTCTCTTGTGCACCAAATGGTTATAGGTACACTATAGCAAGTTAAAGTATGTGGAATATGTTTAGCCACAGGGCACCCGACTGACATGTGTCCTACACTTCAAGAGGAATCCACAGAACAAGCAAATAATGTAAGAGGTTTTCCTGGCCAACAAAAAAGGTATGATCCTTATGCTAATACAAATAATCCTATATGGAAGGATCATCCTAATTTTAGATATGGGAATGCACAAAATAGACCTATAGGACAAAATTTTTCAGTGAAATCAACATGCCTATTATCCTAGACAGAATGCATCCCAGAATCACCAGGTAAGTAATCCATTGGAAGAGATTGTGAAAACTCTTATACATAATTCTCATCAATTTCAGCAAGAGACAAGAGCTAGCATTCAGAACTTGACAACTCAAGTAGGCCAATTAGTAACCACGGTGAGTTGATCGGATGTTCAAAACTCAGGTAAGTGACCTTCTCAAAATGTGGTGAATCTCAGAGAAAACGCTAGTGCAATTGTTTTATGGAATGGTAAGGAAATTGAAAGTCCACCAGCACCCTCTTCTCCTAAGGAACATGAAAAATCAATTAAGGAGAATGAAGCACCTACATGTAAGTCTCCATCCAATCTAAATTATGAAGTAGTGCCTCATTTTCTAAAAGCTCTTAAAGAAAACAAGTTACATGAGAAAACTTCTGATTTATATGAAACCTTCAAAAAATGTGAAGTTAATATTCCGCTTCTAGATACTATTCAGCAAGTACCAAGATATGCAAAGTTCTTGAAAGAACTATGTACTCAAAAAAGAAAGCAAAAATTGAAGGGGTTTGAAAAGCTTCAAATGAGTTAGAATGTATCTGCCATGATACAAACAAAACTCCCCACTAAATGAAAGAATCTAGTTATGTTTACTATTCCATGTAAAATTGTGGATACTCGTGTTGAAAAAGCTATGTTGGACTTAGGAGCCTCTATAAATGTCATGCCATATTCTATATATACTTCCTTGAAATTAGGACCATTGAACTCTACTAATGTGGTAATTCAATTAGTAGGAAGGTCCACTGCATATCCTAAGGGAGAATTGAGTAGTACAGGTAGATAATCTGGTTTTTCCTGTAGACTTTTATGTACTTGACATGGAAAACGGGGATTTTACCTCCCTAATATTATTAGGGAGACCATTTTTGAAATCCTCAAAAACCAGGATAGATGTTCATAATGGCACACTCATTATAGAATTTGATGGTGAAGTTATAAAATTTAATATGTATAAAGCTATGAAACACTCAGGTAATGATACTCCTATCTATTCTATAGATGTCTTTGATTGCTTAACATATGATGTGTTTGAATTAGATGGAAAGGATAAATTGGAAGTGATTGTGATCAAATCCATAGAAGAAGTTGATGGTGAGATAGAATTGAATGAAGAAACAAAAGAGGAACTAGCTGCACTAAATAGTTTTTCAAAAGGACCACCAACAAGTAATGTTTCTTATATAGAATTACCAATTTTTGATACTACTCTTTTACCTTTTGTTGTGCAGGCTTCTACTCTTGAACTGAAGCCACTCCCTGACCACCTTAAATATGTATTCTTGGGAGAAGGAGAAACACTTCTTGTTATTATCTCCAATAAACTTGAAGCTGATCAAGAGTAAAAACTAATCCAAGTTATTAAAGAACACAAAACTGTAATAGGATGGACCATAACTAATCTTAAGGGGATAAGCCCTTCCACATGTATAAACAGAATATTAATGGAAGAAGGAGCTAAACCCTCTAAATAGCCCTAAAGAAGGCTAAATCCACCTATGATGGATATAGTGAAGAAGGAAATTCTTAAACTATTAGAGGTTAGGATAATATACCCTATTTCAGACAGTCGTAGGGTGAGCCCAGTGCAAGTGGTTCCTAAGAAAACATGAATAACTGTGATAAAAAATCAGAAGAAGGAATTGGTACCTACCCGAATTCAAAATGGGTGGAGGGTTTATATAGATTATAGAAAATTAAAGTCTGTAACTCAAAAGGACCATTTTCCTTTAACTTTTATTAATCAAATGCTAAAAAGGTTATCTGGTAAACCTTACTATCGTTTTCTTGATGGTTATTCAGGTTATTTTCAAATTGCAATTTCTCCTGAAGACCAGGAAAAGACAACAT
Source organism: Gleditsia sinensis (assembly GCA_037074535.1). Taxonomy (NCBI): domain Eukaryota; kingdom Viridiplantae; phylum Streptophyta; class Magnoliopsida; order Fabales; family Fabaceae; genus Gleditsia; species Gleditsia sinensis. The sequence goes on along the minus strand of CM073465.1, from coordinate 43,607,162 downwards.
TCACTTGTCCATTTAGGAAATTCGCATATAGACGCATGTTGTTTGGGCTTTGTAATGCTTCTGCCACTTTTCAAAGGTGTATGGTTAACATATTCTCAGATTACCTTGAAAAATTTATTGAGATATTTATGGATGAATTTTCAGTTTATGGGGATTCATTCGATGATTGTTTACATAACCTTTCATTAATTTTGAAAAGATGTCAAGAAACTAACCTTGTTTTAAATTCTAAAAAATGTAATTTTATGGTTGAACAAGGTATAGTTTTAGGTCATGTTGTCTCTAAAAGGGGAATAGAGGTAAACAAAGAAAAAATTGATATTATACAGACTCTGCCTTATCCTACTTGTGTGCAGGAAGTTCGTTCTTTTCTTGGACATGCAGGTTTCTATAGAAGATTCATACAAGACTTTTTCAAGAAAGCAGCACCCATGTGCAAATTGTTTCAAAAAGATGTCTCTTTTGACTTTGATAAAGAATGTAGGGAAGCTTTTGACAAATTGAAAGAATCTTTGATTTCAGCTCCAATCATCCAAGCATCAAACTGGAACCTCCCTTTTGAAATTATGTGTGATGCTAGTGACCATGCAGTTGGAGCAGTACTTGGGTAAAGAGTTGGAAACACATCCCATGTGATATATTATGCCTCCAGAATACTGAATGATGCCTAGAAAAATTATACCAACACTGAAAAAGAGCTCTTAGTTGTAGTCTTTGCATTAGAAAAATTCATTTCATATTTAATATGCACTAAAATTATTGTTTTTACTAGTCATGCAGCTTTGAGATACTTGTCGATTAAAAAGGAGGCCAAACCCAGGATAATCAGATGGGTGTTACTGCTTATAGAATTTGATTTAGAAATCAAAGACAAGAAAGGGTATAAAAATAATGTAGCATATCACCTAAGCCGCTTGACACATGTAGAGGAGAAACTGAAAATTGAAGAAGCATTCCTAGATGAAACTTTATTTTCTATTTTAGTACATATGCCATGGTATGCAAATATTGTAAATTATTTGGCTACTAATCAGTTACCTCCTCTTTTGACTAGGGAAATTAGAAATAGAATCAAGAGTGATGCCAAAGATTACATATGGGATGATCCCTACCTATGAAAGCAATGCTCAGATCAAATTATAAGAAGGTGTATTCTGGACTCCGAAGTTTTATCAATTCTAACCTTATACCATTCTTATGCATGTGGAGGACACTTTGGGGAAAAAAGGATAACAAAGAAAGTATAGGACTACGGTTTTTACTGGCCTACTCTATTGAAAGATTCATATGGTTTTTGTAAGTCATGTACTAAATATCAGAACACAGGTAATATATCGAAAAAAATGAGATACCTTAAACACAAGTATTATTTTGTGCAATTTTTGATGTTTGGGGCATTGCTTTAATGAGACCTTTCCTTTATCATTTGGATACAATTATATTTTGCTGGTTGTGGATTATGTCTCAAAGTGGGTGGAAGCTAAACCCACTAGGATTGACAATTTTAAAGTGGTTGCAGATTTCATTAAATCCCATATTTTTTCAAGATTTAAGATTCGAAGAGCTTTGTTAAGTGACAGGGGAACACATTTTTTCTATAGGACTATTAAAGACCTATTAAAGAAATATAATATCACTCCTAAATTGTTAACTGCATACCAACCCCAGACTAATGGGCAAGCTGAGGTATCCAACAGAGAAATCAAAAATATCATTAGTAAGATAATAAATCCCAACCACAAGGATTAGAGTCTTAAATTAGATGACGCTCTCTAGGCATACATAACAGCCTCTAAGACCACAATTGGTATGTCTCCATACAGGTTAGTTTATAGAAATACTTGTCATCTTCCAGTTGAATTGGAACATAAAGCATTTTGGGCTATAAAGAAATTTAACATGAATATGGAAGAAAGTGGGGAATGCAAAAAATTACAGCTTCAAGAATTAGATGAAGTCAGAATTGAGGCATATGAAAACGCAAATATCAATAAGGCAAAAACTAAACTCCTACACGATCGCATGATTTCAAGTAAGGAGTTCACTAAGGGACAGAAAGTACTCCTCTATAATTCCAGCCTCAGATTATTCCTAGGTAAGTTTTGTTCTAGATGGGAGAGACCATTTATTATTACTGATATTTTTTCTCATGGTGCATTGGAAATAAAAGGCATGGATAATCAAAATAGCTTCAAAGTCAACGGGCATAGGCTTAAACCATATTATGAAGGATTTCAGCAAGAGGAACCACAATGGACAACTCTTGAAGACTCTCCTCAAATTTGTTTTATTTTATATCGAGCCAACGACGTTAGACAAAGGCACTGGTTGGGATGCAACCTAAAAACATCTATTTCTCTTCTTTTTCGTAATTTTATTTCTGTTATTTGTAAAAAAAACTGTGAACGCACAACACTGTGGCGCCCATCACCTAAATTGGGCCAGCACCACAATGCTCAAACTCAGCGAGGCGACTGCTGCGGCGCTCCATGTTGCAGTAGAGAGCGTCGTTGTAACAACCTTTTTTTTATTATTATACAATATTAAGTTCACATATATGTCATTAATCAAAACGTACATGCAACATATCAAACACATAGATATTTACATCTTGTTTATTTTGGTTGACCAATTCCAGAGATACAGGTGTGGGTGGTTGCACCTTCACCGGGATCTGAGCCAACTCGACCAAAAACATCTTATTTGATTCTAAGATTTTCCCAACATAAAGTAACTCGATCTAATGTGCACCAAAAGCCAGAGCCATAGAAAAAGCTGCATAACTAATTTTCTGAACATGATATGGAAATATAGTGAGAATTAAATCCCAGTAAGTTCAACAATAAATCATCATCAATATAGCTCATCACGTCATGTTCAGCTGTATAAACTATAGAAAATATCTTTGGTCACATGAATGCATTATATCTATGCACATAAGAATCATATAGTAATGATATGTATGACAGGATTAACTATTTTCAGAAAATCATATGATGGCCATCAACTTATTCTCATTTCAAGCTACCTCGGTCAGGGTGAGTATCGTCTACTCTCCAGTACGGGCTTTTCTCGCTCCGTCCGACATGGCACACTTTCTCTTTCTTTTCTCATAATCATAATCATAACCGTTGGTAGGGCGTCCCTTACTGGTGCACCACACGGATTGCCATGTGACCGTGCTCATTTCTTTTCTTTTCATAATGATAGCCAAAAATATGCTTTCAATAACAAGTATGTTCATCAAAATATAACTATTACCAAAAATCATTGGTAATCATGCCATGAGCATAACCATTTCAAATATCACTTGATAAAATATTTCCATGTCAGAATTCCACACTTAAGATGGTAAGAATTTCATACAACGGCAATGGCTATGGCATATACAAGTCATTTATTAATTTCATTTTTAAGATTCTTCTTCATTTTAAATATTAATTTTATTTCTTTATTTTCTTGCTGTAGGTTTTCATCCTATCTGACCTTCGCTTACGAATCAAAGCATAACTCCATCAATTTAACTCCGATGTAGGTGATCTTGGTGTCAATTTAAAGAAAAAACAATTATCTAAAACTATTATGTTGAACAATTTAGCGAAATATTAAGAACTCAAGGTGATATTACTCCCTCAAAGTACAGGTTATTTCCTGTCAGATAGGTTCTGACCTTTACCTACTAATATGTCCATATCTCCCTCATACAAATTCCAAATTATGTTATTCCAGTGGCTATAAATCCGTGACACATATAGTATTAAGTTTCATGCTAACCATTTATTTTAATTCCCTACAGAATGTTCCCAGAAATTAAACCACATAAGCTATCCTAACATACTCTTCCCTGATTAACCATTTTCTGACCATTACTTACTAATTGGACCATATCTACCTCATATGGACTCCAAATTGAGTGATTCTAGTGGCTAAAAATCCGTGACACATATAGCTATAATTCTTTTGGTAACCATTTATTTTAATTCCCTACATAATGTTCCCAAAAATTAAAACACAGAAGCTATCCTAACATATTCTTCCCTGATTAACCATTTTCTGACCATTTCTTACTAATCGGACCATATCTACTTCATATGGACTCCCAATTGAGTGATTCCAGTGGCTATATATCCGTGATACACATAGATATAATTCTTATGTTAACCATTTATTTTAATTCTATACAGATAATTCTCAGAAATTAAAATATAGAAGCTATCCTAACATATTCTTCCCTGATTAACCATTTTCTGACCTTTGACTAGTAATCGGCTCATATCTTCCTCATATGGACTCCAAATTGAATGATTCCAGTGGCTAAAAATCCGTGACACATATATCTTTATTTCTTTTATTAACCATTTATTTTATTTCCCTACAGATAATTCTTAGAAATTAAAACACAGAAGCTTAAAATTTTGTCGCCCATAGCATACCTATGCAGAACTTTCTATACCAGCCTAAGTATTCAAATATACATCACATGCGAGATCAGTATGTAACATGATATAGAAACATCCATGACCAATTATCAAAGTTCTAAGATCAAAATCTCATATAAATATGATAAGTTTCAAAAGTTTTCTTCAAAAAGAAATATTGTTAAACTTACTTGGAGCACTTAGTCTTCTAGACTTCTCCTTCCTCTTTCTTCCTTTCTTCCTCTCCTTTCCTCACTCTACCTTGCTTCTATTTTTCCTCTCCCTCACTTGGACGAAAATTCTAATGTTGTAAGGGTGGGTTTTGCTTAAATAACCCTAAAATAATTTACCTTTCATGATCATGGGTCTACCTTATCCCAATTAGATTACACTTGGTTAAATTTTTGGAAAACAAACAACTTATATTCTTGTCTTTCTCTTTCTTAGTCAAGATATGCATGGAAAAAGGAGATTTGTATTCTGAAAATTCTGATAATATGTTCTTAAGATATGGGACAAGATCCCTTTGATTTAGGGATTCATTTCCTTTTTCTTTTGTCTTAATCAAGTATGATAGATTTGCCTTTTTAAGTGGTAAATTTCTAGCCCTTGAATCTCCATTATTTGGTTGAAATTATTTGTGTGGGATAAAGATGTTTTGTCATAATGCTATGTATTATTACCCACTTGCTAAAATTATAAGTGTAGAATATTGATGTTTTATCCTAAATTCTTGTATTATCATACCACTTGCTAAATTTTTGTCTTAATGTCAAATCACCTAATCTTGATTACACCATTATTCCATCACTTTATTTTTATTTTTATTTTCATTTTTCCTCTTGGGTTTGGGCTCATTCTTGCCCATTTTCCTTACTTTGGTTAAAATTTTACCTTTCATAATGGGCTTGGTCACATTTTCATGATTTTTGGGCTATCGGTCCAATTTCTATATCCTAGTCCAAGTCTATGTTTTATTTCTTCTTTGGGCTATCCTATTGGCTTGCTAAAAATTTATGTGAAGAAGAAAAACTCTATATGAAGTGTCCATTGGTGAAAGCCCAATTTATGGGTGGAGATACTAAACTTAGTAACTTTTACTCTTAAATTAGGAAAAAATTTACCCTAATCCAATTTTCTTGAAATTTTAAGACCTTTACTTCATAAAAATTTATCTTCCTTACCTAAGAATTTCACCTTTCTTTAGCATGTTTATTTCTAATATTTCCTCTTAGGTTTTCTTTCTTTACCTATTCCATTAATATTAGAACATTTCTATGCATATATGTAAGGTGAAGAATTTCTAAGGAAAATATCTAAAAATTACTGGATGTTACAGTCGCGACCCTCTCTATAAGAGGCCCACGGCCTTTTCATCTATTCACTAGATTTTTTCACTCTACCTCACCCACAAACCCAATTTCTTGCAGCCAATCAACCATAATAACCTCCCATTACATTTACTTACTTGAATTGAGTAATTTTTCATCTTCTTTTGCAGGATTAAATAGCTCTTCCAGTACTTCATTTGGATTCAATGGGAGTTTGCTAGGTTTCTAAAGGCAATTTTGATCTTGCATTTTCTAGCCATAAATCAAGCTAAATTGGGTACGGTTTACTTCATTTTTCCTGCTGAAGTTGATCTCCATACTTAATTGCTACTGTTTTGCACTGAATTGGGACTTAAAGTTGAGAATCCACCATTCATTCTTCCATTTTTTAATAGAGCACACCAGGTGTTCGCTAAAATTCCTTAGTGAATTTTCCAAGTACAATGGCTCAAAAAATTTCAAAATTGAACATTTCAAAAAGGAAAAATAGGGCCAAAGACCCTCCAACATTCGACAACACAACATTTGTGACTAAAGAGGTTTATCAGCACCACATCAAAGTGGTGGTGCATAAACCTATTGTTCAAGAATGAGGATTTGTTGTCACCGCTGGGCTACCTCATAGAGACAATATCCTCCATAGGCATTAGGAGATTTTCTGCAAAAACCCAGAACCAGGGGTCATTCCCATAGTATAGGTGTTTTACTCCAATGCTATAGTCCAAAAACGTCATAAAGCACAGGTTAAAGGCCAGATGGTGAAATTCACCCCTCATGCCATCAATGAGTTCTATTCACTGCCTGACATTGAAGATGATGAATACTCGACGCTTCTTCATTCTTACATTGACTTTGAATACATTATTTGCACTCTTTGCTACGGGGGGCTTCGAGGAAATTGGATAGAAATGGCCAACCAGTGTAATTTTCCAGGGCCAACATGAACAAAGTGGCTCAAGCTTGGCACTATTTTGTGTTAGCAAGATTCATGCCCAGCTTGAACATGAGTGAAGTTAAGAGGGACAGGTTCATTTTGCTTTATGCTATACTAAAGGGCCTTTCTATTGATGTAGGGAAAATTATCCACTGAGAAATGCTAGGCTGTATTAACTTTCGACGCGGCTCACTCTTTGCCCCTAGTCTAATCACTAGTCTATGTAGGAATGCAGGAGTAAGCTGGGATTCCACTGAGGCTCTCATCCAACCAATGAGACCTATTGTTGTGTATATATTTTACCAATTACCGCAAGTGCACGGCGTAGCTGTAACTAGTTTGGCAAGTACGGGTCGTATCCACAGAGAACGATGCCAACTACCAGAATCTTACAAAAAGTACTATCTAAATCGATGAAATTCGATTTGCAAAATTCACAATTAAGCAAGTTGAAAGAATCAATTAAACTAGGCCTAGGGTTAGGGTTCACCACACTTGTGATACTCAACAACTGATATTCACCTCTAATTGCAATTGTATAGATTGTTAGGGATGGTTTAGCCTTAATTAACTAGCAATCTCTTTCAAGAATTACTAATCGTACCTAGGTTAATCAAATTACCTACTTTCGTGGTTCTTAGCTTAACCTAGGTTCATTAAGCTTTATGCTAACCATAGAGTTCGACTAATCGGTTTTCTCGTTCCCACTAATTGACTCGAGCCTAAGGTATCTTAAACTACTTTCGTGATTAAGGTAACCCTAATTAACTATTAGATTTGTGTTTTAATCTTCACCTTTCAGTTCATCGATTAAATACCTAATACGTGATAGCTTGGTGATCAGGCATTCCATCAACTAATTAAAGCATACAATAGTTAATCCAATTCAATCTAATCCCAATTACAATTAGGGTTTCTAAATTCAATTTAAAAGCATAGTATCATTGTACCACAACTAGGTTTACCGTAACCCTAGATGGAATCTACTCACACATTGTCAGATCAAGAACTAAAACCATACTCATTGAATAATTCATAGTAGTTCAATACAATTAAGAAGTAGGAGAAGAGGTAGAAGTAGTAGAAGAACAAGTAAAAGTAGAAGTAGAAAGATAGAACCTGTTTGTAGAAGTACTTATATCAATTACAACTTGAAAAGCAATAAATTCAATCCTAGAACATCAAAATCCTTCCAAGAATTATGTAAAAACCTAATCTAGATGTGTTTCCTAAGGCTAAAAAGTGTTTTTCTGGTCTCCCCTTCGATTCTCCTTGTCCCAATCGCCAATCACCAAGTCCCCCCATGTATTTGGGCCTTAGAAACCCTAAAAACGACGTCCTTTACGAGCCCTGAAGCACGGCCATGCCCTGGAACACGGCTTGGCCGTGCTTCGGGCTGGAATTCTGAAGAGGCTGTAGGAAATACCACCAACACGGCCAGGCCGTGTTGCAGGCCTCTTTAACACGACCAGGCCGTGTTGGGTGCTGTGGTGCTCCTTTCTTCATCAAATTTGGCATGCAACCTCCTTGCTTCCTCCTCAACATGATCTAAGTCTTTTAGGGTCTTTCCATGACCATTTTTCCTTGCTTCTTGGCTTCTTTTGCTCTCATGCAATCACAAAATGAACCACAACAGTGCCCAGAACAAAGTATAACCAAAAGCATGAAAATATCCATAAGTTACTATGAATAAGGGGACAAAACATGACCAATAAGCACTCAAATTTTCCCTTAATCAAATTCCCCCATGCTTAAACCTTTGCTTGTCCTCAAGCAAATGACATGCCATAACAGAAGGAAGGGGGACAAATGCTATCAAAGTCCACAAGATAGATGAATGCAGCATAGATAACTTTTTACTCAATCCAAGTGCACACAATAGATATATGAATAGACAGTAATCAAAATAGTCTCTATTCTTCTAAAACCAAACCAAAAATTTCCTCTACTAAATATCTTCTCCTATTGTGACCAGAGGTTGTATGCTTTAGAGCGATTTTCAAACACTCAAGTAGGCCACCTCATCCCTTAGATCTCCCTATGTTGCCTTACCCTTATTTCTATTTAAACTCAAACTCTTTTACTTTTCATCATATATTTTTTTTTTCTTTTTCATCCATTCATCATAATTTTTTTTTAGAAATATGCAATGAGTGCATTTTATGCTCCATCTCAATAGGGTAAAGGCATCTAGGTACTCATACTAAGGCCTTTTTGGTGCCTTGAAGGAGGTACTCAGAGTGAAAACTTTTTGGGTTTCACATACCCTCATTTTTCACCTCTCCCAACCTTCACACTCTCATAGTGTAACAATCAAAAATAACATACAATTCATGGCTCAATAGAGAGATATTTTTCAAAAAATTAAAGGTTTAGTGCTAGAAGAGAGAGACTAAAATAATAGCTACATATTTCATATCCTATTGTGCATCACATGTTCATGAGCTAGAATCAACATATACTACATTAGTCTATCCTGGGAATAGTAACTATGTGGTATTACAGCAGGACATAAGAAATGCAGAATGTACAATATATACACACAAAGAAAATGACCGGTGCAGATAAACTCAAGCAATGATAGATATGTAAGTACACTCCCCCATGCTTAAACCAGACAGTGGCCTCAGTGTCATAAGTATGATAGAGAGGATGCAGAGGGAAGAGGCTACTTACAAAGCACTAGTCGTCCTGTGGTGGTGAGGGTGGGTGCTGGCTTAGGTGCCAGGTGTACCATGCCTGCATCATACCCTGCATGCTTTGAATGGAGTCTTGCATGGCATGGAGGGTAGCTCTCTGAGATAGTTGCTCATCTTCAATGCGGCTAAGTCGCGATGAGAGGGAATTCATATCCTCTAAGGGAGCAGAAGATGGACCTGCAGTGTCAGCAAAATGGGAGGGGGTGGTGGAAGAGCTAGCAGTGGTTCCATGAGGAACTCATTATCAATTGAATAGATCCAATTCTCTTTGTTGGTTACTGTAGTTTTAGTAGGATTGGGGAGGGGCAATAGTGGATTACCGCGGAGATACAACCAGTACTGGTCATCTTTTTTAACAACCAATTTCATATGGTAACAGGTTTCCATATCAATCCGGGTATTACCAAGTACTGGTAGCATACCCTGCAAATTAGCCTCAAATCCTAATCCTCTAGCAATAGTAGTAACCAAACCACCCATGACAATTTTCCCAATCATTGCCCCACCTATCCTGGTCATTTGATGAGCCATGAAGGCTCCAGTATCCACCTTTGTACCATTAATCATCGAATGTAGAAAATAAAGCTCTCTTTGACTGGCTACCCCATCACTTTCGGCCCTACCAAAAATAGTATGGGCCATAAGCCTTTGTAAATACCTGAAATTGGGGTTCTAAATGAAAGAGGCTTTTGAACTCGATGCACTGTATTGCCCATCAATTGCAATGGAAGTCCAAAATGAGTTAGAGAGAAAGCTGGAGGGGACTTGTCTAGTACCTCGTGAAGGTAGGCTAAACAGTGCATTGAATTCAGCCAGTGTAAGATTAAAAGTACGATCAAAAAGTCTAAATTTTACTTGGCCCTGATGGACATTAGGGCCTCGATATAAGATCGTGGTAATGGAGCTGAAAAACTCCAAGGTGGGCCGAGGATAGGCGGGGTATCGTAGGGATATAAATTGGTTCCACCCAATCCTGTCAATCAAGTATTAGACATCGGTTAAAAGACCCAGCCGCTCCAAACAGTTCTCATCTATATACCGGGTACTCAGCATTCCCCGTTTAACAAGAGTATCGTATCGTGCTCGTTGATTGTCGTCAACGAACTCAATACCATACTCATTTATTTGATGAGGGAGTTGGGGTGGTGTAAGGTTGCGTCCTCTACGTGTTTGAGAGGATTGGTATGAAGATGACCCTTTCTGGGCTCTTTTGGGACCCATGGAAAATGATATTCAAAGTAATGCAAGAGGGAACCAAATGCAATTCAGGGTGGGTAAATTTGGTAATGCAGAGACAACAGGGTGTATGTAATAAAATAAGATCAAACCATCACAAGTAATTGAAGTTCAGATGCAAGGACAAAGCTAATCAGATAAAACAGAAACCAAACCATAGGAACAAATCACAGGCAAAAGTAGCAGGTAGATCACCAAATGCATGAAGTTCAATGCATCAGACCAGCCCAAATCAGAATGAACCGAGAATGCAAAACCAGATGTGAGATTACAATTAGCAAGCTAAAAGCATTTCCATTCAGAGGCATCAACCAGAACCAGGGTTAATAACCAATTATTCTATATCTGAAAAATAAAACAAAGTAAGAGAGAATAAGTTACCTGATGGAAATGCAGCAAGATGATAAAGCATGAAGGAACCCAGCAGTTCGATGAAGGATTGGGGGTGGGTTTCGGTTTAGTGTGGGTAGATGGCAGGCTTGGCACGGTCTAGGGCACGGGTGGGGAGGGGAAAAAAATTGGGTTAAGTGGGGGATATGCCCGAAGCACGGCCTAGCCGTCCTTCGAGCGGGTTTCGCTGCAGCCCCCCCACTTATTTTTTTACCCGGGCACGCACGTGTTCCTGGCGGGTTTTAGTATGGGAACCCCTTTTTTTTTTTTTTACACGGGCACGGCCGTGTCCTGGAACATGGCCTGCCCGTGTTGCCTGCGGGAATGCCCATTTTTTTCTCCATTTTCTTGTGTTTTTCTTCATAAACGCATTGTGGAACATGTATAGCCCAAGTGATTGACTGAAATCCCTCAATTCTCCACATTTAGCTTCTTCTTTAGAACTTCTTTAAGGATCCTTGCTTCTAATCCTTTCAAACTACTTTGGAAACATCGAAACGAACCTAGAAATCAAAGGAAAATAGTTAATAAACTTAACCTAAAAAGATAGCTAATGAAAACTAAAACTCAAAGTAAGGAAAAGTAAAGTTCTAAAAAATTCAAAAATGTGGGTTGCCTCCCACAAAGCACTTGTTTAAAGTCATTAGCTTGAGTCCCTTGATTCTTAATGGATCGAGGAAGGCTCTAAGAGAGCTTGGGTGGCTCCCTTTTCAACTGTATGTCCCGTCACAAAATGTTTGAGGCGTTGCCCGTTGACCTTAAAAAATCCGGTGGACTCACTCCACATCTCCACTGCTCCATATGGGAAAACTTTAGTCACTTGGAATGGTCCAGACCATCTAGACTGAAGTTTCCCTGGGAAGAGTCTCAACCTTGAATTAAACAGCAAAACCCAATTCCCCACTTGAAATTGGTGCCTAAGGATGTGCTTATCATGCCATCTTTTTGTTCTTTCCTTGTATAATTTGGCATTGTCATATGCATCAAGTCTTAGCTCATCTAGCTCATTTAGTTGTAGGCATCTCCTCTTTCCAGCAGCTGATAGGTCAAAATTGATTGTTTTGACCGCCCAGTATGCCTTATGTTCAAGCTCCACCGGCAAATGACAGGGTTTCCCATATATTAACCGAAAGGGTGTGGTTCCAATCGGTGTTTTATATGCAGTCCTGTAGGCCCATTGTGCATCATCTAGTTTGAGAGACCAATGTTTTCTGGTTTTCGAGACGGTCTTTTCCAATATGGCCTTAATCTCTCTATTTGATATCTCAACTTGCCCACTAGTCTGGGGATGGTAGGCTAGGGCCATTTTATGAGTGACTCCATATTTCTTCAAAAGGTTTTGGAACTGTTGCTCAGTGAAGTGAGAACCTCCATCGCTTATCACAGCTCGGGGTACTCCAAATCTGGGGAAGATTATCTTCTTAAAGAGTTTAACAACCACTCTAGCATCATTGGTGGGGGATGCTACTACTTCAACCCATTTAGAAACGTAGTCCACAGCTACTAGAATGTATTTGTTTCCACATGAAGATGGAAAAGGACCCATAAAGTCAATGCCCCAAACGTCAAATATTTCAACTTCTAAAATGCTGTTTAGGGGCATTTCATTCCTTTGGGTTATGTTGCCAACTCTTTGGCACCGATCACATGACTTTACAAAAGTGTGCACATCTTTGAAGAGCGTGGGCCAATAGAAACCGGCTTGAAGAACTTTAGCTGCAGTCTTAGAGACACTGGTGTGGCCTCCACAAGGTGAACTATGGCATTGGTATATCACGCTATAAACTTCTTCTTCGGGAATATTCCTTCGGAATATGCCATCCGCACACCACTTGTATAAGCATGGATCATCCCAATAGTATGCCTTTACGTCAGAGAAGAATTTCTTTTTTTGATGATAACTCAACCCTTCAGGGAGTATTCTACATGTAAGAAAATTCACGAAGTCCGCATACCAAGGAGCATCAGCATTAGTGACCATTAGGAGTTGGTCATCTGGAAAGGAATCATCAATGGGCAAATTATCTTTATCATCTTTCATCAGATCTTGCCTAAGTCTGGAAAGATGGTCTGCAACCACATTCTCCGTACCTTTCTTGTCTCTGATTACAAGATCAAACTCCTGAAGTAAGAGGATCCATCTTATCAGTCTTGGTTTGGCATCCTTCTTACTTAATAAGTATCTGAGGGCAGCATGATCTGTGAAAACTATGACTTCTGATCCTAGCAGGTATTGTCTGAATTTATCAATTGCGAACACTACTGCTAAGAGCTCCTTCTCAGTGGTGGAGTAGTTGACTTGAGCTTCATCTAATGTCTTGCTAGCATAATAGATGACATAGGGCTTTTTGTCTCTCCGTTGCCCAAGTACAGCTCCCACGGCATAGTCACTTGCATCGCACATAATTTCAAAAGGAAGGCTCCAATCAGGAGGTTGGATGATGAGTGCAGATATGAGCGCCTCCTTTAACCTGCAAAAAGAACGCAAGCAGTCATTATCAAATTCAAACGAGACATCTTTAACAGGTAAGTTAGTTAAAGGTTTAGAGATTTTTGAGAAGTCTTGGATGAATCTTCTATAGAATCCTGCATGCCTAAGAAAACTTCTCACTTCCTTAACATTCGAAGGTGGTGGCATAGTCTGAATCGCCTCTATCTTTGCCTTATCCACCTCTATCCCTCTTTCTGACACTAAGTGTCCCAGAACTATTCATTCTCTCACCATAAAGTGGCATTTCTCCCAATTCAAAACCAGATTGACTTCCTCACATCTCTTAAGTACCTGTGTCAAATTTTTCAAACCGTCATCAAATGAGGTACCATAAACTGAAAAGTCATCCATAAACACTTCCATTATTTCCTCTATAAAATCAGAGAAAATAGCCATCATGCATCTCTGGAAAGTGGCTGGTGCGTTACACAATCCGAATGGCATCCTTTTATATGCAAAGGTGCCATAGGGACATGTGAACGTAGTCTTCTCTTGGTCGTCTGGATGGATAGGGATCTGAAAGAATCCTGAGTATCCATCCAAATAACAGAAGTGTGAGTGTTTTGCCAACCTTTCTAATAACTGATCAATAAAAGGTAAAGTGAAGTGATCCTTACAGGTGGCTTTATTTAGTTTTCTATAATCAATACACATGCGCCAACCCGTAACAGCTCTAGTAGGGATTAATTCATTATTATCATTTTTAATAACAGTCATACCTCCCTTTTTAGGAACCACATGGACAGGACTTACCCATTCACTATCCGAGATAGGATAGATAATACCTGCATCAAGCAATTTAAGCACCTCCTTCTTAACTACCTCTTTCATATTTGGATTGAGTCTCCTCTGGTGTTCCTTGGAAGGTTTATGATCATTATCAACAATTATACGATGCATACAAACAGATGGACTAATCCCTTTAATATCATCTATGGTATACCCAATAACCTTTTTGAATTCCCTGAGTACATCAAGCAGCTTACTAGTTTCTTCAGTATTCAGATTAGCATTCACTATGACTGGATTTGAAGAGTTAGGGTCCAGAAATTCATACTTGAGGTTGGAAGGAAGAGGTTTTAGTTCTACCTTAGGTGCTTTGCCTTCCTCTATGTCTGCTGATTTTTTATGGTGATCCTGGTCCAGCTTTTCAGTTTTCACTTCTAAGTTGACTTTAAGACTCTCATCAAGCAATCTAGTGTAGGCATCAGCTTCTACCTGTTCAGCACAAGAAACAAAACTATCCAAAAGGCAAAGCTCAAGTGGATCAGTAGGGCACAAGCTCATTGCATTATCAATAATATTTTGTTCAATTATATCAGTCATGCAACAAGTATCTCTTAAGGATGGACATTTCATAACTTCATTAAGATTAAATTCTATCTTTTCATCCCCTACATTCAAGGAAAGTTTCCCATCCTTAACATTTATAATGGCACCTGCAGTGGCTAGAAAAGGTCTTCCCAAAATGATAGGGATTTGGCTATCTTCCTCCATCTCTAATACCACAAAGTCAATAGGTATGAAAAACTTACCTACCTTTAGAGGAACATCCTCTAATATACCTATCGGGTGAGTAACGGATCGGTCCACTAACTGTAAGGAAATAGTGGTAGGCTTCAGATCTCCCATATGGAGCTTTTTGCAAATGGATAGTGGCATGAGGCTCACGCTTGCTCCTAAATCACATAAGGCTTTAGTGATCTGCACATCTCCAATGGAACAAGGTATTGAAAAGCTCCCAGGATCCTTGAGTTTAGCAGGTAGTTTGTTCTGAATCAGGGCACTACACTCTTCAGTCAATGCCACAGTGGCATATTCTTCAATCTTCCTCTTATTAGAGAGGATTTCCTTTAGAAATTTGGCATATGAGGGCATCTGAGATACTGCTTCCAAGAATGGAATGTTGATGTGCAACTTTTTAAGCACATCCAGAAACTTTCCATACTGTTTCTCCAGCTTAGCTTTGGCTAGTCTCTGCGGGAAGGGAACTGGTGGCTTATATGTAACAACCTCTTTTTTTTTCCTTTATTATTATACAATATTGAGTTCACATACATGTCATTAATCAAAACAGACGTATAACATATCAAACACATAGATATTTACATCTTGTTTATTTTAGTTGACCAATTCCGGAGATACAGGTGCCGGTGGTTGCACCTTCACCGGGATCTGAGCCAACTCGACCACAAACATCTTATTTGATTCTGAAATTTGCCCAACATAAAGTAACTCGATCCAATGTGCACTAAAAGCCAGAGCCTTAGAAACAAAAGCTGCATAAATAATTTTCTGAACATGATATGGAAATATAGTGAGAATTAAATCCTAGTAAGTTCAACAATAAATTATCATCAGTAAAGCTCATCACGTCATGTTTAGCTGTATAAACTATAGAAAAATATCTTTGGTCACATGAATGCATTATATCTATGCACATAAGAATCATATTGTAATGATATGTATGACAGGATTAACTATTTTTAAAATATCATATGATGGCCATCAACTTATTCTCATTTCAAGCTACCCCGGTCAGGGTGAGTATCCTCTACTCTCCGGTATGGGCTTTTCTCGCTCCGTCCGACATGTCCCACTTTCTCTTTCTTTTCTCATTATCATGATCATAACCGTTGGTAGGGCGTCCCCTACTGGTGCACCACACGGATTGCCAAAAATATGCTTTCAAAAACAAGTATGTTCATCAAAATATAACTATTATCATAAATCATTGGTAATCATGCCATGAACATAACCATTTCAAATATCACTTTATAAAATATTTCCATGTCAAAATTTCACACTTAAGATGGTAAGAAGTTCATACAATGGCAATGGCTATGGCTATACTAGTCATTTATTAAGATTCATCTTCTTTTTTAAATACTAATTTTATTTCTTTATTTTCTTGATGCAGGTTTTCATCCTATCTAACTTTCTCTTACTAATAAGAGCATAACTCCCTCAATTTAACTCTGATGTAGGTGATCTTGGTGTCCACTTCAAGATAAAACAATTATCTAAAACTATTATGTTAAACATTGTAGTGAAAAATTAAGAAACGAAGGTGATATTACTCCCTCAAAGTACAGGATAGTTTCTCCCGGATAGGTTCTGACCTTTACTGACTAATTAGACCATATCTCCCAAATTGGAACTCCAAGTTGAGTTATTCCAGTTGGTAAAAATCCATGAGCCATATATATATAATTGTTATGTTGGCGCACTATTTTAATTCCCTACAGAATATTCCCAGAAATTCAAAAACTAAAGCATTAATAACATACTCTTCCCTGAATAAACATTTTCTGACCTCTGCTTACTAATCGAATCATATCTACCTCATATGAACTCCAAATTGCATAATTCTAGTGGGCATATTTCCATGAGACATAGATATATAACTTTCATGTTAACCGTTTATTTTAATTCCATTCAGATAATTCCCAGAAATTAAAATACAGAAGCTGCCCTAACATATTCTTCCCTGATGAACCATTTTCTGACCTTTGACTACTAATCAGCTCATATATTCCTCATATGGACTCCAAATTGAATGATTCTAGTGTCTAAACATCCATGATACACATATCGATAATTCTTATGTTAACCATTTATTTTAATTCCATACCGATAATTCCCAGAAATTAAAATACAAAAGCTGTCCTAACATAATCTTCCCTGATGAACCATTTTCTGACCTTGGCTTACTAATCGGACCATATCTACCACATTTGGACTCCAAATTGAATGCTTCCAGTGGCTAAAAATCCGTGACACACATATATTTAATTCTTATGTTAACCATTTATTTTAATTCCCTACCAATAATTCCCAGAAATTAAATTACCGAAGCTATCCTAACATATTCTTCCATGATGATTCATTTTCTGACCTTTGACTACTAATCAGACCATAGCTACCTCATATGGACTCCAAATGGAATGATTTCAGTGGGTGAAAATTCGTGACACATATATCTTTAATTCTTATGTTAACCATTTATTTTAATTCCTTATAGATTGTTCCCAGAAATTAAAATACCGAAGCTTAAAATTCTGTCAACCATAGCCATACCCATGCAGAACTATCTACACCAACCTAAGTATTCAAACATACATCACATGCAAGCTCAATATGTAACATGATATAGCAACATCCATGACCAATCATCAAAGTTCTAAGATCAAAATCTCATATAAATATTATAAGTTTCAAAAGTTTTCTTCAAAAAGAAATATTGTTAAACTTACCTGGAGCACTTAGTCCCCTAGACTTCTCCTTCCTCTTTCTTCCTTTCTTCCTCTCCTTTCCTCACACTACCTTGCTTCTATTTTTGCTCTCCCTCACTTGGACGAAATTCTAATGTTGTAAGGGTGGGTTTTCTTATATAGACCACCAAATAATTCACCTTTCATGATCATGGGTCTACCTTATCACAATTAGGATACACTTTGTTGAATTTTTGGAAAACAAACAACTTATGTTCTTGTCTTCCTCTTCCTTAGTCAAGATATGCATAGAAAAAGGAGATTTGTATTTTGAAAATTAAGATGATATGTTCTCAAGATATGGGGCAAGATCCCTTTGATTTAGGGATTCATTTCCTTTTTCTTTTGTCTTAATCAAGTATGATAGATTTGCCTTTTTAAGTGGCAAATTTCTAGCCCTTGAATTTTCCTTACTTAACTAAAATTATTTGTATAGGATAATGATGTTTTGTCATAATGCTATGTATTATTACCCACTTGCTAAAGTTATGAATGTAGGATATAGATGTTTTTGTCTTAAAGCCTTGTATTATTATGCCACTTGCCAAAATGATGAATGTAGAATCACACCACTTGCTAAATTTTTGTCTTAATGCCATGTCACTTAATCTTGATTACACCAATATTTCATCACTTTAATTTTATTTTTATTTTTATTTTTCCTCTTGGGTTTGGGCTCATTCTTGCCCATTTTCCTTACTTTGGTTAAAATTCTACCTTTCATAATGTGCTTGGTCACATTTTCATGATTTTTAGGCTACCGGTCCAACTTCTATATCCTAGTCCAAGTCTATGTTTTATTTCTTCCTTGGGCTATCCTATTGGCTTGCTAAAAATTCATGTGAAGTAGAAAAACTCTATATGAAGTGTCTATAGGTTAAAGCCCAATTACGGGTGGAGATACTAAACTTAGTAACTTTTGCTCTTAAATTAAGAAAAATTACCATAATCCGATCTTCTTGAAATTTTAAGACCTTTACTTACTTCACAAAAATTTATCTTTCTTTACCTAAGAATTTCACCTTTCTTTAACATGTTTATTTCTAATATTTCCTCTTAGGTTTTCTTTCTTTACCTATTCCATTAATATTAGAACATTTCTATGCATATATGTAAGGTGAAAAATTTCTAAGGAAAATATCTAAAAAATTACGGGATGTTACATTATACGGTTCAGGAGCCACATATTCAGGCTCATCTAGTTCCTTCCTTCCACTAACTGGCTCTTTTTCTTCATTCATTGGCTCAGGCACATCCTTATTTTCAACTTCTTTATCATCCTCCCTTTCCACTGGTTCACCCAACTGTTTCCCACTCCTCAAGGTAATGGCTTTACAGTGTTCTCTAGGGTTTTCAGGTTGACCAGGGAACTTACCAAAATTTCTGGTTGAGGAGCTCGCTTGCTGCGCTATCTGTGTCTCTAGCATCTTATTATGATTAGCAAGTGAATCCACTTTAGATGCCAGGTCTTTAATTGCTTCATTCATGTTGAGATTTTGAGCTCTAAACTCCTCATTCTGCTTGCTCTGTGTGGAGATGAAATTCTCCATTAGAGTCTCCAGATTTGACTTCGGTTGGGGAGGATTGTATGGCCTTGGATTCTGGAACCCTGGGGGTTGCCTAAAATTATTTTGGGGCTGCTGACCAACATTAGGCTTGTATGATAGGTTAGGATGGTTTCTCCAGCCAGGATTGTAAGTATTACTGTAGGGATTACCCCTCTGATTGTTCATAAAATTGACTTGCTCACAGTCCTGAACTGTAGAACTCCCAAGCTGACATTCATTAGATGCATGGCCTATACCTCCACAGATCTCACAAGATGTAGAAGATGAAGATGATGCAATGGCATTGATGCTCAGTTTATCCAATTTTTGAAATAAAGCATCAACTTTAGAAGTTAGATGATTAAAAGCATCAACTTCATACATACCTTTCGGCTTTCTGGTCTGCCTCTCACTAGACCATGAGCAGTGGTTCTGAGCTATGTCTTTAATCAACTCATAGGCTTCATCAACAGTTTTGTTCATTATGGCTCCTTCAGCTGCAGCATCCACAGACATTCGGATGCTGTATACTAGTCCATTGTAGAATGTATGGACTATTAAACATTTTTCTAGCCCGTGGTGAGGCCATACCCTGAGGAGCTCCTTGAATCTCTCCCATGCCTCATATAAAGATTCTCCATCCTTTTGAGCAAATGTAGTAATCTGGTTTCTCAAATGGGCCGTCTTACTTGGTGGGAAATACTTGGCCAAGAAAGCTTGAGAAAGCTGCTGCCAAGTGGTGATGGAGCCTGATGGTAGAGAGTGAAGCCATGCACGTGCTTTATCCCTCAGTGAGAAAGGGAATAACCTCAATCTAATTGCATCTGATGAGACACCGTTCAGCTTCAAGGTGTCACAATACTCCAGGAATACGGAGAGGTGGAGGTTTGGGTCTTCAGTAGGCGACCCTCCAAACTGGTTCTGCTGAACCATCTGCAAAAGAGATGGCTTCGGCTCAAAATTATTGGCTTCAACCACCGGCCTGACTATGCTGGGGTTCAGGCCATGTGTGTCTGGGGCTGTGAAGTCCTTCAGTGACCGGTTATCTCTTTCCCCCATTGTAACTGGTAAACTTCCTTCCTGCTGTCTTCTTCTTAACCTTCGCAAAGTGCGTTCGACTTCAGGGTCAAATTCAGTAACACTTTCACGCGCTCTTCGCATAAAAGAGATACACACCTACGAAGGAAGAAAAGAAGCAAAATCAGGAAAAGAAAATTATTCAGAAAAATTAAAAAGAAAAATAAACAAAATTTGATCTAGTCTAGCTATTTTGTAAGATATCTAATATTGGCTTTCTTCCCCGGCAACGGCGCCAAAAACTTGTTGAGTATATATTTTACCAATTACCGCAAGTGCACGGCGTAGCTGTAACTAGTCCGGCAAGTACGGGTCGTATCCACAGAGAACGATGCCAACTACCAGAATCTTACAAAAAGTAATATCTAAATCGATGAAATTCGATTTGCAAAAATCACAATTAAGCAAGTTGAAAGAATCAATTAAACTAGGCCTAGGGTTAGGGTTCAACACACTTGTGATACTCAATAACTGATATTCACCTCTAATTGCAATTGTATAGATTGTTGGGGATGGTTTAGCCTTAATTAACTAGCAATCTCTTTCAAGAATTACTAATCGTACCTAGGTTAATCAAATTACCTACTTTCATGGTTCTTAGCTTAACCTAGGTTCATTAAGCTTTATGCTAACCATAGAGTTCGACTAATCGATTTTCTCGTTCCCACTAATTGACTCGAGCCTAAGGTATCTTAAACTACTTTCGTGATTAAGGTAACCCTAATTAACTATTAGATTTGTGTTTTAATCTTCACCTTTCAGTTCATCGATTAAATACCTAATACGTGATAGCTTGGTGATCAGGCATTCCATCAACTAATTAAAGCATACAATAGTTAATCCAATTCAATCTAATCCCAATTACAATTAGGGTTTCTTAATTCAATTTAAAAGCATAGTATCATTGTACCACAACTGGGTTTACCGTAACCCTAGATGGAATCTACTCACACATTGTCAGATCAAGAACTAAAACCATACTCATTGAATAATTCATAGTAGTTCAATACAATTAAGAAGTAGGAGAAGAGGTAGAAGTAGTAGAAGAACAAGTAAAAGTAGAAGTAGAAAGATAGAACCTGTTTGTAGAAGTACTTAGATCAATTACAACTTGAAAAGCAATAAATTCAATCCTAGAACATCAAAATCCTTCCAAGAATTATGTAAAAACCTAATCTAGATGTGTTTCCTAAGGCTAAAAAGTGTTTTTCTGGTCTCCCCTTCGGTTCTCCTTGTCCCAATCGCCAATCCCCAAGTCCCCCCATGTATTTGGGCCTTAGAAACCCTAAAAACGACGTCCTTTACGAGCCCTGAAGCACGGCCGTGCCCTGGAACACGGCCTGGCCATGCTTCGGGCTGGAATTCTGAAGAGGCTGCAGCAAATACCACCAACACGGCCAGGCCGTGTTGTAGGCCTCCTTAACACGGCCAGGCCGTGTTGGGTGCTATGGTGCTCCTTTCTTCATCAAATTTGGCATGCAACCTCTTTACTTCCTCCTCAACATGATCCAAGTCTTTTAGGGTCTTTCCATGACCGTTTTTTCTTGCTTCTTGGCTTCTTTTGCTCTCCTGCAATCACAAAACGAACCACAACAGTGCCCAGAACAAAGTATAACCAAAAGCATGAAAATATCCATAAGATACTATGAATAAGGGGACAAAACATGACCAATAAGCACTCAAAATTCCCCTTTATCACCTATATCCTATGCAGGCATACAAAAATATAAAGGGTATAAGGAAGTATAAGAAGAGGAGTTAGGGGTTCAACTACTAACTTTTGGGGAACCTGGTAGCAGTTCAGCTCTACCACCATCCCAACACACTATTGAAGACCTATAGGAGCGAACTGAGTGCTTGAGCCACCAGATGAATGATTTATCACTCTACCAGTACTCTATAGCACAACACAATAATGCTTGTTACAATAAGCTATTCCACACCTTGAACTTTTTGATAGCATTCCCAGCACCTCTTGAACTGCCCTTTAGGCCTACACTCGAGCAAGATGATATGGATGGTGACAACTAATCATGGAACTTTCACTGAACCCCTCCTTATTTTATTACTTGTCTATTTTATCCTTTTATTTTTTATTTTACATTGGGGAAAATGTAAGTTCTTCAGTGTGGAGGGGTTACTTTATGATTCAGTTGGATAACTCTATAATAAATCATACACTTACGAACTATTTACTTTGCTTCTATGATTTATGCACTTTTAGTTCTAGTTATTGAAAGGGGTGAACATGTGAACTTATTTCAATATTTGAGTTTGTGTTAGTCAAACCAATAGCCAATGATATAAATGTTTAAATTGCTAATAGATCTTGAGAAACATAGAAAAATTATGATTATGTGTAATTTTAGTTTTCTTGCAATTTATTATTATCTATTTTTTAGGATCCTAAAACTATTTTGCACAATAACTTTGAGTATTTAATTCATATTTTACTTAGAGAAAGTTTGTATAACTCAAAATATTATATGATCTCACTAATTTTCTAGAACTTATTTAAATGCTACTTGAGGAAATCCTAGGCTAATACTATTAATTAGGAGATGATTTAGGAATTATTTGATGAGTTTGAGCCTTTCAAGTCAAACCAAGCAATTAAATATCCTTAGCACCTGTATTTTGAGCTTAATTAATATATTCCACTTTTTTTCATACCCACTGTAGAGCCAATACCAAATTTTATGATTAATTTTGAAATGCTTGTTTTGTAGAGCTATATTAACAAAAGGGTTGAAGGGTGGAGCAAGGACAAAAGAAAGAAAAAGTCCAAAAATACGGATGAAAGTCTAAGCAGTTAAAAAAAAATGTGTGTGATGGTGATCAATTCAGTAAAGTAAAGGAGTAAGTATGGGGGAAACAAATTCTCCAAACTTGAGAAAGCTCAAATGAAGAATAATTAATCATGTGGTATGGGTCATCAAGCCTAAATTTATATCCTTTGTCTCACCCTATAACTTAACCACATTAAGTAGTTTCAGCCTACATTAGTGGAGAGTAGCATGAAAAATAAGCATATGAAAATCCTAAAATGAGGTCCATTCCCAATTTCATGAGATATACAAACTTATTTGGGTGAAAGATGGTTGAATAGCTCAAAGACACACACACACTCAGGGCTTTAGAAAATAAATCACGAAGTGCATTTGAGTTAAATATTGCACATAATTATTAAATTTTCTCAAACTTCTTCAAGAGCATACAATTTTCACAATGAGGCAATTTATTGGTAAGTTTTTCACTCATCTCATATATTGAATATTGTTCACATGAATTAATTTGCTTGATGACAAGTAAAAGAGTAAGTGTGGGGGTATTTGACATGCTATAAATTAAGCATGTCTTTAGCATGTTTTAACTTGCTTTATATTTAATTTGAGTAGGAAATAAATAGGATTTAATTGAGTTTTGTGTTTTATGTTTTAGAAATAATAAAGAAGAAAAGAAGAGGAAAATAGAGAGAAAATATGTTAAAATGCTAATTTTTGACCTACTATTACTAATTGAGGTATATCTCTCTCATTTGAACTCCGATCGAGTTGATTCCAACGGTTATAGAAAGAAGAGACATAAAGCTACAACTTTCATGTTCCACACTTTGGGAAAATCCAAAATTTTTTGGGAGCCGCGTTGCTGCGTCATGCCTTTCTCGTAGCACCGCAACGCTAACTTGCCCAGAAGACTAGCGCCGCAGCACCTATGCCACAAAGACCCAGCACTGCGGCACCCCGTTGCAAGAATTCTGAAGTGCCATGGCACCCCGTCTTGGTATTTCCATAGCACCGCGATGTCAGAGTAGCACAACGCGGCACTCGCCACCACATCAAAAAGTTGATATTGCGCTTTTTAGGTCTTTTTGACTCCAGTTGAAGTCCAATAGGCCGAATTTGGACCTAGAAACAATCCCACTTCAAGGAGGAGAAGCCAATCTATAAAACGTCATGAGAGGAAGCATCAAAGGGGATCAAAGTTCTTAATTATCTTCTTTAATTCTTGGTTAGATTATCTTATGGCCCAAAGGATCGAGGAAGATTGAATTACTTTTAGTTGGTAGAGGAAGATTGAAACCTCAAAGGATCGATATGCATTGTGAGATTTGGAATTGATTTCATTAGTTTAATCTTAACTGCGTATTGATTATACATCTGCTTTTCTTTTCTTAATGGTTATTCATATGATTGCTAGGGAGGCCTACTAGTATATTGTATGTCTTTATCTACTGCTAAATTAGGTTTTGAACAAAGTTTTCATTACTTTATTCATGAAGCAGATAGGATTAAGGATTTTGGATTACAAATCATTAACCCTATGTGCTTATATTTGTTGAGCTCTACCTGTTTCTCTTGTTCTTCATGTGATTAATAGGTTAGACTTTACTAATTTGTTAAATGATATCTTATTTATTAGGGTTTAATTGATGCAATTGTTATCAATTTAATAGGCTTAAGAAAGAACAGTGATAAAATCCCAATGATAGTATTTGGTTTAAGATTGATGATTTTGTCAGTGATCAATGTAATCCCTTGATGGTAGATATCAATCGAAACCAACGTCTCTCTTAATAATCACTCTCTTAATTATTTTCATTATTTTTTACTTTACTTTAATTGTGATTATCAATCCCTCCTTTTCTCAATCACATAAGGTAACACTAATCTCTATGGGATCGACCCTTACTCCCACTACTATAGGTTAGTTGAGAGGTAAGGTATTAATTTGGGTGTACTTGTGACAGTACGCACCAGTGGTCGTAATTCTTGAAAAAACTATAAACATAACTTAGCTGCTCTTCTTGCAAAAATTGATGGCCGCAAGTTTTGAATATATGTGCCAAAATCTAATCAAAGTTATTGTTATTCGGTGGAAGAATAGCACATGAAAAAGAAACATTTCTGAGCTTATAAAAGTTTGTGAAGAATAAAGATTATGTAGTTAGCTAATAGGATGCAATTGATTGCAATAAAATAGATGTAATAAATAAACTATAAAATAAACCAATCCAAACTAAAAATTTCCAAAATATCTAGTCGGTTTAATAATACCAATAGTCAACTGGTAAGAACATTGGGAAAAACAAAATAAATTATTTGATTGTCCCTCTTCAATAACTAATTGGTTTGCATTTTCACTCTCTCTTTTTTTACAATGATGCCTATCACTTACAACTTACCTACAAGAATCAAGATATCAATGTTTCATCAATGACTACAAGAAAAAAGAAAATTTCTAGTGATACCTTAATCTTATTCTCTTTATGTGCTTAATATGAACTATAATCACAACTACTGTACATATGCATACATGCCGTCATTTTTGAATTTTTCACCCTCAATTTAGATGATGTCCATCGGTCACTCACATAGTTGTTCTAATTATGCCTAGCCTATTCATATAAGTATTATAAGTAAGCCCTTCTCTAACTTCTATAAATGCACACATTAGTATCTTTACCTTCATACTCAAATTTAGGGTGAGTGTAATTATGGATGAAACCACATTCCGTCAATTTTTTAATATTTGTGTCCTTTGTGATTCTAGTACTGAAAAAGATAGAGAGTATGTGAAAGCAGCACAAAATCTAGGTATGGTGCTAACCAAGAGAAAAATTCATTTAGTCTATGATGGAGGTAACTGTGGGTTAATGGGGTGTGTGTCTACAACGGCACATGTAGGAGGATGCCAAATTCTAGGTATTATTCCTATAGCTCTAGCTGCATCTAACATCATAGGGAAGACAATTAGGGAAGAATTTATAGTAGCTTTCATGCATGTGCACATAACTAGAATGATGAGCAATGCTGATGCCTTCATTACCTTACCAGATGGTTTTGGTACTTTATAAGAGATTTTTCAAATAGTCTCATGGGGACAACTAAATATCCATCACAAACTAATAGGTTTGTTAAATGTTAACGATTTCTTTGATGGTTTGTTGTCTTTTCTTGATCATGTTGTGGAACAAAGGTTTATCTTACACTCATCACAACGAGTTCTCATCTCGGCTTTAAATACTAATGAGTTAATCGATGCTTTACAAGCATTTGTTCATGTAACTGATCCAATTACAACTCAAATAGATTGGATAATAGACAACTGCAGAAAGCGCAAATTGGACTTGGATCTTCATCTTTAACTGTAGTAAAACATAGCCATTACTGTACCATTTTGACTTTCTTAGGGTCTACTTCGATACTGTTCTTGGCAACCAAACTCCCTTAAAGTTTGTAAAACTATCTGCAAATGTTG
Organism: Gleditsia sinensis; assembly: GCA_037074535.1. Classification (NCBI taxonomy): domain Eukaryota; kingdom Viridiplantae; phylum Streptophyta; class Magnoliopsida; order Fabales; family Fabaceae; genus Gleditsia; species Gleditsia sinensis. Next base: position 43,580,504 of record CM073465.1, on the reverse strand, counting down.
CTTATGATCCTCTGAACTTGGAATATACTAGTATATTATCAATAAATACAATAACAAGTTGATCTAAGAATGGCTTAAATACTCTAATACAACTAGGGAATTTGTCAAACTAAATGACATCACTAAGAACTCATAATGCTCATACCATGTCCTGAAAGCAGTTTTTAGAATATATTCTTCCCTTATTCTTAATTGATGATATCCAGATTCAAATCAATTTTTTTTGAAAAATATTAAGCACCCTATAGTGTGTCAAACAGATCATCTATATGAGGTAATATGTATTTATTACTTACTATCACTTTATTCAATTATCTGTAATCTATGCACAATCACAGCGATTCATCTTTCTTTTTAAAAAATAAGATTAGAGGAACCTAAGTGGAAGTATTAGGGTGTATAAATCTCTTATCTAACAAGTCTTGTAACAATTTTTTTTTTTCAGTTCCTTAAGTTTAGCTAATATCATTCTATATAGAGATATAGATACTAGTTGGGCTCCGAGAAGTAAATCAATACCAAATTCTATTTTTCTTTTTGGGGAGAATCTTGGCAATTCCTCAAGGAATACATCATAAGATTCTTTAACCATTGGAACTTAATTTACACTGGTATACTTTATATCAATATCTCTTACTACTGCCAAATATCCTTGGCAACTTTTTTTTGTAATAACTTATGGGCTGCTAAAACAGAGATTATATTATTGAATAGCTCACTACGGTCTCCTTGTACCAAGAAAGAAAATTCTCCAAAAATATTGAATTTAATCACCTTAAGGTGACATTCCAAAATGGCATGGCATGATGCCAACCAACCCATTTCCAGTATCACATCAAAGTCTACTATATCTAAACAACTGGTTAAAATTGATATCACATTTAGACATAGTCAGATTTGGTATCTATCTCAATTTTTTAAATTCTTTGGCATGCCTATCCTTTTCACTTTCAAAAAGAAATTGACTTATAAATACTTTTTAAAATGCCATAATATTCGATCAATCTTATACTAGGAAATTTAGCAACTTGGAATGGAAAGGAAATTGAAACCCTATAGAATCCCACAACAGCACCTAAAGTATAAATATATCCGGTGCATATATATACTAAAGGTCCTACTAAAGAGTCTTTTGCTCTGATAGCCATAGGGAAACCTAATGTTCTAATACCAACTTGTCATGCCCCTAATTTAAAGGAACATGATTGTCACAAGTAGCAGATAACTTGCCCTTATTTTATTGCAAACATGCTCCAAGTATATCACATATTAGGAATAATAACATACGTTTACAAGTTTTTCAATATAACCAAATATACAGGCCAAGTGTTTATACATATATTACAGCAGAAGCAGGGATCCTACCTATGGCATTCAGAGCATACTCTAGAATACAAGTACAAAATGATTTAAACATTGTGAGCCTTAGAAGCAACGTAGGCTCACCCAAAGAGTGTGACACCTAGTAGATCACGTAGTAGCTGCAACAAAATCTATATCCTTATCTGAAAAAAAAATGTGAATATCATGTAGTGAGTTTGACAACTCAGTGAGTAGATAATACCTCCTATGACCTCTTAGGTCAGCATATGGATGTACTCATATTTAAAAATTTGTCACATAGAAATTACAGTTCAAAAGTACATCCAATGGGACCCTGATAAAAGGGAATTTTGAGTATTAATGGCTATATTTTATCCTCTAATTCATAGCAAACTTGTGGTTATTTCCCTGCTTTTGGTTATGCTTTGCTTTGGATACTGCTTTGGTTGTTTTTATGTTTGTAGGTGAGCAAAAGAGGCCAAGAAGCAAGGGAAAACAGTCATGAAAAGTGTCATATGAACTTGGAACAAGATGAGGAGGAAGCAAGGAGGAAGCCCACCAAAAATTAGCAAGAAAGGAGCATGGCAGCCCCCAACACGGCCAGGCTGTGCTTAGTGGCATGCAACACGGCCGTGCTGCGGGTTTGCGCACACCGTATTTTTTAGGGTTTTGAGTGGCTAAAGTGTGATATATTGAGGGGAAAACGCAGCCAAAGGGGGGAGAACGCATTTCAGACCTTCTTTACTCAGTTTTAGGCTTAGGAAACACCATTAGATTAGGTTTAGAGTAGGATTAATTGTTCAATTCATGTTCTAGGTTAGATTTCACATTGATTCAACATTGTATTTCATCTATACATTCAACAATCCAGGTTTTATCTTTCCATCTTTACTTCTACTTCTACTTCTACTTCTTTCTCTTGAATTGTATTGAACACTTATGGTTTGTTTAATGAATTTGGTTTTAGTTTCTGTTTCTATCATGCTTGAGTATATTTGATCTAGGGTTTTGGTAATCCCACTTATGATGTGATGATACACTGTGCATATTGAATCATTGGAACCCTAATTGTGTTATCCATGGTTAATTAGGATTAGCTATTATGCATTGACTATATGAGTTGATGATTGTCTGGCCAACATTTTATCATGTCTTAGGATATTAATTGATAGACTGAAAGGTGAAGATTAATACCGGAACCTAATAGTTAATTAGGGATATCTTAATCATGAAAGTAGTTTAAGATTCTCTAAGATTGAATCAATTAATGGGCATGAGAAAACCGATTAATTGTATTCCATAGTTGGCATAGAACTTAATGGACCTAGGTTGAACTAAGAACCACGAAAGTAGGTAATTGGATTAACCTAAGTACGATTAGTAACGCTTGAAAGAGGTTGCTAGTTAATTAATGCTAAACCATCCCCAATAACCTAGATAATTGCAATTAGAGGTACTTATTAGTTGTTGAGTATCATAAGTGTGGTGAACCGTAACCATAAACTTTGTTTAATTGATTATCTTTATTTATTTATTTGTGACACTCTTTAATTGGATTACATCGATTTAGATAGATCGTTTCGTATAATTCTAGTAATTGACATTGTTCTCTGTGGGATACGACTCGTACTCGCCGGACTAGCTACAACTATGTTGTGCGCTTGCGGTTAATTAGTGATATAGACACACAACAGACCCGTATTTCAAATATTCTGAAATCAAAGGATGTTTAAATATCCAAAACCATATTCAGCATGGTATGATCATTAAAGAAATGTTGTTATGCATAAAAAAATCTCACATGAAAACATTAGGAGGATTCCATATAAGAACCATAAAATAATCCCAAGCACACAGCAAGGGATAGTGTTATGTTTAGCTGTATAAGCTATAGAAAAATATCAAAATTTTGAGATAAAATCATAACTTTTGTTGATGCATAATTAACATATTATATATGAACTAAAAGTCCACTCTTTTTACACAATGCTCAAATATTTCACAGCTCTCAATATACTCAATTCACTCATTTGTTATATACATAGTGACCGATCAACTATAGTCACAATAGGTAATTAGAGAATGTGAGTTCATCACCATTCTGCCTCCTCACATTACCACTGTCTACAATCTCAAAAGGTAATCAAGAAATGTGAGTTTATCACTCTTTCACTTCCTCACATTAGGTTTGTCTACAGTCTTAATAGGTAATAAGAGAATGTGAGTTCATCAACCTTCTGCCTCCTCACATTACCACTCTCCACAGTCTCAATAGGCAATCAGGAAATGTGAGTTCATAACCCTTTTGCTTCCTCACATTACCATTGTCACCCGGTTGGAGTAGCCCTCCCCTTAGCTCACTCAAGCTAATAGGGAATTCCATACTCGGTATCGTCTTAAGCCATACATTCCGTCGATATTCATCAATATATATACATATATATATATATATATATATATATATATATATATATATATATATATATATATGCCTATCCATAAAATGCAATGCATAATTATCAAACAACTCGCCATGAGTTTTAAGCTTGTCGTTCAATCATATTTGGCAACTTTATATCTTTAAAGATCAATGTCTCATGCACATAATATTCACTTTACCAAATAATGATAAATACATTTAGAACTACATATTCAAAAAGTTTCAAAATCTGTTTGCCACACCATACTCTTATTGAACTATATGCCAATTAGTAAGTAAAGTAGATATTTTAACACATTTCAGAAACTTATGATAGCATAAAAAAGTTATAAACAGCCCATAGAAAGAATTATCTACTCACAGGGTAAGGCTCCAGATTGAACAGCCCATAAATGCTCTTTTTCAATCTAAATTTAACCAAATAGACCTCAGAAATGAGTTTAGAGGGTCCAAAAACTTAGAAAATGACTTAGGGAGCTCAATGAACGTTAGTCAACCGATGGTCACTATTCATAGCTAGAAATACTATTCACATTGGCCAAAATCAGTATTCACGCAGGTTAAAGTTATTTTTCATGACACCAAAAGTTGTCAAATAACTAAGAAACTTTATATCCTATAGTTTATCTATCTCCTGAATCCATCTATGATGTCAAATTTTTTATTTGAGGTCTCTAAATAGGAGTTTTAGAACTTGTCTTTTTATAAGATTTTCTAGTTCTGATCTACGGTAATTCTTTGACCGATTTGAAAAATTATTCGACTAATATTGTAGTACTCTCCGTCCTGAATCTAGTGGTACCCTTAGTTTTGAAATTGGATACTTGAAAGTACTCTAGATCTAGAGAGAGAAAATGAAGAGAGAAAAAACATTATTCATATACAAATGTTACGATAGATTTTTCCTTTATTTTTATATTGATGGAGGGACCAATTAGCAGTTTGCTAATTGTTAAAGGAAGTCCTTGCAAATTTGATTATTTATATTTTGATCCCTGAACTTCTAGGAAATTACAATTTGATCCCAAAAATGTTAATAAGCTTTCATTTTCATCCTTTAAATACATCATTACTTCTTTATTTCTTTTATTAATTCATACATAAATAAAAATTATAAAATTTTAGAGTTGTTACAGTTATGTTAGGTTGGAGCTTACAGGATGAGTTAGCTCTTATTTTCATGCAACGTGCTCTGATATTGAGGTCATGAAAAAGTTGGTACAAGGGTTATAGGTTTCCTTATGGTTTAATGGAGCAAGGGATTGTTTAGTAGGACCTTGAATATAGGTATGAATTGTGAACAAATTTATAATCAAGGTACTACTATGGGATTCTATAAGGTGTCATCTTCCTTTTCATTTTGAGTATTTTCTCTTAAATGTATTATGTGATATGCATTGATAAATGTTATGAGATGTGTTTTGTAACATCCCTTTATTTTTATTCTCAATAAATGGCATAATAACCTTAATAATGAAAGGAAGGAAAGATAATAAAATAGGATACGAAGGAAATGCCCTAGAAAATTAATAAAAGCCTTGAATAGCAAATAGGAAAACTATTGTGAGGATAATTCTCATAAGGTGAGCCTAAATGAGTTGCTTTTATCATTCCCCAAGTAAATATCCATAAGGGATAAAGAGAAGAATTTTTTTTTTATTGAATAAAAACTAGAAAGGAAAAATTGGAATTTCCCAACCCTTTAGGGTTAGAATCAGGTATCAGGTAACAAACTAGGGATATGATTTTGGGGGTGGATCAACTAGAGACGCAACTAGAGCAAGATGGCACACATTAGAGACGCAACTATAGTAGCAATTAAGAGGGTGGATCAACTTTCTCTCTTCTCTCTTTTTTTTCTTTTTTCTATGCTGCAGCATATGTCATTGGTGCCTTTTGACGCGAATGCCAACATTTGAGATAAAAGCACCCAGTTACTCAGCACTATCACCATTAAGCGCTATTCTACTCATACCTTGATGTCACTGTTTTACGCAAAAACACACATGGGGCTCATGTATACCCCTGGTTACTAAGGGACAACAGAGGCATTAGAGCGGCAACTACTTCACTTTTTTTTTCTTCCACCAAACTTAAGCCTTTCTAACAATAGCTCATGCCTTTTTTTTGTCATTCAGCAGGAGGCTCACAACATTAACTCTAAAATCCTAGGTCCAATTCCTGAAAAAATCACCAAGTTTCTCTTACTAAGATTGACCATAGTCCAGTGTTCATAGAAGAAGGTTCTGGTTGTGTAGGGTTGACATGTAGAATTCCTATTTTTGTTATCAGTCAAGTTCCAACCCTTCCTCATGGAGCTACCTAAAACTAACAGCAGGCCATGAAATACACATGATAGACTTATCTATTTTTTCTTCTGTTTTTGTTTTTTTTAAAGAGTGATTATAAGAGCTTCCTAATTGCTAAAAGCTAATTACTCATCAGACGTAAACCCATATTCTTACATAATCAAACAAGAAACAAAACACAAGACCTAGCACAGATTGAAACAAATTCATTTAATCAACCACAACAAACCCCACAGCAAACACTAAAGTAACACTACTTCCACAGCAAACACTAAAGCAATACTAATTCCACATCAAACACTACAGCAAACGCTAAAGCAAACACTAATTCCATCCCCCCAAACTTAAAGATGAGCAGTACCCCCATTGTTTATTATATTGAAAACCCAACAAAAGAGGCAAAAGAAAAATGTATGATAAGACAAGAATAACAGGCATGCAGAGCTTGTTGAATAAAAAAAATTAACAGAAAGGAAATAGAGGGGAAGGGGACTTCCCTAAGGTGCTTGCAGGATTGATGCAGCACTCAGGTGGCATGGACTCCCTTAAGATTTTGATGAGCTATAGAGCCCACTCCTTCGTTGAGTTGATCTTTGTGGGCTCTGAAATTTTGCCTTTCCCTTATGCATGGGTGCCACCTTTTTGGCAAGTGGCACTTCATCCTCAGAGGACGCATCTTCCTCTTGAGTCCTCTGTGGGCTTGTCCTCTGCTCATTGCTCTGGGAGGACTCTTGGGATTCCTCACCCTCTTCAGTCTAGGGCTCTGGTGCTCTATGTTCTTCCCCAGATGTGGTATGGAATAGGTTCGTAGGGAATTCAGGGAAGGAGAAGAATTGCTTGAAATTCTGCTCAAGCGTTTTCTAGAGGGCAATATACTTTTTTTGTTCGTATTGCCAGAATTGTTGCTAGTGTTTCAAGAACAATGCTTGCTGCTGCAGGATGGTGGCTTGTTGCTGTAGGAGTAGCTGGAAGGTCTTATCTGTCGGCTAGGGGGCTGAGGTTGATGCTGCTTGGCATTCAGAGTGTGGAGGGCTTGTGTGGTGGATGGTGGCTCTGGCTCTCCCTTGTCTTGCACAATGCGAGCTATGGTGATGGTGCTTATGGCGGCTCCCATCTTGAGTGTTTCTTCATCCATTCTGATGGCTACCTTGCTATCGCAGCATAACAAGGTTATAAGGGAAGGGAAGAGTAGACTGCCTTTTTTTTCGGCTAGCGCATACTTTTATTTGCTCATTGATGACCCTTTCTACATTAATGGGACTCCCTAAAATGATGGCATCAACCATGACCACCATATCTCAGCTTACAGTTTGCCCGTGACTGGAGGGCAAAAGGCGAGTCTTTAGGAAGTGATACCACACTTTAGCCGCAAGCACCAAAGAAATTCAATTTATGGTTGTAGCACCCTGAGAATATTTGTCCCAAGTGGTGCCTGGTATGCACACTCATGCTAGCATTTCCTTTCAATCTTGTTCTTGCAGAGGCTCCAAATGTGCTGCATAGTCGTCATACTCATCGTTCAATTTGTAGGCTTCATTTATAGTGGTTGGGTCAAATAGCACACGGGTTTCCCTGACCTTGACCTAGTCTTTGGCATCCTTTGGGAAGTTGGCGTAGAACTCTTTTACCAGTGGAATAAGAGCAGGCTGGGGGTGTTTGGCAAAATTCTCCCATCCTCGTTGCTTCACTACGGTTGCCACATATATTGTCAAACCCATATCCTCAAACGTTGTAAAGGTGAAGCCTGTTTCTACGTAGAAATTCCTCTAGACTGTTTCTTCGTTGTGCCTCCTCTGGTTTTCGTCCGAGGTGAACTTCTTCATCTTGCTGGCCTTCCTTGCTACCGTCTTGATTCTTGGCATTGATTGCAAGTTGAAGGTCTTGGAGAGGATGTTGTGCTTTCAGTCAATAGGGTTTTTAGGGTGTGAAGGGTATGGGAATGTAAAAGGCAGGGTTTAAAGAACTGATAAAAGGCAAAGGGTGTGCAAGAATGGGTTGAGGGACTGGCTTCCTTATATGTTCCTGCCCCATTTTTTGTTCGACAAGACAAGACTGGCCCTTAAGTGTTGGGCTCATTCCTTTATATTCAAGTATTTGAATACTTAAGCCCTATTTACTTCCTCAACCTAGCTTCTTTCTTTTACTTTCCAGCATGGGGACCATTGTCCTACATCATCATGATAAAGGAAAACTCCTTGCCCAGGGGGAGTTGCTATTGCTACAGCATTTTGTGCAGCAAATTGTAAGATCAAGAGTTTCCATTCTGATGCTCCTAAAAAGCTGCAATGTTAACACAGATGAAATCAAAAGCATAATTCAAGCTACCTAATACTATAAAATAAAATGATAATTTATGAAAACATGGGTTGCCTCCCATAAGGACTTGTTTTATAGTCAACGGCCTAACTTCTTCCTTTTTATCCTTCTTTCAATGGAATTGAGGTATGCTGGCATTCCACATCACCTCCCAAGTAATGCTTCACCCTCTGTCCATTGACCTTGAATGTTCTCCCTGATTTTTCTTCCTTCAATTCGATGGCTCCAAAAGGGAAGACCTTGCTAATTCGAAAGGGGCCAAACCAATAGGACTTTAGTTTTCCAGGGAACAGAGTTAGCCTAGAATTGAACAGCAACACCTTCTGTCTTTCTTCAAAGCTTCATGACTGAATCTTCTTGTCATGCCATTGCTTTGTTTTTTCTTTGTATAGTTTAGCATTCTCATAAGCTTGGCTACGAAATTCATCCAACTCATTTAGCTATAACATCCTTTTTTCACCAGTAGCTTCCAAGTTAAGATTTAAATTTTTGATTGCCCAGTATGTCCGATGTTCTAGTTCTACTAGCAGATGAAAAGCTTTGCCAAATACTAACTTGTAGGGAAATATCCCTAAAGGTGTTTTATAGGCTGGTCTATAGGCCCACAATGCATTGTCCTGTCTTGACGACCAGTCTTTCCTATTTGGGACAACAGTTTTTTCAAGGATCCTCTTGATTTCTCTGTTGGAGATTTTAGACTGCCCGCTGGTTTGAGGGTGCTATGGAGTTGCCACTTTATGACTTACTCCATATTTAGCCAGTAGTGCCCCAAATTGCCTGTTGCAGAAGTGAGATCCTCCATCACTGATGATGGCTCTAAGAGTTCCAAATCTTATGAAAATATTCCTTTTAAGGAACCTGGTCACCACCTTTGCATCATTGGTTGGAAAAGCACTTGCTTTAACCCATTTTGAAACATAATGAACCGCTACCAGGATATATTGGTTCCCAAAACTCGAAGGGAATGGCCCCATGAAATCAATTCCCTATACATCAAACAATTCCACTTTTAGAATATTGTTGAGAGGCATTTCATGTCTTCTGGATATATTTCCTACTCTCTGGCTTCTGTTGCATTGAAACACAAAAGAGTTGCAGTCCTTGAATAGTGAAGGCCAGTAGAAACTTGCCTGCAGCACCTTCTTTGCAGTTCTAATGCCTCCAAAATGGCCTCCATAGGGTGAGGCATGGCATTGCTGTAGGATTTGCTCCATTTCTTCCTTTGGAATGCATCTCCTAATAATCTGATCAGCACACTGCTTAAAGAGGTATGGTTCATCCCAGTAGTAAGAATTGACGTCATGCAAGAATTTTTTCTTCTGCTATAAAGTTAAGTCCGATGGCAATAGTCTACTTACCAGGTAGTTCACATGATTAGCATACCATGGCATACCATCTTGGGATATGAGAGGAGTTGCTCATCCGAAAACTCCTCATTGACCTCTTCTACATTTACTCTGTTTGGTTACAGTCTGGAGAGATGGTCAGCCACCTAATTCTCAGTTCCCTTTCTATCCTTGATTTCCAGGTTGAACTCTTATGGTAGGAGTACCCATCGAATAAGTCTAGGCTTTGAGTCCTTGTTCTTAACTAGGTACTTAATGGCAAAGTGGTCAGTATACACAATCACTTTTGTACCTACCAAGTAGGACCTGAATTTTTCAAAAGCATACACCACAGCCAGCATCTCATCTCCCAGAGTTACATCACTTGCATCACACATGAGCTCAAACGGTGAAGCCCAATCAGGTGCCATGATAAAAGGTGTTGTACTTAGTTTTCCTTAAGATCATAAAATGCTTTCATACAGTTTTCATCAAACCAGGAGACTTGGTCTTTCTCGAGTAAATTGCATAAGGGTTTTGCAATCTTGGAGAAATCCTTGATGAACCTTCTGTAAAATCTAGCATGGCCAAGGAAGCTTCTAATGCCTTTAACTGAAGTAGGAGGAGGCAGCTTCTCAATTATCTTCACCTTGGCCTTGTCAACCCCTAGCCCTTTTTGAGAAACTTTGTGGCCTAGCATAATCTCCTCCTTTAGCATATATTGACACTTCTCCCAGTTCAACACCAAGTTTGTTTTCTCGCACCTTTGAAGGACTTTGGCAAGGTTTTCCAAACAAAAATTAAAAGAATTCCTAAAAATTGAAAAAGTCATCCATAAAAATTCCCACAAATTGCTCCGCCATTTTAGTGAAAATTGCCATTATACATCATTGGAAAGTTGATGGAGCGTTTCATAACACAAATGGAATTCTCCAAAATGCAAAGGTGCCATAAGGGCATGTGAATGTGGTCTTGTGTTGATCTTCGGGTGCTATAGCAAATTGATTGTAGCCTAAATACCCACCTAGGAAACAATAATATTCTCTTCCTACAAGTCTGTCTAACATCTGGTCAATGAATGGCAAGGGGAAATAGTCTTTCTTGGTGCTTTTGTTCAGCCTCCTATAGTCCAATCAAATCCTCCAACTAGTCACAACCTTGGTGGGGATGAGCTCATTGTTTTCATTCTCCACCACAGTCATGCCTCTTTTTTTAGGAACACATTGGACAGGACTAACCCAGGAGCTGTCTGATATAGTGTAAATAATTCCAGCATCTAGCCATTTGATGATTTCCTTCTTTACTACCTCCTTCATGATTGGATTGAGCCTTCGTTGAGGTTAAATAGATCCTTTTTCATTGCTCTCCAATAGGATCTTATGCATACATACTAAGGGACTGATACCCTTAATATCAACAAGAGTCTATCTGATAGCTCTTTTGAATTTTTTTAATGTCTCGACTAACTGCCCTTCTTGCTCCTCTGTCAGAAGTGCTGAAATGATTACAAGGAGAGTGGCTACATCTCCCAAGTATGCATATTTCAGGTGTGCCGGCAATGGCTTTAGTTTCAAGGTTGGTGGTTCATTTATTGATGCCTTTGGTAGCTTAAATGTCGCGAAGACATATCCAATGGCTCAACCATCAATCCTTGCTTGTCAATGCCATGTTTTGCTTCTATCTAGGCCCATTCTACATCATTTCCCTCCTCTGAATTTGAGCCATCTTACCACTTAGCTGGTGATGGACCTTTGCAGTAATTTTCAAATTGTTCAGATGTTAATGTATCTATCACCGATATAACTGAGCATTCTTCCACTTCACTAGGGAACTTCATGGACTGAAATACATTAAATGTGATTTGCTCATCTTGAACCCTTATTGTTAACTCCTTTTTTTTACATCAATTAAGGTTTGGCCAGTGGCTAGGAATGGCCTACCCAAAATGATTGGCACTTCTGCATCTGCTTCATAATCCAGTATTATGAAATCAACTGGAAAAATGAATTTATCCACCTTAACTAGGACATCCTCGATTTTCCTTCTGAATGTGCTATAGATCTATCTGCCAATTGTAATGAAACAGTGGTGGGTCTAGCCTCTCTAATTCCCAACTTCTTGAATACTAACATAGGCATAAGGTTGATGCTTGCACCCAAGTCACAAAGACCCTTGCTAAAGTACTGGTTTCCAATGGAGTAGGGAATAGTGAAGCTTCCTGGATCCTTGAGTTTGGGTGGCAGCTTATTTTGTAGCATTGCAGTGCATTCTCTCATTAGAGCAACAGTTTAAAATTCCCCGAACCTTATTTTCTTAGTTAAGATGTCTTTCATGAACTTGACATAGTTAGGCATTTGCTTTAGTGCTTCTACCAAGGGAAAGTTAATGTGCAGCTACTTGAGGACATCCAAAAATCTTTTGAACTGGTGGTCTTGCTGCTGTTTCTGGAATATTTTGGTGAATGGTGGAGGTGGCATGGTCTGTTGCATGTTTTGCTGTGGCAAAGTATGTAACAACTCCATTTATGTAAATGTAACAATTTTTTTATATTTGTAAAATTCCATGAAGTTATTACTACTTTAATTCTAACCACTTAACTCGTAATAATAATCACTTTAACCAAGCATAATTGTTATTAACAGTGATACAATACTGAGTTTCCATACACACTATTATTTTACAAACTACACACCATTAATTTACAAACATTTGTACAAAGATAAATATTAGCTCTAATCATCTATGTCGACTACTTTCGGGGACACTGGTGCGGGTGGCACGTCCACTGAAATTTCAGTCACATCTATGACAGATACATCTGAAATAACTGGAAGTTACCCAAGGTAAGGCACCTCGATCCAACGTACAGAAATAATAAGTGTCATAGAGAAAATCTGCATATTTATTCTTCTGAACATGATATGGAAATATAATGAGAATTAAATCCCAGTAAGTTCAACAATAAATCATAATTTACCATCAATATAGTTCATCATGTCATGTTCAGCTGTATAAACTATAGAAAATATCTTTGGTCACATGAATACATTATATCTATGCACATAAGAATCATACAATAATGATATGTATGACATGATTAACTATTTTCAGAATATCATATGATGGCCATTAACTTATTCTCATTTCAAGCTACCCCGGTCAGGGTGAGTATCTTCTACTCTTCGGTATGGGATTTTCTCGCTCCGTCCGACATGGCCCACTTTCTCTTTCTTTTCTCATTAACATGATCATAACCGTTGGTAGGGCGTCCCCTACTGGTGCACCACACGGATTGCCATGTGACCTTGCTCATTTTTTTTCTTTTCACAATGATAGCCAAAAATATGCTTTCAATAACAAGTATGTTCATCAAAATATAACTATTACCATCAATAATTGGTAATCATGCCATTTACATAACCATTTCAAATATCACTTTATAAAATATTTTCATGTCAGAATTTCACACTTAAGATGGTAAGAAGTTCATACAATGGCAATGGCTATGGCATATACTAGTCATTTATTATTTTCATTTATAAGATTCGTCTTCTTTTTTAAATATTAATTTTATTTCTTTATTTTCTTGATGCAGGTTTTCATCATATCTAACATTCTCTTTATGCTTGGCCTTTAGTAATTTTCTTCTTATTTATATCATTTCCAACACATGTTCTTACAAATTTATAGAGCTCTCCAATTTGATTTCTACTATTATCCTATAGTTAAAGAGGTTCATCTAGGGTAGAAAAATATTGAAAATAGGCTTAACCAGCTTCCAATACGGTCTGGCCATGTTCCAGGACACGTCCATACTTTAAAAATACTTCAAATGTACTCAAAAATAGTCCCAAACACGGCTAGCCCGTGCTTGAAGCACCCAGAACATGACCTGGCCGTGCTCTGTGACCTTTGCTCACTAATCAGAGCATAACTCCCCCATTTTAACTCTGATTGAGGTGATCTCGGTGTTTGTGAAAAGCTAAGACAATTATCCAAAACTATTATGTTAATCATATTAGCAAAATAGTAATAAATCTTGGTGTTATTACTCCCTTAAATTCAATATTATTTCTTCTAGGGTAGGTTCTAACCTTTACTTACTAATCTGACTATATCTCCCATATATGAATTCCAAATTAAGTGATTCCAATGGCTAAACATCCATAACACATAAATATATAATTCATATGTTAACCATTTATTTTAATTCCTTATAGAATATTCCTAGAAATTAAAACACCGAAGCTATCATAACATATTCTTCCTTGATTAACCATTTTCTGACCTTTGTTTACTAATCAGACCATATCTACCTCATATGGACTCCAAATTGAATGATACCAGTGGCTAAAAATCCATGACACATATATCTTTAATTCTTATGTTAACCATTTATTTTAATTCTTTATACATTGTTCCCAAAAATTAAAACACCAAAGCTTAAAATTCTGCCAACCATAGCCATACCCATGCAGAACTATCTACACCAACCTAAGTATTCAAACATACATCACATGCAAGATCAATATGTAACATGATATAACAACATCCATGACCAATCATCAAAGTTATAAGATCAAAATCTCATATAAATATTATAAGTTTCAAAAAATTTCTTGAAAAAGAAATATTTTTAAACTTACCTAAGAATCTCCCTAGCTTACTTAGTGAATTGGTTTTCTTGTTTTCTCTTGAAAGAAGTAGCAAGATTCCTTCCTTCCTTAGCTTTTCTAGCAGCTTAGGTAAGAGAAGGAGGGTGAATTTTTGAACCTCAAGGATGAAGAAGAAAAATGGACTCAAGTGGAGATTAAGGTAGCTTACCTTGATTACTTAGCCTTGTAAACTTCTCCTTCTTCTTCCTTCCTTTCTTCTCCTCTCTTTCTCTCCTTTCCTCCCTCTACCTTGCTTCTATTTCTCTCTCTTCCTCACTTGGACGAAATTAAAATGTTGTAGGGGTGGGTTTTGCTTATATAGACCACCAAATAATACACCTTTCATGATCATGGGTCTACCTTATCACAATCAGGATACGCTTTGTTGAATTTTTGGAAAACAAACAACTTATGTTCTTGTCTTCCTCTTCCTTAGTCAAGATATGCATAGGAAAAGGAGATTTGTATTTTGAAAATTATGATTATATGTTCTTAAGATAAGGGACAAGACCCCTTTGATTTAGGGATTCATTTCCATATTCTTTTGTCTTAAACAAGTCTGATAGGTTTGCCTTTTTAGGTGGAAAATTTCTAGCCCTTGAATCTCCATTATTTGGTTGATATTATTTGTGTGGGATAGGAATGTTTTGTCCTAATGCCATGTATTATCATACCACATGCTAAAATTATGAGTGTAGGATATAGATGTTTTTGTCCTAAAGCCTTGTATTATCATGCCACTTGCCAAAATGATGAATGTAGAATCACACCACTTGCTAAATTTTTGTCTTAATGCCATGTAACCTAATCTTTATTATTATTACATTATTATATCATCACCTAATTTATTTTATTTTATTTTTCCTCTTGGATTTGGGCTTATTCCTACCCATTATGGGCTTATTCCTACCCATTTTCTTTGCTTTGGATAAAATTCTACCTTTCTTGGAGGGCTTGGTCACATTTTCATAATTTTTGGGCTATTGCTCCAATTACTATATTCTAGTCCAAGTCTATGTTTTATTTCTTGCTTAGGTTATCCAATGGGCTTGCTAGAAACTTATGTGAAGTGGAAAAAAACTCTATATAAAGTGTCCATAGGTAAAAGGCCAATGTATGGGTAAAGATTTTAAACTTAGTAACTCTAGTTCTTGAATTAGGAAAAATTACCCTAATCCAATGTTCTTGAAAATTTAAGATCTTTACTTGTTTCTAAAAATTTTTCTTCCTTATCCAAGAATTTTGCATCTCTTTAGTATGTTCTTTCTAATTTTTTCCTATTAGGTTTTCCCTCTTTATTTGTTCTTTTAATGTTAGAAACATTTTCTATGCATATACATATGGTGAAGAATTTCTAAGGATTATATTTCCTTAGATATCTAAAATATTGTCTAATAAACTTTATTTCCTTAATTATCAATAAAAGAAACGAAATTAGGGATGTTACAAAGTAGCTGTATTTTGCTGTGGCAAATCTGTAAAATTTTCTCCAGTGATTCCTGCTTTCTCACTTGTCTTTCTTCTTATCTAGGGGTACAATAAGGTCTTTTTGGTCCTGTCTCTTTGCTTGCCGTGCTTCCACTACTTTTCCACTCTTAAGAGCTATAGCCTTCTAGTACTTTTTCCCTTCTCTCATAGGGACTTCAGTATTGCTTAGAAGTGTCCCTAGAGGTCTGCTTTTTAATTCATTCGCAAGCTACTCAACTTGGATCTCCAGATTCCTCAATGATGCAGCTTGACTTTGAATCATAGCACCATTTCTCGCCATGTATTTCTTGAGCAAGGACTCTAACGAAGTGGGAGTTTTATTAGGCTTATGCCTTTGTTGCTGAAATATTGGAAGGGCTATGGTCTTTGTGGGGCAGAGTTGCTTCCCTGTCTAGTACCGTAGTTACTCCAAGAAAAATTGGGATTCTGCCTCCAACTCGGGTGATACGTGTTTGAAAAGGGATTATTGTTGCGATTCATGTTTCCCACATAAAATACTGACTCCGGATTTGAAGGACAACTTTTGAATAAATAAGGCCCATTGCACAGAACACAAGATACTCCATTTTCCTGGACTGAATTAGCTGGTTGAGGGCGAATCAGTTGTTTGTTTTTCTAGACATTCACTAATGAAGCTAGATGGGCTGTGAGAGAAGTGACCTCACTCACTTCATGCATACCCGTCATTTTTTTTCCAGTTGAGACTCTGTCCATAGGCCATTGATAATTGTTACTAGACATCCTTTTGAGTAGCTCATATGCCTCATTGTATGTTTTGGATAGAAGTGCCCCATTAGCTGCTGCATCCATTATGGTTTGTGTTTGAGCATTAAGGCCATTATAAAAGGTCTCCATCTGAATGTAGTACAGGATTCCATAATAGGGACAACTCCGTAGTAGTTCTTTGTTCCTCTCCCAGTTGTCATATAGAGATTCTCTGTCTAGTTGCTGGAAGGATGCGATATCATTCCTCAATCTTGCATTCTTGGTAGGTGGGAAGTATTTTAGCATAAACTTCTCTGCCAAATCACTCCAATTGGCAATAGAATCAGGTGGCAAAGAGTTCAGCCACACTCTAGCTCGATCTCTTAATGAATAAGGGAACAGTTTCAACCTTAGAACTTCATCTGTCTCCCCATTCATTTTGAATGCATATGTGACTTCAATGAATACTCTCAGGTGAAGGTAAGGGTCCTTTGTAGGCATCCAACTGAATTGGCCCACTGTCTGTAGCATCTTGAACATCACAAACTTGAGCTCGAAATGAAGAGCTTCAATTTCTGGTCTTACTATGATCAAGTTCAACCCATTCAGATTTGGTTGAACGTAAGCATTCAAGACTCTATCTCGGTCACCCATGTTGTCTGCACTTCTCTAGTTGGTCATTTTTGCTTCTTGCTGCTAACCCAGAATAGGTGAGCGCAGCAGCGCCACGACGCTCTGCCTTGCAACAGAGAGCGCCACGACGCTCTCTATTTGAGGGTCGCGCGCCCTCTTCGTCTTCCCCCTCCGATTTTGCATCCTCTTCACCTCCAAATCTGCTTTATTGCCTTAAAACAACCATACCCACCTCCCATTATGTTAGCTTGCTTACATTACATGATTTTTCATCTTCTTTTATAGGATTATACACCCCTTTCAGCATTTGAGTTGGATTCTAAGACAATTTTTTAGGGTTCAAAGGCATATTTGATCTTCCAATCTCCAGCCACCATTCAAGCTAAATTGGGTACGATTCTCTTCATTTTTCATGCTGCAATTGATTCCCATACTTAATTGCTACTGGTCTGTACTGAATTGGGACTTCTACTTGAGAATCAACCACTCATTCTTCCAAGTTTTCAAAGCGCCCACAAGGTGTTCGATAAAATGCCTTAGTGAACTTTCCAAGCAAATGGCTCTAAAAACTTCTAAGTTGAGTATCTCAAAAAGGAAGACTAGAGCTGAGGACCCTCCAGCATTTAACACCGTGGCATTTGTGACTGAAGAGGTTTATCAACACCACATCAAAGTAGTGGTGCATAAGCCTATCATTCTGGAACGTGGATTTATTATCACTGAGGGGCTACCTCATAGAGACAATATCCTCCATAGGCATTGGGAGATTTTCTACAGGAACCCAGAACCAGGAGTTATTCCTGTGGTATAGGAGTTCTACTCCAATGCTACAGTTCACGAATGTCATAAAGCACGAGTTAGAGGCAAGATGGTGCCATTCACTCCGCATGCCATTAATGAATTCTATTCACTGCCTGATATTGAGGATGATGAATATACGATGCTTCTTCAATCATACATTGAATTTGAAGACATTATATGCACTGTTTGCTACAAGGGGGCCTCCTGGAAATTGGATAGCAATGGCCAACTGGTATACTTTGCTAGGGCTGATATGAATAAAGTGGCTAAAGCATGGAACTATTTCGTGTTAGCAAGATTCATGCCCAGCTTCAACATGAGTCAAGTCAGGAGGGACAGGGCCATTTTTCTTTATGCAATACTAAAGGGCTTTTCTATTGATGTAGGCAAGATTATTCATAGGCAGATGCTCAGCTGTATTAGTGCTAGAGGTGGATCCTTCTTTGCCCCTAGTTTAATTACTGGTCTGTGTCAGAAGGCAGGAGTAAGCTGGGATTCCACTCAGGCTCTCATTCACCATATGAGACCTATTTCCTATGCAGACATACAAAAATACAAAGGCCATGAAGAAGCAGCTGAGGAGGAGCTAGGGATTCAGCCAATACCTACAGAGGAACCGGGCAGTAGCTAAGCTCCACCACCATCCCAGTAAACCATTGAAGATTTCTGAGAGCGCACAGAGTGTCTGAGCCAACAAATGAACGATCTGGCCCTTTACTAGTACTCTATTGCACAACATCATCATGCATGTTTTAGCCAGTTAGCTCATGCCCTGAACCTCCCAATTGCTTTCCCGGCACCTCCTGAGCCACCCTTTAGGCTTGCACCTGAGCATGATGAGATGGATGGTGATCACTAATCAAGGAAGTTTCACTGAACCCCTCCTTATGTTATTACTTGTCCCTATTATATTCTCTTTTATATTCTTACATTGGGGACAATGTATGTTTTTAAGTGTGAGGGGCCACTTTATGATTCAGCTGGATGACTGTATAATAAATCATACACTTGTGCACTTTCCTACTTTGATGCATAACTATAATTTGATGATATGTGCACTTTTAATCTTGTCATGAAGTGAGCATGTGAACAAAATTTCAATGTATGAGTGTGTTAGTGAAACCAATAGCCAATGATATAAATGTTTAAATTGCTAATAGCTCCTGAGAAACGTGGGAAAATCATAATTATATGTAATTTTAATTTATTTGCAATTTATTACCCATTTTTTAGAATCCTAAAACTATTTTGCACAATAACTTTGAGCATTCAATTTTATCTTTTACTTAGAGAAGGTTTATATAATTCAAAAATATTTCATGATCTTAACAGGATTCTAGAACTTATTTGAATGCTGCTTATGGCGAAATCCTAGGTTAATACTATTTTTTAGGAGATGATTTAGGCATTATTGGATAGATTGAGCCTTTCTAGCCTAACCTAAACAATGAAATATCCTTAATACATCTATTTTGAGCTTAATGAACTCTTCCTTCTGAAAACCACAAATGAGCCTAAAGCAAAAATTTGTATGAATATCCTTATTTTTCTTTACCCTATTCACTCACTCCATAATTATTTTGCTAATTATTTGTATTGTAGAGCTTTATTTACAAAAAGGGTGGAAGGGTGGAAACCCAAAAAGTATAAAGAACAAATGTTGTGGGTGAAAGAAAAAGAGGAAAATGATGGATTAAATTGAAGTAAGAAAAGGAGTGTGGGGAGAAAATTTCCCCAAAATTATTATTGAAAAAAAAAAGAGAAAGAAAAGAAAAGAAAAGAGCTCAAGAGATCATATTTAATCATGTGGTGCTGGGTGATTGAGCCTACATTTATATCCTTTATCCCACCTTATACCCTAGCCACATTACAAGCTAAATAAAGTCTTTTTGATCCTAAAAAGTAGTTTTGACCTACATTAGTGGAGAGTAGCATGAAAAATAAGCATATGGAAATCCTACAAAGAGATCCATACCTGATTTCTTGAGATATATAAACTCATTTGAATGAAAGATGGTTGAACTGCTCAAAGACACACATACACTCAGGGCTCTAGAAAATAAATTCTGAATTGCATTTGAATTGAATATTGCACATAGTCATTAAATTTTCTGAAATTTCTTTAAGAGCATACAATTTTCACTATGAGGCTACATATTGGTAAGTCTTTCACTCATCTTATTTATTGAATATTGTTCACATAAATTAATTTGCTTGAGGACAAGCAAAAGAGTAAGTGTGGGGGTATTTGACATGCTATAAATTAAGCATGAATTTAGCATATTTTATGTTACTTTTTATTTTATTTAAATAGTGAATAAATAGGATTTAATTAATTTTTGTGTTTTATGTTTTAGGAATAATAAAGAAGAAAAGAAGAGAAAAATAGAGAGAAAATCATGAAAAATGTTGATTTCTGACCTTTCATCACTAATGGAGACATATCTCGCTCATTTTATCTCTGATCGAGGTGATTCCAGTGCTATGGAAAGAAGAAACATAGAGTTACAACTTTCGTGTTTAGTACTTTGACAAATTCTAGACTTTTCTAAGCGCCACGGCGCTCGCAAGTTAGCGCCGCGGCGGCCTGTCATGGCTAGTCTGTAGCGCTGCGGCGCTGGTCATAGGCACCGCAGTGCCCCTCCCCAGGAACCATAGAGTGCCGCGGTGCCTCGTGACATATTCCCCGCAGCGCCGCCATACAGACTTACTGATTTCGCAATTTTAGGTCTTTTTCACTCAAATTGAAGCCCGATGGATGGAGATTTGACCTAAATTCATTCCTACATCAATTAAGAGGAGGGAATCTATAAAAAGAGAGAAAGGTAAGCAGAGAAGGCATCAAATTCGTCATCCAAGTTCTTCAATTCTTCTTTAGATTTTCTTATGGCCCTGCGTGGCTAGTTCTTTTTAGTTGGTTGAGGTAGGTTAAAACCTCAAGGGATTTTTATACATTGTGAGATGTGGATTTGATTTTATTATTTCAATTTGATTTGAGTATTGATTATTCATCTGCTCTTCTTCTCAATGATTATTCTTATGATTGCTAGGGAGGCCTAGTAGTTTATTGTTTGTCTTAATCTACTGCTAAATTGTGTTTTGAACAAAGTCTTCAATTCTGTTATTCATGAGGCAAATAGGTTTGAGGATTTTGGATTATAAATAATTGAACCTATGATGAATGATTAACTAAATTAGATATATCCGATGTGTTTATATTTGTTTAGCTCTGTCAATTTCTCTAGTTCTTTATGCGGTTAACAAGTTATGTTTTACCGATGTGCTGAAGGATTGCTTGTTAATTAGGGTTTAATTAGTACGATTGTCATTAATTTACTAGGCTTAAGGAGAAACAGGGTTAAAACCCCAATGATAGATATTCAATTACAGATTGATTATGTTGTCAATGATCAATGTAATCCATTGACGGTGGATATCAACCGAAACCAACGTCTTTGTCATTAATCACTCTATCTTAATTACTTTCGTTATTGTTTACTTGATTTTATTTGCAACTATCAATCCCCCCTTTTTCTAATCACATAAGGTAATACCAGTCTCTGTGGGATCGACCCTTACTCCCACTACTACAGGTTAGTTTTGAGGTAAGGTATCAATTTGGGTGTACCTGCGACAGTACGCACCACATGCATACTAAATTTTCAGAGCAAACGTAATGGGTAGTCTTATATTCATGGGAGGCAAAACATACTATTAAATCAAGGGGCATGAATGCTAATAAATCAAACTGCAGACTAAATGACCTTAGAAAAGCATAGAGAAACTCTTAATGAATTAGAGTTATCATGTGCACAATCCCTTTGGTTAATTAGGGACATTTAAGAGTGGTTTGAAGTGAGTAAAAACGAAAGAGAAATTTTAAACCTGAAGCACGGCCAAGTCCCAAGACATGATCAGGCCGTACTCTGCGCGAGTGAGGGTTTGGCTATGCAGCCTCAAGCATGGTTGCGTCATAGGACATGGCTAGGCTGTGGTCAAGGCTATTCTAATTCTAATTATATAAAAATTCATACCAATGAATGTCATCACTTGGGGAGGTAGTGTAACAACTCCATTTTTTTTACATGTATATATATATATATATATAGATATATATATATATATATATATATATATATATATATATATATATATATATTTTACATATATACATATGCAAGATAACATGTAACATGATATAGCAACATCCATGACCAATCATCAAAGTAGCAAATATTGTAAATTTCATCAAAGTTCTAAGATCAAAATCCCATATAAATGTTACAAATTTCAAAGCTTTTCTTCAAAAAGAGGTATTGTTAAACATACCTAAAGATTTCCCTAGCTCACTTAGTGAATTCTTTTTCTTGTTTTCTCTTGAAGGAAGTGGCAAGATTCCTCCATTCCCTTAGATTTTCCAGCAACTTGAATAAGAGAGGGAAGGTGAGTTTTGAACCCCAAGGATGAAGAGAAAAGATGGATTCAAGTGGAGATTAAGCTAACTTACCTTGAGTACTTAGTCCTCTAGACTTCTCCTTCTTCTTCCTTCCTCTCTTCTCCTCTCTTTCTCTCATTTTCTCACTCTACCTGGCTTATGTTTTTCCTCTCCCTCACTAGGACAAAATTCTAATGTTGTAAGGGTGGGTTTTGCTTAAATAAACTCTCAAGTGGTTAACTTCTCATAATTAGGGGTCTACCTTATCACAATTAGGATGCACTTGGTTGTTTTTTAGGGGAAGACAAATCTTGTTCTTGTTTTCCTCTCCCTTAGTCAAGATATGCATAGCAAAAGGAGATTTCTTTTTGAAAATCATTATAAAATGTTCTTAAGACAAGGGACAAGGTCCCTTTGATTTAGGGATTCATTTCCTTTTTCTTTTCTCTTAATCAAGTATGATAGGTTTACCTTTTTAGGTGGCAAATTTCTAGCCCTTGAGTCTCCCTTGCTTGGTTGAAATTATTTGTGTAGAATAAAGATGTTTTGTCATAATGCCATGTATTATTACCTTCTTGTTGAAATTATGAATGTACGATATAAGTGTTTTGTCCTAATGCCATGTATTATTAACAACTTTCTAAAATTATAAATGTAGGATATATATGTTTTGTCTTAATGCCATGTGATCTAATCTTGATTATTATTACACTACTATTTCCTCACATAATTCTTATTTTTCCCTCTTGGATTTGGGCTCATTCTTACCCATTTCCTTTGTTTTGGCTGAAATTCTACCTTTCATAAAGGGCTTGGTCACATTTTCATGGTTTGTGGGCTATCAGTCCAACTTCTATATCCTAGTCCAAGCCTATATTTTATTTCTTGCTTGTACTATCCTATTGGCTTGCTAGAAACTCTTGTGAAGTGGAAAAACTCTATATGAAGTGTCCATAGGTGAAAGTCCAATGTATGGGTAGAGATGTTAAACTTAGGAACTCTAGCTCTTGAATTAGGAAAATTACGCTAATCCAATCTTATTGAAATTTTAAAACCTTTACTTACTTCCCAAAAATTTATCTTCCTTACCCATGAATTTCACCTCTCTTTAGTATGTTATTTTTAATTTTTCCTATTAGGTTTTCTCTCTTTACTTATTCCCTTAATGTTAGAAACATTTTCTATGCATACACATAAGGTGAATAATTTCTAAGGATTATATTTCCTTAGATATCTAAAAATTGTCTATTAATTTTATTTCCTTAATTAAATATTTATGTACCTTTATTAATAAAAGAAACAAAATTAGGGATGTTACATTAAATATTTATGTACCTTTATTAATAAAATAAACAAAATTAGAGATGTTACAAGTAGCCAATAACAATAAATAGAAGAATAATGCCATGTATCTTAATTCCATAAAACTAGTTTCCTTCTTTCTTGTTATGGTGAGCATGATACATTTATGTAATCTTTCATTAGCGTATGATGCTAGATAATATGATGATAGATGTATCCTTGCTTCAATGTGTGATGACAAAATGATATAATGATAAATGCATTATGGCATCAATGCATGATGATGGAATGAAGTAATGTAATTAATTGAGGCATATCCCTAATGTGATGATAATAAATGGAATAATGTTATACATGTGGGTGGAAATGAGAAATGAGATAAATGTTTATATTTATACACTTTTGGGATGACCCTTGTAGTAGCAAGGTCACTAAGCGGGTCATATGGCTTTGAGACAATACCAAATAGAGGATACCCTATTAGCCTTAAGTGTGCTAAGGGCAAGTATGGCCACTCCGACTGTGTAATAGTGGTATGTGAGTAGCTAGGGGAAATGACTCACATTATCCTGTTACTAAGATAGAGATAGATGATATAATAGTGGTACATGAGTAGTGGGGGGAAGAATGACTCATGTTACCCTGTTATTAAGATATAGATGAATGATGAATCAACAACCATTGAGCATGATGTATTGTTATACTATGAATGTGATTATCAAACATTTGTACATAATATATTTTATCATGCTGCCTATGTATACCATGCCTCTACTACAAAAGGTTGACATTTTTCTATAGCTTATACAACTGGACATAACACTATGATGATTACTTTATATGAAGCTTGTTAATGTTAAACCAATTGGGACTTCTGTTCTCATCATGCGTTTTGGTGTTATGTTTATATAAAGATAACTGAGATGCTAACAATTTTCCAATCTTTGATGTTAGAGATACAATAGGTAGACATACCCTATTTGACTCAGTTTACCATTATATCAAATATCATAGTAGTGAACATCTTCGAGATTCCAAGACCAGCACCAGCACTAGCACCACTTCCTTCACCCTTTGCAACATCGAGTTAATAGGCCGTTATAGTCTAATGTTGTTTTGACAACATATATAAATCTGGATGTATTTTTGAAAGGGTAACTAGGTATTCTTCTGTTTTGGTACTGCATATAGTACCCAGTGCTCTCCTTATACATATATTAACTACTGATGCAATCTTTTACTATGATGTTAATAAGATATCCACTGTTTTGATGCCTACGTATTATCTAAGATCCTATTTATATTATTATTCTGGTATTAATTCCTAGGGACAAAAAAAAGGGTTTTGACAAAGTTAGTATCAGTGCAGGTTGATCCTAGACGACCATAGTGGTTGAATGGTTGCCTACATCGATTTAAAAGTATCTTGAATAAGCCTGTGGTTATGATGTGTAAGGTACCATAGAATTTTAGTTAGGAAATTGGTAGTGTTTCCTATATGCATACTTGACTGGTGTTATAACTACTATAAAATATTTAATCTGCTATTTAGCTTGAGAACCTCAATAGCAACTTATTTCCTTTGATTGATGTAGTATATAATGTCACCACGAAGGAAGGACCTGATGGGCAGTGCAGAAGCTACCTTGCATGTTCTAACCACTGCCGTCGAGATTAAGTTTCTGCCAAGAATCAAAACCTACGATATGTTCAAAACAATAACAATAATGGTGAGATTGGAGGAAACCAGAGGAACATGGGAAATGAGAATGGTTAGACAAAATTCATGAGAACTCAGCCTCCTTCTTTTGTGGGCAGATACGATCCTATAATAGCTGAAAGATGGTTGATAGAGTTAGAAAAGATTTTTTAAGTTTTGAACTACCCTGATGATCAGAAGGTCACTTTTTACTGTGTATATGCTAAAGAAGGAAGCAAAATATTGGGGGAGAGAAGCCAAATAGTTATTGGTCCTCTAGGGTAGATAAATTATGTGGCAGGTGTTTTGAGATACTTTTTTGGATAAGTACTTTCCCAACAACGTTAGAGTCGAAAATGAGATTAAGTTTATTTAACTCAACCAGGGCAACTGGACCATTGATCAGTACATCATTAAATTTGAAGAATTGTTCAAAATTTCAACTTATCTGAGATATAATCTTGATAAAGAATGGAAAGCAATAAAATTTGAGACGAGTTTGAATCTAAAAATCAAAAGTACTACAGTAGCCTTGGAAATTCGAGAGTTTGCCCCCTTAATCAATAAATGTCGATTGTTGAACAAAAATTTAAAGGCAGTAGAGGAAGAAAGAGAAGCATGCTCTACAGAAGAGAAAGAGGGAGACTTTGAATGCTAGCAGAAACATTAGAGGAAAGAACACTATAGGAGGTAAAAAGCCATTAGCCATGGGATGTTTACCCTATTCATAAAATTCTACAACAGGTAAATGTACAAAATGTGGGTGGCCACATGGGGAGAAACCCTGTTATGCTAGCTAGGCTACTTGTTATCGTTTTGGGCTGAAGGGACACTTGGCATGACAATGCCCCCTAGGAAATGAAAAAGGGTTGAATAAAGACAACTAGTAAAAGAAAGAGTTTTTACTTTGAGTGGTGTTGAAGTAAGACAAGCTCCTGACTTAATACAAGGTACGTGCTACATTAAAAATCTTTCTTTGATTGTGTTATTTTATTTCAGTGCTAGCCATCCTTTCATATTAACAATATCCCAACAATGTGTGGAAAGGTTACAATATCCCACCTCTAATTTATTATATGACTTGGTTGTGATGACACCTACTAGAGGAACAATAATTACTTCTTTGGTATATTTGAATTTCCCCATTGTAGTGTATGGAAGGCCATTCGTGGTGAATTTGGTGTGTTTACCCTTTGATGGTATATATGTCATTTTGGGTATGGATTAGTTAAGTCAAAATTAAGTCCTCTTAAATTGTTGTAATAAAACTCTTGAATTTCTCTCTGATTCCTTGGAGGAATAGAAGTATAGCATCATCAATGCTAATAAATTTTGTAAAGGGTTGAGGGGTAGAGATATGAGTTATATCCTTTTATATATTGCTAGTCTAGAATTGAAACAAAATTTGCTTGAAATCTTAATAGTCTGTGAATTTCCTAAAATCTTCCTATTTGAAATTTCAGAACCCCCGCCAGATAGGGAAATATAATTTTCTATTGATTTCGTACTAGAGCAAGAGCTATTTTTATTACACCTTATTGAATATCTTCTGTAGAGCTTTCAAAACTTAAGAAGTCGATCAGTGAGTTACTAGAAACGAAATTTTTTTGACCCAGTGTATCACCTTAGGGAACGTCAGTGTTATTTGTGAAGAAGAAAGATAGGAGTCTGAGATTGTGCATTGATTATAGAAAACTCAAAAAAATCAAGATTAAAAATAAATATCCTTTCCCTAGAATAGATGATTTGTTAGATTAGTTAAAATGAGCAATTGTTTTCTCCAAAATAGATTTGAGATCAGTATATCATCATATTAGAGTCAAAGAGGAAGATATTTTGAAAATAAATTTCGAAATAGATATGTACACTACAAATTTCTGGTAAAGCCTTTTAGGGTAACAAATTCACTTGCGATTTTTATGGATTATATGAATCATATTTTTTGACCCTATTTAGACCAATTCGTGGCTGTGTTTATAGATGACATTATGATATATTCTAAGAGTGAAAAGGAGCATGCATCTCAAGCTAGTACTATAAATTCTAAAGGAAAGGAAACTTTTTGCTAAGTTAGCAAAATGTGAACTCTAGCTAAAGGGGCACGGTGACACTTTGGAAATCTTGGCTCGGGGCACTGCGGCGCTTAGCTTCTAGAAATTGCAGTGTTGTAGTGCATCAAAAAAACTCATGACACGATGTTGCGATGCTCTCTTGTGAGTGCCTCGGAGCCTAGACACTTTCTAAATTTGAAAAAGTCCTAAACACAAAATTTGTAGTTCTATATCTCTTCTTTCCATAGGCACTAGAATCACCTCAATTGGAATTTAAATGAGAGAGATATAACTCAATTAGTGGTGAAGGGTTGGAAATCAACATTTTCCCATAATTTTCTCTCTCTTTTCTTCTTCTTTTCCTCTTTATTCTTCTTAAAACACAAAAAAAACTCAGTTAATACCTATTTATTTTCTACTTAAATTGAATAAAAAGTAACTAAAAAACATGTTAAAGACATGCTTAATTTATAGCATGTCAACAACCACCACACTTGTTCTTTTGGTTGTCCTCGAGTAAACTGATTCATGTGAACAATATTCAATATATAAGATGAGTGAAGGGCTTACGAATGTGTTGCCTCATAGCGAATATTGTATACTCTTAAAGAAATTTCATAATTATATGCAAAATATAACTCAAATGCAATTCATGATTTATTTTCTAAAGCCCTAAGTGTAGGTGTGTCTTTGAGTGGTTCAATTATCTTTTACCCAAATGAGTTTATATGTCTCAAGAATTGGGGTATGGATCTCCATTTAGGATTTCCATTGGCTTATTTTTCATGCTACTCTCCATTAATGTAGGGTAAGATTACTTTTTAGGATTAAAAGGACTTTATTTAGCTTGTAATGTGGCTAGGTTACGGGATAAGATATAAGATATAGATTTAGGCTTGATCATCCATCGCCACATGATTCAGTCTAATTTCTTGAGGTTTCTCAAGTTTGGGGGATTTTTCCCCTACACTTATTCCCTTGCGTTACTGAATTTAATTCCTTCTTTTTTTTGGTTATCTATTTCCTTTCTTTCACCCATTGCATAAAATTTCATCTGTATTTTGGACTTTTTCCCTTTCCTTTTGAAATTATTTTTCTTGCCTTTGCTCCACCCTTCCACCCTTTTACAATGTAGCTCTACAAAACAAGTATTTAGAAATTAATCATGGAGTGAGTGAATCGAGTAAAAAATAAAGATATTAATAATATAATTTGGTTTTGGATTTGTAGTGGATATAGAATAAAATGTTACTTATGCTCAAATAGAGGTACTAAGGATATTTTTTTGCTTAGGTTAGGTTTGAAAGGCTTAATCTATCAAAAAATACCCAAATCATCTCTTAATTAGTAGTTTCAACCTAGGATTTTGTCTCAAGTAGCATTTAAATAAGTTCTAGAAATTTATTGAGATCATGAACTATTTTGAGTTATATAAACTTTCTCTAAATAAAAGACAATTTAAATACCTAAAGTTATTGTGCAAACAAGTTTTAGGATTCTGAAAAAAATTGGAAAAAATAAATTGCAAAGAAATTAAACTTACATATAACCATGACTTTCCTACATCTCTCAAGAGCTAGTGACAATTTCAATAATTATATCATTGGCTATTGGTTCTACCTAACACAAACTTATAGATTGAGATAAAGTCACATGCTCATACCATTTGATGTAACGACTAGTTTTTTTTTTATATATAGCGATCAATAACACATTCCAAGCAGCAAACCATAGACATTTATGTAAGCAGCTAATATTCCATCATCATGATATACAAAACTACATCATAGATTAATATTTATACTTAAGCGACATTGAGTCACATAACTACATCAACTTAACAATGGACCTTATACTGTACATCTCCATTGGTGTAAAGGGTGAAGGAAGTGGTGCTGCCATCGGGATCTGTACAAGGCATCGCCGTCCACTGGATCTCTATGATCAAGTGCACGAAAGTAGCTAGCATATTGTTTGTTCTTATTTGAACATAACACCAACAACAATGGGAACGGAAGTTCCCAATAGGTTTAACATTAAAAGCATCATACAGTAAATAAGAAAAACACAATGTTATGTCCAACTGTATAAACTACAGAAAACATTTTCTTTTTGTATATGATAAAATAACAAGAATGTATAGCATGCTTTCATACTCCATAGACAGGTTATGCATCAATATTAGGCATGTATAATAACCAGGTTATACTTCAATATTATGCTTGTGTGTGTATATATATATATATATATATATATATATATATATATATATATCTTTACAGTGCTTCTATGCATGGTGACTGATCGTCTCCAGCCACTAGTTCCATAACCAGTGACTTATTGTCTGTAGCCACATCTCAACATTCAGTGACTAATTGTTTGTAGCCACATCTTAACACTCAGTGACTAATTGTCTGTACCCACATCTCAACACTTAGTAACTAATCGTCTGTATCCACGAGTTCAACAATGTACATTAACATGATATAACCATGTATACATAAAACAAGTCACCTTTGTTATCATGCTTGCCATCCACAATCAACTTCGTCTCTTAATACAATCAATATGTAATAAACCCTCTATCGTCATATAATAATGTACACATCATATTCTTTAATCATCATGACCATCACAATAGGATTATGCATTAACCAAACACATCACTAATATCATGCATAATATCATCACCACATCATTTAACAAATATGTATTAATACACTTACCATTATGTAACAAGGCATGCCTCATATTTTCTAATCCTCATGCATTGATATACTAGCATAGGCATCAAATCAAAATGCATTTCATGTATACATTGCACATATATCTCTTATGTGATTTACTTATATATATATATATCTCATAATAAAAGAATAGAATTAACACTATAATGCATTATACATATATCTCATATGCAATTTACTTATATATGTCTCATCCATACATAACAAATTCACTTGCATAGGTCACATTAATATGTATTTTTATCTATACATTAAACATACATCTCATCAATATGCAATATATGATTTAATTTCTCATAATAAAAGGATGGAATTCGCACTACAATGCATCATTAAAAAGCTATTTATTTGTATTAACATAATCTATTCATTGGAGTTCATTTAGAGCCTTCAAAATGCAAAACAAAGTAATTCCAGCATCAAGCATCGTCTGGACGTGCTTCAAGTTGTGCAAACCATGCTAAAAAATCAGAAAATAGCCCGAAGCACTGCATGTCCCTGTTACCTAGCATGGTCGTGCTTCGGGTTTTCTTGCATTCCAGATTTCCTTCTAACCAGACCTTTTCTCACTAAAAAGACCATAACTTCCTCATTTTAACTCAGATTAAGTTGATTTTGGTGTCTATGAAAATGTAATACCATTATATACAACTTTTATGTTTACCACTTTAACAAATTAGAAACTGAAATGGGTGAAAAAAGTGTTCAAAAATAGCATTGTGACTCTATCTGTTAGATCTGACCTTTCTTCCCTCATTAGAGCATATCTCTTTCATTTGAAATCCAATTAAGGTGATTCTAGAGGCATTAGAAATCTAAGAAATAGGGATACAACTCATTTGTTAAACAGATTTCCAGATTTGACATAAATAATAACCAACAGAACCAACAATTTAGAGCATCAATTTTCAACCTTTTGAAGCCAATTCTAGCAAACACATGTATGGTCTATGCATCCAACTCTCACTTTTCATGGCTAAACATACATATCCATCATGCATCATCAAAATAGGATATTTGAAACACTTATAAATCATTCAAAATATATAAAATTCCACGGAAATATTAATATTAAACCTAACAAAAAGAATAGATTCTTTCTATTCTCAAACCTTCCTTGGATTTCCTCCTCTTTCTTCCTTTCTCTACAAACTCTTTAGACCTTTACCTTTGTGCCTTTCTCTCTCTCTTCTTTTCCTTCCTTTCCTTCTCTCGGTCTCTTTCTCTTCTCTTCTTTTCCTTGGTTGCTACCTCCCTTTTCCCTTGATCCTTTTTCTCCTTTTGGTCTACTTCTTCTCCAAGCCAAGAATTTCTCTCCAAGTTAAGGCTTCCTCTCCAAGCCAAGACTTCCTCTCCAAGTTAAGGTTTCCTCTCTAAGCCAAGACTTCCTCCCCTCTTAGTTGATTTCTCCTCCAAGTCAAAGGAAAAGATTATTTAATTCCAAGCTTCTCCAACAAGTCATCCCTTCCCTAACTAAAGCACCCCAAAAACTTAACAATAACAGGATTGCCACTCCATTACATTCCAACTAGATCCTTGACTAAGGCCTTGTTTGGCTTCCTCAAATTCTCCAAATGCTTTAATTTCTCTTTTAGGAAGATACTAATAGGCTTTAGAATCACATCCAAACCATATCTTTACCTCACTTCTTGATGTTCGCTTCTAGCCTTAAGGAATTAGAATATTACACTTTCTCCCCTTCTAGTTTTCCTTTTTATCAATTAGTCACTTTATCAAATTTTGAAGGTTTCATCAATGTTCCACTTCCTTCTCTTTCATTCCCTTCACCATTGAGAATTATTTTCCATTTATTAAAATTTGGGATGTTATATTTGATAATTGGAATAAAAGTGCATCGATCATAGAAGTTTACTATAGCAAACAGCTAAGTAAATAGTGCACAAATATATTATTTATTATACAGTCATCCAGGTTAATCATAAAATGACCACCCCCACTAAAGAATTTACATTGTCCCTAATGTAAATAGAAAAGAAGGAAATAGAAGAGACAAGTAATAAAATGACGAGGTCCTGTAGAACTTCCCTTATTAATCAGCACCATCCATGTTATCATTCTCGGGTGTAGGCATAAAGGGCGGTTTAGGAGGCACCGAGAATGCTATAGGAAGGTTTAGGGCATGGGCTAGCTGGCTGAAGCAGGCAGTGTTATGCTATGTAATAGAGTACTAATAGAGTGTGTAATAACCCTTTTTTTAAACAACACATTTTTCATTTCCATCATACCGAAAACCATGTCAGTGGTTAACATTTATTCAAAATTATCACAGGTTCACATAATTACATTAATATAATATTAAACCCTATACAACACACCACCCTTGAAGTATAAAGGGTAGAGGAGGTGGTGCTAGAATCGAGATTTGCACAAGGCATTGTTAGCCACTAGATCTCTATGATCAAGTGCATGGAAACAACTAGCATATCATTTGCTTTTTTATGAACATAACACTAACAATAATGAGAATAGAAGTTCACAATAGGTTTAACATTAAATGTATCATATAATCAGTAAGAAAGATCACAATGTTATGTCTAGCTGTATAATCTACAGAAAACATTTATCATTGATAACATATGTGTATATATATATATATATCACCAATAGATGGCATGATAAAACACTATATGTACTGATGCTCAATTGTCATAATTATAGCATGCTAAAACATTATCAATCTTTCATAATGAAAGCATAATATTCATAAATAGAATGATTTAACATCTTAAGCACACATTTGATGATCACAATTATAGTATACATAACATCATGCATGGTGGTTGTTTATCCGTCATCCATCTATGTCTTAGTAACAGGGTAATATGAGCTATTCACCCTTATCCTACTCATATATCACAGCCACTCAGTGGGAGTGGCCATACTTCCTCTTACTCAAGGATAATAAGGTATCCCCTATTTGGTACCATCTCAAAGCCATACAACTCATTTGGTTACCTTACCAACACAAGTTGTCGTATGTCATCAGGTCAACTTGTGGCCACAAGGGTCATCTTACATGTCACCGGGTTACCTTATGCCACAGGGTGCCATAAGTATCTTTCTATTTCTCATATTTAGCCACATACATAACATCATCCTCTTTATCATCAATACAATATATGGTTATGTCTTATCAACAAACAAAGTATGCGTCTCATCAACATCTCAAGCATACATTTCATCAACATCTCAAGCTTGCATCTAATCAACATATCAGGTATGCATCTCTTCCACATCTCAAGCATGCATCTCATCAATATATTAAGCATACGTCTTATCAACATATCAAGTATGCATTTTATCAACATCTCAAACATGCATCTCATCAACATATCAAGTATTCATCTCATCAACATATTAAGCATGCATCTCATCAACCATATTCATCACTATAATCTTTCTTGCCATCGTCATCACATCATTTAACAATTATGTATTGATACATTTATCATTTTATAACAATGTATACATCATACATTTAATGACCATGCATTGATACAATAATGTATGCATCATACTCTCTAATCATCATCATTGCCATGATAAGGTTATGCATTAGTCAAGTACATCATCTTCATCATACTTATTATTATTGTCACATCATCATTTAACAAATATGTATTAATACACTTATTGTCATGTAACAATGCATGCATCATATCATCTAATCATCATGCATTGATCTACTAACATAGGCATCACATCATCAACTTCATCATTTGACATATATGTATCACTACATAATGTTTGTCATGCTTGTGATTACAAGAACTAGTGAAAACTAGCATTGTATTGCAAAGATTATATGGCATTCTTCTTCAATTTAATTTCCCTAATTATCATCTAGTTAATGGGATTAATTTAATGCTATTTGTAGTTAAATAGGGAAAAAAAGGTCCGAACATGGCCTGGCCGTGCCCTAGAACATGGCAAAGCTTGAGGTTGTCTCAAATGTGCTACATCCTCTTAAACAGCCTAAAACATGGCCTAGTCGTGCCATGAAACACGGTTGTGTTTTAAGTTGCAGGTTCTCGACCAACCTGACCTTTCTTCACTATTTAGACGATAATTCCCTCATTTTAACTCCAATTGAGGTGATTTTGGTGTTTATGGAAAGCTAAGAAAATTACCTATTTCTCCTTCCAACTATATCCCTCAACCAAATTAAAATTACAAGTTTTCCACTCCATTAGATTGTGACTAATCCCTTGACTATGGCCTTGTTTGGCTTCCTCAATTTCTCTAAATGGTTTAATTCCTCTTTTAAGAAGATGCCAATGTGTTTTGGGGTCACACCGAAAGCATATCTCTAGCTCAATTCCTCATGTTTAGTTCTAGCCCCAAAGAATTAGGAAAATTACAATTTATCTCCTTTTATATTTCCCTTTTTCCATTTAGTTACTTCATAACTTTCTAGGGTTTCTTCAATGTTCCATTTCATTTTCTTTCCTTCCCTTCACCATTAAAAATTATTTTCTATTTAATAAAATTGAGGATGTTATAAAGTGCTAGGTCATTCATCTGATGGTTGATGATCTTAGTTTGCTCCCATAAATCTTTAATAGTATGTTGGGCGAGTGGTGGAGTTGGACTACTACTAGGTTCCTCTGTAGCCTGTAACAACTCCATTTATGTAAATGTAACAAATTTTTTTTTTTATATTTGTAAAATTACATGAAGTTATTATTACTTTAATTCTAACCACTTAACTCGTAATAATAATCACTTTAACCAAGCATAATTGTTATTAACAGTGATACAATACTGAGTTTCCATACTCACCATTATTTTACACACTACACACTATTATTTTACAAACACTTGTACAAAGATACATATTAGCTCTAATCATCTATGTTGACAACTTCCGGGGATACTGGTGCGGGTGGCATGTCCACCGAAATCTCAGTCACATCTACTACAGATATATCTGATATAACTGGTAGTTGCCCAAGGTAGGGCACCTCGATCCAACGTACAAAAATAATAAGTGTCATTGAAAAAATCTGCATAATTATTCTTCTGAACATGATATGGAAATATAGTGAGAATTAAATCCTAGTAGGTTCAGCAATAAATCATTATCAATATAGTCATCACGTTATGCTCAGTTGTATAAACTACAGTAAATAACTTTGGTCACATGAATGCAAAAAATCTATGCACATGAGAATCGTACAGTAATGACATGTATGACAGGATTGATTATTTTCAGAATATCTTATAAAGACTATCAATTTATTCTCATATCAAGCTACCCCGGTCAGGGTGAGTATTTTCTACTCTCCACTACGGGCTTATCTCGCCCCGTCCGACATGGCACACCTTCTCTTTCTTTTCTCATTAACATATTCATAACCGTTGGCAGGGCGTCCCCTACTGGTGCACCACACGGATTTCTATGTGGCCGTGCTTATTTCTTTTCTTTTCACAATGATAGCCAAAAATATGCTTTCAATAACAAGTATGTTTAACAAAATATAACTATTACCAAAAATCATTGGTAATCATTCCATAAACATAACCATTTCAAATATCACTTTATTAAATATTTTCATGTCAACATTTCACACTTAAGATGGTAAGAAGTTCATATAATGGCAATGGCTATGGCATATACTAGTCATTTATTATTTTCATTTATAAGATTCGTCTTCTTTTTTAAATATTAATTTTATTTCTTTATTTTCTTGATGCAGGTTTTTATCATATCTAACATTCTCTTTATGCTTGGCCTTTAGTCATTTTCTTCTTATTTATATCATTTCCAACACATGTTCTTACAAATTTATAGAGCATTGTTCTCCAATTTAATTTCTATTATTACCCTATAGTTAAAGAGGTTCATCTAGGGTAGAAAAATGTTGAAAATAGGTTTCACCAGCTTCCAACATGGTCTGGACATGTTTTAGCACACGACCATGCTTTAAAAATACTTTCAATGTACTCAAAAACAGCTCCGAACACGGCTAACCCGTGCTTGAAGCATCCAGAACATGGCCTGACCGTGTTCTGTGACCTTTGCTCACTAATCAAAGCATAACTCCCTCATTTTAACTCTAATTGAGGTAATCGTGGTGTCTATGGAAAGCTAAGACAATTATCTAAAACTATTATGTTAAGCATATCATCCAAATAGTAATAAGTCATGGTGTTATTACTCCCTTAAATTCAATATTATTTCTTCTCAGGTAGGTTCTAACCTTTACTTACTAATCTGACTATATCTCCCACATTTGAAATCCAAATTGGGTGATTTTAGTTGCTAAATATCCATGAGCCATATATCTATAATTGTTATGTTGACAAGTTATTTTAATTCCTTATAGAGTATTCCCAAAAATTTAGAAATTGAAGATTTCCAAACAGATTCTTCCCTGATTAACCATTTTCTGACCTCAGCTTACAAATCGGCTCATATCGGCCTCATGTGAACTCTAAATTGAGTAATTCCAGTGGATAAATATCCGTGAGACATATATCTACATTTTTCATGTTAACTATGTATTTTAATTCCTTACCAATTCTTCCCACAAATTTAAAAACTGAAGCTTAAAGTTTTACCACCCATAGCCATACCTATGCAGAACTTTCTAAACCAGCCTAAGTATTCAAACATACATCACATGCAAGATCAATATGTAACATGATAAAGCAACATCCATGACCAATCATAAAAGTTTTAAGATCAAATTCCCATATAGATGTTACAAATTTCAAAGCTTTTCTTCGAAAAGAAATATTGTTAAACTTACCTAAGAATCTCCCTAGCTCGCTTAGTGAATTGATTTTCTTGTCTCCTCTTGAAAGAAGTAGCAAGATTCCTCCCTTCCCTTAGCTTTTCTAGCAGCTTAGGTAAGAGAAGGAGGGTGAGTTTTGCACCTCAAGGATGAAGAAGAAAAATGGGTTCAAGTGGAGATTAAGGTAACTTACCTTGAATACTTAGCCTTCTAAACTTCTCCTTCTTCTTCCTTCCTTTCTTCTCCACTCTTTCTCTCCTTTCCTCACTCTACCTTGCTTCTATTTCTCTCTCTTCCTCACTTGGACGAAATCAAAATGTTGTAGGGGTGGGTTTTGCTTAAATAGACCACCAAATAATACACCTTTTATGATCATGGGTCTACCTTATCACAATTAGGATACACTTTGTTGATTTTTTTGAAAAACAAACAACTTATATTCTTGTCTTCCTCTTCCTTAGTCAAGATATGCATAGGAAAAGGAGATTTTTATTTTGAAAATTATGATGATATGTTCCTAAGATAAGGGACAAGCTCCCTTTGATTTAGGGATTCATTTCCATTTTCTTTTGTCTTAAACAAGTATGATAGGTTTGCCTTTTTAGGTGCCAAATTTCTAGCCCTTGAATCTCCATTATTTGGTTGATATTATTTGTGTGGGATAGGAATGTTTTGTCCTAATGTCATGTATTATCATACCACTTGCTAAAATTATGAGTGTAGGATATAGATGTTTTTGTCCTAAAGCCTTGTATTATCATGCCACTTGCCAAAATTATGAATGTAGAATCACATCACTTGCTAAATTTTTGTATTAATGCCATGTAAGCTAATCTTTATTATTATTACATTATTATATCATCACCTAATTTATTTTATTTTATTTTTCCTCTTGGATTTAGGCTTATTGCTACCCATTTTCTTTGCTTCGGATAAAATTCTACCTTTCTTGGAGGGCTTGGTCACATTTTCATAATTTTTGGGCTATCGGTCCAATTTCTATATCCTAGTTCAAGTCTATGTTTTATTTCTTTCTTAGGTTATCCAATGGGCTTGCTAGAAACTTATGTGAAGTGGAAAAACTCTATATGAAGTGTCCATAGGTAAAAGCCCAATGTATGGGTAAAGATTTTAAACATAGTAACTCTAGTTCTTGAATTAGGAAAAATTACCCTAATCCAATGTTCTTGAAATTTTATGACCTTTACTTGTTTCTAAAAATTTATCTTCCTTATCCAAGAATTTTGCATCTCTTTAGTGTGTTATTTCTAATTTTTTCCTATTAGGTTTTCCCTCTTTATTTGTTTTCTTAATGTTAGAAACATTTTCTATGCATATACATAAGGTGAAGAATTTCTAAGGATTATATTTCTTTAGATATCTAAAATATTGTCTAATAAACGTTATTTCCTTAATTAAATTATCAATAAAAGAAACGAAATTAAGGATGTTACATAGCCAATGGTTGAACGCCTAACTCCTCCTTTGCTACGTCCTCATACCCTTTACATTTTTGAATGTCTGTGTAGGATATAGGTCTCATTGGTTGGATGAGAGCCTCGGTGGAGTCCCAGCATACTCTAGTATTCCACACAAACTAGTGATTAAACTAGGGGCAAAGAGGGAACCATCCTAAGAACGGATACAACCTAGCATTTTTCTGTGGATGAACTTACCCACATCAATTGAAAAACCCTTTAGTAAAGCATAAATCAAAATGGCTCTGTCCTTTAACACTTGACTCATGGTCAAGCTGGGCATGAATCTTGTTGTTCGTTGTGATTCATACAAAGATGAATACAATGTCAGAACGAAAGTGCACGTGTCGTGACCAAGTAATAAAGTGATGAGTGAGTATCGTCCCACGAGGAGTGAACTAAAACTGTTAGAGACTTTTTGCTGTATGAATGCTGTAGCAACGTTAAGATGTTTCACAAGATTAGAATATAAGTGGATTGACTGACTGTAACTATAACTAAAATAAAGATTAATAGGAAATAAAAAAGGAAATTATATTGGGAGAACTAGGGTTGCTCAGGGTTGCCATGGACTACAGCACTCATATATGCTTTAGGCTTTGCTGCGGCAATTGTTCTGAGTGCCAAATTCAGTCCTAAATGGAGTCTTCCCAGACTGCCATTCCTTACAATTCCAAGGTTTAGACACGCATTCCTGCTTCAGTCCTAACCTCCAAATTGTGCATGAAGGTTCATTATAGGACTAATGGGGTACCCGTATATCCCTACATGAGGTAACCCCTTATATTCAACTTTTTCCCAGCCTCTATTACCCTTCCAGGTGAATGTTGGCATTGGTTTTCTTCCTCCAAACTTCCATTATTAAGGAAAGAAAAACTAACAGGAAACACAATTGAATGGTGAACAACAACTGCAGCGAAATGGATTAATAATAAAATGTGCTTCAGTTCATTACAACCCTTGTGCAACCCTAGCTGGAAACTAGCCAAGCCTCATGGGTTCACTGGTTACAAAAATCCCAAAAACACTGGTATGCATCCTAAGTGATTTAAATAAATTACAAAGTGCAGTTCTTTCTTTTTGATAAAATAGTAAAATAACAACAGGGGACAATCCCCTTCTAGAACTGTAAAACTATTCCCTTAATGCTGCACCTCCCGGTGTCAACACATCCTCGGCTATGGTGTTTCCTCCTCCAAAATTCTCCCCTGCTTTCTCCCCTCGTGCAAAAGCTGCTTTATGGCCTTTTATATACAGCCCTTGTGGTCCCAGTAAAGTGCCCTGGGTTGCTGGCATTCTTTCTGCTCTGCAGCCAGCGCCCTTGTTGTGCAGCTTTTTCCTCTCCACTTTCAGTAGTAGAGGCAGTTCTGTACCAACAGCCTACAGTGTCCCTGCTGCTGTCCCCTGCTCGATGGTGGCTGCTCCTGCTGCGCAGCTCTGCCACCTGCACCATATCAAATAGAATCAGTGTATTGCAGGAAAGAGGGAGCAGCTCACCCACTATCACCCGGGGTTCTGCTATCGTTGCCACATATGCTTACTGAAATGCTGCAACAATGAGGTAGCTGATGTTATATCTAGAAGAGTCATCCTATTTAATTAAATCAGGGGGTAAGAGTGCTTAAAACACCAGAAAAATTCAGTAAACCTACACGGACAGCACATAGAAACTATAATGAAATGCAGTTATCAAATCCCCCCAAACTTAAAGGATTGCTTGTCCCCAAGCAACCTACTCTGTTCACTACATTCCTACCACCCAGAAATTCTAGACTTTTCTCATGCATGAATCCATAGTTCTGTTGATAGCTCTCAACTCTCAGGATTGCTTTCATATAAAGGACACCACAACCCTTACTCCCAATCACAACAAAATCCTTTTTTGAAGTTGTGTGTGTGACATGGATAGTTTCCCTAAGAGCCACTTGGGTCAAAAACAGCCAGAGTTCCTAAGACTTTCATGCTAATATATCGAGCTCCCTAAGTTGAGTTGACATTCATCATAGGTGCAGACAGGGCAACAAATGTGGGGGGGTGGCAACTCACTGATTTTCTTTCTTTATTATTTTTTTGGCATAGATCTTATTCTAGCATAGGTCATTAATGCCTTTTGACGCGAATGCCAACATGTTCAATGTAGGCACCTGGTTACTCAGCCTTATCACCCTTAAACTGCTTGCCACTCATACTCTATATCCTTATTTTACGTAGAGGCACACATGGGGCTCATGCATACCCCTAGTTACTAAGGAACTACAGAGCATTGGAGTGTCCATAAAATTTTTTTATTTTTATTTTTTGGTGTATGCTTTCCCCCCCCCCCAAACTTAAACCTTTCTGACCCTATGCGTCTGCCCCTTTTATAATTCTACAGAAAGCTCTCAATACTAGCTCTAAGACTTAGGTCCAATTTCTGAAAGATCACCAAATTTTTCTCCAGCAAACTGCCCATGATCCTGTGCTTATTAGAAAAGGGTTCTGTGTGTGATTGTGTGAGGTTGTAGGTCTCCTATTCTGGTTTCTAGCGAACTACCCAATCCTCCTTATGGAGTATACCAGAACTTTCAGCAGGCTATGCAATATGCAAACTCATTTCACCCTCAAATTTTTTTTTTGGAAGCTTTTTATCATACAATTATAACTGTATTCATCAAAATCAGTAAGTACTAAAGCAGACTCATTCAGCACAGGTAGGCAGAAACATAAGTAAACAACAATATAAACAGTCACCTAGATAAGCAACACACAAATAAGCAAGTCTAAATCTAACATATGCTCCAACAATACTATAGCACTGAACATAAAATCAATGCTTCAGCAAGTACCACAGCAATGAACAAAACACAAAAGTGCCACAGCAACATTATATCACTCCCAGCAGACATTATATTAGACCCCCACAAACTTAAATTGAGCAGTGTCCTCACTGCTGATGAAATGGCCAAAAATACAAAAGACACCCAAAAAAAATAGAAGCAGAAGTAAAAGAATTCCTAATATAGCAGAGAAGGGATAAGAGTTGAGGGAAATTCCTGAGGGTGCTAGCAGGTATGTTGCAGCACCCTAGGGGCATTGACCCCCAGAAGACCTTGATAAACTTCTAAGCGCACTCCTCTGCTGTGTTGATTGCTGTGGGGCCTTTCCTTTGCGCATCATTACTGCACGTTTTGCAATGGGCTCATCGTCATCAGAGGACTCAATTCCCTCTAGTGTCTGGTGGGTTTCTGGAAGGGGCTCCTTGCTGGAGGAGGATCCTTCAGAATCATTGTGCTGCTCTGTCTGTGGTTCAGGTGCTGGGGCTGACTCCTCGAAAGTGGTATGGAGCAAGTCAGTTGGAAACTTCGGGAATGGGAAGAATTGCTTAAAGTTCTGCTCCAAGGTGCTGTGGAGGGCGAAGTCCCTCTTCTGTTCATAATGCCAAAAGGTCTGCTGATGCTGCAGCAGCTGTGCTTGCTGTCTGAGGATTGTAGCTTGTTACTATATAATATGCTGAAGGGTCTTGTCAGCTGGCTGAGGGGCAGAGGAAGAAGCAGATGGTCCAGCAGCTTGTGGAGGGTCTCGAGAGGTAACTGGTGGGTGTAGGGCCACTTTCTCCAGGATAATTCGAGCAATGGTGGTAGTAGTAATGGGGTTGGTGTCTTTCAAGACTTCTTCATCAATAGAGACTAGTACTCCACGATTCTTGCACAGTATGGTGATGAGGGAAGGAAGTGGTATTGCACAACCCAAATGGCATCCTTCTAAATGCAAAGGTACCATAAGGACATGTGAATGTGGTCTTATGCTGATCATCTGGTGCTATAGCAATCTGGTTGTACCCTGAGTACCCATCCAGGAAACAATAGTATTCCCTTCCAGCAAGTCTATCTAACATTTGATCAATGAATGGCAGAGGGAAGTGGTCCTTTCTAGTGCTCTTATTCAGCTTCCTATAGTCCATGTAAATCCTCCAGCCGGTCACAACCTTGGTGGGGATGAGCTCATTGCTATCAGTTTCCACCACAGTCATACACCCTTTCTTAGGGACACACTGGATCGGACTCACCCAAGAACTATCTGATATTGGGTAGATAATTCCAGCATATAGCCACTTGATAATTTTCTTTTTAACCACCTCCTTCATTATTGGGTTGAGCCTTCGCTGAGGTTCTATGGACCCTTTTTCATTGCTTTCCAAGAGGATCTTATGCATGCAAAATGAGGGGCTGATTCCCTTAATGTTAGCAAGTGTCCAGCCAATGGCCCTTCTGAATTTCTTCAGTGTCAAGACCAATTTCTCCTCTTGTTCCTCTGTCAAAAGTGATGAGATAACCACAGGAAGAGTGGTTATTTCTCCTAAATATGCATACTTAAGGTGTGCTGGCAGAGGCTTCATCTCCGAGACTGGTGGCTCCCCCACTGATGCTTTCAGCAGCCTTGAATCTGGTGGTGTCACATATAATGGCTCCTTTATTGGCTCCTGCTTCCTAAAGCCTTGCCTGACATCAATCTAGGCCCATTCCTTCTCATCTTCTCCTTCCGAATCTAAGTGGTCTGTCCATGCTGCTGGTGGTGGCTCCTTGCAGCATTTTTCCAATTGTTTTGATGCTAATGTGTCAATCATAGATACCACTGCACATTCCTCTTCTTCACTGGAAAAATTCATGGTCTAGAGCACATTGAATGTAACCTGTTCATCCTGGACTCTCATGGTTAATTCACCTTTCTGAACATCAATTAGTGTTCGCCCAGTTGCTAGGAATAGTCTGCCCAATATAATTGGTACCTCTGCATCAATTTCATAGTCCAGAATTATGAAGTCCACTGGGAAGATGAACTTGTCCACCTTAACCAGGACATCCTCGATCTTTCCTTCTGGGTGTGTTATGGATCTGTTTGCTAGTTGCAGTGAGACTG
Organism: Gleditsia sinensis; assembly: GCA_037074535.1. Classification (NCBI taxonomy): domain Eukaryota; kingdom Viridiplantae; phylum Streptophyta; class Magnoliopsida; order Fabales; family Fabaceae; genus Gleditsia; species Gleditsia sinensis. Next base: position 43,537,140 of record CM073465.1, on the reverse strand, counting down.
TGGTAGGCCGAGCTTCTCCAATTCCTAGCTTTTTAAATATGGTCATTGGCATGAGGTTGATGCTTGCTCCCAAATCACAAAGTGCCTTGCCAAAATACTGGTTCCCAATTGAACAAGGTATGGTGAAACTGCCTGGATCTTTAAGTTTGGGTGGCAACTTATTTTGTAGCACAGCACTACATTCTCTTGTGAGAGCAACAGTCTCAAACTCACCAAATCTCCTCTTCTTGGTCAGGATGTCCTTCGTGAATTTCACATAATTCGGCATCTGCTCCAGTGCTTCCACCAGAGGAATGTTGATGTGTAGCTGTTTCAGGACATCTAGGAACCTTCTAAATTGCTGGTCATTCTGCTGCTTCTGAAATCTCTGAGGGAAGGGGGGAGGTAACTTAGCTTGCTGCATGCCTTGCTGTGGCAAAGTTGCCAAATTCTGCTGTGGCATAGCTGCAGCATTTCCTTCAGAGGTGGTTGCTTCCTCACTTACCTCCTCCTCTTACTTCTTTTTGTCTTTTTTCTTCTCCAGAGGTAGAGTGGAGTCTGTCTGGTCTTGCCCTCTTGCTTTTGGTGCTTCCACCATCTTCCCACTCCTTAGGGCTATAGCCTTGCAGTGCTCTTCCCCTTCTCTCCTGAGGACTTCAGTATTACTAGGAAGTGTCCCTGGGGGTCTGCTTTTTAGTTCATTGGCAAGCTGCCCCACTTGAGTTTCCAGATTCCGCAATGAGGCTGCTTGACTTTAGATTAAAGCATCATTACTTTCCATATATTCCTTCAGCAGGGATTCCAGTGAAGTGGGGGCTTCCTGAGGCTGTTGTCTTTACTGCTGGAAGCCTGGTGGACCCTGTGGTGTAACATCCCTAATTTCGTTTATTGATAAAAGTACAAAAATATTTAATTAAGAAAATAAAATTTATTAGACAATATTTTAGATATCTAAGGAAATATAATCCTTAGATATTCTTCACCTTATGTATATGCATAGAAAATGTTTCTAACATTAAGAAAACAAATAAAGAGAGAAAACCTAATAGGAAAGAAATTAGAAATAACATACTAAAGAGATGCAAAATTCTTGGATAAGGAAGATAAATTTTTAGAAACAAGTAAAGGTCTTAAAATTTCAAGAACATTGGATTAGGGTAATTTTTCCTAATTCAAGAACTAGAGTTAGTAAGTTTAAAATCTTTACCCATACATTGGGCTTTTACCTATGGACACTTCATATAGAGTTTTCCACTTCACATAAGTTTCTAGCAAGCCCATTGGATAACCTAAGCAAGAAATAAAACATAGACTTGGACTAGGATATAGTAATTGGACCAATAGCCCAAAAATTATGGAAATGTGGCCAAGCCCTCCAAGAAAGGTAGAATTTTAGCAAAAGCAAAGAAAATGGGTAAGAATAAGCCCATAATGGGTAGGAATAAGCCCAAATCCAAGAGGAAAAATAAAATAAAATAAATTAGGTGATGATATAATAATAATAATAATAATAATAATAATAAAGATTAGGTTACATGGCATTAAGACAAAAATTTAGCAAGTGGTGTGATTCTACATTCATAATTTTGGCAAGTGGCATGATAATACAAGGCTTTAGGACAAAAATATCTATATCCTACACTCATAATTCTAGCAAGTGGTATGATAATACATGGCATTAGGACAAAACATTCCTATCCCACACAAATAATATCAACCAAATAATGGAGATTCAAGGGCTAGAAATTTGCCACCTAAAAAGGTAAACCTATCATACTTGTTTAAGAAAAAAGAAAATGGAAATGAATCCCTAAATCAAAGGGACCTTGTCCCTTATCTTAAGAACATATCATCATAATTTTCAAAATACAAATCTCCTTTTCCTATGCATATCTTGACTAAGGAAGAGGAAGACAAGAACATAAGTTGTTTGTTTTCCAAAAATTCAACAAAGTGTATCCTAATTGTGATAAGGTAGACCCATGATCATGAAAGGTGAATTATTTGGTGGTCTATATAAGAAAACCCACCCTTACAACATTTTAATTTCGTCCAAGTGAGGAAGAGAGAGAAATAGAAGCAAAGTAGAGTGAGGAAAAGAAAGAAAGAGAGGAGAAGAAAGGAAGGAAGAAGAAGGAGAAGTTTAGAAAGCTAAGTACTCAAGGTAAGTTACCTTAATCTCCACTTGAGTCCATTTTTCTTCTTCATACTTGAGGTTCAAAAATTCACCCTCCTTCTCTTACCTAAGCTGCTAGAAAAGTTAAAGGAAGGAATGAATCTTGCTATTTCTTTCAAGAGGAAACAAGAAAACCAATTCACTAAGTAAGCTAGGGAGATTCTTAGGTAAGTTTAACAATATTTCTTTTTGAAGAAAACTTTTGAAACTTATAATATTTATATGAGATTTTGATCTTAGAACTTTGATGATTGGTCATGGATGTTGCTATATCATGTTACATATTGATCTTGCATGTGATGTATGTTTGAATTCTTAGGTTGGTGCAGATAGTTCTGCATAGGTATGGCTATGGTTGGCAAAATTTTAAGCTTCGGTATTTTAATTTCTGGGAACAATCTATAAGGAATTAAAATAAATAGTTAACATAAGAATTAAATATATATGTGTCATGGATTTTTACCCACTGGAATCATTCAATTTGGAGTCCATATGAGGTATCTATGGTTTGATTAGTAGTCAAAGGTCAGAAAATGGGTCATCAGGGAAGAATATGTTAGGATAGCTTCGGTATTTTAATTTTTGGGAATTATCTGTAGGGCATTAAAATAAATGGTTAACTTACGAATTAAAGATATGTGTGTCATGGATTTTTAGCCACTGGAATCATTCAATTTGGAGTTTATATGACGAATATATTAGCCGATTAGTAGTCAAAGGTCAGAAAATGGGTCATCAGGGAAGAATATGTTAGGATAGCTTTGGTATTTTAATTTCTGGGAATTATCTGTATGGAATTAAAATAAATTGTTAACATAATAATTATAGCTATGTGTGTCATGGATTTTTAGCCACTAGAATCATTCAATTCGGAGTCCATATGAGGTAGATATGGTCTGATTAGTAGTCAAAGGTCAGAAAATGGTTCATCAGGGAAGAATATGTTAGGACAGCTTCTGTATTTTAATTTTTGGGAATTATCTGTATGGAATTAAAATAAATGGTTAACATAGGAATTATAGCTATGTGTGTCATGGACTTTAAGCCAATGGAATCATTCAATTTGGAGTCCATATGAGGAATATATGAGCTGATTAGTAGTCAAAGGTCAGAAAATGGTTCATCAGGGAAGAATATGTTAGGACAGCTTCTGTATTTTAATTTCTGGGAATTATCTGTATGGAATTAAAATAAATGGTTAACATAAGAATTATATCTATGTGTGTCATGGATTTTAAACCACTGGAATCATTCAATTTGGAGTCCATATGAGGAAGATACGAGTTGATTAGTAGTCAAAGGTCAGAAAATGGTTCATCAGGGAAGATTATGTTAGGATAGCTTTTGTATTTTAATTTCTGGGAATTAACTGTATGGAATTAAAATAAATGGTTAACATAAGAATTATAGATATGTGTGTTACGAATTTTTAGCCACTAGAATCACTCAAGTTGGAGTCCATATGAGGTAGATATGGTTCGATTAGTAGGTAGAGGTCAGAACCTATCCGAGAAGAAATAATCTATACATTTAGGGAGTAATATCACCTTGATTTCTTAATATTTCGCTACAATGTTCAACATAATAGTTTTAGATAATTGTTTTATCTTGAAATTGACACCAAGATCACCTACATCAGAGTTAAATTGAGGGAGTTATGCTCTGATTAGTAAGAGAAGGTTAGATAGGATGAAAACCTGCATCAAGAAAATAAAGAAATAAAATTAGTATTTAAAAAAGAAGATGAATCTTAATAAATGACTAGTATAGCCATAGCCATTGCCATTGTATGAACTTCTTACCATCTTAAGTGTGAAATTTTGACATGGAAATATTTTATAAAGTGATATTTGAAATGGTTATATTCTTGGCATGATTACCAATGATTTATGGTAATAGTTATATTTTGATGAACATACTTGTTATTGAAAGCATATTTTTGGCTATCATTGTGAAAAGAAAAGAAATAAGCACGGTCACATGGCAATCCGTGTGGTGCACCAGTAGGGGATGCCCTACCAACGGTTATGATCATAATAGTGAGAAATGAAAGAGAAAGTGGGCCATGTCGGACGAAGCAAGAAAAGCCCGTACCGGAGAGTAGAAAATAGTCACCCTGACCGGGGTAGCTTGATATTAGAAAAAATTGATAGTCATCATATGATATTCTGAAAATAGTTAATCCTGTCATACATATCATTACTGTATGGTTCTTATGTACATAGATATAATGCATTCATGTGACCAAAGATATTTTCTGTAGTTTATACAGTTGAACATGACATGATAAACTATATTGATGGTAAATTATGATTTATTGTTGAACTTACTGGGATTTAATTCTCACTATATTTCCATATCATGTTCAGAAGAATAATATGCAGATTTTCTCTATGACACTTATTATTACCGTACATTGGATCGAGGTGCCCTACCTTGGGCAACTACCAACTATATCAGATGTATCTGTCGTAGATGTGACTAAAATTTCGGTGGACGTGCCACCCGCACCAGTGTCCCATAAAGTAGTTGACATAGATGATTAGAGTTACTATGTATCTTTGTACAAATGTTTGTAAAATAATAGTGTGTAGTTTGTAAAATAATGGTGTGTATGGAAACTAAGTATTGTATTATAAGTATTGTATCACTGTTAATAACAATTATGCTTGGTTATTATTACAAGTTAAGTGGTTAGAATTAAAGTAGTAATAACTTCATGGAATTGTTTTAAATATAAAAAAAAAATTGTTATGGAGTTGTTACATGTGGTCTTTGCGGGGCAGAGTTGCTCCCTTGTCCTGTACCATAGTTACTCAAGGAGAAATTGGGCTGTTGCCTCCATCCTGGGTTATATGTGTTGGAGTAGGGATTGTTATTGCGATTCATATTACCCACGAAACACACTGATTCTGGGTTTGAGGGACAAGCTTCAAATAGATGAGGTCCATTACATAGTACACAAGATGGTCCAGTTTCCTGGATTGCATTGGCTAATTGAGGGCGGGCAATTTGCTGGCTCTTCAAGGCATTAACTAGTGAAGCTAGCTAGGCTGTGAGAGAAGTCACTTCACTCACTTCATGCATGCCTGCTGCTTTCTTTCCTGTTGAAACTTTGTCCATTGGCCATTGATAGTTGTTACTGGCCATCCTTTCAAGCAGCTCATGTGCTTCATTATAAGTCTTGGACAAGAGTGCCCCATTAGCTGCTGCATCCACTATGGTACGGGTTTGGACATTGAGGCCATTGTAAAAGGTCTCCATCTGAATGCAATAAGGAATTCCATGATGGGGGCATCTCTGTAATAGCTCTTTATACCTCTCCCAGGTCTCATACAAAGATTCACCTTCTAATTGCTGGAAAGAGGTGATTTCATTTCTCAATCTGGCATTCTTGGTGGGCGGGAAGTATTTCAGCAGAAATTTTTCTACCAAATCACTCCAGCTAGCAATAGAGTCAGGTGGTAGAGAGCTTAGCCATGCTCTTGCTCAGTCTCTTAATGAGTAAGGGAACAGCTTTAGCCTGAGCACTTCTTCTGTTACCCCATTCATTTTGAAAGCATCCGTGATTTCCATGAACACTCTTAAGTGAAGGTGAGGGTCCTCTGTAGGCATTCCACTGAATTGCCCTGCAATTTGTAGCATCTGGAACATTACTGGTTTGAGCTCAAAATGTAGAGCCTTGATCTCTGGTCTCACAATGCTCGAGTTCAACCCATTTAGGTTTGGTTGAACATAAGCATTTAAGACCCTATCTCTATCGTCCATGTTGTCTGCTCCTTTTTGATTAGCCATCTCTGCCTACTGCTGGTGTGTTAACTGTCCTCTTCTTCTTCTCAAAAGCGTTCTTTCTATCTCTGGATCTAAAGGCAGAAGTTCTTTGTCAGCTCGGCTCATGCACTGTGTTACATGCTCAACAAGACACCAGAGTAAAAAGATATACAACAAAACAATACTTCACACAGTTGGGTATCTAAAAACAATTTTTAAGTTGACACTCCCCGGCAACGGCGTCAAAAACTTGTTGGTTGTGATTCATACAAAGATGAATACAATGTCAGAATGCAAGTGCACGTGTCGTGACCAAGTAATAAAGTGATGAGTGAGTATCGTCCCACGAGGAGTGAACTAAAACTGTTAGAGACTTTTTGCTGTATGAATGTTATAGCAACGTTAAGATGTTTCACAAGATTGGAATAGAAGTGGATTGACTGACTGTAACTATAACTAAAATAAAGAGTAATAGGAAATAAAAAAGGAAACTATATTGGGAGAACTAGGGTTGCTCAGGGTTGCCATGGACGACAGCACTCATATATGCTCTAGGCTTTGCTACAACAATTGTTCTGAGTGCCAAATTCAGTCCTGAATGGAGTCTTCCCAGACTGCCATTCCTTACAATTCCAAGGTTCAGACACGCATTCCTGCTTCAGTCGTAACCTCCAAATTGTGCATGAAGGTTCATTATGGGACTAATGGGGTACCCGTATATCCCTACATGAGGTAACCCCTTACATTCAACTTTTTCCCAGCCTCCATTACCCTTCCAGGTGAATGTTGGCCTTGGTTTTCTTTCTCCAAACTTCCATTATTAAGGAAAGAAAAACTAACAGGAAACACAATTGAATGGTGAACAACAACTGCAGAGAAATGGATTAATAATAAAAATGTGCTTCAGTTCATTACAACCCTTGTGCAACCCTAGCTGGAAACTAGTCAAGCCTCATGGGTACACTGGTTACAAAAATCCCAAAAACACTAGTATGCATCCTAAGTGATTTAAATAAATTACAAAGTGCAGTTCTTTCTTTTTGATAAAACAGTAATATAACAACAGGGGACAATCCCCTTCTAGAACTGCAAAACTATTCCCTTAATGCTGCACCTCCCGGTGTCAACACATCCTCGGCTATGGTGTTTCCTCCTCCAAAATTCTCCCCTGCTTTCTCCCCTCGTGCAAAAGCTGCTTTATGGCCTTTTATATACAGCCCTTGTGGTCCCAGTAAAGTGCCTTGGGTTGCTGGCATTCCTTATGCTTTGCAGTCGGCGCCCTTGTTGTGCAGATTTTTCCTCTCCACTTTTAGTAGTGGAGGCAGTTCTGTACCAGCAGCCTGTAGTGTCCCTACTGCTGTCCCCTGCTCGATGGTGGCTGCTCCTACTGCGCAGCTCTGCCACCTGCACCATATCAAATAGAATCAATGTATTGCAGGAAAGAGGGAGCAGCTCACCCACTATCACCCGGGGTTCTGCTATCGTTGCCACATATGCTTACTGAAATGCTGCAGCAATAAGGTAGTTGATGTTATATCTAGAAGAGTCATCCCATTTAATTAAATCAGGGGGTAAGAGTACTTAAAACACCAGAAAAATTCAGTAAACCTACATGGACAGCACATAAAAACTATAATGAAATGCAGTTATCACTTGTCACCATGAAATAGTGCCAAGCTTTAGCTACTTTATTCATATCTGCCCTAGCAAAAAGCATCGATTGGCAATTGTTATCCAATTGCTAAGAATCCTTTCTATAGCAAAGAGTACATATAATATGCTCAAAATCAATTTTTGATTGAAGAAGCACAAAGTATTCATCATCTTCAATATTAGGTAGAGAGTAGAATTCATTGATCACATAAGGGGTGAAGTTCACCATCTTACCTCTGACCCGTACTTTATGGCATTCATGGACTTAACATTGGATTAAAAGTCTTGTACCATTGGTATGACCCCTGGTTCTAGGTTCTTACAGAAAATCTCCCAATGCCTTTGGAGGATATTGTCTCTATGATGGAGCCTGGTGGTGATAATAAAACCATTCTCAAGGATGAAAGGTTTAGGAACCACCACTTTGATATGGTGTTGATAGACTTCCTCAGTCATAAATGCATTGCTATCAAATGCAAGAGGATCATCTGCTCAACTTTTTCTCTTAGAGAGGGCTAGATGTGATGTCTTAGGAGCCATCTATATTGAAAACTTCACTGGGGCCTTTTATCAAGCAGTTGGTGTACAATCTTGGACTTGGGGAAAAATGGGTGATGATTGCACAAATTATAGTCCCAATTGGATGAACTCTGATGAGTGAGTTTTATATTCATAAATTAAATATTTTCATCTTATCTTTTTTCCATAATTAAGCATATAACTCCCTTACTTGTCTTTAGTGTAACATCCTTAATTTCGTTTCTTTTATTGATAAAGGTACATAAAAAATTTAATTAAGGAAATAAAATGTATTAGACAATATTTTAGATATCTAAGGAAATATAATCCTTAGAAATTCTTCACCTTATGTATATGCATAGAAAATGTTTCTAACATTAAGAGAACAAATAAAGAAGGAAAATCTAATAGGAAAGAAATTAGAAATAACATACTAAAGAGATGCAAAATTCTTGGATAAGGAAGATAAATTTTTAGAAACAAGTAAATGTCTTAAAATTTCAAAGAACATTGAATTAGGGTAATTTTTCCTAATTCAAGAACTATAGTTACTAAGTTTAAAATCTTTACTCATACATTGGGCTTTTACCTATGGACACTTCATATAGAGTTTTTCCACTTCACATAAGTTTCTAGCAAGCCCATTGGATAACCTAAACAAGAAATTAAATATAGACTTGGACTAGGATATAGTAATTTCACCAATAGCCCAAAAATTATGAAAATGTGACCAAGCCCACCAAGAAAGGAAGAATTTTATCCAAAGCAAAGAAAATGGGTAGGACAAGCCCATAATGGGTAAGAATAAGCCCAAATCCAAGAGGAAAAATAAAATAAAATAAATTAGATGATGATATAATAATAAGAATAAAGATTAGGTTACATGGCATTAAGACAAAAATTTAGCAAGTGGTGTGATTCTACATTCATCATTTAGGCAAGTGGCATGATAATACAAGGCTTTAGGACAAAAACATCTATATCCTTCACTCATAATTTTAGCAAGTGGTATGATAATACATGGTATTAGGACAAAACATTCATAGCCCACACAAATAATATCAACCAAATAATGGAGATTGAAGGGCTAGAAATTTGCCACTTAAAAAGGCAACCTATCATAATTGATTAAGACAAAAGAAAAATTAAATGAATCCCTAAATCAAAGGGACCTTGTCCCTTATCTTAAGAACATATCATCATAATTTTCAAAATACAAATCTCCTTTTCCTATGCATATCTTGACTAAGGAAGAGGAAGACAAGAACATAAGTTGTTTGTTTTCCAAAAATTCAACAAAGTGTATCTTAATTGTGATAAGGTAGATCCATGATCATGAAAGGTGACTTATTTGGTGGTCTATATAAGAGAACCCACCCTTACAACACTTTAATTTCATCCAAGTGAGAAAGAGAGAGAAATAGAAGCAAGGTAGAGTGAGGAAAGGAGAGAAGAGAGAAGAAGAAAGGAAGGAAGAAGAAGGAGAAGTTTAGAAAGCTAAAGGTAAGTTTAACAATATTTCTTTTTGAAGAAAACTTTTGAAACTTATAATATTTGTATGAGATTTTGATCTTAGAACTTTTATGATTGGTCATGATGTTGCTATATCATGTTACATATTGATCTTGCATGTGATGTATGTTTGAATACTTAGGTTGGTGTAGATAGTTCTGCATGGTTATGGCTATGGGTGGCAGAATTTTAAGCTTCGGTATTTTAATTTCTGAGAAGTATCTGTAAGGAATTAAAATAAATTATTAACATAAGAATTAAAGATAAATGTGTCATGGATTTTTAGGCACTGGAATCATTCAATTTGAAGTCCATTTGAGGTAGATATAAGCTGATTAGTAAGCAGAGGTCAGAAAATGTTTATTCAGAATATGTTATTAAAGCTTTAGTTTTTTGAATTTCTGGAAAATATTCTGTAGGGAGTTAAAATCGTACGCCAAGATAACAATTATAGATATAGGGCTCATGGATTTTTACCAACTGGAATAACTCAATTTGGAGTTCAAATTTGGGAGATATGGTCTAATTAGTCAGTAAAGGTCAGAACTTACACGAGAAGAAATAATCTGTACATTTAGGGAGTAATATCACCTTGATTTCTTAATATTTCGCTACAATGTTCAACATAATAGTTTTAGATAATTGTTTTATCTTGAAATTGACACTAAGATCACCTACATCAGAGTTAAATTGAGGGAGTTATGCTCTGATTAGTAAGAGAAGGTTAGATAGGATGAAAACCTGCATCAAGAAAATAAAGAAATAAAATTAGTATTTTAAAAAGAAGATGAATCTTAACAAATGACTAGTATAGCCATAGCCATTGCCATTGCATGAACTTACTACCATTTTAAGTGTGTAATTTTTAACATGGAATTTACCCTAGTACTCATATAAATTTACAAGAAGTTTTGAAAGTGCCGGTTTTATTTGAAAAATCTTAGTATGCTCCGTGGTTGCAGTATTTTCACATCAGAAAAGAATTATTCTAGTTACTGGAAAACAAAATTGTGATTTGTGAAAAGTGCATGTCTAAGGAAAGCTCTGGCAAGGAAAGACATGGTACTTAAGCGTGTCCATTAGTGACCCACCTCTCTTTCCTGGGAACTTTTCTGGTGCGCTGTTTACAGACTACAATTACTATCCAGTTACCAAGGTATTAGTATGGAATTTTGACATGGAAATGTTTTATAAAGTGATATTTTAAATGGTTATGTTCATGGCATGATTACCAATGATTTATGGTAATAGTTATATTTTGATGAACATACTTGTTATTGAAAGCATATTTTTGGCTATCATTGTGAAAAGAAAAGAAATGAGCACGGTCACATGGCAATCCGTGTGGTGCACCAGTAGGGGACGCCCTACCAACGGTTATGATCATGTTAATAAGAAAAGAAAGAGAAAGTGTGCCATGTCGGACGGAGCGAGATAAGCCCGTACCGAAAAGTAGAGAATACTCACCCTGACCGGGGTAGCTTGAAGTAAGAATAAGTGGATAGCCATCATATGAAACTCGAAAAATAGTTATTCATACCATACATGTCATAACTGTATAATTTTCATGTGCATGATAAAGTGCATTCATGTGACTTAAAGATATTTTCTGTAGTTTATACAGCTGAACATGACATGATGAACTATATTGATGATAAATTATGATTTATTGTTGAACTTACTGGGATTTAATTCTCACTATATTTCCATATCATGTTCAGAATAATAAATATGCAGATATTCTCTATGACACTTATTATCTCTGTACGTTGGATCGAGGTGCCCTACCTTGGGCAACTTCCAGTTATTTCAGATATAACTGTCGTAGATGTAACTGAGATTCCGGTGGACGTGCCACCCGAACCAGTGTCCCCGGAAGTAGTCGATATAGATGATTAGAACTAATATGTATTTTTGTACAAATGTTTGTAAAATAATGGTGTGTAGTTTGTAAAATAATATTGTGTATGGAAACTCAGTATTGTATAAATTAAATAAATGTTATATTGAGTTAAGTTGTAACGAGGTAATAATTTCATCGTATTTTTAATAAAAAAAAAATTTACATAAATGGAGTTGTTACATTTAGTTTTATGTATTTCTTACAGATGGAGAGAAGAATAGAAAATTTACTCAATTAGAGGAATCAGAGCTAAATTGTGGTTCTTTAGGAATGATGTCTATAAATCAAGTAGATAAAACAAATTCATTGAGGATAGCTGAGTAAGGAGCATTATCATATTGACTCCTGAAGCGCATCCTAATGGATATATGTACAAATTTATTCTTGATTTATGATCACATTTCCAAAAGAACTAAAACATAAAGATTCATGGCAAAGCATTCAATGTTGAGAATATGTTTGCTATTTGTAGTCCAGCCCAACCTTGCTGCAGTACTTGAGTCGTATCTCATAAAATACATATTCAATATGTATGAAATTTGGTAGGTGGGTAGTTGACACAATTGGATACAACTATCATGTTCAAGTAGTCAGAAAAGTCAAACATTAAAAGGGCCAAAATTGGGCTAGAAGAGAATTTGTCTACTACTACATTCCAGCCTGACTTTGCTCTAGTATTTTGACCCTAAGTCACATATTACATATCTAATTTATCCACAATTTGTCTTGAATGAAAGATAATGAAATTTTCTACAACTTTCATGTAATGGAGTTAGCAAATTGTGCAGATTTCAAGAAGATATTCAAAGTTCAATTTTGGTGCACATGATGGAATCCAAATTGTCAACTTTGTACAACTGCCTACCTAACAATTTTTACAATTACCACACCTAATTGTATCTATAAATAGAGGGCTTGAGGAGTGAGTTAGGGAGCTTGGAGGGAGCTTGGGAAAGCTTTGTTGGAATTCTATGTACTTGTAATGTTCTTTTCTCTTTAGACATTTTGTATTTTTCATTTTCTTTCATAATATTATCATGTTTCTTCATATTTCATTTTTCTTTCTTGCCTTGATTGTGGAGAACTAATCTCCTAATGCTAAGGTGAAAGGGTGAAACTCTTGGTATGAGAATAATAATTCATTTAACTCTTAATTTTAATGTTTATATTTGATATTGTATTTACCTCGTCATTTTCTTATGTTATGTTTCAATGGCTAGCTGTGCCACATACTTCTTTTTCTTATTTTTTTTAATGGTTGGTTTTTCCACCTATTTTATTTCATTTTATTTTGTTATGTTAATTATTTTTCTACATTTCTCATTTTCTGCATAATTTAATCTTGTAAGATGTGAATTTTGATATATTGTAGACAATCTTTGGCATAATAATTTCTTGAATCAATCTTGATTTATTGTAGACAATATAATGATTGGCACAATTTATGCTTGAATCCATTTACAAGTTATCTTTTCCATATTTGTATTTTTAATCTTGTAAAGTGTGAACCTTGATACATTGTAGACAATTTTTGGCACAATAAATACTTGAATTAATCTTGATTATTGTAGACAAGATAATGATTGACACAATGTACGCTTGAATCCATTTTACAAGAATATTTTATATATTAGTAATACAATAAAAATAGAGGTAAATATAACTTATATATAAACAAATGTGAGCTTAAATTAACATATCTTTCAATTGGAACCTTTTTCATGTAAGGATTCTAATTGAGTAATAAAAAATTAAAATTTATTTTTATTTGATATACCAAGAGTGGATCCCCTAACCTTAGCATGCTTCTTTACCTTGAATACATCTTCATTTAATTTTAGTATATTAGTTCTTTGCATATTTTGTTCAATATTCCTCTCACAAAACAAGACATTGGCAACTAGGTTAGAATTATTTATTTTGGATCTAGATTAGAATTTTCTCTTAATTGGCAATCCCTATGGGATCGACCTTGCATACCACTAAATCTATACTCTAATAGATTCGTGCACTTGTGATTTTTAATTAAAACAACAACACATTCTTTGAGCAAATTGGTGTTGATATCACTTACAATATATAGTGTGAACAAATTCTCACCTAATTAAGCTTAACTCTTTCCTAAGGAGATAGAGATTGGATGTGCATTGGACACCTTAGAAAAAATCTAATGATTCCCAACCAATTACTGAAAGAAGTGATTAATCCTATAAAATAGGAAGTAAAATCACTTAATGCATGTACATAAATGGAATTTGAACTCAACATAAGTTATAGGATGTAAGTTATGGTGATTGGGGGTGAGTTGGAGTGAAAAGAGGTATGGGATAGGGGAGAGGCCACAAACCTCTTAGAGAGAGTGTCGTGGCACTCTCTGTTTAAATGTGAAGCACCGTGACCCTTACCCTTTCTGGGTAATGAGTGCCGTGATGCTCTCCTATCTTGGGAATTAAGCGTCGTAGTCTTAAATTTTTTTAAATAAAAGAAAGAGAAATTATGAAAAAGAAGAAGAAGAGATGTTGTTGGGTTACCTCCCAACTAGCGCCTTTGTTTAATGTCGTTGGCTTGACAAAAAATCATAAAATCAATTAGGGTCTTAAGAGTTATCCATTGTAGTTCCTCTTGCTGAAATCAGTCATAATATGGTTTAAGCCTATTGACATTGAAGTTGTTTTGATTATCCATGCTTTTTATTTCAACTACACCATGATGAAAAATATTAGTAACAATAAATGGTCTATCCCATCTAGAATGAAACTTACCTAGAAACAATCGAAAGTTTGAATTACAGAGAAGGACTTTATATCCTTTAGTAAACTCCTTACATGAAATCATATAATTGTGTAAGAGTTTAGTTTTGGCCTTATAGATTTTTTATGTCTTCATAGGTCTCGTTTCTAATTTTCTCTAATTCCTAAAGCTGTAATTTCCTTTGTTCTCTACTTTCTTCCAAATTCATATTAAATTTCTTTATAGCCCAAAATGTTGTATGTTTTAATTCAACTAGAAATGACAAGTTTTGCCAAATACTAACCTATATAGAGACATACCAATTGGTCTTATATGTTGTTCTATATGCCCAGAGAGCATCATCTAATCTGAGACTCTAATCCCAGTGGTTGGGATTTATTTTCTTACTAATGATGTTTTTGATTTCATTAATGGATACACCAGCTTGGCCATTGGTTAACGGGTGGTATGCAGTTGACAGTTTATGAGTGACATTATATTTTTTAATAGGGCTTCAATAGTCTTATTGCAAAAATGCGTCCTCCTATCACTTATTAATGCTCTTGGAATCCCAAATCTAGAGAACATATGGGATTTTTTGAAATCTACAACCACTTTAGAATCATCACTCCTAGTAGGTTTAACTACTACCCATTTTGAGACATAATCCATAGCCAGCAAAATATAATTATATCCAGATGATAGGGGAAAAGGTTCCATGAAATCAATATCTCAAACATAAAAAATTTCACAAAATAATATTGGTGTTTGTGGCATCTCATTTTTCTTGGATATATTACCTGTTTCTTGACAGTTTGTACGTGACTAACAAAAATGACATGAATCTTTGAATAGAGTAGGCCAGTAAAAACCATAGTCTAACACTTGCTTTGTTGTCTTTTTTGCCCCAAAGTGTCCTCAACATGCATAAGAATGGCTTAAGGTTAGAATTGATAGAACTTAACAGTCAAGAATACACCTTCTTATAATTTGATCTGAGCATTGCTTCCATAGGTCAGGATCATCCCATATATAGTATTTGGCATCACTATTGATCCTATTTTTAGCTGCCCTAGTCAAAAGAGGAGGTAACTGATTAGTAGCTAAATAATTTACAATATTTGCATACCATGGCATATGAAATGAAATTGAAAATAAAATTTCATCTGGGAATGATTCTTCAATTTTCAGTTTCTCATTAACATGTGTCTAGCTACTTAGGTGATTTGGTTCATTATTTTTAGAACCTTTCTTGTCTTTGATTTCAAGATCAAATTCTATAAGCAGTAGCACCCATATGATTATTCTGGGTTTAACCTTCTTTTTCATCAGTAAAAAAAATATTTTTAGTGCATATTAAATATGATCTTAATTTTTCTAATGCAAAGATAATAGCTAGGAGTTATTTTTAGTGGTGTTATAATTCTTCTAAACATCATTCAATATTCTAGAGGCATTATATATCACATAGGAAGTCTTTCCAACTGCATGATCACTAGCAACACACATAATTTCAAAAGGGAGGTTCTAATCTGGTGCTTGGATGATTGAAGCTAAAATCAAAGACTCTTTCGATTTATCAAAAGCTTCCTTGCATTCTTCATCAAATTCAAAAGGTACATCTTTTTGAAGCAATTTGCACATTGGTGCTGTTTTCTTAAAGAAGTCCTTTATGAATCTTCTATAAAAACCTGCATGGCCAAGAAAAGAACGAACTTCTCCCAAATAAGTGGGATAAGGTAGAGTTTGTATAATATCAATTTTAGCTTTATCTACCTCTATTTCCCTTTTAGAGACAACATAGCCTAAAACTATACCTTGTTCAACCATAAAATGACATTTTTCAAAATTTAAAACAAGGTTAGTTTTTTGACATCTTTTCAAAATTAATGAAAGGTTATGCAAACAATCATCGAATGAATTCCCATAAATTGTGAAACCATGCATAAATACCTCAATAAATTTTTTAACGTAATATGAGAATATGCTAACCATTCACCTTTGAAAAGTGGTAGGGGCATTACAAAGCCCAAATGACATGCGTCTATATGGGAATGTCCCAAATGGACAAGTAAAGGTTGTCTTTTCCCAGTCTTCAGGAGAAATTGCAATTTGAAAATAGCCTGAATAGCCATCAAGAAAATAGTAGTAAGGTTCACCAGTTAACCTTTTGATGTGCACTATCGCAGGTACACCCAAATTGATACCTTACCTCTTAACTAACCTGTAGGTGTGGGAGTAAAGGTCGATTCTACAGAGACTAGAATTACCTTATGTGATTGAGAAAAGGGGGATTTCATAATTGTAAATAATAAAGCAAATAATAATGAAAGTAATTAATGAGAGAAGCGTTGGTTTCAGTCGATATCCACCATCAAGGGATTGTATTGATCATTGAAAAAATCATCAATCTTAAACCAAATATCTACTATTGGGATTCTATCCTTGTTCCTCTTTAAGCCTAGTGAATTAATAACAATCGTACATATTAAACCCTAACTAATAAGATATCCTTTAGCACATCGATAAATTTTATTCTATTAATTGCATGAAGAACGAAAGAAACTGATAGAGCTAAATAAATATAAACACATTGGTTATATTTAATTTAGTTGATCATTCATCATAGGGTTAATGATTTATAATCCAAAATCCTTAATACTATTTTCTTCATGAATATAGTAATAAAAACTTTATTCAAAACCTAATTCAGCAGTAGATTAAAGCAGACAATATACTAGTAGGCCTTCCTAGTAATTATATGAATAATCATTAAGAGAAGAGAAGAGTAGATGAATAATTAATAGCCGGTGAAGATTGAACTAATAAAGTCTATTCCAAATCTCACAATGCATAACAATCCCTTGAGGTTTCAATCTTCCTCTACAAACTAAAATAAATCAACCATGCAGGGCCATAAGAAAATCTAAACAAGAATTAAAGAAGGTAATTAAGAGCTTAAATGATCCTTGATACTTCATTTCTTCCCTTTTTATAGATTAGCTTCTCCTTCTTGAAGTAGAATTGTTTCTAGGTTAACATTTGGCTCGTCAGGCTTCAATTAAAGTCAAAAAGACCTAAAAATCGTGAATTCAACAATCTTATGCAGTGATGAGTGCCACGGTGCTACAAAAATTCACTCTTAGGGTGCTGTGGAATTTCAAAAACTAACACTAAGGCGCGGCAGCGCTCTGGGGCTAGCATTGTGCCACTCTTAGGCAGGTGTAACATCCCATATTTTAATAAAGTGGAAAATAATTCTCATGGTGAAGGGAATGGAAGAGAATACAATGGAACATTGATGAAACCTTAAAGTGGAATTAAAGCATTTGATGGAATTTTCCTACAACCTAACAAAGCCTTATCTAATGGCATAGTTCAATTATGATGGGATGGCAAGAATGTAATAGTTAGATAAAGCAAGATCTTGAGATAGGAGGATGATGGCTTGTTGAGGAAGGCTAAATAAAATATCTTATCTTTGCTTGACTCAAGGTTGAGTCGACTAACCCAAGGGAGAGAAGGGGAGAGGGTTGGCTTGGAGGAGAAGTAGTTGACTTGACCAAGTCTTGGCTTAAAGAAGAAGTAGTTGACTTGGAGAAGTGACTTGGAGGAGAAGTAGGCCAAAAAGATCAAGGGGAAGGGAGGTGGCGGCCAAGGAAAAAGGGGAGAAGGGAGAGACACCGAGAGAAGGAGAGGAAGGAAAAGAAGAGAGAGAAAGGAAAAGGTGAAAATCCAAGAGAAAGGAAGAAGGAGAGTGATCAAGAGGAAGAAATCCAAGGAAAGCTTAAGAAGAGAAAAAATCTCTGGTTTGGTAGGTTTAACATTGTTCATGTTTTCATAGAATTTAATGTATATTGAATGATTTATAAGTGTTTCATATATCCTCTTTCGATGATTCATGATGTATATTTATGGTTTGCCGTGAAAAGTGAGAGTGGGATGCATAGATCATACATGTGTTTATTGGTTTTTGGCTTGAAAATAATAGAAATCAATGGTCTGAATGGTTGGTTCTGTTGGATATGATTTGTATCGAATCTAGAAATATGTATAACATATGTGTTGTACCCCTGTTTCTTAGCTTTCTAATTCCTCTGGAATCACCTTGGTCGGATTTGAAATGAGAAAGATATCCCCTAATGAGTGAAGAAAGGTCAAATTTAATGCATAGAATCATGATGCTGTTTTCAGACACATTTTTAAACTGTTTTGGTTTCTAATCTATTGAAGTAGTAAAATTCAAAGTTGTAGATAATTGTCTTAGCTTTCTATAGACACCAAATTCACCTTAATCGGAGTTAAAATGAGGGGGTTATGGTCTCTTTAGTAAAGAAAGGTATGATTGGACAAAAATCTGGGCGGCAGGGAAAACCCGGAGCACGACCGTGCTTGGTGACACGGCAAGGCCGTGCTTCGGGCTGTTTTGTGATTTTTGAACATGGTTTGCATAGCTTGAAGCACGACCATGTTTGGTGACACGGATAGGCCGTGCTTGAGGCTGTTTTTGCTCTGTTTTTCATTTTGAAGGCTCTAAATGAACTCCAATGAATGGATGATGTTAAGGGGAACTAAAATACAAATAAATACCTTTTTAATGATGCATTGTAGTGTGGATTCCATCCTTTTATTATGATAAGTTAAGTCACATATTGCATATTGATGAAATGTATGTTTGATTTATGGATGAAAATGCATATTAAAGAGACCTATGCAAGTGAATTTGTTATGTATTGATGAGATATATGTAAGTAAATTGCATATGAGCTAGATGTACAGTGTATGGATGAAATGCATATTGATTTGATGCATATGCTAGTATATCAATGCATGAGGATTACATGATATAAGGTATGCATTGTTGGTAAGTGTATTAATACATATTTGTTAAATGATGTGGTGATGACATTATGCATGATATTAGTTATATCCTTAATTAATGCATAATCCCATTGTGATGGCCATGATGATTAAAGAATATGATGTGTACATTAATGTATGACTATAGAGGAGTTGTTACATATTGATAATATGAAGAGACGAAGTTGATTGTGGATGGCAAGCATGATGATAAAGTTGAGTTGTTTGATGTATACATGGTTATATCATGTTGATCTACATGGTGGAGATGTGGCTACAGATGATTAGTCACTGAGTATTGTGATGTGGCTGCAGACGATCAATCACCTTACATGAAAGTACTACAAAGATGGATACACAAGCATATTATTGAAGTATAACCTGGTTATTATACATGCCTGATATTGATGTATAACCTGTATGTCGAATATGAAAGCATGCTATACATTCTTGTTATTTTATCATATACAAAGAGAAAATGTTTTCTGTAGTTTAGACAGCTAGACATAACACTATGTTTTCCTTACTTACCGTATGATGCTTTTAATGTTAAACCTATTGGGAACCTTCGTTCTCATTATTGTTGGTGTTATATTCAGATAAGCGCAAATGATACGCTAGTAGCTTCCGTGCACTTGATCATGGAAGATCCAGTGGATGTCAATGCTTTGTACAAATCCTGATGCCAGCACCACCTCCTCCACCCTTTACACCCAGGGGAGATGTGTGGTATAGGGTTCATTGTTTAGTTGATGTAGTTATGTGTCTCAGTGTTGCTTATGTATAAATATTAATCTCTGATGTAGTTTGAATATTATGATAATGGAATATTAGTTGCTTATATAAATGTGTATGGTTCGATGCTTAGAATCCATTATCGGTTACTATATAAAAAAAGACCCTGTCGTTACAGTTGGCGCCGCAATGCTTGGTCATCTTCAGGCTCGGGTGGTGGTAGAGCTGAACTACTACCAGGTTCCCCTAAAATAAGTGGCTGAACCCCTAACTCCTCTTTTTCTGCTTCCTCATCCCCTTTATATTTTTGTATGCTTGCATAGGATATAGGTCTCATTGGTTGGATGAAAGCCTCAATGGAATCCCAGCTAACTCTTGTATTCCTACATAGACCAGTAATTAGACTAGGAGCAAAGAGGGAGCCGCCTTGAGAGTTAATGCAGCCTAACATCTGTCTGTGGATAATTTTCCCTACTTCAATAAAAAGGCCCTTCAGTATAGTATAAAGAAGAATGGCCCTATCCCTCCTAGCTTGACTCACATTCAAGCTAGGCATGAATCTTGTTGACACAAAATAGTGCCAGGTTTTAGCCACTTTGTTCATGTCAGCCTTGGCAAGGTACATTGGTTGGCCATTATTATCCAATTTCCAAGAAGCCCCTTGTAGCAAAGAGTGCAAATAATGTCTTCAAAATCAATGAATAATTAAAGAAGCATCAAGTATTCATCATCCTCTATGTCAAGCAATGAGTAAAACTCCTTGTTGGCATGTAGAGTGAATTTCACCATCTTGCCTCTAACCCGTGCTTTACGACATTCATGGACTATGGCATTAGAGTAAAATTCTTATACCACGAGAATGACCCCTGGTTTTGGATTCCTGTCGAAATTCACCCAATGCCTATGGAGGATATTGTCTCTATGAGGTAATCCAATAATGACAATAAATCCTTGTTCTGGAATTATGGGTTTGTGCATGACCACTTTAATGTGGTGTTCATAAACCTCTTCAGTCAAGAATGTTGTGCTATCGAATGCTGAAGGGTCATCGGCTCTATTCTTCCTCTTTGAGAGGGCCA
Organism: Gleditsia sinensis; assembly: GCA_037074535.1. Lineage (NCBI taxonomy): Eukaryota > Viridiplantae > Streptophyta > Magnoliopsida > Fabales > Fabaceae > Gleditsia > Gleditsia sinensis. Next base: position 43,516,223 of record CM073465.1, on the reverse strand, counting down.
ATTTTGATGTTTTAGGAGCCATTGGACTTAGAAGCTCACTGAGGAATTTTACCGAACACCTGGGGCCCGTTTGGATAGCAGAGCTTACAGTTTATTAGAGCTTATCTATCAGTATAGGTGCTTTTATGTTAAAAAAATAGTGTTTGGATCAGTTTAAATAAGTAACTTATCAATATTCAATAAGCTAATTTTAGCTTATTTCATAAGTCTTTTTTTTAAGCTTATTGAAAAAAGCCTTTGTGAAAACTCAAATTCACATGATCAGGAAGTTTATATCCAAATGTTTTAAAAAAATTATAAATTTGAAAAGCACTTTTTTAAATATGTATCCAAACTCTAAATAACTTAATTAAAAAGTCCTTCTTCTATAAGCGCTTTTTATATAAGACCTTATTCTATAAGTACTTAAATAAGCTGTATACCCAAACTGGGCCCTGGTGTGTGCTCTTAAAATGGAGGAAGAATGGGTGGTAGATTCCCAACTCGAAGTCCCCATTAAGTGCAACCAAGTAACAATGGGGTATAGAGATCAATTTATAGCAAAACGATGAAGACAACCGTACTCATTTGAGCTTAATTTGTGGCTAGAAAATGTAAGATCAAAATTGACTTAGAACCCTAGAAAATTTATAATGAATCTAAACTAATTGCTAAAAGAGTTGTTCAATCCTACAAAAGAAGATGAAAAATTACTTAATTAAAGTAGGGAAACATAATGGGAGGTTATTGTGGTTGATTGGATACAGGAAATTGTGTTTGTGGGTGAAGGGGAGTGCAAAATTGAGTGTGGGTGATGAAGAGATTGCTAGCTTCTTATAGAGAGTGCAGCGATGCTCTCTGCTACCACGCAGAGCACTGTGGTGCTTGGCCAATCTAGGTAATGAGTGTTGTAGCGCTCTTGGTGAGCGTTGCAGCTCTCACCTTCTCTGGGATTCAAGCAACACGGATTTTTGTGTGAGCACCGCGGTGCTCGCCCATTCTGGGCAACGAGTGCCACGGTGCTTAACTTGAGCTCCACGGCGTTGTGCGCCGGCAAGTCAAATTTTTTTTTGAAAAAAGAAAACAAATTAAGAAAAAGAAGAATAAGAAGATTTGTTGGGTTGCCTCCCAACTAGTGCCTTTGTTTAACGTCATTGGCTCGACATAAACTCATAAAATTAAGAAGGATCATCAAGAATTGTCCATTGTGGTTCCTCTTGCTAAAATCCTTCATAATATGGTTTAATCCTATCTCTGTTGACTTTGAAGCTATTCTGATTATCGATGCTTTTTATTTCCACTACACAATGAGAAAAAATATGAGTAATATCTAGAACAAAACTTAACTGGGAACAATCTGAGCCTGGAATTATAGAGGATGACTTTCTGTCCTTTTGTGATCTCCTTACGTGAAATCATACGATCATGTAGGAGTTTAGTTTTGGACTTATAGATATTTGCATTTTCATAGGCCTCATTTTAGATTTCCTGTAATTTTTGAAGCTGTAATTTTCTGTATTCTCCACTTTTTCCCAGATTCATGTTAAATTTCTTTATAGCCCAAAATGCTTTATGTCCCAATTCAACTGGAAGATGGCAAGTTTTTCCAAATACTAACCTGTATAGAGATATACCAATTGGGGTCTTATAGGATGTAATGTAAGCCCAGAGAGCATCATCTAATATGAGACTTCAATCCCTATGATTGGGATTGTCTTACTAATGATATTTTTGATTTCTTTGTTGGATACCTCAGCTTGCCCATTGGTCTAGGGGTGGTATGCAATTAACAATTTATGACTGACATTATATTTCTTTAATAGGACTTCAATAGTCCTTTTGCAAAAATGTGTTCCCCTGTCACTTATCAAAGCCCTCAGAATCCCAAATCTTGAAAAAAAAATGAGATTTAATGAAATCTACAACCACCTTAGAATGGTCAGTCCTAGTGGATCTAGCTTTCACCCACTTTGAGACATAATCCATAGCTAGTAAAATATAATTATAACCAGATGATAAAGGAAAAGTTCCCATGAAATCAATTCCCCAAACATCAAAAATTTCACAAAATAATACTGGTGTTTAAGGCATCTCATTTTTCCTGGATATATTACTTGTTTTCTGATAGTTAGTACATGACTTACAAAAATGATATGAATCTTTGAAAAGAGTAGGCCAGTAAAAACCAAAGTCCAATACTTTCTTTGGTACCCTTTTTCCCCCAAAGTTTCCTCCACATGCATAAGAGTGGCAGAAGTTTAGAATTGATAGAACTTCAAAGTCAGGAATACACCTTATAATTTCATCTGAGCATTGCTTCCATATGTAGGGATTATCCCATATGTAACATTTGGCATCACTCTTGATCCTATTTCTGGTTGTCCTAGTCAAAAGAGGAGGTAACTGATTAGTAGCCAAATAATTTACAATATTTGCATACTGTAACTGTAACATCCCCGATTTTTTTTTATGTTACTAATTGAAATTTATTTCTTTCAGAGAAGAGAACGGATTTAGATCTCATAGGAGGATTAAATTATTTTTACTTAAGTCAAATAAGATAGTAGGAATGGTTAAAATGACATTTAATTTATGTAATTAATGGGGATGGCATTAGTGTAATTATGGATGATGGCAAGGGCATTTTGGAGATAAAGAGGTGGTAGGTAGGGGGTAAGGAGGGAAAAACATAAAATAAAATAAAATAATAGGAAGATAAGAAGGAGAAGGGGAGGGAGTGATGGAGGGAAAGAGAAGAAAAAGAAAAGGAGAAAAAGAAAGGGAAAGAAGAGAAAAGGGGAAGAAGAAGTAGAGAAAGAAGAAGAAGAGAAAGAGGAAGAAGAAGGAGAAGGAAGAGTAAAGAGAAATCAAGGAATCAAGCACCGAGTTTAAAGGAATTTGAGGAAGGTTTAACATTTATTTCTGAATTTTGTATAAGATTATATATACATTTTTAGATTTGTTTAGATGTGATTTTGGATAACATGTGGTCTGGATATTTATATGAAATTCTGTTTTGAATGTTTGGACATGCATATGGGTGCATGGGATTATATAAAAGAAACTTGAAGGAGAAGATAAATTAAGCTAAATTTCGGAATAATTGGGGAAGCTTCAGTTTTTGGACTTTTGGGAAAATTCGGTAAGGATTTTCAAGAAATGGTCCACATATGAATTGTAGATATATGTCTCACGGATCTATAGGCTTCAGAATTACTTAATTTGGAGTTCATATGAGCGAGATATAGCTGATTAATTGAGCAGAGGTCGGAATTCAGGATAGTAAAAATAAGTATTTTAATTTTAATTTTCTGGTAATAATCCGTGGAGAATTTGAAGAAAATATAAACCTAAACGTTGTAGATAATTGTCTTAGATTCCTATAGGATTTGAAATCACCTCAATCGAAGTTCGTATGAGGGAGATATGATGGAATAAGTGAAGGAAGGTCACAAAACACGGCCAGGCCGTGTTCTGGGTTGCTTCAACACGGGTAAGCCGTGTTCGGGGCTGTTTTTTAAGCATGTTTGAAGTAGTTTTCAAGTATGGCCGTGTCTTGAACATGGCCAGGCCGTGTTGGGTGCTAGATTATCATACTTTTCCCTGTTTTATGCCTAAAAATAATCTTGTTTGTTGTAATATTTTTAGGAAACATATATTCAAGAAAAATACTTTTAAAATGATGATTTTGGTATCAATGAATTATTTTGAGTATTGGTATGTGATGAATGATTATTAATCATTTGGTATAAAGATGATGCATCATATTATGAAAGTAATTAAATGGCAAGCATAAAACTTATGACGAGTTGCTAGATAGTTATGTATTGTATTTGATGAATATGAATTTATATATATACATTTATATGTATGGATGAATATCGACGGGCTGTATAGCTTGAGACGATACCGAGTAGGGGACGCCCTATTAGCCTGAGTGAGCTAAGGAGGGCCACTCCAACTAGGTGTCACTGGTAATGTGAGGAGGCAGGAGGGTGATGTACTCACATTACCTGATCACTTATTGTGACTGTAGTCAATCGGTTACTATGCATATAGCAAATGAGTAAATTAAAAGCCGTGATAGGGCTAAGCTTTAGAAAAAAAATGGACTTCTAGTGCATGTGTAGTATGATAATTATGCATAAACAAAAATTATGATTTTATCTCAAAATTTTTATATTTTTCTGTAACTTATACAGCTGAACATAACTCCTGTTTTCTCATCATATTTTATTTATGTTAAATCTACTGGGAACCTTTGTTCTCACTATTATTGTGGTGTTATGTTCCGATAAAAAGAAATAAGATGCAACACAAAATGACGTTACTGATGGAGATCTAGATGTCAGCACCACCTCCTCACCCTTCGTATTTCAAGGGTAAAGTGCTGTATAAAGACTCTTAATTATGTACTAAAATGTTGTATTGTATAAATATAATATGTGTGAGGTTTGTAATATATATGTAAACATGTACATTGTGTTTTGAAATGTTGTATTGTATAATTATAACATGTAAGAGGTTTGTAATAAATATGTGTGTATATATATATATATATATATATATATTGTGTTTATACATATGGTGTATTTTACATGTGTATAAAAAAAAACCCGAACGTTACAAAGTTTGTATAAGAGCGGTCGATCTTAGGCGACCATGGGGTGGGTGGTCACCTAGATTGAATTAGAGGAGTCTTGAATAGTTATGTGGAAACTTTGTGTAAGGTAGCAGATAGATACAGTAGGAAAGTACTAGTATTTCCTATTTATCATCTTGTGTAGTGTGATAACTACTGTAAAATTTTGAACTGCTGTTGAGCTTGATCACCTCAATAGTGACTAATATTTTGCTTTACTAATATAGTGAGTTATGGCACCACCATGAAGGAATCTACTAGGCAGCGCAGATGCTACCTTAAATAACATAGCCGCAGCTATTCAAGCTCAGGTAGCTGCTATGAATAAGATTCTGCAGCATCTTCAGAATATTAATAATGATGATGAGGTTAGTGGAAATGAAAGAAACCGAAATGGAAACAAAACTGGAAATGGTAATGGATGGTCTAAATTTATGGGAACATGACCTCCGTCTTTTGTGGGTGCATATGACCCAATAGTTGCTGAGAGATGGCTGACAGAACTCGAGAAGATTTTTGAAGTTCTAAATTGTTCTGATGAGCAAAAGGTCAATTTTGGGACATATATGCTGAAGGAAGAAGCTGAATACTGGTAGAGAGGAGCCAAAGAGTTACTGGTACATCAAGACAGGGAAATTACATGGCACTTGTTTCGAGAGACTTTTCTGAACAAATATTTTCCCAGTAATGTGAGAGTTGAGAAAGAGATTGAGTTTCTTCAGCTTATACAGGGAAATGGGACCATTGAGCACTATATTACCAAGTTTGAAGAATTGTCTAAGTTCTCAAGTACTTTGAAGAATAATCTAGATGAAGCTTGGAAGGCAGTGAAGTTTGAATCAGGACTGAACCCGGAGCTTAGAAATGCTGTGGTGGCATTAGAGATTCGGGAATATGCCTCGTTGGTAAATAAATGTCAGATGCTGGCGACAAGTCTAAAAGCATTCGAGGATGAAAAGGAGAGGCGGACTCAGTGGAAGCGGAAGAGAGAGTTCCTAGTTATGGATAGAAATACCAGAGGGAAGAATATCATGAGAGGTAAACAACCAGCAACTGTGGAACCCAGACCTTTTTTGAAAAATCCGGCAACGGGTCAGTGTGGAAAATGCAGGAAATTCCATGGGAATAATCCATGTTATTTTGATTCAGTTACTTGCTACCAATGTGGACAGAAGTGGCACATGGCACGCTATTGTCCACTGGGAAGAGGGAAAGGTATGGCATGAACTCAACAAATGACAGGAAGAGTTTTCACCTTGAGCGGTGCTGAAGCAAAGACAGCTCCTGATTTGATGCAAGGTACGTGTTGTATCAACAATTTGTCTCTGAATGTATTGTTTGATTCTGGCACAAGCCATTCTTTCATAGCAATAAAATGTGTGGGGAAATTACAACACTATATTACGGAGTTACCATATGAGTTAACAGTGGTGACACCTACAAGAGGAAAAATAATTACCTCCTCAGTATGTTTGAATTGTCCCATTGTATTGAATGACAGATCCTTTGTAGTGAATCTGATCTGTCTACCTCTGGACGGTATAGATGTTATCTTGGGTATGGATTGGTTAAGTCAGAACTGAGTCCTACTAAATTGCTGCAATAAGACATTTGAGTTTCTCTCGGACCCACCGGAGGACCAAAAGTAAGCATTATTAGTGCTCACCGACTCTATAAGGAGATGAGGGATGCAGATTTGAAATGTGTTTTCTTGTATACCATCAACCCGAGTATGAAACGGGAACTGCTTGAGATTCCAGTAGTCCATGAATTTCTAGAGGTTTTCCCCTTTGAAATTTCTGAACCTCCACCAAAGAGAGAAGTGGAATTTTCCATCGATCTAGCACCAGAGGCGAGGCCTATTTCTATCACTCCCTATAGAATGTCTCTTGTGGAACTACAAGAGCTGAAGAAGCAGGTCGAAGAGTTGTTAGAAAATTTTTTTATCAGACCTAGCGTATCACCTTGGGGAGCCCCTGTATTGTTTATAAAGAAGAAAGATGGCAGTTTGAGATTGTGTATTGATTACAGGCAATTGAATAAGGTGACTATTAAGAATAAGTATCCGTTGCCTAGAATAGACGATCTATTAGATCAATTAAAGGGAGCTACTATTTTCTCTAAGATAGACTTGAGGTCAGGATATCATCAGATTGAAGTTAAAGAAGAAGACATTCCAAAAATAGCTTTCAGAACTCGGTATGGACACTACGAATTTTTAGTCATGCCTTTTGGGATCACAAATGCACCTACAGTCTTTATGGACTATATGAATCACATTTTTAGACCCTACTTAGATCAATTCGTAGTATTGTTCATAGATGATATTTTAATCTACTCTAAGAGTGAGGAAGAACATAACCAGCATCTTCGATTAGTACTTTAAGTCTTGAAGGAAAAGAAAATTTTTGCTAAGTTGGAAAAATGTGAATTTTGGCTGGAAGAAGTGAAGTTTTTGGGTCACGTAATTTCTAAAGATGGTGTGTCGGTGGATCCCAGTAAAACTGAAGCAGTGCTAAAATGGGAGAGACCTAAAACTGTGACTGAAATTAGAAGTTTCTTAGGTTTAGTAGGATATTACAGATGGTTTATACAGGAATTTTCTCAAATAGCTTTGCCTTTGACTCGATTGACCAGAAAGGGAAGTCTCTTTAATTGGACTGAAGAATGCGAGAATAGTTTCCAAGAGCTTAAAGTCAAATTAACTTCTCCACCTGTTCTAGTTGTTCCTAACCCTTTTGGATACTTTGTAGTCTATACAGATGCTTCCAAGAAAGGTTTAGGTTGTGTTTTAATGTAAGAAAGTAGGGTAGTTGCTTATGTGTCTCGACAATTGAGACTGCATGAGGAGAACTATCCTACTCATGATTTAGAGTTGGCTACTATAGTTTTTACTCTAAAGATGTGGACACACTACTTGTATAGAGCTGTATTTGAGATATACAGTGATCACAAGAGTTTAAAGTATCTCTTTGACCAAAAAGAATTGAATATGAGGCAAAGAAGTTGGATGTAATTCATTAATGATTACAAATTTGAATTAAAGTATCACCCAGGGAAGGAAAATGTAGTAGCTAATGCGTTGAGTCGGAAGTCGTTGCATTTAAGTCAAATACTGATAAAAGAAATGGAGCTAATTGAGGAATTCAAAAATTTGAAATTATCAGTTATGACTGTCTCTGGTAGTTTGATTGTTAGTGAATTAAGAATTGAAAGTGACTTGAAGACTCAGATTAAAGAAGTGCAGACACATGATCAATTTTTTCAAGATCGAAGAGATCAACCTGACTTTGCAATGTCAGAGGATAGAGTTATTATTTACCGGGGTAGAACATGTATACCACAAGGAGAGAATTTGAAGGCTAAGATTCTAGAAGAAGCTCATCGAAGTAAGTATACAATCCATCCAAGATCTATAAAAATGTATCAAGATTTGAAAAGATTATACTGGTGGCCAAGAATGAAGAGAGACATTGCTGAATATGTGTCTAAGTGTCTGGTTTGTCAAAAGGTGAAGATAGAACATCAAAAACCTTTTGGGATGTTACAACCTTTAAAAATCCCTGAGTGGAAGTTGGATAGTATATCTATGGATTTTATTGTTGAATTACCTAAGACTCAGATAGGTCATGATGCGATATGGGTAATAGTTGATAGACTGACAAAATCTGCGCACTTTTTACCCATTAAGAAAAACTACTCGTTGAATAAGTTGGCCCAATTGTATATGAAGAAAATTGTACGGTTGCATGAAATTCTTAATAGTATCATTTCAGATCGAGATCCTCGATTTACTTCTAGATTTTGGAGAGCACTACAAGAAGCTTTTGGTACTCGTTTCTGTTTTAGTACTACATATCATCCTCAAACAGACGGTCAAACGGAGAGAACTATACAGACTTTAGAGGATATGCTAAGAGCGTACGTGCTAAAGCAAGGAAAAGGATGGGATGGATATCTGTCATTGGCTGAGTTTGCGTATAATAACAGTTATCATTCTAGTATCGGAATGGCACCATATGAAGCTTTGTATGGTAGGAGATGTAAATTGCCATTATGTTGGAATGAAGTGGGCGAGAAAAGGTTATTGGGGCCCGCGTTACATATACTTCTGAGCAAATACAGATAATTCGAGATAAAATACCAACAGCTCAGAGTCGACAAAAGAGCTATTTCGATAGGAGAAGAAGACCGATACAATTCCAAGAAGGTGGGCATGTGTTCTTGAAAATTTCTCCTACTACCGGAATTGGCCGAGCAATGAAAATTAAGAAATTGAGTCCGAGATATTTAGGACCTTATCAAATTCTGAAAAGGATAGGGTCATCGGCTTCTCAGATTGCACTTCCTTTGCATTTATCAAATCTGCATGATGTGTTCCATGTTTCTCAACTTCAAAAGTATCTACCAGATCCGTCGCACATAATTCAAGAAGAAAGAATAGCTGTAGACGAGAAACTAACCTACCGACCGAGGCCGATAGTAATTCTGGATAAAAAAGTGAAACAGCTGAGAAATTAAACCATTCCATTGGTGAAGGTAGATTGGGAGAGTCTAACAATGGAAGAAGCCATACGGGAAAGGGAAGATGACATGAGACAGAAGTATCCATAATTGTTTGAAAACAGGTAAACCTTGAATTTTGAGGACAAAATTCTTTTTAGGGGGGAGAATTGTAACATCCCCGATTTTTTTTTCTTATGTTACTAATTGAAATTTATTTCTTTGAGAGAGGAGAGCGGATTATGGATCTCATGGGAGGATTAAATTACTTTTACTTAAGTCAAATAAGATAGTAGGAATAGTTAAAATGACATTTAATTTATGTAATTAATGGGGATGGAATTAGTGTAATTATGGATGATGGCAAAGGCATTTTGGAGATAAAGAGGTGGTAGGTAGGGGGTAAGAAGGGAAAAAATAAAATAAAATAAAATAATAGGAAGATAAGAAAGAGAACGGGAGGGAGTGACGGAGGGAAAGAGAAGAAAAAGAAAAGGAGAAAAAGAAAGGGGAAGAAGAAGAAGAGAAAGAAGAAGAAGAGAAAGAGGAAGAAGAAGAAGAGAAAGAGGAAGAAGGAGGAGAAGGAAGAGTAAAGAGAAATCAAGGAATCAAGCACCGAGTTTAAAGGAATTTGAGGTAGGTTTAACATTTATTTATGAATTTTGTATAAGATTATATATACATTTTTAGATTTGTTTAGATGTGATTTTGGATAACATGTGGTCTGGATATTTATATGAAATTTTGTTTTGGATGTTTGGACATGAATATGGGTGCATGGGATTATATAAAAGAAAATCGAAGGAGAAGATAAATTAAGCTGAATTTCAGAATAATTGGGGAAGCTTCGGTTTTTGGAATTATGAGAAAATTCAGTAAGGATTTTAAAGAAATGGTCAACTTATGAATTGTAAATATATGTCTCACTGATTATAGGCTTTATAATTACTTAATGTGGAGTTCATATGAGGGAGATATGGCTGATTAATTGAGCAGAGGTCGGAATTCAGGATAATAAAAATAAGTGTTTTTATTTTAATTTTCTGGGAATAATCCGTAGAGAATTTGAAGAAAATATAAATATAAAATTTGTAGATAATTGTATTAGATTCCTATAGGATTTAGAATCACCTCAATCGGAGTTCGTATGAGGGAGAAATGATGGAATAAGTGAAGGAAGGTCACAGAACACAGCCAGGCCATGTTCTGGGTTGCTTCAACACGGGTAGGCCGTGTTCGGGGCTGTTTTTTAAGCATGTTTAAAGTAGTTTTCAAGTATGGCCGTGTTGGGTGCTAGATTGTCATACTTTTGACTGTTTTATGCCTAAAAATAATCTTATTTGTTGTAATATTTTTAGGAAACATATATTCAAGAAAAATACTTTTAAAATGATGATTTTGGTATAAATGAATTATTTTGAGTATTGGTATGTGATGAATGATTATTAATCATTTCGTATAAAGATGATGCATCTTATTATGAAAGTAATTAAATGGCAAGCGTAAAACTCATGACGAGTTGCTAGATAGTTATGTATTGTATTTGATGAATATGAATTTATATATATTCATTTATATGTATAGATAAATATCGACGGGTTGTATGGCTTGAGATAGTACCGAGTATGGGACGCCCTATTAGCTTGAGTGAGCTAAGGAGGGCCACTCCAACCGGGTGTCAGTGGTAATGTGAGGAGGCAGGAGGGTGATGTACTCACATTCCCTGATTACTTATTGTGACTGTAGTCGATCGGTCACTATGCATATAGCAAATGAGTAAATTAAAATCCGTGATAGGACTGAGCATTAGAAAAAAAAATGGACTTCTAGTGCATGTGTAGTATGATAATTATGGATAAACAAAAATTATGATTTTATCTTAAAATTTTGATATTTTTCTGTAGCTTATACAGCTGAACATAACTCCTGTTTTCTCATCATATTTTATTTATGTTAAATCTTCTGAGAACCTTTGTTCTCACTATTATTGTGGTGTTATGTTCATATAAAAAGAAATGAGATGCAACACAAAATGTCGTTACTGATGGAGATCTAGATGTCAGCACCACCTCCTCACCCTTTGTATTTCAAGGGTGAAGTGCTATATAAAGACTCTTAATTATGTACTGAAATGTTGTATTGTATAAATATAATATGTGTGAGGTTTGTAATATATATGTAAACATGTATATTGTGTTTTGAAATGTTGTATTGTATAATTATAATATCTAAGAGGTTTGTAATAAATATGTATATATATATATATATATATATATATATATATATATATATATATATATATATTGTGTTTATACATATGGCATATTTTACATGCGTATCGAAAAAAAAACCAGGACGTTACAGTAACAACCCCAAAATAAAAAAAATTAAATAAAAAAAAGAAGAAAGGAAAAACCTAAATAAAAGAAAAATCCTAAATTAAAGAAAATTTTGAATGAAATTGAGGATTATGAAAAATGGAGATAAGTACCATTGGAAATATGTTTATTTAATATAATGTTTGAGAAATTGTGAGCTAATATGAGGATTTAAGTTTTTGGGCCAAAATGTAAATTCTTAAAAGTTTTGGGGTTAATATGTAAATAACAAAAATTGGAAGGACACCCCTCAACAATTGGAATTTTGCTAATAGGTCCCTTAGATAATTTTAAGCGAGACCAGAGGCAAAAGTACATGAAAAAAAATTCAGCAACCTTTTTCTCTCCCTATTTTCTCTCTCTAAAAATCCTAAAACTTCTCTCTAGATTTCTAACACTTCTAGATCTCAGATTTCAACACCGTCACTGCCTACGGATTCAAAACGATGAGGATTACAATTCTATCCGATTGGTTTTTGAAAAATTTGACCGAAAATCTGTCGAAAAGTGGAAGAGAAACCTTAGGAAGGTAAGTTTTGCATCTCCTACTTAGAGTCCTTAAATTGAAAATCTAACACCATAGATGGGTTTAGAAGGTGGAAAGTCCTTAGGATATGAAATTTGGCTGCCATCTGACAATTTTTGTATATCGTGAACAGTAAATCCGGTGATGAATAGTACCTACAGTTGACCAAAGTTGACTAAGCTTATAGAGGCTAAATTTCACACATCCAGAGTTATTTCCAAGGTTTTTGGACCCTCTAGACTCATTTTTGAGGTCTATTTGGCTAGATTTGGACTGAAAACATGGATTTTGGGGTTGTCCAACTTGGAACCCTAACTTTGTGAGTAGATATTTCTTTCTATGGCTTACTTTATGCTCTTCTTTAACTTTAAATGAATAATTGATTGTGTTACAAGTGATTTATACTATTATATGTATCTGAAATGGATTAAATTATCTGGATTTGTTTATTATCGGGTATATAGTTCAAGAAGAGTATAGTTTTGAAATTAGATTTTTGAACTCATTGAATATGTGATTTTAAATGTATTTCTCATCGTAAAGTAAAGGAAATATATTGTGCACATTGCATTGATTTGTAAAGTTACATGATTGCCTTGGAAAAGGCCATGTATATGTGATAAACTCTGATTGGGAAGTTTTTGACAGAGGAATTGTACTAAGATTGAAAATTATGAATTTATACTGAAACCTCTGTTTTGAACAGTATGGCATATGTGCAAATATGATATTTGTGAAGGAATCTTATTGGAAACATTGTATGCTAACAACAGGGAATGTTATCCCTAGTTCACCTTGATACCTCAGCTACCAGGGGTGGTGCTAGCCTCGTTTGACGGCTAACACACAGGAGTTATGGTTATCGAGGAGAGCGGGATGCCTCCTATTATTGATATGTGATTTGACCTCCCTTGCTGTGTGCTTGGGATTATTATTGGTTCTGATATGGAAACCTCCTAAAGCATGTGAAATCTTTTATTGCGTAACAATTTTTCTTTTATATTCATATTGCATTGTATTTGGTGTTGAATATTGAGTTATATTGTGAAATATAGATATTTGAAATACGAGTCCCATATGGATGTACTTCCGAACTGTACTTTTTATGTGATAAATTTTAAAGTATGAGTTAATCCATATGCTGACCTAAGAGGTTATAGGAGGTCTTATGTAATAACCGTAAAATTTAATGAAAAGGAAATTTAAAATAAAAGAGAGAATTTTGACAATAGAGATAAGAACCGTAGAAAATATGTATATTTATTACATAGAAAAAAAAATATTAGAAGTTATGTTTTGGCGTGCTATAAGCAAATATATTTTTATTATGTAGAAATAATTATGATTTGTTAAAAGTAAGTGAATTTTTAAGTAAAAGAAGTATTGTGTTGCTTAAAATAATTATACCGGCTTCTATTGAATTTTTATGGTATTTTTAGAAATACTCTTTCTTTTAATATAAATAAAGATATTTGTTTAGAAATTTGTTTTATTACTATTTTTATCAAGAAAAATTATGATGTGAGAGTTTAACTAAAGATTTATGAGAAAGGAAATTTTTAGAAATTTGTAGGATATTTTATGATGAAAAACGGAATTTATATGAATTTTTTTATAAAAGAAAATCTTATTATTAATTATTTAATAATTAAAAAAAAATATTTTTACTGTAGCATCAGCACATATATGTGCATACGGAACCAGAGGCAGAGAGCAGAGAAAAAAAAAACCCACAGCCCCCCCATTTTTCCCTTTTCCCCTTCGAATTTCAAACCCTCATATCTGGAGTTACGGACCTCCGATTGACGAACCGTCTGGACTGTTGGACTCATGGCAACGAGTACTTCAAAACCCACCGATCAATTTTACTGGAAAGTCGCCGGAAGGTCGCCGGAAAATCGCGTGAATAGTACCTCCAAAGGTAAAACTTCGTCCAATTGCGTTTTAGGCTTCGTTTTTACCGAAATTCTTCCCGTAGATAGCTTTAGAATCGAATATGGGGTTTTTAGGTTTCGGCATGAATAGTATTTTTCCAGCGAGTGAATAGTATTTTTCGGCGAGTGAATAGTGTTTTCCGGTGTGAATAGTGACGTTTAGAATTTATCTAATTTTCATATTATGTCTATATTTTCTAGGTTGTTGAGCCACCACGAGGTGAAATTCTCGTTGTTGGACTTCTAGTACGGTGAGTGGGTTTTTCATACTATAGCGCATGTTTTAGGAATTTGATTTATAACTCTCTCGTATGATTTTAACTAGTTGGAATGTATGTTAAATTGTTTTACTGCTTTGAAAACCAATATGTTCCAACCATGTTAGAAATTGTAAATTTCAATCCTAGTTGAACCCTAGGTATGCAGGGCAAGCATCTAGACTATTAATTCTCCATTTGAGCTAGATTTATAGAAATGCGAACTTAGTCATAGAAATGAACTAAGTTAGCCATGAAATGATTTAATGCATGATGAGCATCTATGTGACGTCTACGGACGATCTATGTTTAAAAGGGAAAATTTATGATTGTAAAGGTCTCCATGGGAATTCATGGATGAGATATATTATAGAACGAAATTTTATGCATGAAAAGAGCTAGATGGAGAATTATAGCTTTATTGTAAAGTTATTGAAATGTTTTACTTTAACCTCTCTGAATAGCATATTTCAAATGTTTTCTATTGGAGGGACCCTTTTAGATCACTGTTAGCTAGCCGCAGGTAGTGCTAGTCCTGGTGCACCTTGATCATGTTACGGCTTCGGCCTAGGATATTGTGACGGGCATATGACTACCTAAATCACAAAATTTAGGGTGGACTTATGTCTACGCCTACAGTGATTACCCTACCCTTGCTGTGTGCTTGGGGGAGATGATAGATCTGTTAGGAAAGACCTCCAATAAATTAGTGCATTTTTCTTAAAGATTAAATATTTCTAAAATACCTCATTCATCATGGTTCTTGCATAAGTATCTTCATTTATTACTTACCATGCATAATTGATTTGCTTACAGTTATTGATTTAATCTTGATTTATCATTTGAACTGTTTAGCATTCTTTCAATAAATTACGGTTAAATGTTTAATGTTTTCTATACTTTAATTTCAATTATTTAATTAATTGCGAAATATTCGTGCTTAGTTTGCCCTGTTTCTGTTATAGTATGATTTATCCATTCACTGAGATGTGGTAATCTCACCCCTCTT
Source organism: Gleditsia sinensis (assembly GCA_037074535.1). Classification (NCBI taxonomy): domain Eukaryota; kingdom Viridiplantae; phylum Streptophyta; class Magnoliopsida; order Fabales; family Fabaceae; genus Gleditsia; species Gleditsia sinensis. Next base: position 43,500,995 of record CM073465.1, on the reverse strand, counting down.
CTGTTTTCTCCCCACAGATAGTCAAAGAAACACTGATCCAGCTACAGCTCCATAGGAGGCTAAATATAGTATTGGTGAGCCCCAGTTTGGGCACTCCGTTGTATTGGTTGTATAGTTTAAGTGTATGTCTAGTGTATCTCTATGAACATACAGGCAGGATCCTCGCTTCTTGTGTTGTTTGAAAAATGGTTTTACGTTTTACAATAATGTTTGTACTATGAGGCCATGGGCCAAGTTGAATCAAGGATGTTGGATTCATGAAATATATATATATATATACAGTATTTTCTGATATTGGATGTGGCGTATGTGGCCAGTTATATTTATTATGTACTGGATTGTGTGCTGAATGGTTGTGCATGCTATGTGTTAGGCTTACGGCTAGGGGGAAACCCTTATGCCGTGCCGGTCATGTGTTCCATCATTTGGGGCCGTGACAAATATGGTATCAGAGGGTTAGGTTTCCCTGTGTTCATGGAGTAACGGACCTTTAGGTAGGACTTTGAGTATGGGTATGAATCCGGACATGCTTATACTCACGGTGCTGCTAAATGGGTTCGATAGGATGTTGTCTTTTTGTTTAAGTTAGTCAGTTTATAGTATGCTATGTTGGTATGGTTAAGTGATGGTTGGGCTATTTCTGTTTTATAGCAAAATGCCACCAAGAACAAGATCAAAGGTTAGGCAACCCGCGGTTCAAGAGCAGATGGCTGAAGAGTCTGCTCAGTCCGCAGTACCCGTGCCTAGAGGCCGAGGTAGAGGTCGTGGCAGAGGCTGACCTAGAGGCAGTGGCAGGGGTGTAAGGGCTGCTGAAGCAGCCGAACAAGCTGAGTTAAGAAGTGAGCAAGCTGAAACTCCCAGGACGGGGGAAATGTCTTCTCACCCCCGGGATGATGTGATAGCCCAGATGCTGGTAACCATGCAGGGTATGCAGCGGGCAATAGAAAATCTAGCTGAGAGAAGGGATGGGCAAGATAGAAGGGACCCGCAACAGCCTGAAACAACTACCTCCGTTCCAGAACCAGTTAGGTCCGTGGAGCGGCAGGTAAGACCCGCTGAGAGGGAAGTGGAACTATCTGAGTTCCTGAAGCTGAAACCGCCAACCTTTAAGGGGTTGTTGGCCAGTGAAGATCCCCAGGAGTTTATAGAGGCTACTGAGAAGATCTGCGAGGTTCTTAAGTGTCCAGAGATTTGCTCAGTAGAATTGGCAGCCTTCCAGTTGTCTGGCGTAGCGCAGGTATGGTTCAAGACCATGATGCGCGGAAGGGGAGCTACAGCGCCACCTTTGAGATGGCCAGAGTTCAAGGAAGTTTTTATGGAGAGGTTTGTGCCTCAGAGTATACGAGATGCCAAGTGTCAGGAATTTGTGGAATTGAAGCAAACTCCTGGTATGTCAGTCACGGAGTATGACTACCGCTTCACACAGCTGATGCCGTATGCACCGCACATGGTCCCTACTGAAAGGGACATGATCAGGAAATTTATCCAGGGGTTGGTGCCAGCATTGTTTAAATCAGTGGCACCCCAGATGAAGCAATTCCCGAACTATGCAGAGGCTGTGGACTGTGCAAGAATGATGGAGACTAGGCATTTGGCCGATGTCGAGAGTGCCAAGCTGAGGAAGAGAGATAGAGACGGGAGCTCCAAAGGAGGGCAAAGTTCTCATTCCCAAGGACCCCGATTCCAGAGCTAGCAGCGCCCAGCACCACAGAATGTTGGGAACCCCAACCAGAGACCAGATGCAAGTGGTAGGCTAGGTCTTAGCCAGGGAAACACCAGGTATCCAGGACAACCAGGACCAAGAGCCATTCAGCAGAACAGGCCACAATGCCCTATTTGTGGCAACCATCATTTTGGTCAGTGCCGCAGGGAGATGATTGTTTGCTATCATTGCCACCAACCAAGACACATGAAGAGGGAATGTCCTCAGTTGTATGGCTCAAGTCATGGGCCAACTCGACCAGCTTTGCTACCAACCCCAGTGGCAGCTCAGCCTCTAAGGACTATACCGGGCCAAGCAAGTAGCAGAGGTACTGGTAGAGGGATGATGGGCCGAGGTCAAAACCAAGCAGGCCGAGGTGAACCGAGGATTTTTGCTCTTACCAGGCAGGATGCACAAGCTTCAAATGCGGTCATGACAGGTACTCTTTCAGTTTGCCTACATGAAGCATATGTTTTGTTTGACCCCGGGTCTACATATTCCTATGTTTCCCCTAGTTTTGCTAAGAGTTTGGGTAAAGATCCGATTAGGATGGCTGCCCCTTTCTTTGTAACCACCCCGGTCGGTGATTATTTGCCAGTAGAGCATGTATGCAAATCATGTAAAGTGTCAGTAGGTGATAGGGAGACATCTGCTGATTTGATCATCCTAGACATGGTCGACTTTGATGTAATCCTAGGAATGGATTGGTTGGCAGCATGCTATGCTACCTTGGATTGCTATGAGAAGGCAATCAAGTTCAACCTTCCAAGTGAAGTTCCTTTCCGGTTCTAGTGTGATCGAAGTAAAGCTCCAAGTAACCTGATATTAGTCTTGGGTGCTCAGAAGATGTTGAAGAAGGGATGCCAGGGATATTTGGCATATGTTAGAGATGTGGATGGGAAGGTACCAGATGTAGACAAGATGGCAGTGGTAAGAGAATTCCTGGATGTCTTCCCAGAAGAGTTTCCAGGATTACCTCCTGAACGGGAGATCGAGTTTGGTATCGACCTTATTCCAGAGGCTCGACCAATTTCTATACCGCCTTACAGGATGGCACCCACAGAGCTTAAGGAGCTAAAGAGTCAGTTGCAGGATTTGTTAGATAAAGGCTTCATCAGGCCGAGTACCTCTCCATGGGGTGCTCCAGTTCTTTTTGTGAAGAAGAAAGATGGGTCTTTGCGTCTTTGCATTGACTATCGGCAACTGAATAAGCTAACAGTGCGCAACAACTACCCTTTACCCAGGATTGATTTTCTGTTCGATCAACTTCAAGGAGCGAAATGTTTCTCCAAGATTGATCTGAGGTCAGGGTATCATTAGTTGAGGATCAAGAAGGAAGATATTTCCAAGACGGCTTTTAGGACCCGTTATGGTCATTATGAGTTTTTAGTTATGTCTTTTGGACTAACTAATGCACCAGCTGCTTTTATGGACTTGATGAACAGGGTGTTCAAGCCATTCTTAGATCAGTTTGTCATTGTGTTCATTGATGACATCTTGGTTTATTCTAAAGACCATGAGGAGCATGAACAACACCTACGGGTCATTCTGCAGATTTTGAGGGATCAGCAGTTGTATGCCAAGCTCTCTAAGTGTGAGTTCTGGTTGGACAGTGTTATGTTTCTGGGGCATGTAGTCACGAAGGACGGCATTCAAGTAGACCCCGAGAAGGTAGAGGCAGTACAGCAGTGGCCTCGCCCAGCTAGTGTGACAGAGATCCGAAGTTTCTTGGGTCTAGCAGGGTATTACCGGAGGTTCATCAAGGATTTCTCCAGAATTGCTGCTCCTTTGACCAGATTAACCAGGAAGGGAGTTAAGTTTGAGTGGTCGGATGTATGCGAAGAAAGTTTCCAGACCTTGAAGAAGTGTCTAACCACAACCCCAGTTCTAACTATCCCAACGAGCACTGGAGGATACTCAGTATATTGTGACGCCTCAAGGGTGGGCTTGGGTTGTGTGTTAATGCAGAATGGTCATGTTGTAGCCTACGCATCTAGGCAGCTCAGGAAGCACGAACAGAACTATCCTACACATGATCTGGAGATGGCGGCAGTGGTCTTTGCCTTGAAGATTTGGAGGCACTATCTCTATGGTGAACCCTGTGAGATTTACACGGACCACAAGAGTCTCAAGTACATCTTTCAACAAAGAGATCTTAACTTGAGACAGAGAAGGTGGATGGAGTTGGTGAAGGACTATGACTGCACTATCTTGTACCACCCAGGCAAGGCCAATGTGGTAGCAGATGCTTTGAGCAGGAAGTCGATGGGGAGTCTAGCCCATATTACCCTACTCCGGAGGCCGTTGGTAAGGGATATTCATCGGCTAGAAGGTGAGGGGATGCGCTTTGAAGTGAAGGAGCCAGGGGTGTTGTTAGCCCACATGCAACTACACTCTCTACTGGTTGAGCAGATTAAGGCAGATCAGGATTAAGGCAGATCAGGACAAGGATGCCAAGCTGTGCAAGCTCAAGGATGAATCCAGTAATAATCAAACTTCTGAATTCAGCGTGGATGCTGAAGGAGTGTTAAGATATGGGAAGCGCTTGTGTGTACTCGATGTGGATAGCTTGAGGAAGCAGATTTTGGAGGAGGCACATCAATCAGCCTATACTATCCACCCAGGAACAAATAAGATGTACAGTGACCTCAAGGACTTGTATTGGTGGAATAGGTTGAAGAAGGATGTAGCAAGCTTTGTGGCTCAATGCTTGGTTTGTCAGCAGGTGAAAGCTGAACACCAGAAGCCTGCCGGTTTGCACCAACAGATTGAGATACCAGAGTGGAAGTGGGAAAGGATTACTATGGACTTCGTTACAGGGTTACCGAGGACCCCTAAGGGTTATGACTCAGTATGGGTGATAGTGGATCGAATGACCAAGTCATCCCACTTCTTACCAGTGAAGACTACCTTTAATGCGGCTCAGTATGCAAACCTGTATCTGAATGAGATCGTCAGATTACATGGAGTCCCTGTATCCATCATATCTGACCGAGGTCCACAGTTTACGGCAAGGTTTTGGAAAGCTTTTCAAGAAGCTTTGGGGACGAGGTTGGATCTAAGCACCGCTTTTCATCCCCAAACAGATGGCCAGTCAGAACGGACGATTCAAATTCTGGAGGATATGCTTAGAGCATGTATATTGGATTTTGGTGGCAGTTGGGAAGGATACCTGCCATTAGCTGAGTTTGCATACAACAACAGTTATCAAGCCAGTATTCAGATGGCACCTTTTGAAGCTCTTTATGGGAGAAGATGCAGATCTCCCGTTGGATGGTTTGAAGTTGGAGAAGTCAAGCTGCTAGGGCCAGACTTGGTGCAAGATGCCATAGAGAAGGTTAAGCTGATAAGGGAACGGCTTTTAACTGCACAAAGTCGTCAGAAGTCTTATGTGGATCATAGGCGTCGGGAGTTGGAGTTTTCTCTAGGCGATCACGTGTTCCTCAGAGTTTCACCCATGAAGGGAATCATTCGGTTTGGTAGGAAAGGGAAGTTAAGCCCGAGGTATATTGGACCTTTTGAAATTCTGGATAGGGTAGGAGCAGTGGCATACCACCTAGCCCTACCACCTGGGTTGAGTGAAGTGCATCCAGTCTTCCATGTCTCGATGTTGAGGAAGTATCTACCCGACCCATCTCATGTGATTCAACTGCAAGAAATCCTTTTGGATGACAAGTTGGCCTACGAAGAGAAACCCGTGGCCATTGTTGATAGACAAGTGAAAAAGTTGAGATCTAAGGATATCCCTACAGTGAAGGTGATTTGGCAGAATCATTCCAAGGAGGAAGCTACGTGGGAAGTAGAGGATGTCATGAGAGAGAAGTATCCTCAGCTGTTTCAAGAGTAGTCAAATGTTTTCATGTTGTTAGTTTTTGTAAAATTCGGGGACCGAATTTCTTTAAGGGGGGAAGAATGTAATAACCGTAAAATTTAATGAAAAGGAAATTTAAAATAAAAGAGAGAATTTTGACAATAGAGATAAGAACCATAGAAAATATGTATATTTATTACATCGAAAAAAAAATATTAGAAGTTATGTTTTGGTGCGCTATAAGCAAATATATTTTTATTATGTAGAAATAATTATGATTTGTTAAAAGTAAGTGAATTTTTAAGTAAAAGAAGTATTGTGTTGCTTAAAATAATTATACCGGCTTCTATTGAATTTTTATGGTATTTTTAGAAATACTCTTTCTTTTAATATAAATAAAGATATTTGTTTAGAAATTTGTTTTATTACTATTTTTATCAAGAAAAATTATGATGTGAGAGTTTAACTAAAGATTTATGAGAAAGGAAATTTTTAGAAATTTGTAGGATATTTTATGATGAAAAACGGAATTTATATGAATTTTTTTATAAAAGAAAATCTTATTATTAATTATTTAATAATTTTAAAAAAAAAATATTTTTACTGTAGCATCAGCACATATATGTGCATACGGAACCAGAGGCAGAGAGCAGAGAAAAAAAAAACCCACAGCCCCCCCCCCATTTTTCCCTTTTCCCCTTCAAATTTCAAACCCTCATATCTGGAGTTACGGACCTCCGATTGACGAACCGTCTGGACTGTTGGACTCGTGGCAACGAGTACTTCAAAACCCACCGATCAATTTTGCCGGAAAGTCGCCGGAAGGTCACCGAAAAATCGCGTGAATAGTACCTCCAAAGGTAAAACTTCGTCCAATTGCGTTTTAGGCTTCGTTTTTACCGAAATTCTTCCCGTAGATAGCTTTAGAATCGAATATGGGGTTTTTAGGTTTCGACATGAATAGTATTTTCCGGCGAGTGAATAGTATTTTCCGGCGTGAATAGTGACGTTTAGAATTTATCTAATTTTCATATTATGTCTATATTTTCTAGGTTGTTGAGCCACCACGAGGTGAAATTCTCGTTGTTGGACTTCTAGTACGGTGAGTGGGTTTTTCATACTATAGCGCATGTTTTAGAAATTTGATTTATAACTCTCTCGTATGATTTTAACTAGTTGGAATGTATGTTAAATTGTTTTACTGCTTTGAAAACCAATATGTTCCAATCATGTTAGAAATTGTAAATTTCAATCCTAGTTGAACCCTAGGTATGCAGGGCAAGCATCTAGACTATTAATTCTCCATTTGAGCTAGATTTATAGAAATGCGAACTTAGTCATAGAAATGAACTAAGTTAGCCATGAAATGATTTAATGCATGATGAGCATCTATGTGACGTCTACGGACGATCTATGTTTAAAAGGGAAAATTTATGATTGTAAAGGTCTCCATGGGAATTCATGGATGAGATATATTATAGAACGAAATTTTATGCATGAAAAGAGCTAGATGGAGAATTATAGCTTTATTGTAAAGTTATTGAAATGTTTTACTTTAACCTCTCTGAATAGCATATTTCAAATGTTTTCTATTGGAGGGACCCTTTTAGATCACTGTTAGCTAGCCGCAGGTAGTGCTAGTCCTGGTGCACCTTGATCATGTTACGGCTTCGGCCTTGGATATTGTGACGGGCATATGACTGCCTAAGACACAAAATTTAGGGTGGACTTATGTCTACGCCTATAGTGATTACCCTACCCTTGCTGTGTGCTTGGGGGAGATGATAGATCTGTTAGGAAAGACCTCCAATAAATTAGTGCATTTTTCTTAAAGACTAAATATTTCTAAAATACCTCATTCATCATGGTTCTTGCATAAGTATCTTCATTTATTACTTACCATGCATAATTGATTTGCTTACAATTATTGATTTAATCCTGATTTATCATTTGACCTGTTTAGCATTCTTTCAATAAATTACGGTTAAATGTTTAATGTTTTCTATACTTTAATTTCAATTATTTTATTAATTGCAAAATATTCGTGCTTAGTTTGCCCTGTTTCTGTTATAGTATGATTTATCCATTCACTGAGATGTGGTAATCTCACCCCTCTTCTGTTTTCTCCCCACAGATAGTCAAAGAAACACTGATCCAGCTACAGCTCCATAAGAGGCTAAATATAGTATTGGTGAGCCCCAGTTTGGGCACTCCGTTGTATTGGTTGTATAGTTTAAGTGTATGTCTAGTGTATCTCCATGAACATACAGGCAGGATCCTCGCTTCTTGTGTTGTTTGAAAAATGGTTTTACGTTTTACAATAATGTTTGTACTATGAGGCCATGGGCCAAGTTGAATCAAGGATGTTGGATTCATGAAATATATATATATATATATATATACAGTATTTTCTGATATTGGATGTGGCGTATGTGGCCAGTTATATTTATTATGTACTGGATTGTGTGCTGAATGGTTGTGCATGCTATGTGTTAGGCTTACGGCTAGGGGGAAACCCTTATGCCGTGCCGGTCATGTGTTCCATCATTTGGGGCCGTGACATCTTATCTGCTCACTGAGTTATCAAACTCACTACAGGATGTTACATTTTTTTTTTCAGATAAGGATACAGAGTTTGGTCCTGTGGATAGGTGATCAACTAGGCTGCTTACTCCCTGGGTGAGCCTACGTTGTTTCCAAGGCTCACGTTATTTGGATTGTTTTATATTTGTAATCTAGAGTATGCTCTAAATGCCACAGGCAGGATCCCTACTTTTGTCGTTACTCTTATGTTTATGGACTTAATTGGTATATTGTATATGTATGGGAACCTATATGTATTGGTTTACATATTAAAGGATTGAAATATTCATGTTTATGGAAAATATATGTTCATAGTATATGTGTCTCACGTGCCCACAAATTAAGGGCATGACACATACCATGGCATATGAACTAAAATTGAAAATAAATTTTTTATCTGGGAATGATTCTTTAATTTTTAGTTTTTCCTCTATATGTGTCAGGAGGCTTAAGTAATCTGCTACATTATTTTCAAACCCTTTCTTGTCTTTGATTTCTAAATCAAATTCTATAAGTAGTAACACTTATCTGATTATCCTAGGTTTAGCCTCCTTTTTCATCACCAAGTATCTCAAAGCTCCATGATTAGTAAACCCAATAATTTTAGTGCATATCAAATATTATCTAAATTTTTCTAATGCAAAGTCTACAGCTAAGAGCTCTTTTTCAGTGGTGGTATAATTGTTTTGGGCATCATTTAGTATTTTGGAGGCATAATATATCACATGGAATACATTTCTAACTCTTTGGCCAAGTACAGCTCGAATTGCATTTCAGAGCTGCCCAACCTAGAGCCTTGCCCTATGAGTAGATAATTCTTTCTATGGCATATCATATGCTCTTTTTGAAATTTAAATGTATAATTGGGTCTGTTTATAAGTTATTTATACTTTTTTATGTCTCTGAAATGGATTAAATTACTTTATTTGTTTACTATTTGGCATATAGTTCAGGAAAAGTATGGTTTTGAAAATGGATTTTTGAACTCATTGAATATGTGATTCTAAATGTATTTCTCATCATATGGTAAAGAAAATATATTATGCACGTGGCATTGATATGTAAAGCTATAAGATTGCCTTGGAAAAGGGCATGTATATGTGATAACCCTGATTGGGAAGTTTCTGACAGAGGAATTATACTGAGACTGAAAATTTTGTATTATATTGAAACCTCTATTTTGAACGATATGGCATATGTGCAAATATGATTTATGTGCAGGAATTCTACTGGAAATATTGTTTTCTAACAGCAAGTAATGTTATCCTTGGTGCACCTTAACACCTTAGCTAGCAGAGGTGGTGCTAGCCTCGTGTGATAGCCAACACACGGGATATGATATGTGAAAGAGAGTGGGATGCCTCTTATTTGGATGAGATTCTGACTATAAGATATGTGATTTACTCTCCCTTGCTGTGTTCTTAAGAAATGCCTATATTATAGTCCCTTTGCGTGTCCTCTTTAATGGTGGTAAGGCAAACTTTGGCTGAGATGTTAAGTATAGGAAAATCCTATACCACCAAGGTACGGAAGGGCTCGAACTCTGATATGGTGGTTCTGATATAGGATCCTCCTAATGCTTTTATGAGAAATATTTTGATGTATAACAATATTTGAATAATGATCATACCGTATTGCATATAATTTTGGATATCTAAATGTGATTTGAACTGAGTATTGGTAGAGTGCTAGGTCATTCATCTGATGGCATAGAATCTTTATGCGCTCCCATAGTTCATTGATTATGTGTTGCGAGTTTAGTAGGGTTGAACTACTACCAAGCTCCTCTATAGTTATTGGCTAAACAACTAGTTCATTAGCTGATGCCTTATCTTGTCCTTTGTATTTCTAAATATCTATGTAGAAGATAGGTCTCATTGGTTGAATGAAAGCTTCTGTGGAGTCCTAGCTAACGCCAGCATTCTCACATAGACCAGTTATTAAACTGGGGACAAAGAGTGAGCCACCTTTAGAACTAATGCATCCCAATATATGTTTGTGTATAATCTTGCCCACATCAATTAAAACCTCTTTCAGTATGGCATAAACTAGTATGGCCCTATCTCGTTAGAGTTGACTGGTGTTCAAGCTTGGCATGTGTCTAGCTACCATAAAATAGTACCGAGTTTTAGATATTTTAGACATACCTGAACTTGCAACATATACAGATTGGCCATTGCTATCCAGTTTCCAAGATGTTCCACTGCGGTAGAGAGTGCAAAGAATGTCTTAATAATCAATTTCTGATTGGAGGAGTGCATAGTATTCATACTCTTCAATATCAGGTAAAGAAAAAAATGCATTGATTGCATGAGGGTTGTACTCCACAAGCTTGTCTCTGACCCTTGCTCGGTGTTGTTCATGCATTGTAGCATTAGAATAAAATTCTTGCACTTCAGGGATGACTCCTGGCTTTGGGTTCTTGCAGAAGGTCTACCAATTCCTTTAGAGGATGGTGTCCCTATTGGGTAGTCTACTAGTGACAATGAAATACCTTTCTCAAATGATAGGTTTGTGGACTACCACCTTTATGTGATGCTGATACACTTCCTCACTCACAAAAGCTAAGCTTGTATATAACTGTGATATTTTTTTAAAAGTTTTTGAAACTTTATTCCAAAATTCTCTAAGGCAAGAAATTAAAAAGCCGAGCACTCATTACATACTTTGATGCTTGCTTGAATTTTAAATGTTAGAGTCTCTTTTTTGCTTGAGTATAAGCAAAGGATTGAGTTTAGGGGTACTTGATCTGCATCAAATTATTCATATTTAAAATTCCCTTAAACTTGATTTGTGTTAGGTTTTTATTAAAATATGTTAGGAAATAGTTTATGTTCTTATTTTATTTTGTAGGAGTCATAAAGAAAAAAATTAGGGCGACATATGATAAAGGGGAAAATTGTGTGTTTTATTGCTATATCTCATCCCTTATTTCACAATTAACTTGTGATTATTTCATTGTTTTTGTTTTGTTCTATTTTGCTTGCTCTGAATATTGCTTGGCTTTGTTTTCTTTTTATAGGTGAGAAAAAGAGGCAAAGAATCAAAGGAAAACACTTATGTGAAGAATTATCTGGACTTACAACAAGCTAAGGAGGATGCAAGGAGGAAACACATAAGAAATTGGCAAGAACAGACCATGGCAGCCTCCAACATGGCCAGGGTGTGTTTTGTGCAAGAATTAGAGCAAATTCCCAGAATCCAGCCTAAAGCACGACCAGGAAGTGTCCTGGAGCATGATCGTGGTTTGGGTTCGTACAGTCCATTTTTTTAGTGTTTAAAGCAGCCAAGATGATATATATAGGAGGAAAAACGAGGAGAAAGATATACAAACTTATTCAAACTCAATTTAGACTAAAGAAACACTCTAGGATTAGGTTTACAGTAAGATTATAGTTTTCTTTATATTCTTAGAATAGAATTTACATTTATTCAAGGATTTTATCTCTAATTCATTTACTTTTTGCAATCATGTTTTATCTTTCTATCTCTACATCTATTTCTACTTCTACTCCTTTCTATTTGGATTGTATTGAATATTTATGAATTTCTTATTGAATTTGATTATGATTTCTCTTTCAATCATGTGTCAGTAAATTTTTTTCTAAGGTTTCAGTCAACCCACTTGTGATATAATGATATTGGATTGAATTGAATTGTGAAACCCTAATTGTGATTATCTATGGTTAATTAGGATTAACTACTATGGACTTGTATATGAGTTGATAGAATGTGACATGCTATAAAATAAGCATGTTTTTGACATGTTTTAAGTTGCTTTTTATTTAATTTTAGTATAAAATAGATATGAATTAATTGAGTGTTATGCTTTGTGTTTTAGGAATAATAAAGAAGAAAGGAAGAGGAAAATAGAGAGAAAATCATAGAAAAATGTTGATTTCTGACCTTTTCTCACTAATTGAGGAATATCTCACTCATTTGGACTCCGATTAAGGTGATTTCAGCGGCTATGGAACGAAGAGACATAGAGATACAACTTTTATGTTCAGCACTTTGGCAAAATCTAGAATATTCGGGGCGCCGCGGCGCCACGTTAACACAAATCTGGAGCGCCACGGCGCGGAGCTACCCAGGAGGGAGCGCCGCGGTGCCTGAGCATATTTGACACAACACACTGCAGCGCTAACTGAGGGCGCCGCGGTGCCCCGTGACATGTTTTCCTTAGCGCCGCGGTGCCCAACGCCGTAGAGACTTGCTGATTTCGCGATTTTAGGTCTTTTCACTCAAATTGAAGGCTGATGGACAGGGATTTTGACCTAAATACATTCCTACTTCGATTAAGAGTGGGGAATCTATAAAAAGAGAGGAAAGAAAGCAGAGAATGTAACATCCTTAATTTCGTTTCTTTTATCGATAAAGGTACATAAAAAATTTAATTAAGGAAATAAAATTTATTAGACAATATTTTAGATATCTAAGGAAATATAATCCTTAGAAATTCTTCACCTTAGGTATATGCATAGAAAATGTTTCTAACATTAAGAGAACAAATAAAGAAGGAAAATCTAATAGGAAAGAAATTAGAAATAACAGACTAAAGAGATGCAAAATTCTTGGATAAGGAAGATAAATTTTTAGAAACAACTAAAGGTCTTAAAATTTCAAAGAACATTGAATTAGGGTAATTGTCCTAATTCAAGAACTAAAGTTACTAAGTTTAAAATCTTTACCCATACATTGGGCTTTTACCTATGGACACTTCATATAGAGGTTGTCCACTTCACATAAGTTTCTAGCAAGCCCATTGGATAACCTAAACAAGAAATTAAACATAGACTTGGACTAGGATATAGTAATTTCACAAATAGCCCAAAAATTATGAAAATGTGACCAAGCCCACCAAGAAAGGAAGAATTTTATCCAAAGCAAAGAAAATGGGTAGGACAAGCCCATAATGGATAGGAATAAGCCCAAATCCAAGAGGAAAACTAAAATAAAATAAATTAGATGATGATATAATAATAAGAATAAAGATTAGGTTACATGGCATTAAGACAAAAAATTTAGCAAGTGGTGTGATTCTACATTCATCACTTAAGCAAGTGGCATGATAATACAAGGCTTTAGGACAAAAACATCTATATCCTACACTCAAAAATTTAGCAAGTGGTATGATAATACATGGTATTAGGACAAAACATTCATAGCCCACACAAATAATATCAACCAAATAATGAAGATTCAAGGGCTAGAAATTTGCCACCTAAAAAGGCAAACCTATCATACTTGTTTAAGACAAAAGAAAATGGAAATGAATCCCTAAATCAAAGGGACCTTGTCCCATATCTTAAGAACATATTATCATAATTTTCAAAATACAAATCTCCTTTTCCTATGCATATCTTGACTAAGGAAGAGGAAGACAAGAACATAAGTTGTTTGTTTTCCAAAAATTCAACAAAGTGTATCCTAATTGTGATAAGGTAGACCCATGATCATGAAAGGTGAATTATTTGGTGGTCTATATAAGAAAACCCACCCTTACAACATTAGAATTTCGTCCAAGTGAGTGAGAGAAAAAAATAGAAGCAAGGTAGAGTGAGGAAAGGAGAGGAAGAAAGGAAGAAAGAGGAAGGAGAAGTCTAGAAGACTAAGTGCTCCAAGTAAGTTTAACAATATTTCTTTTTGAAGAAAACTTTTGAAACTTATAATATTTGTATGAGATTTTGATCTTAGAACTTTTATGATTGGTCATGATGTTGCTATATCATGTTACATATTGATCTTGCATGTGATGTATGTTTGAATACTTAGGTTGGTTTAGATAGTTCTGCATGGTTATGGCTATGGGTGGCAGAATTTTAAGCTTCGGTATTTTAATTTCTGGGAACAATCTATAAGGAATTAAAATAAATGGTTAACATAAGAATTAAAGATAAATGTGTCATGGATTTTTAGCCACTGGAATCATTCCATGTGGAGTCCATATGAGGTAGCCATGGTCTGATTAGTAGTCAAAGGTCAGAAAATGAATCATCAGGGAAGAATATGTTAGGATAGCTTCGGTAATTTAATTTCTGGGAATTATTGGTAGGGAAATAAAATAAATGGTCAACATAAGAATTAAAGATATGTGTGTCATGGATTTTTAGCCACTGGAATCATTCAATTTGGAGTTCACATGTGGTAGATATGGTCCAATTAGTAAGCCAAGGTCAGAAAATGGTTCATCAGGGAAGATTATGTTAGGACAGCTTTTGTATTTTAATTTCTGGGAATTATCTTTATGGAATTAAAATAAATGGTTAACATGAAAGTTATATATCTATGTCTCATGGAAATATACCCACTGGAATTATGCAATTTGGAGTTCATATGAGGTAGATATGATCCGATTCGTAAGCAGAGGTCAGAAAATGTTTATTCAGCGAAGAGTATGTTATTAATGCTTTAGTTTTTGAATTTCTGGGAATATTCTGTAGGGAATTAAAATAGCGCGCCAACATAACAATTATAGATATATGGCTCATGGATTTTTACCAACTGGAATAACGCAATTTGGAGTTCCAATTTGGGAGATATGGTCTAATTAGTCAGTAAAGGTTAGAAACTATCCGAGAGGAACTATCATGTACTTTGATGGAGTAATATCACCTTTCTTTCTTAATTTTTCGCTACAATGTTCAACATAATAGTTTTAGATAATTGTTTTATCTTGAAATAGACACCAAGATCACCTACATCAGAGTTAAATTGAGGGAGTTATGCTCTAATTAGTAAGAGAAGGTTAGATAGGATGAAAACCTGCATCAAGAAAATAAAGAAATAAAATTAGTATTTAAAAAAGAAGATGAATCTTAATAAATGACTAGTATAGCCATAGCCATTGCCATTGCATGAACTTACTACCATTTTAAGTGTGTAATTTTTAACATGGAATTTACCCTAGTACTCATATAAATTTACAAGAAGTTTTGAAAGTGTCGGTTTTATTTGAAAAATCTTAGTATGCTCCGTGGTTGCAGTATTTTCACATCAGAAAAGAATTATTCTAGTTACTGGAAAACAAAATTGTGATTTGTGAAAAGTGCATGTCTAAGGAAAGCTCTGGCAAGGAAAGACATGGTACTTAAGCGTGTCCATTAGTGACCCACCCCTCTTTCCTGGGAACTTTTTTGGTGCGCTGTTTACAGACTACAATTACTATCCAGTTACTAAGGTATTAGTATGGAATTTTGACATGGAAATGTTTTATAAAGTGATATTTTAAATGGTTATGTTCATGGCATGATTACCAATGATTTATGGTAATAGTTATATTTTGATGAACATACTAGTTATTGAAAGCATATTTTTGGCTATCATTGTGAAAAGAAAAGAAATGAGCACGGTCACATGGCAATCCGTGTGGTGCACCAGTAGGGGACGCCCTACCAACGGTTATGATCATGTTAATAAGAAAAGAAAGAGAAAGTGTGCCATGTCGGACGGAGCGAGATAAGCCCGTACCGAAAAGTAGAGAATACTCACCCTGACCGGGGTAGCTTGAAGTAAGAATAAGTGGATAGCCATCATATGAAATTCGAAAAATAGTTATTCATGCCATACATGTCATAACTGTATAATTTTCATGTGCATGATAAAGTGCATTCATGTGACCTAAAGATATTTTCTGTAGTTTATACAGCTGAACATGACGTGATGAACTATATTGATGGTAAATTATGATTTATTGTTGAACTTACTGGGATTTAATTCTCACTATATTTCCATATCATGTTCAGAAGAATAAATATGCAGATATTCTCTATGACACTTATTATCTCTGTACGTTGGATCGAGGTGCCCTACCTTGGGCAACTTCCAGTTATTTCTGATGTAACTGTCGTAGATGTAACTGAGATTCCGGTGGACGTGCCACCCGAACCAGTGTCCCCGGAAGTAGTCGATATAGATGATTAGAACTAATATGTATCTTTGTACAAATGTTTGTAAAATAATGGTGTGTAGTTTGTAAAATAATAGTGTGTATGGAAACTCAGTATTGTATAAATTAAATAAATGTTATATTGAGTTAAGTTGTAACGAGGTAATAACTTCATGGTATTTTAAAAAAAAAAATTACATAAATGGAGTTGTTACAGAGAAGGCATCCAATTCTTCATCCAAGTTCTTCAATTCTTCTTTAGATTTTCTTATGGCCCTGCGTGGCTAGTTCTTTTTAGTTGGTTGAGGTAGATTGAAACCTCAAGGGACCCTTATGCATTGTGAGATTTGGAATTGTTTTCAATAGTTCAATCTTAACTAGGTATTGTTTATTCATCTGTTTTTCTTTTCTAAATGATTTTTTATGTGATTGCTAGGAGGCCTACTAGTATATTGTATGTCTAAGTCTACTGCTAAATTAGGTTTTGAACAAAGTTTTCATTACTTGATTCATGAAGCAAATAGGATTAAGGCTTTTGGATTATAAATCATTAACCCTATGATGAATGATCAACTAAATTAAATATAATCAATTTGCTTATATTTATTTAACTCTATCAATTTCTCTCGTTCTTAATGCAGTTGATAAGTTAGACTTTGCCGATGTGTTAAAGGATTTTTTATCAATTAGAGTTCAATTGGTACGATTGTTATCAATTCACTAGGCTTAAGGAGGAACTGGGATAGAGTCCCAATGATAGATATTTGGTTTAAGATTGATAATTTTTTCAATGATCGATGCAATCACTTGATGGTGAATATCAACCGAAACCAACGCTTTTCTCATTAATTACTCTTTTCACTATTTTCATTATTGTTTAATTTACTTTATTCACAATTATCAAACCCCCTTTCTTGATCACATAAGGTAATTCCAGTCTTAGTGGGATCGACCCTTACTCTCACTACTACAGGTTAGTTTTGAGGTAAGGTATTAATTTGGGTGTACCTGTGACAGTGCGCACCAAATTTTGGCACCGTTGCCGGGGACTGCGTCATTACTTTTTGCGATTTTTTTGATTTATGCCTGTAACTCGTTCTTCTAATTCTTAAGATTTATAGTTCAATCTAGATATTGGAAAATCTGTATACATGCACAGAAGAGGAATTCAAGAAGACATTGATCAGGATACGGAGGAAGTGATCATGGCCAGGCATCCCACTCTGAAGGAGCTTGTAGCTCCTGATTTTCATCAGAAACCCTTATGCATTACTTTTCCTAATCTTGATGACAATGTTAATTTTGAGTTGAAATCTGGATTAATTCATCTCTTACCAAGTTTTCATGGTCTTGCAGGTGAAGACCCGCATAAACATCTAAAGGAGTTCCATGTGGTATGTACCAGTATGAAGCCCCCTGGAGTAACTGAGGAATAAATAAAACTTAGGGCTTTTCCTTTTTCCTTAAAAGATTCAGCCAAAGATTGGTTGTATTATTTGCCCTCTGGTACTATCACTACCTGGAATGAGATGAAGAGAATGTTTTTAGAACGTTATTTTCCTATATTTAGAGCCGCTACTATTAGGAAAGAAATATGCGGCATTAGGCAACTGCATGGTGAAACACTTTATGAATATTGGGAGAGGTTTAAGAAACTTTGTTCAAGCTGCCCACATCATCAGATTAGTGAGCAGCTACTAATCCAATATTTTTATGAAGGTCTTTTGCAGGGAGATACGAGCATGATAGATGCAGCTAGTGGAGGAGCACTAGTAGATAAAACTCCTGAGGCAGCCAGAATCCTGATATCAAATATGGCTGCCAATTCACAACAATTTGGCGTTAGGCATGATCCTCCTATTAGGCATGCCCATGAGGTAAGTACTACTTCTCTTCAGAATCAAATATCTGAACTTACTTCTCTTGTATGCCAAATGGCTACAGGTACATTACAGCAAGTTAAAGTATGTGGAATATGCTCAGCCACAGGGCAGCTAACTGACATGTGTCCTACACTTCAAGAGGAATCCACAGAACAAGCGAATGCTGTAGGAGGTTTTCCTGGCCAACCAAAAAGATATGATCCATATGCTAATACATACAATCCTAGATGGAAGGATCATCCCAATTTCAGATATGGGAATGCACAAAATAGGCCTGCAGGACAAAATTTTCAACAAAACCAACAGGCCTATTATCCTAGACAGAATGCATCCTAGGATCATCAGGTAAGTAATCCATTGGAAGACATTGTGAAAACTCTTGTACATAACTCTCATCAATTTCAGCAAGAGACAAGAGCTAGCATTCAAAACCTGACAACTCAAGTAGGTCAGTTAGTAACCACAGTGAGTCGATTGGATGCTCAAAACTCAGGTAAGTTACCTTCACAAACTGTGGTGAACCCCAGAGAGAATGGTAGTGCAATTGTTTTAAGGAATGGTAAGGAGATTGAAAGCCCACCAGCACCCTCTTCTCCTTAGAAAACTGAAAAATCTATTAAGGAGAATGAAGCACCTACAGGTAAGTCTCCTTCTAATTTAAATTATGAAGTAGTGCCTCCTTTTACAAAAGCTCTTAAAGAGAATAAGCTAAATGAGAAAACTTCTTAATTGTATGATATCTTTAGAAAATGTGAAGTTAATATTCCCCTCCTAGATGCTATTAAGCAGGTACTAAGATATGCAAAGTTCTTGAAAGAATTATGCACTCAAAAAAGAAAGCAAAAATTGAAGGGGTTTGAAAAGGTTCAAATGAGTCAGAACGTATCTGCCATGATACAAACAAAACTCCCCACTAAATGCAAGGATCTAGGTATGTTTACTATTCCATGTAAAATTGGGGATACTCATGTTGAAAAAGCTATGTTGGATTTAGGAGCCTCCATAAATGTCATGCCATATTCTATATATGCTTCCTTGAAATTAGGACCATTGAACTCTACTAATGTGGTCATTCAATTAGCTGACAGGTCCACTGCATACCCTAAGGGAGTAATTGAGGATGTTTTAGTACAGATAGATGATTTGGTTTTCCCTGCAGAATTTTATGTACTAGACATGGAAAATGGGGATTTTACATCCCCAATATTATTAGGGAGACCATTTTTAAAAACCTCAAAAACCAAGATAGATGTTCACAATGGCACACTCACTATGGAATTTGATGTTGAAGTAATAAATTTAATATGTATGAAGCCATGAAACATCCAGGTGATGATACTCCTATTTATTCTATAGATATCTTTGATTCTCTAGCACATGATGCATTTGAATTAGATGGACAGGATAAATTGGAAGTGATTGTGAGCAAATCCATAGAAAAGGATGATGGTAAGATAGAATTGGATGAAGAAACAAAAGAGGAACTGGCTGCACTAAATGGTTTTTCAGAAGAACCACCAACAGGTAATGTTTCTTATATAGAATTACCAATTTCTGATACTTCTCTTATACCTTCTGTTGTGTAGGCTCCTACTCCTGAACTGAAGCCACTCCCTGATCACCTCAAATATGTATTCTTAGGAGAAGGAGAAACACTTCCTGTTATTATCTCCAACAAGCTTGAAAATGATCAAGAGGCAAAACTAATCCAAGTTCTTAAAGAACACAAAACTGCAATAGGTTAGACCATAGCTGATCTTAAGGGAATAAGCCCTTCTACATGTATGCACAGAATATTGATGGAAGAAGGAGCTAAACTATCTAGACAGCCCCAAAGAAGGCTAAATCCACCTATGATGGATGTAGTGAAGAAAGAAATTCTTAAATTGTTAGAGGTTAGGGTAATATACCATATTTCAGACAGTCATTGGGTGAGCCCAGTGTAAGTGGTTCCCAAGAAAATAGGAATAACTGTGATAAAAAGTCAAAAGAAGGAATTGGTACCCACCTAGATTTAAAATGGGTGGAGGGTTTGTATAGATTATAGAAAATTAAATTCTATAACCCGAAAAGATCATTTTCCTTTACCTTTTATTGATCAAATGCTTGAAAGATTATCTGGTAAACCTTACTACTATTTTCTTAATGGTTATTCAGGCTATTTCCAAATTGCAATTGCTCCTCAAGACCAGGAAAAGACAACCTTCACTTGTCCATTTGGGACATTTGCATATAGGCACATGCCATTTGGGCTTTGTAATGCCCCTGCCACTTTTCAAAGGTGTATGGTTAGCATATTCTCAGATTACCTTGAAAAATTTATGTGTGATGCCAGTGACCATGCAGTTGGAGCAGTACTAGGCCAAAGGATTGGAAACACATCCCATGTGATATATTACGCCTCCAGAATTCTGAATGATGCCCAGAAGAACTATACCACCACTGAAAAAGAACTTTTAGCTGTAGTCTTTGCATTAGAAAAATTTAGATCATATTTAATATGTACTAAAATTATTGTTTTTACTGATCATGCAGCTTTGAGGTATTTGGTGATGAAAAAGGAAGCTAAACCTAGGATAATCAGATGGGTGCTACTGTTTACAGAATTTTATTTAGAGATTAGAGACAAGAAAGGGTCTGAAAACAATGTAGCAGATCACCTAAGCCGCATGACACATGTGGAAGAAAAATTGAAAATTGAAGAATCATTCCTAGATGAAAATTTATTTTCAGTTTCAATTCATATGCCATGGTATGTAAATATTGTAAATTATCTGGCTACTAATCAGTTACCTCCTCTTTTGACCAGGGCAGCTAAAAATAGGATCAAGAGTGACGCCAAATACTACATATAGGACGATCCTTACCTTTGGAAGCAATGCTCAGATCAAATTATAAGAACGTGTATTCCTAATTCTGAAGTTTTATCAATTCTAACTTTTTGTCATTCTTATGCATGTGGAGGACACTTTGGAGCAAAGAGGACAGCAAAGAAAGTGTTGGACTGCAGTTTTTACTGGCCTACTCTATTCAAAGATTCATATCATTTTTGTAAGTCATGTACTAACTGTCAGAAAACAGGTAATATATCTAGAAAAAATGAGATGCCTCAAACACTAGTATTATTTTGTGAAATTTTGGATGTTTGGGGCATTGATTTCATGGGACCTTTTCCCTTATCATATGGATATAATTATATTTTGCTGGCTGTGGATTATATCTCAAATTGGGTGGAAGCTAAACCCACCAGGACTGATGATTCTAAAGTGGTTGCATATTTCATTAAATCCCATATTTTTTCAAGATTTGGGATTCCAAGAGCTTTGATAAGTGACAGGGAAACGCATTTTTGCAATAGGACTATTGAAGCCCTATTAAAGAAATATAATGTCACTCATAAATTGTCAACTGCATATCACCCCCAGACCAATAGGTAAGATGAGGTATCCAACAGAGAAATCAAAAATATCATTAGTAAGACAATAAATCCCAACAGTAGGGATTGGAGTCTCAAATTAGATTATGCTCTATGGGCATACAGAACAGCCTATAAGACTCCAATTGGTATGTCTCCATACAGGTTAGTATTTGGAAAAACGTGTCATCTTCCAGTTGAATTGGAACATAAAGCATTTTGGGCTATAAAGAAATTTAACATGAATGTGGAAGAAAGTGGAGAACACAAGAAATTACAGCTTCAAGAATTAGAGGAAATTAGAAACGAGGCCTATGACAATGCAAATATTTATAAGGCCAAAACTAAACTCCTACACGATCGCATGATTTCACGTAAGGAGTTTAGCAAAGGACATAAAGTTCTCCTCTACAATTCTAGGCTCTGATTGTTTCCAGGTAAATTTCGTTCTAGATGGGAGGAACCATTTATTGTTACTGATATTTTTCCTCATGGTGCAGTTGAAATAAAGAGCATGAATAACCAGCATAGCTTCAAAGTCAACGGGCATAGGCTTAAACCTTACTATGAAGGATTTCAGTAAGAGGAAGCATAATGGATAACTTTTCAAGACCTTCATTGATTTTCTTTGATCTATGTCGAGCCAACGACGTAAAACAAAGGCGCTGGTTGGGAGGCAACCCAACAACCATTCTTCTTCTTCTTAATTTTTCTATTCATAGTTTAATTTTTCTTTATAAAAAAAATCAAAGAATTGGGGATGCACATGCGTCGCAGCGCTCGTCGCATAGACTGGGCGAGCGCCGCGGCGTTCCGCGTTATAGCGAAGAGCGCCGCAGCACTCTCTATAAGAGGATCGCGAGCCTCTTCGTCTTCTCCCTCCGTTTTTGCCTCCTTTTCACCTCCAAATCCACTTTCTTGCCTTAAATCAACCATACCCACCTCCCATTATGTTATCTTGCTTACATTACATGATTTTTCATCTTCTTTTGCAGGATTATACACCCCTTTCAGCATTTGAGTTGGATTCCAAGACAATTTTCTAGGGTTCAAAACCATATTTGATCTTGCAATCTCCAGCCACCATTCAAGCTAAATTGGGTACAGTTCTCTTCATTATTCCTACTGCAATTGATTCTCATGCTTAATTGCTACTAGTTTGCACTGAATTGGGAATTCTAGTTGAGCATCAACCACTCATTCTTCCAAGTTTTTAAGAGCGCCCACAAGGTGTTTGATAAAATGCCTTAGAGAACTTTCCAAGCAAATGGCTCCAAAAACTTCTAAGTTGAGTATCTCAAAAAGGAAGATTAGAGCTGAGGACCCTCCAGCATTCGACACTGTGGCATTTGTGACTGAAGAGGTTTATCAACACTACATCAAAGTGGTGGTGCATAAGCCTTTCGTTCCAAAACGTGGATTTATTATCACCGAAGGGCTACCTCACAGAGACAATATCCTCCATAGGCATTGGGAGATTTTCTGCAGGAACCCATAACCAGGAGTTATTCTCGTGGTACAGGAGTTCTACTACAATGCTACAGTTCATGAACGTCATAAAGCACGGGTTAGAGGCAAGATGGTACCATTCACACCGCATGCCATTAATGAATTCTATTCACTACCTGATATTGAGGATGATGAATATACGGTGCTTCTTCAATCATATATTGACTTTGAAGACATTATATGCACTCTTTGCTACAGGGGGCCTCCTGGAAATTGGATAGCAATGGCCATCTGGTATACTTTGCTAGGGCTAATATGAATAAAGTGGCTAAAGCATGGCATTATTTCATGTCAGCGAGATTCATGCCCAGCTTCAACATGAGTCAAGTCAGGAGGGACAGGGCTATTTTGCTTTATGCAATACTAAAGGGCCTTTCTATTGATGTAAGAAAGATTATTCATAGGCAGATGCTCAGCTGTATTAGTGCTAGAGGCAGATCCCTCTTTGACCCTAGTTTAATTACTGGTCTATGTTAGAAGGTAGGAGTAAGCTGGATTCCATTAAGGCTCTCATTCACCAAATGAGACCTATTTCCTATGCAGACATACAAAAATACAAAGGCCATGAAGAAGCAGCTGAGGAGGAGCTAGGGATTCAGCCAATACCTACAGAGGAACCGGGCAGCAGCTCAGCTCTACCACCATCCTAGCATACCATTGAAGATTTATGGGAGCGCACAGAGTGTCTAAGCCATCAAATGAACGATCTGGCCCTCTACCAGTACTCTATTACACAGCATCATCATGCATGTTTTAGCCAGTTAGCTCATGCCTTGAACCTCCCAATTGCTTTCCCAGCACCTCCTGAACCACC
Organism: Gleditsia sinensis; assembly: GCA_037074535.1. NCBI lineage: Eukaryota > Viridiplantae > Streptophyta > Magnoliopsida > Fabales > Fabaceae > Gleditsia > Gleditsia sinensis. The sequence continues at coordinate 43,477,390 of CM073465.1, read as the reverse complement.
CTTTAGGCCTGCACCTGAGCATGATGAGATGGATGGTGATCACTAATCAGGGAAGTTTCACTGAACCCCTCCTTATGTTATTACTTGTCCCTATTATATTCTCTTTTATATTCTTACATTAGGGACAATGTATGTTTTTAAGTGTGGGGGGGTCACTTTATGATTCAGCTGGATGACTGTATAATAAATCATACACTTGTGCACTTTCCTACTTTGATGCATAACTATAATTTTATGATATGTGCACTTTTAATCCTGTCATGAGGTGAGCATGTGAACAAAATTTCAATTTATGAGTGTGTTAGTGAAACCAATAGCCAATGATATAACTGTTTAAATTGCTTATAGCTCTTGGGAGATGTAGGAAAGTCATAATTATGTGTAATTTTAATTTCTTTTCAATTTATGATTACCTATTTTCTAAAAATCCTAAAATTCTTTTGCACAGTAATTTTGGATATTTAATTTCTCTTTTACTTAGAAAAAGATTATATAACTCAAAAATATTTTATGATCTCATTTAAATTTCTAGAACTTATTTAAATGCTACTTAAGGCAAATTCTAGGCTAATACTAACAATTAGGAGATGATTTAGACATTTTTTTTTATAAGATTGAGCCTTTCAAGCTTAACCCAAACAAGTAAATATCTTTAGAACCTCTATTTTGAGCTTAATTAGCATGTTATTCTATACCCACAAAACAGCCAAGACCAAATTTTGTGATTAATACCTTTATTTTTTCTACCTGATTCACTCACTCCATGATTAATTTCTGAAATCTTGTTTCATAGATCTACATTAATGAAAGGGTGGAAGGGTGGAGCAAGGACATTGAAAAAAAAATCTCAAAAGACTAATGAAAGTCTATCTAGTGATTGAAAAAGAAGAAATAGAGAATCATAGAAAAGTAGAATGCAGAAAAGCAAGGAAATAAGTGTGGGGGAAAAATTCCCCAATCTTGAGAATTAGCTCAAATAGATCAGAGTTAATCATGTGATGTTGGGAGATTGAACTTTAAATTATATCTTATATCTCACCCTATAACCTAGCCACATTACAAAGCTAAGTTTAGTCCTTTTGATCCTAAGAAGTAGTTTTAGCCTATATTAGTGGAGAGTAGCATGAAAAATAAGTTTATGGAAATTTTAAATAAAGAGCCAAGCTATAATTCTTGAGATGTATAAACTCATTTTGGTAAAAGAAAATTAAATTATTCAAAGACACACACACACTATGGATTTTAGGGAATAAAATTATAAACTGCATTTGAATTAAATTTTGCACATGGGCATGAAAATTTTCTAAAATTTCTTCAAGAGCATACAATTTTCACTATGAGGCAGCATATTGGTAAGCCATTCACTCATTTCATATATTGAATTCTATTTACATGAATCATTGTTTGCTTGAGGACAAGCAAAAGAGTAAGTGTGGGGGTATTTGACATGCTATAAAATAAGCATGTTTTTGACATGTTTTAAGTTGCTTTTTATTTAATTTTAGTAGAAAATAGATATGAATTAATTGAGTGTTGTGTTTTGTGTTTTAGGAATAATAAAGAAGAAAGGAAGAGGAAAATAGAGAGAAAATCATAGAAAAATGCTGATTTATGACCTTTTGTCACTAATTGAGGTATAGCTCACTCATTTAGACTCTGATTAAGGTGATTTCAGCGGCTATGGAAAGAAGAGACATTCAACTTTAATGTTCCACACTTTGGCAAAATCCAGAAGATTCTGGGCGCCGCGACGCTCACAAGAGAGCGCTGCAGTGCTACCCAGCGAGCCGCGGCGCCTGAGCATATTCGACACAACGCGCCGCGGCACCCCATGACATGTTTTCCGTAGCGCCGCAGCGCCCAATGCCATAGAAACTTGCTGATTTCACGATTTTAGGTCTTTTTCACTCAAATTGAAGGCTGATGGATAGGGATTTTGACCTAAATACATTCCTACTTCGATTAAGAGTGGGAAATCTACAAAAAGAGAGGAAAGCAAGTAGAGAAGGCATCCAATTCTTCATCCAAGTTCTTCAATTCTTCTTTAGATTTTCTTATGGCCCTGTGTGGCTAGTTCTTTTTAGTTGGTTGAGGTAGATTGAAACCTCAAGGGACCCTTATGCATTGTGAGATTTGGAATTGTTTTCAATAGTTCAATCTTAACTAGCTATTGTTTATTCATCTGCTTTTCTTTTCTAAATGATTTTTCATGTGATTGCTAGGAGGCCTACTAGTATATTGTATGTCTAAGTCTACTGCTGAATTAGGTTTTGGAAAAAGTTTTCATTACTTGATTCATGAAGCAAATAGGATTAAGGATCTTTGATTATAAATCATTAACCCTATGATGAATGATCAACTAAATTAAATATAATCGATTTGCTTATATTTATTTAGCTCTATTAGTTTCTCTTATTCTTAATGCAGTTGATAAGTTAAACTTTGCCGATGTGTTAAAGGATTTTTTATCAATTAGAGTTTAATTGGTACAATTGTTATCAATTCAATAGGCTTAAGGAGGAACTAGGATAGAGTCCCAATGATAGATATTTGGTTTAAGATTGATGATTTTTTCAATGATCGATGCAATCCCTTGATGGTGAATATCGACCGAAACTAACGCTTTTCTCATTAATTACTCTTTTCACTATTTTCATTATTGCTTAATTTACTTTATTCACAATTATCAAACCCCCTTTCTTGATCACATAAGGTAATTCCAGTCTCTGTGGGATCGACCCTTACTCCCACTACTACAAGTTAGTTTTGAGGTAAGGTATTAATTTGGGTGTACCTGCGACAGTGCGCACCAGAATGCTTGATCACCGTTTTATCACATCTTAGGTTATTAACTGATGAATTGAAAGTTGAAAGTTAATGCCAAAACTTAATATTTAATTAGGGATATCTTAAACACGAAAGTAATTTAAGGTTATCTAGGAATTGAATCAATTGGTAGGCACAAGAACTCCTATGAATTGAATCACATGGTTAGAACAAAACTTAATGGATTTAGGTTAAACTAAGAACCACGAAAGTAGGCAATTGGATTGAACTAGGTACAATTAGTAATGCTTGAAAGAAGTTATTAATGAATTAATTGCAATTAGAGGTATATCTTGATTGTTGAATATCATAAGTGTGGTAAACCCTAACCCTAGGCTTTTTATAATTGATTATCTAATTTTTTTTAATTGCAATTTCATATCAATCGAATTATATTGATTTAGATAAATTGTTTCTTAAAATACCAGTCATTGGTCATTGGTCTCTATAAGATATGTGTAACAACTTTTTTTTTCTTTTATTTATTATTATACAATATAAAGTTCATATACACATCATTAATCAAAACGTACATACAACATTTCAAACTCATAAATATCTACATCTTATTTATTCTGGTTGACCAATTCCAGAGATTCGGGTGCGGGTGGTTGTACCTTCACTGAGATCTGTGCCAACTCGCCCGCAAACATTTTATTTAGGATATGCCCATCATAGAATAACTCCATCCAACGTGCACTAAAAGCCAGAGCTATAGACAAATCTGCATAACTAATTTTCTGAACATGACATGGAAATATAGTGAGAATTAAATCCCAGTAAGTTCAACAATAAATCATTATCAATATAGCTCATCACGTCATGTTTAGCTGTATAAACTACAGTAAATAACTTTGGTCACATGAATGCACTATATCTATGCACATGAGAATCGTACAGTAATAACATGTATGACAGGATTAATTATTTTCAGAATATCATATGATGACTATCAATTTATTCTCATATCAAGCTACCCCGGTGGATGAGTATTTTCTACTCTCTGATACGAGCTTTTCTCGCTCCGTCCGACATGGTACACTTTCTCTTTCTTTTCTCATGAACATATTCATAACCGTTGGTAGGGCGTCCCCTACTGGTGCACTACACGGATTGCCATGTGACCGTGCTCATTTCTTTTCTTTTCACAATGATAGCCAAAAATATGCTTTCAATAACAAGTATGTTCATCAAAATATAACTATTACCAAAAATCATTGGTAATCATGCCATGAACATAACCATTTCAAATATCACTTTATAAAATATTTTCATGTCAAAATTTCACACTTAAGATGGTAAGAAGTTCATACAATGGCAATGGCTAAGGCTATACTAGTCATTTATTATTTTCATTTATAAGATTCATCTTTTTTTTAAAAAAAAAATTAATTTTATTTCTTTATTTTTTTTATGCAAGTTTTCATCCTATCTAACCTTCTCTTACTAATCATAGCATAACTCCCTTAATTTAACTCCGATGTAGGTGATCTTATTGTCAATTTCAAGATAAAACAATTATCTAAAACTATTAAGTTGAACATTGTAGCCAAATATTAAGAAATCAAGGTGATATTCCTCCCTCAATGTACAGGTTATTTCTTTTCGGATAGGTTCTAACCTCTACCTACTAATCTGTCCATATCTCCCTCTTAAGAATTCCAAATTAAGTAATTCCAGTGGATAAAAATTTGTGACACATATATCTATAATTCATAGGTTAACCATTTATTTGAATTCCTTATAGCATGTTCCCAGAAATTAAAACACCAAAGCTATCCTAACATATTCTTCCTTGATTAACCATTTTCTGACATTTGTTTACTAATCGAAACATATCTACATCATATGAACTCTAAATTGAATGATTCCAGTGGTTTAAAATCCGCGACACATATATCTATAATTCATATGTTAATCATTTATTTTAATTCCTTATAGAATATTCCCAGAAATTAAAACACACAAGCTTGAAATTCTGTCAACCATAGCCATACCCATGCAGAACTATCTACACCAACCTAAGTATTCAAACATACATAATATGTAACATGATATAGCAACATCCATGACCAATTATCAAAGTTCTAAGATCAAAATCCCATATAAATATTACAAGTTTCAAAATTTTTCTTCAAAAAGAAATATTGTTAAACTTACCTGGAGCACTTAGTCCCCTAGACTTCTCCTTCCTCTTTCTTCCTTTCTTCCTGTCCTTTCCTTACTCTACCTTGCTTCTATTTTTCCTCTCCCTCACTTGGACGAAATTCTAATGTTGTAAGGGTGGGTTTTCTTATATAGACCACCAAATAATTCACCTTTTATGATCATGGGTCTACCTTATCACAATTAGATTACACTTGGTTTAATTTTTGGAAAACAAATAACTTATGTTCTTGTCTTCCTCTTCCTTAGTCAAGATATGCATAGGAAAAGGAGATTTGTATTTTTAATATTATGATAATATGTTCTTAAGATATGGGACAAGGTCCCTTTGATTTAGGGATTCATTTCCATTTTCTTTTGTCTTAATTAATTATGATAGGTTTGCCTTTTTAAGTGACAAATTTCTAGCCCTTCAATCTCCATTATTTGGTTGAAATTATTTGTGTGGGATAGAAATGTTTTGTCCTAATTCCTTGTATTACCATACCACTTGCTAAATTTTTGTCTTAATACCATGTCACCTAATCTTGATTACACCATTATTTCATCACTTTAATTTTACTTTTATTTTTATTTTTCCTCTTGGTTTTGGGCTCATTCTTGCCCATTTTCTTTACTTTGGTTAAAATTCTACCTTTCATCATGGGCTTGGTCACATTTTCATGATTTTTGGGCTACCGGTCCAATTTCTATATCCTAGTCCAAGTCTATGTTTTATTTCTTCATTGGGCTATCTTATTGGCTTGCTAAAAATTTATGTGAAGTAGAAAAACTCTATATGAAGTGTCCATAGGTGAAAGCCCAATTTATGGGTGGAGATACTAAACTTAGTAACTTTTGCTCTTAAATTAAGAAAAATTACCCTAATCTGATCTTCTTGAAATTTTAAGACCTTTACTTACTTCACAAAAAATTATCTTCCTTACCTAAGAATTTCAACTTTCTTTGGCATGTTTATTTCTAATATTTCCTCTTAGGTTTTCTCTCTTTACCTATTCCATTAATGTTAGAACATTTCTATGCATACACGTAAGTTGAAGAATTTTTAAGGATTATATTTCCTTGGGTATCTAAAAATTGTGTAATAAATTTTATTTCCTTAAATATTTATGTATGTTTAAGGATGTTACTTTGAATACTTTTGTACTTTTATTTATACATGAAACGAAATTATGGATGTTACAATATGACCTATACTCACCAGATTAGCTACAGCTACGCTATGCGCTTGTAATTGTTTAGTGAAACACACAACAACATAAAAGGAGAAATTCTAGCAAAAAGGGAAAAAACTGCAAAGGCAAGCTTAAAAAAGAATTAGCTCCATGGTGTTGGCTTCAAAGTGTCACTGGAAACGTTTTCTAGCATCCTAAGTCATTTTCCAGATAGCTAAAGTGTTGTAGAGGTGGCTTTAAAGTGCCACTGTGCTATGCAACATCAGAGAAAATAATAAGACTTTGTAAAAGAGAAAGTTGACCTAAATTGAAATGCTAATTGGCTAAAAATACATAGAATAAACCCTAGGCCATGTGGGGTAGAAACGAGTTATAAAAACATGACAAGAGGTACTCTAAGGAGTGTGGATTTGAATCACCTTCAAAAGGACCAAAAGGAAATGAAGGATCTAGCTATATATTTTCTCTTCTTCTTTTTCCTTTTGTTTTGATGTGTCCAATGGCCCTGCGTGGCTAAGTCTATTTCTTGGATAAGCTAAACTTAAACCCCATAGTTAAATCATATTGTGAAAATAGAAATTTTATTTTATTTAAATTCAATTTGATTATGTATTGATTTACTTTTTCCTGCATAGTTATATTGTTTCTCTTAATTTCTTGAAAGAATCCACCAGCAATTGATTATTTAAACTACAATTGAATTATGAAACCAAACCCATTCATATTTGGTCCTTCTAATTTAAGAGACAAATTGGGGATTAGTAAGTTTACTAAATTACAAGAATTATTAATTTTTAGGAAAGTAATCATCTAGGTTAAATTTGATTGCTTGTGTTTGGGTTATCTAGCTTCATTGATATTTCTAGTTCATAAAGCAATTATTGGGGTTAAGTTGTACCACCATGGATAGGATTTTTCAAATAATTAGGTTAATAAGGTTCACTTGAGTGAAGATTTACTAAACATAAGAAAAGATTGGGTTAAATTCCAACAATGAATAAATCAATTGAATTGAATAACTTATAATCGTTGATTAATAGTTTACTCTATTGGTGGATGTAATAGCTTAACTAATGCTTTCTTATATTTTTTAATTCTCTAATTTTCTTTTGTTTATTTTAATGGTTTAATTATTGTGACAACCTCTGATTTATTATAAAGATAGTGAATTTCAATCTCTATAGGATAAACCATTACTCTCTACTTCTACATTTATTTGTTTTAAGAAGGGTAAGGTAAATATTTAATTTTGGCGTGTTTGCAATGGCACAATACTAGTAACTACCTGTGACACCATGAAACCAACACTGCAGTGTTGGTAAGTGCTTTCGTAGGCACACTAAAAATAAATAACTACCTTACTATTCTAAAAGTAATGTAGTAGCAGAGTAAGGGTCTATACCACCAAGAGTAGAAGATGATATTCATGCTTATGTGAATAAAAGGGGTATTTAATTGAATGCAGAATAAAAGAAAATGACATAAATTAAATTGCACTAAAAAGATAAAAATAAAAGACATTGTTTGAGGTCAACTTTCACCATCAGATTTTTTGTTGATCATTAATATAAATTATTCAATTCAATTTAGATGTTCATTAATGGAATCTAACCCAATATTTCCTAAAGTTTAGTTAATCTTCAACAAGCAATCCAATTATCCTTAATTATCAAATAACCTTGTCCAATCATCCAATATTTAATCTAATAATTACAATACAAACTACAAAGGTCAATGATACTAAATAACGCAAGCAAAAGCAATTGTATTTAACCTAGTTGATTATTCTCCCAAAGAGTTAATAATTCATGTAATGTAATAACCTTATTAATCCTATTTGACACATAAATTAGAATGACCAAACAATTACCAAAAGCACCTTTCCAGAATTCAAGCAAGATAACCATATAAATATGCTTAGGAGAATAAACCAACACCTAATTAAATTGAATAGATGAAGAACAAATTATAATCTCACGGTGTTAAAATATATGAGGTTGGGTCAGTCTTCTTTAACCAATAAAAAATTTCAACCAAGCAAGGTCACAAAACTAAAGAAAGAAGAAATGATGATTGGAGGTCTTGCAGATAGTTAGAGATGCCCTTTGATGCCTCTCTAGCTATTTATTTATATGCCTTAGCAACCCTAACATCCTATGGTTTCTGCCAATCAATTTTTAGTCCATTTGAGTTGGAGTTCAACTCAAATTCTATTTTTCAACATATTTTATTTTTCCTTGTTGCCACATCATTGCCGTGAAGCTGGTTTTCCACCACTGCAGCAATGGGTATTATGTAGAATTTAGAGAAATGCAAAACTTAAATGTTGTATCTCTTTGTCTTATTTTTGATATTCTTGTGAATCACCTGAAATAGAGTTTAGAGAGAGTTATGCTTTGATATGTGAAGCAAGGTCTAGGATTTCTTGAATTTCCATGTTTTTCTTGAATTTCGTCTCTTTTTCTCCTCTTTTCTACTTTCTTAATTCCTACAAGGAAGAACATAAAATTAAACTATTTCTTAACATATTTTACTTAAAAACTAATAAAAAGTAAGCTTAAAGGTACTAAATTTATGATTAATTATACACAAATTAGGTGTTAATCCTTCTTCCTTGGCTTTTCCATACTTCTCTTTCTTTTTGTTGATTTTCTTTAGTCTTCCTTCAATTCTTCAATTTCTTGACTTCTACAACACAAAACATAAAATTAATCTAATTTCTAACTTATCTCACTTAAAAAGTAACAAAAAGAAAGGTTAAGGGCATTAAATTAATGCTTAATTATACACATATCATTATGCTTTTGAATTATAACCCTAGGCTTCTAGGAAGCTAGCACTGTGGTGGTAGGCCTTCTTATCCGAGATTGTGTTGAAATCTTCCATAAAGTCTAAAAAACACCATGACTTCCAAAAAGCCTTCATGTGGCTTCCATCTAATATTTGGATGGCTCATAACACATGTTTATTCTTCATTGAACCTCAATCACATTTCAGGTCCATAATTTCCTTATCAAAACATATAATAAAATAAATCACACTTACACACACACACACACACACACACACACACACACAGATATATATATATATATATATATATATATATATATATATATATATATATATATAAAATCATATTCATTTTAAACTAAACAAAGTCATGTAAGAGAAAACATAATCATTTAGAGCTACGCATTTCCATTTAAGATAAAACATAACTATTTCAAAAATGAGGGGTGCCACAATCTCCCCCTTTAGAAATTTAGTCCCCTGAATTTCAAAACGAACAAATATTTATAGAAAATTTTCTTCAAATATTGTATTAACATAAAAAAATTTATTTTCAAACAATTAACTTGCAACAGATATAGACAATAAGCATATTAACATTAACTTCTAACTCGTGCCACGAGGTTGTGGACAATCTTTCACAAGTTGCCCTACTTAAGCATATAAAAAATATGCTCCTATTTCTTTGTAACATAGCCCTATATGGGCATGATGACATGTGAAACATAGCAATCATTTATGATAAGCTTCCTTTAAAATACATCGAGAACTACCCACTTTGTGTCTTTTTATTTTCTTTAGGTTATTGGTCACATTAATTGGTCTTTAGCCATAGACAGTTGAACATTCATGAATTGTAGATGATTTCTTCTTTGTGGTTTCTTCACTAATCTTGTTAGAATATCCATAGATGTTCATAGTCTGCATATAATAATAACCATTTCAACTATGCCTTAGATTGTTTTTCCATAAAAGATATTATTTTCTTCTCAAAAGCACTATCATAAACATTACTTTGCACGCCTTGTCTAGGGACACTAATTCTTGATCACAACCCTTAACCTTTCTACTAGATTGTCCTTTATCGCTACTCTTTAGAGTTGAATCTATGAACTAAGTAGACATTTCAACTACTTGCTTACTAACTAAAGCTTTCTTAGCAACACTTTACGTAATAAGTGACATCTTTGTGCTATACAAAACAAAACACACACTAGAATATCTATATTCATGTAATGCATAACATATCTAAGAGAAAGAACTCAAATGAAAAGAAGGATGACATCTTACATAATCCTCTAGTAGCACCTTGATTATAAATATGTTCATGATCCATATCTATATTCAAGGTCTTACTACATAATCTTTTGCTCCAGTTTGCTATACAGAAACCTAATTCTGTGATAGCAACTTTGTCACAACCTCAAATTTGGGAGTATGGAATCAGCATAGAAATAACAGTTACCTCATTCTGTAAGCCTACCCTAATAGAATGCAATGCTCAAAATTGAGATTTATTCATTTAAGGACAATCAAATATAAAAATTTTATCGAATCTGTTCTCATATAATATAACTATACAGATAATAAATGGTGAAAACATTGCCTTAACTAAATAAAATTGGATGTCAGATAACAAATCATTTATATGAATCATATACAAAAACTTTACAAAATTTAGTTTTTCAAGTAAATTGGATTCTAGAAATTAGAAACTATATTCAAATAAAACATATGTAATCACCCTCAATTTTAAAATAGTTATTTTTTGTTATAAATGATTATACTTTGTTTTAAATGGTTATATGTTAGTATAAAGTAATTATGTTTTGCCTAAAATATTTTTGTTATGCTTTAAATTAAATTTGTTTTACCATAATGAGTAATTTTTATTTTATCATGCATATATATATATATACATATATATTTCACATGATTTACTTTATTGATAGTTTTGTGTAGAAATTTATGGCTTTAGGTTTTTACAAAAGATTAAATGTAAGTTATGTGCTACGTGGAGGCCACACCATATTTTAGAGGATGTTTGGAGGCCAAAATTTGAAGAGGTTTCGGTAGGGTCTGTAACAACCCTAATTTTCGTCTCATCTGTTAAAATGGCATGAAAAATATTTATTTAAAGGAATGAGGAAAATAAGAAAAATGGATCAAGAAATTCCTAAAGAGATATCTAATAAATTATGAACATTAGAAAACCCTAATTGAATGTATAAGCCTTTATATAGGGTTTGGAAAAGAAAAGGGAGATTTGTTAGAAGCAAAAATTTAGAAATGTTTTCTTAAGGAAGGGTGAAAGTCTTAGGCAAGAAGAATAATTTTAGAAGTTGGATGGAAGTTTTGGAATTTAAAGAAGTTGAATTGTAGGAATTTTCTTAATTCAAGAGCTAATTTTTGAGCTTGACACCTCAGCCTATACTATTTGATTTCCACCTATATTGCCACCTCATGGACACCTCATATAAGATTTTTTCCACCTCACACTAGTGGAGAATTTGCCACATGGATAGGAAATTAAGAAAATGCATCATGGGAGGAATAGTCAAAGATTGGCCAAAGTGTCTTCTAATCACATGTGTTTGAAGAAAATATTTTCCCACCTAGAGAAGCATTTCAGCTAAGCATGGATTAAGAAAGGGATAACCAAAATTTTAAGAGGAAAATGGGAGCTAACATGATGCAATAGTAGCCCACAATCATGAGCAATGATTACCTTTTGTTGAGTTCACAATAAGTAAACCAATTGAGTGTTCAATTTGAAGACACATTTTTGGCCAAGAATAAGGGGAAGATGGGCCAAAATTATGCCATTAATGAGCCACATGAAAGGATAGTTAGGGAGGCATCAAGGATGGTAATTATGCTAAGGAGTAGGTTGGCTTTGAAGGAGATATCTTTTTCCTATAGGTGATTTTGGCTAAGCAAGGTAATGAGGAGAAGAAATTGAAATTTTAGTCAAGAAAGAAAACTCACATGAAGATGTAAGCAAGCCATAATGATGAGCAATTATAATCTAGTGTCCAACAAGTAAAGTTCTTGACTTTTGAGTGTATAATAAGTAAGTTGGGTCGATGTAGCAAGAAGAGCCTATTAGTCACATGACTATTAGGCAATCCCATTCCCATTTTTAAGAAAGCAAACTTCAGCTAAGGGGGAGGGAGAGAAAAACCAAATCCTTTCCTCACCCCACAAGAAACCAAGATTAGCTATAATGACACCTACCTTGAGTGCTCCATAAGAAAAGAAATTATCCTTATGAGGGGAAGAAAATTTGACCTCATAAATCAAAAGCATTTTAAACATTCTTACCCACCTTAGGAGCACTCTTCGGCCAGATCAAGGAGAAGGGAAGATTGAAGTTTAAGGAGAGGAATAAGGAAGAAGAAAGGGAGAAGGAAAGGTAGAAAGTACAAAGAACTAAGGGTGCAAGGTAAAGTAGTATGACCACCACCCAAAATTCTTCTTTTTCTTCATATCTAGGGCTTAGAACTTACTATTTTCTTCTCATATATGCAGTTGGAATAGCGAGAGGAAGGTGGAAAAATCTCGCTATTCTTCAAGGAGGATGCAAGGGGAGACACTAACTAAGTAAGCTTAGGAAGGATTATAGGTAGGTTTAACAATATTTCCATTGAAGAAAGCTTTGAAAATTTATAACATTTATTGGGTTCTTAACCCTAGGAATTTGATGAAATTTGTAATATTTTATATTCTTAATGTTGGCCATAGATGTTTCTATATCTTGCTACATGTAAATCTTGCATGTGATGGTTGTATGTCTGCTTGGATTAGTTTTAAATTTTTACATGGTTTTAGCTATAGGAGGTGAAATTTTAGGGCTGCCATATTATCTTCTCTAAGTGTTTTTGCTATGGTAAATTTGATGAAAGAAAGATATGATGGTGAAATAAGTGAAGGTTTAAAATCTAGGTAAAACCTTGTGATTTTGGTTCTTGAAACATGATTGATGTTGCTTGTTGAAAATTCTGATTATTGGAAGAAGTGGATGATGAAATATGTTATGATAGATGGTTATTGTAACAAATCCAATTTTATTATGTAACAACTCCATTTTTTAAAATATATGTTTGTAAAGTTGCATGAAATCATTACCTCTTTACTACTAACTATTTAAGTCATATTAACATTCAATTAAATTAACCAAGCATAATTAAGGTTTATGGTATACCATTAACACTAATACAATTCTAGGTTCATATACACATCATTAATAAAAAACGTATGTACAAAAGTTTGTTCATCCATGTTGACCAGTTCTAGGGATATAGGTGCAGATGGTTAAAGCTTTACCGAGATCTTAGCCAACTAGACCCAACGTACACTAAAATCCAGTCATAGAGAAAATCTGCATATTTAGTCTTCTGAACATGATATGGAAATATAGTGCAAATTAAATTCGAGTAAGTTCAACAATAAATCATAATTATGATCAATATAGCTCATCATATCATGTTCATCTGTATAAGCTACAGCAAATGTCTCAGGTCACATGAATGAACTTTATCTATGCACATCAAAATCGTACAGTAATGACATGTATGGCATGAATAACTATTTTTAGAATATCATATGATGGCTATCAAATTATTTTTATATGAAGCTACCCCAGTCAGGGTGAGTACTTTCTACTCTCCAGTACAGGCTTTTCTTACTTTGTCTGACATGGCATACTTTCTCTTTCTTTTCTCAATAGTATAATCATAGCCGTGAGTAGGTCGCCCCCTGTAACGTCCAGTTTTTTTTTTTTTACATTACGCTTGTTAAAATACACCATATGTAAAAAAACACATTATATATATATATGGTGGCAAGGGTATTTTTGAGAAAGGGAGGAGGTAGGTAGGGGGTAAGAAGGGAAAGAAAAAATATATAATATAAAAATAATAAAATAATAAAAAAAATGAAAGATAAGAAGGGGAAGGGGGAGGTGACGGAAGGAAAGAGAGAAAGAAAGAAAAGAAGAAAAAGAAGAGAAAGGAAAGAGAGAAAGAAAGAAAAGAAGAAAAAGAAGAGAAGAGAAAGAAGAGAAAGAGGAAGAAGAAGGAAAAGAAAGAGGAAAACAAGTTTAAGGATCTATCTGAGGTAGGTTTAACATCTATTTAATAAATTTTGTACAAAATTATATATAAATTTTTAGATTTATTTATATGTGATTTTGGATAACATGTGGTCTGGATATTTATATGAAATTCTGTTTTGAATGTTTGGACATGCATATGGGTGTATGGGATTATATAAGCTGAATTTCGGAATAATCAATTCAAACACACTGAGGAGGTAATTATTTTTCCTCCTGTAGGTGTCACCACCGCTAACTCATATGATAACTCTGCAATAGAGTGTTGTAATTTCCCTACACATTTTATTGCTATGAAAGAATGGCTCGCGCTAGAATCAAACAATACATTCAGAGATAAATTGTTGATACGGCACGTGCGAAAAGTTTCTTTTCCTTCAAGACCTGGAGTACTAATCGGAGATGCTGGTTGTGTTCTTCCTCACTCTTAGAGTAGATTAAAATATCATCTATGAACACTACTACGAATTGATCCAAGTAAGGTCTATTTTGAAGAAATGATAAACATAAAAGTTGTAGATAATTGTCTTGGCTTTTTATAGGCTTTGAAATCACCTCAAACGATTTAATCCTCCCGTGAAGTCCAAAATGCTTTCTCCTTTCTGAACAAAAATTCCAATTAGTAACATAAAGGAAAAATCGGGGATGTTACAATTTTTCCCCCCTAAAAAGAATTTCGACCTCAAAATTCAAGGAGCTGTCGTTGCTTCAGCACCACTCAAGGTGAAAACTCTTCCTGTTGTTTGTTGTGTTCGTGCAATACCTTTCTCTCTTCCCAGTGGACAATATCGTGCCACGTGCCCCTTCTGTCCGCATTGGTAGCAAGTAACTGAATCAAAATAACATGGCTTATTCCCATGGAATTTCCCGCATTTTCCACACTGACCCGTTGTTGGATTTTTCAGAAAAGGTCTGGGTTCCACAATTGCTGGTTGTTTACCTATCATAATATTCTTCCCTCTGGTATTTCTATCCATAACTGGGAACTCTCTCTTCCACTTCCACTGAGTACGCCTCTCCTTTTCATCCTCAACTGCTTTTAGACTTGTCGCCAGCATCCGACATTTATTTACCAACGGGGCATATTCCCGAATCTCTAATGCCAGATATCCATCCCATCCTTTTCCTTGCTCTAGCACGCACGATCTTAGCATATCCTCTAAAGTCTGTATAGTTCTCTCCGTTTGACCGTCTGTTTGAGGATGATATGCAGTACTAAAACACAAACGAGTACCAAAAGGTTCTTGTAGTGCTCTCCAAAATCTGGAAGTAAATCGAGGATCTCGATCTGAAATGATGCTATTAGGAATTCCATGCAACCATACAATTTCCTTCATATACAACTGGGCCAACTTATTCAACGAGTAGTTTTTCTTAATGGGTAGAAAATGCGCAGATTTCGTCAGTCTATCAACTATTACCCATATCGCATCATAACCTGTCTGAGTCTTAGGTAATCCAACAATAAAATCCATAAATATACTATCCCACTTCCACTCAGGGATTTCTAAAGGTTGTAACATCCCAGAAGGTTTTTGATGTTCTATCTTCACCTTTTGACAAACCAGACACTTAGACACATATTCAGCAATGTCTCTCTTCATTCCTGGCCACCAGTATAATCTTTTCAAATCTTGATACATTTTTGTAGATCCTGGATGGATTGTATACTTACTTTGATGAGCTTCTTCCAGAATCTTAGCCTTCAAATTCTCTCCTTGTGGTATACATGTTCTGCCCCGGTACATAATAATTCTATCATTTGACATTGCAAAGTCAGGTTGATCTCTTCGATCTTGTAAAAATTGATCATGTGTCTACGCTTCTTTAATCTGAGTCTTCAAATCACTTTCAATTTTTAATTCACTAAAGGAAAAATCGGGGATGTTACACCCCCTACTAGTGCACCACATGGACCACCATGTAATCGCGCTCGTCTCTTTTCTTTTCACATTAATATCCAAAAATATGATTTTAATAACAAGTATGTTCATTATAGTCACATGCCATAATTTGTCATCAAAGCATAATCATTACCAAAAATCATTGGTAAAATGGAATTATGCCATGAACATAATCATTTTGAAATATCACTTTATAAAATATTTCCATGTCAAAATTACACACTTAAGATGGTAACGAGTTCATGCAATGTCAATGGCTAGGACATACTGTAGTCTTTTATTATTTTCATTTATAAGATTCTTCTTCTTTCTTAAATATTATTTTCATCTCTTCATTTTCTTTATGCTTGACCTCTAGTCACTTTCCTCCTACTTACATTATTTCCAACATATATTCTCACAAAGATTATAGGGCATTCTTCTTCAATTTGGTTTATATTATTATCTTATAGTTAATAAGGTTTATTTAGGGCAGAAAAGTGTTGAAAATAAGTTTTACCAACTTCCAACAGAGATTGGATGTGTTTTGTAACACGGCCTATGCATTTCCTATAATACAACTATGCTCTGGGCTTCAAAAATCCATTTCCCACAACGAACACGGCTTAGCCATTTCCTATAGCACAACCATGCTCTGGACTTCATAAATCCCTTTCCCACATCGAACACGGCCATGCTCTATGTTGTGTTTCCCCTGATGCAGGTTTTTTAGCCAGCCTAACATTTCCTCACTAATCAGAGCATAACTCCCTCTTTTTAACTCTGATTGAGGTGATCTTGGTGTCCATTGATAAGACAATCCTATAAAATCTTTATGTAGAACATTTTAGTGACATATTAAGTAATCTTGGTGTTATTGCTCCCTAAAATTCAATGTTATTTATTCTCGGGAAGATTCTGACCTCTAATGACTAATCCAACCATATCTCCCTCATATATATTCCAAATTGACTGATTCAAAAGGTTAACAAAATTTGTGATACATATATCTATATTTTTATGTTAACCATTTCTTTTAATTCCCTACATATTTCACTCAGAAATTCAAACACAAAAGCTTACCTAACAGATTCTTCCCTGGTTAACCTTTTTTGACCACTGCTTACCAGTTAGACCATATCTCCCTTATATGGAATCCAAATTGAGTGATTCTAGTGGATAAAATTTCATGAGACATATATCTATATATTTCATGTTATCCATTTCTTTTAATTCCCTACATATTTTTCCTAGAAATTCAAAAATTAAAGCTTCCTTGGTTACTCCAAAATCCAGTTTTCTAACCAAAACCCTTCTTAATGTTCTAGTTCATCCATTTAGTCAATCCTCTTCCATTTTCTTCCTAATTTCCATCTAACTATAGGATTAATCATTTCAACATTTTAATTATATTCCTTACACTTAATTTAACATATTCCATCATCATCTTCTCAAGAAAATAGAAAATCAAATCATGTATTATTAAGGTTGTTCCCAACAGAAATTTCTCACAGTTTTCTTCTAGGTGTTTAAGGCCATATTTATTTTATCAATCTAACCATATCCCATCAATTTTTTACCACATTTAAATATAAATAACAGCAGCAAAAAACCCTAAAATTTGGCCACCCGTAGCCATACCTATGCAATACCTTCCACACCAACCTACGTATTCAAACATATATCACATGCAAGATCAACATGTAACATGATATAGCAACATCTGATGTGATCTTAATTAAGCTTGATATTAATACCTTTTAACTTAATTTTTGTTTGATTTAAGTAAAATATAATTAGGAATTAGCTTAATTTTGTGTTTTGTGTTGTAGGAACAAAGGAAGAAGAAAAGAGAAGAAAAAGATAAGAAATTCATGGAAAAATGCTACATTGCAGGGATTCCAGACCTTTCACCACAGTTTTGAGCATATCTCCCTCTTATGAACTCTAATCAAAGTGATTCAAGTGGCTGTG
The DNA here is from genome assembly GCA_037074535.1 of Gleditsia sinensis. Lineage (NCBI taxonomy): Eukaryota > Viridiplantae > Streptophyta > Magnoliopsida > Fabales > Fabaceae > Gleditsia > Gleditsia sinensis. The sequence goes on along the minus strand of CM073465.1, from coordinate 43,459,460 downwards.
CAAAGATACCACAATCATATACAACTTTTATGTTGAACACTAGATACAATTCTGGAGATTTCATAGCGTTACAGAGCTTATAAATCAGAATCACAGTGCAGCAAGATGAATTCTGACCTTTGGTCACTAATTTTAGCATATCTCCTTCAATTTAGATTGGATTAAGGTGATTCAAGCGGCTATGAAAAGAAGAGAAATAGAGCTACAACTTTCGTGTTCGGTCCTTTGGCAACTTCTAGAGTTTTCTGAGATCCGCGGCGCTCAAAATAGAGCGCCGCAGCGCTGCATCATTGCAGGTTCGGAGGGCCGCGACGCTCCCTAGCGTACCACAGCATTTGTTGCCCATAAGCACCAGGCACTGCAGCACCCGATGCCCAGCTCCGTGGTGCCCAAGCTTCAGAATCCAAAGTGTGCCAGAGCTAGCCCAGGCGTCGCTGCGCCCTGTCAAAAGCTTTCTGTAGCGCCGCAGTGCTCGTCGCCGCACCAGTTCACTAAATTCGCGATTTTTAGGGTTTCTTGACTCCAATTGAAGCCCGATGGACTAGGATTTGACCTAGAAACACTCCTACTTCGATTAGGAGGGGTTAATCTATAAAAAGGGAGTAAAGCAAGCAGAGAAGTGATCCAATCCTTCATCCAAGTTCTTAGTTATATTCTTTAATTCTTCTTTAGATTTTCTTATGGCCCTGCGTGGCTAGTTCTTTTTAGTTGGTTGAGGTAGGTTGAAACCTCAAGGGATCTTCATACATTGTGAGATGTAGATTTGATTTTATTATTTCAATTTGAATTTAGTATTGATTATTCATCTGCTCGTCTTCTCAATGATTATTCATATGATTGCTAGGAGGCCTACTAGTATATTGTCTGTCTTAATCTACCGATGAATTGTGTCTTAAACAAAGTATTCAATTCTGCGATTCATGAGGCAAATAGGCTTGAGGATTTTGGATTATAAATCATTGAACCTATGATGAATGATTAACTAAATTAGAAATAGCCGACGTGTTTATATTTGTTTAGCTTTGTCAGTTTCTCTAGTTCTTCATGCAGTTAACAAGTTAGGTTTTACCGATGTGGTAAAGGATTGCTTGTTAATTAGGGTTTAATTACTGCGATTGTCAATAATTTACTAGATTTAAGGAGAAACAGGGAACCCCAATGATAGATATTCAATGACTGATTGATTATGTTGTCAATGATCAATGCAATCCCTTGACGGTGGATATCAACCGAAACCAACGTCTTTATCATTAATTACTCTCTTAATTATTTTCATTATTGTTTACTTTACTTAATTTGCGATTATCAATTCCCCCTTTTTCTAATCACATAAGGTAATACCAGTCTCTGTGGGATCGACCCTTACACCCACTACTACAGGTTAGTTTTGAGGTAAGGTATCAATTTGGGTGTACTTGCAACAGTACGCACCAAATTTTGGCGCCGTTGCCGGGGACTGCGTCATTACTTTTTATGATTTTTTGATTTATGTCTGTAACGCGTTCTTCTAATTTTCAAGATTTACAATTTAATCTAGATATTGGAAAATCTGTATACAGGCATAGAAGAGAAATTCAAGAAGACGTTGATCAGGATAAGGAGGAAGTGATCATGGCCAGACACCCCACTCTGAAGGAGCTTGCAGCTCCTGATTTGCATCAGCAACCCTTATGCATTACTTTTCCTAATCTTGATGACAATGTTAATTTTGAGTTGAAATCTGGATTAATTCATCTCTTACCTAATTTTCATGGTCTTGCAGGAGAAGACCCGCATAAACATCTTAAGGAGTTCCATGTGGTATGTATCAGTATGAAGCCCCCTGGAGTAACTGAGGAACAAATAAAACTCAGGGCTTTTCCTTTTTCCTTAAAAGATTTAGCCAAAGATTGGTTGTATTATTTGCCCTCTGGTACTATCACTACCTAGAATGAGATGAAGAGAATGTTTTTAGAATGTTATTTTCCTGCATCTAGAGCCGCTACTATTAGAAAAGAAATATGCGGCATTAGGAAATTGCATAGTGAAACGCTTTATGAATATTGGGAGAGGTTTAAGAAACTTTGTGCAAGTTGCCCACATCATCAGATTAGTGAGAAGCTACTAATCCAATATTTTTATGAAGGTCTTTTATAAGGAGATAGGAGCATGATAGATGCAGCTAGCGGAGGAGCACTAGTAGATAAAACTCTTGAAGCAGCCAGAATCCTGATATCAAATATGGCTGCCAATTCACAACAATTTGGCATTAGGCATGATCCTCCTATTAGGCATGCCGATGAGGTAAGTACCACTTTGCTACAAAATCAAATATCTGAACTTACTTCTTTTGTGCGCCAAATGGCTACAGGTACACTTCAACAAGTTAAAGTCTGTGGAATATGTTCAGCGACAGGGCACCCTACTGATATGTGCCCTACACTTCAAAAGGAATCCATAGAACAAGCTAACGCTGCAAGAGGTTTTCCTAGCCAACCAAATAGGTATGATCCTTATTCTAATACATACAATTCTGGATGGAAGGATCATCCAAATTTTAGGTATGGGAATGCACAAAATAGGCCTGCAAGACAAAATTTTCAACAAAACCAACAGGCCTATTATCCTAGACAGAAAGCATCCCAGGATCATCAGGTAAGTAATCCATTGGAAGACATTGTGAAAATTCTTGTACATAACTCTCATGAATTTCAGCAAGAGACAAGAGCTAGCATTCAGAACCTGACAACTCAAGTAGGACAGTTAGCAACCACAGTGAGTCGATTGGATGCTCAAAACTCAGGTAAGTTACCTTCACAAACTATGGTAAACCCAAGGGAAAATGTGAGTGTAATCATGCTACAAGGTCATAAAGAAGTTGAGACCCTAATGCAAGAGTTAGCAAGAGGAAGACAAGAATGATGTAACCATGGTAGGTAAGCATCCAAAAGGTAAGTCGAAACCTTTCTCTGAATATAAATATAAACCTCCCTTTCCTAAAGCTTTGAAGGAAAATAGGATGAATGAGAGAACTTCTGAACTATATGATACCTTTAGAAAGTGCGAGGTAAATCTTCCTCTTTTGGATGCAATCAGTCAGGAACCTCACCATGCCAATTTATTAAGGGAATTACACACCCAACAGAGGAAGCAGAAGTTGAAAGGAGCTGAGAAAGTAAAAGTAAGTGAGTATGTTTCTGCAATTATTCAGAGAAAACTCCCTACAAAATGCAAGGACCCAAGTATGTTTTCTATTCCCTGCTCTATAGGCAACAATACTTTTGATAAGGCCATGCTAGATCTAGGAGCATCTATTAATGTCATGCCATACTCTATCCATGCATCTTTAACACTAGGACCTCTAAAGGAAACTAGTGTTATAATACAATTGGCTGACAAATCTAACACCCTCCCTGAGGGTGTAGTTGAGGATGTTTTAGTACAAGTTGGTGATCTGATTTTTCCTACTGATTTTTATGTACTTAACATGGAGAGTGGTGATCAAACAACTCCAATTTTGTTAGGGAGACCATTCTTAAAAACATCCAAGGCCATAATAGATGTTCATAGTGGCACACTAACAATGGAATTTAAAGGAAAAATTATGAAATTCAATAATTGCAGTGCCGTGAAAGATCTCACTGCCTATGCTATTAATATGGTAAATTCTATAGCACAGGATGTTGCGCCTTTAGAGACAAAGGTTGAGAAATTAGCCTTGAGTGTTCACTTGCAAGAGAATAATGTAGAAGCTCCAAAAGTGCAGCAAACAGGTAAGGATCCCTTTACCTCAGCACCAAATTCTAATGCAAATGCACCTTCTATTTTGCAGGATCCTGGGTCAAATTTGTCACCTCTTCCCAATCACTTGAAATACTTGGAAGTAGGAGGTGCATCACCTATTTTAGTTGCCAAGAATTTGGGTGTTAAAAAGAAGAGGAATTGATGCATATTCTTTAGAAAAAAAAAGAAATGGCATTATAAAAACAATTGCAAACCTTAAAGGCATAGACCTGACTGTAGAGTTGCATCAAGTTCTAGAAATCAAAGGGCTTAGACCACTTAAAGGTAAGAAATCTCTCCCTCAGTCAGGACCACTTGTTATTACTAATGTGGCTTCTGGTTATGCAGTTGAATTTCAAGGATTGAATCAATCCCAGAAATTTAAAGTGAACATCAAAGAGCCTCCATGAACAAAGATAGGGAGCTGGGTCGAGCCAACGACATTAAACAAATGTGCTTATTGGGAGGCAACCCAACATAATAAAAAAAAAGTGGGAATCAGAAATATTCATAGTCTAGTAATGCAACATGCTCATTCCACTCCAAACAAATTCAGGGAAGTTCACTTAACTCATATGTTTTTCTATATCTTTCTGTAATTCTTATCTTTCTTTTACATTGAGGACAATGTAAAGTTTGAGTGTGGGGGTGGAAGTTTATTTGTCTGAATTATTGTGACCCTATTATGAGCATTAATTTCCTGATTTTCACTATTAATGCATTTTTATTGCGTTTAGCAAGTTTAGTGATTGTGTGAGTGTTTCAATTTATGTTTTGGGATGTTAGGCACAACCAACAGCCAATGATATGACTATCCAAAAAAAAATTTAACTCTTGAAAAATTTAGAAAATTCATGGTTATATGTAATTTTTTCCCTTTTGCAATTTATTACTTTTGACTTTAGAATCCTGAAATACTTTTGCACAATAAATTTGGGCATTCAATTTATCTTTTACTTAGAGAAGGTATATATAATTCAAATATATTTCATGATCTCCCAGGATTCTAGAACTTATTTGAATGCTGCTTGAGGTGAAATCCTAGGTTAATACTATTATTTAGGAGATGATTTAGGCATTATTTGATAGATTGAGCCTTTCTAGCCTAACCTAAGCAATGAAATATCCTTAGTTCCTCTATCTTGAGCTTAATGAACTTTTCCCTCTAAAAACCACAAATGAGCCAAAAGCCAAATTTTGTATGAATATCCTTATTTTTTCTATATCCCATTCACTCACTCCATGATTATTTTGCTAAATACTTGTTTTGTAGAGCTTAAATTGACAAAAGGGTGGAAGGGTGGAGTAAGGAAAAGAAAAGAATTATGCAAAGAAAAAAAGAGAGAGAATTATGAAAAAGGAAGAAAAGAAAATTCCAAAGAGAATAAAAGCATATGTTGTGGGTAAAAAAAACTTTTTGAGAATCAAGGAAAAGGATGGATCAAACTCAATTGACGTAAGAAAATGAATGTGGGGGAAAGTCCTCCAAACTTGAAAAATCTCAATAGATCATATTTAGTCATGTGGTGTTGGGTGATTGAGCCTAAATTTGTATCCTTTATCCCACCTTATACCCTGGCCACATTACAAGCCAAATAAAGTCCTATTGATCCTAGAGGTAGTTTTGGCCTACATTAGTGGAGAGTGGCATGAAGAATAAGCATATGGAAATCCTAAACTATTTATAGATCTACAACCAAAATTTTGGGACATATAAACTCATCCGGATAAAAGAAAATTTAATAGCCCAAAACACACACACACACTCCGGATTCAAGAGAATAAATTAATGGATTGCGTTCGGGTTAATCTTGCGCATGACTATGATCTTTCAAAATTTTTCTTGAATATATTTTAATGATATGAGGCAAAAAATTTGGTAAGCCTAACACTCACTACATATATTGATTTTTGTTTTTGTCTTAAGGGATTATTTTGCTTGAGGACAAGCAAAAGGTTGAGTGTGGGGGTATTTGATGCGATCTTAATTAAGCTTGATATTAATACCTTTAAACTTACTTTTTGTTTGATTTAAGTAAAATACAATTAGGAATTAGCTTAATTTTGTGTTTTGTGTTGTAGGAACAAAGGAAGAAGAAAAGAGAAGAAAAAGATAAGAAATTTATGGAAAAATGCTACATTGTAGGGATTCCAGACCTTTCACCACTGTTTTGAGCATATCTCCCTCTTATGAACTCCAATCAAAGTGATTCAAGTGGTTGTGAAAATATAACACAATCGTATACAAATTATATGTTGAACATTGGATAAAATTCCAGAGATTTCATAGCTTTACAGAGCTTACAAATCAGAATCACAGTGCAGCAAGATGAACTTTGACCTCTGGTCACAAATTTTAGCATATCTCCTTCAATTTAGATTGGATTAAGGCGATTCCAGCAGATATGGAAAGAAGAGACATAGGGATACAACTTTAGTGTTTGGTAGTTCAACAAATTCAAGAGTTTTCTGGGAGCCGTGGCGCTCGCAAAAGAACACCACCGTGTTGCGTCAATCCAGGTTCGGAGGGCCCCAGCGCTCCCTAGCACGCTGCAGCATTTGTTGCCCAAAAGCACCAGGCGCAGCGGTGCCCGATGCCCAGCGCCATAGCACCCAAGCGTCAGAATCCAGAGTGCGCCAGAGCTAGCATAGGCACCGCGACGCCCTGTCAGAAGCTTTCCGTAGCGCCGCGGCACTCGCCACCGTACCATATAGCTGAATTCGCGATTTTTAGGGTTTCTTGACTCCAATTAAAGCTCGAGGGATCGGGATTTGACCTAGAAACACTCCTACTTCGATTAGGAGGGGTTAATCTACAAAAAAGGAGTAAAGAAAGCAGGGAAGTGATCCAATCCTTCATCCAAGTTTTTAGTTATATTCTTCAATTCTTCTTTAGATTTTCTTATGGCCCCGCGTGGCTAGTTCTTTTTAGTTGGTTGAGGTAGGTTGAAACCTCAAGGGATCTTCATACATTGTGAGATGTAGATTTGATTTTATTATTTCAATTTGAATTGAGTATTGATTATTCATCTGCTCTTCTTCTCAATGGTTATTCATATGATTGCTAGGAGGCCTACTAGTATATTGTCTGTCTTAATCTACCGCTGAGTTGTGTTTTGAACAAAGTCTTCAATTCTGCGATTCATAAGGCAAATAGGTTTGAGGATTTTGGATTATAAATCATTGAACCTATGATGAATGATTAACTAAATTAGATATAGCCGATGTGTTTATATTTGTTTAGCTCTGTCAGTTTCTCTAGTTCTTCATGCGGTTAACAAGTTATGTTTTACCGATGTGCTAAAGGATTGCTTGTTAATTAGGGTTTAATTAGTGCGATTGTCATTAATTTACTAGACTTAAGGAGAAACAAGGTTAGAACCCCAATGATAGATATTCAATTACTGATTGATTATGTTGTCAATGATCACTGCAATCCCTTGACGGTGGATATCAACCGAAACCAACGTCTTTATCATTAATTAAGCTCTTAATTATTTTCATTATTGTTTACTTTACTTAATGTGCGATTATCAATTCCACCTTTTTCTAATCACATAAGGTAATACCAGTCTCTGTGGGATCGACCCTTACTCCCACTACTACAGGTTAGTTTTGAGGTAAGGTATCAATTTGGGTGTACCTGCGACAGTACGCACCAACAACCATGGCCAATCATCAAAGTAGAAAATATTGTAAATTTCATCAAAGTTATAGGATCAAAATCTCATATAAATGTCATAAATTTTAAAGCTTTCCTTCAAAAAGAGATATTGTTAAACCTACCTAAAAATCTCCTTAGCTCACTTAGTGAATTGTTGTTCTTATTTCTTCTTAAAGGAAGTGCCAAGAATCCTCCCTTCCCTTAGCTTTTTCAGCATCTTAAATAAGAGAAGGTGGTTGAATTTTGAACGCCAAGGATGAAGAGAAAAGATGGATTCAAGTGGAAATTAAGCTAACTAATCTTAAGTACTTAGTCCTCTAGACTTCTCCTACTTCTTCCTTCCTCTCTTTCTTTACTTTCCTCACTCTACCTGGCTTATTTTTTTTCCTCTCCCTCACTTGAACGAAGTTCTAATGTATAAGAGTGGTTTTTTCTTATATAAATTATCAAGAGGTCCTCATCTTATAACTATGGGTCTATCTTATAACAATTAGGATGCACTTAGTTGTTTTTTGAAGAAAGACAAGTCATGTTATTTACTTCCTCTCCCTCAGTCAAGATATACATAGCAAAAAGAGGATTTTTTATTTAAAAATTATGAAAAAATGTTCTCAAGACAAGGGGCAAGGTCCCTTTCATTTAGGGATTCATTTCCTTTTTCTTTTGTCTCACTCAAGTATGATAAGTTTTCCTTTTTAAGTGGAAAATCATGTTCTTTTCTTCCTCTCCCTTAGTCAAGATATGCATACCAAAAAGAGGATTTATTATTTAAAAATTATGAAAAAATGTTCTCGAGACAAGGGGCAAGGTCCCTTTGATTTAGGGATTCATTTTCTTTTTCTTTTATCTCACTCAAGTATGATAAGTTTGGCTCATTAAGTGGCAAATCATGTTCTTTTCTTCCTCTCCCTTAGTCAAGATATGCATAGGAAAAAGAGGATTTGTTATTTAAAAATTATGAAAAAATGTTCTCAAGACAAGGGGCAAGGTCTCTTTGATTTAGGGATTCATTTCATTTTTCTTTTGTCTCACTCAACTATGATAAGTTTGCCTTTTTAAGTGGAAAATCATGTTCTTTTCTTCCTCTCCCTTAGTCAAGATATGCATAGCAAAAAGAGGATTTGTTATTTAACAATTATGAAAAAATGTTCTCAAGACAAGGGGCAAGGTCCCTTTTATTTAGGGATTCATTTCCTTTTTCTTTTGTCTCACTCAATTATGATAAGTTTTCCTTTTTAAGTGGCAAATCATGTTAGTTTCTTCCTCTCCCTTAGTCATGACATGCATAGCAAAAAGAGGATTTGTTATTTAAAAAATATGAAAAAAATGTTCTCAAGACAAGGGGCAAGGTCCATTTGATTTAGGGATTCATTTCCTTTTTCTTTTGTCTAACTCAAGTATGATAAGTTTGCCTTTTTAAGGGGCAAATCATGTTCTTTTCTTCCTCTCCCTTAGTCAAGATATGCATAGCAAAAAGAGGATTTGTTATTTAAATATTATGAAAAAATGTTCTCAAGACAAGGGGCAAGGTCCCTTTCATTTAGGGATTCATTTCTTTTTTCTTTTGTCTCACTCAAGTATGATAAGTTTGCCATTTTAAGGGGCAAATCATGTTCCTTTCTTCTTCTCCCTTAGTCAAGATATGCATAGCAAAAAGAGGATTTGTTATTTAAAAATTATGAAAAAATGTTCTCAAGACAAGGGGCAAGGACCCTTTGATTTAGGGATTCATTTCCTTTTTCTTTTGTCTCACTCAAGTATGATAAGTTTTCCTTTTTAAGTGGAAAATCATGTTCTTTTCTTCCTCTCCCTTAGTCATGATATGCATAGCAAAAAGATGATTTATTATTTAAAAATTATGAAAAAATGTTCTCAAGACAAGGGGTAGGGTCCCTTTGATTTAGGGATTCATTTCTTTTTTCTTTTGTCTTACTCAAGTATGATAAGTTTGCCTTTTTAAGTGGCAAATCATGTTCTTTTCTTCCTCTCCCTTAATCAAGATATGCATAGAAAAAAGAGGATTTTTAATTTAAAAATTATGAAAAAATGTTTTCAAGACAAGGGGCAAGGTCCCTTTGATTTAGGGATTCATTTCCTTTTTCTTTTGTCTCACTCAAGTATGATAAGTTTGCCTTTTTAAGTGTTAAATCATGTTCTTTTCTTCCTCTCCCTTAGTCATGATATACATAGTAAAAAGAGGATTTGTTATTTAAAAATTATGAAAAAATGTTCTCAAGAGAAGGGGCAAGGTCCCTTTGATTTAGGGATTCATTTCCTTTTTCTTTTATCTCACTGAAGTATGATAAATTTGGCTCATTAAGTGGCAAATCATGTTCTTTTCTTCCTCTCCCTTAGTCAAGATATGCATAGGAAAAATAGTATTTGTTATTTAAAAATTATGAAAAAATGTTCTCAAGACAAGGAGCAAGGTCCCTTTGATTTAGTGATTCATTTCATTTTTCTTTTGTCTCACTCAAGTATGATAAGTTTGCCTTTTTAAGTGGCAAATCATGTTCTTTTCTTCCTCTCCCTTAGTCATGATATGCATAGCAAAAAGAGGATTTATTATTTAAAAATTATGAAAGAATGTTCTCAAGACAAGGGGCAAGGTCCCTTTGATTTAGGGATTCATTTCCTTCTTCTTTTGTCTCACTCAAGTATGATAAGTTTGCCTTTGTAAGTGGAAAATGGTGTTCTTTTCTTCCTCTCCCTTAGTCAAGATATGCATAGCAAAAAGAGGATTTGTTATGTAAAACTTATGAACAAATGTTCTCAAGACAAGGGGCAAGGTCCCTTTGATTTAGGGATTCATTTCCTTTTTCTTTTGTCTCACTCAAGTATGATAAGTTTTCCTTTTTAAGTGGAAAATTTACATCCCTTAAGCCTCTCTTGCTTGGCCGAAATTATTTGTGTTGGATAGGGATGTTTTGTTATAATGCTATGTATTATTACCTACTATATAATAAGATGGCTTGCTAAAATTATGAGCGTAGGATATAGATGTTTTTTCTTAATGCCATGTGACCTAATGTTGATTATTATTACACTACTATTTCATCACATGATTCTTAGTTTTCCCTCTTGGATTTCGGCTCCTTCTTGCCCATTTCCTTTGCTTTGGCTAAAATTCATACTTCTCGTGGAGGGCTTGGTGACACTTCCATGATTTTTGGGCTATTGGTTCAAATTCTATATCCTAGTCCAAGTTTATGTTATATCTCTTGCTTGGGCTATCCATTTGGCTTACTAAAAAATAATGTGAAGTTGAAAAACTCTATATGAAGTGTCCATAAGTGAAAGCCCAAATGTATAGGTGGAGATGTAAAACTTATGAACTCTAGCTCTTGAATTAATAAAAATTACTCTAATCCAATTTTCTTGAAATTGTAAGACCTTTACTTACTTCCAAAAAGTTATATTCTTTACCTAAGAATTTTGCCTCTTTTTAGGACGTTATTTCTAATTTTTCCTATTAGGTTTTCTCTTTTTATCTATTCCATTAATGTTAGAAACATTTTCTATGCATACACATAAGGTGAAGAATTTCTAAGACTTATATTTTCTTATATATCTAAAAATTGTTTAATAAATTTTAAGACTTACTTACTTCTAAAAATTTATCTTCCCTACCTAAGAATTTTGTCCCTTTTTAGGACATTATTTCTAATTTTTCCTATTAGGTTTTCTCTTTTTATCTATTCTATTAATGTTAGAAACATTTTCTATGCATACACATAAAGTGAAGAATTTCTAAGACTTATATTTTCTTAGATATCTGAAAATTATTTAATAAATTTTATTTCCTTAATTAAATATTTATATACTTTATTAATGAAAGAAATGAAATTAGGGATGTTACAATTGTAAGGTGAATGCAACTAAAATTTGTTAGAGGATTAATCTAGAAGTTAAGGGATGAGTAACTGGAAATTTCAGAGATGAAATATTCCTTGGTATAGTGATAAGAAACAATAAGAAAAATTAAAGTAGCAAGAAGCTGGAACCCTGCATAGTGTAGGAAAGAATTTTGTTTCCAGATTTTGGGGTAAAATTTATACTAAAATTGAGGAAATGGTTAACATAGGAATTTTATCCCTGTGTCTTATGGTTTCTTAGGCTTTGAAATTACCCAATTAGGAGACCATATGATAGAGATATGGCATAATTAGTAACCATAGGTCATAATCAACTCATGGAGTAGTGACATTGATATTGAGAACATTATGACTTCTAGAGTTATTAGGAATTTGCTTAGGTGGTTAACATAAAAGTTGTGTATAATTGTCTTAGCTTTGAATAGGCTCTATAATCACCTCAATCGGAATTCTAATAGGGGAGTTATGATTTGATTAGTATAAAAAGCTTTCACTCCACTAGAACCTGAATATTTCAAGGGCTTAAAATTTTCTGTATAGATTAATGTCAATAGACAAAAAAGTGTGCAAAAGAGTTTATGTAAATAATAAGTCATAAGCAAGGATTTTAGGTAAAAGAATAGCCAATTGTACATCAAAACATAAGTAACAATTATGTGAAAACCTAGGATCAAGAATGCGGAATTTTGGTGAAATAGATATAACTAAAATTTGGCTCAAAATGTCAATATAAGAAAAACAAATTAAAGAAGTAGGAGAAATCACCAAAAGTTAAGGATAAAGGAATTATTAAGAATTCCATTGAAAGCACTATAATAAGTTAAAGTACCAAGAATTCGCTTAAGGGAAAACTTAATGTGGTGACCATGCATGAAAATGTAATAATTACTAGTGATGTGAAGTTGACTAATGTAGTAGGGACATGTAAATATTTAGAAATGGATAAGGATGAAATTGAAGAGGAATAAATGGATAAAAGAGTGAACTTAATTATGGAATTGAAGTTTGAGTAACTGGAAATTTGGAGATTCAAAATGCCTACGCGTAACCTTAAGAATTAATGAGAAAGGAAATTATAGTAATAAGAAGGTTGGAAACCCAGAGCAGTGTAAGAAGGGCTTTCTGTTTTCAAATTTTTGGGAAAAATCCATAAGGAATTTAAAGAAATGGTTAAAATAAAGTATATCTCTATGTCTTATGGTTCTATGGTAACTAGAATCACCCAATTTGGAACATATATGAGAGAGATACGGTCCAATTTGTAAAGAAAGGTCAGAGCTAGCTCGTGGTGTTATAACAATGACTTTGAGGACGCTATAACACCCAGATTGTTTGGTAGATTGATATAGGGGAAATTGTGTGATTAATTATTATATTTTATCTCTTAATTCTTTGCTAACTTGTGATTATCTTTTTATTTCCATTTGATTTTATTTCAATTTCTTTTGAAACTCTCGCTTGTATTTTCTATTTTCAAGTGAGGAAAAGAGCTCAAGAATAAAAGAAGTATGAACATTTCAAGGAGCCTTTGGATTAGGAGCAAGCTAAAGAATAGAAATGAAGGAAACAAGCTTGGAATGGGCAAAAATAGACACAAGCAAGCTCTAACACGGCCATGCTGTGTTTAAGGCACACAGAGTGTAACAACTCCATTTTTTTTACATATATATATATATATATATTTGTAAAATCTTATGAAGTAATTACCTCTTTACTTCTAACTATTTAAATCATAATAACATTCAATTAAATTAACCAAGCATAATTAAGGTTTATGGTATACCATTAATACTGTTACAATTCTGGGTCCACAAACACATCATTAATTAAAAATGGTTGTCCAAAAAATCAAACACATATATGTCTACATCTTATTAATCCATATTGACTAGTTCCAAGGATATGGGTGCGGGTAGTTGCACCTTTACTGGGATCTTAGTCAACTTGACCCAAGGTATGCTAAAAGTCAGTCATAGAGAAAATATGCATATTTAATCTTCTAAACATGATGTGGAAATATAGTGAGAAGTAAATCTCAGTAGGTTCAACAATAAATCATAATTATCATCAATATAGATTATCATGTCATGTTCATCTATATAAGCTACAGCAAATATCTTAGGTCACATGAATGCCCTTTATCTATGCAGATGAAAATCATACAGTAATGACATGTACGACCTGAATAACTATTTTCAGAATATCATATGATGACTATCAACTTATTTTCATATCAAGCTACCCTGGTTAGGATGAGTACTTTCTACTCTCTGGTATGGGCTTTTCTTGCTTTGTCCGACATGGCATACTTTCTCTTTCTTTTCTCATAGCCATGAGTAGGGCATCCCCTACTGGTGCACCACACAGACTGCCATAAGACCATGCTCATCTCTTTTCTTTTCTTTTCTTTTCACATTAATAGCCAAAAATTTGATTTCAATACTAAGTATGTTCATTATACTAATACGCCATAATTTATCATTAAAGTATAATCATTGCGAAAAATCATTGGAAAAATGCAATAATTCCATGAACATAATCATTTTCAAATATCACTTTATAAAATATTTTCATGTCAAAATTTCACACTTAAAATGGTAAGGAGTTCATGCAATGGCAATGACTGGGCCATACACTAGTCATTTATTATTTTTATTTATAAGATTCTTCTTCTTTCTTAAATATTATTTTCATCTGTCACTAATCAGAGTATAACTCCCTCATTTGAACCCTGATACAGGTGATCTTGGTGTCCATTTAAAGCTAAGACAAACCTCTAAAATCTTATGTTGGAAATTTTAGTGAAATCGTAAGTAATCTTGATGTTATTACTCCCTCAAATTCAATGTTATTTCTTCCCAGATAGATTTTGACCTCTACTTACTAATCTGACCATATCGCCCTCCTATGGACTCTAAATTACCTAACTAATCTGACCATGTCAACCTTTTCTTTTAATTCCATACAAATTTTTTCCAAAAATTCAAACACAGAAGCTGACCTAATAGATTCTTCCTTAGTTAATCATTTTTTGATCACTTCTTACTAATTGGACCATACCTCCCTCATTCGAACTCCAAATTCGGTGATTCCATTGGCTACAAATATGTGAGACAAATATCTATATTTTTCTTGTTAACCATTTATTTTATTTTATAATTGATTCTTCCCAAAATTTCAAAAACATAAACTTTCCTAGTTACTCTAAAATTCAGTTTTCTAACCAAATCTTTCCTAAGGTTTTAGTTCATCCTTTTATTACGTCCTCTTCCATTTTATTCCTAATTTACATCTAACAATAAGATTACTCATTTCAACATTTTAATTAGATTACTTACACTTAATTTAACATATTCCATCATCTACTTCTCAAGAAAATAGAAATCAAATCATGTATTATTAAGGGTGTTTCCCAACAGAAATTTCTCATGGTCTTCTTCTAAGTGTTTAATTCCATACTCATTTTATCAATCTAATGATATTCTATCAATTTTTCACCACATTCAAATATACATAACAGCAGCATAAAAGCCCTAAAAGTTTGCCACCCATAGCCATATCTATGCAGAATTTTCCACACCAACCAAAGTATTCTAAACATCCATCACATGTAACATCAAATTCTAAAAAAGATAGGGTCATCGGCATATCAGATTACACTTCCTCCACATTTGTCGAATCTTCATGATGTGTTCTAGGTTTCTCAACTTTGGAAGTTTTTACCAGATCCGTCGAACACAATTCAAGAAGAGACAATAGTTGTAGACGAGAATCTAACCAACCAACTGAAGCCGATTGCAATTCTGGATAAAGGTGTGAACCAATTGAGAAATAAAACCATTCCATTGGTGAAGGTAGGTTGGAAGGGATTAACAATGGAAGAAGCCACATGCGAAAGGGAAGATGACATGAGACAGAAATATCCACAAATGTTTGAAGACAGGCATACCTTGAATTTTAAGGATAAAATTATTTTTAGGGGGGATAATTGTTACATCCTCGACTTTTCCTTATGTTACTAATTGGAATTTTCTCCAAGGAGGAGAAAGCGTTTTGTAAGATCCAGTTTATTTATTTATTTATTTACGTTTCGCATGTTAAATATGTCATATGTATAAACACAATATATATGTATGTATGTATGTATGTATATATATATATATATATATATATATATATATATATATATTACAAACCTCACACATGTAATAATTATACAATACAACATTTTAGTACACAAATAAGAGTCCCTATACAGCAATCGACCCTTGAAATACAAAGGGTGAGGAGGTGGTGTTGACATTGAGATCTCTATCTGTAACGTCATTCCCTGTTGCATCTCATTTCTTTTTATCTGAACATAACACCACAACAATAGTGAGAACAAAGGTTCCAGTAGACTTAACATAAATAAAATATAATGAGAAAAATAAGAGTTATGTTCAGCTGTAAGTTACAGAAAAATATCAAGATTTTGAGATAAAATCATAAATTTTGTTGATGCATAATTAATATACTATATATGCACTAAAAATCCACTCTTTTTTCATAATGCTCAGACATATCACAGCTCTCAATATACTCAATTCACTAATTTGTTATACGCATAGTGACCGATTAACTACAGTCACAATAAGTAATGAAGGAATGTGAGTTCATCACACATCTGCCTCCTCACATGAACACTGTCACTCGATTGGAGTGGCCGTCCCCTTGGCTCACTCAAGCTAATAGGGCATCCCCTACTCGGTACCATCTCAAACCATACAACCCGTCTATATTCATCCATACATATAAATGTATATATATAAATAAATGCATATTTATCAAATGCAATGTATAATTATCAAGCAACTAGCTATGAACTTTACGTTTGCCATTCAATCACATTCATAATATGACATGCATCTTTTTCATATCCAATGAGTAATAATCATTCATCACATACCAATATCCAATATGATTCATTTTGAATCAAATAAAGAAAAGGGTGTTTTGTGATACCAAAATCACCATTTTAAAAGCATTTTTTTAGGATATATGTTTCCTAAAAATCTTTCAACAAACAAGACAATTTTCAAGTAGAAAACAGTGAAAAAAATATTATAATCTAGCACCCAACACAACCTAGCCATGTTCCAAGACACGGCCACGCTTGACAAATACTTCAAATATGCTCAAAAACAGCTTCGAACATGGCCTACCTACAACATCCCTAATTTCGTTTATTTTATTAATAAAGGTACATAAATATTGAATTAAGGAAATAAAATTTTTTAGAAAATTTTTAGATATTTAAGGAAATATAAGCCTTAGAAATTTTTCACCTTATGTGTATGCATAGAAAATGTTTCTAACATTAAGGGAATAAGTAAAGAGAGAAAATCTAATAGGAAAAATTAGAAATAACATACTAAGGAGAGGCAAAATTCTTGGGTAAGGAAGATAAACTTTTGGAAAGTAGATAAAGGTCTTAAAATTTCAAGAAGATTAAATTAGGGTAATCTTTCCTAATTCAAGAGCTAGAGTTCCTAAGTTTAACATCTCCACCCATACATTGGGCATTCACCTATGGACACTTCATATAGAGTTTTTCCACTTCACATGAGTTTCTAGCAAGCTAATTGGATACCCCAAGCAAGAGATAAAACATAGACTTGGATTAGGATATAAAAGTTGGACTAATATCCCATAAATTATGAAAATATGACCAAGCACTACTTGAAAGGTAGAATTTTAGTGAAATCAAAGGAAATGGGCAAGAATGAGCCCAAATCAAAGAGAAAAAAATAGGAACCATGTGAGGAAATAGTAGTGTAATAATAATCAAGATTAGGTCACATGGCATTAGGACAAAACATTTATGTGATCTTAATTAAGCATGATATTAATACCTTTAAACTTAATTTTTGTTTGATTTAAGTAAAATATGATTAGGAATTAGCTTATTTTTTTGTTTTGTGTTGTAGGAACAAAGGAAGAAGGAAAGAGAAGAAAAATATAAGAAATCATGGAAAAATGCTTAATTGTAGTGATTCCAGACCTTTCAACATTGTTTACAACATATCTCATACATATGAACTCCAATCAAAGTGAATCAAGTAGCTGTAAATAGATAAAACAATTAACTACAACTTTTATGTTGAACACTTTGTCAAATTCGGTAGATTTCATAGTGTTACAGAATCAAAATCATAGTGTCGAAAGATGAATCCTAATCTTTGGTCACTAATTTTGGTATATCTCCTTCAATTTAGATTAGATTAAGATGATTCTAGTGGCCATGGAAAGAAGAGAAATAGAGCTACAACTTTCATGTTCGGCACTTCAAAAAATTCTAGAATTTTGTTGGCACCGCGGCACCTGGGTATCAGAGCTAGAGCGCCCCAGCACTAGCTCAAGCATCATGGCACCCCGTTAGTCAATTTCTGAAGCGTCGCGATGCTCGCTGCTATACCAAAATGCTGAGATCACAAATTTTAGGGTTTTTAACTCCAAATGAAGCCCGATGGGTCGAGATTTGACGTAGAAACAATCCTACATCATCGGGGAGCAGTCAATCTATAAAAGAGGGATAGGAAGATTGAAACCTCAATGGATCATTATGCATTGTGAGATTTGAATTTGATTTTATTATTTCAATCTTAATTGAGTATTGATTATTTATCTCCTCTTCTTTTCTCATGATTATTCATATGATTGCTAGGAGGCCTACTAGTATATTATTTATTTTATTCTACTGCTAAATTAGATTTTGAACAAAGTTTTCATTACTATATTCATGAAGAAAATATCATTAAGGATTTTGGATTATAAATCATTAACCCTATGATGAATAATTAACTAAATTATATATAGCCAATGTGTTTAGAAGGCCAATGATAGATATTCAATTACATATTGATTATGTTGTCAATGATCAATGCAATCCCTTGACGGTGGATATTAATTGAAACCAACACCTTTATCATTAGTTACTTTCTTAATTACTTTCATTAGTGTTTACTTTATTTTATTTGCACTTATCAATCCCCTATTTTCTTAATCACATAAGGTAATACCAGTCTTTCTGGGATCGACCCTTACTCCCACTACTATAGGTTAGTTGAGAGGTAAGGTATCAATTTGGGTGTACTTGCAACAGTATGCACCAAATTTTGGCACTGTTGCCGGGGACTGCATCTATTACCTTTTTGTGATTTTATTTTGATTTATGGTTGTGACTTGATCTGCTCATTCTCAAGATTTATAATTCAATTCAGATATTGAAAAATCTATTCACAAGCATAGAAGAGAACTTCAAGAGGACTTTCATAAAGCGAAGGAGGAAGTAATCATGACCAGGCACCCCACTTTGAAGGAGCTTACAGCTCTAAATCTACACCATCAACCTTTATGCATTACTTTTCCTAACCTTGATGAAAACATTAATTTTGAATTAAAATCAAGATTGATTCATCTCTTACCCAATTTTCATGGTCTTGTAGGTGAAGACCCACATAAACACTTGAAGGAATTCCATGTGGTGTGTACTAGTATAAAGCCCCCTAGAGTAACAGAAGAACAAATTAAACTCAGGGATTTCCCTTTTTCCTTAAGAGACTCAGCCAAAGATTGGCTATATTATTTACCATCTAGCATTATTACTACTTGGAATGAGATGAATAAATTAATTTTAGAGAGATATTTTCCTGCATCTAATGGCACAAATAGAAGAAAGGAAATATGCGGCATTAAGCAATTATATAGAGAGACACTTTATGAGTATTAGGAGAGGTTTAAAATGCTTTGTGCAAGCTATCCACATCATCAAATCAGTTAGTAGCTATTGATTCAATAGTTTTATGAAGGTATTTTGCAGAGAGACAGGAGCATGATAGATGCAGCTAGTGAAGGAGCACTAGTAGATAAGACTCTTAAAGCAGCTAGAATTCTAATATCCAACATGGTTGCTAATTTCCAACAATTTGGCATTAGGCATGATTCTCCAGTACAACATGCCCATGAGGTAAGTAATTCCTTCCTTCAGCAACAGATATCTGAACTGGCAACTTTTGTACGCCAAATTGCTACAGCTACATTGCAACAAGTGAAAATATGTGGAATATGTTCAGCAGAGGGGCACCCAACTGATTTGTGCCCTACACTTTAAGAGGAATCCACAGAACAAGCTAATGTTGTAGGTTTTCATGGACAACCAAAGAGGTATGATCCTTATGCTAATTCATATAATCTTGGGTGAAAGGATCGTCCCAATTTCAGGTATGGGAATGCATAAAATAGACCTACAGAGCAAATTTTTTAGCATAATCAACAAGCCTATTATCTTAGATAGAATACATCTCAGGATTCCCAAGTAAGTACTTCTTTAGCAGATATTGTTAAATCTCTTGCATATAACACTCAACAATTTTAGCAGGAGACAAGAGCTGGTATTCAAAGCTTGGCAAATCAGATGGGTCAATTAGCAACCACAGTTATCATATTAGAAGCTGAAAATTTATGAAAGTTACCCTATTAAATTGTGGTACACCCAATGGAAAACATAAGTGCAACCATGCTATAGGGTGATAAAGAAGTTGAAATCCCAATACAAGAGGTACATGCACCAACTGAGCAAGAGCAAGAGCAAAAGGTACATACACCAACCATGGCAAGTAAGTATCCAAAAGGGAAGTCTATACTTTTAATTGAATATGAATCTGCACCTCCCTTTCTTGAAGCTCTGAAGGAAAATAGGATGGATGAGAGAACTTCTAAATTATATGATACCTCTAGAAAGTGTGAGGTGAATCTTCCTCTTTTAGATGCAATCAGTCAAGAACCTCGCTATGCCAATTTCTTAAGGGAATTACACACACAATAGAGGAAGCATAAGTTGAAAGGAGCTGAGAGAGTAAAAGTAGGTGAGCATATTTATGCAATTATTCAGGAAAAACTCCCTACAAAATGTAAAGACCCAGGTATGTTTTCTATTCCCTACTCTATAGGCAACAATACATTTGAAAAGGCCATGCAAGATCTAGGAACATCTATTAATGTCATGCCATATTCTGTTTATACATCTTTAGAACTAGGACCTTTGAAAGAGACTATTGTTATAGTTCAATTGGCTGACAAATCTAATACCCTTCTCGAGGGTGTGGTTGAGGATGTTTTAGTACAAGTTGGGGACTTAATTTTTCCTACTAATTTTGATGTATTTAATATGGAGAGTGGTGATCAAACTACTCCAATTTTATTAGGGAGACCCTTCCTAAAAACATCGAAGGCCATAATAGATGTTCATAGTGGCACTTTGACAATGGAATTTGAAGGAAAAATTTTGAAATTCAGTAATTGTAGTGCTGTTAAAGATCTTACTGCCTATGGTATTGATATGATAGATTCTATAGCATAGGATGTTTTGTAGGAGAATAATGAAGAAGCTCCAAAAGTGCAGCAAACAGGTAAGGATCCCCCTACCTCAATAACAAATTCTAATGCAAGTACAACTTTTATTTTGCAAGATCCTGGATCAAATGTCTCACCTCTTCCCAAACACCTAAAATACTTGAAAGTTGGGGATGCACGACCTATCATAGTTGCCAAGAATCTAGGTGTTAAAAAAGAAGAGACATTGATGCATATTCTTCAGGAAAAAGGAAAAGGCATTACAAAAACAATAGCAAACCTTAAAGGCATAAACCAAAATGTAGAGTTGCATCAAGTTCTAGAAATCAAAGGGGTTAGACCCTACAAAGGTAATAAATATCTCCCTTGGGTAGGACTGCTTGTTATTACTAATGTGATTGCTTGGCATGTAGTAGAATTTCAAGGCTTGAATCAGTCTAAGAAATTTCAAATTA
The DNA here is from genome assembly GCA_037074535.1 of Gleditsia sinensis. NCBI lineage: Eukaryota > Viridiplantae > Streptophyta > Magnoliopsida > Fabales > Fabaceae > Gleditsia > Gleditsia sinensis. Next base: position 43,438,311 of record CM073465.1, on the reverse strand, counting down.
AAGAAGACATCAAGGATCTTCCATGAATGACATCATGAGCTATGAGTCGAGCTAAAGAAATTAAACAAAGGCGCTTATTGGGAGGCAACCCAACATAATCTTAAAAAGAAAAGTAGACATCAGACAAATTCAGGGTCCAGTAATGCAACACGCTCATTCTACCCCAAACAAATTCAGGGAAGTCCACTTAACTCATATGTTTTCATATATCCTTTCCTACTCTTATCTTTCTTTTACATTAAGGACAATGTAAAGTTTAAGTGTAAGGATGGAAGTATATTTGTTTGAATAATTGTAAACCTTATTTTGAGCATCAATTTTCTAATTTTTACTATTAATGCACTTTTATTGTGTTTAACAAGTTAAGCGATTGTGTGAGTATTTCAATTTATGTTTTGGGATGTTAGGCACAACCAACAACCAATGATATGACTATTCAACATTTTTTTTCAACTCTTGAAAAATGTAGAAAATTCATGGTTGTGTGCAATTTTATCCCTTTTCCAATTTATTACTTTTGACTTTAGAATCCTGAAATATTTTTGCACAATAACTTTGGGCATTCAATTTTCTTTGACTTAGAGAAGGTTTATATAATTCAAAAATATTTCATGATCTCAACAGGATTTTAGAACTTATTTGAATGTTGCTTAAGGCGAAATCCTAGGCTAATACTATTATTTAGGAGATGATTTAGGCATTATTTGAGAGATTGAGCCTTTAAGCCTAACCTAAGCAATGAAATATCCTTAGTTCCTCTATTTTGAGCTTGATGAACTTCTCTTTCTAAAAACCACAAATGAGCCAAAAGCCAAATTTTTTATGAATATCCTTAATTTTTATCCTTTTCACTCACTCCATGATTATTTTTCTGAATACTTGTTTTGTAGAGCTTTATTTACAAAAGGGTGGAAGGGTACAATTAGGAAAAGAAAAGAATTATGCAAAGAAAAAAAAAGAATTATGCAAAGGAAAGAAAAGAAAAATCCAAAGAGGATAAAAAGCAAATGTTGTGAAAAAAAATTAGAGAACCGAGGAAAAGGATGGATTAAATTCAATTGAATCAAGAAAATAAGTGTGGGGGAAAAATCTCCCCAAATTTAAAAAAAAATCTCGAGAGATCATATTTAACTATGTGGTGCTGGGTGATTGAACCTAAATTTGTATCCTTTATCATACCTTATACCCTGGCCACATTACAAGCTAAATAAAGTCCTATTGATCCTAGAGGTAGTTTTGGCCTACATTAGTGGAGAGTGGCATGAAGAATAAGCATATGGAAATCCTAAACTAATTAGAGATCTACAGCCAAAAGTTTGGGATATATAAACTCATTCGGGTAAAGGGGAATTTATTGACCCAAGAACACACGCACACTAGGGATTTAGAAGAATAAAATAATGGATTGTGTTTGTGTTAATCTTTTGCATGATTATGACCTTCCAAAATTTTTCTGGACTATATTTTCATGTTATGAGGAAAACGTTCGGTAAGCCTAACACTCACTACATATATTGAATGTTGTTTTGTTCGTTAAGGATTATTTTGCTTGAGGACAAGCAAAAGGTTCAATGTAGGGGTATTTGATGTGATCCTAATTAAGCATGATATGTATACCTTTAAACTTACCTTTTGTTTGATTTAAGTAAAAAATGATTAGGAATTAGCTTAGTTTTGTGTTTTGTGTTGTACAAATAAAGGAAGAAGAAAAGAGAAGAAATCATGGAAAAATGCTAAACTATAGTGATTCCAGACCTTTTAGCACTGTTTACAACATATCTCATCCATATGAACTCCACTCAAAGTAATTCAAGTGACTTTAAAAAGAAAAAAAAATTATCTATAAATTTTTATGTTGAACACTTTGTCAAATTCAGGAGATTTCATAGCAATACAGAGCTCACAAATCAGAATCATAGTGCAACAGGAAGAATCCTGATCTTTGGTCACTAATTTTGGCATATCTCCTTCAATTTAGATCTGATTAAGGTGATTCCAGCGGCTATGGAAAGAAGATACAAAGAGATATGACTTTTGTGTTTGGTACTTTGGCAAATACTAGAATTTTCTTGCCACCATGGCACTCGAAAAAGACCACTGCGGCGTTGACTGCCCAGAAGCAATAGGGGCTGCAGCACCCGACCCCCAGCACTGCGCTGCCCAAGCATCAGAACCAGAGTGCCTTGGCACTAGCTTAAGTGCCGTGGTGCCTCGTTAGTCAATTTTGGAAGCACAACAGTGATTCCGCGGCACCAGAATGCTGAAATCTCAAATTTTAGGGTTTTTTTTAACTCGAAATAAATCCCAATGGGCCGAGATTTGACATGGAAACAACCGTACTTCATCGAGGAGAATCCAATCTATAAAGGAGGGAGAAAGCAAGCATCAAAGGACATGCATTCAATCATTCAAGCTCTTAATTATCTTTTTTAAATTTTCTTCTGGCCCTGCGCGGCTGATTTATTTTTAGTCAGTAGAGGAAGATTGAAACCTTAAGGGATCATTATGCATTGTGAGATTTGAATTTGATTTTATTATTTCAATCTTAATTGAGTATTGATTATTCATCTGCTCTTCTTTTCTCATGATTATTCATATGATTTCTAGGAGGCCTACTAGTTTATTATATGTTTTAATCTATTGGTAAATTAGGTTTTGAACAAAGTTCCCAAAATAAGACTTCAATCCAAGCCGAGTCATTAGTATATTCATGAAGCAAATAGGACTAAGGATTTTGGATTATAAATCATTAACCCTATGATGAATAATTAACTAAATTAGATATAGCTTATGTGTTTATATTTTTTTAGCTTTATCAGTTTCTCTAGTTCTTCGTGCAATTAATGAGGTATGCTTTACTGATGTGCTAAAGGATTGCTTGTTGATTATGGTTTAATTGGTGCAATTGTCATCAATTTACTAAAGTTATGGAGGAACAGGGTTAGAAGCCTAATGATAGATATTCAATTACAGATTGATTATGTTATCAATGATCAATGCAATCCCTTGACGATGGATATCAACCGAAACCAACGCCTTTATCATTAATTAGTTTCTTAATTACTTTCATTAATGTTTACTTTATTTTATTTGCACTTATCAATCCCCCATTTTCTCAATCACATAAGGTAATACTAGTCTTTGTGGGATCGACCCTTACTCCCACTACTATAGGTTAGTTGAGAGGTAAGATATCAAATTAGGTGTACGTGCAATAGTACACACCAAACATCTATATCCTACATTCATAATTTCATTAAGTAGGTAATAATACATGGCATTATGACAAAACATCCTTATCCTACACAAATAGTTTTAGCCAAGCAAGGGAGACTTAAGGGCTAGAAATTTGCCACCTAGAAAGGCAAACATATCATACTTGAGTGAGACGAAAGAAAAATAAAATGAATCCTTAAATTAAAGGGACCTTGTCTCTTATCTTAAGAAAGTTTTATCATGATTTTCAAAATATTAATCTCCTTTTGCTATGCATATCTTGACTAAGGGAGAGCAAGACAAGAACAAGAGTTTTCTTCCCCCAAAAAACAACCAAGTGTATCCCAATTATGATAAGATAGACCCATGATTATGAGAGGTGAACCACTTGATAGTTTATTTAAGCAAAACCCACCCATATAACATTATAAATTTGTCCAAGTGAGGGAGAGGAAAAACAAAAGCAAGGTTGAGTGAGGAAAGGAGAGAAAGAGAGGAGAAGAAAGGAAAGAAGAAGAAGGAGAAGTCTAGAGGACTAAGTACTCAAGGTAAGTTAGCTTAATCTCCACTTGAATCCATATTTTCTTTTCATCCTTGAGGTTTGAAATTGACCCTCCTTCTCTTATTCAAGTTGCTGAAAATGCTAAGGGAAGGGAGGAATCTTGCTACTTCCTTCAAGAGGAAACAAGAAAAAGAATTCACTAAGTAAGCTAGGGAGATCTTTAGGTAGGTTTAACAATATCTCTTTTTGAAGAAAAACATTGAAATTTGTAACATTTATATGGGATTTTGATCATAGAACTTTGATGAAATTTACAATATTTGCTACTTTGATGATTGGCCATGGATGTTGCTATATCATGTTACATGTTAATCTTGCATGTGATGGATGTTTTAAATACTTTGGTTAGTATGGAAAGTTCTGCATTGATATGGCTATGTGTGGCAAAAATTTAGGGCTTTTATGCTGCTGTTATGTATATTTGAATGTAGTGAAAAATTGATGGAATATGATTCGATTGATAAAATGAGTATGGCATTAAAAATTTAGAAGAAGAACATGAGAAATTTCTGTTGGGAAACACCATTAGTGATGCATGGTTTAATTCTATTTTTCTTTTGAAGTGGATGATGGAATATGTTAAAATAAGTAAGAAATATAATTAAATGTTGAGATGAGTAATTCTTTTGTTAGGTAGAAATTTGGAAGAAAAATGGAAGAGGACTTAATAAAAGGATGAACTAGAACTTTAGGAAAGGCTAGCTTAAGAAAATTGGATTTCAGAATGACTAGGGAGGCTTCTGTTTTTGGAATTCTAGGAAGAGTAGATTGGGAATTAAAAGAATGGTTAACATAAAAATGTAGATATATGTATCATGGATTTTTTGGCACTAAAATCACTCAATTTGGATTCTATATGAGTGATATATGCTCAAATTAGTAAGAAGTGGTCAGAAACTAGCTAACCAAGGAAAAATCTATTAAGTATGCTTCTGCGTTTGAATTTTTGGGCAAAATATGTAGGGAATTAAAGGAAATTGTTAACATAATAAATATAGATATGTCTCGTGGATCTATAGGCTTTAAAATCACTTCATGTGGAGTCTATATGAGGGACATATGGCTAATTAATGAGCAGTGGTTAGAATTAGTGTGGAATCCAGGGTGGTAAATGTAATCATTTTTGTTTCCATTTTCTAGGAATAATTCGTAAGGAATTTGGAAACCTAATAAACAGGAAAGTTGTAGAAAAGTGCCTTAGATTTTTATAGGGTTTTGAATAATCGTAATTGAAGTTCTTATGAGGGAGATATGGTGGAATAAGTATTGAAAGGTCATAAAACACGGCCAAGCTGTGTTCTGGGTTGCTTCAGCACGAGTAGGCCATGTTTAGGGCTAATTTTGAGTACATTTGAAGTATTTTTCAAGCATGGCTATATCCTAGAACAGGGCCAGGCTGTGTTAGGAGATGGTAAAGCTTCTTTTTAACATTATTCTACCCTAAATGAACCTCATTAACTATAGGGTAATAATAGAAACCAAATTGGAGAAGAATGCTCTATAAAATTTGTGAGAACATGTGTTGGAAATGATATAAGTAGGAGGAAAGTAACTAGAGGCCAAGAATAAAGAAAATGAAGATAAAAATAATATTTAAAAAGAAAAATACGAATATTATATATAGAAATAATAAATAACTAGTGTATGCTCTAGTTATTGCCATTGCTTGAACTCCTTACCATCTTAAATGTGTAATTTTGATATGGAAATATTTTATAAAGTGATACTCAAAAATGGTTATGATCATGATATGATGGCATTTTACCAATATTTTGGGAAATGATTATGCTTTGATGATAAATTACGGCATGTGAGTATAATGAACAAACTTGTTATTGAAATCATATTTTTTGGCTATCAACGTGAAAAGAAAAGAAAATAAAAGAGATGAGCACGGTCACATGGCAGTATGTGTGGTGTACTAGTAGGGGACGCCCTACTCACAGCTATGATTAAGTTAATGAGGAAAGAAAGAGAAAGTGTGCCATGTCAGATGGAGCAAGAAACATCCGTACCAGAGAGTAGAAAGTACTCACCCTGACCAGGGTCGCTTGATATGAAAATAAGTTGATAGCCATCATATGATATTCTAAAAATAGTTATTCATGCCATACATATTATTACTTTAGGATTTTCAAGTGCATAGATAAAGTGCATTCATGTGACCTAAGATATTTTTTGTAGCTTATATAGGTGAACATGACATGATGAGCTATATTGATGATAATTATGATTTATTGTTGAACCTACTAGGATTTAATTCTCACTATATTTTCATATCATGTTCAGAAGAGTAAATATGCAGATATTCTCTATGATCGGCTTTTAGCATACGTTAGGTCGAGTTGGCTAAGATCCTGGTGAAGGAGCAATTGTAACAACTTCTATTATTATTATTATTATACAATATAGAGTTTACATACATGTCATCAATCAAAACATACATACAACATATCAAACAGATAAAAATCTACATCTTATTTATTTTGGTTGGCCAATTCCGGAGATACATGTGCGGTTGGTTGCACCGTCACCGGGATCTAAGCCAACTCGACCACAAACATTTTATTTGCTTCTGGGAACTGCCCAACATAAAGTACTCGGTCCAACGTGCACTAAAAGCCAGAGCCATAGAAAAATCTTCATAACTAATTTTTTGAACATGATACAAAAATATAGTGAGAATTAAATCCCAGTAAGTTCAACAATAAATCACATCAATATAGCTCATTACGTCAGGTTCAGTTATATAAACTACAGCAAATATCTTTGGTCACATGAATGCACTATATCTATTTACATGAGAATCATACAATAATGACATGTATGACAGAATTAACTATTTTCAGAATATCATATGATGACAATCAATTTATTCTCATATCAAGCTACCCCGGTCAGGGTGAGTATTATCTACTCTCCGGTACAGGCTTTTCTCGCTCCGTCTGACATGGCCCACTTTCTCTTTCTTTTCTCATTAACATGATCATAACCGTTGGTAGGGCGTCCTCTACTAGTGCACCACACAGATTTCCATGTGACCGTGCTCATTTCTTTTCTTTTCACAATGATAGCCAAAAATATGCTTTCAATAACAAGTATGTTCAACAAATTATAACTATTACCAAAAATCATTGGTAATCATGCCATGAACATAACCATTTCAAATATCACTTTATAAAATATTTTCATGTCAAAATTTAACACTTAAGATGGTAAGAAGTTCATACAATGGCAATGGCTATGTCTTATACTAGTCATTTATTATTTTCATTTATAAGATTCTTTTTTTAAAAAAAATATTAATTTTATTTCTTTATTTTCTTGATCCAAGTTTTTATCCTATCTAACCTTTTCTTACTAATTAGAGCATAAATTCCTTAATTTAACTCCGATGTAGGTGATCTTGCTATCAATTTCTAGTAAAACAATTATCTAAAACTATTATGTTGAACAGTTTAGCGAAATATTAAGAAATCAAGGTGATATTACTCCCTCAATGTACATGTTATTTCTTCTCAGATAAGTTCTGACCTCTGCCTACTAATCAGTACATATCTCCCTCATACAAATTCCAAATTAAGTGATTCCAGTAGAGAAAAATCCGTGACACATATATCTATAATTCGTATGTTAACTATGTATTTTAATTCCCTACAAAATATTCCCAAAAATTAAAATACAGAAGCTATCCTAACATATTCTTCCCTGATTAACCATTTTCTGACCACTGCTTACTAATTAGACCATATCTACCTCATATGGACTCCAAATTGCGTAATTCCAGTGGAAAAAATTCCATGATACATATATCTATAATTAGTATGTTAACTAGGTATTTTAATTAGCTACAGAATGTTCCCAAAAATTAAAACACATAAACTATCCTAACATATTCTTACCTGATTAACCATTTTCTGACCACTGCATACTAATTGGATCATATCTACGTCATACGGACTCCAAATTGAGTGATTCCAGTGGATAAAAATCTGTGACACATATATCTTTAATTCTTATGTTAACCATTTATTTTAATGCCCTACAAAAAGTTACCAGAAATTAAAACACAGAAGCTATCCTAAAATATTCTTCCCTGATTAACTAATTTCTGACCACTACATACTAATCGGACCATATCTACGTCATACAGACTCCTCATTGAGTGATTCCAGTGGCTAAAAATTTGTGACATATAGATATACATTTTTTATGTTAACCATTTCTTTAAATTCCTTACTGATTCTTGCTAGAAATTTAAAAACAAAAGCTAAAATTTTTACTAGCCATAGCCATACCTATGCAGAACTATCTACACCAGCCTAAGTATTCAAACATACATAATATGTAACATGATATAGCAACATCCATGACCAATCGTCAAAGTTCTAAGATCAAAATCTCATATAAATATTATAAGTTTCAAAAGTTTTCTTCAAAAAGAAATATTATTAAACTTACCTGGAGCACTTAGTCCTCTAAACTTCTCCTTCCTCTTTCTTCCTTTCTTCCTCTCCTTTCCTCACTCTACCTTGCTTCTATTTTTCCTCTCCCTCACTTGGACGAAAATTCTAATGTTGTAAGGATGGGTTTTGCTTAAATAGACCATCAAATAATTCACCTTTCATGATCATAGGTCTACCTTATCACAATTAGGATACACTTGGTTGAATTTTTGGAAAACAAACAACTTATGTTCTTGTCTTACTCTTCCTTAGTCAAGATATGCATAGCAAAATGAGATTTGTATTTTGAAAATTATGATAATATGTTTCTAAGATAAGGGACAAGGTCCCGTTGATTTAGGGATTCATTTCCTTTTTCTTTTATCCTAATCAAGTATGATAGGTTTGCCTTTTTAGGTGGCAAATTTCTAGCCCTTGAATCTCCATTATCTGGTTGAAATTATTTGTATGGGATAGTAATGTTTTGTCCTAATGCCATGTATTATCATACCACTTGCTAAAATTATGAGTGTAGGATATAGATGTTTTGTCCTAAAGCCTTGTATTATCATACCACTTGCTAAAATTATGAATGTAGGATATCACACCACTTGCTAAATTTTTGTCTTAATGCTATGTCACCTAATCTTGATTACACCATTATTTCATCACTTTACTTTTATTTTTATTTTTATTTTTCCTCTTGGGTTTGGGCTCATTCTTGCCCATTTTCTTTACTTTGGTTAAAATTCTACCTTTCATAGTGGGCTTGGTCACATTTTCATGATTTTTGGGCTACCGGTCCAATTTCTATATCCTAATCCAAGTCTATATTTTATTTTGTCATTAGGCTATCCTATTGGCTTGCTAAAAATTTATGTAAAGTAGAAAAACTCTATATGAAGTGTCCATAGGTGAAAGCCCAATTTATGGGTGGAAATACTAAACTTAGTAACTTTTACTCTTAAATTAGGAAAAATTACCCTAATCCAATCTTCTTGAAATTTTAAGACATTTACTTACTTCACAAAAATTTATCTTCCTTACCTAAGAATTTCACCTTTCTTTTGCATGTTTATTTCTAATATTTTCTCTTAGGTTTTCTTTCTTTACCTATTCCATTAATATTAGAACATTTCTATACATACACGTAAGGTGAAGAATTTCTAAGGATTATATTTCCTTAGATATCTAAAAATTGTCTAATAAATTTTATTTCCTTAATTAAATATTTATGTACCTTTATCAATAAAAGAAATGAAATTATGGATGTTACTTTGAATACTTATGTACTTTTATTATGTGTTTGAGTTTTGTACAGACACTTTTAATTAATGATGTGTATGTGAAACCAGAATTTTATCAGTGTTAATGGTATACCATAAAACCTTAATTATGTGTGGTTAATTTAATTGAATGCTATTATGAGTTAAATAGTTAGAACTAAAGAGGTAATGACTTCATGGGATTTTAATATATATATATATATATATATATATATATATATATATATATATATATATATATATATATATATATATATATATATATATATATATATATATTTATGTATGTATATAAGTAAAAAAAATGGAGTTGCTACAGTACCCATGCTGAAGCAACCTAGAACACGGCTTGGCCGTGTTCTATGACCTTTCCTCACTTATTTATCCATATCTCCCTCTTACAAACTCCAATTAAGGGGATTTCAAATCATATAAAAAGCTAAAAAAATAATCCACAACTTTTATGCTTATTGTTTTGTCAGATTTATTAAGGATTATTGCTAGAAAATAAAAAATGAAAATACTTATTTTTAACATCTTGGATTCTAGACTGATTCTGACCTCTGCTTATTAATCAGCCATATCTCCCTCATATGGACTCCAAATTAAGTTATTTCAAAACCTATAGATCCGTGAGACATATATCAACAATTTATATTATAACCATTTATTTAAAATGCTTGCCAAATTTTCCAAGAATTCCAAAAATATAAGCTTTCCAAATTACTTCGAAATTCAACATAGTCTAACTTCTCCTTTTTTTTTCTTTTATGTAATTCCATGCACCCATATGCATGTCAAAACAACCACAACAAAATTCCATATAAATATACATACCACATGTTCTCCAAAATCACATATAAACACATCTAAAAGTGTATATATATATATATATATATATATATATATATATATATATATATATATATATATATATATATATATATATATATATATATATATTTATACAAAATTCATGAGTGGATGTTAAGCCTACCTGAAACAAATCCTTAAACTTGTGTGCTTGATTCCCACCACACAAAAATCCTACATCCATACAGTGAATTGGGATATTTTTTAAGAAAAGGTGATGAAATTAAAGAGATGACCAAGAAACTTACCTTCATTTCCCTTTCCTCTTCTTTCTCTCTTCTTCTTTTCTCTTCCTCTTTCTCGTCTTCTTCTTCCTTTTTCTTTTTTTCCTCTATCTTTTCTTTCTCTTTCTTGCCAACACTTCCTCTCCCTCATAATTATCAAGATTTCTTCTTACCTTCCTCCTCTTATTTACAACTTTGCCATCCTCTATTATTTACAAAATGCCATCCTAGAGTATTTACAAAACTGCCATCCTAGAGTATTTACAAAATTTTCATCTCAAAGAATTTACGTAAAAGCCATCTCAAGGAATTTACAATAATTCAATTTTAATGAAATTACATAAAAGCCATTTTATCCATCCTAAGAATTTGTTTGACTTGAGTAAAATTATAAAATAATTTAATCCTCCCTTGAGATCCAAAAGGCTTTCTCCTTCTTAGAGAAAATTTTAATTAATAACATAAAGAAAAATTGGGGATGTTACACGTTTTGGATCTCAAGGGAGGATTAAATTAATTTACAATTTTCCTCAAGTCAAATAAGATCTTAGGATAGCTAAAATAGCACTTATGTAAATTCTTTGAGATGACAGTATTGTAAATACTCTAGGATGGCATTTTTGTAAATAATGGAAGATGGCAATGTTGTAAATAAGAGGAGGTAGGTAAGAAAGAATCTTGATAATTATGTGGGAAAGGAAGTGTCGTCAAGAAAGTGGAAGAAGAAGAAGAGGAAGAGGAAGAAGAAGGAGAAGGAAGAGGAAAGAAGAAGAGATAAAGAAGAGGAAAGGGAAATCAAGGTAAGTTTCTTGGTCATCTCTCTAATTTCATCATCCATTTCTTGAGGAATTTCCTAATTCACGGTATGGATGTGGGATTTTTGTGTGGTGGGAATCAAGCACACAAGTTTAAGTATTTGTTTAAGGTAGGCTTAACATATAGTCATGAAGTTTGTACAAAATTATATATAAACTTTTAGATGTGTTTAGATGTGATTTTGGATAACACGTGGTCTGTATATTTATATGGAATTCTATTTTGGTTGTTTGGACATGCATATGGGTGCATGGGATTACATAAAATAAAAACAAAGGAAATTAGAACCTAAGGAGAATTTATAGTAAGCCGAATTTTGGAGTAACATGCAAAGTTTCTATTTTTAGAATTTAGGGAAATTTCAACAAGGATCTTAAAGAAATAGTCGACATATGAATTGTAGATATATGTCTCACGGATCTATAGGCTCTGAAATCACTTAATTTGGAGTCATAAGTGAGATATGATTGATTAATGAGCAAAGGTCAGAATTAGTCTAGAATCTAGGATGGTAAATATAAGAGTTTTTGTTTTTGATTTTCTGGGAATCACCCAATAGATTTGCAGCCACTAGAATCAACTTATTTGGAGTTCAAATGAAGGAGATATGGTCTGATTAGTAAGAATTGGTCAGAAAATGGTTAACCAGGGAAGAATTTGTTAGGTAAGCTTTTGTGTTTAAATTTTTAGGAAAAATCAATAGGAAATAAAAAGAAAAGGTTATCAAGAAAAATATAGATATATGTCTCGCAAATTCTTAGACTGTAATCACACAATTTAGAGTCCATAGGATGGAGATATGGTTAAATTACTAAGTAGAGGTCAGAACCTACCCGAGAAGAAAAAATATTGAAATTGATGGAGTAATAACAATAAGATTTCTTACGATTTCACTAAAATGTTCAACATACGAATTTTAGAGGATTGTCTTAGCTTTAAATGAACACCAAGATCACCTCAATCAGAGTTAAAATGAGGGAGTTATACTTTGATTAGTGAGAGATGAAAATAATATTTATGAAAGAAGAAGAATCATATGAATGAAAATAATAAATGACTAGTGTATACCCTAGCCATTGTCATTGTATGAACTCCTTACCATCTTAAGTATGTAATTTTGACATGAAAATATTTTATAAAGTGATATTTAAAAATGATTATCTTCATGGCATGATTGCATTTTACCAATAATTTTTGGTAATAATTATACTTTGATGATAAATTATGGCATATGAGTATAATGAACATACTTGTTATTAAAATTATATTTTTGTCTATTAATGTGAAAAGAAAAAAAAAAGAAAAGAGACTTGCACGATCACATGGTGGTCCGTGTAGTGCACCAGTAGAGGATGCCCTACTCACGACTATCATTATGTTAATGAGAGAAGAAAGAGAAAGTGTGCCATGCCGGACGGAGCAAGAAAATCTTGTATTGGAGAGTAGAAAGTACACACCGTGATCAGGGTAGCTTGATATGAAAATAAGTTGATAGCCATCATATGATATTATGAAAATAGTTATTCATGCTATACATATCATTACTTTACGATTTTCATGTGCATAGATAAAGTGCATTCATGTGACCTAAGATATTTGTTGTAGTTTATACAGATGAACATAACATGATGAGCTATATTGATGATAATTATGATTTATTGCTGAACCTACTAGGATTTAATTCTCACTATATTTCCATATCATGTTCAGAAGACTAAATATATATGTAGATATTCTCTATGACAGACTTTTAGCATACGTTGAGTTGAGTTGGCTAACATCCTGTTGAAGGAGTAACCACCTGCACCCATATCTCCGAAATTGGTCAATATTAATGAATAACATGTAGACATATATGTGTTTGACTTTTGTACAGACGTTTTTAATTAATGATGTGTATGTGAATCCATAATTGTATCAGTGTTAATGGTACACCATAAACCTTAATTATGTGTGGTTAACTTAATTGAATGTTATTATGAGTTAAATAGTTAGAAGTAAAGAGGTAATGAATTCATGGGATTACATAAAAGGAAAACAAAGGAAAGAAGAACCTAAGGAGAAGTTATACTAAGCTAAATTTCAGAGTAACTTGGGAAGCTTCTGTTTTTGGAATTTGGGGAAAATTTGGAAAGGACTTTAAAGAAATTGTCAACATATGAATTTTAGATATATGTATCAAGAATTTATAGGCTATGAAATCACTTAATTTGGAATCCATATGAGGGAGATAAAGCTGATTAATGAGCAAAGGTCAGAATCTGTCGAGAATCTAGGATGGTAAATATAAGCATTTTTGTTTTCAATTTTAGGGGAATAATTAGTAAGAAATCTAAAGAAATGAGGAAAATGAAAGTTGTATATAATTGTCTTATATGTTTATTGGTTTTGGAATCTCCTCAATTAGAGTTCGTATGAGGGAGATATGATTCAATAAGTAAGAAAAGGATATAGAACACGGCTAAGCCGTGTTCTGGGTTGCTTCAGCATAGGTAGGCCTTGTTCAGGGCTGTTTTTAAGTATGTTTGAAGTATTTTTTTCAAGTATGGCCGTGTCTTGAAACATGACCAAGCCATTTTGGGTGCTGGATTATCATATCTTTCTCTATTTTCTACCTGAAAATAGTCTTGTTTGTTGAAAGATTTTTAGGAAATATATATCCAAGAAAAATGCTTTTAAAATGATGATTTTTGTATCACAAAACAACCTTTTCTTTATTTGATTCAAAATGAATCATAATGGATATTGTTATGTTATGAATGATTATTACTCATTGGGCATGAAAATAATGCATATCATATTATGAATGTGATTGAATGGCAAGCGTAAAGTTCATGGCGAGTTGATTGATAATTATGCATTGCATATATATCTATCTATATATATATATATATATATATATATATATATATATATATATATATATATATATATATATATATATATATCTGTGTGTGTGTGTGTATATGTACTGTATGTATTGATGAATATCGACGGGTTGTATGTGTAACATCCTAAGTCTTTAAAAGGGTTAGATAAATCTAAGAATAAGTAGAAAATACATATGACAAAGAATTAAAATGCTTAGTTATGTAACAATAAGGCATTTATAAATTAGGTGACATATAGTTAATCATGAATCATATAAATAAAATTCTTAGGAGCATAATGGATGGGGAGAAGATACAAATCCATTTTTAAGACATTACTAATCTAAGATTAGTAGTAAATTAAGGCAATATAAAACAACTAAGGAGCTACCAAGTAGCACCACAAAATTTTAGTCACATAGTATGTCACATTGCCCATAGAATTGTAGCCACCTTGAACCTACTAAAGCATGCCACATTGCCCACAAAATTGCAGCCATATAGCATGCCACATTGGCCATAAAATTGCAGCCACCTTGCACCTACCAAAGCATGCCACATTGCCCACAAAGTTGCAGCCATATAGCATGCCACATTGCCCATAAAATTTCAGCCACCTTGCACCTATCAAAGCATGCCAAATAGCCACAAAAAACTTAGCTAAAATTAGCCAAGGAAAATTCCACCTTTCATAGCCACAATTATTTCAACAACATTCCAGCCAAGAAACAGCCACCCATTTTAGCCATTTTTCTGCCCACAATCAGAAAAATAATGCAAAGGCTGCTTCACCACTTCATGCCTCTGCATTATCACAACCTCCCTGTAGAAACCACAAGGGAATCCCTGCAAAAACATAAGGGAATCCCTGCAAAACACAGTCAACTTTTTCTCTTGAGTGGTGGAAACTAGCAGCCAAGAATCATGTTTTCTAGGTATTATTTGGGTAGCAAATTCAAACCCCATTCCTCATGCAATCAGCACCCAAGAGGGAGAGAATGCAACCAAAAAAATTAGAGCCAAAGGGGGAGAGAAACTAGAAAAAAAATGTAGCTAAGTTGCAAGGGAAACCAAGAGGAGAAGCAAGTTGAAATTTGATAACCATAAGAACATTTCTGCACAAGGTGAGTTTCCCCTCTAGAGAAAAGTTCGTTTATAGTGAGTAAAGCTCATTTTGGGTTTTGCATGGGTGATTCTTGAGCATGAGATGCAAGATGTTAAAGTTGAAAACATGGAAATCTAGTGGTAGGGAACAATCTTTGCCATCTAAGTAACAAACATGCTGAAGCACTACACATTATGCACCTAAACTTTTAAGGTCTTGTGTTCTTGGACTGTTTGATTTGGTAAATGGCCTTTAAATTTTCTAATATTTGGTGAGAAAAGTCTTCAAATATTGATAATAAATTTTGGAATTTTATTTTATTTTTGAGAACCTACAAATAGGCCATTTACAATCAAAACAGTGTTGAGACCAATTTGCTGGACAGCTTAGGTTGTTGATAGAAATACTAAACATTGAAGAGGTTAGATGTTCAATGTTCATATGAAAATTTTATGACATGTTATAGGGATCCTAATTAAGGAACCCACCAAATTTTATAGAATTATGGGTAGGTTAAGGCATATAATAAAATATAGAAATTCAGTGGGACAGGAAGTGAGTCAGAATAGACCAGAACTGGGGACAGCCATAAAAAGTGTGTTATTTGAGGGGTCAACTGAATCATTTTTTACTTGAAATTTTTATGGTGATTATATAACATATCTAGTATGATCCATATCGAATATCACGAATTTGGAAGAATTGTTACCCATCCAAATGAATGGAAAATAGAATAGAAATAGAATTGAAACCAATATGCACTATTCTGGATTATGGAGGTAGTTATTGGGGTAGATGGAAGATTTAAGGGCTGAAAAAACCACAAAATAAAATAGACATGTAGGAAAACCTCCATGGAACATTTTAGAATTTTTAGAGGAATTTTGTCATATTTAATAATAACCATAAATCACAACAGAATCATAGTTTTGTTTTGGGGAGCAGAAGCTCTTAAACTAGAGACTTACGATTTTAGGTGCTAATATGCATGCATTAACCAAAAGCTCTTATATGTTTTAGTTTGAGTTGCTGGTAGTAACATTGGCAGCCTTGGAAAGGAAGTGATTGTGCAGGAATTGAGGTAGCTAGCTTTTCCTTAAAACTCTCTTTATGTTTATGAACTTGTATTTATCAATTTCACTTGTTGCCTGACTTTTATGCTATGATGAATGTTGGTCTAAAGATATGTTATGTATGCATTCTTGGGAATTAACGGGGTGCCCAAAGTGTGCCAAGTAAGCCCCATTTCCCTTACGTATTGGCCAATAATAGGAGATGCATAACCCTTTTGTTGGTATGGGACTGCATTGGGTAAGTAGACCAAAAAGTTATGGGTCCCCAATATGACCAAGATGATGTATGTATGTATGGTCAGTGCTTATGTTTCAGTGAAATAAATTGAGATGTTTTAAAGATTATAATGTGTACTGTTTTTCTAAAAAATTTGCTAGCTATTGAGATTGTCTTCTCATCTTTTTATGTCCACATAATCACATTCTAGGTACTCCAGCATGAAGTGAGCAACAAGGGTTTCAAGGTTGACTCATCTGATTATGGATATGGATTGTATTTTGTTTGGTTGTGTAGTATTTGTGGGATGGCTTAGTTGAGTGCCAACTCCCCTTTAAACAGTTTATAATGTGATGTAAAATAAGTTATGGACTGTACCATTTTCTTTTATGGCATGAAAGCCTTTCTGTTGTAAGTAATGCCTATCATGCATAGTTAGTTGCCTATAAGGAAATAAAATTTGAAAATGCTTGGAATAGCCTGAAGCACTTGTATGTTTATCCAAGAAAGATAAACAATATTAGTGAATAGTGTAACGTCCGATTTTTTTTTTTCCGATACGCATGTTATATACGCCATATGTATAAACACAATATATACATATTTATTACAAACCTCATACATGTTATAATTATACAATACAACATTTCAAAACACAATATACATGTTTACATATATAGTACAAACCTCACACATATTATATTTATACAATACAACATTTTCAGTACATAATTAAGAGTCTTTATACAGCACTTCACCCTTGAAATACAAAGGGTGAGGAGGTGGTGCTGACATCTAGATCTCCATCAGTATCGTCATTTTGTGTTGCATCTCATTTCTTTTTATCTGAACATAACACCACAATAATAGTGAGAACAAAGGTTCCCAGTAGATTTAACATAAATAAAATATGATGAGAAAACATGAGTTATGTTCAGCTGTATAAGCTACAGAAAAATATCAAAATTTTGAGATAAAATCATAATTTTTGTTTATACATAATTATCATACTACAGATGCACTAAAAATCCATTTTTTTTAATGCTCAGTCATATCACAGCTTTTAATTTACTCATTTGCTATATGCATAGTAACCGATCGACTACAGTCACAATAAGTGATCAGAGAATGTGAGTACATCACCCTACTGCCCCCTCACATTACCACTGTCACCCGGTTGGAGCGGCCCTCCCTTGGCTCACTCAGGCTAATAGGGCGTCCCCTACTCAGTACCGTCTCAAGCCATACAACCCGTCGATATTCATCCATACATATAAATGTATATATATAAATTCATATTCATCAAATACAATACATAACTATCAAGCAACTCGTCATGAGCTTTACGCTTGCCATTTAATTACTTTCATAATATGATGCATCATTTTTATACCAAATGATTAATAATCATTCATCACATACCAATACTCAAAATAATTCATTGATACTAAAATATCATTATTTTAAAAGTATTTTTCTTGAATATATGTTTCCTAAAAATATTAGAATAAACAAGATTATTTTTAGGCATAAAACAGTGAAAAGTATGATAATCCAGCACCCAACACGGCTTGGCCATGTTCAAGACACAGCCATACTTGAAAAATACTTCAAACATGCTTAAAAACAGGCCCGAACATGGCCTACCCGTGTTGAAGCAACCCAGAACACGGACTGGCCGTGTTCTGTGACGTTCCTTCACTTATTCCATCATATCTCCTTCATACGAACTCCGATTGAGGTGATTTAAAATCCAATAGGACGTTAAGACAATTATGTACAATGTTTATGTTTATAGTTGCTTCCAATTCTCTACGGATTATTCCCAAAAAATTAAAATATAAACACTTATGTTTATTATCCTGAATTTCGACCTCTGATCAATTAATCAGCCATATCTCCCTCATATGAACTCCAAATTAAGTAATTCTAAAGCCTATAGATCCGTGAGACATATATCTACAATTCATTTGTTGACCATTTCTTTTAAATCCTTACCTAAGTTTCCCAGAATTCCAAAAACCGAGGCTTCCCCAATTATTCCGAAATTTAGCTTAATTTATCTTCTCCTTTGATTTTCTTTTATATAATCCTATGCTCCCATATGCATGTCCAAACATCCAAAACAGAATTTCATATAAATATCCAGACCACATGTTATACAAAATCATATCTAAACAAATCTAAATATGTATATATAATTTTGTACAAAAATTTATTAGAAGATGTTAAACCTACCTCAAATTCTTTTAAACTCGGTGCTTGAATCCTACCACCCAGAAATCTCTGATTTCCTTTTCCTCTTCTTTCTCCTTCTTCTTTCTCTTCTTCTTCTTCCTCTTTCTCTTCTTCTTCCTCTTCCTCTTTCTCTTCTTCCTCTTTTTTCTTTCTCCTCTTCCTTTCTTTTCTTTCTACCGACACTCCTTTCTCTCCCTCACAATTATCACTCTTTTTTTTTCCTCACCTACCTCCCTTATAATAATTAAAAAATTTACTACCTACTCATTTCCCACGTTTCCCACTTAATTATTTTTTTTCCTACCTACCATTTAATTATTTAAATATTTCCTACCCACCACCAATATTTACAACTTTGCCATCTTTCATTATTTACAAAAAAGCCATCCTAAGAAATTTACATAAATGCCATCTCAAGGAATTTACATAAATGCCATCTTAAGAAATTTACATAAATGCCATCGCAAGAAATTTACATAAATGCCATTTCAATTAGTATCATAAGGAAAAATTGGGGATGTTACAAATAGGTTAATTTATGGGTTAGTTAGACATTGCTAGAAATTTACAAATAAGAAAAGAAAATATAATGCTAAAAGGTAGTTGGGGAGAATATTCTATGATGTGAATGTATGAAATAAGATGCTAGTTAGTAGGGTTCTGACAGTATTGCTTAAGACAATATCGAGTAAGCAACGCCCTATTAGCCTAAGTGAGCCAAGGAGAGGACCACCCTAACCGGGTGACAGTGGTAATATGAGTAGACAAATGAGTCATGAACTCACATTCCCTGATTACCTATTGTGACTGTAGTCGATCGGTCACTGTGCATATGTAAATGAGTGAATTGAGAATATTAAGAGCTGTGACATGTTTGATCATTATGTAAAATGAGTGGATTTTTAGTGCATATATAGTTTGTTAATTATTCATCAACAAAAGTTATAATTTTATCTCAAGAGCTTGATTTTTTGTAACTGCTGAATATAAATCTTGTTTTTCTCATTCTATTTTATTTATGTTAAGTCTACTAGGAACTTTTGTTCTTACTATTATTATGGTGTTATGTTTAGATAAAAAGAAATGAGATGCAACAAGGGATGGCGTCACTGATGGAGATCTCGATGTCAGCACCAGCTCCTCACCCTTTGTATTTTGTAACATCCTAAGTCTCTAATAAAGCTAGATAAATATAAGAATAAGTAGAAAATACATATAACAAAGAATTAAAATGCTAAGTTATGTGATAATAAGGTATTTATAAAATAGGTGACATATAGTTAATCATGAATCATATAAATAAAATTCTTATGATCATAATGGATGGGGAGAGGATACAAATACATTTTTAAGACATTACTAATCTAGGATTAGTAATAAATTAAGGCAATATAAAACAAAAAAGGAGCTGACAAGTAGCACCAAAAAATTATAGCCACCTTGCACCTACCAAAGCATGCCACATTGCCTACAAAGTTGCAGCTACATACATGCCATATTGCCCGCAAAGTTACAACCACAAAGTATGCCACATTGCCTAGAAAATTGCAGCCACCTTGCACCTACCAAAGCATGCCACATTGCCTACAAAATTGTAGCCACTTTGCACCTACAAAACCATGCCACATTGCTCACAAAGTTGCAGTCACATACCATGCCACATTGCCCATAAAATTGTAGCCGCCTTGCACCTACTAAAGCCTGCCACATTGCCCACAAAGTTATAGCCACATAGCACCTACCAAAGCATTCCACATTGCCCACACAGTTATAGCCACATAGCATGCCACATTGTCCACAAAATTAGAGCCACCTTGCACCTACCAAAGAATGCCATATAGCCACAAAAACTTCTGCCAAAATCAGCCAAGAAATTGCCACAATTTAGCAAGGAAATCCTACCACATAGCCACAAAATTTGCATACACATTTTAGCCAAGAAACAACACCTTGTAGCCAACATAATCATGCATATAGTAGTGGGGCAGTAGACTTAATGGAGGGAAAGCAGCATCTCACACTATTCTCTATAGAAAGCCAAGGAATGCCTACAGAAACCAACCACCTCCATGTGCCTCTTGAGTGGAAGACTGAGAAGCCAACGTAATCATATGCTTGGGTAATGGGGCAACAGAAATCACATGTCTTACCCTATGTAATCAGTGCCTAAGAGGGAGAGAAAATAGCTAGAAAAGTAAAACTGAGAACAAGAGGAAGAGAGCAGCTAAAAAAATTTTAGAGCCAAGGAGAGAGAGCAACCAAAAAATTTGAGAGGGCATGAGTGCTAGAATTTGAAGCCTTGCTTACCTTATATTTTTTCCAAAAACGTAGCTGAGTTTGCAAGGGAAACCAAGAGGAGAAGAAAGTTAAAATTTGAGAGCCATAGGAGTATTTCTACACAAGGTGAGTTTCCCCTCTTGAGGAAAGTTGGTTTGTAGTGAGTTGAGCTCATTTTGAGTTCTGCATGGATGATTCTTGAGCATGAGATAGAAGAGGTAAAATTTGAAAACAATGAAATCTAGTGGTAGGGAACAATATTTGCCATCTAAGTAACAAACATGCTGAAACACCACACATTCTGCACTAGGATGTTATTGTTCTTGCACCTAAAATTTTTAGGCCATGTGTTCTTGGATTGTTTGATTGAGTAAATGGCCTTTAAATTCTCTAATATTTGGTGAGAAAAGTCTTGAAATATTTATAATAAATTATGGAAATTTTTGTGATTTTTGAGACCCTACAAATATGCCATTTGCAATCAAAATAGTGCTGAGAAAAATCTACTGGATAACTTAGGTTGTTGATGGAAATACTAAACTTTAAAGGGGTTAGATGTTGAATGTTTGTATGAATATTTTATGACATGTTATAGGTATACAAATTAAGGACCCCACCAAATATTAGAGGATTCTGGATAGTTTAAAACATAGAATAAAATTTGGAAATTCGGTGGGACAGGAAGTGAGTCAGAACAAAGCAAAACTGGGGACAACCATAAAAAGTGTATTATTTGAGGTGACAAATAAATTATTTTTTACTTGAAATTTTTATGGTTATTATATAACATATGTAGTATAATCCATATCAAATATCATGACTTTTAAAGAAGTTTTACTCATCCAAAGGAATGGAAAACATAATAGAAATGGAACCGAAACCAATCTGCACTATTCTGAGTTATGGAGGTATTCCTTGGGGTGAATGGAATAGCTAAGTGCTGAGAGATCCAAAAAATAAAATAGACATGAAGAGGAAACTCCAAGGAAAATTTTATAATTTTTAGAGGACTTTTTCTCATATTAATAATAACCCCAAATTTGAATAGAATCACAGTTTCATTTTAAGGAGCAAAAGCTCTTAAATTAGAGACTTATGACTTTAGTTGCTCGTATGCATGCATTAACCAAAAGCATTTATATGTTTTAGTTTCAGTAGCTAGTTGTAACATTGGTAGCCTTAGAAAGGAAGTGATTGTACAGAAATTAAGGTAGCTAGCTTTTCCTTAAAACACTCTTTATGTTTATGAACTTGAATTTATCAATTTCACTGGTTTCCTAACTTTTATGCTATGATGAATGATGGTCTAAAGATATGTTATGTATGCATTCTCGGGGTAACATCCCTAATTTTGTTTCATTTATTAATAAATGTACATAAATATTTAATGTAACATCCCTAATTTCGTTTCTTTTATTAATAAAGATACATAAATATTTAATTAAAGGAATAAAATTTATTAGATAATTTTTATATATCTAAGGAAATATAATCCTTAAAAATTCTTCACCTTATGTGTATGTATATAAAATGTTTCTAACATTAAGGGAATAGGTAAAGAGAGAAAATCTAATTGGAAAAATTAGAAATAACATAATAAGGAAAAGTGAAATTCTTGGGTAAGGAAGATAAATTTTTGTAAAGTAAAGGTCTTAAAATTTCAAGAAGATTGGATTCAGGTAATTTTTCCTAATTCAAGAGCTAGAGTTACTAAGTTTAACACCTCCACCCATAAATTGGGCTTTCACCTATGGACACCTCATATAGAGTTTTTCCACTTCACATGAATTTTTGGCAATCCAATACGATAGCCCAAGCAAGAAATAAAACATAAAATTGGACTAGGATATAGAAGTTGGACCGATAGCCCAAAAATGATGTAAATGTGATCAAGCGCTTCATGCAAGGTAGAATTTCAAAAAAAGCAAAGGAAATGGGTAAGAATGAGCCCAAATCCAAGAAGAAAAAATAAGAATCATGTTAGAAAATAGTAGTGTAATAATAATCAAGATTAGGTCACATGGCATTAAGACAAAACATCTATATCCTACATTCATAATTTCAACAAGTAGGTAATAAAAGATGGCATTAGGACAAAACATTTATAGCCTATATTCATAATTTCAACAAGTGGGTAATAATTCATAACATTATAAGAAAACATCCTTATCCTACATAAATAATTTCAGTCAAGCAAGGGAGACTCAAGGGCTGAAAATTTGTCACCTAGAAAGGCAAACCTATCATACTTGAGTGAGACAAAAGAAAAAGGAAATGAATCCCTAAATCAAAGAGACCTTTTCCCTTGTCTTAAGAACATTTTATCTTGATTTTCAAAATACAAGTCTCCTTTTGCTATGCATATCTTGATTAAGGGAGATGAAGACAAGAACATGAGTTATCTTTCCCAAAAAAAAATCAAGTACATCTTAATTGTGATAAGGTAGACCTATGATCATGAAAGGTGAACCACTTAATAGTTTATTTAAGCAAAACCCACCGTTATAACATTATAATTTCGTCCAAGTGAGGGAGAGGAAAAATAAAAGTAAGGTAGAGTAAGGAAATGATAGAAAGAGATGAGAAGAAAGGAAGGAAGAAGAAGGAGAAGTCTAAAGGTCTAAGTACCCAAAGTAAGCTAGATTAATCTCCACTTGAATCCATCTTTTCTCTTCATCCTTGTGGTTCAAAAACTCACCCTTCTTCTCTTATTTAAGCTACTAGAAAAGCTAAGGGAATGGAGGAATATTGCTACTTCATTCAAGAGGAAACAAGAAAAAGAATTCATTAAGTGAGCTAGGGAGATCTTTAGGTAGGTTTAACAATATCTCTTTTTGAAGAAAAACTATGAAATTTGTAACATTTATATGGGATTTTAATCTTAGAACTTTGATGAAATTTACAATATTTTCTACTTTTATGATTGGTCATGGATGTTGCTATATCATGTTGCATGTTATTTTGAATATGATGGATATTTTGAACATTTTGGTTGGTGTAGAAAGTTCTGCATAGATATGGCTATGGGTGATAAAATTTTATGATTTTTATGCTGCTATTTTGTATATTTGAATGTGGTGAAAAATTGATGGAATATGATTAGATGTAAATTAGGAAGAAAATGGAAGATGACGTAATAAAATAATGAACTAAAACCTTAGCAAAGGTTTTGGTTAGAAAACTAATTAAATTTTGGAGTAACTAGGGATGCTTCTATTTTTGAAATTCTGAGAAGAATCGGTTAAGAATTAAAAGAAATGGTTAACATGAAAAATGTAAATCTATGTCTCATGGATTTTTAACCATTGGAATCACTTAATTTGGAGTCTAAAGGAGAGAGATATTGTCTGATTTGTAAGCAGTGGTCAGAAAATGGTTAACTAGGGAAGAATCTGTTAAGTATGCTTTTGTGTTTGAATTTTTGGGCTAAATCTGTAGGAAATTAAAGGACATTGTTAACATAATAAATATAGATATATGTATCATGAATCTATATGCTCTGAAATCACTTACTTTGGAGTCCATATAAGGGAGATATGGCTGATTAATGAGTAAAGGTCAGAATTAGTCTAGAATCCATGGTTGTAAATGTAAGTGTTTTAGTCTTCGATTTTATGGGAATAATTAGTAAGGATTCTGAAGTAATAATTAAAATGAACGTTGTATATAAGTGTCTGAGCTTTGAATAGGATTTGGAATCACCTCAATTGGAGTTCTTATGAGGGAGATATGGTTAGATTAGTAAGTAAAAGTCTGAACCTACCTGAGAAGAAATAACATTAAATCTAAGGGAGTAGTAACATCATGATTACTTAATATTTCACTAAAATGTTTAACATAATGGTTTTAGAGGATTGTCTTATTTTTTAATTGACACTAAGATCACCTCAATCAGATTTAAAATGAGGGTGTTATGCTCTGTTTAGTGAGAGAGAAAAATAATATTTATAAAAGAAGAAGAATCTTATAAAATAAAAATAATTAATGACTAGTGTATGCCATAGCCATTGCCATTGCATGAACTCCTTACCATCTTATGTGTGTAATTTTGACATGAAAATATTTTATAAAGTGATATTTGAAACGATTATGTTTATGACATGATTACCAATGATTTTTGGTAATGATTATATTTTGAGAAAAAATTATGGCATGTGAGTATAATGAACATACTTGTTATTGAAATCATATTTTTGGCTATTAATGTGAAAACCAAAGAAATTAGCATGGTCACATGGTGGTCCGTGTGGTGCATCAGTAGGGGACGCCTTGCCAACGGCTATAATTAGGTTAATGAGAAAAGAAAGTGTGCCATGTCGGACGGAGCGAGAAATGCATGTGCCAGAGAGTAGAAAGTACTCACCCTAACTAGGGTAACTTGATATGAAAATAAGTTGATAGCCATCATATGATATTTTGAAAATAGTTTTTCATGCCATACATGTCATAACTGTACGATTTTCATGTGCATAGATAAAGGGCATTTGTGTGACCTAAAGATATTTTGTTGTAACTTATACAGATGAACATGACATGATGAGTTATATTGATGATAATTATGATTAATTGTTGAACCTACTGGGATTTAATTCTCACTATATTTTCATATCATGTTTAGAAGACTAAGTTATGCAAATATTCTCTATGACCGGCTTTTAGTGTACGTTGGGTCGAGTTGGTTAAGATCTCAGTGAAGGTACAACCATCTGCACCCATATCTCTGGAACTGGTTAATATGGACGAATAAAATGTAAACTTATATGTGTTTATTTTTGTAGAGATGTTTTGATTAATAATTTGTATGTCAACCCATAATTGTATAAGTGTTAATGGTATTTCATAAACCTTAATTATGTTTGGTTATTTTAATTGAATGTTATTATAAGTTAAATAGTTAGAAGTAAAGAGGTAATGACTTCATGGAATTTTAGATATATATATATATATATATATATATATATATATATATACGTATGTATGTATGTATGTATATATGTAAAAATAAATATGGAGTTGTTACACAAAGTGTGCCAAGTAAGCCTCATTTCCCCCACGTATTGGCCAATAATAGGATATGCATAACCCTTTTGCAGGTATGGGACTGCATTGAGTAAGTAGACCAAAATGTTATGGGTACCTAGTGTGACCAAGATGATGTATGTATGTATGGTTAGTACTTATGTTTCTGTAGAATAAATTGAGATGTTTTAAGGAATGGAATGTATACTATGTTTCTAAAAAATTTTCTAGCTATTGAGATTGTCATCTCATCTTTATATGTCCACATAATAATATTCCAAGTAGTCCAGCATGACGTGAACAACAAGGGTCTCAAGGTTGACTCATCTAAATATGGATATGGATTGTATATTTTCTTGTTGTTTAATATATGTGGGATGGCTTAGTTAAGTGCCAAGTCTCTTTTAGACAACTCGTAATGTGATATAAAATAAGTTATGGACTGTACACTTTCTTTTATGGCATGAGATCCTTTTTGTTGTAACTAATGCATATCAGGCCTAGTTAGTTGCCTATAAGGAAATGAAATTTGAAAATGCTTGGAATAGCCTAAAGCACTTGTATGCTTATCCAAGAAAGATAACTAACAATATAAGTGAATATGTGAGTTTATAGGCTAGGTAGACATTGCTAGAAATTTATAGATAAGAATATATATATATATATATATATATATATTTATTTATTTATTTATTTTTAATACTAAAATGTTTAAGGAGAATATTCTATGATGTGGATGCATAAAATAAGATGCTAATTAATAGGTGTTGCATATTTCAAGGGTGGAGTGCTATATAGGGACTCTTATTTGGGTACTGTAATGTTGATTTGTATAATTATTACATGTGTGAGGTTTGTAATAGATATATATATATATATATATATATATATATATATATATATATATATATGTATATATATATATGTATATATATATATATATATGTATATATATATATATGTATATATATACACACACATATATATTGTGTTTATACATATGACGTATTTAACATGCGAAATGTGAAAAAAATAATAAATAAATAAATTGGATCTTGCATTGTTAGTATCAGAGCCTGGTTTCAATCCAGCAATTGTTAAGGGAAGAATTAACTTGGGAGCTAGAAGAAGTCATGAGAAAGAAATATCCGCAATTGTTCTTATTAGGTAATTTTTAAAATTTTGAGGACAAAATTTCTTTTAGGGGAGAGAAATGTAACATCCCTAATTTCGTTTCTTTTATTAGTAAAGGTACATAAATATTTCATTAAAGAAATAAAACATATTAAAAAAAATTTAGATATCTAAGAAAATATAATCCTTAGAAATTCTTCACCTTATGTGTATGCATAGAAAATGTTTCTAATATTAAAAGAATAGGTAAAGAGAGAAAACCTAATAAAAAAAATTAGAAATAACATCCTAAATAGAGACGAAATTCTTGGGTAAAGAATATAAATTTTTAGAAGTAAAGGTCTTAAAATTTCAAGAAGATTGGATTAGGATAATTTTTCAAAATTCAAGAGCTAGAGTTCCAAAGTTTAACATTTCAAACCATACATTGGCCTTCACCAATGAACACTTCATAGAGTTTTTCCACTAATTGATACCAGAGCAAGTCAATCCTAGATGGCCAGTGGGTGGATAGTTATTTAAATCGATCTTATAGTGTCTTAAGTATGTTCGTGGTTATGTTGTGTCGGGCATCAATGATTTTATATATGTAAAAAATTACTAGTGT
Organism: Gleditsia sinensis; assembly: GCA_037074535.1. NCBI lineage: Eukaryota > Viridiplantae > Streptophyta > Magnoliopsida > Fabales > Fabaceae > Gleditsia > Gleditsia sinensis. The sequence continues at coordinate 43,410,349 of CM073465.1, read as the reverse complement.
TTCTTATCTATATGCCGAGGTGGTGTTATGACTGTTGTAAATATTTTTGAACTAATTATTGGGCTTAATCAACTCAATAGTAGCATAACTCTATTTTTGCCATAGTAAGATATAGCACTATCGAGGAGGAACCCTACAAACAATGCAGAAGAAACTCTACACAACTTGGCTATAACAATTCAAGACCAAATCACAGCCACCAATCAAATTCTACAACATCTCCAAAATAGTAATAACCTGAATGTAGAAAATAATGTAAACAACAGAGTAGCTAGAAATGATAATGGCCTATCTAAGTTTCTGAGAACCAAACCACCTTCTTTCTAAGGTGGTTATGACCCAATGGTAGCTGAAAGTTGGATAAGGGGATTAGAGAAGATCTTCAAAGTGATGGGCTACACTAATGAGCAACAGGTTATCTTTGCAGCATATATGCTAAATGATGAAGTTGAGTGTTGGTGGCGAGGGGCTAGAGAGATGCTAACTCACTAAAGGAGGCAGATCACCTGGCAAGTGTTTAAGGACATTTTGTTGGAGAAGTACTTTGCAAGTACTGTGCAGACCGAGAAAGAGATCGAATTTCTCCAACTCAAATAGGATAACATGTTGGTAGATCAATACATCGTTAAGTTCAAGGAGTTGTCTAAGTTCTCCTCTTACCTAAGGTTTAACCATAATAAAGCATAGAAGGCTGTTAAGTTTGAAGTAAGACTGAACCTAAAAGTCAGGAATGCAATGATATCCTTGGAAATAAGGGAGTTTGTGCCCTTGATAAATAAATATAGACTTTTGGAGAAGATTTTAAGGGTAGTGGAGGACAAGAAGCAAAGGTGAAACCTGTGGAAGAGGAAGAAATATTTTTTCAGGGCAAAAATGAGAGGATAATAGAGGAAGGAAGAAGAAGAAGTCTAGAGGACTAGTACTCAAGGTAAGTTAGCTTAATCTCCACTTAAATCCATCTTTTCTCTTCATCCTTGGGGTTCAAAACTCACCTTCCTTCTCTTATTCACGCTACTAGAAAGGTTATGGGAATGGACGAATCTTGCCAGTTCCTTTAAGAGGAAATAAGAAAAATAATTCACAAAGTGAGGTAGGGAGATTTTAAGTAAGTTTAACAATATCTCTTTTTGAAGAAATTTTTTGAAATTTATAACATTTATATGCGATTTTAATGTTAGAAATTTGATGAAAATTACAATATTTGCTACTTTGATGATTGGCCATAGATGTTGCTATATCATATTACATGTTGATCTTACATGTGATGGATGTTTTGAATACTTCATTTGGTGTAGAAAGTTCTGCATATATATGGCTATGGTGAAAATTTTTTAGGGCTTTTATGTTGTTGTTATGTATATTTGAAAGTGGTAAAAAATTGATGGAATATGATTAGTAAGCAGTGGTCAAAAAATGGTTAACGAAGGAAGAATCTGTTAGGTAAGCTTTTATGTTTGAATTTCTAGAAACTATTTGTAGGGAATTAAAAGAAACAATTAACACGAAAAATATAGATATATGTCTCAAAAAATTTTAGCCACTGGAATAACGCAATTTAGAGTCTATAAGAGGGATATATGGTAAGATTAGTTAGTAGAGGTCAGAACCTACCTTGGAAGAAATAACATTGAATTTGAGGAAGTAATAACACCAAGATTCCTTATGATTTCACTAACATGTTCAACATAAGCATTTTAGAGGTTTGTCTTAGCTTTAAATAGGCGCCATGATCACCTCCAACGGAGTTAAAATGATGGAGTTATACTCTCATTAGTGAGAGATGAAAATATCTAAGAAAGAAGAAGAATCTTATGAATGAAAATAATAAATGACTAGTGTATGCCCTAGCCATTGCCATTACACAAACTGCTTACCATCTTAAGTGTGTAATTTTGGCATATAAATATTTTATAAAGTGATATTTGAAAATGATTATGTTCATGGCATGATTGCATTTTGCCAATAATTTTTGGTAATGATTATACTTTGATGATAAATTATGGCATATGAGTATAATGAACATACTAGTTAATGAAATCATAATTTTGGCTATTAATGTGAAAATAAAAGAAATGAGCACGGTAACATGGCATTCTGTGTAGTGCACCAGTAGTGGACACCCTACCAACGGCTATGATTACGTTAATGAAAGAAGAAAGTGTTCCATGTCAGACGGAGCGAGAAAAGCTCGTACCAGAGAGTAGAAAGTACTCACCCTAATCGGGGTAGCTTGACACGAAAATAAGTTGATAGCCATCATATGATATTATGAAAATAGTTATTCATGACATACATGTCATTACTATACGATTTTCATGTGCATAGATAAAGTGTATTCATGTGACCTAAGACATTTGTTGTAGCCTATACAAATGAACATGACATAATGAGCTATATTGATGATAATTATGATTTATTATTGAACCTACTAGGATTTAATTCTCACTATATTTCCATATCATGTTCAAAAGACTAAATATACAGATTTTCTCTATGACCGGCTTTTAGCGTACGTTGGGTTGAGTTGACTAAGATCTTAGTGAAGTTACAACCACCCGCACCCGTATCCCTGAAACTAGTTAACATGGATGAATAATATATAGACATATATGTGTTATATTTTTTACGAACATTTTTAACTAATGATGTGTATGTCGACCCAAAATTGTAACAGTGTTAATGGTATACCATAAACCTTAATTATGCTTGGTTAATTTAATTGAATGTTACTATGAGTTAAATAATTAGAAGTAAAGAGGTAATGACTTCATAGGATTTTACAAATATATATATATATATATATATATATATATATATATATATATATGTTTATATGTAAAAAATGTAGTTGTTACATGGTGTCCATTTAAAGGTAAGACAAATCTCTAAAACTCTTATGTTGAACATTTTAATGAAATCGTAAGGAATCTTGGTGTTATTACTCTCTCAAATTCAGTGTTATTTCTTCTCAAATAAGTTCTGACTTTTACTTACTAATCTGACCATATCTCCCTCCTATAGACTCTAAATTGCGTGATTCCAGTGGCTAAAAACTCATGAGACATATATCTATATTTTCTTCTCAACCTTTTCTTTTAATTCCCTATATATTTTTTTGAGAAATTCAAACACAGAATATTACCTAACAAATTCTTCCCTGGTTAACCATTTTCTAACCACTGATTATTTATCAGACCATATCTCCCTCATTTGAACTCCAAATTGGGTGACTCTAGTGGCTGCAAATCTGAGACATATATCTATATTTTTCATGTTAACCATGTCTTTTAATTCATAATCGATTCTTTCCAGAATTTCAAAAACAGAAGCTTCCCTAGTTACTCTAAAATTAAGTTTTTTAACCAAATTCTTCTTGAGGTTTTAGTTCATACTTTTATTACGTCCTCTTCCATTTTTTCCTAACTTACATCTAACCATGAGATTACTTGTTTCAACATTTTAATTAGATTCCTTACACTTAATTTAACATATTCCATCATCTACTTCTCAAGAAAACAGAAATCAAATGATGTATTTTTAAGGGAATCTATAAAGATAATGCTTTGAATGATAGATTTTGTTGATATAAATGATTCGAAGACAGTTTGATTTTAAATAATATTATGTACAAGCATTATAAGAAAGGAAGGTTTTCCCATGGAAATTTAAAATTTCAGGTATGTAAAATGGGTAATTCATGTGAAGGACTCTTGGATAGACATAACCTTTTCATGATTTATTATTAAGATATTGCATAAGCATGTTAAAGAATGAAGTAAAAATGGGTTGACCTTGTTTAAGTGTTTTGAAGTGTGTTTTAGATGATACAATATGAAGATGTTATCAATAAGATAAAATATTACTAAAGGAGTTTGAAGTAGTGAACAATTAGTGGAAGTATGTACCCAGTAATTTAATTTCAGCTTTAACAACCCATAAGTTATTACAAAAAGGGTGCCAAGGATATTTGGCAGTGGTGAGAGATATTGATATAAAGTATACCAATGTAGATTAGGTTCTAGTGGTTAGGGAAATTTCCTGATGGGTTCTCAAAATAATTGTCTGGATTACCCCTGAAATGAGAAATAGAATTTGATATTAATTTACTTCCTATAACCCAACTAGTATATATATTGTAACATCCTTAATTTTTTTTTCTTTTATTAATAAAGGTACATAAAATATTCCCTAATTTTGTTTCTTTAAAGATACATAAATATTTAATTAAGGAAATATAATCTTTAGAAATTCTTCACCTTAAGTGTATGCATGGAAAATGTTTCTAACATTAAGGGAACAAGTAAAGATAATAAACCTAATAGGAAAAGTTAGAAATAAAATACTAAAGATAGGCGAAATTCTTTGGTAAGGAAGATAAATTTTTGTGAAGTAAGTAAAGGTCTTAAAATTTTAAGAAGATTGGATTAGGGTAATTTTTCCTAAATTCAATAGATAAAAATTTCTAAGTTTAACATCTCCACCCATAAATTTGGCTTTCACCTATGGACACTTCATATAGAGTTTTTACACTTCACATAAGTTTCTAGCAAGCCCATTGGATAACCTAAGCAAGAAATAAAACATAGACTTGAACTAGGATATAGAAGTTGGACCCGTAGCCCAAAAATTATGAAAATGTGACCAAGCCCTCCAAGTAAGGTAGAATTTTATCCAAAGCAAATGAAATGGGTAGGAATGAGCCCAAATCCAAGAGAAAAAATAAAATAAAATAAATCATGTCATGAAATAATAGTGTAATCATCATAAAGATTAAGTTACATGGCATTAAGACAAAAATTCAGCAAGTGGTGTGATATACTACATTCATAATTTTACCAAGTGGTATGATAATACATGGCATTATGACAAAACATCTATATCCTACACTCATAATTTTACCAAGTGGGTAATAATACATAGCATTTTGACAAAACATCTTTATCCTACACAAATAATTTCATATAAGTAAGGAAGATTCAAGGGTTGGAAATTTGTCACCTAAAAAGCCAAACCAATCATACTTGATTAAGACAAAAGAAAAAGGAAATGAATCCCTAAATCAAAGGGACCTTGTCCCTTATCTTAAGAACATATTATCATAATTTTCAAAATACAAATCTCCTTTTTCTATGCATATCTTGACTAAGGAAGAGGAAGACAAGAACATGAGTTGTTTGTTTTCAAAAAATCAACCAAGTGCATCCTAATTGTGATAAGGTAGACCCATGATCATGAAAGGTGAATTATTTGATAGTCTATTTATGCAAAACCTACCCTTATAACATTATAATTTCGTCCAAGTGAGGGAGAGGAAAAATATAAGCAAGGTAGAGTGAGGAAAGGAAAGGAAGAGAAGAAGAAAGAGGAAGGAGAAGTCTAGAAGACTAAGCGCTAAAATTTGTAACATTTATATGGGATTTTTATCTTAGAACTTTGATGATTGATCATGTATGTTTGAATACTTAGGCTGATGTAGATAGTTCTACATAGATATGGCTATAGGTGGCAAAACAATTTTGCTTCTGTTTTTAAAATTCTAAGAAGAATTGGTAAGGCGTTAAAACAAATAGTTAACATAAAACATATAGATCTATGTCTCACGGATTTTTATCCACTGGAATCACTCAATTTGGAGTCCATATGAGGTAGATATGGTCCGATTAGTAAGCAGTGGTCAGAAAATGGTTAACCAAGGAAGAATCCGTTAGGTATACTTCTGTGTTTGAATTTTTGGGATAAATCTGTAGGGAATTAAAAGAAATTCTTAACATTAAAAATGTAGATCTATGTTTCACGAATTTTTAGCCACTAGAATCACTCCATTTGGAGTTCATATGAGTTAGATATGGTCTGATTAGTAAGCAGTGGTTAGAAAATAGTTAATCAGGGAAGAATCTGTTAAGAAAGCTGCTGTGTTTGAATTTCTAGGAACATTTTATAGGAAATTAAATATATGTGTCATGAAATTTTAGCCACTAGAATCACTCAATTTGGAATTCTTATGAGGGAGATATGGACAGATTAGTAAGTAGAGGTCAGAACCTACTTGAGAAGAAATAACCTGTAACTTGATTAAGTAATATCACCAAGATTCCTTAATATTTAGCTAAACTATTCAACAAATAGTTTTAGATAATTGTTTTATCTTTAAATTGACACCAAGATCAACTAAATCGGAGTTAAAAGGATAGAATTATGGTCCAATTAGTGAGAGAAGGTCAGGCAGGATGAAAACTTGCATCAAGGAATAACTCAACGTAAAGCATGGCCGTGTTTCAAGGCACGGCTAGGTCGTGTTCTGTGTTGAAAATAGAATTTTGAAGCCTAAAGCATGGCTGCTTTATATTAAATGGCCAAGACATGTTATAAGATACATTTAGGCCGGTTTGGAGGTTAGTAAAACTTATTTTCAACATTTTGTCTACTCTAAATGAACCTAATTAATTATTGGATATTAGTAGAAACCAAATTGATGAAGAATGTTGTATTAAATTTATGAGAACATGTGTTGGAAATAATATAAGTAGGACATATTTTAAAAAACACGTGGTCCCCTTCCTGGAACTGCAACGGCTTTCTTCTTTTGTCATAATAACTCTTCTACCGGCTTTGGGCTATTTGAATCTTTTCTCGGATCATTTTTATTTATTTAGTGGTGTGTCAGACCAAGTCTGGGCCCAAAAAATTTCTTTCCCCTACTTCATACCAACATAGAGGGGATTTGCATTTCCGACCATACAAGGCTTCATAAGGTGCCATCCCAATGCTTGAGTGGTAACTATTATTATAAGCGAACTCAACTAGCGGCAAATATTTTTCCCATCCTTTTCCTTGTTCCAAAGTGCACGCTTTGAGCATATCCTCCAGGGTCTGTATAGTCCTCTCAGTTTGACCATCAGTCTGAGGGTGGTAGGCTGTACTAAAATGTAGTTTGGTACCAAAAGCTTCGTACAAAGCCCTCCAAAACCCAGAAGTAAATCTAGGATCTTTATCTGAGATAATACTATTAGGGATTCCATGCAACCTCACAACTTCCCTTACATATAGGTGGGCTAGCCTCTCTAATGGAAAACTGATTCTAATGGGCAAGAAATGGGCAAACTTTGTCAATCTGTCCACTACTACCTATATTGAATCAAACCTAGTTTGAGTCTTAGGCAACCCCACAATGAAATCCATAGAAATACTATCCCACTTCCACTCCGGTATCTCCAAGGGTTGTAGTAGTCCCGCAGGTTTCTGATGTTCTATCTTCACCTTCTGGCAGATTAGGCATCTAGTAACATATTCTACAATGTCCTTGTTCATCCCTGGCCATCATTTCCTCTTTTTCAAGTCTTGGTACATTTTAGTAGATCCTGGGTGAATAATGTATTTACTTTGATGAGCTTTTTCTAGAACCTTATCCCTTAAAGCCCCTTTCCTTTGGTACACACATTCGCCCTCGGTATTTATGAATCCCATCGCTTAAAATTGAAAAGTTTGGTTGTCCCCTCCGGTCTTGTAAAATTTCTTCCCACGATTGTGCTTCCTTGATTTGTGCCTTCAAGTCACATTCGATTCGCAGCTCGCTAAGTCTTAAGCCTTTAGGATTGCTTGTAACCGATAAGCTTAGATTTCTAAAATCCTCCAATAACTTCATCTCTTTTACTAACATTTGACATATGTGTAGTGACTTCTAACATAATGCATCAGCTACTACATTAGCTTTTCCCAGATGGTACTTCAACTCAAACTTATAATCATCAATAAACTCCATCCACCTCCTTTGTCTCATGTTCAACTCCTTTTGATCAAAAAGGTATTTTAAACTCTTGTGATCACTATAAACTTTGAACACGACTCCATATAAGAAGTGCCCCTAGATTCTCAAAGGAAAGACTATTGCTGCTAGCTCTAGGTCATGTGTGGGGTAACTTTCTTCATGTGATTGTAACTACCGAAAAGCATAAGCAACCACTTTACCTTCTTGCATCAGAACACAACCTAGTCCCTTCTTACAAACATCCGTATAAACTTCAAAATGTTTGGAAGAATTAGGAATGACTAAAATAGGAGGGGTAGTTAGTTGATTCTTAAGCTTTTGGAAACTATCCTCACACTCCTAAGTCCATTTGAAAAGACTTCCCCTTCCTAGTTAACCGAGTCAGAGGCAACGCTATTCGAGAGAATCCTTGTATAAATCTCTTGTAATATCCAGCTAACCCCATAAATCTTCTAATCTCTGTCATAGTCTTGGGCCTCTCCCACTTTAATACTGCTTTAGTCTTGCTGGGGTCTACCGCTACACCATCTTGGGAAATGACATAACCCAAAAATTTTACCTATTTTAGCCAGAATTCACACTTTTCTAGCTTTGCAAAGAGTTTCTTCTCCTTTAAGATTTGAAGTATTAGCTGAAGATGCTGACTATGTTCCTCTTTACTCTTCAAGTATAATAAAATATCATCTATAAAGACCACCACAAACTGGTCCAAGTAGGGCCTGACAATATGGTTCATATAATCCATGAAAACCGTAGGTGCATTGAGACTCCAAATGGCATTACTAGGAACTCGTAATGCCCATATCTTGTTCTGAAGGCTGTCTTCTAGATGTCATCATATTTAACCCTGATCTGGTGGTACCCTGATCTCAAGTCTATCTTCGAGAAAACCGTGACCCCTTTCAACTGGTCCAACAAATCATTTATACGGGGTAGTGGATATTTATTCTTAACAGTTGCTTTATTGAGTTGTCTATAGTCAATACACAATCTCATAGTACCATCTTTCTTCCTCACGAATAGTACAGGCCCTCCCCACGGTGACACACTAGGCCAGATGAAATCCTTCTCTAGTAGTTCTTCAATCTACTTTTTAAGCTCCTTTAATTCTACTGGAGACATTCTATATGGAGTAATGGAAATAGATCTTGCTTCTAGTGCCAGGTCAATGGAAAATTCTACCTCTCTCCTTGGTGGCAGTTGTGAAATTTTTGAGGGAAAAACCATAGGGAATTCACAGATTATAGGAATCCCATGTAGCTCTTGGCTCATCTCTGAATTGACAGCATACAAGAAAATACAACTTAAATAAGTAGTATTCAGTCCCTTAATAGCTTTATGTGTATTGATAATATTGCATTGTTTTTCCCTAGAAACAACAGGAAGGAATTCTAAAGTCTTACCACAACAGTTCTGAAGCACTCGATTCTGACTCAACCAATCCATCCCCAAAATAACATCTATACTATCTAGAGGTAAGCAAATCAAATGCACTACAAACAACTTATCACGCACCACCATAGAATAATTCGAACACATAGAGGAAGTGATCACCTTCTCCATCGTAGGAGTCATCACCACTAACTCGTAAGGCAGATCAGAAATGGGATGTTGCAACTTCTCAACACTATCCCATGCTATAAAAGAATGGCTAGCGCCCGAATCAAAAAGTGCAGTCAGAGGCAATTTATTGACATAACACATACCTTGAATCAAGTTAGGGCTTTGTTTCACCTCAGCTCCACTTAAGGTAAAGACTCTCCCTACTGCCTGTGGAGTTCATTTTGGCCCCTTTCCACTATTCATTGGGCAACGTCTCTGTAGATGCCCCTTTTGGCCATAACAGAAACAAGTGGCTAGAGTAGAGTAACTTGGCCTATCCCCGTGAACTCGTCCACATCTTCCACATGTGATGACTACTGGTCTTTGTGGGAAGGGTCTAGGTCTGGTAGCTACATGTTGTTTGCCTCTTGCATGGTTCTTGGCCCTAAGATCCCTATTGTATGTGGAAGCTTCCCTCTTCCTCTTCCATGAAGTTTGGCGTTTCCTCTCCTCCCCTACCGCTCTCAGACTCTTTTCCAACAGTGTACATTTGTTGACTAGGGAGGCAAACTCTCGAATCTCAAGAACAACCACCACACTCTGAATTTCTGGATTTAGCCCGATCTTAAATCTAACCACCTTCTATGCTTCATCTGAATTATACTGCAAATAAGTGAAAAACTTAGACAGTTCTTCAAATTTAGCCACATATTGGTCAATGGTCTAGTTGTCCTGCCTAAGCTGAAGAAATTCAATTTCCTTCTCAGACCTTACACTGCTAGGAAAATACTTTCCCAAGAACGTGTCTCGGAAAACTAGCCATGTAATTGGTGTCCCCTGGTGAACTAGTAGCTCTTTGGTGCCCCTCCACCAATATTCGACTTTAGCCTTAAGCATATAAGCTGCAAAAGTGATCTTCTGCTCATTAAGGCAGTCTAGGATATCAAAAATCTTCTCTAGTTTCGTCAACCTTCTCTTAGCAGTATTTGGATCATATCTGCCTATAAAAGAATGAGGCCAAATCCTTATGAACTCAGTCCATCCATTCTCATTCCCTACTGCCCGTGGGTTGCCCTGCTCATCACCACGGTTGTCGTTATTTTGCATGTATTGTAAAATTTGATTTGTGGCAACTACTTGGTCTCGAATATCAATGGCTAGGTCATGTAGGGTCGTTTCCGCACTGCTCGTCAGATTTTGCCTTAGTGGTGCCATCATAAACTGCATTAATAAAAAGATAATGAGTCACTATTGAGGTGATCAATCCCAATAGTAGATTAAAAACTTACAGTAGCAATCACCTACCAAAACATATAGTTAGGAAACACTAGTAATTTCCTAATCATAAATTCATGCGACCCTACACATACTCCACAAGCCTATTCGGGTCCTTCATAAGTCGACAAAGGTGACCACCCACCCCTTTGGTCGCCTAGGACCGACTACCTCTGATACCAACTATGTAAGAGCTAGGTTTTTTTTTGTGTTCAGTTTTATCTTGGTTTATACAACAAGTGAATTTCCTTAAACTTACTAAGCTATAAGAATTACATAACTCATATTTATATCATCACTCCACAAGAGGTTATATCAGTGTTAGATTTATACAAGAGTAACACTAGATACTACTCATTGCATCAAAATAAAGAAGCACTAGGAATTATTCTTCCAAAAAGATACACTAGTTACACTACATAATGTACATCCTACTGACTAGGCCCTAGCCTAACACCTCACCCCTAGGGTGCATGGGTTAATGGACCGGGTGCTGCCAACGCTGGGATCTCTACTACGTTCGCTATCATTACATCCTGTAAGATGGTGAACTGGCTCAGGAGGGGCACGTCCACTACCTGTACCTTTAACACTAGTGTAGGCGTCTCAGTTGCTATCATCTGAACACTTCACCAAAATTAATGAGAATAAAATCTCAATAGGTCTAATATTAACAATTTATAATGAAAGTACAACAAGTGATGTGTTCAGCTGTATAGGCTACAGAAAACATGATTTAAAGTCATATGTGAGATGGATGCATGATGCATTGATGATATTCATATAGATAAGATGTATGTGAGATGGATCCATGATGCATTGATGAGAGGCATATAGATGATATGTGTATGAAATATATGTTTGATGTATTGATCAAGTTTATGTAAAGAAAATGTGTGTGTGTAAAGTGTATACAAGATGTATTGATGAGACGCATATGAATGAGAAGTGTGTGCATGTGTGAAATACATGCATGGTAAATGGATGTGGTACATGCAGAAGAGGCATATGTGTGTGTTGTATATATGTTGCATTAATGAAAATAAGAGAGTTAATGACCTAGGGAAAGGCATGTATGATATATGGGTAAATTGCATATTCATGAGATGCATGATTTTAAAGGTTTCTATGATGCATATGAAGTGAATGCTTAAAAGCATAAGTGGCATATGCGATGGCGCGATGTGTAAGTGATACATCTATATTTTGAAATGAGATATTAGGATGACCCTTATGGTGGCAAGGTGACCCAACGACATGCGGCACCTTATGGTGGTAAAGTGACCCGAAAGGTCGTAATGGCTGTGAGATGGTATCGGATAGGGGACACCCTATTAGCTTTGAGTGAACCATGGGTTATGGCCACTCCGACCAAGTGACAGTGACCTATTAATAATCGAGAAATGTTTGGTGTATGCATGTTGTATGCATTTCAATCATTTTATAATATATGCATTGATTATGACTTTAAATAATGTTTTCTGTAGCCTATACAATTGAACACGTCACTTGTTTTACTTTCATTATAAATTGTTAATATTAGACCTATTGAGATTTTATTCTCATTAATTTTGGTGATGCGTTCAGATGATAGCAACTGAGATGCCTACACTGGTGTTAAAGGTACAGGTAGTGGACGTGCCCCTCCTGGGCTAGTTCACCATCTTACAAATATAATGATAGCGAATGTAGTAGATCTCCCAGCTTTGGCACCACCTCGTCCTTCACCCCATGCACCCTAGGGGTGAGGTGCTAGGCTAGGGCCTAGTCAGTAGGATGTATACTATGTAGTGTAATCAGTATATCTTTTTGGAAGAATAATTCCTAGTGCTTCTTTATTTTGATGCAATGAGTAGTATCTAGTGTTACTCTTGTATAAATCTAACATTGATATAACCTCTTATGGAGTGATGATATAAATATGTGTTATGTAATTCTTATAGCTTACTAAGTTTAAGGAAATTCACTTGTAGTATAAACCAAGATAAAGCTGAATGCAAAAAAAAAACCTGGCTCTTACAATATGAGTAGTTATCAGGCCAATATACAAATGGCACCATTTGAGGTTTCACTTGAAAAACATCATAGGTTTCCTAATAGGTGGATGAGTTGAATAAAGTTACGCTCTGATATATTGGCTCTTTTGAAATCTTGAACAAAATAGATATAATAGTATATCACATAGTCTTGCCATCGGGATTAAGTGATGTTGATATAGTCTTTCTTGTATCAATGCTAAGGAAGTACCTATTAGATTCTTCTCATGTTATCTAATTCTAAGAAATTCAATTAAACAAGAATTTGGCTTAACTATGAGGAAAAACCGATGTCTATTGTTGATTAACAAGTGAAGAATTTATGGTTGAAGGGAACCCCTGTGGTTAAGGTTATATGGAAAAATCACTCAAGTGAAGAGATTTCTTAGAAAGTAAAGATGATATACAAAAGAGATATTCCCAATAGCTTGAGTAGTAAGGTTAATACTATAATTTATGCGTTGGCTTCATTCCCTACTTATGATAAGATGGTTTGAAATTCGAGGACCAAATTTCTTAAAGGAGGAAGAATGTAACATCCTTAAAATTTAGTAATTCTCATTTATGTATGGATTAATACAAGAAAGAAAGGAGTAGGGATGTAATTGAAAGGTCTCAAGAATGAAAATAAAAAATAATAATATTTTTGGGGTCAAATTGTAATTTCTTAAAAGTTTAGGGGTCAAATGTAAAAAATAATTTGTAAAGATTTCCTATAACAATTAGAAAATTGCTATCTGGTCCCTCCATTATTTTTCTAAAAATCTTCTATACGTTTCTCAAAAGATCACTATTGACTCTATCTCCTCCATTTTCTCTCTCTAGATCTGGAGTACTTTCGAGCATCCGATCTCAAAACTAAGGGTACCACTAGATTCAAGACGAAATTTTTTTCAAATCGGCCAAAGATTCGCCGCAGATCAGAAGTAGAAATTGTTTGAAAAAGGTAAACTCTGAAACTCCTATTTAGAGACCTCAAATTGAAAATCTAATGCCATAAATGGATTCAAGAGATAGATAAACTATAATATATAAATTTCAGTCATTTGACAACTTTTGGTGTCATGAACAGTAACTTTGATTGGCGTGAATATTTATTCCTGTAAGTGTGAACAGTAACTTCAGGGCGGCATGAATAGTGATTTTGACCGATGTTAATTAGTTAATTATTCATCATAGGTTCAATGATTTATAATCCAAAATCTTCAAACCTATTTGCCTCATGAATCATAGAATTAAAGACTTTGTTCAAAACATAATTCAGCGGTAGATTAAGACATATAATATACTTGCAGGCCTCCCTAGCAATCATATGAATAATCATTGAGAAGAAGAGCAGATGAATAATCAATACTCGATTAAGATTGAAATAATAAAATCAAGTCTAAATCTCATAATGCATGAAGATCCCTTAAGGTTTCAATCTACCTATACCAACTAAAAAGAACTAGCCACGCATGTCCATAAGAAAATCAAAAGAAGAATTGAAGAATGTAACTAAGAACTTGGATGAATGATTGAATGCTTCCTCTCTTCCCTTTTTATAGATTGGCTTCTCCTCATTTGTGTAGAACTCTTTTTAGGTCAAATTTCGGCCTATCGAGCTTCAATTGGAGTTGAAAAACCCTAAAAATTGCAAAATCAATGTTCTGGTGTGGCGGCACTATGGATTTGCAAAGATGTGGCGCCACGGTGCCCTTGGGAAGCGCTGCAGCGATCCTTGCTGGGTTCCTCAGTGCCGCAGCGCTCTCTTGTGAGCATCCCGGCACCCAGAAATCTCTTGATTATACTAAAGTGGTGAACACAAAAGTTGTAGGCTATGTCTCTTCTTTCCATAGCCACTAGAATCACCTCAATCGGAGTTCAAATGAGTGAGATATACCTCAATTAGTGATGAAGGGTCAAAAATTAGCATTTTTCATGATTTTCTCTCTATTTTTCTCTTCTTTTCTTCTTTCTTCTTCCTAAAACACAAAATACAAAACTTAATTAATTCTTATTTATATTCTACTTAAATCAAACAAAAAGTACGCTTAAAGGCATTAAAATCATACTTAATTATAAACACATCAATTAGCAACACGTAAAAGTGGTAGTGCATAAACCCCTTGTTCTAGAATGAAGATTTATTATAACTGCTGGGTTACTTTATAGAGACAATATCTTCCATAGGAATTGGGAGATTTTCTACAAGAATGTAGAACCAGGGATCATTACCATGGTATAGGAGTTTTACTCCTATGCTACAGTCCACGAACGTCATAAAGCACGGGTTAGAGGCAAGATGGTAAAATTCACTCCGCATGCCATCAATGAGTTTTACTCACTACCTAACATTGAGGATGATGAATACTCGACAATCTTCCAATTATACATTGGTTTTGAAGACATTATTTGCACTGTTTGTGACAGGGGGGCTTGGAAATTGGATAATAATGGCCAACCAGTGTACCTTGCCAATGCTGACATGAACAAAGTGGCTAAATGTAACATCCCTAATTTCGTTTTATGTATTAATAAAAGTACAGAAGTATTCAAAGTGACATCACTAATTTCGTTTCTTTTATTAATAATAAGGAAATAAAATTTATTAGATAATATTTAAATATCTAAGGAAATATAATCCTTAGAAATTCTTTACCTTATGTGTATGCATAGGAAATGTTCTAACATTAAAGGAATAGGTAAAGAGAGAAAATCTAAGAGGAAAAATTAGAAATAACATACCAAAGAAAGGCAAAATTCTGGGGTAAGGAAAATAAATTTTTGTGAAGTAAGTAAATGTCTTAAAATTTCAAAAAGATTGGATTAGGTTAATTTTTCCTAATTCAAGAGTTAGAGTTACTAAGTTTAACATCTCCACCCATAAATTGAGCTTTCACCCATGGACACTTCATATAGATTTTTTTTACTTCACATGAATTTTTTAACAAGCCAATAGGATAGCTTAAGAAAGAAATAAAACATAGACTTGGACTAGGATATAGAAATTGGACCAGTAGCCCAAAAATCATGAAAATATGACCAAACCCATTATGAAAGTTAGAATTTTAGCCAAAGTAAAGGAAATGGGTAAGAATGAGCCCAAATACAAGAGGGAAAAATAAAAATTAAGTGATGAAATAATATTGTAATCAAGATTAGGTGACATGACATTAACACAAAAAAGTTAGCAAGTGGTGTGAAAAATATCTATATTCTACATTCATAATTTTAGCAAGTGGTGTAATAATACATGGCATTAGGACAAAACATCTATATCCCACACTCATAATTTTAACAACTGGTATAATAATACATGGCATTTGGATAAAACATCCCTATCCTACAAAAATAATTTTAGCCTAGCAAGGGAGAATCAAGTGTTATAAACTTGCCACATAGAAAGGTAAATCTATCATACTTGTATGAGACAAAAGAAAAAAGAAATGAATCCCTAAATCAAAGGTACCTTGTCCCTTGTCTTAAGAACATTTTATCATGATTTTCAATACAAATCTTCTTTTGCTATGCATATTTTGACTAAGGGAGAGGAAAACAAGAACATAAGTTGTGTTTCCCTTAAAAAGTAATCAAGTGCATCCTAATTGTGATAAGGTAGACCCATGATCATGAAAGGTGAATTATTTGATAGTCTATTTAAGCAAAACCCACCCTTATAACATTAGAATTTCGTCCAAGTAATGGAGAGGAAAAACATAAGCAAGGTAGAGTGACGAAAGGAGAGGAAGAAAGAGGAAGGAGAAGTCTAGAGGACTAAGTGCTCAAGGTAAGTTAGCTTAATCTCCACATGAATCCATCTTTTCTCTTCATTCTTAAGGTTTAAAAAAGTCACTCTCCTTCTCTTATTTAAGTTGCTAGAAAAGCTAAGGGAAGGGAGGAATCTTGCTACTTCCTTCAAGAGGAAACAAAAAAACGAATTCACTAAGTGAGCTAGGGAGATCCTTAGGTAGGTTTAGCAATATTTCTTTTTGAAAAGTTTTGAAATTTGTAACATTTATATGGGATTTTGATCTTAGAACTTTGATGATTCATCATGGATGTTGCTATATCATATTACATATTGATCTTGCATGTGATGTATGTTTGAATACTTAGGCTGGTGTAGATAGTTCTGCATAGGTATGGCTTTGGGTGGCCAAATTTTAAGCTTCTATTTTTAAAATTATGGGAAGAATCGGTAAGGAATTAAAATAAATGTTTAACATGAAAAATGTAGATCTATGTCTCATGGATGTTTATCCATTGGAATCACTTAATTTGGAGTCCATATGAAGTAGATATGGTTTGATTAGTAAGCAGTTGTCAGAAAATGATTAATCAGGGAAGAATTTGTTAGAAAAACTTCTATGTTTGAATTTTTGAGAAAATTTTGTAGGGAATTAAAATAACTGATTAACATAACAATTATAGATATATGTGTCATGGACGCCACTGGAATCACTCAATTTGGAATTCGTATGAGAGAAATATTGCAAGATTAGTAAGTAGAGGTCAGAAGCTATCCGAGAAGGAATAACCTATCACCAAATTGACACCTAGATCACCAAAAGTGGAGTTAAAATGAGAGAGTTATGCTCTGTTTAGTAAGAGAAGGTTAGATAGGATGAAAACTTGCACCAAGAAAATAAAGAGATAAAAATAATATTTAAAAAAGAAGAAGAATCTTATAAATGAAAATAACAAATGACTAGTATGCCATAGTCATTGCCATTGCATAAACTTCTTACCATCTTAAGTGTGTAATTTTGACATGAAAATATTTTATAAAGTGATAGTTGAAATGGCTATGTTCATGGCATGATTACCAATGATTTTTGGTAATAATTATATTTTGATGTGAGTTTAATGAATATACTTGTTATTGAAATCATATTTTTGGCTATTATTGTGAAAAGAAAAGAAATGAGCATGGTTACATGGCAATCCGTCTAGTGCACCAGTAGGAAACGCCCTACCAACAGTTATGATTATGTTAATGAGAAAGGAAAGAGAAAGTGTGCCATGTCGAACAGAGCGAGAAAAGCCCATACTAGAGAGTAGAAAATACTTACCCTTATCGGGGTAACTTGATATGAGAATAAATTGATAGCAATCGTATGATATTCTGAAAATAGTTAATCCTGCCATACATGTCATTACTATACGATTTTCATGAGGATAGAACTTAGTGGACCTAGGTTAAACTAAGAACCAAGAACATAGGCAATTGGATTAACTTAGGTATGATTAGTAATGCTTGAAAGAGGTTGCTAGTTAATTCAGGCTAAATCGTCTCTAATTATCTAGATAATTGCAATTAGAGGTACATGTTGAATGTTGAATATCATAAGTGTGGTGAACCATAACCCTAGGCTTTTGTTTATTGAATTCCTTATTAGTTTAATTGTAACAAACTCTCATTCCATTGCATCAATTTAGATAGCATACTTCGTAAAATCTGGTAATTGACCATTGTTCTTCGTGGGATACGACCTGTACTCACCGAACTAACTACAACTACGATGTGCGCTTGCGGTTAATTAGTAAAACACACACAACAAGCATATGAACTTATTTCAATCTTTGAGTTAGTATTAGTCAAACCAATAGCCAATGATATAAATGTTTAAATTGCTAATAGCTCTTGAGGAACGTAGAAAAGTCATGATTATGTGTAATTTTAATTTCTTTGCAATTTAATTATCCATTTTTTAGAATCCTGAAACAATTTTGCACGTCAACTTTGGGTATCTAATTTATCTTTTACTTAAAGAAAGTTTATATAACTCAAAATATTTTATGATCTCATCAATTTTCTAAAACTTATTTAAATGCTACTTGAGATGACATCCTAGGCTGATATTATTAATTAGGAGATAATTTAGGCATTATTTAATGAGGTTGAGCCTTTCAATCCAAACCCAAGCAATAAAATATCCTTAACACCTATATTTTGAGCTTAATTAATATATTTCTTTTTTTCATACCCACTATAGAGCCAAGACCAAATTTTATGATTAATACCTTTATTTGTTTTTCCTGATTCACTCACTCCATGATTAATTTTGAAATACTTGTTTTGTAGAGCTTTATTAATAAAAGGGTCGAAGGGTGGAGCAAGGACAAAAGAAAGGAAAAAATCAAAAGGAAAGAAAAAGTCCAAAAATACTGATGAAAGTCTAGGTAGTGAAAGAAAAAGAAATATAGAAACAAAATGAATGATTTTAGTAAAGTAAGGGAATAAGTGTGGGAAACAAATTCCCCAAACTTGAGAAAGCTCAATAGAAGTATACTTAATCATGTGGTGCTGGATGATCAAGCCTAAATTTATATCTTTTGTCTCTCCCTATAACCTAGCCATATTACAAGTTGATTAAAGCCTTTTTGATCCTAAAAAGTAGTTTTACGCTTACAATAGTGGAGAGTAACATGAAAAGTAAGCATATGAAAATCCAAAAAAGAGATCCATACCCAAATTCTTGAGATATATAAACTCATTTGGGTGAAAGATGGTTGAACTGCTCAAAGACACACACACGCAGGGCTCTAGAAAATAAATCATGAATTGCATTTGAGTTAAATATTACGCATAATTATTAAATTTTCTAAAATTTCTTTAAGAGCATAAAATTTTTACTATGAGGCAACATATTGGTAAGTCTTTCACTCATCTCATATATTGAATATTGTTCACATGAATAAATTTGCTTAAGGACAAGCAAAAGAGTAAGTGTAGGGGTGTTTGACTTGCTATAAATGAAGCACATCTTTAGCATGTTTTAATTTTTTTTTATTTAATTTGAGTAAGAAATAAATAGGATTTAATTGAATTTTGTGTTTTATGTTTTAGGAATAATGAAGAAGAAAAGAAGAGGAAAAGAGAGAAAATATGGAAAAATGCTGATTTTCATCCTTCTATCAGTAATTGAGGCATATCTCTTTCATTTGAACTCCGATTAAGGTGATTCCAGCAGAAAGAAGAGACATAGAGCTGCAATTTTGTGTTCGGCACTTCAGTAAAATCTAAAAATTTTGGGGCACCACGTTAAGGCATATCGAAAGCACCATAGCACCCTAACAGAGTATTTATGTAGCGTCGCGGTGTTCGTCACTACACCAAAATGCTGAATTCACGATTTTTAGGTCTTTTTGACTCCAATTGAAGCCCCACGGGCCGAATTTTGACCTAGAAACAATTATACTTTAAAGAGGAGAGGCCAATCTATAAATAGCGAAGAAAGGAAGCATCAAAGATCATTCAAGCTCTTAATTATCTTTTTTAATTCTTGTTGGTAGGGGAAGATTAATTATTCATCTACTCTTCTCTTTTCTTAATGATTATTCATATAATTGTAAGGAAGGCCTACTACTATATTAACTGTTTTAATGTACTACTGAATTAGGTTTTGAACAAAATTTTTATTACTGTATTCATGAAGCAAATAGGATTAAGGATTTTGGATTATAAATCACTAACCCTATGATGAATGATCAACTAAATTAAACATAACTGATGTTTTATATTTATTTAGCTTTATCAATTTCTCTTGTTCTTCATGCAATTAATAGGTTAGACTTTACCGATGTGCTAAAGGATACCTTATTAATTTGGGTTTAATTGGTGCGATTGTTATCAATTTACTAAGCTTAAAGAGGAACAAGAATCGAATCTCAATGGTAGATATTTGATTTAAGATTGATGATATTATCAATGATCAATGCAATTCCTTTATGGTGGATATCGACCGAAACCAACTCCTCTCTCATTAATTACTCTCTTAATTACTTCCATTATTGTTTTCTTTGTTATTTACAATTATCAAATCACCCTTCTTTCGATCACATAAGGTAATTCTAGTCTCTGTGGGATCGACCTTTACTCCCATTACTACAGGTTAGTTTTGAGGCAAGGTATCAATTTGGGTGTATCGGTAACAATACGCACCAATGACCAAACTTTGTATTTTGATATGAAAAATGTGAAAATATCGTGTAGTGAGTTTGGAAACTCAGTGAGCAGATAATACCTTCTATGACCTTTTAGGTCAACATATGGATGTACTCATATTTTAAAATTTATCACATAGAAAATACAATTCGGAAGTATATCCATATAGGATCCGCACTTCAAATATTCTCAAAATAGAGGATATTCATATATCTAAAATCATATACTATACTGTATGATCATTAAACAAATGTTGTTATGCATCAAAATATTTCACTTGAAAAATTTAGGAGGATCCCATATTAGAATCACCATATCAGAGTTCAATCCCTTTCGTACTTTGTCAATGTAGGATTTGCCTAAACTCGGCATCTCAGCTGTAGTTTGCTGCCCTACCATCGTTCAAGAGGCCATGCAAAAGGACTTTAATATGGGCATTTATCAAATACACAGCAAGTGAGGGCAATCCCATATTATATAGTCGGCATCTCACCTAAATAAGAGGTATCTTTCTCTCCTTCACATATCATATCCCATGTATTGATCGTCACACGAGGTTAGCACCACCCCTACTAGTTGAGGTGTCAAGGTGCACTAGGGCTAACATTATCTGTTGTTAGCAAACAATATTTCCAATAGGATTCCTCCACAGAAATCATATTTGCACATATACCATATCATTCAAAATAGGGGTTTCAATATAATATAGAATTTTCAATCTCAGTATAATTCTTCTGTTAGAAACTTTCTAATTAGGGTTATCACATATACATGCCCTTTTCCAAGGCAATCTTATAGCTTTACATATCAATTCCATGTGCACAATATATTTTCTTTACCATATGATGAGAAATACATTTAGAATCACATATTCAATGAGTTCAAAAATCTATTTTCAAAACCATACTCTTCTTGAACTATATACCAGATAGTAAACGAATAAAATAATTTAATCTATTTCAGAGACATATAAAAGTATAAATAACTTATAAACAGAACCAATTATATATTTAAAATTCAAGAAGAGCATAGGGAAAGTCATGGAAATAATTATCTACTCACAGGGTAAGGCTCTAGGTTCGACAACCCTAAAATGTATTTTACCAATCTAAATTTGACCAAACAGACCTCAAAATAGAGTTCGAAGGGTCCAACAACTGAAAAAATAACTCCAAAAACTTGGTCAATATCGTTCAACCGATGGTCACTATTCGTAGTCGAAAAACTATTCACATCTATAATATCCCGTAATTTTTAAATAATAATATTTTGCTATAAAAAAAATATTTTTATTTTAAATGATTATGTTTTGGTAAAAGTAAATACGTTTTTAATTAAAATGATTTTATTTAGCTTTAAATAAATTTTCATTTTATTTTTATAAATTTCTTTTAATATGCATGAAGTTATTTTATATTATGATTTGTTTTATTAAAATTTTATTAAAAAAAATTATGATTTAAGAGTTCAACTAAAATTTTGTAAGAATATAAATTTTTAGAAAATTTTGGGATACTTTACGATTAAAAATAATATTACGATGTATATAAAAATAATAATAAATTTCAATTATTGAATAATTAAATAATAAAAAAGGGGGGAAATGCAAGAAATCTGCGAAATCTCCATAAATCAAATGAATAGTGATGAATAGTGTTTTCTCTCTCCTTATTTTGTCTCTCTAAATCTGAAGTACCTTCGAACATCTGATCTCAAAACTAAGAGTACCATTGGCTTCAGGATGAAGAGTATTACAACATTGGCCAAAAAAAAAAATTTCAAATTAGCTGCAGAATTGTCGTAGATCAAAAGTAAAAAATCTTAGAAAAAAGTAAACTTTGAAACTTTTATTTAGAGACATTAAATTGAAAATCTAACACCGTATATGGATTCAAGAGATAAATAAACCTTAGGATATGAAATTTTTTGGCCATCTAACAACTTTTTGTGCATTGTGAACAGTAAATCCGACTAGTATGAATAGTGATTTTTGGCGGTGAATAGTAATTCTAATTGTGAATAATACCCATCAATTGACTAGTGTTGACTAAACTCCTAGAGGACACATTTTGCGATTTTAGAGTCATTTCCTAAATTTTTAGACCTTCCAAACTCCTTTTTGAGTTTTATTTGATCAAATTTGAATTAAAAAAAGTGTATTTTTGGTCTGTCCAACCTACAGCCTTACCCTGTGAGTAGATAATTCTTTCTATGACTTACCTTATACTCTTCTTCAACTTTAAATGTATAATTGATTTTGTTTACAAGTTGTTTATACTGTTATATGTCTCTAAAATAGATTAAATTACTTGATTTATTTACTAACTAGTGTAACATCTCCAATTTTTTTTTCAGATATACATATATATAAATTCTTTTTTTAAAGTCCCATGAAGTCATTACTTTTATTTAATTGATAATAACATTCAATTAATTTAACCAAGTATAATTAAGGTTTACACATCATTAATTAACAACATCCGTACACAAATCAAACATATATATGTCTACATCTTATTCATCCATATTGACCAGTTTCGGGGATATGGGTGCGGGTGGTTGTACCTTCATCGAAATCTTAGCCAACTTGACCACAAACACTTTATTAATTTTTGGGATCTCCCCAACATAGAGTAACTCGATCCAACATACACTAAGAGCTAGAGCCAAAGAAAAATCTGCAAAAACTAGTTTTCTGAACATGATATAAAATATAGTGAGAATTAAATCCCAGTAGGTTCAACAATAAATCACAATTATCATCAATATAGATCATCATTTCATGTTCATCTGTATTAGCTACAGCAAATATCTTAGGTCACATGAATGCACTTTATCTATACATATGAAAATCATACAATAATGACATGTATGACATGAATAACTATTTTTAGATTACCATAAGATGGCTATCAACTTATTTTCATATCAAGCTACCTCGGTCAAGGTGAGTACTTTCTATTCTTTAGTATGGCCTTTTCTCGCTCCATCTGACATATCATACTTTCTCTTTCTTTTCTCATTAACTTAACCATAGTTATTCGTAGGGCGTCCCCTACTGGTGCACCACACGGACTGTCATGTAACCGTGCTTATTTCTTTTCTTTTCTTTTCTTTTCTCATTAATAACCAAAAATATGATTTCAATAACAAGTATGTTCATTATACTCACATGCCATAATTTTTTATCAAAATATAATCATTACCAAAAAATATTGGTAATCATGACATGAACATAATCATTTCAAATATCACTTTATAAAATATTTCCATGTCAAAATTTCATACTTAAGATGGTAAGGAGTTCATGCAATGGCAATGGCTATGGCATACACTAGAAATTTATTATTTTCATTTATAAGATTCTTTTTTTTAAATATTATTTTTATTTCTTCATTTTCTTTATGCTTGACCTCCAGTCACTTTTCTCCTACTTATATCATTTCTAATACATGTTCTCACAAATTTAATACGGCACTCTTCTTCAATTTGGTTTCTATTTATATACTATAGTTAATGAGGTTAATTTAGGGTAGAAAAATGTTCAAAATAAGCTTTACCAGCTTCCAACATGGCCTAAACGTATCCTATAACATGGATTGGCCATTTTTTTTAAAACAGCCATGCTTTAGGCATAAAAATACCCTTTCCAGCACAAAACACGACCATGCTCTATGTTGTGTTATTCCTTGATGCAAGTTTTCGTTCTACTTGACCTTCTCTCACTAATCAAAGCATAACTCCTTCATTTTAACTCTGAATTATGTGATCGTGGTGTCCATTTAAAGATAACACAATTATTTAAAACTATTATTTTGAACATTTTAGTGAAATCTTAAGGAATCTTGGTGATATTACTCTCTCAATTTAAACGTTATTTCTTCTCTGGTAGGTTTTGACCTTTACTTATTAATCTAACCATATCTCCCTCATATGAACTCCAAATTGAGTGATTTTAGTGGTTAAATTTCCATGAGACATATATCTATATTTTTCATGTTAACCAGTTATTTTAATTCCCTATATAATTTTCATAGAAATTCAAACACAGAAGTTTCCTAAAAGATTCTTCCCTAGTTAACCATTTTCTGACCACTGCATACTAATCTAACCATATCTACCTTATATGGACTCCAAATTGAGTAATTCCAGTGGGTAAAAAGCCGTCAGACATATATCTTTATTTTTCGTATTAACCATTTTTTTAATTACTAACAAATTATTCCTAGAATATTAAAAACAGAAGCTTCCCTAGTTACTCCGAAATCCAGTATCCTAACTAAACCTTTTCTAAGATTTTAGTTCA
The DNA here is from genome assembly GCA_037074535.1 of Gleditsia sinensis. Lineage (NCBI taxonomy): Eukaryota > Viridiplantae > Streptophyta > Magnoliopsida > Fabales > Fabaceae > Gleditsia > Gleditsia sinensis. The sequence goes on along the minus strand of CM073465.1, from coordinate 43,385,495 downwards.
TCATTTTATTATGTCTTCTTCCATTTTCTTCTTAATTTTCATCTAATCATATTTCATCAAATTTTTAGAACATTTAAATATACAAAATAGCAGCATAAAAATCTTAAAATTTTGTCACCCATACGCATACCTATGCAGAACTTTCCACACCAACCTAAGTATTCAAACATACATTACTTGGAAAATCAAAATGTAACACGATATAACAACATCCATGACCAATAATCCAGGTAACAGTTATAGTAAATTTTATCAAATTTCTAGGATTAAAATCCCATATAAATGTTTCTAATTTCAAAGCTTTTCTAACAAAAATATTGTTAAACCTACCTAAAGATCTACCTAGCTCACTTAGTGAACTCTTTTTCTTGTTTCCTCTTGAAGGAAGTAGCAAGATTCCTCCCTTCTCTTAGCTTTTCTAGTAGCTTAAATAAGAGAAGGAGGGTGAGTTTTTGAACCCCAAGAATGAAAAAGAAAGATAGATTCAAGTGGAGGTTAAGCTAACTTACCTTGAGTACTTAGTCCTCTAGACTTCTCCTTCCTCATTCTTCCTCTCTTCTCCTCTCTTTCTCACCTTTCCTCACTCTACCTTGCTTAAGTTTTTCCTCTCCCTTACTTGGACAAAATTATAATGTTATAAGGGTGGGTTTTACTTAAATAAACTATCATGTGGTTCACCTTTCATAACCTATGGGTCTACCTTATCTTAATCAGGATACACTTGGTTGTTTTTTTAGGGAAAAACAACTCATGTTCTTGTTTTCCTCTCCCTTAGTCAAGATATGCATAGAAAAAGGAGATTTGTATTTTGAAAATCATGTTAAAATGTTCTTAAGACAAGGAACAAGGTCCCTTTGATTTAGGGATTCATTTCCTTTTTCGTTTGTCTTAATCAAGTATGATAGGTTTGCCTTTTTAGGTGGCAAATTTTCAGCCCTTGAATCTCCCTTACTTGGCTGGAATTATTTGTGTAGGATAAGGATGTTTTGTCATAATGCTATGTATTATTACCCACTTGTTGAAATTATGAATATAGGTGGTGCGCACTGTCGCAGGCACGCCCAAATTAAAACCTTACCTCAACACTAACCTGTAGTAGTGGGAGTAAGGGTCGATCCCACAGAGACTGGAATTACCTTATGTGATTCAGAAAGGGGGGATTGATAGTTGCAATTTAAAATTAAGTAAACAATAGCAAAAATAATTGAGAGAAAGTGATTAATGAGAAAAGCGTTGGTTTCGGTCGATATTCACCATCAAGGGATTGCATTGATCATTGACAAAATTATCAATCCTAAACCAAATATCTATCATTGGGATTCTATCCCAGTTCCTCCTTAAGCCTAGTAAATTAATGACAATCGCACTAATTATACTCTAATTAACGAGCAATCCTTTAACACATCGGTAAAGCATCACTTATTAACCGCATGAAAAACAAGAGAAACTAATAGAGCTAAACGAATACAAGCACATCGGTTATATTCAATTTAGTTGATATTCATCATAGGATTAACGATTTATAATCCAAAATCCTTAATCCTATTTGCTTCACGAATCAAGTAATAAAAGCTTTGTTCAAAACCTAATTCAGCAGCTACACATACAATATACTAGTAGGCCTCCTAGCAATCACATGCATAATATTAAGAAAATAAGAACAGATGAATAAACAATACCCGGTTAAGATTGAATGCAATGAAATCAAATTCGTATCTCACAATGACATCAAATCCCTTGAGGTTTCAATCTCCCTCAACCAACTAAAGAAAATTAGCCGCGCAGGGCCATAGACAACTAAACAAGAAGTAAAGAAAAGAGTTCAGAACTTGAATGAATTCTTTGCTGAATCAATAGATGCCTTCTCTCCTTACTTTCCTTCCTCTCTATAGATTAAACCCTCCTAGTCGAAGTAGGAAAGTTTTTAGGTCAAATCTCCATCAATTAGGCTTCAAATCAGGTGAAAAAACTCTAAAATCGCGATTTCTGGAGCGGCGGCGCCGCGGCGCATAAGTTCAGCGCCGCGACGCTGCGAAGCTTCATCCACGGGGTGCCGCGGCGCACCATGCAGCGCCGCGGCGCTCCATTCTTCGTACACGGGCGCCGCGGCGTACCCATGCAGCGCCGCGGCGCTCGTGGTTCTGGGGCAAGGGCGCCGCGGCGCCAACAACCAGCGCCGCGGCGCTACGAGACATCCATGACGGGCCGCCGCGGCGCTGTATTGTGAGCGCCGCGGCGCCTAGAAAACGCCGGATTTTGCTAAAGTGTCGAACACGAAAGTTGTAGCTCTATGTTTCTTCTTTCCATAGCCGCTGGAATCAGCTCACTCGGAGCTCAAATGAGTGAGATATGCTTCCATTAGTGACGAAAGGTCAGAAATCAGTATTTTTCATGATTTTCTTCTATTTTTCTCTTCTTTTCTTCTTTATTATTCCTAAAAACATAAAACACACAATTTAATTAAAACCTATCTATTTATCATTTAAATAAAATAAAAAGAAACATAAAATATGCTAAATACATGCTTAATTTAAAGCATGTCAATAGGATATAGATGTTTCATCCTAAAGCCATGTATTATTACCTACTTATTGAAATTATGAATGTAGGATATAGATGTTTTGTCTTAATGCCATGTGACCTAATCTTAATTATTATTACACTACTATTTCCTCACACGATTCTTATTTTTCCTACTTGGATTTGAGCTCATTCTTACCCATTTCCTTTGCTTTAGCTAAAATTCTACCTTTCATGAAGGGCTTGGTCATATTTTTATGATCTTTGGGCTACTGGTCCAACTTCTATATCCTAGTTGAAGTCTATGTTTTATTTCTTGCTTGGGCTATCCTATTGGCTTGTTAGAAATTCACATAAAGTCAAAAAAACTCTATATGAAGCGTCCATAGGTGAAAACCCAATTTATGGGTAGAGATGTTAAACTTAGTAACTCTAGCTCTTGAATTAGGAAAAATTACCCTAATCCAATCTTCTTGAAATTTTAAGACCTTTACTTCACAAAAAATTTATCTTCCTTACCTAAGAATTTCGCCTCTCTTTAGTATGTGATTTCTAATTTTTCTGATTAGGTTTTCTCTGTTTACCTATTCCTTTAATGTCAGAAACATTTTCTATGCATACACATAAGGTGAAGAATTTCTAAGGATTATATTTCTTAGATATCTAAAAAAATTGTCTAATAAATTGTATTTCCTTAATAAATTATTTATGTACCTTTATTAATAAAAGAAACGAAATTATGGATGTTACATTAAATATTTATGTACCTTTATTAATAAATGAAACGAAATTAGGGATGTTATAACTAGCATATTGTTCGAGAAGAGTATGGCTTTGTATAATGATTTTACAGCCATTAAACATGTGATTTTGCATACATTTCTCAACAATATAGAAAGTGAATATTTTATGCACGTGCCATTGATTTGTAAAACTATAAGATTGCCTTGGAAAAAAGTATGTATATGTGATGAACCCTGATTGGAAAATTTATGACAAATGAGCTATACCGAGATTGAAATTTTGTATTATACTGAAAGCTCTGATGGAAATGACATGGTATATATGTAGATGAAAATTTATGTGGAGTAATCCTATTGGAAATAATGTTTGCTAACAGCAGGTGATGTTAGCCATGGTGCACATTGATACCTCACATAGTAGGGGTGATGCTTGCCTCATATGACTACCAACACATAGGATATGATATGTGAAGGAGAGCGGCATATCTCCTATCTGGGTGAGATTCTAACTATATCATATGTGATTTGCCTTCCCTTGTTGTATGCTTGGGAAATTGCCTATATTAGAGTCCCTTCGTGTGTCCTTTTTAATGGTGGTAAGGCAAACCTTAGCCGAGACGCTAAGTATAGGCAAATCCTACACCACCAAAGTACATAAGGGCTTGAACTCTAATATAGTGGTTCTGATATGGGATCCTCCTAATGTTTTTATGAGAAATATTTTGATGCATAACAATATTTGAATAATGATCATACCGTATTGCATATGATTTTTGATATCTGAATGTAATTTGAATTGAGAATATTTAAATTATGGGTCCCATATGGATGTACTTTTGAACTGTAATTTTCTATTTGATAAATTTTAATATATGAGTACATCCATATGTTGACCTAAGAGGTCATAAGAGGTATTATCTGCTCACTAATTTGTCAAAGTTACTACACGATATCTATATTTTTTTTAGATAAGAATATATAGTTTTATTTTCCCCTTCAGATAGTTAATCAGCTAGGCAACATATTCTCTAGTGAGCCTATTTTGTTTCCAGGGCTCGTAGATTTTGATTTATAATGTACTTGTTCTTTAGAGTATGCTTTGAACACCACAGGTAAGATCTTTGCTTCTATTGTTACTCTGATATTTATAAACTTGGTTTGTATATTGTGTATACATAGGAATACCTATCTGTAAAGGAGTGTATTATACATGTTATGGAGAAAATAAGTTCATAAAGTATGTGTTTCAGGTGCCCTTAAAAATAGGGATATGACATGTTGGTATCAGAGCATTAGGTTTTCTTGTGTCTATCAAAGCAAAGTATTCTTTAGTAGGACCTTTAATATGGATATGAGCCAGACATATTTATACTTCAGGTGCTGCTGAGGGATTTTATAGGATTTCAATTTTCTTTTTATTCCAAGTTGCTAAATTTTCTAGTATAAGATTGATTGAATGTTGTGACATCTTAACAAATATTTATGGATCAATTTTTGCTTGAAAGTGAAAAGGATAGGCCTGCCAAAGAATTTAAAGAATTAAGACAAATACCAAATATGATGTTGTCTAAATGTTATATCCGTTTTACTTTGTTGTCTAGATATGGTAGACTTTGATGTGATACTAAGAATGGATTGATTAGCATCATGCCAGAACATTTTGGAATGTCATCTTAAGGTGATTAAATTCAATATTCCTAAAGAATCTTATTTTTTTTATACAAGGAGACCGTATGAGGTACCTAGTAATATAATGTCAGCTTTAGTAGCCCATAAGTTATTACAAAATGGTGCCAAGGATATTTGGCAGTGATGAGAAATGTTGATATAAAGTATATCAGTGTAAATTAAGTTCCAATAGTTAGGGAATTTCCTGATGTGTTCCTAGAAGAATTGCCAAGATTACCCCCAAAACGTAAAATATAATTTGGTAACGATTAACTTCTTAAAATCCAACTGGGATTTATATATTCATATAGAATGGCGCTCACTGAATTTAAGGAACTGAAAAAAAAATAGTTACAAGACTTGTTAGAAAAGAGATTTGACACTCTAGTACTCTCCTTGAGGTGCTCGAGTTCTATTTGTGAAAGAGAAAGATGCATCCCTGCAATTGTGTATAGATTATAGATAGTTGAATAAGGTGGCAGTGCGTAAAAAATACCCATTATCTGGTATAGATGATTTATTTAACCAACTATAGTGTGCTCAATATTTAAAAAAATTGATTTGAAATCTAGGTATCATCAATTGAGGATAAGGAAAGATGATATTTCAAAAAAAAAAATTACTTTTTGGACATGGTATGGGCATTATAAGTTCTTAGTGATGACAATTGGTTTGACAAATGCCGCAGTTGCATTCATAGACTTGATAAATAGAGTATTTAAACCATCCCTAGATCAATTTGTTATTATATTTATTGATGATATACTAGAATATTCCAAGAGTTTAAAAGATCATAAGCAACATTTAAAGATAGTTTTACAAACTCTAAGGGAGTATGTTTGGCAAGGATGGTATTCAAATAGACCCTAAGAAAGTAAAAGTGATATATTAATGGCTACGTATGGCTACGTTCTACTACAGTTAAATATGAAGATCCAAGTCCAATTTACACTTTCTGCAGTTGTCTGTTGTCTAATCTATTTGAGATGTAATTGGATCAAGTACATGAACATATGCTTGTAAAGTATCAAACAACTCCTCGACATTTGAAGCCAAGATGAGAATTCGTCGTGCTAAGTGTGAAATAAACCTTTGTTCCACAGCATGATCAAGAAAAGACAACAAACCATCAAAGAAGTGATTAACATTTAACAAACATATTAGTTTGTTATGCATATTCAGTTGTGCCCAAGAGACTATTTGGAAATTCTCCTCTAAAGTACTAGAGTCACTTGTTAAGGAAATAAAGGCATCAGCATTGCTCATCATTCTAGCCATGTGTTTATGCATAGGAGCTACCCTAAATTCTTTCCCAATTTTTTTTCTATTATGTTTGATGCAGCTAAAGCTATAGGAATAATACCTAGAACTTGACATCCTCTTATATGTGCAGCTGTAGACACGCAGTCCATTAACCCACGGTTACCTCCACCATAGGATGCTACTATTTAGGATTAGCAACATAATAAGGAAGGAAGAAGCATTATGGGATGCAATATGAAGAGAGATATATATATATATATATATATATATATATATAGTTTCTTCATCTCCACTATGCATATTATATATTTACACATGCAAAAGGAGAAGCTTTACGTGTATATATATATATATATAGTTTCTCTCAATTACACCATGCATATCCTAGTATTCACATCATAATGCATGCACGTGAGAATGGAAACAACAACACCAGCACTTTGGTAGGTTAAAAACATAAATACAGCTAGAAAATGCAAGCAGAAACGTGCACCCAACCTTGCCCCACATCCAGCTTCTTCACGCAATCTTGCTCCACCAATAACCAGCAGAAAACCTACCCCACATGTAGTAGACTCATGCCCATCTTGCCCAGTAGAATGCACATCACATTTGCTCCATTAGACAGCAGAGTTGGCGCCACAAGCAAGCAGAAGAAATGACCTATAAAGCCAGCAGAATCAACACCACATCAAGCAGAAAAAGACATCCCACATGGCAGCACTCTCACACCCAAATTAGCTCCATAAACCCAACAGAAACACACCCACCCACTACAGCAGAAACACACGCCTCTACCTACAGAACTCACGCTCTCATTTGCTCCAAGAAAGCTGTAATTTCACGCCCATACAACCAGAAACATCCATGCATGCAAGTATGTGGTAGCTTGTCTTCCTTTTATGTGTTATACACCCACTCCCCCACTGAGAATATTATAATGCATGCACCTACGTGGAGAGGTAGCAGAAAACCTGCTCCCTTCCCTACAAAATCTAGGGAATCCCTGCACCCATGGTAGCCACCTCCTTGCATTTAGAAATGGTTCAGCAGAAAACACTCAGCTTTGCCTCGCGCTAGCAGGAGAAATGAGAAAGGGAAGTCCTCAAAAAACTGAAGAGGAAGAGGAAGGAAGGGGGAGAGAGTAGCCAAGAACAAGAAGAAGGTTGAGAGAGGAGGAACAGAGTGGAGAAAACAAAAAAAAAGTGGACAGTCTTCTTCCCTCACCATAAGACAATGAGAGTGAGAGTGAGTTCTGAGGTTTGAAGCCTTGATCACCCCATATTCAGTGAAAGAAACATGGTTGAGTTGCAAAGGAAACCAAGAGAAGAAGGAAGCTGCAAATTGAGAGCCATAGGAGTAGGTTTACATAAGGTAAGTCTGGCTTCTTATAAAAATCTAGTTTAGAGTTTATTAGGTTAAATTAAGGCTCTGGATGGATGACCTTCTGGGTAAAATATGAAAAAAAAATTAACATTGAAGTTGTAGCCCTATGTCTTAGCTTTCCATATCATTTGGAATCACATCAATCGGAGTTTAAATGAGAGAGTTATACTATAGGGAGTGATGAGAGGTCAGAATTGAGTCAGGAATTCAAGCTGGAGAAAAATAGTTTAGTTTTCGAATTCCTGGGACTAACCTATAAGGAATATGAAAACATGGTTAACATGAAAGTTATAGATATATTTCTTAGGGTTACATAGCTACTGCAGTTACCCATTTTTGAGTCCATATGAGTGAGTTAGGGTCTGATTCATTAGTAAAGGTCATAGAGCACAGAAGGGTTAGGTTGAGAACATAGAAACCTTTTGGCACCTGAAACTATTGGCTTAGTAAATTTAGTAAATGGCCTTTAAAATCTCTAATTTTTGGTGAGAAAAGTCCTAAAATATTCATAATCTATTCTGGAAACTTTCATATTTTGAGAACCTACAATTAGGCCTTTTGCAATTAAAATAGTGCTGAGAACAATCTGCTGGACAATTTAGACTGTTGATGGAAATACAAAATATTGAAGGGGTTAGATGTTGAATTTTTGTATGATAATTTTATGAGATGATATAGGGATCCTAATCAAGGATCTCACCAAATTTTAGAGAATTTTGAGTAGGTTAAGGCATATAATAAAATGTAGAAATTATTTAGGACAAGAAATGAGTCAGAACAGACCGTAATAGGAGACAACTTTAAATCATGGGTTATTCGAGGGGTCAAATGAATTAGTGTTTACTTAAAATTTTTATGGTCATTATATAAAATACCTAGGATGATTCATATAAAATATTACGAATTTTGAAGAAGTTTTACTAATCCAAATGAATGCAAAACAGAATAGAAGTGGAACTAAAACTAATTTCATTGTTATGGTTATGGAGGTAGTTTTTGGGGTTGAATGGAATAGTTAAGGGCTAAGAGAATTACCAAATAAAATACACATGAAAAGGTACCTCCATACGAAATAAAATACACATGAATTTTATACCAAATAAAATTCATATAAAATATCACGAATTTTGAAGAAGTTTTACTAATCCAAATGAATGCAAAATAGAATAGAAATGGAACTGAAACTAATTTGAACTGTTCTGGTTATGGAGGTAGTTTTTACGGTTGAATGGAAGAGTTAAGGGCTAAGAGAATTACCAAATAAAATACACATGTAAAGGTACCTACATACAAAATTTTAGAAGTTTTAGAAGAATTTTGTCATATTTAATAATAATCCTAAATCTCAACAAAATCATAGTATTGTTTTGAGGAGCAGAAGCTTTTAAACTAGAGATTTATGACTTTAGGTACTAATATGCATGCATTAACCAAGAACTCTTATATGTTTTAGTTTGAGTTGTTGGTAATAACCTTGGCAGCCTTGGAAAGGAAGTGATTGTGCTGGAATTAAGGTAGCTAGCTCTTCCTTAAAACACTCTTTATGTTTATAAACTTGAATTTATCAAATTTCACTGATTGTCTGACTTTTATGCTATGATGAATGATGGTCTAAAGATATGTTATGTATGCATTCTCGGGAATTAAGGGGTTGTACAAAAGGGTGCCAAGTAAGCCCAATTTCCCTCACGATTGGCCAATAATAGGAGATGCATAGCCCTTTGCAGGTATGGCCGTATGTGACTGCATTGGGTAAGTAAACCAAAATGTTATGGGTCCCTAGTGTGACCAAGATGATATATGAATGTATGGTCAGTGCTTATGTTTCAGTGAAATAATTTGAGATGTTTTAAGGAATGGAATGTGTACTATTTTATTGAAAAAGTTGCTAGCTATTGAGATTATCATCTCACTTTTTATGTCCACATAATCACATTCTAGGTACTCCAGCAAGAGGTGAGCAACAGGGGTTTCAAGGTTGACTCATATGATCATGATTGTATTTTCTTTGGTTGTGTACCATTTATGTGGGATAGCCTAGATGAGTGCCAAGTCCTTTTTGGACAGTTGCTAATGTGGTGTAATATAAGTTATGGATTGTACCCCTTTTCTTTATGGCATGAGATCCTTTATGTTGTAAGTAATGCATATCATGCCTAGCTAGTTGTCTATAAGGAAATGAGATTTGAAAATTCTTGGAATAGCTTGAAGTACTTGTATGTTTTCCCAAGAATGATAACAAACAATATAAATTAATAGGTTAATGTATGGGCTAGGTGGTCATTGCCTAGAATTTATAGATAATAAGGAATATTCTACGATTTAGATTCTTTAGTAGCTAGGTGCTACATTAATGCATTGTCCAAGCTTTTAACTTTCTATTTTGGCACTGTTCTCTATTATGTTTTTTGTCTATTCTACTACATCCTCCCTCATTAATGTTTGGCATTAAATGCAAGGTTTTTTTTTATTACAATAAGAGTTAATTTTTTTTCTTTGAAACTCAGTTATTATGATGTCCAAGTGGTTAGTATGTTAAAGTAATGGACATTTTGATAGGATTTATCTACCAAAGAACGTACTTGGAAAAAAAACTCTTTATATCAAGCTGTTGTGTCTGTTTTATAATTAACCGCAAGCGCACGACGTAGCTGTAGCTAGTTCAGCGAGTACGGGTCGTATCCCATAGAGAACAATGTCAATTACTATAATGATGCAAAATATGCTATCTAAATCGATGTAATTCAATGAAGAGTTTGTGACAGTTAAGTAAATTAAGGATTCAATTAACAAAAGCCTAGGGTTAGGGTTCACCACACTTATTATATTCAACATTCAACTTATGCCTCTAATTGCAATTATTTAGGTAATTGGGGATGGTTTAACCTTAATTGATTAGCAACCTCTTTCAAGCACTACTAATCATACCTAGGTTGATCCAATTGCCTACTTTTGTGGTTCTTAGTTCAACCTAGGTCCATTGAGCTCTATGCCAACCATGGAAGTCAATTAATCGGTTTTCTCTTGCCCATTAATTGATTCATTCATAGAGAACCTTAAACTACTTTCGTGATTAATATATCCTTAATTAACTATTAGGTTCCAGTATTAATCTTCACCTTTCAGTTCATCAATTAATATCCTAAGACATGATAAAACGTTGGCCAAACATTCATTAACTCATATGATCAATGCATAATAGTCAATCCTAATAAACCATGGATAATACAATTAGGGTTCCAATGATTCAATTTGCACAATGTATCATCACATCATAAGTGGGTTTACCAAAACCCTAGATCAAATCTACTCAAGCATGATAGAAAGATAAATCAAAAGCATAATCCAATTCATTAAGTAAATCTATTCAATACAAACCAAGAGAAAGAGTAGAAGTAGAGATGAGTGTAGAGATAGAAAGATAGAACCTAGATGAAGAATGTAATGATGAAATACAAACTTGAATTGTTATAACATCTACTCTAAGAACATGAATTAAACATTAATCCTACTCTAAACCTAATCTAATGGGGTTTCTTAAGCCTAAAACTGAGTAAAAGAAGGTCTGAATGCGTATGGATATCTTCCTCTGCGTTTCCCCAAGCATATGTATCAACTTAGGTGCCCAAATCCCTAAAAATCACGTGCTGTATAGACCTGAAGGACGGCCGTGTTCCAGGACACGGCTTAGCCGTGCTTCGGGTTGGATTCTGGGAGTTTTCTTAATCTTTCTCACAGAGCACGACCTGGCTGTGTTGGGGGCTGTCATGCTCCTTTCTTACCAATTTTTGGTGTGTTTCCTCCTTGCTTCCTCCTTAACATGTTCCAAATCCATATGGCACTTCTCATGGTTATTTTCCCTTGCTTCTTGGCCTCTTTTGCTCTCCTACTAACATAAAACAAACCAAAGCAGTATCCAGAGCAAAGCATAACCAAATGCGGGGAAATAATCACAAGTTTACTAATAATTAGGGGATAAAATATAACTATTAAACACTCAAATTTCCCCTTTATCACAAGCATGTATAATTGTGTAAGTTGGTAGACCATGTGCAAATTAGGAAGAATAATGAGTTTACAGTATATACTAATTGAGTACTAAGTATAGAGGACACCCAAATTTATCTAATGTAGTTGAGTAGGGAAAGGAGATTTTAGAGGAAGCCATAGATTTTGAATATTGATGGCATATACTAAGATTTGAAAGAATTGTACTAGTATAATGGTAAAAAGAAGATACAACTGATATATTTTTCGTTGTTTGGTGAGTAAACAAGTAAGAATTGAATATATTGTTTTAGGAGAGCTATTTAGGAAGCCTTAAGATCTTAGTTAGATTATAGTATAGCTGATAATAAATCTAAATGATGTGTTTACGCATTGGAAGTTATGCTTTAGGTATCTTTATATAATTTTGTTGAAAGTTGGGATAAATTATTTGTCCTTAGTTTAACTTTCCCATATCAGTAATTATCATACCAATATACAAATGGCACCATTTAAGGTTTTACATTAAACATTGTAGGTCACTTAATAGGTGTGTGAGTTGAGTGAAGTTAGGCTTTTGAAATCTAAATTTGGAATAACATGCAATAGATAGAATATGACTAACTTAAATTGATGATGTTAGTTTGGAAAGCATGCTTCAAGCATATGTTTTCAAATTTGGTGGGAGATCCCTTAGTAGAATTTGCCAATAATAAAATGATGTTGGATGACTTAAAGCCTTATGTAAGAGGTGTTATGAACCTTTTGTTAAATGACTAAGTGGAGTCAGACTTATTGTAAGATGTCGTTGATAAAGTGAAATTGATTAGAAAAAAAATACAAGAAACTCAATACAGGCCAAAAGTCTATAAGGACTAGGAATGTTGTGTAACATCCCAAATTTCATTTCTTTTATTAATAAAGGTACATAAATATTTAATTAAGGAAATAAAATCTATTAAACAAATATTTTTATATAACTAAGGAAATATAAGCCTTAAAAATTCTTCATCTTATGTGTATGCATAGAAAATGTTTCTAGCATTAAGGGAATAAGTAAAAAGAGAAAACCTAATAGAAAAAAAATTAGAAATAACATACTAAAGAGAGGTGAAATTCTTGTGTAAGGAAGATAAATTTTTGAAGTAAGAAAAGGTCGTAAAATTTCAAGAAGATTATATTAGGGTAATTTTTCCTAATTCAAGAGCAAGAGTTACTAAGTTTAACATCTCCACCCATACATTGGGCCTTCACTTATGGACACTTCATATATAGTTTTTCCACTTCACATGAGTTTCTAGCAGGCCAATTGGATAGCCCAAGCGAGAAATAAAACATAGACTTAGACTAGGATATAGAAGTTGGACCGATAGCCCAAAAATCATGAAAATGTGACCAAATGCTCCATGAAAGGTAGAATTTTAGGCAAAGCAAAGGAAATGGGTAAGAATGAATGCAAATCCAAGAGGGAAAAATAAGAATCATGTAAGAAAATATTAATGTAATAATAATCAAGATTAGGTCACATAGCATTAAGACAAAAAAAATATATCCTACATTTATAAGTTCAGCAAGTTGGTAATAATACATGGCATTAGGACAAAATATCTATATCCTACACTCATAATTTCAACAAGTAGGTAATAATACATGTCATTATGAAAAAAATTCTTATCATACACAAATAATTTTAGCCAAGCAAGGGAGACTCAAGGGCTGAAAATTTGCCATTTAGAAAGAAAAACCTATCATACTTTATTGAGACAAAAGAAAAAGGAAATGAATCGCTAAATTAAAGGGACATTGTCCCTTGTCTTAAGAACATTTTATCATGATTTTCAAAATACAAATCTCCTTTTGCTATACATATCTTGACTAAGGGAGAGCAAGCTAAGAACATGAGTTGAACAACTTGATAGTTTTTTTAACCAAGTGTATCCTAATTGTGATAAGGTAGACCCATAATTATGAGAGGCGAACAACTTGATAGTTTATTTAAGCAAAACCCACCCTTATAACATTACAATTTCATCCAAGTGAGGGAGAGGAAAAATAAAAGCAAGGTAGAGTGAGGAAAGGAGAGAAAGAGAGAAGAATAGAGGAAGGAAAAAGGAGGAGAAGTCTAGAGGAATAAGTACTCAAGGTAAGTTAGCTTAATCTCCACTTGAATTTATCTTTTCTCTTCATCCTTTGGGTTTAAACCTCACCCTCCTTCTCTTATTTAAGCTGCTAGAAAAGCTAAAGGAAGGGAGGAATCTTGCTACTTCCATCAAGTGGAAACAAGAAAAAGAATTCACTAAGTGAGCTAAGGAGATATTTAGGTAGGTTTAACAATTTTTTTTGAAGAAAAGCTTTGAAATTTGTAATATTTATATGGGAAGGGAATTGACCAGGAAGGCAAGTCCTTTCAAATAGACTGATCAATGTGAAGCTAGTTTCCAAGAGCTTAAAAAAAATGACCACTCCTCCTATTTTAGTTATTCTAGACCACACAAGACATTTTGAAGTGTATAATGACGCTTTAAAGAAAGGGCTAAGGTGTGTGCTAATGCAAGACAAGAGAGTAGTTACTTATGCCTCTAGGCAACTAAGATCCTATGAAGGAAATTATCCAACCCATGATCTTAAATTGTCAGCGGTGGTGTTTAACTTAAAGATTTGGTGACACTATTTGTATGGTGCAAGATTTGAATTATACTGTGATCATAAGAGTCTTAAGTACCTTTTTGATAAAAAAGAGTTAAACATGAGACAACGAAGATGGGTAGAATTTCTCAATGAATACAAGTTTGAGATAAAGTATGATCTAGGAAAGGCTAATGTTGTAGCTGATGCCTTGAGTCGAAAATCTCTACACATGGGTCAGATGATGGTGTATGAGATGCAGATGCTAAAGGAGTTTCAAACTTTGAAGCTAGCCACTACTCTTATTCCAAAGAAGCTAATTATTAATGGGTTTAGTATAGGGTGTAATGTTAGAGCCCAGATCAAAGAGGCTCTAGCTCACAACCAATACTTACAACACATAAAGATCAAGATAATTTTTCTATCACGGAAGATGGGGCAATCATGTATCAGGGAAGGATTTGTATCCTTCAAGAACAAGAGTTGAGGACTAAGATCTTACAAAAAGCACATTAGAGTAAGTACACAGTCCATCTTGGATCCACTAAAATGTATCAAGACTTAAAGAAGATGTACCGATGGCTAGGGATGAAAAAAGACATTGTTGAGTTTGTGGCGAAATGTTTAATTTCTCAGAATGTGAAGGTAGAGCATCAAAAGCCAACAGGATTTCTACAACCTCTTGAGATTCCTATATGGAAATGGGACATTATTTTAATGGACTTTGTGGTAGGCTTACCCAAAATTTCAGTTGGACATGACTCTATCTGGGTAATAGTTGACAGATTAACCAAATCTGCTCACTTTTTGCCCAAAAAAAATTAACTATTCACTGGATAAATTAGCAAAACTATTCACTGGAATTCCCTTAATTATCGTTTCTAATAGAGATCTGAAGTTCACGTCAAGGTCTTGGAAGGCATTGAAAGAAGTTTTTGGTGCCCAGTTGTCAGTCAGTACTGCATACCATCCTCAGACTGACAGGCAGACAAAATAGACCATTCAAACCCTTGAAAATATGTTGAGGGCCTGTGTGATAGAGCAAGGTAAAGGACGGGATAATAATAGCTATCACTCTAGTATAATAATAGCTATCACTCTATTATTAAGATGGCCCCCTATGAAGCTATATATGATAGGAAGTGTCAATCTCCACTATGTTGGTTTAAGGTAGGAGAAAAGAACTTGCTGGGTCCTGATCTAGTTCAACAAACCACTGAACAAATCAGGATGATATGAGACAAAATACTTATAGCTCAGAGTTGGCAAAAGAGTTACTATCATAAGAGACATAGACCTCTGGAGTTTAAGGAAGGAGACCATGTATTTCTAAAACTTTTTCTGACTACTGGAGTTGGTAGGTCTCTCAAAACTAGAAAGCTAAGTCCGCACTTTTTAGAACCCTACCAAAGTTTGAAGAAAGTGGAGATGTCAGCATATCAGGTTTCCCTCCCACCTCATTTTTGCAACCTGCATAATGTTTTCCATGTATCACAACTGCGAAAGTATCTTCCAGATTCCTCACATATAATACGGGATGAACCAATTAGACACCAACGTGAAGGAACTAAGAAATAAAACCATTCCCCTGGTTAAGGTGTTCTGGGAAGGTTTGACTCTGGAAGAAGCAACTTGGGAGCTGGAAGAAGCCATGAGAAAGAAATATCCGCAATTGTTCTTATTAGGCAATTTCTAGAATTTTGAGGACAATATTTCTTTTAGGGGGAGAAAAATGTAACATCCTTAATTTCGTTTCTTTTATTGATAAAGGTACATAAATATTTAATGTAACATCCCTAATTTTGTTTCTTTAAAGATACATAAATATTTAATTAACGAAATAAAATTTATTAGACAATTTTTAGATATCTAAGAAAATATAATCCTTAGAAATTCTTAACCTTATGTGTATGCATAGAAAATGTTTCTAACATTAAGCGAGCAAGTAAAGAGAGAAAACCTAATAGAAAAAATTAGAAATAATATACTAAAGATAGGCAAAATTCTTCGGTAAGGAAGATAAATTTTTGTGAAGTAAGTAAAGTTCTTAAAATTTGAAGAAGATTGGATTAGGGTAATTTTTCCTAATTCAAGAGTTAGAAATTTCTAAGTTTAACATCTCCACCTATAAATTGAGCTTTCACCTATGAACACTTCATATAGAGTTTTTTCACTTCACATAAGTTTCTAGCAAGCCCATTGGATAACCTAAGCAAGAAATAAAACATAGAATTGGACTAGGATATAGAAGTTGAACCGATAGCCCAAAAATTATGAAAATGTGACCAAGCCCTTCAAGAAAGGTAGAATTTTATCCAACGAAAAGGAAATGGGTAGGAATGAGGTCAAATCTTAGAGGAAAAATAAATAAAATAAATCATTTGATGAAATAAAAGTGTAATAATAACAAAGATTAGGTTACATGTCTTTAAGACAAAAATTTAGCTAGTGGTATGATAATACAAGGCATTAGGACAAAACATCTATATCCTACACTCATAATTTTAGCAAGTGGTATCATAAGGCATGGCATTAGGACAAAACATTCCTATCCCACACAAATAATTTCAGCTAAGTAAGGGAGATTCAAGGGCTTGAAATTTGCCACTTAGAAAGGCAAACCTATCATAGTTGATTAAGACAAAAGAAAAAGGAAATGAATCCCTAAATCAAAGGGACCTTGTCCCTTGTCTTAAGAACATATTATCATAATTTTCAAAATACAAATCTCCTTTTCCTATGCATATCTTGACTAAGGAAGAGGAAGACAAGAACATGAGTTGTTTGTTTTCCAAAAATCAACCAAGTGCATCCTAATTGTGATAAGGTAGACCCATGATCATGAAAGGTGAATTATTTGATAGTTTATTTAAGAAAAACCCACTGTTATAACATTATAATTTTGTCCAAGTAAGGGAGAGGAAAAATAGAAGCAAGGTAGAGTGAGGAAAGGAGAGATAGAGTGGAGAAGAAAGAAAGGAAGAAAAAAGAGAAGTCTAGAGGACTAAGTACTCAAGGTAAGTTAGCTTAATCTCCACTTGAATCCATCTTTCTTCTTCATCCTTGGGGTTCAAAAAACCTCACCCTCCTTCTCTTATTTAAGCTGCTAGAAGAGCTAATGGAAGGGAGGAATCTTGCTACTTCTGTTAAGAGGAAACAAGAAAACGAACTCATTAATTGAGTTAGGGAGATCCTTAGGTAGGTTTAACATTATTTATTTTTGAAAAGTTTTGAAATTTGTAACATTTATATGGGATTTTGATCTTAGAACTTTGATGATTGGTCATGGATGTTGCTATATCATGTTACATATTAATCTTGCATGTGATGTATGTTTGAATACTTAGGCTGGTGTAGATAGTTCTGCATAGGTATGACTGTGCGTGGCAAAATTTTACACTTCTGTTTTTCACATTCTGGGAAGAATCGGTAAGGAATTAAAATAAATGGTTAACATAAAATATGTAGATCTATGTCTCATGGATTTTTACACACTGGAATCCCTCAATTTGGAGTCCATATGAGGTAGATATGGTCCGATTAGTAAGTAGTGATTAGAAAATGATTAAATAGGGAAGAATCTGTTAGGAAAGCTTATGAATTTGTATTTTTGGGAACATTCTATAGGGAATTAAAATAACTAGTTAACATAAAAAATATAGATATATGTGTCACAGAGTTTTAGCCACTGGAATGACTCAATTTGGAATGCTTAGGAGAGAGATATGTACAGATTAGTAAGTAGAGGTCAAAACCTACCGAGAAGGAATAACCTATTACGTGTGGGGGTAATATCACCAAGCATATTTAATATTTGGCTAAACAGTTCAACATAATAGTTTTAGATAATTGTTTTATCTTTAAATGGACACTACGATCACCTAAATTGGATTTAAAATGAGGGAGTTATTCTCTTATTAGTAAGAGAAGGTCAAATAGAATGAAAACCTACATCAAGAAAATAAAGAGATAACAAAAATATTTAAAAAAGAAGAAGAATCTTATAAATGAAAATAAGAAATGACTAGTATATGCCATAGTCATTGCCATTGCATGAACTTCTTAGCATCTTAAGTGTGTAATTTTGACATGAAAATATTTTAGAAAGTGATATTTGAAACGTTTATGTTCATGGCATGATTACCAATGATTTTTGATAATAATTATATTTTGATGTAAGTTTAATGAACATACTTGTTATCGAAATCATATTTTTGGCTATTATTGTGAAAAGAAAAGAAATGAGCACGGTCACATGGAAATCTATGTGGTGCACCAGTAGGGGACACCCTACCAATGATTATGATTATGTTAATGAGAAAAGAAAGAGAAAGTGTGCCATGTCAGACAGAGCGAGAAAAACTCATACTGGAGAATAGAAAATACTCACCCTGACCGGGGTAACTTGATACAAGTATAAATTGATAGTCATCATATGATATTTTGAAAATAGTTAATCCTGCCATACATGTCATTACTATACAATTTTTATATGCATAGATAAAGTTCATTCATGTGACCTAAGATATTTGCTGTAGTTTATACAGATGAACATGACGTGATGAGCTATATTAATTATGATTTATTGTTGAACCTACTAAGATTTAATTCTCACTATTTTTTCATATCATGTTCGGAAGATTAACTCTGCAGCTATTCTCCATGACACTTATTATTGCTATACGTTGGTTCTGCCCTACCTTGGCAACTATTGATTATATCAGATATATTTGTAATAGACATGACTGAAATTCCGGTGCAGGTGCTACCACCCGCACCAGTGTCCCCTGAAGTAGTCTACGTGGATGATTAGGACTAATATGTATATGTCAGAAATTTGTACAGATGTTTGTAAATTAATGATGTGTATGTAAACTCAGTATTGTATAAATTAAATAAATATTATTTTGAATTAAGTTGTAATAAGGTAATAACTTCATGGAATTTTACAAATATAGAAAAAAATTTGTTACATAAATGGAGTTGTTACACACCTTAATACTTCATCTAGTAGGGGTAGTGCTAGCCTCGTGTGATGGCCAACACACAGGATATGATATGTGAAAGAGAGGGGGATGCCTCTTATCTGGGCGAGATACCAACTATATGATATGGGATTTGCCTTCCCTTGTTGTGTTCTTGGGAAATTTCCCATATTAGAGTCCCTTCGCATGTCTTCTTGAATGGTGGTAGGAAAAAACTTAGCTGGGATACTAAGTGTAGAAAAATCCTAAACCGCCAAACTACATAAGGGCTTGAACCTTGATATGATGGTTTTGATATTGGATCCTCCTAATGTTTTTATGAGAAATATTTTGATGCATAATAATATTTCAATAATGATCATACTTTATTGCATATGAATTTGGATATCTAAATGTAATTTGAACCGAGAATATTTGAAATGTGGGTCCCATATGGATGTACTTCTAAAATGTAATTTTTTATCTGATAAATTTTAATATATGAGTACATCCATATGTTGACCTAAGAGGTCATAAGAGCTATTATCTGCTCATTGAGTTGTCAAACTCACTACATGATATCTACATTTTTTTAAGATAAGAATACAAAGTTTGGTTTTTCCCCTTTAGATAGTTGATCAGCTAGGCGACATAGTCTCTGGTGAGCCTATTTTGTTTCCAGAGCTTGTAAATTTTGATTTATAATGTACTTGTAGTCTAAAGTATGCTCTGAACGCCACAGGCAAGATCCTTAATTTTGTTGTTACTTTGGTATTTATAAACTTGGTTTGTATATTGTGTATACATGGGTGTTGTGTGTATGTTTTACTAATTAACCGCAAGCGCACGGTGTAGCTGTAGCTAATCCGGCGAGTACGGGTCATATCCCACAGAGAACAATGTCAATTACTAGAATGATGTAAAATGTGCTATTTAAATCGATACAATTTAATGAGAAAGTGACGATATTAAATAGATGAAAATAACCAATTAAGAAAAGCCTAGGGTTAAGGTTCACCACACTTGTGATACTCAACAACAAGTACGTACCTCTAATTGCAATTATCTAGATTAGTTAGGGGATGGTTTAGCCTT
The DNA here is from genome assembly GCA_037074535.1 of Gleditsia sinensis. Taxonomy (NCBI): domain Eukaryota; kingdom Viridiplantae; phylum Streptophyta; class Magnoliopsida; order Fabales; family Fabaceae; genus Gleditsia; species Gleditsia sinensis. The sequence goes on along the minus strand of CM073465.1, from coordinate 43,365,244 downwards.
AATTAACTAGCAAACTCTTTCGAGCATTACTAATCATACCTAGGTTAATCCAATTGCCAACTTTCGTAGTGCTTAGTTTAACCTAGGTTCATTAAGCTTTATGCCAACCATGGAATACAATTAATCGGTGTTCTTGTGCCTACTAATTGATTTAATCCTAGAGAATCATAAACTACTTTCGTGATTAAGATAACTCTAATTAACTATTAAGTTCAGGTTTTAATCTTCACTTTTCAGTTCATCAATCAAATACCTAAGACGTGATAGATTGGTGATCAGGCATTCTACCAAATCTTTCATGCACATAATAAATAATCCTAATCAATCTAGAGCAATCACAATTAGGGTTCCAATATTCAATCAAAGTATCATCATATCACAAGTGGGTTTACCAAAACCCTAGATAAAAACTACTCACACATTATGTAATCAGAAATCAAACTCATAATCATTAAATAAACCATAATAGTTCGATACAATCTCAAGAGAATGAATAGAGGTAGAAGTAGAGATAAAGAACTAAAGCAGAAAGATGTAACCTGGTGTGTAGAAAAGTAAAAACTGAAATACAATCTTCCAATGCTGATAAATCCTGTTCTAAAACATCCAATCCACAATGATTCAAGTTAAAATCTAACCTATGAGTGTTTCTAAGCCTAAAAATTGAGTCTAAAGTGTCTCCTCTGGAATCAATGTGTGCCTCTACGTTTTCCCCCGCTTATATCTATCCTTGGTAGCTAAAAAGCCTAATTTTAACGTGCAGTATCGACTCAAAGCACAACCGTGTTCTAGGACACGGCCTAACTGTGCTTCGGGCTGGATTCTGGGAACATTCTGCAGCTTCTGCCCAGAGCACGACCTAGCCGTGCTCCATGCCACCAAGCACGACCTGGCCGTGTTGGGGGCTGCCGTGTAGCTTTTTCTCCAATTTTTGGTGTGCTGCTTCCTTTCCTCCTTTGCATATCCCAAGTCCATTTGGCATTTCCCATGATTGTTGTCTCTTGCTTCTTGGCCTCCTTTGTTCTCCTACAAACACAAAACAGACTACAGCAGTATCTAGAACAAAGTATAACTAAAAGCAGAGAAATAACCACAAGTTACTATGAATTAGGGGATAAAATATAGCCATTAAGTACTCAAAATCCCCCTTTATCAATGGGAATACCTATCTTTAAAGGAGTGTATTATACATGTTATGGAGAAAATATGTTCATAAAGTATGTGTTTCACGTGCCCTTAAAAGTAGGGGCATGACAACATTTGTCGAAATCACTATTCATTCTAGTCGAATTACTGTTAATATTGGCCGAATCACTATTCACGCCAGTTGGAGTTATTGTTTAAGACACAAAAAGTTTTCAAATAGCTGAGAAATTTCGTATCGTATATTTTATCAATCTTTTAAATCCATTTACAATGTCAAATTTTCAATTTGAAGTCTCTAAATAAGTGTTTCAGAATTTACCTTTTTCTAAGATTTTCTACTTTCGATATGCAGTGATTCTACAGCCAATTTGAAAAAATATTCAGCCAATATCGTAGTGTTGTGTGTCTGTTTTACCAAATACCGCAAGCGCACGACGTAGTTGTAGCTAGTCCGAGGAGTACGGGTCGTATCCCACAGAGAACAATGTCAATTACTAGAATTATACGAAACGAGCTATCTAAATCGATGTAATCCGATTAGAGAGTGTCACGATTAAATAGATGCAAATAACCAATTAAACAAAGCATAGGGTTACGGTTCACCACACTTATGATATTCAACATCCAAATTATACCTTTAATTGCAATTATCTAGGTTATTGGGTATGGTTTAGCCTTAATTAACTAACAACCTCTTTCAAGCATTACTAATCGTACCTAGGTTAATCCAATTGCCTACTTTCGTGGTTCTTAGTTCAACCTAGGTCCATTAAGTTCTATGCCAACCATAGAATACAATTAATCAGTTTTCTCGTGCCCATTAATTGATTCATTCCTAGAGAATCTTCAACTACTTTCGTGATTAAGATATCCCTAATTAACTATTAGGTTCAGGTATTAGTTTTCACCTTTCAGTCCATCAACTAATATCCTAAGACGTGATAAATATTGGCCAAACATTCATCAACTCATATAACCAATGCTTAATAGCTAATCCTAATTAACCATGTATAACACAATTAGGGTTCCATTAATTCAATTCAACATAGTATCATTATATTATAATTAGGTTTACCGAAACCCTAGATCAAAACTACTCAAGCACAATAGAAACAGAAACTAAAATCAAATTCATTAAACAAATCATAATTGTTCAATACAAACCAAGAGAAAGAGTTGGAATAGAGATGAGTGCAGAGATAGAAAGATAAAACTTGGATGGAGAATGAAATACAATGCTGAATTGCTGTCAAATCTAAGCTAAGAACATGAAAGTAAACTCTAATCCTAAGCTGTTTCCTAAGCCTAAAACTGAGTAAAAATGAGCCCCAATGTGTCTCCTCCTCTTTGGCTGCGTATCCCCTTCGATATATATCAGCTTGGGTGGCCAAAACCCTAAAAAGTACGGTGTTCGTAGACTCGCAGCATGGCCGTGTCCCAGGACATGGCCTGGTCGTGCTTCGGGCGGGTTTCTGGGATTTTCTGCAGTTTCTTGCACAGAACACGCCCTGGCCGTGTTGCATGCCACCAAGCACGGCCTGGCCATGTTGGTGGCTACCATGCTCCTTTCTTGCTGATTTTTGGTGGGCTTCCTCCTTTCTTCCTCCTCATCTTGTTCTAAGTCCATATGGCACTTCTCATAGGTGTTTTCCCTTGCTTCTTGGCCTCTTTTGCTCTCCTAAAAACATAAAACAAACCAAAGCAGTATCCAGAGCAAAGCATAACCAAATGCGGGGAAATAATCACAAGTTTACTACTAATTAAGGGATAAAATATAACCATTAAACACTCAAATTTTCCCTTTATCATGTAGTACTCTTCGTTTTGAATCCCGTGGTACCCTTAGTTTTTAGATCGGAGACTTAAAGGTTCTCTAGATCTAGAGAGAAAAAATAGGGAGAGAGAACGTTACTATTCATTCGCCCCTGAAATCTTTCCATCTCTTTTTTTAAAAAATAATAATAATGGAGGGACCAATTAAAAATTTATAATTGTTAAAGGAAGTCCTTGAAAATTTCATTATTTATATTTTGACCCTTGAACTTTTAGTAAATTACAATTTGACCCCAAAATATTAATAAGTTTTTATTTTCATCCTTAAAACCTTTCAATTTCATCCTTACTCCTTTATTTATTTTAATAATTCATACATAAATGAAAATTACTAAATCTTAGGATTGTTACATTCTTCACCCCTTAAGAAATTTGGTTCCCGAATTTCAAACCATCCTATCACAAGTAGGGAACGAAGTCAAGGCATAAATTTACAGTTATTAACCTCACTATTGAAGCAATTAGGGATATCTCTTTTGTACTTCATCTTTTCTTTCTAAGAAGTCTCTTCACTTGAGTTTTTTTGCCATATAACCTTAACCATAGGAATTTCCTTCAACCATAAGTTTTTCACTTATTGATCAACAATAGATATCGGTTTTTCCTCATAATTAAGCCAAATTCTTGTCCAATTAAATTTCTTAGAATTAGAAAACATGAGAAGAATTTGATAAGTAATTCTTTAGCATTATGCAAGAAAAACTGTATAAACATCACTTAATCCTGATGGCAAGGCTAGGCGATACTACTATGCCTACTTTGTTCAAGATTTCAAAATAGCCTATTTGCTAGAGCTTAACATTTTTCTTCTTTCCAAACCTCATTACCTCTTTCATGGGTAAGTCCTTCAGGAATATTTGGTCACGAACTGATAACTTCTAGTGCTTCAACATTTATGGTCCTTGTAGAATTTTGGCCTGTATTGAGTTGCTTGTATTCTTTTTCTAATCAATTTCACTTTATTATAGCTGAATTCTGCTAAGGGATCTCCCACCAAACTCGAAGACATATGCTTGAAGCATGCTCTCCAGATTAGTATCATCAATTTAGATTAGTTATATTCTATTTATTGTATGTTATTCCAAATTAGATTCCAGAAGCATAACTTTACTAAACTCACTCACTTATTAAGAGACGTACGATGTTTCATATAAAATCTTAAATGTTGCCATTTGTATATTGGCTTGATAGTTATTGTTATAAGCAAATTCAGCTAGGGGCAAGAATATTTCCCAACTACCTTGAAAATCAAGCACACATGCCCAAAGCATGTCTTCCAATATTTGGATGGTTCACTTAGACTGTCCATTTGTTTGAGGATGGAAAGTAGTACTAACATTTAGCTTTGTGCCCAAAGCTTCTTGGAAGGTCTCCAAAAACGAGTTGTGAACTGTGGTCCTTAATCAGAAATAATCAATATCGATACCCCATGAAGTCTCACTATCTCATTCAAATATAGATTTGCATATTGAGTTGTGTTATATGTGATTTTCACTGGTAGAAAATGTGCTGATTTAATCAACCTATCAATGATCACCCTTATTGAATCAAATCCTTTTGGTGTCTGCGGTAGCCCTGTAACAAAATCCATAGTTATTCTCTCCCATTTCTATTAAGTTATTTCTATTTGTTGATGTAATCCTGCAGGCCTTTGATGTTTCTACTTTACTTGTTGACTTGTTAAACACCGAGAAACATAATCAGCTATATCTTTCTTCATACCATCCCATCAATAAATTTCTTTTAAATCTTGATACATTTTAATTGATCCAGGATGAATGGTATACGTTGATTGATGGGCTTCTCCTAGAATCTCTTTCTTGTGTTCTTTTTTATTAGGTACACACAACCGCTTGCCCAATCTCAGAATTTCTTCAGAGTCTACAATAAATTCAACATCATTGTTATTCTTCACCTCTTCAATTTTCTTACATAAATATGGATCCTCTTTCTGTGCCCTTTTCACTTACTCAACCAAAGATGATTGAAATTGTATATGGCCCAATAGTATCCCAAGCTCCTTTACTTCCAATACTACCCCATGACTTTTTAACTTATGCATTTCTTTAATTAACGGTCTCCTTACCACTATGATATGAGCTAAACTACTCATTGACTTCTTGCTTACTGCATCAACCACTACATTGCCCTTACTTGGATGATATAATATTGTACAGTCATAATCTTTAAGTAATTTCATCCATCATCTTTGTCTCCAGTTAAGATCTTTTTGTTGTAAAATGTATTTTAGACTTTTATGATCTGAATAGATTTCACATGTCTCACCATACAGATAATGCCTCCAAATTTTAAGAGAAAAAACCACTGCTGCCATTTCAAAATCATGAGTAGGATAATTTTGATCATGTGGTTTAAGTTGTCAAGATGCATATGCAATGACTCGAACATGTTGCATTAACAGACACCTTAATCTAATTCTTGATGCATCACGATATACTGTGTATCCTCTGATACCTGAAGGAATAGACATTATTGGCGCTGTAGTCAAACATTCCTTTAGTTTCTAGAAACTTCTCTCACATTCATCTGACCAGTCAAACTTTATTCTTTTCCTTGTCAATCTCGTCAAAGTGGTAGCAATTTTTGAAATTTTTTTAATGAATCTACGGTAATAACCTACTAAACCAAGAAAACTATAAATCTATGTAATTGTGGTAGGTCGTGGCCATTGCTACACTGCTTCTACCTTTTTAAGATCAACTTGAATACCATCCTTGTTAACCACATGCCCTAAGAAAAGGAACATTACTAAACTAGAATTCGCATTTTAAGAACTTAGCATATAACTGATACTTCCTTAGAGTTTGTAAAACTATCCTCAAATGTTGCTTATAATCCTCTAAACTCTTGGAATATACTAATATATCTTCAATAAATACAATAACAAGTTCATCCATGAATGTAGCAGAGGCATTTGTTAAATTAAATGACATCACTAAGAACTCATAGTGTCCATACCGAATACTAAAAGCAGTTTTCGTAATATCTTCTTCCTTTATCCTCAATTAATAATACATAGATTTCAAATCAATTTTTTTAAAAAAATATTAAGCACACTCTAATTGGTTAAACAAATAATCTATACGAGGTAATAAGTATTTATTACTCACTGTCACTTTATTCAATTATCTGTAATCTATGCATAACGACAGTGATCCATCTTTCTTCTTCATAAATAGGACTAGAGCACCTCAAAGAGAGTACTAGGGCGTATAAATTCCTTGTCTAACAAGTCTTGTAACAAATTTTTTTTAGTTCCTTAAGTACAATCAATATCATTCTATATAGGGATATAGATACTAGCTGGGTTCTAGGAAGTAAATCAATATCAAATTATATTTCTTGTTTTAGGAGTAATCCATGCAGTTGTTTTGAGAAAACATCAGGAAAGTCCTTAACCACTAGAACCTAATCTACATTGGTATACTTTATATCAACATTTCTCACCACTGTTAAATATCCTTGACACCCTTTTTATAATAACTTATGGGCTGCTAAAGTTGAAATTAAATTACTGGGCACATGCTTTCATGATTGTTCACTACTTGCAACTCCTTTACTAACCTTTTATGTTATTGATGACATCTTTATACTTTATCAGCTAGAATAGACTTCAAAACACACAATGTCAACCCATTTTGACTTTATTCTTTAACATGCTTATAGAATGTTTTAACAATCAATCATGAAAAGCTTATATCTATCCAATAGTCCTTCACATGAATTACCCATTTTGCATACCTCAAATTTTAAATTTTCATGGGCAAACCTTCCTTTCTCATAATGCTTGTACATAATATTATTGAAAACCAAACTGTCTTCGAATCCTTTATATCAACAAAATCTATCATTAAAAATGTTATCTTTATAGATTCACTGCTCTCAAATTCAATCCACCCCACAACTTGCCAAATCCATTTATATACATAGTTTCTAACTCATCCATCCAAAAAGAGATTTGCATTTATTTCCAAAACACTCACTTTATTACAAACCGTTATCTTGGAGTTAACAACATCGATCACTTTATAACCCACTATCAATATTGTATTAGCCATTCGTGATATTGTTTTACATAAGCAAATCAAACAACAAATTAAAACCTTCTTGACTTTCAAACAAGCCATTGCCTTTGTATTCAAATGGAATCTTGTTATTTTTAGCTAATTCTTTTTCTTTGTAGCTAAGAGGGTTCTTTTTTTCACTATTCATCAACACGAGTTCAAAAGTTAAACTAATAGTCCACACTAAAGAGGCACCGTCTAGGACATACGTATCGATGTTTAAACATCGCATGCCTAAGGATAAAAGTTAGAAGGAACAAGAGGATGACACCTTATAGAATTCCATAACAGTACCGTGAGTATAAATATGTTTGCGGTTACATACCCATACTCAAAGTCCTACTATAGAATACTTTGCTCCATAGACACAAGGAAACCTAATGCTCTGATACTAACTTGTCATGGCCCTACTTTTAAGGAAACGAGAAACTCATACTTTACGGATAGATCTTTACTATAATAGGTAAAATACAAGCGTTAATTATGGAAATAGATACAGATAGGTTCTCTTATGTAAACACAATATACAGACCAAGTTTATAAATATCAGAGTAACAACAGAAGTAAGAATCTTGCCTATGGCATTCAGAGCATACTCTAGAGTACAAGTACATTATAAATCAAAATCTACAAGTTTTGGAAACAAAATAAGCTCACCAGAGAATATGTCACCTAATTGATCACCTATTTGAAGGGAAATGACTAAATTCTATATTCTTATATGAAAAATGTGGAAATATTGTGTAGTGAGTTTGACAAGTCAGTGAGCAGATAATATCTCCTATAACCTCTTAGGTAAACATATAGATGTACTTATATTTTAAAATTTGTCATATAGAAAATAAAATTCGAAAGTACATCCATATGAGACCTGTATTTCAAATATTCTCAAAATAGAGGATATTCAGATATCAAAAATCATATACTATACTGTATGATCATTAAACAAATGTTGTTTTGCATCAAAATATTTCACATGAAAACATTATGAGGATCCCATATCAGAATCACCATATCATAGTTTAATCCCTTTCGTACTTTGTCAGTGTAGGATTTGCCTAAACTCAACATCCTAACTGAGGTTTTTCCTACCACCATTCAAGAGGACACGCAAAGGGACTCTAACATGGGCATTTCCCAAACACACAACAAGGGAGGGAAAATCACATATAATATAGTCGACTTTTCATTCAGATAGGAGGCATCTCACTCTCTTTCACATATCATATCCCATGTGTTAGCTGTCACACAAGGCTAGCACCAACTTTACTAGCTGAGGTGTCAAGTGCACCACGGTGAACATTGTAACATCCCGTAAGAAAATAAAATTTATTAGACAATTTTTAGATATCTAAGGAAATATAATCCTTAAAAAATTTTCACCTTACGTGTATGCATAGAAATGTTCTAACATTAATGAAATAGGTCAAGACAGAAAACGTAAGAAGAAAAATTAGAAATAAATATACTAAAGAAAGGTGAAATTCTTGGGAAAGGAAGATAAATTTTTGTGAAGTAAATAGAGGTATTAAAATTTCAAGAAGATTGGATTAGGGTAATTTTTCCTAATTTAAGAGTTAAAGTTACTAAGTTTAGTATCTCCACCCATAAATTGGGCTTTCACCTATGGACACTTCATATAAATTTTTTCTACTTCACATGAATTTTTAACAACCCAATAGGATAGCCTAAGGAAGAAATAAAACATAGACTTGGACTAGGATATAGAAATTGCACCAGTAGCCCAAAAATCATGAAAATGTGACTAAGCCCATTAGGAAAGGTAGAATTTTATCCAAAGTAAAGAAAATAGGCAAGAATGAACCTAAGAGGAAAAATAAAAACAAAAATAAAATAAAGTGATGAAATAATGGTGTAATCAAGATTAGTTGACATGGCATTAAGACAAAAATTTAGCAAGTGGTGTGATATTCTACATTCATAATTTTAGCAAGTGGTATGATAATACATGGCATTAGGACAAAACATCTATATCATACACTCATAATTTTAGCAAGTGGGTAATAATACATAACATTATGACAAAACATCATTATTCTACACAAATAATTTTAGTTAAGCAAAGAAGATTCAAGGGTTGGAAATTTGCCACCTAAAAAGGCAAACCTATCATAATTGATTTAGACAAAAGAAAAAGAAATGAATCCCTAAATCAAAGGGACCTTGTCCCTTATCTTAGAAAAATATTATCATAATTTTCAAAATACAAATCTCCTTTTGCTATGCATATCTTGACTAAGGAAGAGGAAGACAGGAACATAAGTTGTTTGTTTTCCAAAAATTCAACAAAGTGTATCCTAATTGTGATAAGGTAGACCCATGATCATGAAAGATGAATTATATGGTGGTCTATTTAAGCAAAATCTACCCCTATAACATTAGAATTTTCGTCCAAGTGAGGGAAAGGAAAAATAGAAGAAAGGTAGAGTGAGGAAAGGATAGGAAGATAGGAAGAAAGAGGAAGGAGAAGTCTAGATGACTATGTACTTAAGGTAAGTTTAACAATATTTCTTTTGGAAGAAAACTTTTGAAACTTATAATATTTATATGAGATTTTGATCTTAGAACTTTGATGATTGGTCATGGATGTTGCTATATCATGTTACATATTATGTATGTTTGAATACTTAGGCTGGTGTAGATAGTTCTGCATAGGTATGGCTATGGATGGCAAAATTTTATGTTTTTTTTAATATACTGGGAAGAATCGGTTCGGAATTAAAACAAATGGTTAACATGAAAAATATAGATCTATGTCTCACGGATTTTTACCCACTAGAATAACTCAATTTAGATTCCATATGAGGTAGATATGGTCCGATTAGTATGCAGTGGTCAAAAATTGGTTAATCAGGGAAGAATATTTTAGGATAGCATTTATGTTTTGATTTTTAGTAACTTTCTATATGGAATTAAAATAAATGGTTAACATAACAATTATAGATATATGTGTCACAGATGTTTAGCCACTGGAATCACGCAATTTGATGTCCATATAAGGTAGATATGGTCTGATTAGTAAGCAGTGTTCAGAAAATGGTTAATCAGGGAAGAACATGTTAGGATAGCTTCTGTGTTTTAATTTCTAAGAACATTCTATAGGGAGTTTGATAAAGGGGTATTTTGAGTACTTAATGGCTATATTTTATCCCCTAATTCATAGTAAACTTGTGGTTATTCCCCTGCTTCTGGTTATGCTTTGCTTTGGATACTGCTTTTGTTATTTTTATGCTTGTAGGTGAGCAAAAGAGGCCAAGAAGCAAGGGAAAACACTCATGAGAAGTGCCAAATGGATATGGAATATGTTGAGGAGGAAGCAAGGAGCAAGCCCACCAAAAATCAGTAAATTCTGAGTATGGCAGCATGAAGCACGGCCAGGCCGTGCTCTGGGCAAGATGTGTAGTATTTTCCCAGAAACCCGCCCAAAGCACGCCCAGGCCGTGTCTTGGGACACGGCCGTGCTGCAGGTCTGCGAACACCATATTTTTTAGGGTTTTAGCCGCCCAAAGTGTTATATATTGAAGGGGTTACGCAGCCAAAGGGGGGGAACGCATTTCAGACCTTCTCTACTCAGTTTTAGGGTTAGGAAACACCATTAGATTAGGTTTAGAGTAAGATTAATTGTTCAATTCATGTTCTAGGTTAGATTTCGCATTGATTCAGCATTGTATTTCATCTCTACATTCAGCAACCCAAGTTTTATCTTTCCATCTTTACTTCTATTTCTACTTCCATTCATTCTCTTGAATTGTATCGAACTATCATGGTTTATTTTATGATTATGAATTTGGTTTCTGAACTTATGATGTGTGAGTAGTTTTGATCTAGGGTTTTGGTAAACCCACTTATGGTATGATGATACACTGTGCATATTGAATCATTAGAACCCTAATTATGTTATCATGGTTAATTAGGATTAGCTATTAAGCATTGGTTATATGAGTTGATGAATGTTTAGCCAATATTTATCGCGTCTTAGGATGTTAATTGATGGACTGAAAGGTGAAGATTAATACCGGAACCTAATAGTTAATTAGGGATATCTTGATCACGAAAGTAGTTTAAGGTTCCCTAGGATTGAATTAATTAGTGGGCACGAGAAAACCGATTAATTGTATTCCATGGTTGGCATAGAACTTAATGGACCTAGGTTGAACTAAGAACCACGAAAGTAGGTAATTGGATTAACCTAGGTACGATTAGTAATGCTTGAAAGAGGTTACTAGTTAATTAAGGCTAAACCATCCCCAATAACCTAGTTAATTGCAATTAGAGGTATAATTTGGATGTTGAATATCATAACTGTGGTGAACCGTAACCCTAGGCTTTGTTCAATTGGTCATTTGCATCTGTTTAACTGTGACAAATCCTTTATCGCTTTACATCAATCTAGATAGCTCGTTTTGCATATTTCTAGTAATTGGCATTGTTCTCTGTGGGACACGACCCGTACTCGCCGGACTAGCTACAGCTACGCCGTGCGCTTGTGTTAATTGGTAAAACATGCACACAACAAGTTTTTGGCGCCGTTGCCGAGAAACAAAGCCAATATTAGATATTTTACAAAATAGCTAGACTAGATCAATTTTTGTTTATTTTTCTTTTTAATTTTTTTGCACAATTTTCTTTTGCTGATTTTACTTCTTTTCTTCCTTCATAGGTGTGTTTCTCTTTTATGCGAAGAGTGCGTGATAGTGTTGCTGAATTTGACCCTGAAATTGAACGCACTATGCGAAGGTTAAGAAGAAGACAGCAGGAAGAGAATTTAGCAACTACAATGGGGGAAAGAGATAACCGATCGCTGAAGGACTTCACAGCCCTAGAAACACATGGCCTGAACCCCAGCATAGTCAGGCCAGTGGTAGAAGCTAATAACTTCGAGCTGAAGCCATCTCTCTTGCAGATGGTTCAGCAGAACCAGTTTGGAGGGTCACCTACTGAAGACCCTAATCTCCATCTCTCTATGTTTTTGGAGTACTGCGACACCCTAAAGTTGAATGGGGTCTCCTCAGATGCTATCAGGTTGAGATTAATCCCTTTCTCATTGAGGGATAAAGCACGAGCTTGGCTGCACTCTCTCCCATCGGGGTCTATAACCACTTGGCAGCAGCTTTCACAAGTTTTCCTGGCCAAGTATTTCCCGCCAAGCAAGACAGCCCATTTGAGGAACTAGATCACCACTTTTGCTCAGAAAGATGGTGAGTCATTGTATAAGGTTTGGGAAAGATTTAAAGAGATCCTCAGAATATGCCCACACCATGGGTTAGTGAAGTGGCTTATAGTCCATACCTTCTACAATGGACTGATTTACAGCACCCGTATGTCTGTGGATGCTGCAGCTGGAGGGGCCATTATGAATAAAATTGTAGATGAGGCATATGAGCTAATTGAAGATATGGCTCAAAATCACTACTCTTAGTCTAGTGAAAGGCAGCCGAGGAAACTAGCAGGTATGTATGAAGTAAATGCGTTTAATCATCTTACCTCTAAGGTTGATGCATTGTTTCAAAAGTTAGATAAATTGAGCATCAATGCTGGTGGTTCTTCTTCATCTTCTACATGTGAGATCTGTGGGTGTGTTGGCCATATAGCCAATAATTGTCAACTTGGAAATTCTACACCTTAGGATTGTGAACAAGTGAACTTTGTGAACGATAATCAGAAAAGCAATCCCTACAGCAACACCTACAATCCAGGTTGGAGAAACCACCCAAATCTCTCTTACAAGATGAATGTAAATTAGCAACCTCAAAATAACTTTAGCAACCCCCTGGGTTTCAAAATCAGAGGCCATTCAACCCTCCTCCTCAGCCAAAGTCAAATTTGGAGGCTGTGATGGAGAACTTCATCTCCACACAAAGTAAGCAAAATGATGAATTTAGATCCCAGAACCATTATATGAATGAGGCTATTAAAGATTTATCCTCCAAGGTAGACTCGCTTGCTACTCATAGCAAGATGTTGGAAACTCAGATAGCACAGCAGGCTATTCTATCTAACAGGAACTTTGGCTGACTTCCAGGCCAGGATGAGAACCCCAGAGAGCATTGCAGTGCCATTACCTTGAGAAGTGGTAAGCAGTTGGCTGAAATTAAGAGAAGTAGTGAGATACAGAAAAATGAACCTCAGGCTGCATCTGAGCAAAAAATAAAAGAGGAACCAGAAGAAGAGGAAAAGAAGGAAGAAGAGCCAAAATATGTGGCTCCTGAACCATACAAGCCACCAATTCCTTTTTCTCAAAGGTTGGTTAGGGCCAAGTTAGAGAAGCAGTTTGGGAGAATTCTAGATGTGCTAAAGAAGCTTAATATCAATATCCCATTCCTAGAAGCTATCTCCCAAATTCCATCCTATGCAAAGTTCCTGAAAAAGATACTCTCAAACAAGAGGAAAATTGATAAGTATGCTGTGGTGGCACTGACAGAGTGATCTAGTGCTTTAATTCAGAATACGCTTCCTCAAAAGCTTAAGGATCCCGGAAGCTTCTCTATTACTTGCTCCATTGGAGATATGAAGATTGACAGAGCCTTATGTGACCTTGGAGCAAGTGTCAGCCTCATGCCCCTCTCGGTGTGCAAAAAGCTTCAGATGGGTGACTTAAAGCCTACCACCCTTTCTCTTCATTTGGTTGACCGATCCATCAAGCATCCGGTAGGTATATTATAGGATGTTCCTCTAAAGGTAGGAAAATTTTATATACCGGTCGATTTTGTTATTTTAGAGATGGAGGAAGATGATAAAATCCCTCATCATTCTTGGAAGGCCTTTCCTATCTACGACTGGTGCCAATATAAATGTGAAAGATAGAAAGCTTTCTTTGAATGTTGGGGATGAAAAAGTAGAGTTTAATTTGAATGATGCTATGCACCCTCCATCTCTAGGTGAATCTTGCTACATGATTGGCTTAACTGAACCTAATGTAAATGATAAAGCCATGAATCTTTCTCCTTCTGACCCACTTGAGTTATGCTCTGTGGAAAGTTTTTGTGTTTATGTCAAACAGGGGGAAGAAAAGCAAGACATTGAGGAGGAAATGAAGGATACAAAGTTAGAACCCAAACCGCCTCCTCAAAGCTTGAATGGAGCAAATGAAGAAAAGAATGAGCCAAAAAGACCCTTCAAAGCAAATAGGAAAAGCCTCATACACCACACTAAGAGGCAATGGATAGCAAAGAGAGCTATTCAAACTCTCTTCAAGCCTCCATGAGTGGAAAGCATGCCAAAGAGTCAAGCTAATGACTATAAACAAGCGCTTTGTGGAAGGCAACCCATCTTTAAATTTTTCAGTTTCTTTTTGTTTTGTTTTCTTGCCTTTTGTTCTAATTTTTATCTTTAATTTTAGTTGATTTCTTAGGTTATAGTTTAATGAGTGTTTCGATTTGATTATTAGGTCTATTCACATGTGCCCAAGGTTGAATTAATGAGTGAAAATCAAGGGAAATTCAGCAAGGTTGAAAATTGTAGCTAAAATCGAAGAATTGGAGAATCCAGCCAGCAACACGGGCAGCCCGTGTCACCCACCACGGCCATGCTACAAGCACGGGGCCAAAAGCTACGAAAATTGGTGACACCCGCGAGAAGCACGGGTAGGCCGTGTCACAGGACACGACCGTGCCCCAAATAGTTAAAAAAAAAAAGGATCATCCAGACAAAAGCATAAGTGGGCCATGTAAGCAAGTTACTTCTCCCTTTGCCTGTACTTTCATTGATATTGACATTGAGGACAATGTCAAGTTTAAGCATGAGGGAGTGACTTTATGCTTGTGGTTTTTGCTGGTTGAATATTTTATCTCCTATTTCATTGTATAATCATAAAGTTTGCTATTTTAAGAGATAAATTGGCATAATATAGGTTGATTTTAGCTCATGAACATGTGATGCACAATAGGATATGAAATAGGTAGTTATAATTTTAGTCTCTCTCTTCTAGGAATAAACCTATAATTTTTTGAAAAATATCTCTCTATTGTGCTGTGAATTGTATGTTATTTTTTATTTTAACACTATGAGAGTGTGAAGGTAGGGAGAGGTGAAAAATGAGGGAATGTGCACCCCAAAATTTTTTCACTCTAAGTACCCCTCCAAGGCACCAAAAAGGCCTTAGTATGAGTACCTAGATGCCTTTACCCTAGTGAGATGGAGCATAAAATGCACTCACTGCATATTTCTAAAAAAAATTAAATGAATGAAAAAGAAAAAGAAAAGGATAGAAAGTAAAAGAGTTTGAGTGAGAAAAAGAGTGATAAAATAGAAATAAGGGTAAGGCAATAAAGGGAGATCTAAAGGATGAGGTGGCCTACTTGAGTGTACAAAAATCAATTTTATGCATACAACGTACGGTAACAATAGAAGTAGATATATAATAGAGGAGTTTTTGGTTTAGTTTTAGAAAAACATAGTCTATCTTGTAAATGTCTATTCGTATATCTATTGTGTGCACACTGATTGAGTGACCAATTATCTATATTATATTTTTCTATCTTCTGGAATCTGATTACATCTTTCCACCTTCCTAATATGATATGTTATTTGCTTGAGGAAAAGCAAAGGTTTAAGCATGGGGGAGTTGATAAAGGGATATTTTGTGTACTTAATAGCTATATTTTATCCCCTAATTCAAAGTAAACTTGTGGTTATTCCCCTGCTTTTGGTTATGCTTTGCTTTGGATACTGCTTTGGTTGTTTTTATGCTTGTAGGTGAGCAAAAGAGGCTAAAAAGAAAGGGAAAACACTCATGAGAAGTGCCAAATGGATATGGAATATGTTGAGGAGGAAGCAAGGAGCAAGCCCACCAAAAATTAGTAAATTCTTAGCATGGCAGCATGAAGCACAGCCAGGCCGTGCTTGGTGGCATGCAACACAGCCAGGCCATGCTCTGGGCAAAATGTGTAGCATTCTCCCAGAAACCCGGCCGAAGCACGCCCAGGCCGTGTCCTGGGATACAGCCGTCCTGCGGGTTTGCGAACACCGTATTTTTTAGGATTTTAGCCGCCCAATGTAACAACTCCATTTAAGTAAATGTAACAATTTTTTTTTATATTTAAAAAAAATATTCCATGAAGTTATTACTACTTTAATTCTAACCACTTAACTCGTAATAATAATCTCTTTAACCAAGCATAATTGTTATTAACAGTGATACAATACTTATAATACAATACTTAGTTTCCATACACACCATTATTTTACAAACTACACACCATTATTTTACAAACTACACACCATTATTTTACAAACATTTGTACAAAGATACATAGTAGCTCTAGTCATCTATGTCGACTACTTCCGGAGACACTGGTGCGTGTGGCACGTCCACCGGAATTTCAGTCACATCTACGACAGATACATCTGATATAGTTGGTAGTTGCCCAAGGTAGGGCACCTTGATCCAACGTACGGTAATAATAAGTGTCATAGAGAAAATCTGCATATTATTCTTCTGAACATGATATGGAAATATAGTGAGAATTAAATCCCAGTAAGTTCAACAATAAATCATCATCAATATAGCTCATCACGTCATGTTCAACTGTATAAACTACAGAAAATATCTTTGGTCACATGAATGCATTATATCTATGCACATAAGAATCATACAGTAATGATATGTATGACATGATTAACTATTTTCAGAATATCATATGATGGCCAACAACTTATTCTCATTTCAAGCTACCCCGGTCAGGGTGAGTATCCTCTACTCTCCGGTACGGACTTTTCTCGCTCCGTCCGACATGGCACACTTTCTCTTTCTTTTCTCATAATCATTATCATAACCGTTGGTAGGGCATCCCCTACTGGTGCACCACACAGATTGTCATGTGACCGTGCTCATTTCTTTTCTTTTCACAATGATAGCCAAAAATATGCTTTCAACAACAAGTATGTTCATCAAAATATTATTATTACCAAAAATCATTGGTAATCATGCCATAAACATAACCATTTCAAATATCACTTTATAAAATATTTCCATGTCAAAATTTCACACTTAAGATGGTAAAAAGTTCATACAATGGCAATGGCTATGGCTATACTAGTCATTTATTAAGATTCATCTTCTTTTTTAAATACTAATTTTATTTCTTTATTTTCTTGATGCAGGTTTTCATCCTATCTAACCTTCTCTTACTAATCAGAGCATAACTCCCTCAATTTAACTCTGATGTAGGTGATCTTGGCATCCATTTCAAGATAAAACCATTATCTAAAACTATTATGTTGAACATTGTAGTGAAATATTAAGACATCAAGGTGATATTACTCCCTAAATGTATAGGTTATTTCTTCTCGGATAGGTTCTGACCTATACCTACTAATCGGACCATATCTACCTCATATAGACTCCAACTTGAGTGATTCCAGTGGATAAAAATCCATGACACACATATCTATAATTCTTATGTTACCCATTTATTTTAATTCCATACAGATAATTTTCAGAAATTAAAATACAGAAGCTGTCCTAACATATTCTTCCCTGATGAACCATTTTCTGACCTTTGACTACTAATAACCTCATATCTTCCTCATATGGACTCCAACTTGAATTATTCCAGTGGCTAAAAATCCATGACACACATAGATATAATTCTTATGTTAACCATTTATTTTAATTCCATACAGATAATTCCCATAAATTAAAATACAGAAGATGTCCTAACATAATCTTCCCTAATGAACCATTTTCTGACCTTTGACTACTAATCAGCTCATATCATCCTCATATGGACTCCAAAGTGAATGATTCCAATGGCTTAAAACCCATGACACATATATCTTTAATTCCTATGTTAACCAGTTATTTTAATTTCCTACAGATAATTCTCAGAAATTAAAATACAAAAGCTGTCCTAACATAATCTTCCCTGATGAACCATTTTCTGACCTTTGACTATCAATCAGCTCATATCTTCCTAATATGGCCTCCAAATTGAATGCTTCTAGTGGTTTAAAATCCATGACACATATATCTTTAATTCTTATGTTAACCATTTATTTTAATTCCCTACAGATAATTCCCAGAAATTAAAATACAGAAGCTATCCTAACATATTCTTCCCTGATGAACCATTTTCTGACATTTGCTTACTAATCGGACCATATCTACCGCATATAGACTCTAAATTGAATGATTCCAGTGGCTAAAAATCCATGACACACATATCTATAATTCATATGTTAACCATTTATTTTAATTCCTTATAAATTGTTCCCAGAAATTAAAACACCAAAACTAGAAATTCTGACACCCATAGCCATAACCATGCAGAACTATCTACACCAACCTAAGTATTCAAACATACATCACATGCAAGATCAATATGTAACATGATATAGCAACATCCATGACCAATCATCAAAGTTCTAAGATCAAAATCTCATATAAATATTATAAGTTTCAAATATTTTCTTCAAAAAGAAATATTGTTAAATTTACCTAAGAATCTCCCTAGCTTACTTAGTGAATTGGTTTTCTTGTTTCCTCTTGAAAGAAGTAGCAAGATTCCTTCCTTCCTTTAACTTTTCTAGTAGATTAGGTAAGAGAAGGAGGGTGAATTTTTTGAACGTCAAGGATGAAGAAGAAAAAATGGACTCAAGTGGAGATTAAGGTAACTTAACTTGAGTACTTAGCCTTCTAAACTTCTCATTCTTCTTCCTTCCTTTCTTCTCCTCTCTTTCTCTCCTTTCCTCACTCTACTTTGCTTCTATTTCTCTCTCTTCCTCACTTGGACGAAATTAAAATGTTGTAAGGGTGGGTTTTCTTATATAGACCACCAAATAATTCACCTTTCATGATCTTGGATCTACCTTATCACAATTAGGATATACTTTGTTGAATTTTTGGAAAACAAACAACTTATGTTCTTGTCTTCCTCTTCCTTAGTCAAGATAAGCATAGGAAAAGGAGATTTGTATTTTGAAAATTATGATGATATGTTCTTAAGATAAGGGACAAGGTCCCATTGATTTATGGATTCATTTCCATTTTCTTTTGTCTTAAACAAGTATGATAGGTTTTCCTTTTTAGGTGGCAAATTTCTAGCCCTTGAATCTCCATTATTTGGTTGATATTATTTGTGTGGGATATGAATGTTTTGTCCTAATGCCATGTATTATCATACCACTTGCTAGAATTATGAGTGTAGCATATAGATGTTTTTGTCCTAAAGCCTTGTATTATCATGCCACTTGCCAAAATTATGAATGTAGAATCACACCACTTGCTAAATTTTTGTCTTAATGCCATGTAACCTAATCTTTATTATTATTACATTATTATATCATCACCTAATTTATTTTATTTTATTTTTCCTCTTGGATTTGGGCTTATTCCTACCCATTTTCTTTGTTTTGGATAAAATTCTACCTTTCTTGGAGGGCTTGGTCACATTTTCATAATTTTTGGGCTATCGGTCCAATTACTATATCCTAGTCCAAGTCTATGTTTTATTTCTTGCCTAGGTTATCCAATGGGCTTGCTAGAAACTTATGTGAAGTGAAAAAACTCTATATGAAGTGTCCATAGGTAAAAGCCCAATGTATGGGTAAAGATGTTAAACTTAGTAACTCTAATTCTTGAATTAGGAAAAATTACCCTAATCCAATGTTCTTGAAATTTTAAGACCTTTACTTGTTTCTAAAAATTTATCTTCCTTATCCAAGAATTTTGCATCTCTTTAGTATGTTATTTCTAATTTCTTTCCTATTAGGTTTTTCCTCTTTATTTGTTCTTAATGTTAGAAACATTTTCTCTGCATATACATAAGGTGAAGAATATGTAAGGATTATATTTCCTTAGATATCTAAAATATTGTGTAATAATTTTATTTCCTTAATTAAATATTTTTGTACTTTTATCAATAAAAGAAACGAAATTAGGGATGTTACACCCAAAGTGTTATATATTGAAGGGGTTACACAGCCAAAGGGGGGGAACGCATTTCAGACATTCTCTACTCAGTTTTAGGGTTAGGAAACACCATTAGATTAGGTTTAGAGTAAGATTAATTGTTCAATTCATGTTCTAGGTTAGATTTCACATTGATTCAGCATTATATTTCATCTCTACATTCAACAACCCAGGTTTTATCTTTCCATCTTTACTTCTATTTCTACTTCCATTCATTCTCTTGAATTGTATCGAACTATCATGGTTTATTTTATGATTATGAATTTGGTTTCTGAACTTATGATGTGTGAGTAGTTTTGATCTAGGGTTTTGGTAAACCCACTTATGGTATGATGATACACTGTGCATATTGAATCATTTGAACCCTAATTGTGTTATCATGGTTAATTAGGATTAGCTATTAAGCATTGGCTATATTAGATGATGAATGTTTGGCCAATATTTATCGCGTCTTAGGATGTTAATTGATTGACTGAAGGTGAAGATTAATACCGGAACCTAATAGTTAATTAAGGATATCTTGATCACAAAAGTAGTTTAAGGTTCCCTAGGATTGAATTAATTAGTGGGCACGAGAAAACCGATTAATTGTATTCCATGGTTAGCATAGAACTTAATGGACCTAGGTTGAACTAAGAACCACGAAAGTAGGCAATTGGATTAACCTAGGTACGATTAGTAATGCTTGAAAGAGGTTGCTAGTTAATTAAGGCTAAACCATCCCCAATAACCTAGATAATTGTAATTAGAGGTATAATTTGGATGTTGAATATCATAAGTGTGGTGAATCGTAACCCTAGGCTTTGTTCAATTGGTTATTTGCATCAGTTTAACTGTGACAAATCCTCTATTGCTTTACATCGATCTAGATAGCTCGTTTTGCATAATTCTAGTAATTGGCATTGTTCTCTGTGGGACACGACCCGTACTCGCCGGACTAGCTACAGCCACACCGTGCGCTTGCGGTAATTGGTAAAACATGCACACAACAGAGTTCAAATAAATGGCTAAGATAAGAATTATAGATATATGTGTTACTGAATTTTATCCACAGTAATTACGCAATTGGAAGTCCATATGAGGTAGATATGGTCTGATTAGTAAGCAGTGGTCAAAAAATGGTTAATCTGGGAAGAATATGTTAGGATAGCTTATGTGTTTTAATTTTTGGGAACATTATGTAGGGAATTAAAATACATAGTTATACATATGAATTATAGATATATGTGTCACAGATTTATAGCCACAGGAATCACTTAATTTGGAATTTGTATGAAGGAGATATGGACCTATTAGTAGGCAGTGGTTAGAACCTATTTGAGAAGAAATAATCTGTACATTGAGGGAGTAATATCACCTTGATTTCATAATATTTCGCTAAACAATTCAACATAATAGTTTTATATAATTGTTTTATCTTGAAATTGACACCAAAATCACCTACATCGGAGTTAAATTGAGGGATTTATGCTCTGATTAGTAAGAGAATGTTAGATGCGATGAAAACTTGCATCAAGAAAATAAAGAAATAAAATTAATACTTAAAAAAAAAAGAATCTTATAAATGAAAATAATAAATGACTAGTATATGTCACAACCATTGCCATTGTATGAACTTCTTACCATCTTAAGTGTGAAATTTTGACATGGAAATATTTTATAAAGTGATATTTGAAATGGTTATGTTCATGGCATGATTACCAATGATTTTTGGTAGTAGTTATATTTTGATAAACATACTTGTTATTGAAAGCATATTTTTGGCTATCATTGTGAAAAGAAAAGAAATGAGCACAGTCACATGGCAATCCGTGTGGTGCACCAGTAGGGGACGCCCTACCAACGGTTATGATCATGTTAATGAGAAAAGAAAGAGAAAGTGGGCCATGTTAGACGAAGCGGGAAAAGCCCGTACCAGAAAGTAGAAAATACTCACATTGACCGGGGTAGCTTGATATGAGAATAAATTGATAGTCATCATATGATATTCTAAAAATAATAAATCCTGTCATACATATCATTACTGTACGATTCTCATGTGTATAGATATAGTGCATTCATGTGACCAAAGATATTTACTATAGTTTATACAGCTGAACATGACGTGATGAGCTATATTGATGATGATTTATTGTTGAACTTACTGGTATTTAATTCTCACTATATTTCCATATCATGTTTAGAAAATTAGTTATGCAGATTTTTTTATGGCTCTGGCTTTTAGTGTACGTTGGATCGAGTTACTTTATGTTCGGCAAATCCCAGAATCAAATAATATGTTTGTTGTCGAGTTGGTTTAGATCCCGGTGAAGGTGCAACCAGCCGCACCTATATTTCCGGAATTGGTCAACCAGAATAAATAAGTTGTAGTTATTTATGTGTTTGATTTTGTTGCACGTACGTTTCGATTAATGATGTGTATGTGAACTCTATATTATATAATAGATAATAAAAAATAATGTTGTTACAAACATCGCCTGTTGTTAGCAAATACTGTTTCCAATAGGATTTCATCACATAAATCATATTTTCACATATGTCATATTGCTCAAAACAGAGGTTTTAATAAAATATATAATTTTCAGTCTAAGTATAATATCTGTGTCCGAAACTTTCCAATTAGGGTTATCACATATACATGCCTTTTTCCAAGGAAATCTTCGTGCACAATATATTTTCTTTGCCATATGATGAGAAATACATTTAGAATCACATATTCAATGAATTCAAAAATCTATTTTCAAAATCAAACTCTTCTTGAAGCCCGATGGGTCGAAATTTGACCTAGAAACACAACTACTTCGGTTAGGAGGAGTAAATCTATAAAAAGAGAGAAAAGCAAGCAGAGAATGCATTCAATCATTCATCCAAGTTCTTAATTACATTCTTCAATTCTTCTTTAGAGTTTGTTATGGCCTTGCGTGGCTAGTTCTTTTTAGTTGGCAGAGATAGATTGAAACCTCAAGGGATCTTCATGCATTGTGAGATTTGGATTTAATTTTATTATTTCAATCTTAATTGAGTATTAATTATTCATATGCTCTTCTTCTCAATGATTATTCATATGATTGCTAGGAGGCCTACTAGTATATTTTCTGTATTAATCTATCGCTGAATTATGTTTTGAACAAAGTCTTCAATTTTTGTGATTCATGAGGCAAATAGGTTTGAGGATTTTGGATTATAAATCATTGAACCTATGATGAATAATTAACTAAATTAGATGTAGTGATGTGTTTATATTTTTTTAGTTCTCTCAGTTTCTTTAATTCTTCATACGGTTAATAAGCTATACTTTATTGATGTGATAAAGGATTGCTTGTTAATTTGGGTATAATTGGTGCGATTGTCATTAATTTACTAGACTTAAGGAGGAAAAGGGTTAGAAACCCAATGATAGATATTCAATTATAGATTGATTATGTTGTCAATGATCAATGCAATCTCTTGGCGGTGGATATCAACTGAAACCAATGTCTTTCTCATTAATTACTCTCTTAATTATTTTTATTATTGTTTACTTTACTTAATTTGCAATTATCAATCCCCCCCTTTTTCTAATCACATAAGGTAATACCAGTCTCTATGGGATGACCCTAACTCCCACTACTATAGGTTAGTTTTGAGGTAAGGTATCAATTTGGGTGTACCTGCAACAATACGCACCAAATTTTGGCGCCGTTATCGGGGACTACGTCTATTACTTTTTGTAATTTTTATTTTGATTTATGCTTGTGACTCGTTCTTCTAATTCTCAAGATTTACAATTCAATCTAAATATTGGGAAATCTATATATAGGCACAAAAGAAAACTTCAAGAGGACATTGATCAAGAAAAGGAGGAAGTCATCATGGCGAGGCACCCTACTCTAAAGGAGTTGGCTGCTCTAGATTTGCATCAGCAACCCTTATGTGTTACTTTTCCTAATCTTGATGTCAATGTTAATTTTGAGTTAAAATCTGGATTAATTCATCTCTTGCCTAATTTTCATGGTCTTGCAGGTGAAGACCCACATAAATACTTGAAGGAATTCCATGTGGTATGTACCAGCATAAAGCCCCCTAGAGTAACTGAAGAACAAATAAAACTCAGAGATTTTCCTTCTTCATTAAGAGATTCAGCCAAAGATTGGCTATATTATTTACCCTCTAGCACTATCACCACATGGAATGAGATGAAAAGAATATTTCTAGAACGATATTTTCCTACATCTAGGGCCGCTAATAATGGGATACAAATATGTGGCATTAGGCAATTGCATAGAGAGACACTTTATGAATATTGGGAGAGGTTTAAAAAACTTTGTGCAAGCTACCCACATCATCAGATTAGTGAGCAACTACTAATCCAATATTTCTATGAAGGTCTTTTATAGGGAGACAGGAGCATGATAGATGCAGCTAGTGGATGAGCACTAGTATACAAGACTCGTGAAGCAGCCAGAGTCCTGATATTAAATATGGTTGCTAATTCCTAATAATTTGGCAATAGGCATGATCCTCCTATTAGATATGCCCATAAGGTAAGTACTACTTCTCTTTAGAATCAAATATCTGAACTTACTTCTCCTGTGCGCCAAATGGCTACAGGTACACTACAGCAAGTTAAAGTCTGTGGAATATGTTCAGCAACAAAGCACCCCACTGATATGTGCCCTACACTTCAAGAGGAATCCACAAAACAAGCGAATGTTGTAGGAGGTTTTCCTGTCCAACCAAAAAGGTATGATCCTTATGCTAACACATACAATCTTGGATGGAAGGATCATCCCAATTTCAGATATGGGAATGCACAAAATAGGCTTGCAGGACAAAACTTTCTGCAAAATCAGCAAGCCTATTATCCTAGACAAAATGCACCTCAGGATCGCCAGGTAAGTAATTCCTTGGAAGATGTTGTCAAATCTCTTGCACATAACTTTCAACAACTTCAGCAAGAGACAAGAGTTAGCATTCAAAACTTGACAACTCAAATGGGCCAAATAGCAACCACAGTCAATCGGTTAGATGCTCAAGATTCAGGTAAGCTACCTTCTCAAACTGTGGTAAATCCTAGAGAAAATGTCAGTGCAATTATTTCAATGAATGGTAAGGAAATTAAAATTCCACCATCCCTTTGTTCTCCTAAAAAGCATGAAAAATTAAATAAGGAGAAAGAGGCATCTATAGGTAAGTCTCTGTCTACTCTGAATTATGAAGTAGTGCCTCCTTCTCCAGAAGCTCTTAAATAGAATATGCTACATGAGAAGACTTCTGAATTGTATGAAACTTTTAGAAAATGTGAAGTTAATATTCCCCTTTTATATGCTATTAAACAGGTGCCAAGACATGCAAAGTTCTTAAAAGAACTATGTACTCAAAAGAGAAGACAAAAATTGAAGGGATTTGAAAAAGTTTAGATGAGTCAGAATGTATCTGCCATGATACAAACAAAACTTCCCACTAAATGCAAAGATCCAAGTATGTTTACTATTCCATGCAAAATTGGGAATACTCGTGTTGAATAGGCTATGTTAGATTTAGGAGCTTCCATAAATGTCATGCCATATTATGTATATACTTCTTTGAAATTAGGACCCTTAAACTCAACAAATTTGATAATTCAACTAGCAAACATGTCTAATACATATCCTAAGGGAGTAATTGAGGATGTCTTGATACAGGTAGATAATTTGGTTTTTCCTACAAATTTTTATGTACTTAACATGGAAAATAAGGATCCTACTTCTCCAATATTATTAGGGAGACCATTTTTGAAAACCTCTCAAACTAAAATAGATGTTCACAATGGCACACTCACTATGAAATTTGATGGTGAAGTAATAAAGTTTAATATGTATGAGGCCATGAAACAACTAGGTGATGATATTCCTGTTTAGTCTATCAATGTTATTAATTCTTTGGCACATGAAGCAGATGGAAAGGATGAATTGGAAGTGATTTTGAGCAAATTCATAGAGGAAGATGATGGTGAAATAGAGCAGGATATAGAAACAAAGGAGGACTTGGCTACACTAAATGATTCCTCAACAAAGCCACCAACAGGTAAGGTTGCTTGCATAGAATTACCACTTACTGATACTACTCTTTTACCTTTTGTTGTGCAAGTTCCTACTCCTGAATTGAAGCCCCTTCCCGATCCTCTCCAATATGTGTTTTTAGGGAAAGTAGAAATACCCCCTAATAAAATTTCCAGCAAGCTTGAAACTAATCAGGAGGAGAAATCAATTCAAAAGTACAAATCTATAATAGGATGGAATGGGCATAGGCTTAAACCATATAATGAAGCATTTCAGCAAGAAGAACCACAATGGACAACTCTTGAAGACCCTCCTTAAATTTTTTGAGTTTATGTCGAGCCAACGACGTTAAACAAATGCACTGGTTGGGAGGCAACCCAACAACATATTTTCTTCTTTTTTTTTCATTTTTTTTAAAATTCCTGTATAAAAATAATTGCAAAACTGTGGATGCACAAGCACCGCAGCACCCCGTATTTCAGCAGAGAGCGCCGCAGCGCTCTCTAAAAGAGGTTTGCGACCTTTCCATCCCCGCACTCATTTTTTGCATCTCTCTAACTCCCAAATACAATTTACTACCTCCAATAAACCATAGCAACCTCTCGTTACGTTTTCTTGCTTCAATTACATGGTTTTTCATCTTCTTTTGTTGGATTTAACAGCTCTTTCAACTTTTGGGTTGAATTCAATGGAAATTTTCTAGGGTTCTAAGACAAATTTGATTTTTGCAAGTTCCAGCTGTAATTCAAGCTCAATTTGATTTTCTTTATCTTTCTGCTATAGATTGATCTCCATACTTCGTTGTTACTTGGTTGCATTTAATTTGGACTCCACGTTGGGAATCTACCACCCATTCTGCTTGCATTTTAAGAGTGCACACCAAGTGTTTGGTAAAACGCCCTAGTGACTTTGCTAAGTCCAATGGCTCCAAAAACTTCAAAATTAGGCCTCTCAAAGAGGAAGAATAGAGTAGAAGACCCTCCAGCATTTGATAGCATGACGTTTGTGAGTGAAGAAGTCTATTAACACCATAGTAAGATGGTGGTTCATAAATCCATCATTCTTGAGAGGGGTTTCATTGTCACCATTGGGTTTCCTCATAGAGACAATATCCTCCACAGGTATTGGGAGATTCTCTACAGGAACCCCGAACCAGGAGTCATTCTCGTGGTATAGGAGTTTTATTCCAATGCTATAGTCCATGAACGCCACAAAGTACAGGTTAGAGGCAAGATGGTGAATTTTAATCCTCATGCTATCAATGAATTCTACTCTCTGCCTAACATTGAAGATGATGAGTACTCTGCCTTCATCCAATCATACATAGACTTTGAAGATATTATATCCACTCTTTTCTATAGAGGGGCTTCCTAGAAGTTGGATAGCAATAGCCAGCCAGTGTATTTTGCCAAGATAGACTTGAATAAAGTGGCTAAAACTTGGCACTATTTCATGGCAGCATAATTCATGCCCAGCTTAAACATGAGTCAAGTCATGAGGGATAGAGCCATTCTAATTTTTGCTATACTAAGGGTTTTTCCATTAATGTGGGAAAAATCATCCATAGACAGATACTTGGCTGTATTTGTTCTAGAAGTGGACCCCTCTTTGCCCCCAGTTTAATCAATGGCCTATGTGGGAAGGCTGGAGTCAGCTGGGATTCTATTGAGGATCTTATTCAACCAATGAAACATATTTCCTACGTAGACATTCAAAAATATAAGGGGTAGGAGGAAGTAGCAAAAGAGGAGTTAGGCATTTAGCCTATGATTACAGAGGAACCTAATAGCAGTTCAGCTCCACCACCAGCCCGGCACACTATGGGAGCAAACAGAGGTCCTCACTCATCAGATGAATGACTTAGCTCTCTATCAATACTCCATAGCGCAGCACAACAATGCTTGCTTCAGCTAGCTGGCCCATGCCCTGAACCTTCCTATAGTGTTCCCAACACCTCCTGAGCCACACTTTAGGCCTGCACCTGATCAAGATGAGATGGATGATGATAACTAATCAGGGAAGTTTTACTAGACCCTCCTTTTCTTTATTACTTGTCTCTCTTATTTTATGGTTTTCTATTCTACATTGAGGACAGTGTAAAATCTTAAGTGTGGGAGGGTCACTTTATGATTTAGCTGGATGACTGTATAATAACTAATATTTGTACACTATTTACTTTGTTGTGTACTACAGTAAGCTTCTATGTTCTTTGCACTTTTATTCTAGTTATTAAACAGGGTGAGCATGTGAACTTTATCTCAATGAGTTTTTGTTAGCTGAACCAATACCCAATGATATAATTGTTTAACTTGCTTATAGCTCTTGAGAGACGTAGGAAAGTCATAATTATGTGTAATTTTAATTTCTTTTCAATTTATTATTACCTATTTTCTAAAAATCTTGAAATTCTTTTGCACAGTAATTTTGGATATTTAATTTGTCTTTTACTTAGAAAAAGATTATATAACTCAAAAATCTTTTATGATCTCATTAAAATTTCTAGAACTTATTTAAATGCTACTTGAGGCGAAATCCTAGGCTAATACTAATAATTAGGAGATGATTTAAGCATTATTTGATGAGATTGACCCTTTCAAACATAACCCAAGCAAGTAAATATCCTTAGAACCTCTATTTTCAGCTTAATTAACATTTTATTCTATACCCACAAAACAGCCAAGACCAAATTTTGTGATTAATACCTTTATTTTTTTTACCTGATTCACTCACTCCATGATTAATTTCTGAATACTTGTTTTGTAGATCTACATTAATAAAAGGGTAGAAGGGTGGAGCAAGGACAAAAGAAAGAAAAAGTCCAAAAATACAGATGAAAGTTTAAAGCAGTGAAAAAAAATTATGTGATGATGATGAATTCAGTAAAATAAAGGAATGAGTGTGGGGGAAAATTTTTCCAAACTTGAGAAAGCTCAAGTGAAGTATAATTAATCATGTGGTATTGGGTGATCAAGCCTAAATTTATATCTTTTGTCTTACCTTATAACTTAGCCACATTATAAGCTGATTAAAGTCCTTTTGATCCTAAAAGAAGTAGTTTTAGCCTACATTAGTGGAGAGTAGCATGAAAAATAAGCCTATGGAAATCTTAAATAAAGATCCATGCTCCAATTCTTGAGATATATAAACTCATTTAGGTAAAAGAAAATTAAATCATTCAAAGACACACACACACTAAGGATTTTAGAGAATAAAATCATAAATTGCATTTGAATTAAATTTTGCACATGATCATGAAAATTTTCTTAAATTTCTTCAAGAGTATACAATTTTCACTATGAGGCAGTGCATTGGTAAGCCATTCACTCATCTCATATATTGAATTTTGTTCACATGAATCAATATTTGCTTGAGGACAAGCAAAAGAGTAAGCGTGGGGGTATTTGATATGCTATAAATTAAGCATGTCTTTACCATGTTTTAAGTTGCTTTTTATTTAATTTTAGTAGAAAATATATATGAGTTAATTGAGTTTTTTGTTTTGTGTTTTAGGAGGAATAAAGAAGAAAATAAGAGGAAAATAGAGATAAAATCATGGAAAAATGCTGATTTCTGACTCTTCGTTACTAATTGAGGCATATCTTACTCATTTGGACTCCGATTGTGGTGATTCAAGCGGCTATGGAAAGAAGAGACACAAAGCTACAACTTTGGTGTTCTATACTTTGGTAAATTCAAAAGGTTTCTAGACTTTGTGGCGCTCACAATCAAGCACTGTGGCGCTATGTCTTCGCACTCGGAGCACCATGACGCTTCCCAGTGGGCCGCAGTGGGGAGACCCCAGAAGCATCGAGCGCTGTGGCGCTAAGCATAGGGTGCTGTAATGGTCCAGGATCAAATTTTTAAAATGCTGCGGCACCCCGTCTTTGTGTTTCCGTAGCGCCGCAGCGCTCGTCGCCGCACGAGGTTGCTAAATTCACAATTTTTAGGTCTTCTTGACTCCAATTGAAGCCTGATGGGCCGACATTTGACCTAGAAACACTGCTACTTCGATTAAGAGGAGTGACTCTATAAAAAGAGAGAAAAGCAAGCAAAAAATGCATTCAATCATTCATCCAAGTTCTTAACTACATTCTTCAATTCTTCTTTAGAGTTTCTTATAGCCCTGCGTGGCTAGTTCTTTTTAGTTGGTAGAGGTTGATTGAAACCTCAAGGGATCTTCATGCATTGTGAGATTTGGATTTGATTTTATTATTTCAATCTTAATTGAGTATTGATTATTCATCTTCTCTTTTTCTCAATGATTATTCATATGATTGCTAGGAGGCCTACTAGTATATTGTCTGTCTTAATCTACCGCTGAATTATATTTTGGACAAAGTCTTCAATTTTGTGATTCATAAAGCAAATAGGTTTGAGGATTTTGGATTATAAATCATTGAACCTATGATGAATAATTAACTAAATTATATATAGCTTATGTGTTTATATTTGTTTAGCTCTGTCAGTTTCTCTAGTTCTTCATGCAGTTAATAAGCTATACTTTACTGATGTGCTAAAGGATTGCTTGTTAATTAGGGTTTAATTGGTGTGATTGTCATTAATTTACTAGACTTAAGGAGGAACAGGGTTAGAAACCCAATGATAGATATTCAATTACAGATTGATTATGTTGTCAATGATCAATACAACCCCTTGACGATGGATATCAACCGAAACCAACGCCTTTCTCATTAATTACTCTCTTAATTATTTTCATTATTGTTTACTTTACTTAATTTTCGATTATCAATCCCCCCATTTTCTAATCACATAAGGTAATACCAATCTCTGTGGGATCGACCCTTACTCCCACTACTACAGGTTAGTTTTGAGGTAAGGTATCAATTTGAGTGTACCTGCGACAGTACACACTAGACATCAATACTTCTTAAAGCTACCTAATAGTGGGTTTTAGAAATAAGATACTAAAGCTACCTAATACATTCTTCTGATATACTAGCACCAGAGTCAAACAACACCATAAGAGAAAATCCATAGATGTAGCACATACCTTGAATTATTTTGAAGGATTGAGTTGTCTCTTAAGAAATTAGCAAGACTGAAATAATAGTATGATAATAATCTAGATTCTAATTTGATAGCCCATACATTGGATTAGGGTAATTTTTCCTAATTCAAGAGCTACGGTTCCTAAGTTTAACATCTATACCCATACATTGGGCCTTCACCTATGGACACTTCATAGAGTTTTTCCACTTTACTTGAGTTTTTAGCAAGCTAATTGGATATCCCAAACAAGAGATGTAACATAGACTTGGACTAGAATATAGAAGTATGACCAATAGCCCAAAAATCATGAAAATGTGACCAAGCCCTCCATGAGAGGTATAATTTTAGCCAAAGCAAAGGAAATGGGCAAGAATAATCCCAAATCAAAGAAGGAAAAATAAGAACCATGTGATGAAATAGTATTGTGCTAATAATCAAGATTAGGTCACATGGCATTAGGACAAAAAATCTATATCCTACATTCATAATTTCAGCAAGCTATGTGATGAAATAGTAAGTAATAATACATAGAATTAGAACAAAACATCTATATCCTACAAGCCATGTGATGATATAGTAGATAATAATACATGGCATTAAGACAAAGCATCCTTATCCTACACAAATAATTTTAGCCAAGCAAGGGAGACTCAAGGGTTGGAAATTTGCCACTTAGAAAGGAAAATCTATCATACTTGAGTGAGATAAAAGAAAATGGAAATGAATCCCTAAATTAAGGAGACCTTGCCCCTTGTCTTGAGAATATTTTATCATAATTTTCAAATAAAAAATCATCATTTTGCTATGCATATCGTGACTAAGGGGCAGGAAGATAAGAACATAAATTGTCTTTCCCCAAAAAACAATCAAGTTGTGATAAGGTAGACCCATAATTATGAGAAGAGGACCACTTGTAACATCCCGTAAGAAAATAAAATTTATTAGACAATTTTTAGATATCTAAGGAAATATAATCCTTATAAATTTTTTACCTTACTTATATGCAAAGAAATATTCTAACATTAATGGAATAGGTAAAGAGAGAAAATTTAAGAGGAAATATTAAAAATAAATATACTAAAGAAAGGTGAAATTCTTGGGTAAGAAATATAATTTTTTGTGAAGTCAGTAAAGGTATTAAAATATCAAGCAAATTGGATTAGGGTAATTTTTCCTAATTTAAGAGTTAAAGTTACTAAGTTTAGTATCTCCAACCATAAATTGGGCTTTTACCTAGGGACACTTCATATAGAGTTTTTCTACTTCACATGAATTTTTAGCAAGCCAATAGGATAGCCCAAGGAAGAAATTAAACATAGACTTGGACTAGGATATAGAAATTGAACTGGTAGACCAAAAATCATGAAACTGTGACAAGCCCATTATGAAAGGTAGAATTTTAACCAAAGTAAAGAAAATGGGCAAGAATGAGCCCAAACCCAAGAGGAAAAATAAAAATAAAAATAAAGTGATGGAATAATGGTGTAATGAAGATTAGGTGACATGGCATTAAGATAAAAATTTAGCAAGTGGTGTGATATCCTACATTCATAATTTTAGCAAGTGGTATGATAATACATGGCATAAGGACAAAGCATCTATATCCTACACTCATAACTTTAGCAAGTGGGTAATAATACATAGCATTATGATAAAACATCTTTATCCTACACAAATAATTTTAGTTAAGCAAGGAAGATTCAAGGGTTGGAAATTTGCCACTTAAAAAGGAAAACATATCATACTTTAATAAGACAAAAGAAAAAGGAAACGAATCCCTAAATCAAAGGGACCTTGTCCTTTATCTTAAGAACATATCATCATAATTTTCAAAATACAAATCTCCTTTTCATATGCATATCTTGACTGAGGAAGAGGAAGACAAGAACATAAGTTGTTTGTTTTCCAAAAATTCAACCAAGTGCATCCTAATTGTGATAAGGTAGACCCATGATTATAAAAGATAAATTATTTGATAGTCTATATAAGCAAAACCCAACCTTATAACATTAGAATTTCGTCCAAGTGAGGGAGAGGAAAAATAGAAGCAAGGTAGAGTGAGGAAAGGAGAGGAAGAAAGGAAGAAAGAGGAAGGAGAAATCTAGAGGACTAAATGCTCAAGGTAAGTTTAACAATATTTCTTTTTGAAGAAAACTTTTAAAACTTATAATATTTATATGAGATTTTGATCTTAGAACTTTGATGATTGGTCATGGATGTTGCTATATCATGTTACATATTATGTATGTTTGAATACTTAGGCTGGTGTAGATAGTTCGGCATAGGTATGGCTATGGATGGCAAACCTTTATGCTTTGGTTTTTAAAATTCTGGGAAGAATTAATAAGGCATTAAAACAAATGGTTAACATGAAAAATGTAGATCTATGTCTCACGGAATTGTAGCCACTGGAATCACTCAATTTGGAGTCCATATGAGGTAGATATGGTTTGATTAGTAAGAAGTGTTCAGAAAATGGTTAATCAGGGTAGAACATGTTAGGATAACTTCTGTGTTTTAATTTTTGGGAACATCCTGTAGGGAATTCAAATAACTGGTTAACATAAGAATTATAGATATATGTGTCACACAATTTTACCCACTGGAATTTCGCAATGTGGATTCCATGTGAGGTAGATATGGTCTGATTAGTACGCAGTGTTCAGAAAATGGTTAATTAGGGAAGAACAAGTTAGGATAGTTTCTGTGTTTTATTTTTGGAAACATTCTGCAAGGAATTAAAATAAATGGTTAACATAAGAATTATAGATATATGTGTCACAGATTTGCAGCAACTGGAATCACTCAATTTGGAGTCCATATGAGGTAGATATGGTCTGATTAGTACGCAATGGTTAGAAAATGGTTAATCAGGGAAGAATATGTTAGGATAGCTTCTATGTTTAAATTTTTGGGAAATTTCTATTGGGAATTAAAATAAATGGTTAACATAAATATTATATATTATGTGTCACGGATTTTTAGCCACTGAAATCACTCAATTTGGAGTCTGTATGAGGTAGATATGGTCCAATTAGTATGCAGTGGTCAGAAATTGGTTAATCAGGGAAGAATATTTTGGGATAGCTTATGTTCTTTAATTTATGGGAACCTTCTGTAGGGAATTAAAATAAATGATTAACATAAATGTTATTGCTATATGTGTTACGGTTTTTTAGCCACTGGAATAAATTAATTTAGAATTCATATGAGGGAGATATTGACAGATTAGTAGGTAGAGGTCAGAACCTATTCGAGAAGAAATAACCTGTACTTTGAGGGAGTAATATCACCTTTATTTCTTAATATTTCGCTAAATTGTTCAACAAAATAGTTTTATATAATTGTTTTATCTTGAAATTGACTCCAAGATCACCTACATCGGAGTTAAATTGAGGGAGTTATACTCTGATTAGTAAAAGAAGGTTAGATGGAATGAAAACCTGCATCTAGAAAATAAAGAAATAAAATTAATATTTCAAAAAAAAAGAATCTTATAAATGAAAATAATAAATGACTAGTATATGCCAAAGCCATTGCCATTGTATGAGCTTCTTACCATCTTAAGTGTGAAATTTGACATGGAAATATTTTATAAAGTGATGTTTGAAATGGTTATGTTCATGGCATGATTACTGATTATTTTTGGTAATAGTTATATTTTGATGAACATACTTGTTATTGAAAGCATATTTTTGGCTATCATTGTGAAAAGAAAAGAAATGAGCACGGTCACATAGCAATCCGTGTGATGCACCAGTAGGGGACGCCCTACCAACGGTTATGAATAGGTTAATGAGAAAAGAAAAAGTGTGCCATGTCGGACAGAGCGAGAAAAGCCCGTACCGGAGAGTAGAAAATACTCACCCAGACCGGGGTAGCTTGATATGAGAATAAATTGATAGTCATCATATGATATTCTAAAAATAAATAATCCTGTCATACATGTCATTATTGTACGATTATCTTGTGCATAGATATAGTGCATTCATGTGACCAAAGATATTTACTGTAGTTTATACATTTGAACATGACGTGATGAGCTATATTGATGATGATTTATTGTTAAACTTACTGGGATTTAATTCTCACTATATTTCCATGTCATGTTCAGAAAATTAGGTATGCAGATTTTTCTATGGCTCTGGCTTTTAGTGTACGTTGGATGGAGTTACTTTATGTTGGGCAGATCCCAGAATCAAATATTATGTTTGTGGTCGAGTTGGTTCAGATCCCGGTGAAGATGCAACCACCCGCACCTATATCTCCAGAATTGGTCAACTAGAATAAATAAGATTTAATTATTTATGTGTTTGATTTTGTTGTACGTACAATTTGATTAATGATGTGTATGCGAACTCTATATTGTATAATAAATAATAATAATAAAAAGAGGTTGTTAGATAATTGGTATCAGAGCAGGTCGATCCTAGATGGCCAGTGGGTGGTTGGTTATCTGAATCGATCTTATAGTTGCTTAAGTATGTTGTGGTAGTGCTGTGTAGGGGATCAGTGATTTCATATAGGTAAGAAATTACTAGTGTTTCCTATCTATATGCTGAGGTGGTGTTATGACTGATGTTAAATATTTTTTGAAAATAACTATTGGGTTTGATCACCTCAATAGTAGCATAACTTTTTTTTTGCCACAGTAGGAAATGACACCACCAAGGAGGATTCCGGCAAACAATGCGGAAGAAACTCTGCACAACCTTGCCACGACAATTAGAGAATTTGATATTGATTTACTCCTTAGAACCTAACTAGTATCTATATCCCTATATAGAATGATATCGATTGAATTTTAAAAAAAAAGTAGTTACAAGACTTGTTAGACAAGGGATTTAAATGTCCTAGTACTTTTATTTAGAGTGCTCCAGTTATATCTGTGAAAAAGAAAGATGGATCACTATGACTATGTATAGATTATAGACAGTTGAATAAGGTGACAGTGTAGAATAAAAACCCATTACCTCATATAGATTACCTATTTGACCAGTTATATGGTGTTCAATATTTTTCCAAAAATTGATTTGGGATATAAGTAACATTAATTAAGGATAAGAGAAGAGGATGTACGGAAATTTTATTTTAGGACTTATGGGAATTATGAGTTCTTGGTGATGTCATTTAAATTGACAAATATCTTAGTTGCATTTATGGATTTAATGAATAGTAATTAGGTCATCCTTGGATCAATTTGTTATTATATATATTGATGATATACTAGAATACTTCAAAAGTTCAGAGGATCATAAGCAACATTCAAAGATAGTTTTACCAACTCTAAGGGAGTATGATTGGTAATGATGATATCCAAGTAGACCATAAGAAAGTAAAAGTGGTACAACAATGGCTACATTTTACTACATCTAAAGATGAAGATCCAAATCCAATTTGTACTTCCTGCATTTGTCTGCCGTCCATTCTATTTGAGCCATAGTTGGATCAGATACATGAACATATGCTTGTAAAGCATCAATCAACTCCTCAGCATTTAAAGCTGAGATGAGAATTCGTCGTGCTGAGTGTGAGATGAACCTTTGTTCCATAGCATGATCAAGAAAAGACAACAGACCATCAAAGAAGTGATTAACATTTAACAAACTTATCGGTTTGGGATGCATATTCAGTTGTGCCTAAGAAATTATTTGGAAAATCTCTTCTGAAGTACCAAAACCACCTGGTAATGCAATGAAGGCATCAATATTGTTCAACATTCTAGCCATGCGTTCATGCATGAAAGCTACTCTAAACTCTTCCTCAATTGTCTTTCCTATGATGTTAGATGTAGCTAGAGCTGTAGGAATAATACCTAGAACTTGGCATCCTCCTACATGGGTAGCTGTAGACACACACCCCATTAACCCACGGTTACCTCTACCATAGACTAAATGAACTTTTCTTCTGGCCAGTACCATACCCAGGTTTTGTGCAGCTTTCACATACTCTCAATCTTTTTCAGGACTAGAATCACAAAAGACACAAATATTTCAAAATTGACGAAATGTGATTCCCTCCATAGTTGCATACACCTTGACTTGGAGTATAAAAGTAAAGATATTAACGTGTGCATTTATAGAACTTGGAGAATGGCATACTTATGATAGCTATGCAAATTGACTGGGAATAATTAGAACAGTTATGTGAGTGATTGGTGGATATCAGCTAAATTGAAGGTGAAATTTTCTAAAATGATGGCAAGCATGTATATGTATAGTAGTTGTGATAGTCGCTCATATTAGGCATATAAAGAGACTAAGGTTAAGATATCATCAGACATTTGTCTTTGTTGTCTTTGATGAAACCTTGATATCTTGATTCTTGTAGAGAAGTTGTAGGTGATAGGCGTAATTGAAAAACAAAAGAAAGTGAAAATGTAAACAAGTTAGTTGTTGAAGAAGGACAATCAAATGATTTATTTTGTTTTCCCAATATTTTTTCCAGTCGACTATTGGTATTATTAAGTCGACTAGCTATTTTGAGAAATTTTAATTTGGACTGGTTATTTTATAGTTGATTGATTACATCTATTTTGAAGCAATCAATTGCATCCTACCAGTTAACTATGTATTCTTTGATTTTCATAGACTTTTATAAGCTCAGAAATGTTTATTTTTCCATGTGATATCTTTCCACCGAATACCAACAGATTTAAAGTATATTTTGGCACATATATTTAAACCTTGCGGCCACCGATCACGGATCTATAAGCTTTGAAATCACTTAATTTGGAGTCCATATGAGAGAGATATGGCTGATTAATGAGTAGAGGTCAAAATCAATGTAGAATCCAGGGTGCTAAATGTAAGAATTTTAATTTTGGATTTTATAGGAATAATTAGTAAGGAATCTGAAGAAATTATAAACTTTAAAGTTGTATATAAGTGTCTTATCTTTTTATAAGATTTGGAATCACCTCAATTGCAGTTCATATGAGAGAGATATGGTTAGATTAGTAAGTAGAGGTATGAACCTACCCGAGAAGAAATAACATTTCATTTGAGAGAGTAGTAACACCATGATTACTTACGATTTCACTAAAATGTTCAACATAAGGGTTTTAGAGGATTGTCTTATCCTTCCATTGACACTAAGATCACCTCAATCAGATTTAAAATGAGAGTTTTATGCTCTATTTAGTGAGAGAGGAAAATATTATTTAAAAAAGAAGAAGAATCTTATAAATGAAAATAATAAATAACTAGTGTATGTCATAGCCATTGCCATTGCATGAACTCCTTACCATCTTAAGTGTGTAATTTTGATATGAAAATATTTTATGAAGTGATATTTAAAAATAATTATGTTCATGGCAAGATTGTATTTTACCAATGATTTTTGGTAATGATTATGCTTTGATGATAAATTATGATAAATTATGGCATGTGAGTATAATAAACATATTTGTTATTGAAATCATATTTTTTGCTATTAACGTCAAAAGAAAAGAAAAAAAAAGAGACGAGCACGATCACATGGCGGTTCGTGTGGTGCACCAGTAGGGGACGCCCTACTCACGGTTATAATTATGTTAATGAGAAAAGAAAGAGAAAGTGTGCCATGTCGGATGGACCGCCATGTGACCGTGCTCATCTCTTTTCTTTTCTTTTCTTTTTACATTAATAGCCAAAAATATGATTTCAATAACAAGTATGTTCATTATATTCATATGCCATAATTTAACATCAAAGCATAATCATTATAAAAAATTATTGGAAAAATGCAATCATGCCATGAACATAATCATTTTCAAATATCACTTTAAAATATTTACATGTCAAAATTACACACTTAAGATGGTAAGGAGTTCATGCAATGGCAATGGCATACACTAGTCATTTTTATTTATTTATAAGATTCTTCTTTTTTAAATATTACTTTTATCTTTTCATTTTCTTTAAGCTTGGCCTCTAGTCACTTTCCTTATATCATTTTCATCACATGTTCTTACAAATTTAATAGGGCATTCTTCTTCAATTTGATTTCTATTATTATCCTATAGTTAATGAGGTTCATTTAAGGTAGAAAAATGTTGAAAATAAGCTTTATCAGCTTCCAATACGGCCTAAACGTATCATGTAATACGGTTTGGCCATTTATTGTAAAATAGCCATGCTTTAGGCTTCAAAATGCCATTTTCAGCACCAAACACGGCCATGCTCTATATTGTGTTATTCTCTGATGCATGTTTTTATCCTCCCTGACCTTCTATCACAAATTAGAGCATAACACCCTCATTTTAACTACGCATCAGGTGATCTTGGTGTCCATTTAAAGATAAAAAAATTATCTAAAACTATTATGTTAAAAATTTGAGCTAAATCTTAAGGAAGCGTGGTGATATTACTCCATCAAATTAAAGGTTATTTCTTCTCGAGTAGATTCTGACCTTTACTTACAAATATGACCATATTTACCTCATATAAACTCCAAATTGATTGATTTCAGTGGCTAAATTCCCGTGAGATATATATCTATATTTTTTTATGTTAACTAGTTATTCTAATTCCCTACATAATGTTCCTAAAATTTCAAACGCAGAAGCTTTCCTAACTGATTCTTACCTGGTTAATCATTTTTTGACCATTGCTCACTAATCTGACCATATCTACCTCATATGAACTCTAAATTGAGTGATTCTAGTGGCTAAAACTCTATGAGACATATATCTATACTTTTCATGTTGATCATTTTATTTAATTCCTATCCAATTCTTCCCAGAATTTGAAAATACAAGATTCCTTGGTTACTCTGAAATCCAGTTTCCTAACCAAACCATTTCTAAGGTTTTAGTTCATCATTTTATTATGTCATCTTCCATTTTCTTCCTAATTTACATCTAATCATATTCCATCAATTTTTCACCACATTTAAATATACAAAATAGAAGCATAAAAATCTTAAAATTTTGCCACCTATAGCAATACCTATGCAAAACTTTCCATACCAACCTAAGTATTCAACCATACATCACATGCAAGATCAACATGTAACATGATAAAGGAACATCCATGGGCAATCATCAAGGTAACAAATATAGTAAATTTCATCAAAGTTCTAAGATCAAAATTCCATATAAATGTTTCTAATTTCAAAGCTTTTCTAAAAAAAATATTGTTAAACCTACCTAAAGATCTCCCTAGTTCACTTAGTGAATTCTTTTTCTTGTTTCCTCTTGAAGGAAGTAGCAAAATTCCTCCCTTCCCTTAGCTTTTCTAGCAGCTTAAATAAGAGAAGGAGGTTGAATTTTTGAACCCCAAGGAAAAAGATAAAAGATGGATTCAAGTGGAGATTAAGCTAACTTGCCTTGAATTCTTAGTCTTATAAGCTTCTCTTTCTTCTTTCTTCCTCTCTTTTCCTTACTCTACCTTGCTTCTATTTTTCCTCTCCCTCACTTGGACGAAATTCTAATGTTATAGGGGTGGTTCTTGCTTAAATAAAATGTCAAGTGGTCATTCTTTCTTAATCATGGGTCTACCTTATCACAATTAGGATGCACTTGGTTTCTTTTTTAGGAAAGACAACTCATGTTCTTGTCTTCCTCTCCTTTAGTCAACATATGCATAGCAAAAGAAGATTTGTATTTTGAAAATCATGATAAAATGTTCTTAAGATAAGGGACAAAGTCCCTTTGATTTAGGGATTCATTTTCCTTTTCTTTGTCTCATACAAGTATGATAGGTTTGCCTTTCTAAGTGGCCAGTTTCAAGCCCTTGAATCTCCCTTGCTTGACTGAAATTATTTGTGTAGGATATGAATGTTTAGTCCTAATGCCATGTATTATTATACCACTTGCTAAAATTATGCGTGTAGGATATAGATGTTTTGTCTTAATGCCAT
This sequence comes from Gleditsia sinensis, assembly GCA_037074535.1. Lineage (NCBI taxonomy): Eukaryota > Viridiplantae > Streptophyta > Magnoliopsida > Fabales > Fabaceae > Gleditsia > Gleditsia sinensis. The sequence continues at coordinate 43,324,376 of CM073465.1, read as the reverse complement.
GTATTATCATACCACTTGCTAAAATTATGAATGTAGGATATAGATATTATCACACTAGTTGCTGAAATTTTATCTTAATGCCATATGACCTAATCTTTATTATTATTACACTATTATTTCATCACATGATTTATTTTATTTTATTTTTCCTCTTGGATTTGAGCTCATTCTTACCCATTTCCTTTTCTTTGGCTAAAATTCTACCTTTCTTGGAGGGCTTGGTCATATTTTCATAATTTTTGGGCTATCGGTCCAATTTCTATATCTTAGTCCAATTCTATGTTTTATTTCTTGCTTGGGCTATCCAATGGGCTTGCTAGAAACTTATGTGAAGTGGGAAAACTCTATATGAAGTGTCCATAGGTGAAAGTCCAATTTATGGGTGGAGATGTTAAACTTAGAAATTTCTAACTCTTGAATTAGGGAAATTACCCTAATCCAATCTTCTTAAAATTTTAAGACCTTTACTTACTTCACAAAATAATTTATCTTCCTTACCAAAGAATTTCACCTCTCTTTAGTATGTTATTTCTAATTTTTCCTATTAAGTTTTCTCTCTTTACTTATTCTCTTAATGTTAGAAACATTTTCTATGCATAAGCATATGGTGAAGAATTTCTAAGGATTATACTTCCTTAGATATTTAAAAATTTTCTAATAAATTTATTTTCTTAATTAAATATTTATATACCTTTATTAATAAAAGAAATAAAATTAAGGATGTTACATTAAATATTTATGTACCTTTATTAATAAAAGAAACAAAATTAGGGATGTTACAAGAAGTCCTTAGCCCTTCCAACAGAACTTTTTCATAGTTAAGTGTAATAAGTGTGGGCGTATGCATGGTAACCAGTCATCCTACATGGGATCAGATGTTTGCATCAATTGCAGACAAAAGTTTCGTTTTGCAAAGAACTGCCCACAAAATGTGGGAAAGCAGCCAGAACGGAGGCTTTAGCTGAAAGGAAGGGTTTTCACCCTGAGCAGCCAAGAGGTAGCTCAATCCTCCAAAATGATTCAAGGTACATGCTATATCTATGGATTTGCTCTTATGGTGTTGTTTGACTCTGGTGCTAGTCATTCATTTATATGGGAAGAATGTATTAGGAAGCTTTAGTATTCTATTTCTGAAACCCCCTATGAGCTATCTATAGTAACTCCCATAGGGAAAAGAGTTTTAACTTCCTCTATATATAAAGACTATTAGGTCACCATCCAGGAGAAATTTTTTTCTATAGACCTCGTTTGTCTACCTTTAAGTAGTATTGATGTCATTCTAGAGTTAGATTGGATGTTTAGAAATCGGGTCTTGTTAAATTATTGCAAATAGACCGTAGAATTTCTACCTCCTACTCCACAAGAGGAGATGTAGCTATTTATGCTAAATGCCAATCAAATCAATCGGGAGTTAAAGAGTGGAGTACTTGGTTACATTCTCTTGTGTTTATCAAACCTAGAGGTCAAAACGAAGCTTAATAAAATTCCAATAGCTAATGAGTTTCCTGAAGTATTTTCACCAGATATTCCAGGCTTACCTCCCAAGAGAGAGATAGAGTTCTCTATTTATCTCCTACCCAAGACAAGGCCTATCTCTATTGCACCTTATAGAATGGCCTCAAAAGAACTACAGAAACTTAAGAAATAGTTAGAGGAATTATTAGACAAGCAATTCATTAGACCGAGTGTATCACCTTAGGGAGATCTTATATTGTTTGTTAAGAAGAGAGACAGAAGCCTGAGACTATGCACAGATTACAGACAACTGAATAAGGTGACTCTCAAAAGTAAGTACCCTCTCCCTAAAATAGATGATTTATTGGATCAACAGAAGGGAGCCTCCATCTTTTCTAAAATTGACTTGAGGTTGAGATACCATTGGATTAGAATTAAGGAGAAAGATGTATCAAAAACAACCTTCAGGACTAGGTATGGATATTATGAGTTTCTCGTAATGCCCTTCAGGTTGACAAATGCACCTGTAATTTTCATGGATTACATGAATCGTATTTTTTGACCCTACCTAAATCAATTTGTGGTAGTGTTCATTGATGACATCTTGATATATTCTAAGAGTGAGAAAGAACATGAACAACATCTCTAAATTGTGCTACAAGTGTTGAAAGAGAAAAAGTTGTATGCTAAATTAGAGAAGTGTGGATTTTGGCTGTCAGAGGTAAAATTTCTCGGACATGTCATTACCAATAAAGGGGTAGCCATAGACCCTAGCAAGATGGAAGTAGTGATTTAGTGGGAAGGACAAAAGACGATTACAGAAGTTAAAAGTTTTTTAGGTTTGGAAAGATACTATAGGAGGTTTATACAAAACTTCTCTCGTATAGCTTTGCCATTGACTAAATTGACCTGGAAAGGAAGTCCTTTGAAATGGACTTATCAATGTGAAGCTAGTTTCCAGGAGCTTAAGACAAGATTAACCACTCCTGTTTTAATTATCCCATACCCCATAAGACATTTTGAAGTGTATAGTGACGCTTCAAAGAAAAGGTTAGTGTGTGCTAATGCAAGACAAAAGAGTTGTTGCTTATGCCTCTAGACAACTAAGACCCCATGAAGGAATTTATCAAACCCATGATCTTGAATTGGCAGCAGTGGTGTTTACCTTAAAGATTTGGTGACACTATTTGTACGGGGCAACATTTGAAGTATACTGTGATCATAAAAGTCTTAAGTACCTTTTATTATCAGAAAGAGTTAAATATGAGGCAACGAAGATAGGTAAAATTTCTCAATAACTAAAACTTTGAGATAAAGTATTATCTAGGAAAGGTGAATATTGTAACTGATGCCTCGAGTTGAAAATCTTTGCATATAGGTCAGATGATAATGTATGAGAAGCAGATGCTAGAGGAGTTTCGAAATTTGAAGCCGGACACTACTCTTACTCCAAAAAAGCTAATCATCAATGGGTTAAGTGTAGAGTGTGACCTTAGAGCCTAGATTAAAAAGGCTCAAGCTCACGACCAATACTTACAGGATCACAAAATTCAAGGTAATTTTTTTGTTTTGGAAGATAGAACAATCATGTATCAAGGAAGGCTTTATGTCACTTAAGAACAAGAGTTAAGGACTAAGATCTTGCATGAAGCACATCAGAGTAAGTACACAGTCCATCTTGGATCCACTAAAATGTATAAAGACTTGAAGAAGATGTACTAGTGGCTAGGGATGAAAAAGGACATTGCGGAGTTTGTGGTGAAATGTTTAATTTGACAAAAGATAAAGGTAGAGCGTCAAAAGCCAGCGAGATTTCTACAACCTCTTGAGATCCCTAAATGGAAATAGGACAGTATTTTGATGGACTTTGTGGTGGGCTTACCTAAAACTTCAATTGGACATGACTCTTTTTGGGTAATGTTGACAGATTAACCAAATCAGCTCAATTTTTTCCTATAAAAATTAACTATTCACTGGATAAATAGGCCCGGTTGTATGTCCAGGAAATAGACTACATGGAATTGCCTTAAATATAGTTTTTGATAGAAATCTGAGGTTCATGTTGAGGTTTTGGAAGGCGTTGCAGGAAGCTTTTGAAACCTAGTTGCGGTTCAGTACTTCCTACCATCCTCAAACAGACAGGTAAACAAAACAAACTATTCAAACCTTAGAAGATATGTTGAGGACCTGTGTGATAAAGCAAGGTAAAGGATAGGATAAGTACCTACCTTTAGTGGAGTTTTTTTTATAATAATAGCTATCACTCTAGTATTAAGATGGCCCCCTACGAAGCTTTATACCGTAGGAAGTGCCGATCTCCACTTTGTTGGTTTAAGGTAGGAGAAAAGAACTTGTTGGGTCCTGATCTAGTTTAAAAAACCACTGAACAAATCAGGATGATACGAGAGAAAACACTTACAGCTTAGAGTCGGCAAAAGAGTTACTATGATAAGAGACATAGACCTCTGGAGTTTAAGGATGGAGACCATGTATTTCAGAAACTTTTCCCGACTACTGGAGTAGGTAGGACTCTCAAGACTAGAAAGCTAAGTCCGTAATTTTTAGGACCCTACCAAATTCTGAAAAAAGTAGAGACGTTAGCATATCAAGTTACCCTTCCACCTAATTTCTCCAACCTACATAATAATTTTCATGTATCATAGCTCCGGAAGTATCTTCCAGATTCATCACATGTAATATGGTATGAACCAATCCAAGTAAAGGAAAACATGGCATACTGGTTAATACCGACATCCATACTGGACATCGACGTGAAGCAATTGAAGTAATAATACATGGCATTATGACAAAACATTCTTATCCTACACAAATAATTGTATCTAAGTAAGAGAGACTCAAGGGATAGAAATTTGCCACCTAAAAAGGCAAACCTATCATACTTGACTAAGAAAAAAGAAAAAGTAAATGAATCCCTAAATCAAAGGGACCTTGTCCCTTGTCTTAAAAACATTTTTTCATAATTTTCAAAAATACAAATCTTCTTTTTCTATGTATATCTTGACTAAGGGAAAGGAAGACAAGAACATGAGTTGTCTTTCCCCAAAAAACAACTACATGCATCCTAATTGTGATATGGTAGACCCATGATTATGAAAGGTGAACCACTTGATAGTTTATTTTAGTAAAACCCACCCTTATTGTCACGCCCCTACTGTAGGAACGCGAATAACACTACTGTCCGATAACTTTATCTTTATCTATTTGAAATCAACTTCATATTATTGAACATCAGGATAACATCACATGATGGCAAATTTTAAAATAACTAATTATACATGCCAAGTCTATATATATATATATATATATCAGGTTTACAACGAAAACAAGGATCCTGCCTGTGACGTTCAGAGCAACTCTAAAGTACATTTATGTTACAATTTATACACTGAGAGCCCAGAAATAATTTAGACTCACCATGGAGGTACAACACCTAGTCGATCAAGAAGTAGCAGGACCAAAATATGGGTCTTTATTTGAAAAATATGTCAACCACGTGTAGTGAGTTTTACAACTCAGTGAGCATATAATACCTCCTACGATCTCTCATATCAACATATGGATGTACTCATATAATAAAATTTATGACATCAAAAATTACATTTCAGAAGTACATCCACATGGGACCCGCATTTTCAAATATTCTTTGTTCAAAAATCATAATCAGGTCTTCCAAACCGTATACGGTACTGTATAAACAATGCTCATATTAAGTTCAAAATAATATTCAATACTGTAAAATCATTAATCAAATTATGTTATGCATCAAAACATTTCTCATAAAATATTCGGAGGATCCCATATCAGAACCACCACATTAGAGTCTAACCCCTTCCGTACTTTGGTGGTATAGGATTTGCCTAAACTCAGCATCCGGCTGAGATTTTCCCTACTACCATTCAAGAGGACACGTGAAGGGACTCTGTATGGGTCTTTTCCCAAGCACAGAGCAAAGGAAGGCAAATCATAACTCATATAACTGGCATCTCGCCCATATAGGAGGCATTCCGCTCTCCATCACATATCATCTCCTGTGTATTGGCCCTCACACGAGGCTAGCACCAACCCCTGATAACTGAGGCAATCAAGGTGTGCACCAGGCCTAACATGACCTACTGTTAGCAGACAACGTTTCCAATATGATTCATCCACAAAAATTATCATATGCACATATGCCATATACTCAAAATTCTCAATATAATACAGACTTTCAGTCTCAATATATTCATCTGTCAAAACTTCCCAATCAGGGGAATCATGTATACATGCCTATATCCAAGGCAAACATATCACTATATAAATCAATATCATATGCATAACATTTTCTTTGCCATATAATGAGAAATACATTTGAAATCAGATACATCATGAGTTCAGAAATCCATTTCCAAATACTATACTCTTCTTGAACCATATTTCAAATTGTAAACATTTCAGATCATTTTATTCCATTTCAGAAATATATCAAAGTGTAAATATCTCATAAACATAATCCGATACATGCTCAAATATAAAGAAGAGTATAGGGCAAGCCATAGGGGAATCATCTACTCACCAGGGTAAGGGCTCTAGATTGGACAACCCTAAAATGTACTTTTTCAATCTTTATTTGATTAAATAAACCTCGAAAATGTATCCGGAGGGTCCAAAAATCAAGAAAGAAACTTCGGCAACTTGGTCACTATTCACCGCCAAAAAACACTATTTACGACGAACAAAAAGGCTGTTAGATGACCGAAAATATACATATCTTAAGGTTTATCTAGCTCCTAAATCTATCTACGACGTCAGAATTTCAATTGGAGGTCTCTAAGTAAACGTTTTAGAATTTACCTTTTTCTGAGATTTTCTACTTCAGATCTACGACATTTCAACGGCTGATTTGAAAAATTGATCGGTCAAAACCTTAGTATTCTTCGTCCTGAATCCAGTAACACCTTCAGTTTTGAGATCGGAAGCCAATAGGCACTCCAAATCTAGAGAGAAAGTTGAAGGTTACTATTCACTCACTATTCAGTTCTTGATTTTTCTCAACATTTGCACGTTTGTCTCCTCTGTTTCTTCTTTCCTTTTATTTCTTTTTTCTTTTTTTTAATAATAATAATTATTATTTAATAATTAATAATTTGATTTTCTTTTATATAAATTCATATAAATTTCATTTTTATCCTAAAATATCCCAAAAATTTCTAAATATTTACATTCTCATAAACCTTTAGTTGAACTCTTAAATCATGAATTTTCTTGATAAAAATATTGATAAGACAAATCTCAAAATAAATATCTTTATACATATTAAAAGAAAGAATATTTCTAAAAATACAACAAAATTTCATTAGAGACCGGTATTATTATTTTAAGCAACACAATAATTATTTTACTTAAAACTCTACTTACTTTTAGCAAGAGATAATCATTTTTAAACAAATAAAAATATATTTGCTTATAGAAAAATACTATCATTTAAAAATAAAAAGTACATGCCAAAACTTAAATTCACATATTTCTTTTATAATTCTTTAACCCATGTAGTAAATATACTTATTTTCTACGGTTCTTATCTCCATTTTTGAAATTCTCTCTTTTATTACAAATTTTCTTTAATTTGAACTTTTCGTTAAATTTTACGGTTATTCCACTTATAAAATTATAATTTCGTCCAAGTGAGGGACAGGAAAAACATAAGCAAGGTAGAGTGGGGAAAGGAGAGAAAGAGAGGAGAAAAGCGGAAGGAGAAGTTTAGAGGACTAAGTACTCAAGGTAAGTTAGCTTAATTTCTACTTGAATCCATCTTTTCTCTTCATCCTTAGGGTTCAAAACTCAACCTCTTTCTCTTATTAAAGCTGCTAGAAAAGCTAAGGGAAGGGAGACATCTTACTACTTCCTTCAAGAGGAAACCAGAAAAATAATTCACTAAGTGAGCTAGGGTGATCTTTAGGTAGGTTTAACAATATCTCTTTTTGAAGAAAAGTTTTGAAATTTGTAACATTTATATGGAATTATGATCTTAGAACTTTGATGAAATTTACAATAATTGCTACTTTGATGATTTGTCATAGATGTTGCTATGTCATGTTACATGTTATCTTGCATATGATGGATGTTTTGAACATTTCAGTTGGTATGGAAATGTTTTGCATAAGTATGCTTATGGGTGGCAAAATTTTATGATTTTTATACTGCTATTTTGTATATTTGAATGTAGTGAAAAATTGATGGAATATGATTAGATGTAAATTAGGAAGAAAATGGAAGAATATGTAATATAATGATGAACTAAAACCTTAGAAAATGTTTGGTTAGAAAATTGAATTTCGGAGCAACCAGGGAAGCTTATGTTTTTGAAGTTTTGAGAAGAATCAGTTAGCAATTAAAAGAAATGATAAATATAGATATATGTCTCACAAAGTTTTAGCCTTTGGAATCATTTAAATTGGAATCAATATAAGGAAGATATGTTCAGATTAGTAAGCAGAGGTCAGAAACTAGCTAACCTGTGAAGAATTTGTTAATTATGCTTCTATGTTTGAATTTATGGGCTACATCTATAGGAAATTGAGAGAATAATAAATATTGATATATGAATCACATATTTATAGGCTTTGAAATCACTTAATTTGGAGTCCATATGAGGGAGATATGGCTGATTAATTAGTAGAGGTCAGAATCAGTCTAGAATCCAGGGTGTTATGCTATATTTAGTAAAAGAGGAAAATATTATTTAAAAAAAAAAAGAATCTTATAAATGAAAATAATAAATGACTAGTATATGCCATAGTCATTGCCATTGCATAAACTTCTTACCATCTTCAGTGTGTTATTTTGACATGGAATTATTTTATAAAGTAATATTTGAAAATGATTATGTTCATGGCAAGATTGTATTTTACTAATGATTTTTCGTAATGATTTAGCTTTGATGATAAATTATGACATATGAGTATAATGAATATAGTTGTTATTGAAATCATATTTTTGGCTATTAACGTGAAAAGAAAAGAAAAAAAAGAGACGAGCGCGGTCACATGACGATCCGTGTGTTGCACCAGTAGGGGAATCCCTACTCACGGCTATGATTATGATAATGAGAAAAGAAAGAGAAAGTGAGCTATGTCAGACGGAGCGAGAAAAGCCCATACCAGAGAGTAGAAAGTACTCACCCTGACTGGGGTAGCTCGATATGAAAATAAATTTATAGTCATCATATAATATTCTTAAAATAGTTATTCATGCCATACATGTCATTTATGTATGATTTTCATGTGCATTCATGTGACCTAAGATATTTTCTGTAGCTTCTACAGATGAACATGATATGATGATCTATATTAATGATAATTATGATTTATTATTAAACCTACTGGGATTTAATTCTCACTATATTTCCATATCATGTTCAGAGGACTAGATATGCATATATTCTCTATGAATGGCTTTTAGCGTACATTAGGTCGAGTTGGCTAAGATCCCGATGAAGGTGCAACCACTCGCACCTGTATTCTCGGAACTGGTCAATATGGATGAATAAGATGTAGACATATATGTGTTTGGTTTATGTACAGACGTTGTTAATCAATGATGTGTAAACCTTGAAATTATGTTTGGTTAAATTAATCAAATGTTATTATGCGTTAAGTAATTAAAAGTAATGAGGTAATGACTTCATGGGATTTTAAAAGTATATATATGTATTTATGAAAAACAAATAGAGTCATTACAAATTGGCCCATCTGATTTGTCAGGCTTTGAATACTAGCTCTTGTCTCTTATTGAAATTGCTGAGTCTTATGTGCCAAAGATTTAACAATATCTTCTAAAGAAGTACTTACTTGGGAATCCTGAGATGTATTATGTCTAGGATAATAGACCTATTGAGGATGTAGAAAATTTTGTTCTGCAAGTCTATTTTGTGTATTCCTATACCTAAAATTGCGATGATCCTTTCATCCAAGATTATATGTATTAGCATAAGGATCATACCTCCTTGGTTGGGCAAGGAATCCTTCCACAACATTAGCTTGTTCTATGGATTTCTCTTGAAGTGTAGGGCACATATCAGTTGGGAGCCCCTTTGCTGAACATATCCACATATTTTCACTTACTACGGTGTACCTGTAGCAATTTGGCATACAAAAGTTGTCAATTTAGATATCTGTTGCTGAAGGAAGGAATTACTTACCTCATGGGCATGTTGAACTGGAGAATTATGCCTAATGCCAAATTGTTGGGAATTAGAAGCCATGTTGAATAACAAGATTTTGGCTGCTTTAGGTGTCTTATCTACTTGTGCTCCTCCACTAGCTGCATCTATCATGCTCCTGTCTCCTTACAAAAGACCTTCATAAAAGTAATGAATCAATAGCTACTCACTGGTTTGATGATGTGGGCAGCTTGCACAAAGCTTTTTAAACCTCTCCCAATACTCATAAAGTGTCTCTCCATATAATTTTCTAATGTCGCATATTCCTTTTCTTATATTTTTAGCTCTAGATGCAGGAAAATATTTCTCTAAAAAATAATTTATTCATCTCATTCCAAGTAGTAATAGTGCCATATGGTAAATAATATAGCCAAACTTTGGCTGAGTCTCTTAAGGAAAAAGGAAAAGCCCTGAGTTTAATTTGTTCTTCTGTTACTCCAGGGGGCTTCATACTAGTACACACCACATGGAATTCTTTCAAGTGTTTATATGGATCTTCACCTACAAGACCATGAAAATTAAGTAAGAGATGAATCAATCCAGATTTTAATTCAAAATTAATGCTTTCATCAAGGTTAGGAAAAGTAATGCATAAAGCTGATGGTGTAGATCTAGAGCTGCAAGATCCTTCAAGGTAGGGTGTCTGGCCATGATTACTTCCTCCTTCTCCTGATGAATGTCCTCTTAAAGTTCTCTTCTATTCTTGTGAATAGATTTTCCAATATCTAGATTGAACTGTAAATCTTGTGAATTAGAAGATCGAGTCACAAGCATAAATCAAAATAAAAATCACAAAAGGTAACAGGCGCAGTCCCCGGTAACAGTGCCAAATTTTGGTGCGTATTGTCGCAAGTACACCCAAATTGATACCTTACCTCTCAACTAACCTATAGTAGTAGGAGCAAGGGTTGATCCTACAGAGGCTGGTATTATCTTATGTGATAGAGAAAAGGGGTGATTGATAAGTGCAAATGAAATAAAGTAAACACTAATGAAAGTAATTAATGATAAAGACGTTGGTTTCGGTTGATATCCACCATAAAAGGTTTACATTGATCATTGATAACATAATTAATCTGTAATTGAATATCTATCATTGGGCTTCTAACCCTGTTCCTCCTTAAGTTTAGTAAATATATGACAATCGTACCAATTAAACCCTAATTAACAATCAATCCTTTAGCGCATCAATAAAGCATAACTCATTAATCGCATGAAGAACTAGAGAAACTGATAGGGCTAAACAAATATAAACGCATCGTCTATATTTAATTTAGTTAATTATTCATCATAGGGTTAATGATTTATAATCCAAAATCTTTAATCCTATTTGCGTCATGAATGTAGTAATGAAAACTTGGTTCAAAACCTAATTCAACAGTAGATTAAAAAATATAATATACTAGTAGGCCTCACAACAATCATATGAAAAATCACTGAGAAAAGAAGAACAGATGAATAATCAATACTCAATTAAGATTGAAATAATACAATAAAATTCAAATCTCACAATGCATAATGATCCCTTGAGGTTTCAATCTTCCTTTACCAATTAAAAATAAATCAACCGCATAGGGCCATTAGAAAATCTAAAGAAGAATTAGAGAAGGTAATTAAGAGCTTGAATGATTGAATGCCTCGCTTCGATGCTTGCTTTGTCCCTCCTTTATAGATTGACTGCTCCTCAATGAAGTAAGGTTGTTTTCATGTCAAATTTCGGACCATCGGGTTTCATTTAGAGTTAAAAACCCCTAAAATTCGTTATCTCATCATTCTAGTGCAACGACGAGTGCCACGGTGTTTTGGAAATTGACTATGTAACAACTCCATTTAAGTATCAATTTTTTTTTAAAATACCATGAAGTTATTACCTCGTTACAACTTAACTCAATATAACATTTATTTAATTTATACAATACAGAGTTCACATACATGTCATTAATCAAAACATACGTACAACATATCAAACACATAAAAATCTACATCTTATTTCTTCTGGTTGACCAATTCTGGAGATACAGGTGTGGGTGGTTGCACCTTCACCAGGATCTAAGCCAACTTGACCACAAACATTTTATTTGCTTCTGGGATCTGCCCAACATAAAGTACTCGATCCAACGTGCACTAAAAGCCAGAGCTATAGAAAAATCTGCATAACTAATTTTCTGAGCATGATATGGAAATATAGTGAGAATTAAATTCCAGTAAGTTCAACAATAAATCATCATCAATATAGCTCATCACGTCATGTTCAGCTATATAAACTACAGAAAATATCATTGGTCACATGAATGCATTATATCTATGCACATAAGAATCATACAATAATAATATGTATGACAGGATTAACTATTTTTAGAATGTCATATGATGGCCATCAACTTATTCTCATTTCAAGCTACCCCGGTCAGGGTGAGTATCCTCTACTCTCCGGTATGGGCTTTTCTCGCTCCGTCCGACATGGCACACTTTCTCTTTCTTTTCTCATAATCATAATCATAACCATTGGTAGGGCGTCCCCTACTGGTGCATCACACAGATTGCCATGTGACCGTGCTCATTTCTTTTCTTTTCACAATGATAGCCAAAAATATGCTTTCAATAACAAGTATGTTCATCAAAATATAACTATTACCATAAATCATTGGTAATCATGCCATGAACATAACCATTTCAAATATCACTTTATAAAATATTTCCATGTCAGAATTTTACACTTAAGATGGTAAGAAGTTCATACAATGGCAACGGCTATGGCATATACTAGTCAATTATAAGATTCGTCTTCTTTTTTAAATACTAATTTTATTTCTTTATTTTCTTGATCCAGGTTTTCATCATATCTAACCTTCTCTTACTAATCAGAGCATAACTCCCTCAATTGAACTCCGATGTAGGTGATCTTGGTGTCAATTTCAAGATAAAACTATTATGTTGAATAATGTAGCGAAACATTAAGAAATCAAGGTGATATTACTCCCTAAATGTACAAGTTATTTCTTCTCGGATAGGTTCTGACCTCTACCAACTAATCAGACTATATCTACCTCATATGGACTCCAACTTAAGTGATTCCAGTGGTTAAAAATCCATGACACATATATATATAATTCTTATGTTAACCATTTATTTTAATTCCATACAGATAATTCCCAGAAATTAAAATATAGAAGCTATCCTAACATATTCTTCCCTGATGAACCATTTTCTGACCTTTGACTACTAATCAGCTCATATCTTCCTCCTATTGACTCCAAATTGAATGATTGCAGTGGTTAAAAATCCGTGACACACATAGCTATAATTCTTATGTTAACCATTTATTTTAATTCCATACAGATAATTCCCAGAAATTAAAATATAGAAGCTATCCTAACATATTCTTTCCTGATGAACCATTTTCTGACCTTCGACTACTAATCAGCTCATATCTTCCTCATATGGACTCCAAATTGAATGATTCCAGTAGCTAAAAATCCATGACACACACAGCTATAATTCTTATTTTAACCATTTATTTTAATTCCATACAGATAATTCCCAGAAATTAAAACACAGAAACTAAACATTTTGCCACCCATAGCCATACCTATGCAGAACTTTCTATACTAGTCTAAGTATTCAAACATACATCACATGCAAGATCAATATGTAACATGATATAACAACATCATTATCAATCATCAAAGTTCTAAAATCAAAATCTCATATAAATATTATAAGTTTCAAAAGTTTTCTTCAAAAAGAAATATTGTTAAACTTACCTGGAACACTTAGTCCCCTAGAGTTCTCCTTCCTCTTTCTTCCTTTCTTCCTCTCCTTTCCTCACTCTACCTTGCTTCTACTTTTTCCTCTCCCTTACTTGGATGAAATTATAATGTTGTAAGGGTGGATTTTCTTATATAGACCACTAAATAATTCATCTTTCATGATCATGGGTCTTCCTTATCACAATTAGATTACACTTGGTTCAATTTTTGGAAAACAAACAACTTATGTTCTTGTCTTCCTCTTCCTTAGTCAAGACATGCATAGGAAAAGGAGATTTGTATTTTGAAAATTATGATAATATGTTCTTAAGATATGGGACAAGGTCCCTTTGATTTAGGGATTCATTTCCATTTTCTTTTGTCTTAAACAAGTATGATAGGTTTGCCTTTTTAGTTGGCAAATTTCTAGCCCTTGAATCTCCATTATTTGGTTGATATTATTTGTGTGGGATAGGAATGTTTTGTCCTAATGCCATGTATTATCATAGCACTTGCTAAAATTATGAGTGTAGGATATAGATGTTTTTGTCCTAAAGCCTTGTATTATCATGCCACTTGCCAAAATTATGAATATAGAATCACACCACTTGCTAAATTTTTGTTTTAATGCCATGTAACCTAATCTTTATTATTATTACATTATTATATCATCACCTAATTTATTTTATTTTATTTTTCCTCTTGGATTTGGGCTTATTCCTACTCATTTTCTTTGCTTTGGATAAAATTCTACCTTTCTTGGAGGGCTTGGTCACATTTTCATAATTTTTGGGCTATTGGTCCAATTACTATATCCTTGTCCAAGTCTATATTTTATTTCTTGCTTAGGTTATCCAATGGGCTTGCTAGAAACTTATGTGAAGTGGAAAAACTCTATATGAAGTGTCCATAGGTAAAAGCCCAATATATGGGTAAAGATTTTTAAACTTAGTAACTCTAGTTCTTGAATTATGAAAAATTACCCTAATCCAATGTTCCTGAAATTTTATGACCTTTACTTGTTTCTAAAAATTTATCTTCCTTATCCAAGAATTTTGCATCTCTTTAGTATGTTATTTCTAATTTTTTTTCCTATTAGGTTTTCCCTCTTTATTTGTTCTCTTAATGTTAGAAACATTTTCTATGCATATACATAAGGTGAAGAATTTCTAAGGATTATATTTCCTTAGATATCTAAAATATTGTCTAATAAATTTTATTTCTTTAATTAAATATTTATGTACTTTTATCAATAAAAGAAACGAAATTAGGGATGTTACAGACTAACCGAGCGCCACGATGATGGAGTTAGCGCTGAGGCACTCTGGTTCTGATGCTCAAGCGTTATGGCATTGAGGCTCGAATGCATCGGCCCCTGGTGTGCTCAAGAGCACCTTGGCCTTCCGAATATGCAATGATGCAGTGCCGTAATGGTTAAAAAATTCCAGAATTTGCCAAAGTGCTGAACACAAAAATTTTAGTTCTATGTCTCTTCTTTCCATAGCCGTTGTAATCACCTTAATCAGATCTAAATTGAAGGAGATATGACAAAATTAGTGACCAAAGTTTAGTACCAAAATAGGGGACACCTTATTCATGAATAGAGAAATATGTTTTATGCCATGCCTCGATAGTGTGCGGCAAACACATTTATGGGTAAGCTGGTTACTCATTTTACCTCTAACAATAGGTAGTTGGTGTTCATGGTAGGTTAATGCTCACGTAATTTTCAAACACAGTAAATGGATGAAGCAAGTGAAAGATCCTAATAATGAAAAAAAAGTTATGATATATTTATGACTGCTATGTTTACATGATATCTTATGCATTAGACATATTATAATGATCTTGGCTACAAGCATTTTTTAGTTTATACAATTAAATATGATATGATAATTGAGACATAGTATGCATCATGATCAATATAAAATCTATTGGAAATTTCCATTTTCACTATGGTTTCCTATTATGCTCAGATCAGTAGATTATCATGCAAGTATATTTTATGACCTTGGTATTTATGATACATTGGGTAGAGTTACCATACTGGGGCAGTTTCCAATAGTGCAAAATCTAGTGATATTAGACATGTTTGAGTTCCTGGTGCATATGCCTCCACCACCACTTATGGCACCAAGAGATATGGATGTACATTAGCCTATCACTACAAGAAAATTGAGATTCTATGATGACCAAAGTCATCACTGAAAGTTATAAAGTCATCACTGAAAGTTAAAAAGTCATCACTGAAGATATTCAATTATGACTTTCATTCATCACCCTTTTGTTGAGAATACCACCATCGCTAAAGGTTTTCCATAACGATTTTTTAAGTCCTCACTAAAAGTATACATTTAGTGATGACTAAAATCAACACTGAAACCAATAAAAATATCATTGAAAGCGCAAAGTCGTAATGTAATGATCTTATGGTGTCATCATCATGGGTTTCAGTGAAGACTAAAGTCGTCACTGAATGCATTTTTAGCAACAGCATTTTTAAGTCATCACTGAAAGTATCGTATATTAATAGTTTTAATGACAACAAAAGTGATCACTGAAAATGGATTCAGTGGCAACATATGTAAGTCGTAACTAAAAGTATCGTACATCCATGGTTTCAGCAACAAGAGAAGTCATCACTAAATCCCTTTTCAATGACGACTTACATAAATCATCCTTGAAAGTATCGTACATCCACGTTTTCAGTGACGATTTACATAGGTCGTCACGGAAAGCTTTCAATGACAAATTTTGAAGGACGTCACCGAATGTTGTATGCAAATAGAGATTCAGTGACGAAAAAAGTTGTCACTGAATCCTATGTATTATTTTTTTGTAATAATTATATTTGTAATAAAAATAAAAGCATGTATTATGAAAAAATGAAAACCAAAGAAATTAATGAAATGATATATATTAACATAATTTCAATTATAACAAATATTTTTTGATAAACAACTATCAAATTTCAGTTATCAAAAAATAATACACATAATAAAATATCAATAAATTAAAAACAATCAACTCAATTGTTCTCTTAGAGATGTTAGTGTTGCATTAGTTGTGAAACTTGGTACAACACTACTCATTGGAGCTATTGGAATTTGTTCCTATTTATAACACACAATAACAAATTAATACTTGACAAGTAATACAAAGTAAAATTCAATTAAATAATAAAAAAATATTATATATACAATTTAGTAATTTCTAACTATCAAAAAGTAACCAAAGTAAAAGAAAATCATATATACTGATGTAACATATATAAATGACAATGAAATAAAATGTCAAGAGGGAAATCTCCCTTCATTCTTTTTTTTTTATACTTCAAATGTGTGAAATCATAACCCAACGATTTAAAACTTTCTAAACTAATTACAATAGGGAGCACTTCCTTCCATTTTTTTCAATTCTGTAAAATGTAAAATATTAACAACCACAAAGATTAGAAATATATAATAAAGAATAAGTAGCAATACAACTCCTCACTAAAATCTTTAAACAAAGATTGTAAAAAAATTTATAACACTCTTCACCAACAGATATTAATGACAAAGAATGAAAAATAAAATAAAATTGGTCATATTCGTAGTATACAACATTTATATGAGTCGTTTCTTATTTTTTTCCCATTAATTTTTTCTTTCCCCATGGATGGAATGAAGCCAAGAAAAAATTACAAGAGGGATCACTTCCTTTATTTTTTTAAAATTTCTATAAAAGGTAAAATATTAACAGCCACAAAGATTAGAAATATATATTAAAGAATAATGCAGTATAGTGCACTAAGATGGGCACTCAAAAGTACCAGAACTAACTAAACAAAAAATAGTAGCACAGTTGACCCAATCAAGTACAAAACTTGGGAATAAAGTAATACCAACAACCTAGTAAATAGGTTCAAAAAATATAGAACATTAAGCAGAATGTGGGAAGCGAAAAATTTAGAACACTAAGTAAAACATACATAAAAAACTAAGTTATAAAACTCCTCACTACTAAGTTTAACAAATAGTTTAGATGTTGAGTATACAGATTTTAAACTGATAAAACAATCACACATGATACTCAAACTTGGTTATTAACCAAATTTTAGAAACAAGACACAATTATTACAAGGTTTTAGAAACAATTAGACCCATCAACACTTACACCTGACTTCTTGTCTTTTTTTACGAAACAAGAGAAAATTATTACTAGTATTGCTTGTTGTATACTATTAATTACTTGACTCCATACCTAATTCCCTTTCCACTTTGCTCTATATGTCCTTTCTATATGCTAAAGCCAACATTGGTTTTTGGGGTTTCATATCTAGTACGCTAACCAAGTTGTTGTAAATTAGTATCCTTATTATTGTTTATAAACTCATTATTTGAATACCCTCTTTGAATGCATTTATAAAGAAATAAAATAAATATGAATCCAAAAAAATCCAACTAACACCAAACCAATACCCACAAAAACAAAACAAAAAGATGAGGGTAAAATGTCTTCAATTTAGTGTCATATCTTCGATGGAAAAGCATGTAAAGACCTTAAGTCTCTAATATGAGTACATAATCTAGCATCATGATCCATCATTAATTGAATAATGCTTTCACAAATTTGACTTGTTTACTATTGCATAGGAATGAAAACAATTATCCTACAGTATCTAAAGATAAACAAAAAAGAGTTAGAACAACAAAGGAAACCCATGAAAAATGATGCTTAACCCAAATGAACTTTCATTCAAATAATCCAATGCTTTAAGAAAGTAGAACATATCAATGCAAAACCACCAATTTTATCCATGGCCCTTATCTAACATAATCTATATGTATAAATAAAGTAACCAAACCTGAGGAGTAACAATTCAACATCATGTAGTGGTACAATAAAAAAAATACTTCTTAGGATTCAAAACTTACAAGAAATCTTCATACTACCACTTAAAGCAATAAGAGTCCATCATGAGTCAAATTACAACTAGGCTAACTAAAATCTAACCATACGTACCTAATCACCAATAATAATTAATTGAATTGATTTTCGTAGAATAACAATCTCTCGATCACATGGTTTACGCTAATATCAAAATATTTCTCTTCAAACCAGAGTCAGATTCATGTAAACCCAAATTTCATTCTAACACAATCATTTAAAAAACAA
This sequence comes from Gleditsia sinensis, assembly GCA_037074535.1. Classification (NCBI taxonomy): domain Eukaryota; kingdom Viridiplantae; phylum Streptophyta; class Magnoliopsida; order Fabales; family Fabaceae; genus Gleditsia; species Gleditsia sinensis. The sequence continues at coordinate 43,305,794 of CM073465.1, read as the reverse complement.
ATACCCAATGACAGAATACAACATCATAAACATAGTGGGAACATACATGAAACAACATACTATTTTACAAACAAAAAGAGGCATCACCAACTGAATATCGTATTATGATTCAATCCCACCAAGAATTTTTGTAGATGTAAATCTCTACAAAGTTCCAAACCAAAATGATGTTTAACCACATTTCAACAAATATCTTGAACCCAAAAATCTCCAGATAATCCTTTGAACAATAATATTCATAGTCTTAAGAAACCATTATTTTCATCCAATATTTTTGTAGCATCTACAACATGAGTTTCCTTACAAGGGGAATATAACAACACATGAATGATCAACTACAAAAAAGGAAAACACTCTCAAAATAATCTAAAAATATGTGCATAATGAAAGAATATTAGATTTCAAAGCCAAAATTTTGAGATTAAACTGAGAAAATAGAGCATAATCATCAAAGTCTTTAATAGTATTTTCCCAAAATGAATTCACATTGTGAAGGTTTAAACGGATCTAAAAATAGAAAGAGATGTAATCATAGATTACCTACTCAAGAACTAGAAATTGACAAAAAAAGAAGGTTTCAAATTGATGAAGACGTGAGCCCTTGATCTTGATTGACCTAGTAGCCAATGACGTTTGTTGGTTGAGGGTGGAGCCATCATGGACAAGCTATCCCATCTTTATCTTTACTTAAGCTCTCTCTCTCTCTTGTGCTTGTGTTCTTGCTCGATGAAGAAGACTCCTAACCCCTTTGAGAAAGAACCAAAGAATTGGTCTTCTCTAACTTGGTTTCTCTCTTTGCGATGATGCTCTTGCTTATGATACTGTGTTTTACGGCTTGCCTTTTCTCTCTTGTGCTTATCGATTTTTTCTCCCTTTGTTCCTATTACTATTTTTCAAAGTGGGTAAGAGATAAAGGTTACACAAATGGAGATCTTCTTTCCTAATCCTTGTAGCTTTGAGTGGGTATGTCGAATGCTTTCCCTGGCTCTCTATATGTCTCGAAGGATTTTCTTTTCAAGGTGTCACTTTCTCTCTTTTTCCAACACAAAACAATGCGCTGCCTCAATCCATTCGTTTTTCCACTTCCCTGTATCCTGAAGTATTATTTTTTCAAAGTATGTACTTCAGCTTTTGGTGATGGGTCATCACTAAAGGTTAAAACAAGAACAAGTAAGTTTTGTATTTTTTTCACCTTTTAGTGACGACTAAGTCATTACTACAAAATTGGAATGATAATTTTTTTAACTTTCAAGGACAACTAAATCATCACTAAAAGGTTGAAATAAGAAATTTTTATTTTCTAACTTTCAAAGACGACATAGTCGACATGGAAAGTAAGCTTTTAGTGACAAATCCAAAAAGTTGTCACAAAAACTTATCCTTTCTATGATGACCTCTCAAAGTCATCACTGAAAGATTGTGTTTCCATGACAACTTTTAAAATTCGTCATTGAAAGGCTTTTCAGTGTCGACTTTTTTAATCGTCACAAAAAAGTCCTCACAGATTCTCAATTTTCTTGTAGTGTATATAGTAGTTAAGAATCTATGTATGTAGATATTTGTACTAACTGGACCCTAGGGGATATATTCTTTTGGAAGAGTGACCGGGTACCTTTCTTCTTTTTGTGTTATAAATAGTACTGGGTTACTATGGTTTGTATATAAACATCTCCCTGGGTAGTTGAACTGATGTAATGGCTTCATGTCTATATTAATCTAATATTATGTTTGAAATTATGATGTGTTATTTTATTATATTTCTTAGTTAATTAAATGTTCAATTAAAAATTGAGTAAGTGAGCAATCTAATCTAGATAAAAGAAGGGAGGAAATGATATCAGAAATGAAAGTGGACTGGGTAACAAAAAAATGAAATGATTTACAATTGCATGATAATAAAGTTTAACAGATAATAGAGGTATTCGCGTTCCTAAAGTAGGGGCATGACATAGCTCGTCGCAAGAACTTTAGTGTTTCATCATTAGTCATTATTGACAATCTACCATCTTTGCGTTCAGGTTAGTACGATTCCTGGCTCTATTTATCATCCTCTACCATAGATGGAGAAGGATGTTGTTTCTCTACATTTTCTCATTTCCTTTTGCATTTGTGTGTAATTATGTTTTCTTAATTGAGTTTCTATTTTTCCTTTTGCATTTCATTTCTGCATTGCATTTCTTCTGTGCATTTCCATTTTATTTCTTAATTTTCATTCTTCTACATTTCTGTATTTCTATTTTCCAACTTCCAAAAAGTTATTGTGTGTATGATAGTTTCGATTTTAAGAGCCCTAAAAGACCAACCATTAGAAAGCCTTTGTTGTTGCTTCCAAATTGAAAATCTCATCTTTTGTCTCTCTCTTTCTCTCTTGTATAATGTTGATAATATCATATCCATGTTATATAAACACGCAGGGCTTTTCACACAAATGGGCATATTATTATCCAAATGAAGTAAGAGTAAATGTTTTGGAATTAACATAGTAACTGGCAAGTAGAGGTTGCCAACTACTAAAACAAGTCAACAAGAGATGCTAGCTTTTCATAATTATGAATTATTGTCACACTATCACATTATGGTCACCAACCCATGCAATAGAAGAAATCAATGAGTTTAGTTTGAATAAATTAAGTATATTAAATTAGTTAAAAGTTGTACTATGACATTTAAATGGAAACTTATGTGTTACCCTTTTATAGATTTTTACATTATTACAATGTGGTTGTATTTTAATATTGAATTTTAAATTTTTTTCTATGGTTCTATTATCTTAAACATTAGAGTATAACTATGGATGACATTTTTTTAAAATATTTTCACTTGTACAAATGATGGATGTTTTTGCTTTTGTGACACTAGTTATAACTTCTATTTTTATTAATAGCCTTGCATGATGTCACAATATTTAGACAATAGTTCTCAAAGTGGAAATCATGTAGACACTGGATAAGGATAAGTTGCTCATCCAATGTCTTGTTCCATTTAGGCTTGAGTAGAAGTATATGGCTAATAGTTGTTTAACCCTAGGTATTTATAGGCCTTAGAAAGCATGTTACAAGAAAGGTGTCTTGGCTAGTGTCTAAAAGTGATACCTCATATACAATCAAGGCTCAAAACACTAAAATTCAGTTGGAGTTGTGTGTTTGATATGGTATATGGTACAATAATAGTTGTTTAGATATGATAGCAATACCTACTATGTCACGGAAAATAAAGAAGCATGGGACACATATTTCTAGGCAAGTAATGTTATTAAGGTTACGCTAAATAATATTTTCCTTATTTGTATTTTACTTGGTATGTTGCTATTTTAAAGTTCAAAAACTGCTAGTTTTTTTAAACACATAAGAAGGAAACTCCTTTTAGGAACAAGCATTTCCACACTTTGAAGAACTATGCATCGTTTTGGGAAAGGATTATGTAAATGGCAAGGATGCCCGATCTGCCTATAATGTCGTTGAGAAGATGGATGCTGAAAATAAAGGTACCTGACTTGAAATTGGAAGACACGCCAATGTTCTAGGACCCTTTAGCATCCATGGATTATTATGAAGCCTTTAACAACATTACAAGTCAAGCTAGTTTAGGCTTATGGAAGAGGCGTAGACAATGTGATGACCCTTTTATTTAAGTATTTTGGGATGTGGGCACATAGATAAGTGATGGCATTCAATTAGCAATAGACAAGATCGTTAGAACTATGGAGATGATTTATGTTGATGCCAACATGAAAGCAAGAAGAGAGCATCTTTACGTAGAGTTGAAACAAGTTAGTGGCTTGACGTAACATGAGCTTCGTGTGGATCATATTACTCTATCACAAAATGATGACTTATTGGTTGAATTTCCATACTTACCAGACAAGGAGAAAGTTGAGTGGATTCATGCCATAATCCATTGATCGTGTTTGTTACATGGGTTTGTCCTCCATTCTCTAGTTTTAATTCTTATTTTCTTTGTATTTGGCTATTTTCGTTGTCTATTAGCCATTCAACTTTTGTTGTGTATATTAACTCAATTACTATGGTTTGTGAGATTAAAATTATTGTATAAATCTATCTACATGTTAAGAAAAATCAATTTTAAAGAAACAATAATAAAATGGTTAGAGATGCACATTTTCTAAGATAAAATAATGTATAAATTTATGTAGATGTTAATAGTAAGACGTTGGTGCTGTATTTGTATTTTATTTATTATTGATAAACTATTCTATAATTAAAGAAATATATATTTTAACATTTTATTAATTAACTAATTATTAATTTTTTAAGTTAACATAAAAATATAATAAAATTAATTTTGTCACACGACTATATTTAAATTAAATTTTTCAATACTTTGTTAATATTTTTAGTAAAATTTAGTTCAAATTTTTATGTTACTAAATATTTATTTTATTTTTTATTTATAATATTTAAAAATAATTTTTTAAGTTAAAATAATGATATTTTAATAGTTTTATTCTTCAAGGGATTTTTTTGTCTTTTTATCAATTTTTTATTATATTTCTTCATTATTTATGGGATACTAAACATAAGAAAGTAACATAAATTTTATTTTTTTATATTTTAATAAACGTAATTTTAATTATAACATTTTATTTTATTTTATTATAATTCTTATTTCTATCTCCTTCTTTTATCAATAACTAAATTGACCTGACTATGTTGCAATTTGAATTGTGGTACTTTAGATAAAATAACAATTTTTTCAATATGGCCTAAAAGTTGAATGTATTCTAATAAAACATAATAATACAAAATGTCATTAATTTATCTAAATATCTAATACAACACTCTATAATTAAGCATATAAAAATTAGACATTATTTCTTGAGCGATAATTGAGGGGACATTCAAATAGAATTTGCTAAAAATGAATTTCAACTTGCTCATATTTTTACAAAACCTTTAATAAAGATAGATTTTATTTTATAAAAGGAGAAATTGAAATGTCTATCCACTATAATTTGTGAAACGAAAATTTTAATGCTAATGTTAAATATGTTGAATAAAGTTGGTCACATAAAATTATTATGGTGTTCAACGTGCAAAATTTATTAATTTATTTTTTAAAAAAAAACATGTTTCCTTTAAAACTATCAAATGCATCTTCTTGAAAAAGCTGAAATTGTGACTAAATTATGTGCTGCACTTTGTCTTATTTCTGTAGGTCAATTTCTCCCACCACCTTAATGTCGTAGTTAATTTAATATTTCTTTGCTTTCCTCCCATAATTCATCTCACTTATTCACTTCACATAAAAACTTGAGCTTCACATCAATAGAGCATCTTATAGGGTGTTTGGGGAATGGTAAATTTTTTTTCTAAGAATTATATTTCTTGAAAAACATAATTGATGGAAATAATAATTCTTGAGAATATATAAAATGTTTTTGGTTGACCTTTAAAATTGCTGAAAATTTTTAAATAAAATTTTCTGAAAATCTTCTATTCCTATGTTTGGTTATACTTAATGTTTTTGGGAATTTTTATACTTTTTTTGAAAGTACCCCTTATTCCTATGAGAGAGAAAATGAGAGTAAAGAGAATGGATGAGAGGGAAAGTCAGAGAGAGGATGAAAGAGAAAGTGAGAAAGTGAAAAGACAAAGATATGAGAGAGATTGAGAGTGAAGAGAGAGAGTAAGAAGTTTTTTTATTATGATTATAATTATGCCATTAATAAAAGGCATATTTTTCTTTTAACATTATAGGAAGTTTTTCAAGCCATATGAAACTAAGATTCTCATCCCTCTCTATGGAAATCTTGTATTGGGAAAGTTGTTAAAAAATATTCCTAGGAATCCTAGTTTCCTGAGAATGAATTTTTCAAAACTTGTATCAAATATGGCAATTCTACTTTCTCATATTAAAATTTCTAAGGAACAAAAAAAAATCCTTGTACCAACGCCCCTTTATAGTCCTCTACCCAACTCATTTCTTCACACAATAATACCTGGGCCCAAAATTTAGCCTTCAACTATCAAAATCCTCCAAACCGTGTGCCCCACTCTTTGCCCTTTGAGAACCTCCACTTCCTTTCATCCTTCTAACACCTCCTGTAACAATTGTTTTTTTTTTGTTTTATGTGATTACGCATTAGCCCATTATTTTATCAAAAGATATGCATCTTGTATTTATATACATACAAAAGTTACATACATCATAGATTATTAATGTACATACATATGTAACCCAAGGTACTACATATACATCCCCAAAAGGCAAAGTACCATGGGGTTACATCAAAACAATAGGGTTAGCCCATTTACATCATTAGAACTATATACATAATATTATCCTACTATCCCTCCCTTGGCCGTCATCCTTGGGATACTACTGGTGGAGGAGACAGGCCTGGAGCAGGAATCTCTACCATGTTAATAACCAGAAGGTTCACTGTAATAGTGAACTGTCCTAAGTAGGGGACACCCACATTATGTATCTCTAAAAGGATAGTCAGCACCATGAACGACATCTCTACTGATCTGAACATAACATCAATAACATAATGAGATATAAAAATCCCAGTAAGGTCAACACCCAATCAATACAAGCATAATGAAATACTTACATGTTATGTCCAGTTGTATAAGCTACAGAAAACATTTTCTCTTTCTTACAATAAAGGTACAATAAAATACATACAGGCCTTTTATAGGTTATGCATCAATATCACGCATGAAAAACGAAATGCGTATTAATAAGATACCTGTACAACCGTTCATAGCTTATATATCGCTCATAGTGGCTCATCATCTGGAAATCTATCTCAATTTCAAACCTCAATGTGGTGTGTGCCTTACCCCTACAGCTACCCAACCACTATTGAGTGCCTTTGGTCAGAGTAGTCCTTCACACATTGACCACTCTAGGCTATAGGGCGTCCCCTATCCCGGTACAGTATCCAAGCCACAACCTTTCAGTCTCCTTACCTTTATAAGGTGCCACATATCGTTGGGTCACCTTAGTGGGTAAGGGTCATCCTAGACTGTTTGTCTCTTCAATACAGCAAGGGAGACACCTGTTGTCAAGACACCCTGCTTCAGAAAGGATCATCCTGACCATCAGTTGCCTCAATACAATAAAGTGACATCTGTTGCCAGGCCACCCTGCTTCAGAGAGGGTTTTCCTGATCAAGCTTATGTCTTTTATATATTTTTTTAGTCACTTAATTCAACAAAGAGAATACATATTAATAGTCATCATGAGCATAAACTACATTCATTCTCATGCATGCCATAACAATTTCATCATGTGTTAAACATACAATGCTCTTGCATTCTTTCCTACTATTCACACATCATTTACTTGCCTATGGCTGTGCATACAAGTGATCTATAACATTCAATTAAAATATGCAGCCATCATTCCTTCATGCTTACATAATTATTTCAATGAGCATACATAATCAATTAGATATTACATATTCCTTTTAACATACTAGTGCGTACTGTCGTAGGTACACCCAAATTGATACCTTACCTCAAAACTAACCTGTAGTAGTGGGAGTAAGGGTTGATCCCACAGAGACTGGTATTACCTTCTGTGATTAGAAAAATGGGGATTGATAATCATAAATTAAGTAAAGTAAACAATAATGAAAATAATTAAGAAAGTAATTAATGAGAAAGGTGTTGGTTTCGATTAATATCCACCGTCAAGGGATTGCATTGATCATTGACAACATAATCGATCTGTAATTGAATATCTATCATTGGGTTTCTAACCCTATTGCTCCTTAAGTCTAGTAAATTAATGACAATCACACCAATCAAACCCTAATTAACAAGCAATCCTTTAGCACATCGGTAAAGCATAGCTTATTAACCGCATGAAGAACTAGAGAAACAGACAGTGCTAAACAAATATAAAAACATCGGTTATATCTAATTTAGTTAATTATTCATCATAGGTTCAATGATTTATAATCCAAAATCCTTAAACTTATTTGCCTCATGAATCACAAAATTGAAGACTTTTTTCAAAACATATTTTAGCAGTAGATTAAGACATATAATATACTAGTAGGCCTCCTAGCAATCATATGAATAATCATTGAGAAGAAGAACAGATAAATAATCAATACTCAATTCAAATTAAAATAATCAAATCAAATCCACATCTCACAATGCATGAAGATCCCTTGAGGGTTCAATTTTCCTCAACCAACTAAAAAGAACTAGCCACGCAAGGCCATAAGAAAATCAAAAGAAGAATTGAAGAATGTAACTAAGAACTTGGATGAATGATTGAATGAATTCTCTACTTGCTTTCTTTCCTTTTATAGATTAACTCCTCCTAATCGAAGTAGAAGTGTATGTAGGTCAAATCCCGGCCTATTGGGCTTCAATTGAAGTAAAAAAGGCCTAAAATTTGCAAATACGGGAAACTAATGCAGCGGTGAGCACCAAGGCACTCTACTCGGGCTCCCCGGCGCTGTGGACTTTCAAAGATAGGGCACCGCGGCACCCGTGCTAGTGCTGTGGCATTTTGCTCGGTTAGGGATCGAGCGCCACGACGCTCATTGCTGGGCTTCACAGCGCCACGGTACTCCGGATGCGTCCTCACGCAGCATCGTAGCGTCCAGAATCTTCTAGATTTTGCCGAAGTTTCAAACACAAAAGTTGTAGTTCTATGTCTATTCTTTCTATAGTTGTTGGAATCACCTCAATCGGAGTCCAAATTAGTGAGGTATGTCTCAATTACTGACGAAGGGTCAGAAATAAGCATTTTTCCATAATTTTCTCTCTATTTTCCTCTTATTTCCTTCTTTATTATTCCTAAAACATAAAACACAAAACTCAATTAATTCATATCTATTTTCTACTTAAATTAAATAAAAACTAACTAAAATAATGCTAACAACATGCTTAAATTAAAGCATGTCAAATACCCCTACACTTACTCTTTTGCTTGTCCTCGAGCAAACATTGATTCATGTGAACAATATTCAAAATATGATATGAGTGAATGGCTTGCCAATGCGCTGCCTCATAGTAAAAATTGTATGCTCTTAAAGAAATTTCAGAAAATGATCATGTGCAAAATCTAATTCAAATGCAATTTATGATTTTATTCTCTAAAATCCATAGTGTGTGTGTGTCTTTGAATGATTTAATTTTCTTTTACCTAAATGAGTTTATATATCTCAAGAATTAGAGCACAGATCTCTATTTAAGATTTTCATAGGATTATTTTTCATACTACTCTCCACTAATGTAGGCTAAAACTACTTCTTAGGATCAAAAGGACTAAATTCAACTTATAATGTGGCTAGGTTATGGGGTGAGATATAAGATATTTAAGCTAATTCTCAAGATTGGGGAATTTTTCCCTCCCTTATTTCCTTGCTTTACTGCATTCTACTTTTCCTTGATTCTCTATTTCTTCTCTTTCAATCACTGAATAGACTTTCATTAGTCTTTTGAGACTTTTTCTTTTCTTTTCATTTTTCTTTTCTTTTGTCCTTGATCCACCCTTTCACCCTTTTATTAATGTTGATATACAAAACAAGTATTCAGAAATTAATCATGGAGTGAGTGAATCAGGTAAAAAAATTAAAGATATTAATCACAAAATTTGGTCTTGGCTGTTTTGCGGGTATAGAATAAAATGTTAATTAAGCTTAAAATAGAGGTTCTAAGGATATTTACTTGCTTGGGTTAAGCTTGAAAGGCTCCATCTCATCAAATAATGGCTAAATCATCTCCTAATTATTAGTATCAGCATAGGATTCTGCCTTAAGTAGCATTTAAATAAGTTCTAGAAATTTTAATGAGATCATCAAATATTTTTAAGTTATATAATCTTTTTCTAAGTAAAAGACAAATTAAATATCCAAAATTACTGTGCAAAATAATTTCATAATTTTTAGAAAATAGGTAATAATAAATTGAAAAGAAATTAAAATTATAAATAATTATAACTTTCCTACGTCTCTCAAGAGCTATGAGCAATTTAAACAGTTATATCATTAGCTATTGGTTCAGCTAACACAATCTCATAGATTGAGATCAAGTTCACATGCTCACCCTAATTAATAACTAGAATAAAAGTTCTAAGATTATAGAAGCTTACTGTAGTACACAGCAAAGTAAATAGTGCACAAATATTAGTTATTATACAGTCATCCAACTGAATCATAAAGTGACCCCCCCACACTTAAGATTTTACATTGTCCTCAATGTAGAACAGAAAAGTATAAAATAAGAGAAACAAGGAATAACAAGAGGAGGGTCTAGTGAAACTTCCCTGATTAGTTATCACCATCCATCTTATCTTGCTCAGGTGCAGGCCTAAAGGGCGGCCCAGGAGGTGCTGGGAATGCTATAGGAAGGTTCAGGGCATGGGCCAGCTGGCTAATGCAAGCACTGTTATGCTACGCTATGCAGTATTGGTAGAGAGCTAATTCATTCATCTGATAGGTGAGGACCTCTGTTCGCTCCCATAGATCTTCTATAGTGTGCTGGGCTGGTGGTGAAGCTGAATTGCTACCAGGTTCCTCTATCATCATAGGCTGAATGCCTAACTCCTCTTCCACTACTTCCTCCTACCCCTTATATTTCTGAATGTCTACGTAGGAAATAGGTCTCATTGGTTGAATGAAAGCCTCAATAGAATCCCAGCTGACTCTAGCCTTCCCACATAGACCAGTGATTAAACTGGGGGCAAAGAGGGATCTGCTTCTAGAACGAATACAACCAAGTATCTGTTTGTGGATGAGTTTTCCCACATCAATGGAAAAACCCTTTAGTATAGTAAAAATCAGAATGGCTCTATCCCTCCTGACTTGACTTATATTCAAGCTGGGCATAAATCGTACTACCATGAAATAGTACCAAGCTTTAGCCACTTTATTCATGTCTTCCCTGGAAAAATACATTGGCTGCCCATTGGTATCCAACTTCCAGGAAGCCCCTCTATAGGAAAGAGTGGATATAATCTCTTCAAAGTCTATATCTGATTGGATTAAGGAAGAGTACTCATCATCTTCAATATCAGGCAGAGAGTAGAATTCATTGATAGTTGATGTGATCTTAATTAAGCATGATATTAATACCTTTAAACTTAATTTTTGTTTGATTTAAGTAAAATATAATTAGGAATTAGTTTAGTTTTGTGTTTTGTGTTGTAGGAACAAAGGAAGAAGAAAAAAGAAGAAAAAGATAAGAAATTCATGGAAAAATGCTACACTGCAGCGATTCCAGACCTTTCAGTACTGTTTTGAGCATATCTCCCTCTTATGAACTCCAATCAAAGTGATTCAAGTGGCTATGAAGCTAACACAATCATCTACAACTTTTATGTTGAACACATGGTCAAATGCAGGATATTTCATGGCGTTACAGAGATTTCAAATCAGCATCACAATGCAGCAAGATGAATTCTGACCTTTGGTCACCAATTTTAGTATATATCCTTCAATTTAGATTGGATTAAGGTGATTCTAGCGGCTATAGAAAGAAACGACATAGAGCTACAACTTTTGTGTTTGGAACTTTCGCAAATTCTAGGGTTTTCTGGGCGCCGTGGCGCTGTACAACCCAGCAAGCTTCGCAATAAGTGAGCACTGCGGTGCCCTGTGGCCTTGTCTCCGGAGCACCGCGGCGCTTGCCGTCACACCAGACTGATGATTTTTGCGATTTTAGGTCTTTTTCACTCCAATTGAAGCCCGATGGACTGGAAATTTGACCTAGAAACACTCCTACATCAATTAGGAGGGGTTAATCTATAAAAAGGGAGTAAAGCAAGCAAAGAAGACATCCAATCCTTCATCCAAATTCTTCAATTCTTCTTTAGATTTTCTTATGGCCCTGCGTGGCTAGTTCTTTTTAGTTGGTTGAGGTAGGTTGAAACCTCAAGGGATTTTTATACATTGTGAGATGTGGATTTGATTTTACTATATTAATTTGAATTGAGTATTGATTATTCATCTGCTCTTCTTCTCAATGATTATTCATATGATTGCTAGGGAGGCCTACTAGTATATTGTGTGTCTTAATCTACCGCTGAATTATGCTTTGAACAAAGTTTTCAATTCTGTGATTCATGAGGCAAATAGGTTTAAGGATTTTGGATTATAAATCATTGAACCTATGATAAATAATTAACTAAATTAGATATAACCGATGTGTTTATATTTGTTTAGCTCTGATAGTTTCTCTAGTTCTTCATGCGGTTAGTAAGCTATGCTTTACCGATGTGCTAAAGTATTGCTTGTTAATTAGGGTTTAATTAGTGCGATTGTCATTAATTTACTAGACTTAAGGAGGAACAGGGTTAGAAACCCAATGATAGATATTTAATTACAAATTGATTATGTTGTCAATGATCAATGTAATCCCTTGACGGTGGATATCAACCGAAACCAATGCCTTTCTCATTAATCACTCTCTTTATTATTTTCATTATTGTTTACTTTACTTAATTTGCGATGATCAATTCCCCCATTTTTCTAATCATAGAAGGTAATACTAGTCTCTGTGGGATCGACCCTTACTCCCACTACTACAGGTTAGTTTTGAGGTATGGTATCAATTTGGGTGTACCTGCGACAGTACGCACCAAATTTTGGCGCCGTTGCCGGGGACTGCGTCATTACTTTTTGTGATTTTTTTGATTTATGCCTGTAACTCGTTCTTCTATTTTTCAAGATTTACAATTCAATCCAGATATTGGAAAATCTGTATACAGGCACAGAAGAGAAATTCAAGAAGACGTTCATCAGGACAAGGAGGAAGTGATTATGGCCAGACACCCTACTTTGAAGGAGCTTGCAGCTCCTAATTTGCATCAGCAACCCTTATGCATTACTTTTCCTAATCTTGATAACAATGTTAATTTTGAGTTGAAATTTGGATTAATTCATCTCTTACCAAGTTTTCATGGTCTTGCAGGTGAAGACCCGCATAAACATCTCAAGGAGTTCCATGTGGTATGTACCAGTATGAAGCCCCCTGGAGTAACTGAGGAACAAATAAAACTCAGGGCTTTTCCTTTTTCCTTAAAAGATTCATCTAAAGATTGGTTGTATTATTTTCCCTCTGGTACTATCACTACCTGGAATGAGATGAAGAGAATGTTTTTAGAACGTTATTTTCCTGCATCTAGAGCTGCTACTATTAGGAAAGAAATATGCGGCATTAGGCAATTGCATGGTGAAACGCTTTATGAATATTGGGAGAGGTTTAAGAAACTTTGTGCAAGCTGCCCACATCATCAGATTAGTGAGTAGCTACTAATCCAATATTTTTATGAAGGTCTTTTGCAGGGAGATAGGAGCATGATAGATGCAGCTAGTGGAGGAGCACTAGTAGATAAAACTCCTGAAGCAGCCAGAATCCTGATATCAAATATGGCTGCCAATTCACAACAATTTGGCATTAGGCATAATCCTCCTATTAGGCATGCCCATGAGGTAAGTACCACTTCTCCGCAGAATCAAATATCTGAACTTACTTCTCTTGTGTGCCAAATGGCTACAGGTACACTTTAGCAAGTTAAAGTCTGTAGAATATGTTCAGCGATAGGGCACCCTACTGATATGTGCCCTACACTTCAAGAGGAATCCATAGAACAAGCTAACGCTGCAGGAGGTTTTCCTAGGCAACCAAATAGGTATGATCCTTATTCTAATACATACAATTCTGGATGGAAGGATTATCCAAATTTTAGGTATGGGAATGCACAAAATAGGCCTACAGGACAAAATTTTCAACAAAACCAATAGGCCTATTATCCTAGACAGAATGCATCCCAGGATCATCAGGTAAGTAATCCATTGGAAGACATTGTAAAAACTCTTGTACATAACTCTCATCAATTTCAGCAAGAGACAAGAGCTAGCATTCAGAACCTGACAACTCAAGTAGGTCAGTTAGCAACCATAGTGAGTCGATTGGATGCTCAAAACTCAGGTAAGTTACCTTCACAAAATGTGGTAAACCCAAGGGAAAATGTGAGTGCAATCATGCTACAAGGTGATAAAGCAGTTGAGACCCCAATGCAAGAGTTACATGCACCAACTGAGCAAGAGGAAGACAAGAATGATGCAACCATGGTAGGTAAGCATCCAAAAGGTAAGTCTAAACCTTTCTCTGAATATAAATCTAAACCTCCCTTTCCTAAAGCTTTGAAGGAAAATAGGAAGAATGAGAGAACTTCTAAACTATATGATACCTTTAGAAAGTGCGAGGTAAATCTTCCTCTTTTGGATGCAATCAGTCAGGAACCTCATCATGCCAATTTCTTAAGGGAATTATACACCCAACAGAGGAAGCAAAAGTTGAAAAGAGCTGAGAAAGTAAAAGTAGGTGAGCATGTTTATGCAATTATTCAGAGAAAACTCCCTAAAAAATGCAAGGACCCAGGTATGTTTTCTATTCCCTGCTCTATAGGCAACAATACATTTGATAAGGCCATGATAGATCTAGGAGTATCTATTAATGTCATGCCATACTCTATCTATGCATCTTTAGCACTAGGACCTCTGAAAGAAACTAGTGTTATAATACAATTGGCTGATTTTAGTAGTCGTTGGTGATATGATTTTTCCTGCTAATTTTTATGTACTTAACATGGAGAGTGGTGATCAAACAACTCCAATTTTGTTAGGGAGACCATTCTTAAAAACATCCAAGGCCATAATAAATGTTCATAGTGGCACACTGATAATGGAATTTGAAGGAAAAATTATGAAATTCAGTAATTGCAGTGCCATGAAAGATCTCACTGCCTATGCTATTAATATGGTAAATTCTATAGCATAGGATGTTGAGCCTTTAGAGACAAAGGTTGAGAAATCAGCCTTGAGTGTTCACTTGCAGGAGAATAATGTAGAAGCTCCAAAAGTGTAGCAAACAGGTAAGGATCCCTTTACCTCAGCACCAAATTCTAATGCAAATGCACCTTCTATTTTGCAGGATCCTGGGTCTAATTTGTCACCTCTTCCCAATCACTTGAAATACTTGGAAGTAGGAGATGCATCACCTATTTTAGTTGCCAAGAATTTGGGTGTTAAAAAAGAAGAGGAATTGATGCATATTCTTCAGAAAAAAAAAAAAAGAAATGCCATTATAAAAACAATTGCAAACCTTAAAGGCATAGACCTGACTGTAGAGTTGCATCAAGGTCTAGAAATCAAAGGGGTTAGACCCCTTAAAGGTAAGAAATCTCTCCCTTGGTTAGGACCACTTATTATTACTAATGTGGCTTCTGGTTATGCAGTTGAATTTCAAGGATTGAATCAGTCCCAGAAATTTAAAGTGAACATCAAAGAGCCTCTATGAACAAAGATAGGGAGCTGGGTCGAGCCAACGACATTAAACAAAGGCGCTTATTGGGAGGCAACCCAACATAATCAAAAAAAAGAAAAAAAGAAAAAGAAAAAGTGGGAGTCAGAAATATTCATGGTCCAGTAATGCAACATGCTCATTCCACTCCAAACAAATTCACGGAAGTCCACTTAACTCATATGTTTTCATATATCCTTCCCTATTCTTATCTTTCTTTTACATTGAGAACAATATAAAGTTTGAGTGTAGGGGTGGAAGTATATTTTTCTGAATTATTGTGACCCTATTATGAGCATTAATTTTTTGATTTTCACTATCAATGCACTTTTATTGCGTTTAGCAAGTTGAGTGATTGTGTGAGTATTCAATTTATGTTTTTGGATGTTAGGCACAACCAACAGCCAATGATATGACTATCCAAATTTTTTTTTAGCTCTTGAAAAATATAGAAAATTCATGGTTATATGTAATTTTATCCCTTTTGCAATTTATACTTTTGACTTTAGAATCCTGAAATATTTTTGCACAATAACTTTGGGCATTCAATTTTATCTTTTACTTAGAGAAGGTTTATATAATTCAAAAATATTTCATGATCTCAACAGGATTCTAGAACTTATTTGAATACTACTTGAGGCGAAATCCTTGGTTAATACTATTATTTAGGAGATGATTTAGGCATTATTTGATAGATTGAGCCTTTCAAGCCTAACCTAAGCAATGAAATATCCCTAGTTCCTCTATTTTGAGCTTAATGAACTTTTCCTTCTAAAAACCACAAATGAGCCTAAAGCAAAAATTTGTATGAATATCCTTATTTTTTCTTTACCCTATTCACTCACTCCATGATTATTTTGATGAATGCTTGTTTTGTAGAGTTTAAATTGACAAAAGGGTGGAAGGGTGGAGCAAGGAAAAGAAAATAATTATGCAAAAAAAAAAGAATTATGCAAAAGGAAGAAAAGAAAATTCCAAAGAGAATAAAAACATATGTTGTGGGTGGAAAAAAAAACTTTTTGAGAATCGAGGAAAAGGATGGATCAAATTCAATTGAAACAAGAAAATGAGTGTGGGGGGAAAATCTCTCCAAATTTATAAAAGCTCAAGAGATCATATTTAATCGTGTGGTGCTAGGTGATTGAGCTTAAATTTGTATCCTTTATCCCACCTTATACCTTGGCCACATTACAAGCTAAATAAAGTCCTTTTGATCCTAGAGGTAGTTTTGGCCTACATTAGTGGAGAGTGGCATGAAGAATATGCATATGGAAATCCTAAACTATTTAGAGATCTACAACCAAAATTTTGGGATGTATAAACTCATCCGAGTAAAAGGAAATTTAATGGCCCAAAACACACACAAACTATGAATTCAAAAGGATAAAATAATAAATTGCATTTGTGTTCATCTTGTGCATGATTATGACCTTCCAAAAATTTTCTAGAGTATATTTTTATGTTATGCGGCAAATGTTTGGTAAGCCTAACACTCAATACATTATTGATTGTTGTGTTTTTGTCTTTAGGGTTTATTTTGCTTGAGGACAAGCAAAAGGTTGAGTGTGGGGGTATTTGATGTGATCTTAATTAAGCATGATATTAATACCTTTAAACTTACTTTTTGTTTGATTTAAGTAAAATATAATTAGGAATTAGTTTTGTTTTGTGTTTTGTGTTGTAGGAACAAAGGAAGAAGAAAAGAGAAGAAAAAGATAAGAAATTCATGAAAAAATGCTACATTGCAGCGATTCCATACTATTCAGCACTATTTCAAGCATATCTCCCTCTTATGAACTCCAATCAAAGTGATTCAAGTGTCTGTGAAATGACAACACAATCATCTACAACTTTTATGTTGAACACTTTGTCAAATACGGGATATTTCATGGCGTTACAGAGCTTGCAAATCAGCATCACAGTGCAGCAAGATGAATTCTGACCTTTGGTCACTAATTTTAGTATATCTCCTTCCATTTAGATTGGATTAAGGTTATTCTAGCGGCTATGGAAAGAAGAGACATAGAGCTACAACTTTTGTGTTTGAAATATTCGCAACTTCTGGCATTTTCTGGGCGCCACGGTGCTCGCAAGAGAGTGCTGTGGCGCTAAACATCCCAGCAAGCTTTGCAGCAAGTGAGCGCCGCAGCGCTTGCCGTCGTATCAGAATGATGAGTTTTGCAAGTTTAGGTCTTTTTCACTCCAATTGAAGCCCGATGGACTGGAAATTTGACCTAGAAACACTCTTACATCAATTAGGAGGGGTTAATCTATAAAAAGGGAGTAAAGCAAGCAGAGAAGACATCCAATCCTTCATCCAAGTTCTTCAATTTTTCTTTAGATTTTCTTATGGCTCTGCGTGGCTAGTTCTTTTTAGTTGGTTGAGGTAGGTTGAAACCTCAAGGGATTTTTATACATTATGAGATGTGGATTTGATTTTACTAAATTAGATATAGCAAAAATATGAAGTAAACTGTACCTAATTGAGCTTGAATTGTGGCTGGAACTTGCAAAATAAAATTTGTCTTAGAACCCTAGAAAATAGCCATTGAATCCAACCCAAAAGTTGAAAGAACTATTTAATCCTGCAAAAGAAGATGAAAAACCATGGAATTCAAGCAAGAAAACATAATGAGAGGTTTATTATAGTGGATTGGAGGCAAGAAATTGTATATGGGGGTGAGGAGATGCAAAAAACGACTGCTTGGGACGAAGAGGTCGTAGAACTCTTATAGAGAGCACCGCGGCGCTCTCTGCTGAAACACGAGGCGCCGTGGTGCTCACCTAATTTGGGTTCGGAGCGCCGCAGCCCTACTCTTGAGCGGCGTTGCTCTTACGCGTCGCGGCGTGTTGGTGTTGCAAAGATGAATGCAATGTCAGGACGTAAGTGCACGTGTCATGACCAAGTAATAAAGTGATGAGTGAGTATCGTCCCACGAGGAGTGAACTAAAACTATTATAGCGAATTCTACTGTGCGAAATGCTGTAGCAGAAATAAGATGGTTCATAAGATTAAATAGAGGTAGATCAACTAAATTCAACTATAACTAATATGAAGGGTACTAGGGGGTAAAAGAAAATGATATTAGGTGGTCTAGGGTTGCTTCAGGGTTGCCATGAACTACTATACTCATATTTGCTCTAGGGATTGCTACAGCAATTGTTCTAAATACCAAGTTCAGTCTTGAATGGAGTATTTCCAGACTTCCATTCCTTGCAATTCTGGGGTTCAGACACAGATTCCTGCATCAATCCTTACCCTCGAATTGTGCATGAAGCTCCAACTATTGGGCTAATGGGGTAACCATATATCCCTATATTGGCTAACCCCATATATTCAACTCTTTTTCCAGCCTCTATTACCCTTCCAGTTGAATATTGGCCTTAATCTTCCTCCATTAAACTTCCGTTATTACGAGAAATTAAAATATACACACAATTGAATATTACAACAATGCTGCAGCAAATCGTTGTTACTAAAAATGTGCTTGAGTTCATTACAACCCTAGCTGGAAACTAGCCAAGCCTCATAGCTACACTGGTTACAGATATCCCAAAAGTACTGGTATGCATCCCAAGTGATACAAATAACAATAAAACATAGATGCAGTTTGTTGCTAAAACAGTAGAAATCACAACAGGGATCAATGAAATTCTAGAATTGCAGACTATCTCGTGCTCCAATATTTCACCATGCAATGTCAGTGCACCCTGGGCTAAGGTTCTTCTCTCTCTCTGTATTTTTTCTTCTTCCTCCCATAGTATATCCTCTCTCGTGCCTCTGCTTTCTGCCTTTTTTATAGTCAGGCCTTGTGGTCCCATTAAAGTGGCTTGGTTTTTGCTGACATTCTCCCTACTCTGTACCAAGCATCTCTGCGTGCAGCCTTTTTCTCCACTTTCAGTAGTGGAGGCCATTCTGCATCAACCCAACTAGCAGCCTGTAGTGTCAGTTGGTTGCTGCTTTCTCCTGCTAGGTGGTGGCTGCACCTGCTACGCAGCTCCGTTCCCCTGCCACCTACGCCATATCAAATAGAATCAGTACCTCATATTAAAAAGGGGCCAACTCACTCAATATCACTCGGGTTGCTGCCATAATTGCCATTTATGCTTACTAAATTGCTACAACAAACAAGGTGGATGATATTATATCTAAGGGAGTCATCCCATTCAATTAAATCTGGGAATAATAGTGCTTAATACATCAAAACAGCACTGTAACACACTCGAAAGGCACATAAAAACTACAATAAATTGCAGTTACCAAATCCCCCCAAACTTAAAGGGTTGCTTGTCCCCAAGCAATTTGTTCTGTTCACCACACCTCTTTCAATTAATTCCAGTTCTTCTCTCCTGCCTAATTCCATATAGTTCTGCTGATAGCTCTCAACTCTCAGGATTATTTCCAGATAAGGAACACCACAAGCCTTCTTCCCAATCTCAACCAAAACCTTCTTTAATGTTCTGTGTGTGATATGGACAGTTTCCCCAAGAGCCACTTGGGTCAATATCAGCCAGAGTTCCTAAGATTTTTATGCTAATCTATCAAGCTTCCTTCCTTAGGATAAGTTGGCATACTTCGTAGGCACAGCCAGGGCAATAAATATTGGGGTAGCTCACTCATTTCCTTTCTCTCTTCTTCTACTTCTTTTTTTTACAACATAGATATTATTCTAGCAGAGGTCATTAGTGCCTTTTGACGCGAATGCCAACATGTAAGGTGCAGGCACCCGGTTACTCAATCTTATCACCCTTAAGTAGCATCCCACTCATACTCTATGTCCCTGTTTTACGCAAGGGTACACATGGGGCTCATGCATACCCCTGGTTACTAAGGAACTACAGAGGCATTGGAGTGTCCAAATTTCTCTCTTTTCCTCCACTTTCCCTCAAAATTAAGCCTTTCTGACAATAAGCTTATGCCTCTTTCCTAATTCCACAGAAGACTCTCAATATTAGCTCTAAAAATTTTAAGTCCAATTTCCAAAAAAAATACCAAATTTCTCTTGAAAAACTGCCCATGTTCTTGTGCTCATTAGAAGAAGGTTCTATGTGTGATTGGGTAAGGGTGTAGGTATCCTATTCTGGTTTTTAGTGAAATTTCCAACCCTCCTCATGGAGTATCCCAAAACTACAGCAAGTTATGAAATGTGTAGACTCCTCTCTCTCTACATTCCCCTTCTCTCTTTTTTTTATAACTATATCTAGAACAAACAGTAAGATAGACAACAACAAGTAACAGTACAGTCTTATCCAACACAGTCAGGCAAAAGCACAAATAAACCAAAGCACGAATAAATAGAAACAAGCCCAACATATGCTTCAGCAAACACTACAGCAATAACTAAGACAATACTAAATCATTTCTCCAACAGATGCCACAGCAAATATTTAAAACACTATATCATACCCCCCAACTTATTGATAAGCAGTGTCCCCACTGCTGATTATATTGCCAAATTCACAAGAGACACCAATCAAAAACAGGAGCAGAGGTAAAGAAATTCTAAACGCAACAGAGAGGGAATAGGAGATAAGGGAACTTCCTGAGGGTGCTTGTAGGGATGCTGCAACACCCTAAGGGCATTAACCCCCAGAAGACCTTGAGGAGCTTCGGAGTCCACTCCTTCGTTGTGTTGATCTTTGCGGGCTCTGGACTTTGCCCTTCCCCTTCTTGATGGTAGCTGCCCTCTTTGCTAGAGGCTTATCATCTCCCGAAGACTCCATAGTCTTACGAGGCTATGGTAGGACATGCTGGTGCTCCTAGCTGCGGGAGGAGTCATGAGACTCCTGGCCCCTTTCAGGATGAGGCTCCGGGGTTTTCTGCTCTTCCTCAGTCTTGTAGTGCAGTATTTCAGAGGGGAAGTCTGGGAAAGGGAAAAATTGCCAGAAATTTTGCTCCAGTGTTCTTTGGAGGGCAATGTCCTTCTGCTGTTGATACTGCCAAAAGGTATGCTGGTTCTTAAGGAGTAGAGATTGTTGCCTCAAGATTGTGGTTTGCTGCTACAGTAAGAGTTGTAAAGTCTGGTATCTAGGCGATGGGCTGAAGTGGATGCAGTTTATTCGGCTGAAGGTGCTTGTCGGGGAGCTGGTGGGTCTAGAGCAGCTTTCTCTTAGACAATTCGGGCAATGGTGATGCTGCTAATGGGGCTGCTCCCCTTGAGTGCCTCCTCGTCATTTGAGATTGGCACTCGACTATTCTGGCACAGCAGAGTGATGAAGGAAGGGAAGAGTAAGCTTCCCTTTCTCCGGTTGGTGCATACTTCGATTTGTCCACTGATAACTCTGCCCACATTAATAGGCCGACCTGAGATGATAGCATCGACCATTGCTACCCTGTCCTTGCTCACCATTTGCCCGTGTATGCAGGGCAAAAGGCGAGTTTTGAGAAAGTTGTTGGTTAATGTGTAATTCATACAAAGATGAATACAATGTCAGAACGCAAGTGCACGTATCGTGACCAAGTAATAAAGTGATGAGTGAGTATCGTCCCACGAGGAGTGAACTAAAACTGTTTAGAGACCTTTCCTGTATGAATGCTGTAGCAACGCTAAGTTGTTCACAAAATTGAAATAGACATGGGTTGGCTGATCTTTACTGTAACTAGACTGAAAAGTATTAGGGAGTAGAAAGGAAACTATATGGGGAGAACTGGGGTGTTCAGGGTTGTTATGGACTTCAGCACTCAGATATGCCTTAGACTTTGCTGCAGCAAAGGTCCTTGGTGCCAAAATCAGTTCTGAATGGAGTCTTCCCAAACTACCATTCCTCACAACTCCAAGGTGCGGACATGCATTCCTGCACAAGTCCTTACCTCTGAATTACGCAAGCAATACATTATGGGACTAATGAGGTACCCGTATATCCCTACATGAGGTAACCCCTTTACACTCAGCTTTTTTTTCCAGCCTCCATTACCCTCCCAGGTGAATGTTGGCCTCGATTTTCTTCCTCCAAACTTCCGTTATTAAGGAAAGAAAAGCTCCAGGATATATAGCTGAATGGTAAACAAAACTGCAGCGAAAAGTATTGATAATAAAAATGTGCTTCGGTCCATTATAACCCTTGTGCAACCCTAGCTGGAAACTAGCCAAGCCTCACGGGTGCACTGGTTACAAAAACTCCAGAAACACTGGTGTGCATTCTAAGAGATAAAAACTAAAATACAAAATGCAGTTCTTTCTTTTTGATAAAGCAGTAAAACAACAACAGAAAACAAGTTCCCTTCTACACTAGCACACTATCCCCTCATGCTGCACCTTCCAGTGTTAGTAGCACTATAGGCTATGGTGTTATTTTTCTCCCAGTTCTTTCCTCTTTCTCCCTGCCGGGGCTCTCTTCCATTGCCTGCTTTTTGGCCTTTTATAGGCAACCTTCGTGGTCCTAATAAAGCGCCCTGGACTGCTGCCATACCTTCTGCTTTGCAGCAGGCGCCCTTGTTATGCAGCTCTTTTTGTTTTTTTCTTCCTCTCCACTTTCAGTAGTGGAGGCAGTCCTGTACCAGCAGCCTGCAATGTCCCTGCTGCTGTCCCCTGCTCGCTGGTGGCTACCCCTGCTACGCAGCTCTGCCACCTGCACCAAATCACACAGAATCATCGTATTGCAGAGGAGAGAGAAAATAGCTTTACCCACTATCACCCGTGGTTTTGCTATCATTGTTGTACATGCTCACTGAAATGCTGCAGTAATGAGGTAGCTACGTTATATCCAGAAAAGTCATCCCATTCAATTAAATCAGAGGGTAAAAAGTGCTTAAAACACCAGAAAAATTCAGTAAACAATCATGGGCAACGCATAGAAACTATAGTGAAATGCAGTTATCAAATCCCCCCAAACTTAATGGATTGCTTGTCCTCAAGCATCCTACTCTGCTCACTACAAACCTACCACCCAGAATTTTCTCATGTCAGACTCCATAGCTCTGCTGATAGCTATCAACTGTCAGGATTGCTTTTATCTAAAGGATACCACAAATCTTACTCCTAATCACAGCAAACACCTCGGAATTTGTGTGTGTGTGATATGGACAGTTTTGTCTAAGAGTTATTTGGGTCAAAAACAGCTAGAGTTCCTAAGACTTTTATGCTAATATTTCAAGCTTCCTTTCTTAGATCAAGCTGGCATTCATCATAGGTACAGTCAGGGCAGCAGATATGGGGAAATGGGGTAGCTTACTGAATTTCATCCTTTACTGTTGTTTTTGGCATGGATCTTATTCTAGTAGAGGTCATTACAGCCTTTTGACGCGAATGCCAACATGTTCAATGCAGGCACCCGGTTACTCAGCCTTATCACCCTTCAACCGCTTCCCACTCATACTCTACATCCCTGTTTTACGCAAAGGCACACATAGGGCTCATGTATACCCCTGGTTACTAAGGAATTATAGAGCATTGGAGTGTCCACTCTTTGTCCCTGTTTCACGCAAAGGCACACATGGGGCTTATGCATACTCCTGGTTACTAAGGAATTACAGAGCATTAGTGTGTCCATATTTTGTTTCTTTATTTTCTACTCCCCTCCCCCAAACTTAAGACTTTATACCCCTATGTGTCTGCCTCTTTTATAATTCTACAGGAAGCTCTCACTACTAGCTCTAAGACTAAGGACTACTTTCTGAAAGATCACCAAATTCTCTGTTGGGCAAACTGCCCATGATCTAGTGCTTATAAGAAGAGGGTGCTGTGTGATGGGGTCAGGTTGTAAGTTTCCTATTCTGATTTTTAACAAAATACCCAATCCTCCTCATAGAGTATCCCAAAACTTTCAGCAGGCTATGCACCTATTCCACCCTCTTTTCTTTCCTTCTTTTTTAAACAATTATAACTGTATTCAACTTAATCAGAATAAGTGATTACTAAGACAGACTTATTCAACACAGGTAGACAAAAACACAAGTGGACAACAACATAAACAATCACCTAGATAAGTAGCACAGCTAACTATGCGATATGCTCCAGCAATACTACAGCAATGAATCAAAACACAAAAGTAATATGCTCTAGTAACACTATTCCCAGCAGACATTATACATTATATCACACACCTCCCAAACTTAAATTGAGCAGTGTCCTCACTGCTGATGCAATGACCTGAAAACAAAATACACCCACAAACAGAAACAGAAACAAAGGAATTCCAAATATAACAGAGAAGGAATAAGGGTTGAGGGAACTTTCCTGAGGGTGCTTGCAAGTATGCTGCAGCACCCTAGGGTCATTGACCCCCAGAAGATCTTGATGAACTTCTGAGCCCACTCCTCCTCTGTGTTGATTGTTGTGGGGCCTTTCATTTGCGCAATACTGCTGCCCTTTTAACAATGGGCTCATCGTCATCAGAGGACGCAGTTTCTTCCGGTGGCTGGTGGGGTTTCGGATAGGGTTCCTTGGTGGAGGAGGATCCTTTAGAGGCCTTGGGTTGCTCTGCTTGTGCTTCTGGTGCTGGGGCTGACTCCTCAAAGGTGGCATGGAGCAGGGCAGTTGGAAATTCTAGGAATGGGAAGAACTGCTTAAAATTTTGCTCCAAAGTGGTGTGGAGGGCGAAATCCCTCTTCTGTGCATATCGCCAGAAGGTTTGCTGGTGCTGCAGCAACTGTGCTTACTGTCTGAGGAGTGTGGATTGTTGCTGCAACAGATGCTGAATGGCCTTGTCAGCTGGCTGAGTGGCAGAGGAGGAAGCAGATGGGCCAGCAGTTGGTGGGGGGTCTTGAGAAGCAGTTGGTGGGTGCGAGGCTGCTTTCTCCAGCACAATACGAGCAATGGTGGTAGGGGTGATGGGAGTGGTGTCCTTAAAGACCTCTTCGTCAATGGAGACTGGTACTCCATAATTCTTGCACAGGGTGGTGATGAGGGAAGGAAAGAGTAGGCTTCCCTTCTTTCGGCCGGCACATGCTTGGATTTGGCCACTTATAATGCGGCCAACGTTGAGTGGCCTGCCGAGGATCAATGCGTCCACCATTGCTACTCTTTCTCTGCTCACAGTCTGCCCGTGGGTGGAAGGTAGAAGACGGGTCTTGAGAATATGGTACCAGACCTTTGCTGCCGGCACCAAGGAGATTCGATTTACAGTAGTGGAGCCCTGGGGAGATTTATCTCAGGTGGTGCCAGGAAGGCACACCCGGGTGAGCATTGCTTCCCAGTCTTCATCCCGTAGACTCTGCAGATAGTCCTCATAGTTGTCCTCCTCATCGGGCAAATTGTAGGCCCTGTTGATTGCAGCTTGGTCGAAACGTACCTTCGTTTTCTGAACTCTCACCCATTTGTCAATTTCTGGTGAGAAGTTCACATAGAACTCCTGAACCAGTGGAATGAGGGCCGGTTGTGGATGGCTTGCAAAATTTTCCCAAGCCCTCTGCTTTACCATCGTGCCAATGTACATTGGTATTCGTAAATCGCCAGCAGAGGTGAAGGTGAATCCTTTCTCGGCGCAGAAGTTTCTGGGCACAATTTCGTCGTCGTGCCTCCTCCGGTTTTCTTCAGAGGTGAATTTCTTCACCTTGCTCGCCTTCTTAGCCACTTTCTTGATTCTCGACATTTTTGGTTCGAGGGGTTGAAGGTTGGGGTTTTCTGGGTCCAAGGAGGTGAGAGGGTTGCAGGTCTTGAGAACTCGAAGAGGTGCAATGAGAAAGGAAGCTGCAGAGTTGAAAACGTGGGTGTCTAAACTCTGGAAAGAAGTGGGTTGGAAGTTGCAGAGGTTTAAAGACCGTAGGTGTCTTATGGCCTTCTGTCAATTTTCCCGCCCACCATTTTTTTTTTGTTTTTTTTAACTACCGAAGCATAGCAGAGGGGAACCCTTGGCTTAGAGCTGACTGTGTTGCTGCAGTAATGTTGCAGCAAAATTAGGTTGCCTAGGACTCGTGCTACAGCAGAAAGTGCTCGTTATTCATCCTGCTGTAGCAAAGCAGGGACTATCCTTAGTTACAGGGTTGCTGCAGCAAAACAAAAACTGGTCCTGCAACTGCCTGTTTCCTAACCTGCGTAACAACCACAAAAGCTATCAGACTCATGATCTAAACTATCTTCAAACTATTAACTTGAATAATAACAAATTTGAACATGGGTTGCCTCCCATGAGCGCTTGTTTTAGAGTCTTCAGCCTGACTTCCCTTTTGTTCAATCCTCTTGCAGCTGAATGGAAGTGTGCTGTCTATCCACATCACCCCCCAGATAATGCTTGCATCTTTGCCCATTAACCCTGAATGTCCTCCCTTCTTTCTCTTCTTCCAATTCAATAGTCCCAAATGGGAAGACCTTTCTTATGCGAAAGGGTCCAGACCATCGTGATTTCAACTTCCCAGGAAACAAGGTTAACCTGGAGTTGTACAGTAGTACTCTCTATCCCACTTCGAAGTTTTTGGGTTTTATCTTCTTGTCATGCCATTGCTTTGCTTTCTCCTTGTATAGTTTGGCATTTTCATAGGCCTGCCCCCGAAATTCGTCTAGCTCATTTAGCTGCAGCATTCTCTTCTCACCTGTAGCATCCAGGTTCCAGTTTAGCTTTTTCACTGCCCAATATGCTCGATGTTCCAGCTCTACTGGTAGATGACAAGCCTTCCCAAATACCAACCTGTAAGGTGACATGCCCAGAGGTGTCTTATAAGTTGTTCTATATGTCCAAAGGGCATCATCCAACCTTGAGGACCAATCCTTCCTCATAGGACCTACTGTTTTCTCTAGGATTCTCTTGATTTCTCAATTAGAGACTTCGGCTTGGCCACTTGTTTGTGGGTGATAAGGGGTTGCTACCTTGTGTCTGACTCCATATTTGGCTAGTAGTACCTTGAACTGCCTATTGCAAAAATGGGTCCCTCCATTGCTGATGATGGCTCTGGGGGTTCCAAACCTTGTAAAGATATTCCTTTTCAGGAATCTGGTCACGACTCTGGCGTCATTAGTCTGGGATGCACTGGCTTCCACCCACTTTGAGACATTGTCTACAGCTACAAGGATGTATTGGTTACCAAAGCTGGAGGGAAATGGTCCCATAAAATCTATGCCCCAGACATCAAATAATTCCACCTCTAGGATGTTGTTCAATGGCATTTCATGCCTGCGAGATATATTCCCTGTTCTCTGGCACCGGTCACATTGCCTTGCATAAAAGTGGGAGTCCTTGAATAAGGAGGGCCAATAGAAACCTGCCTGCAGCAATTTGTTTGCGGTCCTAACTCCTCCAAAATTACCTCTATAAGGGGAAGCATGGCATTGCTGCAAGATTTGCTCTATCTCTTCGCTGGGTATGCATCTCCTTATCATTTGATTAGCACACTACTTGTAAAGATAGGGTTCATCCCAGCAGTATGAGTTGACTTCATGCAGAAGTTTTTTCTTCTTCTGCCACGTCAGGTCTAGTGGGAGCATTCCACTCACGAGGTAATTTACATAGTCAGCATACCCTGGCACATCATCTTGGGATAAGAGATAGAGTTGCTCATCTGAGAATCTTTCATTAATGTCCTCTGCTTCAGAGCTGTGCTCTTCCAACCTGGAGAGATGGTCTGCCACTTGGTTTTCAGTCCCATTCCTGTCTCTGATCTCTAGATCAAACTCTTGAAGCAAAAGCAACCACCGAATGAGCCTTGGTTTGGAATCTTTCTTTCTAACCAAGTGTTTGATGGCATAGTGGTCTGTGTGGACTATCACCTTTGCTCCTACCAAATATGCTCTGAATTTCTCAAAGGCAAACAATACAGCAAGCAGCTCCTTCTCTGTCACGGTGTAGTTCAGCTGGGCACCTTGCAGCATTTTGCTAGCATAGTAAATGGAGTGAAACAGCTTGTTTCTGCGCTACCCGAGGACAGCTCCCAATGCTGTTTCACTAGCATCACACATCAGCTCAAATGGGGAGGTCCAGTCTGGTGCCACAATAACCGCAGCTGTACTCAATTTTTGTTTGAGATCGCAGAATGCTGTCATGCAGCTCTCATCAAAACAAAAGGTTATGTCCTTCTCTAGCAAGCTGCATAATGGTTTGGCAACCTTAGAGAAGTTCTTAATGAACCTCATATAAAATCCTGCATGTACCAAGAAGCTTTGAATGCCCTTGACTGAGGTGGGAGGAGGCAGTTTCTCAATAATTTCTACCTTGGCCTTATCCACCTCAAGTCCTTTCTGAGATACCTTATGCCCCAGCACAATTCCTTCCTTTACCATAAACTGGCACTTTTCCTAATTTAGCACCAAGTTTGTTTCCTCACACCTTTGCAAGACTTTGGCAAGGTTTCCCAAGCATAGGTCAAAGGAGTCCCCAAAGACTGAGAAGTCATCCATGAAGATTTTCACAAACTGCTCAGCCAGTTCTGTGAATATTGCCATCATGCATCGCTGGAACGTTGCTGGAGCATTACACAGCCCAAATGGCATCCTTCGAAATGCAAAGGTACCATAAGGACATGTGAATGTGGTCTTATGCTGATCTTCTGGTGCTATAGCAATCTGGTTATACCCTGAGTACCCATCCAGGAAGCAATAGTATTCCCTTCCAGCAAGTTTATCTAACATTTGATCAATAAATGGCTGAGGGAAGTGATCTTTCCTAGTGCTCTTATTCAGCTTCCTATAGTCCATGCAAATCCTCCAATCGGTTACAACCTTAGTGGGGATGAGCTCATTGCTCTCAGTTTCCACCACAGTCATGCCTCCTTTCTTGGGAACACACTGGACCGGACTTACCCAGGAGCTATCTGATATGGGGTAAATGATTCCAGCGTCTCGCCATTTGATGATTTCCTTCTTCACCACCTCCTTCATTATTGGGTTAAGCCTTCACTGGGGTTCTATGGACCATTTTTTGTTGCTTTCCAAGAGGATCTTATGCATGCAGAATGAGGGGCTGATTCCCTTAATGTCAGCAAGTGTCTAGCCAATGGCCCTTCTGAATTTCTTCAACTTCAGGACAAATTTCTCTTCCTGTTCCTCTGTCAGAAGTGCTGAGATAACCACAGGAAGAGTGGTTGTTTCTCCTAAATATGCATACTTAAGGTGTGCTGGCAGGGGTTTCATCTCCAAGGCTGGTGGTTCTTCTATTGATGCTTTCAGCAGCCTAGAATCTGGTGTGGTCTCATATAACGGCTCTTTTATCCACTCCTGCCTCCTAAAGCCTTGTCTGACATCAATCCAGGCCCATTCCTTCTCATCTTCTCCTTCAGAATCTGAGTGGTCTGTCCATGCTGGTGGTGGTGGCTCTTTGCAGCATTTTTCCAGTTGTTCTGATGCTAATGTGTCTATCATAGACACCACTGCACATTCCTCTTCTTCACTGGCAAACTTCATGGTCTGGAGCACATTGAATGTAACCTGCTCATCCTGGACTCTTATAGTTAATTCACCTTTCTGAACATCAATGAGTGTCCGGCCAGTTGCTAGGAATGGTCTGCCTAATATAATGGGTACTTCTGCATCAGCTTCATAATCCAGAATTATAAAGTCTACTGGGAAGATGAACTTATCCACCTTAACCAGGACATCCTCTATTTTTCCCTCTAGATGAGCAATGGATCTGTCTGCCAGTTGCAGTGTGACTATGGTAGGCCTAGCTTCTCCAATTCCTAGCTTTTTAAAGATAGCCATTGGCATAAGGTTGATGCTTGCTCCTAAATCACACAGCACTGCATTCTCTTGTGAGGGCAACAATCTCAAATTCACCAAATCTCCTCTTCTTGGTCAGGATGTCCTTCATGAACTTCGCATAATTGGGCATCTGCTCCAGTGCTTCCACCAGAGGAATGCTGATGTGGAGCTGTTTCAGGACATCTAGGAACCTTCTAAATTACTGGTCATTCTGTTGCTTCTGAAATCTTTGAGGGAAAGGGGCGTAGCTTGGTTTGCTGCATGCTTTGCTGCGGCAAAGTTGCTGACTTTTGCTGTGGCATAGCTACAGCATTTCCTCCGGAGATGGTTTCCTCCTTGCTTATCTCCTCCTCTTGCTTCTTCTTATCTTTATTATTCTCCAGGGGTACAATGGAGTCTGTCTGGTCTTGCCCTCTTGTTTTTTGTGTTTCCACCATCTTCCCACTCCTCAGGGCTATAGCCTTGCAATTCTCTTTCCCTTCTCTCCTAGGGACTTCAATATTACTAGGAAGTGTCCCTGGGGGTCTGCTTTTTAGTTCATTGGCAAGCTATCCCACTTGAGTTTCCAGGTTCCTCAGTGAGGCTGCTTGACTCTGGATTAGAGCATCATTTCTTGCCATATATTCCTTCAGCAGGGATTCCAGTGAAGTGTGGGCTTCCTGAGGCTGTTGTCTTTGCTGCTGGAAGCCTAGTGGACCCTATGGTCTTTGTGGGGCAGAGTTACTCCCTTGTCCTATACCATAGTTACTCCAAGAGAAGTTGGGGTGTTGCCTCCATCCTGGGTTATATGTGTTAGAGTAAGGGTTGTTATTGTGATTCATATTACCCACAAAACACACTGATTCTGGGTTTGAGGGACAAGCTTCAAATAGATGTAGTCCATTGCATAGTACACAAGATGGTCCAGTTTCCTGAACTGTATTGGCTGCTTGAGGGCAGGTAACTTGCTGGCTCTTCAGAACATTAACTAGTGAGGCTAGTTGGGCTGTGAGAGAAGTCACTTCACTCACTTCGTGCATGCCTGCTGCTTTCTTTCCAGTTGAAACTCTGTCCATTGGCCATTGATAGTTGTTTCTGGCCATTCTTTCAAGTAACTCATATGCTTCATTATATGTTTTGGACAAGAGTGCCCCATTAGCTGCTGCATCCACTATGGTCTGAGTTTGGGCATTGAGGCCATTATAAAAGGTCTCCATCTAAATGCAGTAAGGAATTCCATGATGTGGACATCTCCGTAATAGCTCTTTATACCTCTCCCAGGTCTCATACAAAGATTCACCTTCTAATTGCTGGAAAGAGGTGATATCATTTCTCAATCTGGCATTCTTGGTGGGCAGGAAGTATTTTAGTAGAAATTTTTCTGCCAAATCACTCCAGTTAGTGATAGAGTCAGGTGGCAAAGAGTTCAACCAGGCTCTTCCTCGGTCTCTTAATGAATAAGGGAACAGCTTTAGCCTGAGCACCTCCTTCGTTACCCCATTCATTTTGAAAGCATCCGTGACTTCCATGAACACTCTTAAATGAAGGTGAGGGTCCTCAGTGGGCATGCCACTGAATTGCCCAGCAGTTTGCAGTATCTGGAACATTACTGGTTTAAGCTCAAAATGTAGAGCCTCAATTTCTGGTCTCACAATGCTCGAGTTCAACCCATTTAGATTTGGTTGAACATAAGCATTTAAGACCCTATTTCTATTGTCCATGTTGTCTACTCCATTTTGATTAGCCATCTCTGCCTGCTGCTGGTGTGTTAGTTGTCCTCTTCTTCTTCTTAGAAGTGTTCTTTCTATCTCTGGATCAAGGGGCAGAAAGCTCTCTATCAGCCCTGCTCATGCACTGTGTTACCTGCTCAACAAGACACAAGAGTAAAAGCAAAACAATCCTTCACACAGTGGGCTATCTAAAAACAATTTTTAAAGTTTACACTCGCCGGCAACGGCACTAAAAACTTGTTGGTATTATGTGTAATTCATACAAAGATGAATACAATGTCAGAACGCAAGTGCACGTATCATGACCAAGTAATAAAGTGATGAGTGAGTATCATCCCACGAGGAGTGAACTAAAACTGTTTAGAGACCTTTGCTATATGAATGCTGTAGCAACGCTAAGTTGTTCACAAAATTGAAATAGACATGGGTTGGCTGATCTTTACTGTAACTAGACTGAAAAGTATTAGGGAATAGAAAGGAAATTATATGGGGAGAACTGGGGTGCTCAAGGTTGCTAGGGACTTCAGCACTTATATATGCCCTAGACTTTGCTGCAGCAAAGGTCCCTGGTGCCAAAATCAGTTCTGAATAGAGTCTTCCTAGACTACCATTCCTCATAATTCCAAGGTACGGACACGCATTCCTACACAAGTCCTTACCTCTGAATTGCGCAAGCAATACATTATGGGACTAATGAAGTACCCGTATATCCCTACATGAGGTAACCCCTTTACACTTAGCTTTTTTTTCCAGCCTCCATTACCCTCCCAGGTGAATGGTGGCCTTGGTTTTCTTCCTCCAAACTTTCGTTATTAAGGAAAGAAAAGCTACATGATATACAACTAAATGGTAAACAAAACTGCAGCAAAATGTATTGATAATAAAAATGTGCTTCGATCCATTACAACCCTTGTGCAACCCCAGCTGGAAACTAGCCAAGCCTCATGGGTGCACTGGTTACAAAAACTCCAGAAACACTGGTGTGCGTTCTAAGAGATAAAAACTAAAATACAAAATGCAGTTCTTTCTTTTTGATAAAGCAGTAAAACAACAACAGAAAACAAGTTCCCTTCAACACTAGCACACTATCCCCTCATGCTGCACCTTCCGGTGTTAGCAGCACTCTAAGCTATGGTGTTATTTTTCTCCCAGTTCTTTCCTCTTTCTCCCCGGTGAGGCTCTCTTCCATTAACTGCTTTTCGGCCTTTTATAGGCAACCTTCGTGGTCCCAGTAAAGTGCCCTGGACTGCTGACATACCTTCTGCTCTGCAGTAGGCGCCCTTGTTGTGCAGCTCTTTTTTGTTTTTTTCTTCCTCTCTACTTTTAGTAGTGGAGACAGTCCTGTACCAGCAGCCTGCAATGTTCCTGCTGCTGTCCCCTACTCACTGGTGGCTGCCCTTGCTGCGTAGCTCAGCCACCTGCACCAAATCACATAGAATCATCGTATTGCAGGGGAGAGAGAAAACAGCTTTACCCACTATCACCCGTGGTTTTGCTATCATTGATGTACATGCTCACTGAAATGCTGCGGCAATGAGGTAGCTTCGTTATATCCAGAAAAGTCATCCCATTCAATTAAATCAGAGGGTAAAAAGTGCTTAAAACACCAGAAAAATTCAGTAAACAATCATGGGCAACGCATAGAAACTATAGTGAAATGCAGTTATCAGTGGTACCACACCTTCGCTGCAGGTACCAGAGAGACTCGATTGATGGTGGTGGAACCTTGTGGGGATTTGTCCCAGGTGGTGCCTAGAATGCACACCCGGGTGAGCATTGCGTCCCAGTCTTGGTTCTTCAGAGCCTCTAGATATTCTTCATACTGGTCTTCCTCATCTGGTATATTATAAGCCTTGTTAATAGAGGCTTGGTTGAACCAAACCCTAGTCTCCCTAACTCTCACACACTTCTCGTTGCCTTGCGAGAAGTTAGCGTAGAATGTAACATCTTGTAATTTTTAGATATTTTCCTTAGAAATTCTTCACCTTACATATAAGCATAGAAATTGTCTAATATTAATGGAATAGGTAAAGAAAGAAAACCTAAGAGGAAATATTATAAATAAACATGCTAAAGAAAGGAGAAATTCTTAGGTAAAGAAAGATAAATTTTTGTGAAGTAAGTAAAGGTCTTAAAATTTCAAGAAAATCGGATTAGGATAATTTTTCTTAATTTAAGAGCAAAAGTTACTAAGTTTAGTATCTCCACCCATAAATTGGGCTTTTACCTATGGACACTTCATATAGAGTTTTTCCACTTCACATAAGTTTCTAGCAAGCCCATTGGATAACCTAAGCAAGAAATAAAACATAGACTTGGACTAGGATATAGTAATTGGACCAATAGCCCAAAAATTATGAAATGTGACCAAGCCCTCCAAGAAAGGTAGAATTTTATCCAAAGCAAAGAAAATGGGTAGGAATAAGCCTAAATCCAAGAGGAAAAATAAAATAAAATAAATTAGGTGATGATATAATAATGTAATAATAATAAAGATTAGGTTACATGGCATTAAGACAAAAATTTAGCAAGTGGTGTGATTCTACATTCATCATTTTGGCAAGTGGCATAATAATACAAGGCTATAAGACAAAAACATCTATATCCTACACTCATAATTTTAGCAAGTGGTATGATAATACATGGTATTAGGACAAAACATTCCTATCCCACACAAATAATATCAACCAAATAATGGAGATTCAAGGGCTAAAAATTTGCCACCTAAAAAGGCAAACCTATCATACTTGTTTAAGACAAAAGAAAATGGAAATGAATCCCTAAATCAAAGGGACCTTGTCCCTTATCTTAAGAACATATCATCATAATTTTCAAAATACAAATCTCCTTTTTCTATGCATATCTTGACTAAGGAAGAGGAAGACAAGAACATAAGTTGTTTGTTTTCCAAAAATTCAACAAAGTGTATCCTAATTGTGATAAGGTAGACCCATAATCATGAAAGGTGAATTATTTGGTGGTCTATATAAGAAAACCCACCCTTACAACATTAGAATTTCGTCCAAGTGAGGGAGAGGGAAAATATAAGCAAGGTAGAGTGAGGAAAGGAGAGGAAGAAAGGAAGAAAGAGGAAGGAGAAGTCTAAGGGACTAAGTGCTCCAGGTAAGTTTAACAATATTTCTTTTTGAAGAAAACTTTTGAAACTTATAATATTTATATGAGATTTTGATCTTAGAACTTTGATGATTGGTCATGGATGTTGCTATATCATGTTACATATTGATCTTGCATGTGATGTATGTTTGAATACTTAGGTTGGTGTAGATAGTTCTGCATGGTTATGCCTATGGGTGGCAGAATTTTGAGCTTCGGTTTTTTAATTTCTGGAAACAATCTATAAGGAATTAAAATAAATGGTTAACATATGAATTATAGATATGTGTGGCATGGATTTTAAGCCACTGGAAGCATTCAATTTAGAGTTCATATGAGGTAGATATGGTCCGATTAGTAAACAAAGGTCAGAAAATGGTTAATCAGGAAAGAATATGTTAGGATAGTTTCGGTATTTTAATTTCTGGGAAACTTATATAAGGAATTAAAATAAATGGTTAACATATGAATTATAGATATATGTGTCACGGATTTATAGCCACTGGAATCACTTAATTTTGAATTGTTATGAGGGCGATGTGGATAGATTAGTAGGTAGAGGTCAGAACCTACCCGAGAAGAAATAACCTGTACTTTGAGGGAGTAATATCACCACTAGTTATTACTATTTTGCTGATATAATTAACATAATAGTTTTAGATAATTGTCTTAGCTTTCCAAAGACACCAAAATCACCTCAATCAGAGTTAAAATGAGAGTGTTATGCGCTGATTAGTGAGCAAAGGTCACAGAGCACGGCCAGGCCGTGTTTTGGGTGCTTCAAGCACTGGCTCGCCATGTTCGGGGCTGTTTTTGACTACATTTAAAGTATTTTTAAAGCATGGCCGTGTCCTGAAACATGGGAAAACCATGTTAGAAGCTGGTTAAGCCTATTTTCAACAATTTTCTACCCTAGATGAACCTCTTTAACTATAGGGTAATAGTAGAAATCAAATTGGAGAACAATGCTCTATAAATTTGTAAGAACATGTGTTGGAAATTATATAAATAAGAAGAAAATTAATAAAGGCCAAGCATAAAGAGAAGGTTAGATATGATGAAAACCTGCATCAAGAAAATAAAGAAATAAAATTAATATTTAAAAAAAGAAGACGAATCTTATAAATGAAAATAATAAATGACTAGTATATGCCATAACCATTGCCATTGTATGAACTTCTTACCATCTTAAGTGTGAAATTCTGACATGGAAATATTTTATAAAGTGATATTTGAAATGGATATGTTCATGGCATGATTACCAATGATTTATGGTAATAGTTATATTTTGATGAACATACTTGTTATTGAAAGCATATTTTTGGCTATCATTGTGAAAAGAAAAGAAATAAGCACGGTCACATGGCAATCCGTGTGGTGCACCAGTAAGGGATGACCTACCAACGGTTATGATCATGTTAATGAGAAAAGAAAGAGAAAGTGGGCCATGTCGGACGGAGCGAGAAAAGCCCGTACCGGAGAGTAGAGGATACTCACCCTGCCCGGGGTAGCTTGATATGAGAATAAGTTGATGGCCATCATATGATATTCTGAAAATAGTTAATCCTGTCATACATATCATTACTGTATGATTCTTATGTGCATAGATGTAATGCATTCATGTCACCAAAGATATTTTCTGTAGTTTATACAGCTGAACATGACGTGATGAGCTATATTGATGATGATTTATTGTTGAACTTACTGGGATTTAATTCTCACTATATTTCCATATCATGTTCAGAAAATTAGTTATGCAGATTTTCTATAGCTCTGGCTTTTAGTGCACATTGGATCGAGTTACTTTATGTTGGACAGATCTCAGAATCAAATAAGATATTTGTGGTCGAGTTGGCTCAGATACCGGTGAAGGTACAACCACCCACACCTGTATCTCCGGAATTGGTCAACCAAAATAAACAAGATGTAAATATCTATGTGTTTGATATGTTACATGTACGTTTTGATTAATGACGTGTATGTGAACTCAATATTGTATAATAATAAAGAAAAAAAAAGGTTGTTACATAGAACTCCTTTACCAGAGGGATAAGAGCAGCTTGCGGGTGACTAGCAAAATTTTCCCATCCCCTCTGCTTGACCATAGTTGCAACGTACATTGGGAGTCCCAAATCTTCCATTGTGGTGAAGGTGAAACCCTTCTCTGTGTAGAAACTTCGCAGCAAAATCTCTTCATCGGGTCTCTGCTTGCTTTCCTCGGAGTTGAATTTCTTTACCTTGCTCGCCTTTCTTGCCAATGTCTTAATCCTCGGCATTATTGGTTGTGGGGGTTAGGAAGTGGAGGTCTCTGGTATGAAGGTGGCTTTGGTAACTGCAGGGGTTGAGAGAACGAGAGAGGGCTTGGAAGGTGGAGGGGTTGAGGGAGTTGCAGAGGTGTAATGAGGGGGTAAGGACGTCGATTCGTGACTTATGGGCTTTGTTACGTGTGTTTTACTAAATATCACAAGTGCACGGCGTAGCTATAGCTAGTCCGACAAGTACGGGTCGTGTCCCGTAGAGAACAATGCCAATTACTAGAATTATGCAAAACGAGCTATCTAGATCGATGTAAAGCGATAGAGGATTTGTCACAGATAAACAGATGCAAATAACCAATTGAACAAAGCCTAGGGTTACGGTTCACCACACTTATGATATTTAACATCCAAATTATACCTCTAATTGCAATTATCTAGGTTATTGGGGATGGTTTAGCCTTAATTAACTAGCAACCTCTTTCAAGCGTTACTAATCGTACCTAGGTTAATCCAATTGGCTACTTTCGTGGTTCTTAGTTCAACTTAGGTCCATTAAGTTCTATGCTAACCATGGAATACAATTAATCGGTTTTCTCGTGCCCACTAATTGATTCAATCCTAGGCAACCTTAAACTACTTTCGTGATCAAGATATCCCTAATTAACTATTAGGTTCCGGTATTAATCTTCACCTTTCAGTCCATCAATTAACATCCTAAGACGCGATAAGTATTGGCCAAACATTCATCAACTCATATAACCAATGCTTAATAGTTAATCCTAATTAACCATGATAACACAATTAGGGTTCCAATGATTCAATATGCACAGTGTATCATCATACCATAAGTGGGTTTACCAAAACCCTAGATCAAAACTACTCACACATCATAAGTTCAGAAACCAAATTCATAATCATAAAATAAACCATGATAGTTCGATACAATTCAAGAGAATGAATGGAAATAGAAATAGAAGTAAAGATGGAAAGATAAAACCTGGGTTGCTGAATGTAGAGATGAAAT
Organism: Gleditsia sinensis; assembly: GCA_037074535.1. NCBI lineage: Eukaryota > Viridiplantae > Streptophyta > Magnoliopsida > Fabales > Fabaceae > Gleditsia > Gleditsia sinensis. The sequence continues at coordinate 43,267,829 of CM073465.1, read as the reverse complement.
ACAATGCTGAATCAATGTGAAATCTAACCTAGAACATGAATTGAACAATTAATCTTACTCTAAACCTAATCTAATTGTATTTCCTAACCCTAAAACTGAGTAGAGAAGGTCTGGAATGCGTTCTCCCCCCTTTGGCTGCGTTTCCCCCTCCATATATTACACTTTGGGCAGCCAAAACCCTAAAAAATACGGTGTTCGCAGACCCACAGCACGGCCGTGTCCCAGGACACGGCCTGGCCGTGCTTGGGGCGGATTTCTGGGTTTTTCTGCAGCTTCTTGCACAGAGCACGGCTTGTCCGTGTTGCATGCCACCAAGCACGGCCTGGCCGTGCTGCATGCTGCTATGCTCAGAATTTGCTAATTTTTAGTGGGCTTGCTCCTTGCATCCTCCTCAACATATTCCATATCCATTTGGCACTTCTCATGAGTGTTTACCCTTGCTTCTTGGCCTCTTTTGCTCACCTACAAGCATAAAAACAACCAAAGTAGTATCCAGAGTAAACCATAACCAAAAGCAGGGAAATAACCACAAGTTTACTATGAATTAGGGGATAAAATATAGCCATTAAGTACTCAAAATACCCTTTTATCAGGCTTCTGCCAATTTTCTCGCCCTCTACTTGCTTTTTACAACTAGGTCATTCTCTATTTTTCCCTCTGGATGTGTAATGGATCTGTCTGCCAGTTGCAGTAAGATTGTGGTAGGCCTTGCTTCTCCAATTCCTAGCTTTTTAAATATGGCCATTGGCATGAGGTTGATGCTTGCTCCCAAGTCACAAAGTGCCCTGCCAAAATACTGGTTCCCAATAGAAACAGGTATGGTGAAACTGCCTGGATCCTTAAGTTTGGGTGGCAGCTTATTCTGCAGCACAGCACTGCATTCTCGCGTGAGAGCAACAGTCTCAAACTCACCAAATCTTCTCTTCTTGGTCAAGATGTCCTTCATGAACTTTACATAATTTGGTATCTGCTCTAATGCTTCCACCAAAGGAATGTTGATGTGTAGTTGTTTTAGGACATCCAAGAATCTTTTAAACTGCTAGCCATTTTGCTGTTTCTAGAATCTCTGAGGAAATGGGGGAGGTAAATTAGTTTGCTGCACGTTTTGCTATGGCAAAACTGTAGTATTTTGCTGTGGCAAAGCTGCAGCATTTTCTCCAGAGATGACTGCTTCCTCACTTACCTACTCCTCTTGCTTCTGCTTGTCTTTCTTCTTCTCTAGGGGTACATTGGAGTCTCTCTGGTCCTGTCCTCTTGCTTTTGGTGCTTCCACCACCTTTTCACTTCTCAAGTCTATAGCCTTGCAGTGCTCTTTCCCTTCTCTCCTAGGGACTTCAATATTGGTTGGAAGTGTCCCTGGAGGTCTACTTTTTAGATCATTGGCAAGCTGTCCCACTTGTGTTTCCAGATTCCATAATGAGGCCGCTTGACTCTGGATCAGAGCATCATTTCTTGCCATATATTCCTTCAGCAGGGATTCCAATAAAGTGAGGGGTTCACTAGGCTTGCTGCCTTTGCTGTTAAAAATCAGGGGAGGCCTGTGGTCTTTGTAGAGCAAAGTTGCTCTCCTGTCCCATACCATAGTTACTCCAGGAAAAATTAGGGTGTTGCCTCCATCCTGGGTTATACGTGTTAGAGTAGGGATTGTTATTATGATTCATATTTCCCACATAGCACACTGATTCTGGGTTTAAGGGACAAATTTCAAATAGATGAGGTCCATTGCACAGGACACAAGATGGTCCATTCTCCTGGGCTGCATTAGCTGCTTGAGGGCAAGTCAACTGCTGGTTCTTTAAGACATTAACTACCGAAGCTAACTGGGCCGTTAGAAAAGTGACTTCACTTACTTCATGCATGCCCGCTGTTTTCTTTCCAGTTGAAACTCTGTCCACTGGCCATTGATAGTTATTGCTGGCCATCCTTTCAAGCAGCTCGTGTGCTTCATTATATGTTTTAGACAATAGTGCCCCATTAGCTGCTGCATCCACTATGGTGCGGGTTTGAGCATTAAGGCCATTATAAAAGGTCTCCATCTGAATGCAGTAATGGATTACATGATGAGGGCATCTCCGTAACAGCTCCTTATACCTCTCCCAGGTCTCATACAATGATTCACCTTCCAATTACTGGAAAGATGTGATGTCATCCCTCAATCTGGCATTCTTGGTGGGCGGGAAGTATTTTAGCAGAAATTTCTCTGCCAAATCACTCCAGTTAGTAATAGAGTCGGGTGGCAAAGAGTTCAACTATGCTCTTGCTCGGTCTCTTAATGAGTAAGGGAACAGTTTCAACCAAAGCACTTCTTCTGTTACCCTATTCATTTTGAAAGCATCCATGACTTCCATGAATACTCTCAGGTGAAGGTGAAGGTCCTCTGTAGGCATTCCACTGAACTGGCATGCAGTCTGCAGCATCTGGAACATTACTGGCTTGAGCTCAAAATGAAGAGCCTTGATTTATGGTCTCACAATGCTCGGGTTCAACCCATTCAGGTTTGGTTGAACATAAGCGTTTAAGACCCTATCTCTGTCATCCATATTGTCTGCACCATTCTGATTGGGCATTTCTGCCTACTGGTAAGGTTCTAACTGTTCTCTCCTTATTCTTAAAAGCGTTCTTTCTATCTTTGGATCTAAAGGCAGAAGCTCCCTATCAACCCAGTTCATGCACTGCGTGACCTATTCAACAAGACACCAGAGTGATTAATAGATGTGACTAAAAACACTTCACACATTCGAGTAACTAATAATAATTTTCAAGTTGACACTCCCCGGCAACGGCGCCAAAAACTTGTTGGTGTTGCAAAGATGAATGCAATGTCAGGATGCAAGTGCACGTGTCGTGCCCAAGTAATAAAGTGATGAGTGAGTATCGTCCCATGAGGAGTGAACTAAAACTATTATAGCGAATTCTGCTGTGCAAAATGTTGTAGCAGAAATAAGATGGTTCACAAGATTAAATAGAGGTAAATCAACTAAATTCAACTATAACTAATATGAGGGGTACTAGAGGGTAAAATAAAATGATATTAGGTGGTCTAGGATTGCTTCAAGGTTGCCATGAACTACTGCACTCATATTTGCTCTAGGGATTGCTATAGCAATTTTTCTAAGTACCAAGTTCAGTCTTGAAAGGAGTCTTTCCAGACTTCCATTCCTTGCAAATCTGGGGTTCAGACACACATTCTTGCATCAATCCTCACTCCTGAATTGTGCATGAAGCTCTAACTATTGGGCTAATGGGGTAACCATATATCCCTATATTGGCCAACCGCATACATTCAACTCTTTTTCCAGCCTCCATTACCCTTCCAGGTGCATATTGGCCTTAATCTTCCTCCATTAAACTTTCGTTATAAGTGGAAATTAAAATATACACACAGTTGAATGTTACAACAATGCTGCAGCAAATCGTTGTTACTAAAAATGTGCATGAGTTCATTACGACCCTTCTACAACCCTAGCTGGAAACTAGCCAAGCCTCATAGCTACATTGGTTACAGATATCCCAAAAGTACTGGTATGCATCCCAAGTGATACAAATAACAATAAAACACAGATGCAGTTTGTTGCTAAAACAGTAGAAATCACAACAGGGATCAATGAAATTCTAGAATTGCAGACTATCCTGTGCTCCAATATTTCACCATGCGATGTCAGTTCAACCTGGGCTGAGGTTCTTCTCTCTCTCTGTATTTTTTCTTCTTCCTCCCATAGTATATCCTCTCTCGTGCCTCTACTTTCTGCCCTTTTTATAGTCAGGCCTTGTGGTCCCAATAAAGTGCCCTGGTTTTTACTGACATTCTCCTTGCTTTGCAGCCAGCATCTCTGCGTGTAGCCTTTTTTCTCCACTTTCAGTAGTGGAGGCCGTTCTGCATCAACCCAACCAGTAGCCTGTAGTGTCAGTTGGTTGATGCTTTCTCCTGCTAGGTGGTGGCTGCACCTGCTGCGCAGCTCTGCTCCCCTGCCACCTATGCCATATCAAACAAAATCAATACCTCATATTAAAAAGGGGCCAGCTTACTCAATATCACTCGGGTTGCTGCCATAATTTCCATATATGCTTACTAATTTGCTACAGCAAACAAGGTGGATGATTTTATATCTAAGGGAGTCATCCCATTCAATTAAATCCAGGAATAAGAGTGCTTAATACATTAAAACAGCACCGTAAACACAGTTGGAAAGCACATAAAAACTGCAATAAATTGCAGTTATCACGGCACTTGTGCGTCTGCAGTTCTAAATATTTTTTGTAATGTTTTTTTTACAGAAAATTTAAAAAAAATGAAAAAAAAAATATGTTGTTGGGTTGCCTCCCAACCAGCGCCTTTGTTTAACGTCATTAGCTCAACATAAATTCATGACTTCAAGGAGGATCATGAAGAGTTATCCATTGTAGTTCCTCTTGCTGAAATCCTTCATAAAATAGTTTAAACTTGTGCCCATTTCATCCTATTGCAGATTTGTACTTTTGGATTGATTTCTCTTCCTGATTAGTTTCAAGATTGTTGAAAATTTTATCAGGGGGTATTTCTACTTTCTCCAAAAGCACATTGAAGAAGATCAGGAAGGGGCTCCAATTTAGGAGTAGGAACCTGCACAACAAAAGGTAAAAGAGTAGTATCAGTAAGTGGTAATTCTATGTAAGCAACCTTACATGTTGGTGGCCCTACTGAGAAATCATTTAGTACAGCCAAGTCCTCCTTTGTTTCTATATCCTGCTCTATCTCACCATTATTTTCCTTTATGAAATTGCTCACAATCACTTCCAATTTATCCTTTCCCTCTTCTTCATGTACTAAAGAATTAATGACATTGATAGAATAAATAGGAATATCATCAATTGGGTGTTTCATAGCCTCATACATATTAAACTTTATTACTTCACCATCAAATTCCATAGTGAGTGTGCCATTGTGAACATCTATTTTAGTTTGAGAGGTTTTAAAAAATGGTCTCCCTAATAATATTGGAGAAGTAGGATCCCCCTTTTCCATGTCAAATACATAAAAATCTGCAGGAAAAACCAAATCATCTACTTGTACTAAGACATCCTCAATTACTCCCTTAGGATATGCATTAGATCTGTCTGCTAGTTGAATTATCAAATTTGTAGAGCTTAAGGGTCCCAATTTTAAAGAAGTATATACAGAATATGGCATGACATTTATGGAAGCTCCTAAATCTAACATAGCTTGTTCAACATGAGTATCCCCAATTTTGCATGGAATAGTAAACATACATGGATCTTTGCATTTAGTGGGGAGTTTTATTTGTATCATGGCAGATTCATTCTGACTCATCTGAACCTTTTCAAATCCGTTCAATTTTTGTCTTCCCTTTTGAGTACATAATTCTTTTAAGAACTTTGCATACCTCGGCACCTATTTAATAGCATCTAGAAGGGGAATATTAACTTCACATTTTCTAAAGGTTTCATACAAGTCGGGAAGTCTTCTCATGTAGCCTATTCTCTTTAAGATCTTCTAAAAAAGGAGGCATTATTTCATAATTTGGAGTAGATAGAGACTTACCTGTAGATGCTTCTTTCCCCTTATTTAATTCCTTATGCTTTTTAGGAGAAGAATGGGATGGTGGACCTTCAATTTCTTTACCATTCATTACAATAATTGCACTAACATTTTCTCTAGGATTCACCACAGTTTGAAAAGGTAGCTTACCTGAATCTTGAGCATCTAACCGATTGACTGTGGTTGCTATTTGGCCCATTTGAGTTGTCAAGTTCTGAATGCTAGCTCTTGTCTCTTGCTAAAATTGTTGAAAGTTATGTGCAAGAGATTTGACAACATCTTCCAAGGAATTACTTACGTGGTGATCTTGAGATGCATTTTGTCTAGGATAATAGGCTTGCTGATTTTATTGAAAATTTTGTCCTACAAGCCTATTTTGTGCATTTCCATATCTGAAATTGGGATAATCCTTCCATCCAGGATTGTAGGTATTAGCATAAGGATCATACCTCGTTGGTTGGCCAGGAAAACCTCCTACATCATTTGCTTGTTCTGTGGATTCCTCTTGAAGTGTAGGACACATGTCAGTTAGGTGCCTTGTGGCTAAACATATTCCACATACTTTAACTTGCTGTAGTGTACCTGTAGCCATTTGGCGCACAAGAGAAGTAAGTTCAGATATTTGATTCTGAAGAGAAGTAGTACTTACCTCATGGGCATGCCTAATAGGAGGATCATGCCTAATACCAAATTGTTGGGTATTGGCAGCCATATTTGATATCAGGACTTTGGCTGCTTCAGGAGTCTTGTCTACTAGTGCTCCTCCACTAGCTGCATCAATCATGCTCCTGTCTCCTTGTAAAGGACCTTCATATAAATATTGGATTAGTAGTTGCTCACTAATCTGATAGTATGGGTGTGGGCAGCTTGCACAAAAATTTTTAAACCTCTCCCAATATTCATAAAGTGTCTCTCCATGCAACTGCCTAATGCTGCATATTTCTTTTCTGATAGTAGCGGCTCTAGATGCAGGAAAATAATGTTCTAAAAACATTCTCTTCATCTCGTTCCAGGTAGTGATAGTACCAGAGGACAAATAATATAACCAATCTTTGGCTGAATCTCTTAATCAAAAAGGAAAAGTCCTGAGTTTTATTTGTCCTCAGTTACTCCAGGGGGCTTCATACTAGTATATACCACATGAAATTCCTTCAAATGTTTATGCAGGTCTTCACCTGCAAGACCATGAAAATTAGGTAAGAGATGAATTAATCCAAATTTCAACTCAAAATTAATATTGTCATCAAGATTAGGAAAAGTAATGCATAAGGGTTGTTGACGCAAATCTGGAGCTGCAAGCTCCTTCAAAGTGGGGTGCCTCGCCATGGTTACTTCCTCCTTTTCTTAATCAATGTCCTCTTGAAGTTTGCTTCTATGCCTGTATGCAGATTTTCCAATATCTATATTGAACTGTAAATCTTGAGAATTAGAAGAACGAGTCACAGGCATAAATCAAAATAAAAACCACAAAAAGTAATAGACACAGTCCCCAGCAACAGCGCCAAAATATGGTGCGTAGTGTCGTAGGTACACCCAAATTGATACCTTACCTCAAAACTAACATGTAGTACTGGGAGTAAGGGTCCATCCCACAGAGACTGGTATTATCTTATGTGATTAGAAAAAGGGGGATTGATAATCGTAAATTAAGTAAAGTAAACAATAATGAAAATAATTAAGAGAGTAATTAATGAGAAAGGCGTTGGTTTCGGTTAATATCCACTGTTAAGGGATTGCATTGATCATTGATAACATAATCAATCTGTAATTAAATATCTATCATTGGGTTTCTAACCCTATTCCTCCTTAAGTATAGTAAATTAATGACAATCATGTAACAACCTTTTTTTTTCTTTATTACTATACAATATTGAGCTCACATACACATCATTAATCAAAACGTACATACAACATATCAAACACATAGATATTTACATCTTGTTTATTTTGGTTGACCAATTCCGGAGATACAGGTGCGGGTGGTTGCACCTTCACTGGGATCTGAGCCAACTCAACCCTAAACATCTTATTTGATTCTGAGATCTGCCCAACATAAAGTAACTCGATCCAATGTGCACTAAAAGCCAGAGCCATAGAAAAAGATGCATAACTAATTTTCTGAACATGATATGGAAATATAGTGAGAATTAAATCCCAGTAAGTTCAACAATAAATCATCATCAATATAGCTCATCACGTCAAGTTCAGCTGTATAAACTATAGAAAATATCTTTGGTCACATGAATGCATTATATCTATGCACATAAGAATCATACAGTAATGATATGTATGACATGATTAACTATTTTCAGAATATCATATGATGACCATAAACTTATTCTCATTTCAAGCTACCCCGGTCAGGGTGAGTATCCTCTACTCTCCGGTACGGACTTTTCTCGCTCCGTCCAACATGGCCCACTTTCTCTTTCTTTTCTCATTAACATGATCATAACCGTTGGTAGGGCGTCCCCTACTGGTGCACCACATGGATTGCCATGTGACCGTGCTCATTTCTTTTCTTTTCACAATGATAGCCAAAAATATACTTTCAATAACAAGTATGTTCATCAAAATATAACTATTACCATAAATCATTGGTAATCATGCCATGAACATAACCATTTCAAATATCACTTTATAAAATATTTTCATGTCAAAATTTTAAACTTATGATGGTAAGAAGTTCATACAATGGCAATGGCTATGGCATATACTAGTCATTTATAAGATTCGTCTTCTTTTTTAAATATTAATTTTATTTCTTTATTTTCTTGATGCAGGTTTTCATCATATCTAACCTTCTCTTTATGCTTGGCCTTTAGTAATTTTCTTCTTATTTATATCATTTCCAACACATGTTCTTACAAATTTATAGAGCATTGTTCTCCAATTTGATTTATACTATTACCCTATAGTTAAAGAGGTTCATCTAGGGTAGAAAAATGTTGAAAATAGGCTTCACCAGCTTCCAACACGGTCTGGCCATGTTCTAGGACACATCCATGCTTTAAAAATACTTCAAATGTACTCAAAAACAGCGCCAAACACGGCTAACCTGTGCTTGAAGTACCCAGAACACGGCCTGGCTGTGCTCTGTGACCTTTGCTCACTAATCAGAGCATAACTCCCACATTTTAACTCTGATTGAGGTGATCTTGGTGTTTGTGGAAAGCTAAGACAATTATCTAAAACTATTATGTTAATTATATCAGCAAAATAGTAATAAATCTTGGTGTTATTACTCCCTTAAATTCAATATTAGTTCTTCTTGGGTAGATTCTAGCCTTTACTTACTAATATGACTATATCTCCCACATACGAATTCAAAATTAAGTGATTCCAGTGGCTAAACATCCGTGAAACATACATATATAATTCATATGTTCACCATTTATTTTAATTCCTTATAGAATTTTTCCAGAAATTAAAACACCGAAGCTATCCTAACTTATTCTTCCCTGATTAACCATTTTCTGACCTTTGTTTACTAATCGGAACATATCTACCTCATATTAACTCTAAATTGAATGATTCCAGTGGATACAAATTCGTGACACACATAGCTATAATTCTTATGTTAACCATTTATTTTAATACCATACAGATAAGTTCCAAAAATTAAAATACCGAAACTATCCTAACATATTCTTCCCTGTTGAACCATTTTCTGACTTTTGACTACTAATCAGACCATATCTACCTCATATGGACTCCAAATTGAATGATTCCAGTGGCTAAAAATCCGTGACACATATATCTTTAATTCTTATGTTAACCATTTATTTTAATTCCTTATAGATGGTTCCTAGAAACTAAAACACCGAAGTTAAAAATTCTGCCAACCATAGCCATACCCATGCAGAACTATCTACACCAACCTAAGTATTCAAACATACATCACATGCAAGATCAATATGTAACATGATATAGCAACATCCATGACCAATCATCAAAGTTCTAAGATCAAAATCTCATATAAATATTATAAGTTTCAAAAGTTTTCTTCAAAAAGAAATATTGTTAAACTTACCTGGAGCAATTAGTCCCCTAGACTTCTCCTTCCTCTTTCTTCCTTTCTTCCTCTCCTTTCCTCACTCTACCTTGCTTCTATTTTTCCTCTCCCTCACTTGGACGAAATTCTAATGTTGTAAGGGTGGGTTTTCTTATATAGACCACCAAATAATTCAACTTTCATGATCATGGGTCTACCTTATCACAATTAGGATACACTTTTTTGAATTTTTGGAAAACAAACAACTTATGTTCTTGTCTTCCTCTTCCTTAGTCAAGATATGCATAAGAAAAGGAGATTTGTATTTTAAAAATTATGATAATATGTTCTTAAGATATGGGACAAGGTCCCTATGATTTAGGGATTCATTTCCATTTTCTTTTGTCTTAAACAAGTATGATAGGTTTGCCTTTTTAGGTGGCAAATTTCTAGCCCTTGAATCTCCATTATTTGGTTGATATTATTTGTGTGGGATAAGAATGTTTTGTCCCAATACCATGTATTATCATACCCCTTGCTAGAATTATGAGTGTAGGATATAGATGTTTTTATCCTAAAGCCTTGTATTATCATGCCACTTGCCAAAATTATGAATGTAGAATCACACCACTTGCTAAATTTTTGTCTTAATGCCAAATCATCTAATCTTGATTACACTATTATTCCATCACTTCATTTTTTATTTTATTTTCATTTTTCCTATTGCGTTTGGGCTCATTCTTGCCCATTTTCTTTAGTTTGGTTAAAATTCTACATTACATAATTGGCTTGGTCACATTTTCTTGATTTTTGGGCTATCGGTCCAATTTCTATATCGTAGTCCAAGTCTATGTTTTATTTCTTCATTGGGCTATCCTATTGGCTTGCTAAAAATTTATGTGAAGAAGAAAAACTCTATATCAAGTGTCCATAGGTGAAAGCCTAATTTATGGGTGGAGATACTAAACTTAGTAACTTTTACTCTTAAATTAGGAAAAATTACCTTAATCCAATCTTCTTGAAATTTTAAGACCTTTACTTGATAACTGCATTTCACTATAGTTTCTATGCGTTGCCCATGATTGTTTACTAAATTTTTCTGGTGTTTTAAGCACTTTTTACCCTCTGATTTAATTGAATGGGATGCTTTTTCTGGACATAGCTTAGCTACCACATTGCTGCAGCATTTCAGTGAGCAATTAGCAAAATCCCGGTTGATAGTAGGGAAAGTTGTTTTCTCTCCCCCCTGCAATATGATGATTCTGCTTGATTTGGTGCAGGTGGCAGAGCTGTGCAGCAAGAGTAGCCACCAATGTGCAGGAGACAACAGCAGGGACGTAGCTGGTTGCTGGTACAGGACCGTTTCCACTACTGAAGGTGGAAAGGAAAAAGCAGTGCAACAAAAGGCGCCTGCTGTAGAGCAGAAGGAATGGCAGCAACCCAGGGTGCTTTACTGGGACCACAAGGGCTGCCTATAAAAGGTCGAAAAGTAGCCAAGGGCAAGAGAGAGAGCCGGGGAGAAAGAGGAAAGAACTGGGAGGAAATTAACACCAGAACCCAGAATGTTGCTAACATCAGAAGGTGTAGCACACAGGGGATAGTGTGCTAGTATAGAAGGGAGCTTTGTCTCCTGTAATTTTTTTTTTTATTTACTGCTTTATCAAAAAGAAGGAACTACATTATGTAATTTAGTTTTTATCTCTTAAAATGCACACCAGTATTTCTGGAGTTTCTGTAACCAATGCACCCATGAAGCTTGGCTAGTTTCCAGCTGGGGTTGCACAAGGGTTGTAATGGACTGAAGCACATTTATTTATCAATACATTTTGCTGCAGTTTTGTTACCATTCAGTTGTATACCCTATAGTTTTTCTTTCCTTAAGAACAGAAGTTTGGAGGAAGGAAACCGAGGCCACCATTCACCTGGAAGGGTAATGGAGGCCGGACAAAAAGCTGAGGGTAAAGGGGTACCTCATGTAGGGATATACGGGTACCTCATTGGTCCCATAATGTATTGCTTGCAAAATTCAGAGGTAAGGACTTGTGTAGGAATGCGTGTCCACACCTTGGAGTTGTGAGGAATGCTAGTCTGGGAAGACTCCATTCAGAACTGATTTGGCACCAGGGACCTTTACTACAACAAGGTCTAGAGCATATCTGATTGCTGAAGTCCATAGCAACCCTGAACACCCCAATTTTCCCTAATTAATTTCCATTCTATTCCCTAGTACTTTTCAGTCTAGTTACAGTAAAGATCAGCCAACCCATGTCTATTTCAATTTTGTGAACAACTTCCCGTTGCTACAGCATTCATTCAGCAAAAGTATCTAAGCAGTTTTAGTTCACTCCTCGTGGGACGATACTCACTCATCACTTTATTACTTGGTCACGATACGTGCACTTGCGTTTTGACGTTGTATTCATCTTTGTATGAACTACACACAAACAACACAACAAGTTTTTGGCATCGTTGCTGGGGAGTGTAAACTTTAAAAATTGCTTTTAGATACTCCACTGTGTAAAGGATCATTTTGCTTCTACTCTGGTGTCTTGTTGAGCAGGTAACACAGTGCATGAGCAGGGCTAACAGAGAGCTTCTGCCACTTGATCCAGAGATAGAAAGAATGCTTCTGAGAAGAAGAAGAGGACAGCAAACACACCAGCAGCAGGGAGAGATGGCTAATTAAAATGGAGCAGACAACATGGACGACAGAGATAGAGTCTTAAATGCTTATGTTTAACCGAATCTGAATAGGTTGAACCCGAGCATTGTAAGACTAGAGATTGAGGCTCTACATTTTGAGCTTAAGCCAGTAATGTTTCAGATGCTGCAAAATGCTGGGTAATTCAGTTGCATGCCCACTGAGGACCCTCACCTTCATTTAAGGGTGTTCATGGAAGTCACGGATGCTTTCAAAATGAATGGAGTAACGGAGGAAGTGCTCAGGCTAAAGCTGTTCCCTTATTCATTGAGAGACCGAGCAAGAGCCTGGTTGAACTCTCTACCACCTGACTCTATCGCTAACTGGAGTGATTTGGCAAACAAATTTCTGCTGAAATACTTTCCGCCCACCAAGAATGCCAGGTTAAGAAATGACATCACCTCCTTCTAGGAATTAGAAGGTGAATCTTTGTATGAGACCTGGGAGAGGTATAAAGAGCTATTACGGAGATGCCCACACCATGGAATTGCTTACTGCATTCAGATGGAGACCTTTTATAATGGCCTCAACGCCCAAACTCGAACCATAGTGGATGCAGCAGCTAATGGGACACTCTTGTCCAAGACATATAATGAAGCATATGAGTTGCTTGAGAGAATGGCCAGTAACAACTATCAATGGCCAATGGACAGAGTTTCAACTGGAAAGAAAGTAGTAGGCATGCACGAAGTGAGTGAAGTGACTTCTCTCACAGCTCAGCTAGCCTCACTAGTTAATGTTCTGAAGAGCCAGCAAGTTACCCGCTGGTGAACGTTTGTGTGTAATTCATACAGAGATGAATACAATGTTAGTACGCAAGTGCACGTATCGTGACCAAGTAATAAAGTGATGAGTGAGTATCGTCCCACGAGGAGTGAACTGAAACTGTCTAGATACCTTTGCTGTATGAATGCTATAGCAATGTCAAGTTTTTTTTTCACAAATTTGGAATATGCACGGTTTAACCAATTTTTACTGTGACTAAGGTGAAAAGTATTAAGGAATTGGAAAGAAAATATATGGGGATAACTGGGGTGCTCGGGGTTGCCATGGACTTCAGCTTTCAGAGATGCTCTAGACTTTGCTGCAGCAAAAGTCCCTGGTGCTAACTCAGTCTTGAAAGGAGTCTTCCCAGACTACCATTCCTTACAACTCCAAGGTTCAGACGCGCATTCCTGCTTTGGCCCTCACCTCTTAGTTGTGCATGCATTTCGATATGGACTAATGGGGTACCTGTATATCCCTACATAAGGTAGCCCCCCTACAGTCAGCCTCTTTTTCAAGCCTCCATTACCCTCCCAGGTGAATGGTGGCCTTGGTTTTCTTCCTCCAAACTTCCGTTATTAAGGAAAGAAAAGCTAGAGGAACTACAGCTGAATGTAAACAAAACTGCAGCAAAATGTATTAACGTTAAAATGTGCTTCAGTCTATTACAACCCTTGTGCAACCCCAGCTGGAAACTTAGCCGAGCCTCATGGGTGCACTAGTTACCAAAATTCCAGAAACACTGGCGTGTATTTTACAAGGTAAAAACCAAATTACAAAAATGCAAATCTTCCCTTTGGCAAGCAGTAAAACAATCACAGATAACACAAAAACAAGGTTCCCTTCTACACTAGCACTCTACCCCCTCGTGCTGCACCTTTCGGTGTAAGCAGCACTCTAGGCTTGGTGTTATTTTTCACTCGGTTCTTTCCTCTTTCTCCCCGGCAGAGCGTGTCCTTTCCATTGGCTATTTTTCGGCCTTATATAGGCAGCTTCTGTGGTCCCAGTAAAGCGCCCTGGATGTCTGCCATTTCTTCTGCTCTGCAGCAGGCGCCCTTGTTGAGCAGTTTTATCCTCTCCACTTTTAGTAGTGGAGGTAGTCCTGTACCAACAGCTTGCAGTGCACCTGCTGCTGTCCCTACTGCTGTCGCCTGCTGCTGCTGCGCCGCTCTACCACCTGCATCAAATCAAACAGAATCAGAGTATTGCAGGAAAGGGTGGGGCAGCTCACCCTCTATCACCCGCGGTTCTGCTATCATTGCCACATATGCTCAGTGAAATGCTGCAGCAATGGGCCGCTAATGTTATATCTAGAAGAGTCATCCTTTTTTTTTATTAAATCAGAGGGCAAAAGTGCTTAAAACACTAGAAAATTCAGTAAATAATCATTGGTTAGGCATGGAAACTATAGTAAAATGCAGCTATCAAATCCCCCCAAACTTAAAGGATTGCTTGTCCCCAAGCATCCTACATTGCCCACTACAAACTAAACACCTGGCAGTTTCAGGCTTTTTCACATGTCAGACTCCCTGGCTCTGCTGAAAGCTCTCAACTCTCAGGATTGCCCTCATACAAGGGATACCACAAATCTTTCTCCCAGTCACAACAAACACCTTCTTTGAATTTGTGTGTGTGTGATATGGACAATTTGTCTAGGAGTTACTTGGGTCAAAAACAGCCAGAGTTCTTAAGACTTTTATGCTAATATTTTGAGCTTCCTTTCCTAGGTCAAGCTGGCATTCATCATAGTGAGGGCAGCAGATATGGGCAAAAATGGGGCAGCTTACTAACTTTTCCTTCCTTTACTGTTGTTTTTGGTATGGATCTTATTATAGCAGAGGTCATTACAGCCTTTTGACGCGAATGCCAACATGATCAATGCTGGCACCCGGTTACTCAGCCTTATCACCTTTCAACTACTCCCCACTCATACTCTACATCCCTGTTTTACGCAAAGGCACACATGGGGCTCTTGCATACCCCTGGTTACTAAGGAATTTTAGAGCATTGGAGTGTCCAATCTACATCCCTATTTTACGCAAAGGCACACATGGGACTCATGCATACCCCTGGTTACTAAGGAATTTCAGAGCATTTGAGTGTCCATATTTTTCTTTATTTTCTATTCCCCTCCCCCAAACTTAAGCCTTTATGCCCCTACGATTCTGCCTCTTTTATAATTTTACAGGAAGCTCTCAACACTAGCTCTAAGACTAAGGGCCTCTTTCTGAAAGTTCACCAAATTCTCTTCTGGGCAAGCTGCCCATGATCCAGTGCTTATAAGAGGAAGGTGCTGTGTGATGGGGTGAGACTGTAGGTTCCCTATTCTAATTTTAACAGAATACCCAATCCTCCTCATGGAGTATCCCAAAACTTTCAGCAGGATATGCAGCTATATTTCACCCTCTTTTCTCTCTGTTTTCTTTCAAACAAAACTAAATCAAACTCAGTGATTACTGGGACAGACTCATTCAACACGGGTGGATAAAGACACAAGCGGACAATAATATAAACAAACACCTAGATAAACAACAGAACTAATCATGCAAAATGCTCCAGCAGTACTACAGCAATGCTACAACAATGAATCAAAACACAAAGGACACAAGTGATGCTGCAGCAATGAATCCAAACACAAAAGTGATATGCTCCAGCAACTTTGTTCCCACCAGACAATTATATCACACACCCCCCAAACTTAAGTTGAGCAGAAACAAAGGAATTCCAAATACAGCAGAGAAGGACAAAGGGTTGAAGGGACTTTCCTGAGGGTGCCAGCAGGTATGCTGCAGCAACCTAGAGTCATCGACCTCTAGAAGATTTTGAGGAGCTTCTGAGTCCACTCCTCCTCTGTGTTGATTGTTGTGGGGTCTTTCCTTTGCATAGTACTGCTGCCTTTTTGGCAATGGGCTCATCGTCATCAGAGGACACAGTTTGCTCTAGTGTCTGGTAGGGCTCAGGATAGGGCTCCTTGCTAGAGGAGGATCCTTCAGAGGCCTTAGGGTGCTCTGCTTGTGTTTCTGGTGCTGCAGTTGATTCCTCAAAGGTGGCATGGAGTAGGGCAGTTGGGAATTCTGGGAATGGGAAAAATTGCTTGAAATTTTGCTCCAGAGTGGTGTGGAGGGCAAAGTCCCTTTTCTGTGCATACTGCCAGAAGGTTTGCTGGTGTTGCAGCAACTGTGCTTGCTGTCTGAGGAGTGTGGATTGTTGCTGCAGCAGATGCTGAATGGCCTTGTCAGCTGGCGTAGTGGCAGAGGAGGAAGCAGATGGACCAGTAGTTGGTGGGGGATCCCGAGAGGCAGTTGGTGGGTGCTGGGCTGCTTTCTCGAGAACAATGCGAGAAATGGTGGTGGGGGTGATGGGAGTGGTGTCCTTTAAGACCTCTTCGTCCATGGAGACTGGGACTCCATGATTTTTGCACAGGGTGGTGATAAGGGAAGGAAAGATGAGGCTTCCCTTCTTTCGGCCGGCACAGGCTCAGATTTGGTCACTTATAATGCGGCCAACGTTGAGTGGCCGGCCGAGTATGAGTGCATCCACCATTGCTACTCTTTCTCTGCTCACAGTCTACCCATGGGTGGAAGGCAGGAGACGGGTCTTGAGAAAATGGTACCAGACCTTTGCTACCGGCACTAGGGAGATGCGATGTACAGTGGTGGAGCCCTGGGGGGATTTGTCCCAGGTGGTGCCAGGAAGGCACATCCGGGTGAGCATTGCTTCCCAGTCTTCATCCCGCAGACTTTGCAGATAGCCCTCGTAGTTGTCCTCCTCGTCGGGCAAGTTGTAGGCCTTGTTGATAGCAGCTTGGTCAAAACGGACCTTCGTTTCTCAAACTTTCACCCATTTGTCCGTTTCTGGGGAGAAGTTCGCATAGAACTCCCGAACTAGTGGAATGAGGGCCGTTGGTGGATGGCTTGCAAAATTTTCCCAATTCCTCTATTTTACCACCGTGCCAACGTACATTGGCACTCCCAAATCGCCAGCGGTGGTGAATGTAAATCCCTTCTCGGCACAGAAGTTTCTGTGCACGATTTCGTCGTCATGCCTCTTCTTGTTTTCCTCGGAAATGAATTTCTTCATCTTACTGGCCTTCCTTGCCACTGTCTTGATTTTTGACATGCTTGGTTCGAAGGGTTGAAGGTTGGGGTTTTCTGCGATGAAGGAGGTGAGAGGGTTGCAGGGCTTGGGACTCGAGAGAGAGAAGATGAGGGGGCATTTGCAGAGGTGACAGTGTGGATGCGTTAACTTTCGGAAGAAATGGGTTGGAAGTTGCAGAGGTTTAAAGACCGAAGGTGTCTTATGGCCTTCTGCCAGTTTTCCCGCCCACCATTTTTTTTAACACTGCCGCAGCATGGCAGAGGGGAACCCTTGGCTTGAAGCTGACTGTGTTGCTACAGCAATACTGAAGCAATGCGCGAGCAAACTGAGTGCCCAAAAAATTCCTGCTGCAGCATAGAGTGCTTGTTACCAGTTCTGCTATAGCAAACAGGGACTGCCTTTAGTGTTATGGTGCTGCAGCAAAACAAAAACTGGTTCAGCGACTTATTGCTTCCTAACCTGCATATTCACCACAAAAGCTATTAGGTTCTTGATCTAAGCTTATCTTAAAACTATTAACTTAAATAATAACAAATTTAAATATGGGTTGCCTCCCATGAGCGCTTGGTTTAGAGTCTTCAGCCTGACTTCCCTTTTGTTCAATCCTCTTGCAACTGAATGGAAGTGTGCTGTCTCTCCACGTCACCCCCCAGATAATGCTTGACTCTTTGCCCATTAACCCTGAATGTCCTTCCTTGCTTCTCTTCTTCCAATTCAATTGTCCCAAATGGGAAGACCTTGCTTATACGAAAGGGACCAGACCATCGAGATTTCAACTTCCCACGAAACAAGGTTAGCTTGGAGTTGTACAGTAGTACTTTCTGTCCCACTTCGAAGTTTCTGGGTTGTATCTTCCTGTCATGCCATTGCTTTGCTTTCTCCTTGTATAGTTTGGCATTCTCATAGGCCTGTCCCCGAAATTCGTCCAATTCAATTAGCTGCAGCAGCCGTTTTTCCCCTGCAGCATCCAGGTTCCAGTTTAGCTTCTTCACTGCCCAATATGCTCGATGTTCCAGCTCTACTAGGAGATGACAAGCCTTTCTGAATACCAACCTGTAAGGTGACATGCCCAAGGGTGTCTTATAAGCTGTTCTATATGCCCAAAGTGCATCATCCAACCTTGAGGACCAATCCTTCCTTGTAGGACTTACTGTTTTTTCCAAAATTCTCTTGATCTCTCTGTTAGAGACTTTAGCCTACCCACTTGTTTGTGGATGATAGGGGGTTACAACCTTGTGTCTTACTCTGTATTTGGCCAATAGTGCCTTGAACTGCCTATTGCAGAAATGGGTTCCTCCATCGCTGATGATGGCTCTGGGGGTTCCAAATCTTGTAAAGATATTCCTCTTCAGGAATCTGGTCACGACCCTGGCTTCATTGGTCTGAGATGCACTGGCTTCCACCCACTTTAAGACATAGTCTACAGCTATAAGGATGTATTGGTTGCGAAAACTTGAGGGGAATGGCCCCATGAAATCTATGCCCCAGACATCAAATAATTCCACCTCTAGGATGTTGTTTAGTGGCATTTCATGCCTGCGAGATATATTTCCTGTTCTCTGGCACCGGTCACATTGCCTTGCATACGCGTGGGAGTCCTTGAATAAGGAGGGCCAATAGAAACCCGCCTGCAGCACCTTATTTGCTGTCCTAATTCCTCCAAAATGACCTCCATAAGGAGAAGCGTGGCATTGCTGCAAGATTTGCTCCGTTTCTTCACTAAGTATGCACCTCCTTATCATCTGGTCAGCACATTACTTGTAAAGATAGGGTTCATCCCAGTAGTAGGAGTTGACTTCATGCAGAAATTTTTTCTTCTGCTGCCATGTTAGGTCTGGTGGGAGCATTCCACTCACGAGGTAATTCACATGGTCAGCATACCATGGCACATCAACTTAGGACATGAGATAGAGTTGCTCATCTAGGATTCTTTCATTGATAGCCTCTACTCCAGAGCTGTGCTCCTCCAACCTGGAGAGACGGTCTACCACTTGGTTTTCAGTCCCCTTCCTGTCTCTGATCTCTAGATCAAACTCTTGAAGCAAAAGCACCCACCGAATGAGCCTTGGTTTGGAATCCTTCTTTCTGACCAAGTGTTTGATGGCAGAGTGGTCTGTGTGCACTATCACCTTTGCTCCTACCAGATATGCTTTGAATTTCTCAAAGGCAAACACTACAGCAAGCAATTCCTTCTCTGTCACAGTGTAGTTCAGCTGGGCACCTTGCAGCATTTTGCTAGCATAGTAAATAGAGTGAAACAACTTATTTTTGCGCTGTCCGAGGACAGCTCCCAGTGCTGTTTCACTAGCATCACACATCAGCTCAAATGGGGAGGTAAAGTCTGGTGCCACGATGATCGGGGCTGTGCTCAATTTCTGCTTGAGATCGTAGAATGCCGTCATGCAGCTTTCATCAAAACAAAAGGTTCTATCCTTCTCTAGCAAGCTGTATAGTGGTTTGGAAACCTTAGAAAAGTCCTTGATGAACCTCCTATAAAATCCTGCATGTCCCAAGAAGCTCCGAATGCCTTTGACCGAGGTTGGGGGAGGCAATTTCTCAATAACTTCTACCTTGGCCTTGTCCACCTCAAGTCCTCTTTGCGATACCTTATGGCCCAGCACAATTCCCTCATTTACCATAAATTGGCACTTTTCCCAGTTTAGCACCAAGTTTGTCTCCTCACACCTTTGCAAGACTTTAGCAAGGTTTCCCAAGCATAGGTCGAAGGAGTCTCCAAAAACTGAGAAATCATCCATAAAGATTTCCACAAACTGTTCAGCCATTTTTGTGAATATTGCCATCATGCATCGCTGGAATGTTGCTGGAGCATTGCACAGCCCAAACGGCATCCTTCGAAATGCAAAGGTACCATAAGGGCATGTGAATGTGGTCTTATGCTGGTCTTCTGGTGCTGTGGCAATCTGGTTATACCCTGAGTACCCATCCAGGAAGCAATAATATTCCCGCCCAGCAAGTCTATCTAGCATTTGATCAATGAATGGCAGAGGGAAGTGATCCTTCCTAGTGCTCTTGTTCAGCTTTCTATAGTCCATGCAAATCCTCCAGCCGGTTACCACCTTAGTGGGAATGAGCTCATTGCTATCAGTTTCCACCACAGTTATGCCTCCTTTCTTGGGAACACACTGGACAGGACTCACCCAAGAGCTATCTAATATGGGGTAAACAATTCCAGCATCCAGCCATTTGATGATCTCCTTTTTACCACTTCCTTCATGATTGGGTTAAGCCTTCGCTGGGGTTCAATGGACCCTTTTTCATTGCTTTCCAAAAGGATCTTATGCATGCAGAATGAGGGACTGATTCCCTTAATGTCAGCAAGTGTCCAGCCAATGGCCTTTCTGAATTTCTTTAGTGTCAGGACTAATTTCTCCTCTTGTTCCTCTGTTAGAAGTCCTGAGATAACCACAGGAAGAGTGGCTGTTTCTCCTATATATGCATACTTAAGGTGAGCTGGCAGAGGATTCATCTCCAGAGCTGGTGGTGCTTCCATTGATACTTTCAGCAGTCTTGAATCTGGCGTTGTTTCGAATAACGACTCCTTCTTCCTGAAGCCTTGTCTGACATCAATCCAGGCCCATTCCTTCTCATCTTCTCCTTCGGACTCTGAGTGGTCTGTCCACGCTACTGGTGATGGCTCCTTACATCATCTTTCCAGTTGTGCTGATGCTAACGTGTCTATCATTGATACCACAGCACATTCCTCTTCTGCACTGGCAAACCTCATGGTTTGGAGCACATTGAATGTAACCTGCTCATCCTGTACTCTCATAGTTAATTCACCCTTCTAGACATCAATGAGTGTCCGGCCAGTTCCTAGGAATGGTCTGCCTAATATAATGGGTACTTCTGCATCAGCTTCATAATCTAGAATTATGAAATCTATTGGGAAGATGAACTTGTCCACCTTAACCAAGACATCCTCTATTTTTCCCTCTGGGTGGGCAATGGATCTGTCTGCCAATTGCAGTGTAACTGTGGTAGGCCGAGCTTCTCCAATTCCTAGCTTTTTAAATATGGCCATTGGCATAAGGTTGATGCTTGCTCCCAAATCACAAAGTGCCTTGCCAAAATACTGGTTTCCAATTGAACACGGTATGGTGAAACTGCCTAGATCTTTAAGTTTGGGTGGCAACTTATTTTGCAGCACAGAACTACATTCTCTTGTGAGAGCTACGGTCTCAAACTTGCCAAACCTCCTTTTTTTTGTCAGAATGTCCTTCATGAACTTCACATAATTGGGCATCTGCTCCAGTGCTTCCACCAGAGGAATGTTTATGTGTAGCTGTTTCAGGACATCCAAGAACCTTCTAAATTGCTGGTCATTCTGCTGCTTCTGAAATCTTTGAGGGAAAAGGGGAGATAGCTTAGGTTGCTGCATGTCCTGCTGCAGCAAAGTTGACGACTTTTGCTGTGGCATAGCTGCAGCATTCTCTCCAGAGATGTTTTCGTCCTTGCTTATCTCCTCCTTTTACTTTTTCTTGCCGTTTTTGTTCTGCAGGGGTACAGTGGAGTCTGTCTGGTCTTGCTCTCTTGCTTTTGGTGTTTCCACCATCTTTCCACTCCTCAGAGCTATCGCTTTGCAATGCTCTTTTCCTTCTCTCCTAGGGACTTCAGTATTACTAGGAAGTGTCCCTAGGGGTCTGCTTTTTAGTTCATTGGCAAGCTGTCCCACTTGAGTCTCTAGATTCCCCAGTGAGGCTGCTTGACTCTGGATTAGAGCATCATTCTTTGCCATATACTCCTTCAATAGGGATTCTAGTGAAGTGTGGGCTTCCTGAGGCTGTTGTCTTTGCTGCTGGAAGCCTGGTGGACCCTGTGGTCTTTGTGGGGCAGAGTTGTTCCCTTGTCCTGCACCATAATTGCTCCAGGAGAAATTGGGGTGTTGCCTCCATCCTGGGTTATATGTGTTGGAGTAAGGGTTGTTATTGCGATTCATATTGCCCACAAAACACACTGATTCAGGGTTTGAAGGGCACGCTTCAAATAAATGAGATCCATTGCATAGTACACAAGATGGTCTAGTTTCTTAGACTGTATTGGCTGATTGAGGACGGGTAACTTGCTGGCTCTTCAAGACATTGACTAGATATGCTAGCTGGGCTATGAGAGAAGTCACTTCGCTCACTTCGTGCATGCCTGCTGCTTTCTTTCCATTTGAAACCCTGTCCATTGGCCATTGGTAGTTGTTACTGGCCATTTTTTCGAGCAACTCATATGCTTCATTATATGTTTTGGACAAGAGTGCCCCATTGGCCGCTGCATCTACTATGGTCCGAGTTTGGGCATTGAGACCATTATAAAAGGTCTCCATCTGAATGCAGTAAGGAATTCCATGATGTGGGCATCTTCGTAATAGCTCTTTATACCTCTCCCAAGTCTCATACAAAGATTCACCTTCTAATTGCTGGAAAGAGGTGATGTCATTTCTCAATCTAGCATTTTTGGTAGGCGGGAAGTATTTTAGCAGAAATTATTCTGCCAAGTCACTCCAGTTAGTGATAGAGTCAGGTGGCAGTGAGTTCAACCAGGCTCTTGCTCGGTCTCTTAATGAATAAGGAAACAGCTTAAGCCTGAGCACTTCTTCTGTTACACCATTCATTTTAAAAGCATCCGTGACTTCCATGAATACTCTTAAATGCAGGTGGGGGTCCTCAGTGGGCATGCCATTGAATTGCCTAGCAGTTTGCAGCATCTGGAATATTACTGGTTTGAGTTCAAAATGTAGAGCCTCAATCTCTGGTCTCATAATGCTCGGGTTCAACCCATTCAGATTTGGTTGAACATAAGCATTTAAGACCCTATCTCTATCGTCCATGTTGTCTGCTCCATTTTGATTTGCCATCTCCGCCAGCTGCTGGTGTGTTAGCTGTCATCTTCTTCTTCTCAGAAGTGTTCTTTTTATTTCTGGATCAAGGGGCAGAAGTTCTCGGTCAGCCCTGCTCATGCACTGTGTTACCTACTCAATCAGGACACTAGAGTAAAAGCAAAACAATCCTTCACACAGTGGGGTGCCTAAAAACAATTTTCAAAGTTGACACTCCCCGGCAACGGCGCCAAAAACTTGGTGAACGTTTGTGTGTAATTCATACAGAGATGAATACAATGTCAGTACGCAAGTGCACGTATCGTGACCATGTAATAAAGTGATGAGTGAGTATCGTCCCACGAGGAGTGAACTGAAACTATCTAGATACCTTTGTTGTATGAATGCTGTAGCAATGTCAAGTTTTTTTTTCACAAATTTGGAATATGCACGGTTTAACCGATTTTTACTGTGACTAAGGTGAAACGTATTAAGGAATTGGAAAGAAAATATATGGGGATAACTGGGGTGCTCGGGGTTGCCATGGACTTCAGCTTTCAGAGATGCTCTAGACTTTGCTGCAACAAAAGTCCCTGGTGCTAACTCAGTCCTGAAAGGAGTCTTCCCAGACTACCATTCTTTACAACTCCAAGGTTCAGACGCGCATTCCTGCTTTGACCCTCACCTCTTAGTTGTGCATGCATTTCGTTATGGACCAATGGGGTACCTGTATATCCCTACATAAGGTAGCCATTACAGTCAGCCTCTTTTTCCAGCCTCTATTACCCTCCCAGGTGAATGGTGGCCTTGGTTTTCTTCCTCCAAACTTCTGTTATTAAGGAAAATAAAGCTAGAGGAACTACAACTGAATGTAAACAAAACTGCAGCAAAATGTATTAACGTTAAAATGTGCTTCAGTCCATTACAACCCTTGTGCAACCCCAGCTGGAAACTTAGCCGAGCCTCATGGGTGCACTAGTTACCAAAATTCCAGAAACACTGGCGTGCATTTTACAAGGTAAAAACCAAATTACAAAAATGCAAATCTTCCCTTTGGCAAGCAGTAAAACAATCACAGATAACACAAAAACAAGGTTCCCTTCGACACTAGCACTCTACCCCCTCGTGCTGCACCTTCCGGTGTAAGCAGCACTCTAGGCTTGGTGTTATTTTTCACTCGGTTATTTCCTCTTTCTCCCCGGCAGAGCGTGTCCTTTCCATTGGCTATTTTTCGGCCTTATATAGGCAGCTTCTGTGGTCCCAGTAAAGCGCCCTGGATGTCTGCCATTTCTTCTTCTTTGCAGCAGGCACCCTTGTTGAGCAGCTTTATCCTCTCCACTTTCAGTAGTGGAGGTAGTCCTGTACCAACAGCTTGCAGTGCACCTGCTACTGTCCCTGCTGCTGTCGCCTGCTGCTGCTGCGCAGCTCTACCACCTGCATCAAATCAAACAGAATCAGAGTATTGCAGGAAAGGTTGGGGCAGCTCACCCTCTATCACCCGCAGTTCTGCTATCATTGCCACATATGCTCAGTAAAATGCTGCAGCAATGGGCCGCTGATGTTATATCTAGAAGAGTCATCCTTTTTTTTATTAAATTAGAGGGCAAAAGTGCTTAAAACACCAGAAAATTCAGTAAATAATCATTGGTAAGGCATGGAAACTATAGTAAAATGCAGTTAGCCAAATGCAGCTATCACCCGCCCTCAAGCAGCCAATGCAGTTCAAGAAACTGGACCATCTTGTGTACTATGCAATGGACCTCATTTATTTGAAGCTTGTCCCTCAAACCCAGAGTCAGTGTGTTTCGTGGGTAATATGAATCGCAGTAACAACCCTTACTCCAACACATATAACCCAGGATGGAGGCAACACCCCAACTTCTCCTGGAGCAACTATGGTGCAGGACAAGGGAACAACTCTGCCCCACAAAGACCACAGGGTCCACCAGGCTTCCAGCAGCAAAGACAACAGCCTCAGGAAGCCCACACTTCACTGGAATCCCTGCTGAAGGAATATATGGCAAGAAATAATGCTGTAATCCAGAGTCAAGCAGCCTCACTGAGGAATCTGGAAACTCAAGTGGACAGCTTGCCAATGAGCTAAAAAGCGGACCCCCAGGAACACTTCCTAGTAATACTGAAGTCCCTAGGAGAGAGGGGAAAGAGCATTGCAAGGCTATAGCCCTGAGGAGTGGGAAGATGATGGAAACACCAAAAACAAGAGGGCAAGACCAAACAGACTCCACTGCACCCCTGAAAAAAAATTATAAGAAGAAGCAAGAGGAGGAAATAAGCAAGGAGGAAGCCATCTCTGAAGGAAATGCTGCAACTATCCCACAGCAACAGTCAGCAACTTTGCCGCAGCAAAGCATGCAGCAAACGAAGCTACCCCCCTTTTCCTTAAAGATTTCAGAAGCAGCAGCATGACCAGCAATTTAGAAGGTTCCTAGATGTCTTAAAATAGCTCCACGTCAACATTCCTCTGGTGGAAGCACTAGAGCAGATGCCCAATTATGTGAAATTCATAAAGGACATCCTGACCAAGAAGAGGAGATTTGGTGAATTTGAGACTGTTGCCCTCACAAGAGAATGCAGTGCTGTGCTGCAAAAGAAGTTACCACCCAAACTTAAGGATCCGGGCAGCTTCACCATACCTTGTTCAATTGGGAACCAGTATTTTGGCAAAGCACTGTGTGATTTAGGAGCAAGCATCAACCTTATGCCAATGGCTATCTTTAAAAAGCTAGGGATTGGAGAAGCTAGGCCTACCACAATCACACTGCAATTGGTAAACAGATCCATTGCTCACCCAGAAGGAAAAATAGAAGATGTCCTGGTTAAGGTGGATAAGTTCATCTTCCCAGTAGACTTCATAATTCTAGATTATGAAGCTGATGCAAAAGTACCCATTATATTAGGCAGACCGTTTTTAGCAATTGGCCGGACACTCATTGATGTTCAGAAAGGGGAGTTAACCATGAGAGTCCAGGATGAGCAGGTTACATTCAATGTGCTCCAGACCATGAAGTTTTCCAATGAAGAAGAGGAATGTGCAGTGGTGTCTATGATAGACACATTAGCATCAGAACAACTGGAAAAATGCTGCAAGGAGCCACCATCAGTAGCATGGCCAGACCACTCAGACTCCGAAGGAGAAGATGAAAAGGAATGGGCCTGGATTGATGTCAAACAAGGGTTTAGGAAACAGGAGTCGATAAAAGAGCCGTTATATGAGACCACGCCAGATTCCAGGATGCCGAAAGCATCAGTAGAAGACCCACCAGCTTTGGAGATGAAGCCCCTGCCAGCACACCTTAAGTATGCATATTTAGGAGAAACAACCACTCTTCCTATGGTTATCTCAGCACTTCTGACAGAGGAGCAAGAGGAGAAATTGGTTCTGACACTAAAGAAATTCAGAAAGGCCATTGGCTGGACACTTGCTGACATTAAGGGAATCAGCCCCTCATTCTGCATGCATAAGATCATCTTGGAAAGCAACGAAAAAGGGTCCATAGAACCCCAACGAAGGCTTAACCCAATAATGAAAGAGGTGGTGAAGAAGGAGATCATCAAATGGCTGGATGCTGAAATCATTTACCCCATATCAGATAGCTCTTGGGTGAGTCCGGTCCAGTGCGTTCCCAAGAAAGGAGGCATGAATGTGGTGGAAACTGAGGGCAATGAGCTCATCCCCACTAAGGTTGTAACCAGTTGGAGAATTTGCATGGACTATAGGAAGCTGAATAAGAGCACTAGGAAGGACCACTTCCCTCTGCCATTTATTGATCAAATGTTAGATAGGCTTGCTGGAAGGGAATACTATTGCTTCCTGGATGGATACTCAGGGTATAACCAGATTGCTATAGCACTAGAGGATCAGCACAAGACCACATTCACATGTCCTTATGGTACCTTTGCATTTTGAAGGATGCCATTTGGGCTGTGTAATGCTCCAGCAACGTTCCAGCGATGCATGATGGCAATATTCACAGAAATGGCTGAGCAGTTTGTGGAAATCTTCATGGATGATTTCTCAGTCTTTGGGGACTTCTTTGACCTATGCTTGGGAAACCTTGCCAAAGTCTTGCAAAGGTGTGAGAAAACAAACTTGGTGCTAAACTGAGAGAAGTGCCAATTTATGGTAAGGGAAGGAATTGTGCTGGGGCATAAGGTATCCCAGAAAGGACTTGAGGTGGATAAGGCCAAGGTAAAAATTATTGAGAAACGGCCTCCTCCCACCTCGGTCAAGGGCATTCGAAGCTTCTTGGGACATGCAGGATTCTATAGATGGTTCATTAAGGACTTCTCTAAGGTTGCCAAACCATTATGCAGCTTGCTAGAGAAGGACAGAACCTTTTGTTTTGATGAGAGCTGCATGACAGCATTCTGCGATCTCAAGCAAAAATTAAGTACAGCTCTAGTGATTGTGGCACCAGACTGGACGTCCCCATTTGAGCTTATGTGTGATGCTAGTGAAACAGCATTGGGAGCTGTCCTCGGGCAACGCAGAAACAAGCTGTTTTACTCTATTTACTATGCTAGCAAAATGCTGCAAGGTGCCCAGCTAAACTACACCGTGACAGAGAAGGAACTGTTTGCTGTAGTGTTTTCCTTTGAGAAATTCAGAGCGTATTTGGTAGTAGCAAAAGTGATAGTGCACACAGACCACTTTGCCATCAAACACTTGGTCAGAAAGAAAGATTCCAAACCAAGGCTCATTCGATGGGTGCTTTTGCTTCAAGAGTTTGATCTAGAGATCAGAGACAGGAAGGGGACTGAAAACCAAGTGGCAGACCATCTCTCCAGGTTGGAAGAGCACAGCTCTGGAGCGGAGGACATTAATGAAAGATTCCTAAATGAGCAACTCTATCTCCTGTCTCAAGATGATGTGCCATGGTATGCTGACTATGTAAATTACCTCGTGAGTGGAATGCTGCCACCGAACCTGACGTGGCAGCATAAGAACAAATTTCTGCATGAAGTCAACTCACACTACTGGGATGAACCCTATCTTTACAAGCAATGTGCTGACCAGATGATAAGGAGGTGCATACCCAGTGAAGAAACGGAGCAAATCTTGCAGCAATGCCATGCTTCCCCTTATGGAGGTCATTTTAGAGGAGTTAGGACCACAAAAAAAGTGCTGCAGGCAGGTTTCTATTGGCCCTCCTTATTCAAGGACTCCCACTCTCATGCAAGGCAATGTAACCGGTGCCAGAGAACAGGGAATATATCTCGCATGCATGAAATGCCACTGAACAACATCTTAGAGGTGGAATTATTTGATGTCTGGGGCATAGATTTTATGGGACCATTTCCCTCAAGTTTTGGCAACCAATACATCCTTGTAGCGGTAGATTATGTCTCAAAGTGGGTGGAAGCCAGTGCATCCCAAACAAATGACGCCAGAATCGTGACCAGATTCCTGAAGAGGAATATCTTTACAAGGTTTGGAACACCCAGAGCCATCATCAGCGATGGAGGGACCCATTTCTGCAATAGGCAGTTCAAGTCACTACTTGCCAGATATGGAGTCAGACACAAAGTAGCAACCCCTTATCACCCACAAACGAGTAGGCAGGCTGAAGTCTCCAACAGAGAGATTAAGAGAATCTTGGAGAAAATAGTAGGCCCCACAAGGAAGGATTGGTCCTCAAGGTTGGATGATGCCCTTTGGTCATATAGAACAGCTTATAAGACACCTCTGGGCATGTCACCATACAGGTTGGTATTCGAGAAGGCTTGTCATCTCCCAGTAGAACTGAAACATCGAGCATATTGGGCAGTGAAGAAGCTAAACTGGAACCTGGATGCTGCGGGTGAGAAGAGGATGCTACAGCTAAATGAGCTGGACGAATTTCGGGGGCAGGCCTATGAAAATGCCAAACTATACAAGGAGAAAGCAAAGCAATTGCATGACAAGAAGATACAACCTAGAAACTTTGAAGTGGGACAGAGAGTGCTATTGTACAACTCTAGGCTAACTTTGTTTCCTGGGAAGTTGAAATCACGATGGTCTAGACCCTTTCGCATAAGCAAGGTCCTCCCATTTGGGACTATTGAATTGGAAGAAGAGAAGGAAGGGAGGACATTTAGGGTTAATGGGCAAAGAGTCAAGCATTACCTGGGGGGTGATGTGGATAGACAGCACACTTCCATTCAGCTGCAAGAGGATTGAACAGAAGGGAAGTTAGGCTGAAGACTCTAAAACAAGCGCTCCTGGGAGGAAACCCATGTTCAAGTTTATTATTATTCAAGTTAATAGTTTTAAGTTAGTTTAGATCATGAATCTGATAGCTTTTGTGGTTGTGACGCAGGTTAGGAAGCAAGAAGTTGCAGAACCAGTTTTTGTTTTGCTGCAGCAACAAAACACCAAGGATAGTCCCTGATTTGCTATAGCACAATTGTTAACAAGCACTCTCTGCTACAGCAGAAATCTTTGGCACCCAATTTTGCTGAAGCATTGCTCCAGTATTGCTACAGCAAAATAGTCAGCTCTAAGCCAAGGGTTCCCCTCTGCTATGCTTCAAAAGTTTGAAAAAAAAATGGTGGGCGGGAAAACTGGCAGAAGGCCATAAGACACCTACGGTCTTTAAACCTCTACAAGTTCCAACCCCCATTTCCCAGCGTTAACACACCCACCTTTTCACCTCTGCAACTTCCCTCCTCTCTCACTTCTCCCGAGTCTCAAGCCCTGCAACCCTCTCACTTCCTTCGTCCCATAAAACCCCAACCTTCAATCCCTTGAACCAAAAATGCTGAGAATCAAGACAGTGGCCAGGAAGGCTAGCAAGGTGAAAAAATTCACCTCTGAAGAAAACCAGAAGAGGCACGACGACGAAATCGTGCCCAGAAACTTCTGCACCGAGAAGGGATTCACCTTCACCTCTGCTGGCGATTTAGGAATGGCAATGTACGTTGGCACGGTGGTAAAGCAGAGGGCTTGGGAAAATTTTGCAAGCCATCCGCAACCGGCCCTCATCCCACTGGTTCGAGAGTTCTATGCGAACTTCTCACCAGAAACTAACAAATGGGTGAGAGTTCGTGAAACGAGGGTACATTTCGACCAAGCTGCAATCAACAAGGCCTACAATTTGCCCTACGAAGAGGACAACTATGAGGACTATCTACAGAGTCTGCGGGATGAAGACTGGGGAGCAATGCTCACGCGGGTGTGCCTTCCTGGCACCACCTGGGATAAATCTCCCCAGGGCTCCACCACTGTAAATCGAATCTCCTTGGTGCCGGTAGCAAAGGTCTGGTACCATTTTCTCAAGACCCGTCTTCTACCTTCCACCCACGGGCAGACTGTGAGCAGAGAAAGACTAGCAATGGTGGACGCGCTCATCCTCGGCAGGCCACTCAACGTTGGCCGCAAGAAGGGAACCCTACTCTTTCCTTCCCTCATCACCACCCTCTGCAAGAATCATGGAGTACCAGTCTCCATTATTGAAGAGGTTTTAAAGGACACTACTCCCATCACCCCTACCACCATTGCTCGCATTGTTCTAGAGAAAGCAGCCCCGCATCCACCAGCGGCCTCCCAACACCCCCTACCAACTGCTGGCCCATCTGCTTCCTCCTCTACCACCCAGCCAGCTGACAAGGCCATTCAGCATCTGTTGCAGCAACAATCCACCCTTCTCAGACAGCAAGCACAGTTGCTGCAGCACCAGCAAACCTTCTGGCAATATGTACAGAAGAGGGACTTTGCCCTCCAGACTACCTTGGAGCAAAATTTTAAGCAGTTCTTCCCATTCCCAGAATTTCCAACTGCCCTGCTCCATGCCACCTTTGAGGAGTCAGCCCCAGCACCAGAAGCACAAGCAGAGCAACCCAAGGCCTCGAAAGGATCCTCCTCCACCAAGGAGCCTTATCCCGAACCCCACCAGCCATCGGAAGAAATGGTGTCCTCTGATGACGATGAGCCCATTGCCAAAAGGGCAACAGTCTTACGCAAAGGAAAGGCCCCATAACAATCAACACAGAGGAGGAGTGGGCTCAGAAGTTCATCAAGATCTTTTGGGGGTCAATAACCCTAGGGTGCTGCAGCATGCCTGCAAGCACCCTCAGGAAAGTTCCCTCAACCCTTATTTGTGTTGCTATTTGTGGGTGTATTTTGTTTTCTGGCCATTGCATTAGCAGTGAGGACACTGCTAAATTTAAGTTTGGGGGGTGTGTGATATAATGTTAATGTCTGCTGGAAATAGTATTGCTGGAGCATATCACTTGTGTGTTTTGATTCCTTGTTGTAGCATCGTTGGAGCATTTTGCATAGTTAGGGTGATTGTTTCTATTGCTGTCCACTTGTGTTTTTATCTACCTGTGTTGAATGAGTCTATTCTAGTAATCACTAATTTTGTTTGAATTGAATACAGTTATAATTGTTTGATAAAATTAAAAAAAAAGAGAGAAAAGGAAGAAAAGAGGGTGGAATACCTGCATAACTTGCTGAAAGTTTTGGGACACTCCATGAGGAGGATTTGTTAGAAATTAGAATAGGAAACCTACAGCCTCACCCCATCACACAGCACCCTCTTCCTATGAGCACTAGATCAATGGCAGATTGCCCAGCAGAGAGTTTGGTGATCTTTTAGAAAGTGGTCCTTAGTCTTAGAGCTAGTATTAAGAGCTTCCTATAGAATTATAAAAGAGGCAGTCACATAGGGGCATAAAGGTTTAAGTTTGGGGGAGGGGAGTAGAAAAGAAATAAATAAAAAAATAAAAAAATATGGACAATGCTCTGTAATTCCTTAGTAACCAGGGGTATGCATGAGTCCCATGTGTGCCTTTGCATAAAACAGGGATGTAGAGTCGACACTCCAATGCTCTGTAATTCCTTAGTAGCCAGGGGTATGCATGAGTCCCATGTGTGCCTTTGCGTAAAACAGGGATGTGGAGTATGAGTGGGGAGCGGTTGAAAGGTGATAAGGCTAAGTAATTGGGTGCCTGCATTGAACATATTGGCATTCACGTCAAAAGGTCGTAATGACCCCTGCTAGGATAAGATCCATGCCAAAAACAACAGTAAAGGAAGAAATTCAGTAAGCTGCCCCAATTCCCTATATCTGCTGCCCTGACTGTACCTATGATGAATGCCAACTTGACCTAGAAAAGGAAGCTCGAAATAGTAGCATAAAAGTTTTAGGAACTCTGGCTATTTTGACCCAAATAACTCCTGGACAAAACTGTCCATATCACACACACACAAATTTAGAGAACGTGTTTGCTGTGATTCGGAGTAAGATTTGTGGTATCCTTTATATGAAAGCAATCCTGAGAGTTGAGAGCTATCAGCAGAGCTATGGAGTCTAACTTGGGGAAAGTCTGGAACTTTTAAGTGGTAAGCAGAGTAGGATGCTTGGGGACAAGCAATCCTTTAAGTTTGGGGGGATTTGATAACTGCATTTCACTATAGTTTTTATGCGTTGCCCATGATTGTTTACTGAATTTTTCTGGTGTTTTAAGCACTTTTTACCCTCTAATTTAATTGAATGGGATGATTTTTCTGGACATAGCATAGCTACCGCATTGCTGCAGCATTTCAGTGAGCAATTAGCAAAATCTCGGTTGATAGTAGGGAAAGCTATTTTCTCTCCCCCCTGCAATATGATGATTCTGCTTGATTTGGTGCAGGTGGCAGAGCTGCGCAGCAGGAGTAGCCACCAGTGTGCAGGAGACAGCAGCAGGGACGTAGCTGATTGCTGGTACAGGACCGTTTCCACTACTGAAGCTGGAAAGGAAAAAGCAGTGCAACAAAAGGCGCCTGTTGCAGAGCAGAAGGAATGGCAGCAACCCAGGGTGCTTTACTAGGACCACAAGGGCTGCCTATAAAAGGCCAAAAAGTAGCCAAGGGCAAGGGAGAGAGCCGGGGAGAAAGAGGAAAGAACTGGGAGGAAATTAACACTAGAACCCAGAATGTTGCTAACACCAGAAGGTGCAGCATGTAGGGGATAGTGTGCTAGTATAGAAGGGAGCTTTGTCTCCTGTTATTGTTTTTTTTTATTTACTGCTTTTACAAAAAAGAAGGAACTACATTATGTAATTTAGTTTTTATCTCTTAAAATGCACACCAGTGTTTCTGGAGTTTCTGTAACCAGTGCACCCATGAAGCTTGGCTAGTTTCCAGCTGGGGTTGCACAAGGGTTGTAATGGACTGAAGCACATTTATTTATCAATACATTTTGCTGCAGTTTGGTTACCATTCAGCTGTATACCCTGTAGTTTTTCTTTCCTTAAGAACGGAAGTTTGGAGGAAGGAAACTGAGGCCACCATTCACCTGGAAGGGTAATGGAGGCCGGACAAAATGCTGAGGGTAAAGGGGTACCTCATGTAGGGATATACGGGTACCTCATTGGTCCCATAATGTATTGCTTGCGCAATTCAGAGGTAAGGACTTGTGCAGGAATGCGTGTCCACACCTTGGAGTTGTGAGGAATGGTAGTCTGGGAAGACTCCATTCAGAACTGATTTGGCACCAGGGACCTTTGCTACAACAAGGTCTAGAGCATATCTGAGTGCTGAAGTCCATAGCAACCCTGAACACCCCAGTTTTCCCCAATTAATTTCCTTTCTATTCCCTAGTACTTTTCAGTCTAGTTACAGTAAAGATCAGCCAACCCATGTCTATTTCAATTTTGTGAACAACTTCGCGTTGCTACAGCATTCATACAGCAAAAGTATCTAAGTAGTTTTAGTTCACTCCTCGTGGGACGATACTCACTCATCACTTTATTACTTGGTCACGATACGTGCACTTGCGTTCTGACGTTGTATTCATCTTTGTATGAACTACACACAAACAACACAACATTACTTCACAAAAAAATTATCTTCCTTACCTAAGAATTTCACCTTTCTTTAGCATGTTTATTTCTAATATTTCCTCTTATGTTTTCTTTCTTTACCTATTCCATTAATATTAGAACATTTCTACGCATATATGTAAGGTGAAGAATTTATAAGGAAAATATCTAAAAATTATGAGATGTTACAAATCACACCAATCAAACCCTAATTAACAAGCAATCCTTTAGCACATCGATAAAGCATAGCTTATTAACCGCATGAAGAACTAGAGAAACTGACAGAGTTAAACAAATATAAACACATCGGTTATATCTAATTTAGTTAATTATTCATCATAGGTTCAATGATTTATAATCCAAAATCCTCAAACCTATTTGCCTCATGAATCACAGAATTGAAGACTTTGTTCAAAACATAATTCATTGATAGATTAAGACATATAATATACTAGTAG
Source organism: Gleditsia sinensis (assembly GCA_037074535.1). Classification (NCBI taxonomy): domain Eukaryota; kingdom Viridiplantae; phylum Streptophyta; class Magnoliopsida; order Fabales; family Fabaceae; genus Gleditsia; species Gleditsia sinensis. The sequence continues at coordinate 43,233,644 of CM073465.1, read as the reverse complement.
GCCTTCTAGCAATCATATGAATAATCATTGAGAAGAAGAACGGATAAATAATCAATATTCAATTCAAATTGAAATAATAAAATCAAATCCATATCTCACAATGCATGAAAATCCCTTGAGGTTTCAAGTTACCTCAACTAACTAAAAAGAACTAGCCACACAAGTCCATAAGAAAATCAAAAGAAGAATTGAAGAACATAACTAAGAACTTGGATGAATGATTGAATGAATTCTCTGCTTGCTTTCCTCCCATTTTGTAGATTAACTCCTCTTAATCGAAGTAGGAGTGTATCTACGTCAAATCCCGGCCCATCGAGCATCAATTGAAGTAAAAAAGACTTAACATTCGTGAATTCGGAAAACTGATGCAGCCGCGAGCGCCGCAACGCTCTACTCGGGCTCTGCGGCACTGCGGACTTTCAAAGACAGGGCACCGCGACGCCTATGCTTGTTCTGCGGTGCCTGTGCTAGTGCTGCGACATTCTGCTTGGTTAGGGATTGGACGCCGCGGTGCCCTTGCGCCAGTGCCACGGTGCTCCTTATGCGTTCTCACACGGCGCCACGACGCTCTATTGTTAGCGCCGCGGTGCCTAGAATCTTCTGGATTTTACAGAAGTGCCGAACACAAAAGTTGTAGCTCTATGTCTCTTCTTTCTATACCGCTAGAATCACCTCAATCGGAGTTCAAATTAGTGAGATATGCCTTAATTAGTGATGAAGGGTAAAAATCAACATTTTTCCATAATTTTCTCTCTATTTTCCTTTTCTTTCCTTCTTTATTATTCCTAAAACATAAAACATAAAACACAAAACTCAATTAATTCATATCTATTTTCTCTTTAAATGAAATAAAAACTAACTAAAATAATGCTAACAACATGCTTAAATTATAGCATGTCACATAGATGACTCATAAAACTCCCATTATCATTCCATAAACATTGATGATTAATTAGGATTTAAAAAGGAAACAAAAAACACCGAAAAAGGGTGAGACAGCATGAAGCACAACCTGGCAGTGTCACCAAGCATAGTCGTGCTTCAAGCCCGTGCTTACCCCCGTGCTTCCCTCACAATGTGGCCGTGTTAATCACAAACCTGCACCAAGCATGGTCTGGTTGTGTGACTCAGCATGGTCGTGTTCTGGTTGTGTTCTTCATTTTTTCACCTCTGGCCCAAAGTACGGCCGTGCTTTGGGCATGACACTCACAAAATCCTTTCTTTTTCTCTCAAACCATCCATGGAAACCAACTAACAATTATACCAACATTTTAAGCATGAAAACCTAATTTTTCCACAACATATTACCACTAAAAACATGGATTTAACCTCAAAACGAACTACACAAAAATTCCCTAAATCACTACCTCATGCAAATAAGTGAACAACAGCCATCAATGCCATAAATGTTTCATCAAAAGTTCTATTTACTCTTCCAACATACTTTAAGACACACATACCAGTCAGCCATCAAGTCATCCAACCAAAAATTCATAAAAGAGGATGTTGATCTTACCTTTTCTTTCTCCAAAAAAGATAAGATTCTCTCACAAATTTTAGCTTATTTTCCCACTCTAGAAATCTCCACCAAACTACAAATTTTCCCCCCCAACCATTGATTTCCATGGAAACTTATGAATATACATAGGTTATATGAGATCAAGAGTCACAAAGCTTACCTCTTCTCTTTGGATTTTAGCTCTCTCTCTCTCTACCTTCCTTCCTCTCTCTCTCTTCTTCTTCTCTTCCCTTTTCTTTCTCCTCTTTTTTCCCTTTGGCCGTGGGTTACTCTACTTTCTCTTGGCTGGCTGGCGACTTGCTTTAGCAAGTCAACAAGAAACCTTAGTTTAATATTTTAATGTTAGCTTTTCCAAGAAGTCAATTTTCCCCTTAACCAAGACCCTCCAATTCCCTAATAATTTCAAAATTGCCACTACATTACAATGGAACTATGTAGTTAGCTAAGTAATTGTTTGGTTGAAGGGAAAACTTACCAAGTGTTTAATTCCTTCTTGAGACATATTCCAATGGATTTTTGTGCAAATTTCTTTATATCTCCTCATCTCTATTTTTCTGCCTAAATATGGCCTTGCAGATAAAGAAGTTACTACCTCCTTCTTAAACATCTTTTACAAAAATGAGAAATCTCTTATTAAATATTCACAATTATTTCCTTATAATTTCCCTATTTAATCCTTTTTAATCATTTCTTAATATTGCATTTTGTGAAAATAATTAACATATTTCTGGCTGTTACACTTCTCCCCCCCTTAAAAGGAAATTTGTCCTCAAAATTCAAGAATTTTACCTATCCTCAAATAATTGCAGATAAGAGTGTGTCATATCTTCCTCTCTTGCTCATGTAGCTTCTCTTTCTGATAACCCTTTCCACAACACCTTCACCAATGAAATGGATTTGTTACATAGCTATTTCATACTTCGATCCAGAATTATAACAAGCTCCAGTTGATAAGTCAGGTTCTCCTTCACTGCTACTTCCTCTTCCTAAATCACATGTAACGGATCTGGCAGATATCTTCGAAGTTGAGAGACATGAAACACATTGTGCATATTGGATAGTCTTAGGGGTAAAGCTATTTGATATGTCGAGGGCCCAACTTTCTTAACTATCTGATAAGGTCCTATATAATGTGGGCTCAATTTCTTTACTTTCATAGCTCGACTAATTCCAATGGTCAGAGAAATCTTTAAAAATACGTGTTCCCCTTCTTGAAAATACAAAGGCTTCTTCCTTTGGTCATAGTAACTTTTCTGAAGACTCTGGACAATTCGCATTCTGTCTCATATCATTCGTATCAGCTCCGTAGTATGCTAGACTAACTCAGGACCCAATAACTTACTTTCACCTACTCCATACCAACACAGAGGCGATTTGTACTTTCTACCATACAAAGCTTCATACGATGCCATCCCAATACTCACATGGTAACTGTTATTGTAAGCAAACTCTACTAAAGGGAGATACTTATCCCAATCTTTCCCTTTATCTAAGTTTCATGCTCGCAACATGTCTTCCATAGTTTGTATTGTCCTTTCGATTTGACCGTCTGTTTGTGGATGATACACAGTACTAAATCATAATTTAGTACCGAAGGCCTCTTGTAAAGCTTTCTAAAATCTGGAAGTAAATCTAGGATCTCGATAAAAAATGATGTTGTTTGAAATTCCATGCAATCAGACAACCTCATTTACATAAAGATATGCCAACTTATCCAGCGAGTAATTAATTCTTATAGGTAAAAAGTGTGCAAATTTTGTCAATCTATCCACTATTACCTATATGGCATCACAACCAGCCTCAAAGTCCATAGCAATACCATCCCATTTCCATTCAAGAATCTCCAAGGATTATAGTGTCCTAGAAGGCCTCTGATCTTCAATCTTGACTTTCTGACAAGTTAAGCATTTTGCTACGTATTCCGCTATGTCTCTCTTCATTCCTAGCCACCAAAACGATCGTTTTAAATCTTAATACATCTTTGTGGTTCCTATATGGATAGCATATTTACTCTGATGTCCTTCATCCAACATTTTTTTCTTCAAGTCTTCCCCTTGAGGCACATACATTCTTCCTCGATAGAGGATGATTCCTTCTTTTGACTTTGTGAGGTCCAATGAATTTTGTTTATTTTGAAGAAAAGGATCTCGTGCTTGCACTTCATTAATTTACATCTTCAAATCACATTCCACCCATAGCTCACCAATAAGCAAACTTCTAGGAGTAGTTACTATCGACAACCTCAAATTTCTAAATTCTTGAATCAAATTCATCTCCTTTATGAGCATATGACTTAAATGCAGTGACTTTCGGCTTAACACATCTGCCACCACATTCACTTTCCCTTGGTGGTATTTTAGTTCAAATTTGTAATCATCAATAAATTTCATCCATCTCCTTGTCTTATATTCAATTCCTCCTAATCGAAAATATATTTTAAACTTTTATGATCACTGTATATTTCAAACACCGTGCATTATAGATAGTGCCGCCAAATCTTTAAGGCGAACACTATAACAGCTAATTCCAAATCATGAGTAAAATAGTTTTCTTCATGCGACCTTAGTTGTCTAGAGGAATAGACAACTACTCTACCTTGCATCAAAACACACCCCAATCCCTTCTTAGAAGGATCTGTATAAACTTTAAAGTGACCGGAGGGATCTAGGAGAATCAAGACAGGAGGTGTAGCAAGTAGAGTCTTAAGGTCCAAAAAACTATTCTCGCATTCTGCCGTCCACTTAATCAAACTTCCTTTCCAAGTCAATCTGGTCAAGGTAATGCTATTTGCAAAAAACCTTGTATGAACCTTCTGTAATACCCAGCTAAACCCAAAAAGCTTTTGATTTCGGTTACTGTCTTTGGTTATTCCCACTTGAGAATAGCTTCTATTTTGTTGGAATCTACTAAAACACCATCCTTTGACACCATATACCCTAGAAATTTTACTTCTTACATCCAGAACTCGCATTTCTCTAATTTAGCAAAGAGTTTATTTTCCTTCAAAGCTTGAAGCACTGATCGAAGACGACATTCGCGCTCCTCCATATTCTTCGAGTACATTAAAACATCGTCGATGAAGACTGCTATGACCTGATCCAAATAGGATCGAAAGATTCAATTCATGTAGTCCATGAAGACTACAGGTGCATTTGTAACTCTAAACGACATGACCAGGAACTCGTAATGCACGTATTGAAATCTAAAAGTTTTTTTATGGATATCTCCTTCCTTTACTCGAATTTGATGATAATCTGATCACATATCTATTTTAGAGAAAACAGTTGCCCCCTTAAGCTGATCTAGCAAATCATTTATTCTCGGCAACAGATACTTATTTTTGATAGTCACCTTGTTGAGATGCCTATAGTCAATACATAACCGCAAACGTCTATCCTTCTTCTTTACAAATAGTCTGGAGCTCCCCAAGGCGAAACGCTAGGTCGGATAAAATTATTTTCCAAAAGATCTTCAATTTACTTCTTGAGCTCTTCTAATTCCACAAGAGCCATCCGATACAATGTAGTAGAGATAAGAGTTACCCCTGGTACCAATTCAATAGAAAATCCCACTTCCTGCTTAGGCGGTTGCTCAGTAATTTTTCAAGGAAAGACTTTTGGAAAATCACGAACTACCGAGACCCTGACCAGCTCTTGTTCAGCCTCCCTGTTGAGGGTACATAAAAAATTATAACTTGAATCATCATCAACTAATTCCCTTTGGAGTTCATTTTTCTGTTCATCTTTGCTTTTAAGTTCCTTGTCAAGTTCTGAATGAAAAACCAAAGTCTTCACATAACACTCCAAGAGAATCTATTTACTGCTGAGCTAATCCATCCTTAGAATCACATCTATATCTTTTAGGGGTAAACAAATAAGATCTACGATAAAGGATCTATCATATACTTCAACTAGACAGTCTTTACAGATTGAAGAGGTGCTCACTTTTCCTCCTGTAAAGGTTAACACTATCAACTCAAATGTTAATTCAGACACAGAGTTATTCCCTTTTTACCCACATCGGAAACAAGTAACTGAGTTATGGAGACATGGTTTATTCCCTTAATGTCGACCACACGTCTTGCATTCGTTTTTAGCGGCTTTTTGCACCAAAGATTTAGGGGGTTTTGCATTCGTTTCTGCTAAGGGTTTTTTACCTGCAATTTTGTTTCTTCCCCTAACAAAATGATCTGGAGCTAAGAATTCTCTCTTTCTCTTCCATGGCACCCATCTATCTTTCTCTTCCTCTACTGCCTTCAAACTCTTTTCTAACAATTGACACTTGTTAATCAGGGGACCAATTTTCCAAGGCTACTACTGCATTACGGATTTTTGGATTCAAACCAGCTTCAAACTTAACAGCCTTCCAAGATTCATCCAGATTGTATTTCAAATTAGACGAGAACTTGGCTAACTCCTCAAATCTTGTAATGTACTGGTCGATCGATTGGCCCCCTTGTCGGAGTTGGAAGAATTCTATTTTCTTCTCGGCCCTAACACTTCTAGGAAACTACTTATCCAAGAAGATCTCTCATAAGACAAACCAGGTAACCTATTGACCCTAATGGGCTAGCAATTCACTGGCTCCTCTCCACTAAAACTTGTTTCTTCTTTTAGCATGTATACAAAAAAATTTACTTTCTGATCATCTGAACACTCCAAAACCCCAAAAAATTTCTCTATCTCGGTCAGCCATCTATCTATCACCATAGGATCATATCCTCCGACAAAAGGTGGAGGCCGAGTTCTCATAAAATCTGCCTATCCATTGCCTATGTTCCTTGGGTTCTCACCCATCTCACCATTAGTATTACTATTGTTTTGAATATGTCACATGATTTGATCCGTGGCAGAAACTTGATCTCGAATAGCAGTGGCTAGATCTTGCAGAGTAGCTTCCCCGTTCGACACTGAGTTTCTCCTTGATGATGTCATTTCCTACTGTATAAATCAAAAGAATCAATCACTATTGAGGTGATCAAGCCGAACTATAATTAAATAAATTTTTATAATACAATAGTAATAACATCATCAAGCATACACATTAAGAAAAATGCTAGCAAGTTTTCCTTAATAATTTCAATGCGCTATTCTACTACATCTATCCACATCTTATTCAACATGCTCTTAGATCGATCTAAGAAACCATTCACCCCCATGGCCACTTAGGATCGACCTGTTCCGATACCAACTTGTAACGACTATTTTTTTCAGGTGATTACATATTAAACCATTATTTTACCAAAAGATATGCATCTTGTATTTATATACATATAAAAGTTACATACATCAGAGATTAATAACATATATACATATGTAACCCGAGGTACCATGCATACATCCCAAAAAGGCAAAGTACCGTGGGGTTACATCAAAACAATGGGGTTAGCCTATTTACATCATCAGAACTATATACATAATATTATCCTACTATCCCTCCCCTGGCCATCACCCCTAGGGTACTACAGGTGGAGGAGGCAGGTCAAGAGCAAAAATCTCTTCCATGTTAATAACCAGAAGGTTCACTATAATAGTGAACTGTCCCAAGTAGGGGACATCCACAGTCTAGAGCTCTAAAAGGATGGTCAGCACCTGAAGGGCATCTCTACTAATCAGAATATAACATCAACAACATAATGAAATATAAAAGTCCTAGCAAGGTCAACATCCAATATATATAAGCATAATGAAATACTTATTGTTATGTCCAGCTGTATAAGCTACAAAAAAGATTTTCTCTTTCTTACAATAAAGGCACAGTAAAATAAATACAGGCCTTTTATAAGTTATGCATCAATATCACTCATGATATACGAAATGTGTATTAATAGGATACTTGTACAACCGTTCATGGCTCATACATCGCTCATAGTGGCTCATCATATGGAAATCTCTCTAAATTTCAAACCTAAATGTGGCATGAGCCTTACCCCTACAGCTACTCACCCACTATTAAGTGCCTTTGGTCGGAGTGGTCCTTCCCACATTAACCACTCTAGGCTACAGGGCGTCCCCTATCGTGGTAACATATCCAAGCCACGTCCCTTTGTAACAACCGTTTGATATATATAGCGACTGATAACACATTCCAACAATGAACCACATACATTTATATAAGCATCTAATATTCCATTATCATAATATCTGAACTACATTAGAGTTTAATATTTATACATCAGTGACACTGAGATGCATAACTACTTCAACTTAACATTGAACCCTATACCGCACATCTCCCCTGGGTGTAAAGGTTGGAGGAGGTGGTGCTGGCATCGGGATCTGTACAAGACATCGCCATCCACTAGATCTTCTATGATCAAGTGCACGGAATTAGCTAGCATAACATTTTCTCTTATCTGAACATAACACCAACAATAATGAGAACGGAGGTTTCCAATAGGTTTAACATTAAAAGCATTATACAGTAAATAATGAAAACACAGTGTTATGTCCAACTGTATAAACTCCAGAAAACATTTTCTCTTTGTATATGATAAAGTAACAAGAATGTATAGCATGCTTTCATATTCAATAGATAGGTTATGCATCAATATCAGGCATGTATAATAACCAGATTATACTCCAATAATATACTTGTATATCTATCTTTGTAGTGCTTTCATGCAGGGTGACTCATCGTCTGCAGCCACATCTCAACATTCAGTGACTAAATGTCTATAGTCACATCTCCACACTTAGTGACTGATCGTCTGTAGGCACATCTCAACCATATACATCAACATGATATAACCATGTATACATCAAACAACTTGCCTTTATCATTATACTTGCCATCCACAATCAACTTCGTCTCTCCATATAATCAATATGTAATAACCCCTTTATCGTCATATAGTAATGTACACATCATGTTCTTTAATCATCATGACCATTACAATAGGATTATGCATTAACCAAGCACATCAATAATATCATGCATAATATCATCCCACATCATTTAACAAATATGTATTAATACACTTACCAACAATGCATACCTTATATCATGTAATCCTCACGCATTGGTATACTAGTATAGGCATCAAATCAACATGCATTTCATCCATACATTGCACATCTAGCTCATATGCAATTTCCCTTACATATATCTGATAAGTATATATAACAAATTCACTTGCATAGGTCTCATTAATATGTATTTTTATCCATACATTAAACATACATCTCATCATTATGCAATATGTGATTTAATTTCTCATAATAAAAGGATGGAATTCACACTACAATGCATCATTAAAAAGGTATTTATTTGTATTTTGGTTCCCCTTAACATCATCCATTCATTGGAGTTCATTTAGAACCTTCAAAATGCAAAACAGAGTAATTCCAGCCTTAAGCACGGCTTGGCCGTGTCACCAAGCACGGTCGTGCTTCAAGTTGTGCAAACTGTACTGAAAAATCACAAAACAGCCTAAAGCACAGCTGGGCCGTGTCACTAAGTATGACTGTGCTTCAAGTTTTCCTGCATTCCAAATTTTTGTCTAGCCAGACCTTCTGTTACTAAAAAGACAACAACTCCCTCATTTTAACTCCAATTAAGGTGATTTCGGTGTCTATAGAAAGCTAAGACAATTAAATACAACTTTTATGTTTAATACTTTAACAAATTAGAAATAGAATCAGATGACAAAGGTGTAAAAAAATAGTGTCATGACTCTGTGTGTTAGATCTGACCTTTCTTCACTCCTCAAGGAATATCTCTCTCATTTCAAATCTGATTAAGGTGATTCCAGAGGCATTAGAAAGCTACGAAACATGGCTACAACTCATCTTTTGAATAGATTTTCAAATTCGATATAGAATATAACCAAGAGAACCAACCATTCAGAGCATCAATTTTTACCCTTTTCAAGCCAATTTCAACAAACACAAGCATGATTTATGCATCCAAACTCTCATTTTTCATGGCTAAACACAAATATCCATCATGCATCTTCAAAATAGGATACATGAAACACTTATAAATCATTCAAAATACATGAAATTCGATGGAAATATGAATAATGTTAAACCTACCAAACCATAGATTCTTTATATCCTTGGATTTTCTCCTCTTGATCACTTCTCCTTCTTCCTTTCTCCTGGATCTTAACCTTTGCTGCCTTTCTCTCTCCTATTTCTCTCTCTTATTTTTCTTTTTCTCCTTCTCTTGACCTCTCTCTCTTCTCTTCTTTTCCTTAACCGCCACCTCTTTTCCCCCTTGATCTTTTGGCCTACTTATCCTCCAAGCCAAGACTTCTCCAAGTCAAGGCTTCTTCTCCAAGCCAAGGATAAGATTATTTAATCGAAGCTTCTCCAATAAGCCATCCCTCTCCCTCTTAGTCGATTTCTATTCCAAATCAAGGGAAAATATTGTCTTAATTCTAAGCTTCTAGAAGGTTGCCTCTCCTTAACACATGCCTTCTCTTTCTTTAAGAATTACATTTTTTCAATTTAGCCACTTTATCATTTTTCTAAGGTTTTGTCAATGTTCCATTTTATTCTCTTCCATTCCCATCACCATGAGAATTATTTTCCACTTATTAAAATATGGGATGTTACACCCTTCAGTCGCTTTACCTCCATAAGGTGCCACATGTCGCTGGGTCAACTTAGTGGGTAAGGGTCATCTTGGACTTGTTAGTCTCCTCAATACAGTAAGGGAGACACCTATTACCAGGCCACCCTACTTTAGAGAAGAACATCTTAACCGTCAGGCTCCTCAATACAGCAAGGTGACGTCTATTGCCAGGCCACACAACTTCAGAGAAGGTCCTCCTGACCAAGCTTATGTCTTTTACATGTTTTTCTAGCCACTTAATTCAACAAAGAGAATACATATTAATAATCATCACGAGCATAAACCACATTCATTCTCATGCATGCCATAACAATTTCATCATGTGTTAAACATACAATGCTCTTGCATTCTTTCTTACTATTCACACATCATTTACTTGCTTATGGCTGCGCATACAAGTGATATATAACAATCAATAAAAATATGCAGCCATCATTCCTTCATGCTTACATAATTATTTCAATGAGCATACAAAATCAATTAGATATTACATATTCCTTTTAACATACATGCCTTATAAAACTCCCATTATCATTCCATAAACATTGATGATTAGTTATGATTTAAAAAGAAAATAGAAAATGCTGAAAAAGGTTGAGACAACATGAAGTACGGCTTGGCCGTGTCACCAAGCAATACCGTGCTTCCTACCCATACTTACCCCCGTGCTTCCCTCACAACGTGGCTGTGTTACTCACAGACTCGGACCAAGCATGGCCTAGTCGTGTCACCAAGCACGGCTGTGTTCTAGCCGTGTTCTTCATTTTTTCACCTCTAGCCCGGAGCATGGCCATGCTCTGGGCAAGAAACTCATAAAATCCTCTATTTTTCTCCCAAACCATCCAAGGAAACCAACCAACAATTATACCAACATTTTAAGCATGAAAAACCTAATTTTTCCACAACATATTACCACTAAAAATAAGGATTTAACCTCAAAACTAACTACACAAAATTTCCCTAAACCACTACCTTATGCATATAAGTGAACAACAGCCATTAATGCCATAAATGCTTCATCAAAAATTCTATCTACCCTTCCAACATACTTTAATACACACATACAAGTCAGCAATCAAGTCATCCAACCAAAAATTCATAAAAGAGGATGTTGATCTTACCTTTTCTTTCTCCTAAAAAGATTCTCTCAATAAGTTCAGCTTAGTTTCTCACTCTAGAAATCTCCACCCAAATTATAGATTTTCCCCCCAACCATTAGCTTTCCATGGAAACTTATGAATATACATGGGTTAGAGGAGATCAAGAGTCTCAAAACTTACCTCTTCTCCTTGGATTTCAGCTCTCTCTCTCTACCTTTCTTCCTCTCTCTCTCTTCTTCTTCTCTTCCCTTTTCTTTTTCCCTTTGGCCGTGGGTTCCTCTGCTTTCTCTTGGCTTGCTGGCGACTTGCTTTACCAATTCAATAGGAAACCTTAGTTTAATATTTTAATGTTGGCTTCTCCAAGAAGTCACTTTTCCCTTTAACCATGACCCTCCAATTCCCTAAGGATTTTCAGGCGACTTGCTTTAGCAAGTCAACAAGAAACCTTAGTTTAATATTTTAATGTTAGCTTCTCCAAGAAGTCACTTTTCCCCTTAACTATAACCCTCCAATTCCTTAAGAATTTCAAAATTGTCACTCCATTACAATAGAACTATGTAGTTAGCTAAGGCATTGTTTGGTTGAAGGGAAAACTTACCAAATGTTTAATTCTTTCTTGAGACATTCCAATGGATTTTTGTGCAACTTTCTTTATAGCTCCTCATCTCTATTTTTACTGCCTAAATATGGCCTTGCTGATAAAGAAATTACTACCTCCTTCTTAAACATCTCTTCCAAAAATGAGAAATCTCTTATTAAATATTCACAATTATTTCCTTATAATTACCCTATTTAATCCTTTTTAATCCTTTCTTAATATTCCATTTTGTGAATATAATTAATAGATTTCTGGGCGTTACACCTCTAGCACACTTCACCGTCCTAATGTCGTCCACCACAACCTTGCATCTCACTGGCAAAAAACATGGATGCTAATGAGATGTCTTCAACTTGCAAATGGTTTCTCGCTTAAAGAAGGCCATTCCAAAGCGATTCAATGACCTACAAGAAAAAACAGCATTTTTGAATGATTTCCAACACCGTGCTTGTTGTCACTTATGAATGGTCAACAAAAAATTCTTCAATAGAGAGCATTTTGAATATTTTTATATGCCTAACAAACTTTCGTGCAAAAAATATTTGTCAATCAATATATGTATTTATCCAGATTTGGAAAAAGAATATTATGCAAATCTCAAGTTCAAAGATGTGGCCAAAGAAAGAAAGTGGTTGATTGCAAAATCTTTAGTCCAAGCAAGAAGGATTACTTTGGATGGCAATTATCTAGGAGGGTTGATTCAATGTCAAAATCAGGGAATAGAAAGGTACTTAATCCAAACACTTATTTCATACAAAGGATGGTTGAGGAAGCGGTCAAAGAAATCATTGAAGATAAGGGAAATATTACAGATGTTGCCTACCTAAATTGCAATTACACTTGATTATTCCAAGGACCAGTACATCAAGCCATGCTAATCGCCTAGAAACATTATACATATGGTGTGCTCTTAGAGGTATTAAGGTAAACCTCTCCATCATCCTATCCTATATGCAGTGTGTACAATAATAATAAAAACTTTTCCCACTATGTGGAATTAGTTGCAGGGATTAAATGACGTCACAATGACTTATTATAAATGAGGTCAATAGAGAGATTATTAATTGCTAAATCCTTCTTAATGATTTCACCTATTATTTTCTTTGACCTCCTTCTACCTCTAACTATGGGGTTTCTCTTAATTTGATCTACTCTTCTCAATGGGGCTTTTATAGGTCTCCTTTACACATGGCCAAACCACCTTAATTGAGATTTCACTATATTCTCCACAATAGGTGTTATCCCAACTTTCTCTCTAATCCATTCATTCTTGATCATATGTCTTATAGTGTGTCCACACATCCAACGCAACAATTTCTTCTCTGCGACATTGAGTTTATCTTCATGTTGTCTTTTAGCCGCCCAAAAATCAATACCATACAATATTATAGGTCTTATAGTTGTACAATAAAATTTTCTTTTAACTTTGAGCGACACTTTTCTATCACAAATGACACCCGAAATCTTCCTCCATTTCATTTATTCCGATTGAATCCTATGTTTTATGTAACAACTCCATTTATATACATATATATATATATATATATATATATATATATATATATATATATTTGTTAAGTCCCATAAAGTTATTACTTCTTTACTTCTAATTACTTAACTCATAATAACATTCAATTAATTTAACCAAGCATAATCAAGGTTTAAGGTCTACCATTAACACTTATACAATTATGAGTTCACATACACATCATTAATCAAAACACCCGTACAAAAATCAAACACATAAATATCTACATCTTATTCATCTATCTTGACCAATTCTGGAGATACGGGTGGGGCTGGTTGTACCTTCACCGGGATCTTAGCCAACTCGACCACAAACACCTTATTAATTTCTAGGATCTACCCAACATAGAGTAACTTGATCCAATGTACAATAAAAGCCAGAGCCGTAGAAAAATCTGTATAACTAGTTTTCTGAACATGATATGGAAATATAGTGAGAATTAAATCCCAGTAGGTTCAACAATAAATCATAACCATCATCAATAATGCTCGTCATGTCATGTTCATCTGTATAAGTTACAGTAAATATCTTAGGTCACATGAATGCACTTTATCTATGCACATGAAAATCGTGTAGTAATGACATGTATGACATGAATAACTATTTTTAGAATATCATATGATGGCTATCAACTTATTTTCATAACAAGTTACCCTGGTCAGGGTGAAAATTTTATACTCTCTGGCATGGGTTTTTCTCGCTCCATCTGACATTGCACATATTCTCTATCTTTTCTCATTAGCATAATCATAGCCGTGAGTAGGGTGTCCCTTACTGGTGCACCACACAAACCGCCATGTGACCATGCTCGTCTCTTTTCTTTTCTTTTCTTTTCACGTTAATAGCCAAAATTATGATTGCAATAACAAGTATGTTCATTAAACTCACATGCCATAATTTATCATTAAAGCATAATCACTACCAAAAATCATTGGTAAAATGCAATCATGTCATGATCATAACCATTTTCAAATATCTCTTTATAAAATATTTCCATGTCAAAATTACACACTTGAGATGGTAAGGAGTTCATGCAATGGCAATGACTAAGGCATACACTAGTTATTTATTATTTCCATTCATAAGATTCTTCTTCTTTTTAAAATATTATTTTCATCTTTTCATTTTCTTTATGCTTGGCCTTTAGTTACTTTCCTCCTACTTATATCATTTCCAACTCATGTTCTCAAAAATTTTATAGGGCATTCTTCTCCAATTTAGTTTTTATTATTATCTTATAGTTAATGAGGTTTATTTAGGGTAGAAAAATGTTAAAAATAAGCTTTACTAGCTTTCAACACGGCCTACGCATGTTCCAAGATATGGTTATGCTTGAAAATTACTTCAGATATACTAAAAAAATAGCCTTAAACACGCCCTACCCATGTTGAAGCAACCCAGAACACCGCCTGGTCGTGTTCTGTGACCTTACCGCACTTATTCAACCATATCTCCCTTATAAAAACTCTAATTGAGGTGATTCCAAAGCCTATAAAATACTAAGACAATTATCTACAACTTTTGTGTTTATCATTGCCTTAGATTCTTTACAAATTATTCCCAAAAAAATAGAAAACCAAGCGATTATATTTACCACCCTGGATTCTAGACTTATTCTGACCTTTACTCATTAATTAGCCATATCTTCCTCATATAAACTCCAAATCAAGTGATTTTAGAACCTATATATCCGTGAGACATATATCTATATTTATTATGTTAACAAGTTTCTTTAAATCCCTACAGATTTTGCCCAAACATTCAAACACAAAAACATACTTAACAGATTCTTCCCTAGTTAGCTAGTTTCTGACCACTGCTTACTAATATGATCATATCTTCCTAATATGGATTTCAAATTGAATGATTTCAGTGGTTAAAAATTCTTGAGACATATATATATTTCATGTTAACTATTTATTTTAGTTCCCTATAGTTTTTTCTAAAAATTCGAACACAGAAACTTATCTAACATATTCTTCACTGGTTAATTATTTTCTGACATCTAATTATATTTCTTACTTAATTATATTTCTTACTTAATTTAATATATTCCATCATCCACATCAAAAGAAAAACATAATCAAATCATGCATTACTAAGGATGTTTCTCAACAAAAATTTCTCATGGTCTTCCCCTAGGTGTTTAACTTAACCATCTTCCATCCAATTTTACCATATTCAAATATACATAAAAGCAGTATAAAAGTCATAAAGTTTTGCCACCCATAGTCATATCTATGCAAAATTTTCTATACTAACTGAAGTATTCAAAAAATCCATCACATGCAAGATCAATATGTAACATGATATAGCAACATCCATGGTAAATCATCAAAGTAGCAAATATTGTAAATTTCATCAAATTTCTAAGATCAAAATCCCATATAAATGTTATAAATTTCAAAGCTTTTTTTCAAAAAGAGATATTGTAAAACCTACCTAAAGATCTCCCTAGTTCACTTAGTAAATTCTTTTTCTAGTTTTCTCTTGAAGGAAGTGATAAGATTCCTCCCTTCCCTTAGCTTATCTAGCAGCTTAAATAAGAGAAGGACAATGATTTTTGAACCCCAAAGATGAAGAGAAAAGATGGATTCAAGTAGAAATTAAACCAACTTACCTTGAGTACTTAGTCCTCTAGACTTCTCCTCCTTCTTCCTTTCTCTCTTCTCTTTTTTTTCTCTCCTTTCCTCACTCTACCTTGCTTCTATTTTTCCTCTCCCTTACTTGGATGAAATTATAATGTTATAAGGTTGGGTTTTGCTTAAATAAACTATCAAGTTGTTCACCTCTCATAATCATAGGTCTACCTTATCACAATTAAGATGCACTTGGTTGTTTTTTGGGGAAAGACAACTCATATTCTTGTCTTCCTCTCCCTTACTCAAGATATGCATAGAAAAAGGAGATTTGTATTTTGAAAATTATGATAAAATATTCTTAAGACAAGGGACAAGGTCCCTTTGATTTAGGGATTCATTTTTTTCCTTTTTTCTCAATCAAATATGATAGGTTTGCTTTTCTTGTTGGGAAGTTTCCAGCCCTTGAGTCTCTGTTGCTTGGCTAAAATTATTTGTGTTGGATAAGGATAATTTTTCATAATGACATGTATCATTACCTACTTATTGAAATTATGCATGTAGGATATAGATGTTTTGTCCTAATGCCATGTATTATTACCAACTTGTTGAAATTATGAATGTAGGATATAGATGTTTTATCTTAATATCATGTGGCCTAATTTTGATTATTATTACATACTATTTCCTCACATGATTCTTATTTTTCTCTCTTGGATTTGGCTTCATTCTTACCCATTTCCTTTTTCTTTGGATGAAATTCTCTCTTTCATGGAGGGTTTGGTCATATTTTCATGATTTGTGGGCTATCGGTCCAACTTCTATATCTTAGTCCAAGTCTATGTTTTATTTCTTGCTTAGGCTATCCTATTGGCTTGCTAGAAACTCATGTAAAGTGGAAAAACTCTATATGAAGTGTCCGTAGGTGAAAGCCCAATGTATGGGTGGAGATGTTAAACTTAGGAACTCTAGTTCTTGAATTAGGAAAAATTACTCTAATCCAATCTTCTTGAAATTTTCAGACATTTACTTAATTTCCAAAAAATTATCTTCCTTACCCAAGAATTTTGCCTCTCTTTAGTATGTTATTTCTAATTTTTTTCTATTAGGTTTTCTCTCTTTACTTATTCCCTTAATGTTAGAAACATTTTCTATGCATACACATAAGGTGAAGAATTTCTAAGGATTATATTTCCTTAGATATCTAAAAATTGTCTAATAAATTTTATTTCCTAAATTAAATATTTTTGTACCTTTTTTAATAAAAGAAACGAAATTAAGGATGTTACACTTTACATCCTAATTTATTTCTCCATCATTTTGTATAATGGACTCAAGATTTTTAAATCTTGTGACTTGTTTTATAAGATGATCTCCTAGTTTTACCTCTAAATTTGTATTTGTATGCCTTTTACTAAAATTACATTTCATATATTCTGCTTTATTTATATTTGTATGAAAGCCATATGTTTCCAAATGTTGTCTCCATTACTCTAACTTCATATTAATTTTCTCTTTCGATTCATCAACTAGGACTATATCATCTGCAAAAATAATACATTGAGACCCTAATGCTTGGATATGTTGCCCATATGTAGTGTATGTTCTAGAGAAAAAGCAAATCTACCTTATGTTTCTCTTATTACATTAATAGTGAATGAGTACAAAATAAGTGTAGAATGACTCTTATACGAAGAGCCCTTGGATAAAAGTAACTATGATACAAGGAAGTGAGGAGTTAGAAATTGAAAATGATAAATAAAAGGCAAACCCAAGGAGAAAATTGAAGAAGAAAAGGAAATACCTTTGAGACTATTAGGGCTAAAATGAGAAGAGAGGATAAACAAAAGAAAACGAGCACCCTAACCAAAAAGTCCCCTAGAGTCATTGCTCCACAGCCAAATGGAAACAAACTGACCATGTAATTGTGATCCTATGAGCAAACTCTTTAGGAAGCAAAACCATCACACAAAAAAGAAAAAAAACATCAATGAAGGATTCTCTAAGAGTAACTTTTGAGTCTGTCAACCTTGCCATCGAGTTTGCTGAAAATGATGTTCAAGACTTCGCGGTTTCACCAAGGAATAATAGTAAAGAAAAACGAGTGGATCCAATATCCTCAAATGGCACATTCCTAATAGCCAGTAGTCGGTTATTCTTGCAAAATTTCATCTCTAATGAATGAGCTAGGTGAAGGATCAACCATGTTGCACTCCTTTAAATCTAAACTTTTTCATATGTTATAACTTAAACATGTTAAGGAAAAGGTCACTAAAATTGTTTTTGCTCCTACCTATAATAATGTTAAACCTTTTTCCCTGTTCTTCATAGCCGCCTTGACACATCAAAACTCTATTCATTCACATCCCATGCATCTTTTGTGTATTATGCTATTTATTGTTCATTTTAGGGTCTAGAACATTTATTATGACATTTTGTGCTTCTAATGCATTTTTTGGTATCTATATAGAACATGATTGATGGAGATCAAGGTACTACCAAACCTATTCCAAATCGCTCCCAAGATCCTTTGCAAAGGATAGGAGGTCTAATGACTAAGAGTAATGCGAAGCATGCCAAAAAAACCTTTATTAAGCTTTATCTTGGATGTGCAAGTTAATGAGGAAGCTATTGTGTGAAGTTAAGAAATCAAGTGGATCACGCTTTGCAACCTTGAGGGTAGTGTTAAAAAGGGTAGCTTAGAGCACAAGCTTAAGGATGAATAAATAGGCATTCTTAGAAGTCAAATAAAGTTTAGTTGATCTTGAAGACAACCAACCCAAATCTGCATGGGCTACATAGGTATTATGGGCTTTATGTTATATGCTTTCTTTTGAAATATTATTAGTATTTAATGTACTTTGGGCCTATTCTTTATGTTGGTCAAATATTAGTTTAATTATGAATTTTTTTTATTAGTTTAGTTGGGTCGAATAACTAATGTTATTTAGACCATATAAGGCATATTCCATAGAAGTACAATTAAGCTTTTTAGATTTTTCTACTAGCTTTAGGAGTGACTATATAAGAGTTCTTTTATATTTTTATAATTCAGATTTAGATGGTTAATAAAAAAATTTCTCCTAAAGTGAGAGCTTCCATTAGTTTTTGGGCAAAGAACTAAATCCAATCTTATCGAGGCAACTTGTGTCGATTAAAACATTTGTTAAATTTTCAAGACAATCCTTGTTTTCGCTAAACACTCCATTTCTTGGCTTAAGGAAACACATCATTTGGTACAGAGCCTTAGTTCATCTAGATGGTGTGGGTTGGCCAAATCGCATACTAAGGCATGTCGTAAGAAAAAAAATTGTGTCATGGGGTAGCTCGTGGTGTTGCCTACGTACATCATGTGTAACATCCCCTAATTTTCTTTTCACAAAGTAGCATAATAAGAAGAGTTAAAATAAATTGGTTTTATTAATTCTTAAGTATATACTCATAAAAGATGAAAGAAATAATTCTTATCTTTGAGGAAAATTTTAGGGGCAAAATGGTATTTTCTCGTCTTTTAAAGTTAGAGCTGGGCGACAAGAGATGTGTTGAAGACATGTGGAAAGTATAGCTCAAAAGTCCATTGGCACTTTTCTCATTAGAAGACTAAAGCATTTTGGGACTTTGCACAAGCCAAATAAGGCCTTAGTCAAGGGGTTAGTCACAATGTAATAGGATGACAAGTTTGTAATATTGGCATGATTGGAAGATATAGTTGGCATAGGGAAAGAAGTTTCTTGGACAAGATTTTTTTTATTCTTTTTACCTTGACTCCATAAAAGAGCTAACTAAAGGGAGGGGGAGAGAATAAGCCCACGTCCAAGAAGAAGAAAGACAAAAGAAGGAAGGAAGAGAGAAAAAGAGGAAAAAAGAAAGCAAAAGAATTGAAGATTAAGTTAAATTTCTTAAGGATTAGCCTATCTAATCTTCCTTTTACTCTTGATGGAATATATAAAAGGTGGTTTTGATGGTGAAATTACAGGATTTTGGGAGAAAAGAAAAGAGAAACAAGTGTACAAGGAAGAAGAAGACCAAGGAGCTTGATAATGGGTAGGTTCAACATTGACCCATCTTGAATCGTTGCATTAATATGTCTACTATTTGAAGTGAATTGATGAAGGTTGAATATGGGTTTAGAAGTTGATTATATTTATGTATATGGAAGGAAAGAAAATAGAGAAGCCATTTATAGAGGGTTTTGAATTAATTTGATCCCTTAGGCATGTGGTTATGTGTAATAAATAACCTGAATATTCATTTATATCCCTATTTTTGGCTAGTTGGACATTAATATGGCTCTATGGAAGTTTGTAAAACAAAAAGGGAATGTGACGCACACAGGACACGATCGTGTCCTGTGCAGTTGGGGAAATTGCATAATACTAAGCATGACTGTGTTCTGTGACACGACCCGATCGTGTGTTGTGTCTGTTTTATAATTAACCGTAAGCGCACGGCGTAGCTGTAGCTAGTCCGGCGAGTACGGGTCGTATCCTACAGAGAACAATGTCAATTACTAGAATTTCACAAAATATGCTATCTAAATCGATGTAATCCGATGAAAGTTTGTCACATTTAAATAAGTAAAGATAATCAATTAAACAAAGCCTAGGGTTATGGTTCACTACACTTATGATATTCAACACTTAATATGTACCTCTAATTGCAATTATCTAGGTTATTAGGGATGGTTTAGCCTTAATTTACTAGCAACCTCTTTCAAGCGTTACTAATCATACCTAGGTTAATCCAATTACCTACTTTCATGGTTCTTAGTTCAACCTAGGTCCATTAAGTTCTATGCCAACCATGGAATACAATTAATCGGTTTTCTCGTGCCCACTAATTGATTCATTCCTAAAGAACCTTAAACTACTTTCGTGATTAAGATATCTCTAAGTAACTATTAGGTTCAGGTATTAATTTTCACCTTTTAGTTCATCAATTAATATCCTAAGACGTGATAAAACGTTGGCCAGACATTCATCAACTCATATAATCAATGCATAATAGCTAATCCTAATTAACCATGGATAACATAATTAGGGTTCCAACAATTCAATTAGCACAATGTATCATCACATCATAAGTGGGTTTACCGAAACCCTAGATCAAATATACTCAAGCATGATAGAAAGATAAATCAAAGTCATAATCATTAAGTAAATCATCAACATCCAATACAATGTAAAAGGAAGAAGTAGAAGCAAAGATGGAAAGATAAAACCTGGATTGCTGAATGCAAAGATGAAATACAATGCTGAATCAATCTCAAATCTAAGCTAATAACATGAAAGTAAGCACTAATCCTACTTTAAAACTAATCTAATGGTGTTTCCTAAGCCTAAAATTAAGTAAAAGAAGGTCTCTCTGCGTTTGAATTCCTTCTGCTGCATTTTCCCTTCATTATATATGACTTTGGTGGCTCAAAACCCTAAAAAAGACAATGTGTACAGACCCGAAGCACGGTCGTGCTTGGGGTTGGTTTCTGGGGTTTTTCTACACTTCTTGCCTAGAGCACAACCTGACCGTGTTGAGGGCTGCCATGCTCATTTCTTACCAAATTTTGGTGTGTTGTCTCCTTGCTTCCTCCTCATCTTGTTCCAAGTCCATATGGCACTTCTCATGAGTGTTTTCCTTTGCTTCTTGGTCTCTTTTGCTCTCTTATAAGCATAAAACAAACCAAAGCAGTATCCAAAACAAAGTATAACCAAAAGCAAGGAAATAACCACAAGTTTACTATGAATTAGAGGATAAAATATAGCCATTAAGTACTCAAGATTCCCCTTTATCATCGTGCTTGGTTCTAGTTTAGGTCAATCTAGATTGCTTTCTATCTTAAAAGAATCTTATCTTTTGAGTGGGTATTATGGAACCAAAATCATAGAAAAATACTTTACAAATGGTTATTTAGCATCACTAGTTTCTTTCTTCCTTTATTTTATTCAGCGTGAATTATATTGTATATTATCAAGCAATGATTCAATGGTGTTGTAAAGGTGATAGTACACTTGATGAAATAGTTAGTGTGTACATGATATGATGTTTCTTATGCTTGTGAAATGTGATGTATAATTGTTAACTATTGAGAATGATGATGATGAATGTGATGTCGTAAGTGTGATTAAATGGTAAAAAATACGATTTAAGACGTGATGACCTTTACAATAGTAAGTTGATCTGACGGGTTGTATGATTTGAGACGGTACCATATAAGAGATGCTCTATTAGCTTGAATCAGCTGAGAAGGAGCATGGCCACTTTAACCAAGCAATAGTGGTTTGTGAGTAGTGGGTGGGAAAATGGTTCACATTACCCTATTGTTAAACATTGATATTTTGTGGCTGCAGACGATCAATCACCATGTATAGAGCATTGTATGTCAAGATTCGTGATTTTCAAGCATATATATATATATATATATATATATATATATATATATATATATATATATATATTATGATAATCATGCAATTTTATTTCTTTATCATGAAAGGACTAATATTTTTTGTAGTTTATACAGCTGGACATAACCATCATTATTTCTCATTATATTATGTTGATGTTGAATCTATTGGGAATTTCATTCTCACTCTTTTTTTGAGTATTCTGTTTAAAGAATAATTAGTAGGATGCCGACAGTTTTCCTATTGCTAATCTTGGAGATCCAATTAGTAGAGGTCCCATACTTGGGACAAGTCACCATAATATCTACTATTATCGTGGTGAATGTTATCAAGATCCCAGCATCGGTGCCACTTCCTCCACCCTTCACACCATAGTTAGTAGAAAATATGTAATTAGATAAACAGATCCATTTTTGAAGTGTAACCTGGATGATACTTTGTCTTTCATTGGTTTGCTTAGTACCTAATGTTACACTTGTACATAAAACTAATCCCTAATGTAGTTTTGAAAAATATGGTAATGAAATATATGGTATTTTGTTTTATGTATGGTTGTCTCCTTATTTATATTACATTATTTTACATTCATCCTAAGAGATAAAAAAAAAGGGGCCATTACACCTTGCACGAGGACATGCAAGCCAAAAAAATGGGCGAATGATGTGAACTATACAATTGTGAAGGTGACTATCGAGTGACTATCTATAATTGGCTAGAATACCACTAGGCAGTGGGGTTTATAAGACCTTAGGCACCCTCATCCCAACAACCTAGCTTTTAGGAATTAGTATCCATAAGGTGTTTTCTTCGCATTATTTGGTATCAGAACTTTGGCTTCTTGAAATTTAATTGGTGTCCTATATTTTCTTCTTTTATTTTTGTTCTAGAGTCATTATTTTCTTCTACCTTTCTTTAGGTCAGATTAAAGTTATAGTTCTAGTCAATTTTCTTTTTCTAGTTATAGTCTAATTCCTCAAAAGCCCAAAAAAAAAAGAAATTCGTAGTCCAATTTGGTTTTCTAGATACTAAAGTAAAAGAAAAGAAATTCGTCCAAAAAAGAGAGTAGAAATACGTTAAAAAAAAGAAGCAAAAAAAAAACATACCAGTTCTATTATCTCTCATTTTCTTAAATTCAATTCCTAAGGTTGTCATAATCCAAAATTTTGTTCTTATCATTCTTTATTCACTTGTTTCCTTTGATAAGCTTGTTGATCATGTTCTTGTTTGAGAGCTTTAAGAGAAATAGAGTAAAATTAGGTGCGAACACGTGAGGTTTGTGAGATAAACATGAGCAACGAATCAGACCAACCTAAAATCAACCTTAAACTCTTCAATAAGGTGGTTCATGAGCAGCTTAAGTTGCTGAATATGTGGTTGGATAACCTCGAGTCACCATCTAAGTCTAAGCCTACCGAACAACTTAGGTTTGATGAGGAAGAAGGGGAAGATTCAAATGGTGAAGGATTCACGTCAAGAAAGGAAAGGAGGTCAACTCCTAAACGTGATAGTGGCTTGGGAAGCATCAAAATGAATATTCCTACATTCTAAGGTAAAAGTGACCCTAAACTTTACTTGAAGTAGAAGAGGAAGGTGGAACATATGTTTGAGTGTCATGCATATACTAAGAAAAAAAGGTGAAGCTAGCTGCTGTGGAGTTTACTAACTATGCTAGTATTTGGTGGGATCAGTTGACAATTAATAGGCATAGGAGTGGTAAAAGGCCCATTCAGTCATGGGAAAAGATAAAGATTGTGGTAAGAAAAGAGTTTGTTCCTAGTCATTACTATAAAGACTTGTTCAGAAAACTACAAAACCTACATCAAGGATCTATGAGTGTAGAGGGTTACTACATTGAGATGGAGATGGCCATGATAAAAGCGAATATTGAGGAGGATAGGTAGACTACAATGGCAAGGTTTATTGGTCGTTTGAGGAAAGAAATTGCATATATAATGGATATGCACCATTATGTAAAGATGGAAGATCTACTACATAAACCAATTAAGGTTGAGAAGCAATTAAATGTTAAGGAATCTTCTAAATTTGGCTCCATTCTTAAAACTCTATGGAAGCTAAATTGGCAAGACAACCAAAAGGCTGCTACTAGGCTGGAAGAAGAGGGCAAAAGGAGTAGTTTAGTTACAGGCCCTAACCCCAATGCCAGAGTTGAGACTTCTACTTCCTTTAGAGCATGAGATACAAAATGTTTTAGGTGCCAAGTGTTCGATTATATTGCATCACAATGTCCTAACAAGAGAGCCATTATTCTTTTTGATGATGGAGGCATGTAGAGCGAGCATTCTACTAATGATGAGATGCCACCATTAAAGGATTGTAGTGATGTAGAGATTGGTGAACCAAAGCATGGAGAAGTATTGGTTACTTACATGCTCTTAATATGCAACCTAATGATGATAGTGATAAGGAGCAGTGTGAGCACATCTTCCAAACTAGATGTCACATGAATAACAAGGTATATAGTTTGATTACTAATAGTGAAAGTTGCACTAATGTAGCTAGTACCTTGATGGTTGATAAATTGAGTCTACTCATATTGAAACATCTTAAGCCATATAGGCTAAGATGGTTGAAAGATAGAGAAGATATATATATGTGACCAATCAGGTTTAGGTAGCTTTCTCTATTGGTAACTACAAAGATGAGGTACTTTGTGATATAGTACCAATGCATGCTGGACACTTGCTATTAGGACGTCTATGGAAATTTGATATAAGGGTCAATTATGAAGGCTACAAGAATTGATATACATTGACCATTCATAATCAAACCTTTATTCTAATATCCCTGAAGGCAACTTAGGCTTTTGCTGATCAAGTGAAGATTACAAAAGAGTGTAAGTTGAGAGAAACAAAAGACAAGAACAGAAAAAGAGTAAGGCCAAAATTGAGAGTGAAATAAAAGAAAGAGGTTGAGACATGTGAGCAGAAAAATAAAGAGAGCTGTAAGCCAAAGAAAGAGAAAAAATAAGAGAGTGAGTGCTTTTACACTAAAAAGTGAGGTGAATAGTACTTTGGTGTGCAAACCAAACCTCTTTGTACTTATGTACAAGGATATTTATTTTATTAACACTAATAGCCTTTCTTTGCCTAGTATGGTTATGCCTTTGATACAAAAATTCACTGATATTTTTTCTAAAGAGATTCCACATAGACTACCACCTTTGAAAGGCAATGAACACTAGATAGGCTTTGCCCCTAGATCATCCATCCCTAAACAACTACTTATCGAGCTAATTTTGAGGAGACAAAAGAAATTTAGGGGCAAGTAAATGGGCTAATTCATAAGGCATTTGTGAGGAAAAGTCTTAGTCCTTATTCAATACCTATTATTCTTGCATCTAATAAGGATAGGGCATGGCGCATGAGTGTGGATTGTAGAACCATCAACAAAATCACTGTAAAGTATAGGCGTCCAATTCCTAGATTGGATGACACGCTTGATAATTTATATGGTTCTAGTGTTTTTACTAAAATTGATTTAAAGAATTGCTACTATCAAATTCACATGAAAAAGGAGATGAATGGAAAACTACTTTTAAGACTAAGTATGATTTATATGAGTAGTTAGTAATGCCCTTTGGGTTGACCAATACACTTAGCCTTTATGAGGTTAATGAACCATGTCTTATGTGCTTTCATTGAAAAGTTTGTGGTAGTTTTCTTTGATGATATTTTAGTATATAGCTGGGATCTTGATGAACATGTATTGCATTTGCGTATTGTTTTTAATGTGCTTAGGGAGCATAAATTGTATGCTAACATGAAAATGTGCATGTTCTATTCTTATTCTGTGGTGTTCCTTGGTTTTTTTGTGTAATTCTAATGGAATTAGTGTTGATGAGGACAAGGTTAATGTAATCTGAGATTGGCCTAGACCTAGGAATGCTAATAAAGTTAAGAGTTTCCATGGTTTAGCAAGTTTCCATAGGTGGTCTGTAAAGAATTTTAAGACTATTGCTACACCCCTAAATAAACTTGTTAAAAAGAATGTTGTCTTTAAATAGGATGATGTGCATGAGATGTCTTTTAAAACTTTGAAGGATCTTTTGACTAATGCACCCTTGTTGTCGTTACCTAACTTTGATAAAACTTTTGAAATTGAATGTAATGCTTCTAGAGTTGGTATAGGTGCTATTTTGATGTAGGATTCTAGACGAATTGCATACTTCAATGAGAATTTAAAGAGGGCATCATTGAACTATCTTACTTATGATAAGGAGTTATATGCATTGGTGAAGACTTTGCAAACTTGGCAACATTGCCTATGGCCAAGGGAGTTCATTATCCATTCAAATCATAAGAGATTGAAATTCTTGAAGTCCCAAGGTGATGTCTTTGATTTGAGGACAAATTCTTTCGAAGAGAGAGGGAGTGATGAAGATTAAGGTGCTATTAAACCTATTTCAAACCGTTTTCAAGATCTTTTGTAGGGAATAGATGGTCTAATAATTAAGAGTAGGGCGAAGTGGCCTAAAATTTTTTTACTAGGCTTGATCTTAGATGTGCAGAATAAGAAAGAAGCTGTTGGGCCAAGTCAAGACATCAAATGGATCATGCTTTGGGACTTTGAAGATGGTGTTAAAGAGGGTAACTTGGAGCACAAGTTTGAGGCTGAATAGATAGGCATTCTTGCAGGTCAGATAAAACTTATTTAATCTTGAAGACAACCAACTCAAATATGCATCGGTTAAAGATGTATTATAGGATTTATGTTATATGCTTTCTTTCTTAATATTATTAGTATTTAATGCATTTTGAGCCCATTTTTTATGCTGGCCAAATATTAATTTAATTACGGATTTATATTTTTATTAGTCTAGTTGGTCCGAATAACTAATTTTATTTGAGCCATATAGGGCATATTCCACAGAAGTCTAATTAAGTTTTTTTAGGGTTTTCTAATAATTTTAAGAGTTATTATATAAGAGTTTTTTTATGTTCTTGTAATTTAAATTTTAATGATTAATAAAAAATGAATTTTCTCTTAAAGTAAGAATTTTCTTTGGTTATCTAGCAAAAAGGTAAATCTGATTTTATTGAGGCAATTCGTAACGATCAAAATATTTGTTAACTTTTTAAGACGATCTTTACTTCCACCAATCACTTTATTCTTGATTTAAAGAAATGCATCAATGATATTGGTGGTGCCTCTATATTGCTACTCCTGATGTTCGATGATTTTCTTTTTATGGTGATTCTTATTGTAGTTCTAATTACTGCTACTTATGTTTTTGATTAAAAAAAAGCCACTTTGGGTTATTGAAATAAAAGCTGCAATTATGCAAATAATTGAAATATGCAGGTTTATTGAACTGAATTTATGTTTATATTGGACTGGATTTATGTTAAAAATTTGGACTTTTACTATGTTAAACTGAACGGCTATTGTGCTGTTGCTGTGCTGAAATTTCTAATTATTGGCGGCTATATTTGTTTTTGTTTAACAAGGAAAGCTTGAACTATCTTTGAGAAAAAAAAAACTGAAAATGGAGGAAATATATGCTGAAAAATTTTATGGCATCAAGTCAGAGGGTGATTTCCTAAACTCATATCTTGATTTAATATTTTTACAATTTTTATTACACTTAAAGAACTAACTAAAAAGATTAATTAATTCTTTCAAAAATTCATTATTTTAATGATGTCAATTATGTCATATTACTTGGCTAATATATCTTGCCGCCGGAAAGTGAAAATCCAAAGGAATCGAGTAATGGACTTGTACGATACTTGAGAATTGGGCAGAGTAATGAGCTAGCTGACAAAAAGAATAGTATTTTATTTATTAAAAGACAAAAACCATTAACACTTTACTACCCAGCACCTAACAGCTAATCCTTTTTTTTTATGAATGCACAAACGCTTTTAAATTCTCAGCAAAAGGAATAAAGAACTATGCTGTGGAAGAAAAGTCAGAAAAGATCTGCCCCACTGAAAAGCACAGTTGAGCCGTTTGAATAGTCAGATATGCACAATAGAAAGAAGCTCCTCAATGGTGAACACATCTCTGAAATGATACGCTAAAAGTTGGCGACACACTTTAATGCATCTCAACGGTTTGAATTTCACCATATATAAGCTGCCCTTGAAGATCCGAAAACAGTGAAGAAGAAATGGAGCATTTATCTGAGTTGTTTTTGTTTTTCTACTCTGCTCATCTGTTCAGCAACTTCACTGAGTTACTCCTTCTATTCAGAGAGTTGTTTTTATAAGCTGCCCTGAAGCTCATAAAACAGTGAAGAAGAAATAGAGCATTTATCCGAGTTCATTTTTTCTACTCAACTCGTCTGTTCAGCAACTTCACTGAGTTACTGCTTCTATTCAGAGTTATTTGATCCTCCAAAACCTAGTGTACTAGGGTCTTGATAAAAGCCTAGTGTGCGAGAGAGTTAGCCAAGTAATTGAGAGAAAAACTTCGTGAGAAAAGTTAAAGGCTGTGTCTTGTGTGATAGAGTTTAACTGAGTACTTGTTCAAAAGCTCAACGAGGAAGAGTGCTGTAAAAGCTGTTTTAGCTTTCCCTTGTAGGGTTTGTGAAAGCCTTAGAGGCTTGTAGTATAGTGATTACCCAAAGTTATAAAAATATCTTTTCTTTGTATTTAGAGAGATGACGTAAGATTAAATTTTTGATCCGAACTCTATATATCATCTTCCTCTACCCTTTACTCCTATTTTTTCACAGCCTAGTTTTTGAAAAACCCCAAATCTATCTTTGAAATTCTTGAAATTTTAGTTTTAAGCAAGCTTGAAATATTTCCTATAAGGTAAACTGTTTATGGTAACAAAAATTTACTTTGTTGAACACCAAATTTACATTAGAGAAACTTGGTTTGCAGTTGAACATCTTCAAAAGAATTTACCTCTTATCGAAGTGTTCGGTTGAAAAATTAACATTGATAGAAAACTCGGGTTGTCTCTTTAAAATCCAGTGTCCAACAATTTAAAAGTAAAAATATGAAAAGGAAATCTTTTTACTGAATTCAACTCTTCCTTCTTAGCTATAAAATTTGAACTAATACAAATAATCCATGGAAGCATTGTTACACGAAGTTGCCTTGCCATTTTCTTTTCATCATTATGTTTCAACTCTGTTTCTTATATAAGGCCTTTAATATATGAAAATGTAGGTGACTCTTGAGAGCTACTAGTAGTGGATCTCTTTTAAAAACATGACTTATCTTAAAAAACACAAAGGTGGATTAAATACCATAAGAAAACTAAAGATAGTAGTTTACAAATTTACTCTCTGTTTGCAAATCATAAAAAAATTATGATAATTGTAACAACTCCATTTAAGTATGAATTTTTTTTTAAATACCATGAAGTTATTACCTCGTTACAACCTAACTCAATATAACATTTATTTAATTTATACAATACAGAGTTCACATACATGTCATTAATCAAAACATACGTACAATATATTAAACACATAAAAATCTACATCTTATTTATTCTGGTTGACCAATTCTGGAGATACAGGTGCGGGTGGTTGCACCTTCACTGGGATCTAAGCCAACTCGACTATAAACATTTTATTTGCTTCTGAGATCTGCCCAACATAAAGTACTCGATCCAATGTGCACTAAAAGCCAGAGCCATAGAAAAATCTGCATAACTAATTTTCTGAACATGATATGGAAATATAGTGAGAATTAAATTCCAGTAAGTTCCACAATAAATCATCATCAATATAGTTCATCACGTCATGTTCAGTTGTATAAACTACAGAAAATATCTTTAGTCACATGAATGCATTATATCTATGCACATAAGAATCATACAGTAATGATATGTATGACAGGATTACTAATTTTAGAATATCATATGATGGCCATCAACTTATTCTCATTTCAAGCTGCCCGGGTCAGGGTGAGTATCTTCTACTCTCCGATATGGGCTTTTCTCGCTCCGTCCGACATGGCACACTTTCTCTTTCTTTTCTCATAATCATAATCATAACCGTTGGTAGGGCGTCCCCTACTGGTGCACCACACGGATTGCCATGTGACTGTGTTCATTTCTTTTCTTTTCACAATGATAGCCAAAAATATGCTTTCAATAACAAGTATGTTCAACAAAATATAACTATTACCAAAAAAATCATTGGTAATCATGCCATAAACATAACCATTTCAAATATCACTTTATAAAATATTTCCATGTCAACATTTTACACTTAAGATGGTAAGAAATTCATACAATGGCAATGGCTATGGCATATACTAGTCATTTATAAGATTCGTCTTCTTTTTTAAATACTAATTTTATTTCTTTATTTTCTTGATGCAGGTTTTCATCATATCTAACCTTCTCTTACTAATCAAAGCATAAATTCCTCAATTGAACTTCGATGTAAGTGATCTTGGTGTCAATTTCAAGATAAAACAATTATCTAAAACTATTATGTTGAACATTGTAGCGAAATACTTAGAAATCAAGTTGATATTACTCCCTAAATGTACAGGTTATTTCTTCTCGGATAGGTTCTGACCTCTACCTACTAATCGGACCATATCTACCTCCTATGGACTCAAACGTGAGTGATTCTAGTGGCTAAAAATCCATGACACACATATCTATAATTCTTATGTTAACCATTTATTTAAATTTCATACAGATAATTCTCAGAAATTAAAATACAGAAGCTATCCTAACATATTCTTCCTTGATGAACCATTTTCTGACCCTTGACTACTAATCAGACCATATCTACCTCATATGAACTCCAAATTGAATGATTGCAGTGGCTAAAAATCCGTGACACATATATCTTTAATTCTTATGTTAACCATTTATTTTAATTCCCTATAGATAATTCCTAGAAATTAAAACACAGAAGCTAAAAAGTTTGCCACCCATAGCCATACCTATGCAGAACTTTCTATACTAGTCTAAGTATTTAAACATACATCACATGCATGATCAATATGTAACATGATATAGCAACATCATGACCAATCATCAAAGTTCTAAGATCAAAATCACCTATAAATATTATAAGTTTCAAAAGTTTTCTTGAAAAGGAAATATTGTTAAACTTACCTAGAGCACTTAGTCCCCTAGACTTCTCCTTCCTCTTTCTTCCTTTCTTCCTCTCCTTTCCTCAGTCTACCTTGCTTCTATTTTTCCTCTCCCTCACTTGGACGAAATTATAATGTTGTAAGGGTGGGTTTTCTTATATAGACCACCAAATAATTCACCTTTCATGATCATGGGTCTACCTTATCACAATTAGATTACACTTGGTTGGATTTTTGGAAAACAAACAACTTATGTTCTTGTCTTCCTCTTCTTTAGTCAAGATATGCATAGGAAAAGGAGATTTGTATTTTGAAAATTATGATAATATGTTCTTAAGATATGGGATAAGGTCCCTTTGATTTAGGGATTCATTTCCATTTTCTTTTGTCTTAAACAAGTATGATAGGTTTGCCTTTTTAGGTGGCAAATTTCTAGCCCTTGAATCTCCATTATTTGGTTGATATTATTTGTGTGGGATAGGAATGTTTTCTCCTAATGCCATGTATTATCATACCACTTGCTAGAATTATGAGTGTAGGATATAGATGTTTTTGTCCTAAAGCCTTGTATTATCATGCCACTTGCCAAAATTATGAATGTAGAATCACACCACTTACTAAATTTTTGTCTTAATGTCATGTAACCTAATCTTTATTATTATTACATTATTATATCATCACCTAATTTATTTTATTTTATTTTTTCTCTTGGATTTGGGCTTATTCTTACCCATTATGGGCTTATTCCTATCCATTTTCTTTGGTTTGGATAAAATTCTACATTTCTTGGAAGGCTTGGTCATATTTTCATAATTTTTGGGCTATTGGTCCAATTACTATATCCTAGTCCAAGTTTATGTTTTATTTCTTGCTTAGGTTATCCAATGGGCTTGCTAGAAACTTATGTGAAGTGGAAAAACTCTATATAAAGTGTCCATAGGTAAAAGCCCAATGTATGGGTAAAGATTTTAAACTTAGTAACTCTAGTTCTTGAACTATGAAAAATTACCCTAATCCAATATTCTTGAAATTTTAAGACCTTTACTTGTTTCTAAAAATTTATCTTCCTTATCCAAGAATTTTGCATCTCTTTAGTATGTTATTTCTAATTTTTTTTCTATTAGGTTTTTCCCTCTTTATCTATTCTCTTAATGTTAGAAACATTTTCTATGCATATACATAAGGTGAAGAATTTCTAAGGATTATATTTCCTTAGATATCAAAAATATTGTCTAATAAAATTTATTTCCTTAATTAAATATTTAAGTACTTTTATTAATAAAAGAAACGAAATTAAGGATGTTACATTTCTCTCCCCCTAAAAGAAATTTTTTCCTCAAAATTTCAGAAATTACCTAATAAGAACAATTGCAGATATTTCTTCCTCGTGACTTCTTCCAGCTCCCAAGTTGCTTCTTCCGGAGTCAAACCTTCCCATAACACCTTAACAAGGGGAATGATTTTATTTCTCAGTTGCTTCAGGTCAGTGTCCAATATGGGTGCAGGTACTAGCTGGTATGTCATGTTCTCCTTTATTTGTATTGGTTCATGCTGTATTACATGTGATGAATCTGGAAGATACTTCCGCAGCTGTGATACATGGAAAACATTATGCAGGTTGGACAAATTAGGTGGGAGAGCAACTTGATATGCTGATGTGCCTACTTTCTTCAGAATTTGGTAGGGTCCCAAAAATCACGGACTTAACTTTCTTGTTTTGAGAGACCTACCAACTCCAGTAGTTGAGAAAAGTTTCATAAATATATGGTCTCCTTCCTCAAACTCCAGAGGTCTATGTCTCTTATCATAGTAACTCTTTTGCTGACTTTGAGCTGTAAGTATTTTGTCTCGTATCATCCTGATTTGTTCAATGGTTTGTTGAACCAGATCAAGACCCAACAAGTTCTTTTCTCCTACCTCAAACCAACATAGTGGAGATTGGCACTTTCTACCATATAAAGCTTCATAGGGGGTCATCTTAATACTGGAGTGATAACTATTATTATAAGCAAACTCTACTAAAGGTAGGTACTTATCCCATCATTTACCTTGCTCTATCACACAGGCCCTTAACATGTCTTCTAGAGTTTGAATTGTCCGTTCTGTCTGCCCGTCAGTCTGAGGATGGTAGGCAGTACTAAACCGCAACTAAGTACCAAAAACTTCCTGCAACACTTTCCAAAATCTCGACGTGAACCTCGGATCTCTATCAAAAAAAATATTTAAGGGAATCCTATGCAGTCTAACTATTTCCTAGACGTACAGTTGGGCCAATTTATCCAGTGAAACGTTAATTTTTATGGGCAGAAAGTGAGAAGATTTGGTTAATCTGTCAACTATTACCCAGATAGAGTCATGTCCAACTGAAGTCTTAGGTAAACCCACAACAAAGTCCATCGAGATACTGTCCCATTTCCATTTAGGGATCTGAAGAGGTTGTAGAAATCCCGCTGGCTTTTGATGCTCCACCTTCACCTTTTGACAAATTAGACATTTCACCACGAACTCCGCAATATCCTTTTTCATCCCTGGAAACCAATACATCCTTTTTAAATCATGGTACATTTCAGTGCATCCAGGATGGACTGTGTATTTACTCTGATGCGCTTCCTACAGGATCTTAGTCCTCAACTCTTTTTGATCTGGGCTCTAAGGTCACACCCTATACTTAAACCATTAATGGTTAGCTTCTTTGAGGAAAAAGTAGTGTCCAGCTTTAAATTCCGAAACTCCTCTAGCATTTGCATCTCATACAACATCATCTGGCCCATGTGTAGAGATTTTCGACTTAAGGCATCAGCTACGACATTCACCTTTCCTGGATGATACTTTATCTCAAACTTGTAGTCATTGAGAAATTCCACCCATCTTCGTTGCCTCATGTTTAACTCCTTTTGATCAAAGAGATATTTAAGACTCTTGTGATCGCAATATACTTCAAAGGTTGTTTCGTATAAGTAATGTCACCAAATCTTTAAAGCAAATACCGCCGCCGCCAATTCAAGATCATGGGTTGGATAGTTTCCTTCGTGGGGTCTTAATTGTCTAGAGGTGTAAGCAACTATTCTCTTGTCTTGCATTAGCACACACCCTAGCCCTTTTTTTGAAGCATTACTATACACTTCAAAATGTCCTGTGGAGTCTGGAATAATTAAAACAGGAGGAGTGGTCAGTCTTGTCTTCAACTTCTGAAAACTAGCTTCACAATGATCAGTCCATTTGAAAGGACTTCCCTTCCTGGTCAATTTAGTTAATGGCAAGGCTATACGAGAGAAGTTTTGTATAAACTTCTTGTAGTATCCTGCCAAACCCAGAAAACTTCTAATTTCCGTAACCGTCTTTGGTCTCTCCCACTTAATCACTGCTTCCATCTTGCTATGATCTAAGGCTACCCCTCTATTAGAGATGACATGTCCGAGAAAATTCACCTCTAACAATCAAAATTCACACTTCTCCAATTTGGCATATAACTTTTTCTCTTTCAGCACTTGCAGCACGATTCGCAGATGTTGTTCATGTTCTTTCTCACTCTTAGAATATATCAAGATGTCATCAATGAACACTACAACAAATTGATCTAGGTAGGGTTAAAAAATGCGAGTCATGTAATCCATGAAAATTGCAGGTGCATTCGTCAACCCGAAGGGCATTACGAGAAACTCCTAGTGCCCATACCTAGTCCTGAAGGCAGTTTTTGGTACGTCCTCCTCCTTGATCCTAATATGATGATATCCTGACCTCAAGTCAATTTTAGAAAAGATAGAGGCTCCTTCAATTGATCCAATAAGTCATCTATCCTAGGGAGAGGGTACTTTTTTTTAATAGTCACCTTATTCAACTGTCTGTAATCTATGCATAGTCTCAAGCTCCTGTCTTTCTTCTTAACAAATAATACAATAGCTCCCCAAGGTGATACACTCGGTCTAATGAATTGCTTGTCTAATAGTTCCTCCAACTGTTTCTTGAGTTCCTGTAGTTCCTTCAAGGCCATTCGGTATGGTGCAATAGAGATAGGCCCTGTCCCAGGTAGGAGATCAATAGAGAACTCTATCTCTCTCTTGGGAGGTAAGCCTGGAATATCTGATGGAAATACTTCAAGAAATTCGTTGGCTATTGGGATTTCATCAAGCTTTGATTCGACTTCTAGGTTTGATAAATACAAGAGAATATATCCAAGTACTCCATTCTTCAACACCCTATTAACTTGATTGGCATTAAGCATCAATAACTGGACCTCTTCTTTGGGAGTAAGAGGTAGAAATTCAACGGTCTTGTTACAACAATTCAGCAAGACTCGATTTCTAGACATCTAGTCTAACCCTAGAATGACCTCAATACCTCTTAAAGGTAAACAGACGAGGTCTACAAAAAAAGTTTTCTCTTGGATGGTGACTTGACAGTCCTTACATACAGAGGAAGTTAATACCTTTTCCCCTGTAGGGGTTACTACGGAAAGCTCATAGGGAGTTTCAGAAATAGGAAACTGAAACTTCCTAATACTTTCTTCCGATATAAATGAATGACTAGCACCAGAGTCAAATAAAACCATAAGAGCAAATCCATAGATATAGCATGTACCTTGAATCATTTCAGAAGATTGAGCTGCCTCTTGGCCGCTCAGGGTGAAAACCCTTCCATTCACTTGAGGCCTCTATTCTGGCTGCTTCCCCACATTCTGTGGGCATTTTCTCGCAAAATGACCTTTCTGTCCGCAGTTGAAGCAGACATCTTGTCCCATATAGCATGGCCGATTACCATGCATGCGTCCGCACTTAGCGCACTTGACTAGGGCGAGGTCTTGTTGGAAAGGTCTGGGACCCGTAGTTAATGGCCTCTTACCAACTCCATATCCGCTTCTTCTCACGTTCTTGTTAGGGTTGGAAAAAATTTTCTTCCTTTTCTATAGGTTTCGCCTTTGCTTTTCGTCCTCCACTGCCTTTAAACTCTTTTACAGGAGTCTACATTTATTTATCAGAGGTATGATAAAGATTGTCGTGATCTACCAAAAATATTACCGAACCCCTATAAGGAATGCAATATAGGGTAACTCCATATCGTCTCTCAAGGAATGCTAATGTTAAATGATAGTTCAAGATTTCAAAGGGGGGTTTGGATTTTATCACAATCAAATTAGAACACAAGTGGAAAATTGGACAAAGATTATATTATCAAGGATAGCAACCTCACTAGACATTCTTCAAGAATTAGTTCGGTTTATCCTAGACTAAATGTGATTAATCAAGTTGTTGGTTGATTTTAGTTATAATCGAAATCTCTGCATCATAACCTTCATCATTCAAAATTCGATCAACAACATATATTACAAATCCATGCAATCACATACAACTTGTAATCTGTTATTTATCTGAAAATCAAATATCAACCAATCTATTTCCTTTGTTTCATGCAATAGAATAAAGATCCATCAATCAAGATTCTATCTCATACATCAAACTTGAATGGATAACAGAAATCTCTATATATTCATACAAGATTCGAAATACTCCAGAAAACAAAGAAGATGATATAAACTTGATTACAATATAAATGGAGTCTCAAAACCTAATCGAATTCAAGAAGGAGTCTAGCTGGTTACAAGGTTCTCTACTCTGCCATGGATGTCCAAGCTCAGCTCCAGAGGTTGAAGATGAAGATAGAAGTGTGTGAGAGAGTGGGCAGTGGTCTGAATTCTGAATTCCCCCCAATTAGACCAAAGGAAGGGAATCTTAATCATTAAAATTGACCAGGACCACATGTGTCAAGTCTGCTTTCGGCTGCATGTTTCCCTCTAACATTTCACCACTAATTACGGGTCCAAGATGCCTCTGTCTGGCAAACATGTCTTCATATGAATTATTCCTCAATGGCATAGGGTTCCAATGCCACCAAAATCATGCCAAACGGACATACCTAACTCAGTTTATGGCCATTTAAACACCCAAAGGTCATATTCTATTTTTGCTATCCATGTCTTGGACTCTTGGTCTAATTCGGCCCATTGGACCTCTGAACTGGATCTTGGGCTCTTCATGAAAGTTATAGAAATTTGTCTTAGCTCTCCTACAAGACTGAAATCAGAATTTTTGGTGGTATCAAACTCCATATATAACAGAAATACACAGACAGGTTCAAAAAGACGAAAATGCTGGAAAAAATCTCAAAGACCAAAATAAAACTCAAATCATAAAGCCTAGCTTAAGTGATAGAAATAAGTGTAGGAGAGGGTGAAAACACTATATATGATGATCAAATAATATATAAAAATTATGTTTATCAAGGTACAAACTCCCTGATCTCCATAGCTATAACAACATTCTTTATCTCCGGGTTTAGTCTTGCTTCAAACTTAATCACCTTCAATGCTTCATCTGGGTTATATCGCAAATAAGAGGAGAACTTAGATAGCTCCTTGAACCTTGTGATATACTGGTCCACGGTCATCCTGCCTTGCCTGAGTTGGAGAAATTCGATCTCTTTCTCTGCCCGTACAGTACTTGGAAAGTACTTTTCAAAAAAAATGTCCTTGAACACTTGCCAAGTGATCTGTCTTCCCTGATGAGCTAAAAATTCTCTAACTCCATGCCACCAGTATTCTGCTTCATCCTTTAACAGATATGCAGCAAAAATAATTTTCTGCTCTTCAATACAGCCCATCACTTTAAAGATTTTCTCTAATTCCCTTATCCACCTTTCGGCTACCGTTAGGTCATAGCCACCTTGGAAACAAGGTGGTCTAGTCCTGAAGAACTCGGATATGCCATTATTTTTTCCATCCATCCGGTTGTTAGCACCATTCTCACCATTTGGGTTATTAGCATTCTGGAGATATTGTAAAATTTGGTTGGTGGTCATGACTTGGTCTCGAATTGCAGTGGCCAGGTTGTACAGGGTTTCCTCTGCATTGGTTGTTAGATTCCTCCTTGGTGGTGCCATTTCCTATTGTGGCAAAACACAGTTATGCTGCTATTGAGGTGATCAAGCCCAAAAGTTAGTTCAAAAATATTTAATAACAGTCATAACACAACCTCGGCATATAGATAGGAAACACTAGTAATTTATTACCTATATGAATCATTGATCCCCTATACAACACAACCACAATATACTCAAGACACTATAAGATCGATTCAGATAACTATCCACCCACTGGCCATCTAGGATCGACCTGCTCTGATACCAATTATGTAACAACTCCATTTAAGTATGAATTTTTTTTAAATACCACGAAGTTATTACCTCATTACAACTTAACTCAATATAACATTTATTTAATTTATACAATACAGAGTTCACATACATGTCATTAATCAAAACATATGTACAACATATCAAACACATAAAAATCTACATCTTATTTATTCTGGTTGACCAACTCCGGAGAAACAGGTGCGGGTGGTTGCACCTTCACCGGGATCTAAGCCAGCTCGACCACAAACATTTTATTTGCTTCTAGGATCTGCCCAACATAAAGTACTCGATCCAACGTGCACTAAAAGCCAGAGCTATAGAAAAATCTGCATAACTAATTTTCTGAAAATGATATGAAAATATAGTGAGAATTAAATTCCAGTAAGTTCAACAATAAATCATCATCAATATAGCTCATCACGTCATGTTCAGCTGTATAAACTACAGAAAATATCTTTGGTCACATGAATGGATTATATCTATGCACATAAGAATCATACAGTAATGATATGTATGACAGGATTACTATTTTTAGAATATCATATGATAACCATCAACTTATTCTCATTTCAAGCTACCCCGGTCAGGGTGAGTATCCTCTACTCTCCGGTACGGGCTTTTCTCGCTCCGTTCGACATGGCACACTTTCTCTTTCTTTTCTCATAATCATAATCATAACCGTTGGTAGGGCGTCCCCTACTAGTGCACCACACGGATTTCCATGTGACCGTGCTCATTTCTTTTCTTTTCACAATGATAGCCAAAAATATGCTTTCAATAACAAGTATGTTCAACAAAATATAACTATTACCAAAAAAATCATTGGTAATCATGCCATAAACATAACCATTTCAAATATCACTTTATCAAATATTTCCATGTCAACATTTCACACTTAAGATGGTAAGAAATTCATACAATGGCAATGACTATGCCATATACTAGTCATTTATAAGATTCGCCTTCTTTTTTAAATATTAATTTAATTTTTTTATTTTCTTGATGCAAGTTTTCATCATATCTAACCTTCTCTTACTAATCAGAGCATAACTTCCTCAATTGAACTCCGATGTAGGTGATCTTGGTGTCAATTTCAAGATAAAACAATTATCTAAAACTATTATGTTGAACATTGTAGCGAAATATTAAGAAATCAAGTTGATATTACTCCCTAAATGTACAAGTTATTTCTTCTCGAATATGTTCTAACCTCTACCTACTAATCGGACCATATCTACGTCATATGGACTCAACCTTGAGTGATTCTAGTGGCTAAAAATCCGTGACACACATATGTATAATTCTTATGTTAACCATTTATTTAAATTCCATACCGATAATTCCCAGAAATTAAAATACAGAAGCTATCCTAACATATTCTTCTTTGATGAAGCATTTTCTGACCCTTGACTACTATTCAGACCATATCTACCTCATATGAACTCCAAATTGAATGATTCTAGTGACTAAAAATCTGTAACACACATAGCTATAATTATTATGTCCATTTATTTTAATTCCATATAGATAATTCCCAGAAATTAAAATACAGAAGCTATCCTAACATATTCTTCCCTGATGAACCATTTTCTGACCCTTGACTACTAATCAGACCATATCTACCTCCTATGGACTCCAAATTGAATGATTCCAGTGGCTAAAAATCCGTGACACATATATCTTTAATTTTTATGTTAACCATTTATTTTAATGCCCTATAGATAATTCCCAGAAATTAAAATAAAGAAGCTAAAAAGTTTACCACCCATAGCCATACCTATGTAGAACTTTCAATACCAGTCTAAGTATTTAAACATACATCACATGCAAGATAAATATGTAACATGATATAGCAACATCATGACCAATCATCAAAGTTCTAAGATCAAAATCTCATATAAATATTATAAGTTTCAAAAGTTTTCTTCAAAAAGAAATATTGTTAAACTTAACTGGAGCACTTAGTCCCCTAGACTTCTCCTTCCTCTTTCTTCCTTTCTTCCTCTCCTTTCCTCACTCTACCTTACTTCTATTTTTTCTCTCCCTCACTTGGACGAAATTATAATGTTGTAAGGGTGGGTTTTCTTATATAGACCACCAAATAATTCACCTTTCATGATCATGGGTCTACCTTATCACAATTAGATTACACTTGGTTGAATTTTTGGAAAACAAACAACTTATGTTCTTGTCTTCCTCTTCCTTAGTCAAGATATGCATAGGAAAAGGAGATTTGTATTTTGAAAATTATGATAATATGTTCTTAAGAGATGGGACAAGGTCCCTTTGATTTAGGGATTCATTTCCATTTTCTTTTGTCTTAAACAAGTATGATAGGTTTGCCTTTTTAGGTGGCAAATTTCTAGCCCTTGAATCTCCATTATTTGGTTGATATTATTTGTGTGGCATAGGAATGTTTTTTCCTAATGCCATGTATTATCATACCACTTGCTAGAATTATAAGTGTAGGATATAGATGTTTTTGTCCTAAAGCCTTGTATTATCATGCCACTTGCCAAAATGATGAATGTAGAATCACACCACTTGCTAAATTTTTGTCTTAATGCCATGTAACCTAATCTTTATTATTATTACATTATTATATCATCACCTAATTTATTTTATTTTATTTTTCCTCTTGGATTTGGGCTTATTCCTACCCATTATGGGCTTATTCCTATCCATTTTCTTTGGTTTGGATAAAATTCTACATTTCTTGGAGGGCTTGGTCACATTTTCATAATTTTTGGGCTATTGGTCCAATTACTATATCCTAGTCCAAGTCTATGTTTTATTTCTTGCTTAGGTTATCCAATGGGCTTGCTAGAAACTCATGTGAAGTGGAAAAACTCTATATAAAGTGTCCTTAGGTAAAAGCCCAATGTATGGGTAAAGATTTTAAACTTAGTAACTCTAGTTCTTGAATTAGGAAAAATTACCCTAATCCAATATTCTTGAAATTTTGAGACCTCTATTTGTTTCTAAAAATTTATCTTCTTTATCCAAGAATTTTGCATCTCTTTAGTATGTTATTTCTAATTTTTTTCCTATTAGGTTTTTCCCTCTTTATCTGTTCTCTTAATGTTAGAAACATTTTCTATGCATATACATAAGGTGAAGAATTTCTAAGGATTATATTTCCTTAGATATCTAAAATATTGTCTAATAAATTTTATTTCCTTAATTAAATATTTATGTACTTTTATCAATAAAAAGAAACAAAATTACGGATGTTACATTTCTCTCCCCCTAAAAGAAATTTTGTCCTCAAAATTTCAGAAATTTCCTAATAAGAACTATTGCGGATATTTCTTTCTCGTGACTTCTTCCAGCTCCCAAGTTGCTTCTTCTGGAGTCAAACCTTCCCATAACACCTTAACAAGGGGAATGGTTTTATTTCTCAATTGCTTCACGTCAGTGTCCAATATGGGTGCAGGTACTAGCTGGTATGTCATCTTCTCCTTTATTTGGATTGGTTCGTCCTGTATTACATGTGATGAATCTAGAAGATACTTCCGCAGCTGTGATACATGGAAAATATTATGCAGGTTGGACAAATTAGTTGGGAGAGCAACTTGATATGCTGATGTGCCTACTTTCTTCAGAATTTGGTAGTGTCCCAAAAATTGCGGACTTAACTTTCTTGTGTTGAGAGACCTACCAACTCCAGTAGTTGGGGAAAGTTTTAGAATTACATGGTCTCCTTCTTCAATCTTTAGAGGTCTATGTCTCTTATCGTAGTAACTCTTTTGCTGACTTTGAGCTGTAAGTATTTGGTCTTGTATCATCCTGATTTGTTCAGTAGTTTGTTGAACTAGATCAGGACCCAACAAGTTCTTTTCTCCTACCTCAAACCAACATAGTG
Organism: Gleditsia sinensis; assembly: GCA_037074535.1. Lineage (NCBI taxonomy): Eukaryota > Viridiplantae > Streptophyta > Magnoliopsida > Fabales > Fabaceae > Gleditsia > Gleditsia sinensis. The sequence continues at coordinate 43,191,245 of CM073465.1, read as the reverse complement.
AAGATCGGCACTTTCTACCATATAAAGCTTCATAGTGGGCTATCTTAATACTGGAGTGATAACTATTATTATAAGCAAACTCTACTAAGGTAGGTACTTATCCCATCCTTTTCCTTGCACTATCACACAAGCCCTTAACATGTCTTCTAGAGTTTGAATGGTCCGTTCTTTCTGCCCGTCAGTCTGTGGATGGTAGGCAGTACTGAACCGCAACTGAGTACTAAAAGCTTCCTGCAACGCTTTCCAAAATCTCGACGTGAACCTCGGATCTCTATCAGAAACAATATTTAAGGGAATCCCATGCAGTCTAACTATTTCCTAGACGTATAGTTGGGCCAAGTTATCCAGTGAAAAGTTAATTTTTATTGGCAGAAAGTGAGCAGATTTGGTTAATCTGTTAACTATTACCTAGATAGAGTCATGTCCCACTGAAGTCTTAGGTAAACCCACAACAAAGTCCATCGAGATATTGTCCCATTTCCATTTAGGGATCTCAAGAGGTTGTAGAACTCCTGCTGGCTTTTGATGCTCCACCTTTAACTTTTGACAAATTCGACATTTTGCCACGAACTCCGCAATATCCTTTTTCATCCCTGGCCACCAATACATCCTTTTTAAATCCTGGTACATTTTAGTGCATCCAGGATGGACTATGTATTTACTTTGATGCGCTTCCTGCAAGATCTTATTCCTCAACTCTCGTTCTTGAGGGACACAAATCCCTTCAGGCATTTACCCTCCTAAGGTAACCATAGAAACAGATAATTTTTGATTGAAAGGAGAAAGCAAAGTCAAATTTCTGCATTTAGCAGTGACACACGTTGGTTTCATTTTTTTTATGACATTATATTCATCGAAACGTATTATAAACACGAAAGATAAAACTATAACAATTACCACATCCCTAATAGTAAAAGCATGGCCCAGCGTTACTTTGGACCAATGTGAAGCTTTCCCCACATTCCTTTCTACTTTCCCATATTCAAATTGCATAAGCACAAGCAGCTTCTCCATTACATTATTCCTCAACCCCAAGGAGTTGCAAGTACTTCTAGAGTGGTAAGAAAGTGTAAAAACTATAACAGTTCCTTCTTTTATCTTTTTTCCTTCTTAAGTAGAACTCCCTTGCTTCCAAATTGATTTTTAAGTTACCTGTGAATAGCCACTTAGTTTCAGCTTCTCGTGAAAGAGACACTTCAAAGAAAAGGATATGAAGCTGGTAGTAGAATTTTTTTTTGAATAATTGATAGTTAAGCATAATTTATCAAAATAACTGTTTCATATATTAGTAAGATGCTTACTTATGTTCTTAGTACTTCCATGTCTTCTTCCATAATACTTACTTTTATTAATTTTCTAGAAATTTCTAGTCTAAGCTGTATAATTAATATGCATGAGATATATTATTTTTACTTGAGGTATACCGTTTGATTAATTTATTTGAAACTGATGGCTAAGCATGATAGTCTTGGGGGTGGAGTTAGAACTCCTATGTTTGTTTGTTTGATTCTGAAGTTAAAAAAAGGGAGAGATATATATAGAAATATATGCATTATAGAATGTTGTGTGATTCTGTTCTATAATACAAATTTTTTCTATCCGTTTGGGTTGGAATGGTTTGTTTTGAACTTTAGGTTGGCCTTGTGATTGGTAAAGGAGGAGAAACAATAAAGAATATTCAAACTCAGACTAGAGCACGAATTTAGGTTTATGATTTTAGTCATCTATAGTTTATTGTCCCACGCTGTTCTCTACTGTAGCACTATCGTTACTGCTAATTTGATTACAAGACTGCTGGATCTCAAGTTGTTGAATTTTCACTCATTATTTTTGTGTATAATGTATTGTATGTATCCTTTTTTCAGGTGATACCTTTACATTTTCCCCCAGATGTCGCATCAACAGAAAGAACATTACAAATTGATGGGAAGGACGAACAAATTGAGTCTGCAAAAAAGTTGGTTAATCAAGTCATTGGTGAGGTATTTCAGTATGCATGTCAATTTGTTGAATTTGGCCTTGGTTAGCGGGTTGTTTGCCATCTGCCAAGTATGTTATTTTAGTAATGATGAACGTGCTATAGTTTCTTTGTTATTAGTAAGCTTTGTAGTTATCTTCTTGATGTGGCTTAGCATCTAATTTACAAATTTAGGAGTAAAGAAATAGCATAGAAATCGAAAACGCACGATTCACGATTTTAATCGTGCGTTCCAACCCGATTCAAATGGCCAGCAATACAAATCGGTGGCCGAATCGTGTGTGAGAGTGAATCGCTGCCAGAATCGCAAAAATCGGTGCGATTCCGGCAAGAATCGCAGAATCAGACGATTCTACGATTCAACTTCAACATTGCGGCCCTGTTGTGCGAATATTGTTCATCATCTCCCCTCTTCGTTTTTTGTCTTCCTAAGCTTCTATTTTTTTTAAGTGAAAATTGAAACGCTGCGTTTGGGTTATGGGAGGAATGCTGATCCAATCTTACGGGTTATAGGCTTGCGGCTTATCTCTGGAAGCTTGAAATCTTCATTCTATTATTTTTTAAAAGCTTTTTTAAAATTATAAAAAAAACACTTGTGATAATTTTTTTAAAATTATAACAAATAACTTATTTTCCAAGCAATTTTATTCTTAATCAAACACAAATAGGTAAGCTTTAAATAAACCTTTTCTCTTTAGAATTTTACACTTAATTATTATCAGAAGGCATTCTTTTCTCTCTGGTGAGTTTAGCAAAAGCAAAGCATCAAGAATTTTTTTTAGGTTCAATCTTCTCCTTCTTCTGGTTAGCAAAGGTAAGTTTCTTTCAACTCTCAATCTCAAATTTCAACCCTCATCTTTTAAAATTTTTAAAATTGTTAAAAAAATTTATAGTTTACATTTATTTTTATTTTTATTTTTATTTTTATTTTTGCAGTGTTGTTATCATGCCTCCTAAAAAGAAAGGTAAAACAAATATTGCTTGGGATTATTGTACATCTTTAGAAAATAGATTACACATCAAGTGTAATTATTGCCCAAAAACAATGTGGGGAGGTGCATTTAGATTGAAACATCATTTGGCAGGAACACCCAAAGAAGTTGCTCCATGCGAACAAGTTCCTGAAGATGTTAAAAATTTATTTATACAAATTTTGAATGACATGCAAAAGAAAGATGAAGAGATTATTGAGTATTTTGAAGAAAAAAATAATCAAGAGGAAAATATTCCAAAAAAAGGGACTATGGATGCTTTTGTTAAGAAAGGAAAAGGGAGAAGCACATCTAACATGATGAGACAACAAACTTTAAATGAGATAGTAAAAGATAGAGAATTAGTTGTCAAAGACATATGTAGATGTATATACGGAAATGCATTGCCATTTACTCTTGTGAAAAGTCCTTTATTTATCAATATGTTGAAATCTGTGAGTGAATATGGTAGAGGTTTGAAGCCACCAACTTATCATGAAGTTAGAGTTTCATATTTGAAAAAAGAAGTTGATCTTGTGCATCAAAATTTAGAAAAATATAGGAGTGAATGGAAAAAGACAGGCTACACATTGATGTCAGATGGGTGGACTGATGGAAAAGGTAGGTCCTTTACTAATTTTCTTGTTAATAGTCCAAAAGGGACTGTTTTTATTAAATCTGTTGATACTAGTAGTTTTATTAAAGATGCTGAAAAAATGTTTGAATTACTTGATGTTATGGTGGAGGAAATTGGGGAAGAGAATGTGGTTTAGGTAGTGACTGATAGCGCTTCAGCCCTTGTATCTGCTGGAAGCAAGTTGATGGAGAAAAGAAAGCAACTTTTTTGGTCTCCTTGTTCAGCCCATTGTCTTGACTTGATTCTTGAAGATATTGGTACTATTCCGATTTTCTATAACACAATTGGAAAGGCCAAAAAAATTACAACTTTTATTTATAGGCATACTTGGTTACTCAATTTATATAGGAGTTATTCTAAAGGTAGAGAGTTAGCAAGGCCAACAATTACAAGATTTGCAACCTCTTACCTAACAATAAAATCCATTTTAGATCAAAAGATAGCTCTTAGATCTATGTTTGCATCATAAGAATGGGTTACAAGTTCTTATACTCCTAGAAGTGAAGCTAAAGTAGTAGAAAATATTGTTTTAAGTGACCAAAGATTTTGGAAATCTATAAAATATTGCTTGAATTGTGTGGGTCCTCTTATGAAAGTGTTGAGACTTGTGGATGGAGATTCAAAGCCAGCCATGGGTTACATATATGAGGCCATGGATAGAGCAAAAGAACAAATAGCAAAGAATTTTGATAATGTAGAAAGCAGATACAAAAATATATGGGAGCTTATTGATAAGCGATGGGATTATCAACTCCATAGGCCTCTTCATGCAGCAGGATATTATCTTAATCCTAAGTGAGTATTATTTTCATATAATTTTTATAATAATTGTATTTTCTAACTATTTATAATTATTTTATTTATATTTAAAATTTACTAATATATTACTTTATTAATTTTATAGGTTCCATTATGATCCAAATTTCACCCCTGATTATGAAGTAAAAATGGGGTGGTACAAGACATTAGACAAGATGTGCCCAGATATAGATACAAGAATCAAAATTGATGTACAACTTGAGAAGTTCAAGAAAGCAGAATGATTATTTGGATATACTTTAGCAATTGCAACTAGAGATAAGAAACAACCTGGTAAATTAATTTATTTATATTTTTAACTTTAAGTAATATTTTAATATTAATTTTAATATTATATATCTCTCTCTTTTATAGCTTTATGGTGGGATAGTTATGGAGATGAGTGTAAAGAGTTACAATTACTTGCCATTCGCATTTTAAGTCTCACTTGCAGTGCTACTGGATGTGAGAGAAATTGGAGTGTCTTTGATCATGTGCATTCTAAGAGAAGAAATCGGTTGGAGCAACAAAGGTTGAATGCTCTTGTATTTGTCAAATACAATCTTCAACTTGAAATAAGACAAAAACATAGAGTAGAAAAAGGAGATACATATGACCCTATTTGCTTATCTGATGTGGAATCTGATGATGAATGGATTACTGAAAAGGAAGATCCTTGCTTGGGGGAAGATAACTCTTGGATGGATGTTCAAGAGTGCTTTGACATTGATGAAGGAGCTCTAAATAAAAAGAGAAAAAGAGGTATTCTAAGTTTGAAATTTTCTTACTTAATCCATTCTTTCTTACGCCTCTATATTCCTAATTATACTTTTTCACTTACATATATATGTATGTTTAGGTCCAAGGAATCTTAATGCTATTGCTAATGCAAACAAGAAAGGCAAAGGAAAAGCAATTGAGACACAAGATGAAGTTGAAGAAACTGGAGATGACAGTGTTAGTGATAACGAAGAGGAAGATAATGAAGAGTTGGTCAAGTTAAATGACAATGATGATAGCAATAGTGATAGTGACACTAATATCAATCTTGAGGAATGGGGAAGATTATTAGATTTCACTAGTTTATTTTAGTTTTTTAGGTCTAGAAATTTATGATTTTGAGCTAATTATGTTTTGTTAAGACTTATAGTTAATTATCTTTAAAATTATTAAGATAAATATATTATTTTAAATATTTTGTTTATGTTATCTACTTATTTATATGTTATATTATATTTTTTAAACTATTCTTCAACATGTTCGTGAATCTTACGATTCGATACAATTCACGATTCATGATTCAAAAATAAGCTATCCAATTCACAATTTGAATCGCGATTTGACTACTATGAGAAATAGTGCTTTCTTTACAGTTAATATATTGATGTTTCTAGCTATAGTGATCTTTAACTTAAGATACATCTGTATTGTATTATTTTTATTATTTTCTTATCAGAAGCAGAAAAGCAGAGTTTCATGTCCTTTTTTGAAGTTTCTACCTTAGTCTTTGTTGCTATACGGGGAGCTTTCAAGACTGCTCAAGGGATGTATTCATGTAAATAAGAGATACTCTAAAATGATAATGTGAAGGTTTTTCCACCTTCACATTGTAGTTGCATTAGCTTGTCAAATGGAAATCTGAGTAAGGATCTGAGACAATAGCTACTGTTGTTAGTTATGTTTTTTTTTCTCTCTATCCATTTTCTTTTCTTTTCTTTTTTATTTTTATAGCTTTTTGTAACAACTTTTTTATTATTATTATACAATATAGAGTTCACATACGTCATTAATCAAAATGTACATACAACATATCAAACACATAAATATCTACATCTTATTTATTCTGGTTGACCAATTCCGGAGATACAAGTGCGGGTGGTTTGCACCTTCACTGGGATCTGAGCCAACTCGACCACAAATATTTTATTTGTTTTTGGGATCTATCCATCATAGAGTAACTTGATCCAACGTGCACTAAAAGCCAGAGCCATAGAAAAATCTGCATAACTAATTTTCTGAACATGACATAGAAATATAGTGAGAATTAAATCACAGTAAGTTCAACAATAAATCATAATCAATATAGCTTATCACGTCATGTTCATCTATATAAATTACAGTAAATATCTTTGGTCACATGAATGCACATACCATAATGTTTCATCAAAATATTTTCATGTCAAAATTGCACACTTAGGATGGTAGGAAGTTCATGCAATGGCAATGACTATGGCATATACTAGTCATTCATTATTTTCATTTATAAGATTCTTCTTCTTCTTTTAAACATTATATTTATCTCTTCATTTTCATTATGCATGGCCTTTAGTCACTTTTCTCCTACTTAAATCATTTTCAACACATGTTCTCACAAATTTAATACGGCATTCTTCATTAATTTGGTTTCTACTAATATCCTATAGGTAATTAGGTTCATTTAGGGTAAACAAAATGTTGAAAATAAGTTTTACCAGCTTCCGAACTGGCTTAAACGTATCCTATAACATGGCTTGGTCATTTACTATAAAACAACCATGATTTAGGCTTGAAAAAGCCATTTCTAGCACAAAACACGGCATGGCCATGCCTTGAAACACGACCATGCTTTATGTTGTGTTATTTCCTGATACAAGTTTTCATCTTGTCTAACCTTCTCTCACTAATTGAAGCATAACTCCCTCATTTCAACTCCGATTTAGGTGATCTTGGTGTCAATTTAAATATAAGACAATTATATAAAACTATTATGTTGAACAGTTTAGCTAAAAATTAAGGAATCATGGTGTTATGACTCCCTCCATGTATAGGTTAATTCTTTTCGAGTAGATTTTGACCTCTACTTACTAATCTATCCATATCTGCCTCATAAGAATTCCAAATTGAGTGATTCCAGTGGTTGAAAATCCGTGACACATATAGCTATAATTTTTATGTTAACCATTTATTTTAATTCCCTACAGAATGTTCCCAGAAATGTAAACACAGAAGTTATCCTAACATATTCTTCCCAGATTAATCATTTTCTGACCACTGCTTACTAATCGGACCATATCTACCTTATATGGACTCCAAATTGAGTGATTCCAGTGACTAAAAATCCGTGACAGATATAGCTATAATTTCTTATGTTAACCATTTATTTTAAGGGTGAGTTTTGTAACATCCCGTAATTTTTAAATATTTTCCTTAGAAATTCTTCACCTTACATATATGCATAGAAATTGTCTAATATTAATGGAATAGGTAAAGAAAGAAAACCTAAGAGGAAATATTAGAAATAAACATGCTAAAGAAAGGTGAAATTCTTAGGTAAAGAAAGATAAATTTTTGTGAAGTAAGTAAAGGTCTTAAAATTTCAAGAAGATCGGATTAGGGTAATTTTTCTTAATTTAAGAGCAAAAGTTACTAAGTTTAGTATCTCCACCCATAAATTGAGCTTTTACCTATGGACACTTCATATAGAGTTTTTTCCACTTCACATAAGTTTCTAGCAAGTCCATTGGATATCCTAAGCAAGAAATAAAACATACACTTGGACTAGGATATAGTAATTGGACTAATAGCCCAAAAATTATGAAATGTGACCAAGCCCTCCAAGAAAGGTAGAATTTTATCCAAAGCAAAGAAAATGGGTAGGAATAAACCCAAATCCAAGAGGAAAAATAAAATAAAATAAATTAGGTGATGATATAATAATGTAATAATAATAATGATTAGGTTACATGGCATTAAGACAAAAATTTAGCAAGTGGTGTGATTCTACATTCATCATTTTGGCAAGTGGCATAATAATACAAGGCTTTAGGACAAAAACATCTATATCCCACACTTATAATTTTAGCAAGTGGTATGATAATACATGGTATTAGGACAAAATATTCCTATCCAACACAAATAATATCAACCAAATAATGGAGATTCAAGGGTTAGAAATTTGCCACCTAAAAAGGCAAACCTATCATACTTGTTTAAGACAAAAGAAAATGGAAAAGAATCCCTAAATCAAAGGGACCTTGTCCCTTATCTTAAGAACATATCATCATAATTTTTAAAATACAAATCTCCTTTTCCTATGCATATCTTGACTAAGGAAGAGGAAGACAAGAACATAAGTTGTTTGTTTTCCCAAAAATTCAACAAAGTGTATCCTAATTGTGATAAGGTAGACCCATGATCATGAAAGGTGAATTATTTGGTGGTCTATATAAGAAAACTCACCCTTACAACATTAGAATTTCGTCCAAGTGAGGGAGAGGGAAAATAGAAGCAAGGTAGAGTGAGGAAAGGAGAGAAAGAAAGGAAGAAAGAGGAAGGAGAAGTCTAAGGGACTAAGTGCTCCAGGTAAGTTTAACAATATTTCTTTTTGAAGAAAACTTTTGAAACTTATAATATTTATATGAGATTTTGATCTTAGAACTTTGATGATTGGTCATGGATGTTGCTATATCATGTTACATATTGATCTTGCATGTGATGTATGTTTGAATACTTAGGTTGGTGTAGATAGTTCTGCATGGTTATGGCTATGGTTGGCAAAATTTTTAGCTTTGGTGTTTTAATTTCTGGGAACAATATATAAGGATTTAAAATCGATGGTTAACATATGAATTATAGATATGTGTGTCATGGATTTTTAGCCACTGGAATCATTCAATTTAGAGTTCATATGAGGTAGATATGGTCCGATTAGTAAACAAAGATCAGAAAATGGTTAATCAAGGAAGAATATATTAGGATAGTTTCGGTGTTTTAATTTTTGGGATTCTTCTATAAGGAATTAAAATAAATTGTTAACATATTAATTATAGATATATGTGTCACGGATTTATAGCCACTGGAATCACTTAATTTGGAATTCTTATGAGGGAGATATGGACAAATTAGTAGGTAGAGGTCAGAACCTACCTGAGAAGAAATAACCTATACTTTGAGGGAGTAATATCACCAATATTTATTACTATTTTTCTGATGTGATTAACATAGTAGTTTTAGATAATTGTCTTATCTTTCCATAGACACCAAACTCACCTCAATCGGAGTTAAAATGAGAGAGTTATGCTCTGATTAGTTAGCAAAGGTCACATAGCACGGCCAGGCTATGTTCTAGGTGCTTCAAGCATGGGCTAGCCATGTTCGAGGCTGTTTTTGAGTACATTTGAAGTATTTTTAAAGCATGGCCGTGTCCTGGAATATGGCCAGACCATGTTGGAAGCTGGTTAAGCCTATTTTCAACATTTTTCTACCCTAGATGAACCTCTTTAACTATAGGGTAATAGTAGAAATCAAATTGGAGAACAATACTCTATAAATTTGTAAGAACATGTGTTGGAAATGATATAAATAAGAAGAAAATTACTAAAGGCCAAGCATAAAGAGAAGGTTAGATATGATGAAAACCTGCATCAAGAAAATAAAGAAATAAAATTAATATTTAAAAAAAGAAGACGAATCTTATAAATGACTAGTATATGCCATAGCCATTGCCATTGTATGAACTTTTTACCATCTTAAGTGTGAAATTCTGACATAGAAATATTTTATAAAGTGATATTTGAAATGGTTATGTTCATGGCATGATTACCAATGATTTATGGTAATAGTTATATTTTGATGAACATACTTGTTATTGAAAGTATATTTTTGGCTATCATTGTGAAAAGAAAATAAATGAGCACGGTCACATGGCAATCCATGTGGTGCACCAGTAGGGGACGCCCTACCAACGGTTATGATCATGTTAATGAGAAAAGAAAGAGAAAGTGGGCCATGTCCGACGGAGCGAGAAAAGCTCGTACCGGAGAGTAGAGGATACTCACCCTAACCGGGGTAGCTTGAAATGAGAATAAGTTGATGGCCATCATATGATATTCTGAAAATAGTTAATCCTGTCATACATATCATTACTGTATGATTCTTATGTGCATAGATGTAATGCATTCATGTGACCAAAGATATTTTCTGTAGTTTATACAGCTGAACATGATGTGATGAGCTATATTGATGATGATTTATTGTTGAACTTACTGGGATTTAATTCTCACTATATTTCCATATCATGTTCAGAAAATTAGCTATGCAGATTTTCTATAGCTCTGGCTTTTAGTGGACATTGGATCGAGTTACTTTATGTTAGGCAGATCTTAGAATCAAATAAGATGTTTGTGGTCGAGTTGGCTCAGATCCCGGTGAAGGTGCAACCACCTGCACCTGTATCTCCAGAATTGGTCAACCAAAATAAACAAGATGTAAATATCTATGTGTTTGATATGTTGCATGTATGTTTTGATTAATGACGTGTATGTGAACTCAATATTGTATAATAATAAAGAAAAACAAAAGGATGTTACAAGTTTTGCTTAAATAGACTATCAAATAATTCACCTTTCATGATCATGGGTCTACCTTATCACAATTAGAAAGCACTTGGTTGATTTTTTGGAAAACAAACAAATCATGTTCTTCTCTTCCTTTTCCTTAGTCAAGATATGCATAGGAAAAGGAGATTTTTATTTTGAAAATTATGATAATATGTTTTTAAGATAAGGGACAAGATTCCTTTGATTTAGGGATTCATTTCCTTTTTCTTTTGTCTTAATCAAGTATAATAGGTTTGCCTTTTTAGGTGGCAAATTTTCAACTCTTGAATCTTCCTTGCTTAGGTAAAATTATTTGTGTAGGATAAGGATGTTTTTTCATAATGTTATGTATTATTGCCCACTTTGCTAAAATTATGAGTGTAGGATATAGATATTTTGCCCTAATGCCATGTATTATCATACCACTTGCTAAAATTATGAATGTAGGATATCACACCACTTACTAAAATTTTGTTTTAATGCCATGTCATCTAATCTTGATTACATCATTATTTCATCACTTTATTTTTATTTTTATTTTTATTTTTCCTCTTGGATTTGGGCTCATTCTTGCCCATTTTCTTTACTTTGGTTAAAGTTCTACCTTTCATAATGGGCTTGGTCACATTTTCATAATTTTTGGGCTACCTGTCCAATTTCTATATCTTAGTCCAAGTCTATGTTTTATTTCTTCCTTGGGCTATCCTATTGGGTTGCAAAAAATTGATGTGAAGTAGAAAAACTCTATATGAAGTGTCCATAGGTGAAAGTTCAATTTATGGGTGGAGATACTAAACTTGGTAACTTTAACTCTTAAATTAGGAAAAATTACCCTAATCCAATCTTCTTAAAATTTTAAGACCTTTACTTACTTTACAAAAATTTATCTTCCTTACCCAAGAATTTCACTTTTCTTTAGCATTTTTATTTCTAATATTCCCTCTTATTTTTCTCTCTTTACCTATTCCATTAATGTTAGAACATTTCTATGCATACACGTAAGGTGAAGAATTTTTAAGGATTATATTTCCTTAGATATCCAAAAATTATCTATTAAATTTTATTTCCCTAATTAAATATTTATGTATCTTTATTAATAAAAGAAACAAAATTAAGGATGTTACACTTTTCATCCTTAATTGTAAAGATTCATTAAACTAATACAATAAAAGCTGTGCCACCTAGCCGTAATTCTGGCTCTACAAAAATGGTCATTATTCTGCAGCTGAAAGTAGCATATATATGATCAGCTTCACTTCCACTTTGTCATGCATCACACTTGGAGGAATCTTATACTATTTACTTTAATTTAACACCAGAAAAAAGTTATTGCTTGAGATTTCTTAATGCAATTAATGTTAGGTTTTGCCAATTTTATGTTGCAAATGTGTATACTTTGAGACTATTGATCAAAGATTGCCTTATATTGAATGAACCAAACTAATATGATAAGTAATATACTAATTATTGTAATTTGTAAGTAATATAATCTCAGTAATATACTTTGCAGATTTCTAGTTTTGTACTTCTTTCTACTCTTGCTTGATCTATTTTGGTTGATGGGTATGAGCATCTTTGAAGAAGATAAGAATACAACAATAACTAAGCATTTTCCCATTAGGTGGAGCCGACTACATGGATCAAACGATACCATAGTCTCATATTATGGATGAACTTAATAGATAGGTTATTAACTATTAAATGATTCTTAATAGTTTCACTTATTATTTTCTTTGGTCTCTTTCTATCTTTAACGATCAGACTATTCTCTATCTGATATACTCTTCTCAATAAGGCTTTTGTAGGTCTTCTCGACATATATCTAAATCACCTTAAACGAGATTCCACCATTTTCTCCACAATAAGTGATACTCGAACTTTCTCTCTAATGCACTCATTTCTAATCATATCACTTCTGGTGTGTCCACACATCCATCGTACTATTTTCATCTCTACAACATTGAATTTATCTTCATGTTATCTTTTAACCGCCCAACATTCAGTACCAAACAATATGGCATGTCTTATAGTTGTACGGTAGAATTTTTCTTTAACTTTGAGCGGAACTTTTCTATCATAAATAACACTCAAAACTTTCCTCCATTTCATCTATCCCGCTTAAATCCTATGGTTTACGTTCTCCTTTATTTCACTGTCATTTTGTATAATTGACTCAAGATATTTAAAGTTTGTAATTTTTTTTAATATATGGTCTCCAAGTTTTACTTCTAAATTTGTATTTGTTCGTCTTTTACTAAAAATCCATTCCATATATTCTATTTTATTTCTACTTATACAAAAATCATGTATTTCCAAAGCTTGTCTCCATGACTCTAACTTCATATTTATTTCCTCTTTCGATTCACTAACTAAGACTATATCATCTGCAAAAATCATACGTTGAGACCCCAAATCTTCTATATGTTCAGTAAATACATCCAAAATCAAGTTAAAAAGATACAAACTCAGAGAAGACCCTTGATGTAGTCCAATAGTTGTGGGAAAATCCTTTGTGTCCCTATTTTGTGTTCTCACGCAAGTTGTGATCCTATCATACATGTCTTTAATTGCTCGAATATACGTAATACATACTCCTTTTTTCTCTAAAGCCTTCCATAAAACCTTTCTTAGCACTCTATCATATGCCTTTTCTAGATCAATAAAAACCATATGCAAATATTTCTGTCTTTTTTGATAACTTCTATCAATCTCTACAATAAGTAAATTGTTTCCATAGTTTACCTTCCTGGCATGAAACAAAATTGATTTTCTATGATTTGAGTCTCTTATCTTAATCTTTGCTCAATGATCTTCTCCCATAACTTCATGGTGTGATAGTTAGTACAATTCTATATGTCCCTTTTATTTTTATAGATAGGGATTAAAGTACTTCTCCTCCATTCATCCAGCATTTTCTTAGATTTCATTATGACATTAAACAACTTAGTAAGCCAACTTATACCTTTTCTTCCTTGACTTTTCCACACCTCAATAGGTATATTATCGGGTCCTACTGCTTTACCATTTTCTATTTTCTTCAAAAGAAAAAAATGGAGGTCACGTCCCCAAGTTTTGGAGACATAATCGGCACAGAGATGAGGGATAGTTCTTTCTATAAACTTAAACCTAAAGGAGTGCAACACAAAAAACAAAATCTTATTTATTTAAAAAACATAAAAATAACCAAAAATTTTATCAAATCATTTTCACATAAAATAATATTCAAAATGGTTTACATAAAATACATATGCACGAATCTTAAACAAAAGCTTGTCTTTATGCTTAACCATGACCATATGTCAAAAACTATTGTATAGATAAACATAAATAAAGATCCAGGTTCAGATAAGCCATATTTCATAAAGTTTTTTATTCTTTACACAAAATAGTATCTATCTATCAAAACTCATATTTAAAGACAACTAAAAACATTATTAACAGTTTTACATAAAACCATGTGTTGAAAAACAATTCTATCACATATATATTGAAAATAAGGATCTTGCTTGTGGTAATTAGAGCATACTATAAAGTACAATAACCTAATCAGATAAATAATAAACTAGATCTAAGGGAACAAGTTTGGCTAACCAAGATTAATTTACTTGTAGCGTCGAACAAATCCAATTCTAAACTATTTGAAAAACATAGAAAAGAGAGGGGGTGAGTCTTGCACTCCACTAGTAGGTAACATAAGCTATAACAAAACAGGACAAGTGATATGCACAATCTTTTCATAAAACATGCAATTCAACACAAATGCCATAATATACGACCATAAAACATTTTAGAAAACATTTGAACAAAAATAATTCTAATTGTGCCAAGTCTGATAAGTATGTGACCTTAAGGATATAGTAGTTCTTAAGAAATTTATTTCATGAAGAAGAATGACTATATTTGAGAAAATACTCTTGTAAGAACATTTTTACCCATCTTCATACATAAAAAAAAATTCCTTTAGTAAGAAAGTGAAACTAAAATATAATTCCATATAAAAAAAAAGTTATGATTGTATGAAATCAAAATATCTACATTTCGTATTCTTCCATAGCAAACTCATTTGAATGCCACATTATCTTTTTCATTTCAAAACAACTCTTATTCCTATTAATAGTTTAGAGACATTTGCAAAATAATCCTATGTAGTTTAAAATCCAGTTTAATGGAAACATAATAACTTTAAGAAGAAATCATAGCCAAAATTATTATACTAACTAATAATTTAGAAAACATAATTATTAAGCCCAATTAGTTATAATTTCAAAAGGAAACAGTAATGTAGAAATTATATCATAACTCTCACAAACTCAAAACACATCAGTCCATACGGTTTACTAGAAATCAATTGCTTTTATGCCAAAACAATATTCACTTTAAAGAAAAACTATAATTGAAAACTATAATTTAATAGGAATTAAGGAAACATATACTGTTTTAAAATAATAGTGATATAGCATTTTATAATAAAATCATATAAAATCTTCAATAATGAATAATAGGAACTGTACAATAATTTTAATAAAATATGAAGTTTTTTTTAAGAAAGAAATTAACAAAATTAAGAAATCTAATTAGTATGGAAAATAAATTAAAATAAAATAAAATAAAATAAGGTATGATACCAAAAATATTAGAACTTAAATAAAATACATTGTGTCCAAACATTTCAATAGAAATCAATAGTTCCCAACTAAAGTTTTAAAAATAAGAAAAGAATCCTAATAATGGAAACCACATAAGACCATTGCTAAAACATTTGACAATTAAAATTTACAATATTCGACTATCAAAAACTTGAAATAAAATCTAAGGTCCAAGATTAGTAAAAAATTATTTGTTTACTATTTGTGATCAAAATTAATAGGTCATCTAGGACAGTTATTAAATCCATATCTCCATGTTTATTACATTATTTAGTCATTTAGGTTTTAGACATGTAAAACATCCTTGTCTAGAATAGATTAGTGATCATAGCAGAAAAATACAATAAATTCTTAAGAAAATAGTTTTCCAAAATCATGTTTGGTGCGTACTGTTGCAGGTACACCCAAATTGATACATTACCTCAAAACTAACCTGTAGTAATGGGAGTAATGGTCGATCCCACAGAGACTGGTATTACCTTGTGTGATTAGAAAAATGGGAGATTGATAGTTGCAAATAAAATCAAGTAAACAATAACAAAAGTAATTAAGAGAGAGTGATTAATGATAAAGACGTTGGTTTCGGTGGATATCCACCGTTAAGGGATTGCATTGATCATTGACAACATAATCAATCAGAAATTGAATATCTATTATTGGGGTTCTAACCCTGTTTCTCCTTAAGTCTAGTAAATTAATGACAATCACACTAATTAAACCCTAATTAACAAGTAATCCTTTAGCACATCAATAAAATATAACTTGTTAACCGCATGAAGAACTAGAGAAACTAACAGAGCTAAACAAATATAAACCCATTGGGTATATCTAATTTAGTTAATCATTCATCACAGATTCAATGATTTATAATCCAAAATCCTCAAACCTATTTGCCTCATGAATCACAGAATTGAAGACTTTGTTCAAAACACAACTCAACGGTAGATTAAGACAAACAATATACTAGTAGGCCTCCTAGCAATCATATGAATAATCATTAAGAAGAAGAACAGATGAATAATCAATACTCAATTCAAATTGAAACAATAAAATAAAATCCAAATCTCACAATGTATGAAAATCCCTTGAGGTTTCAATCTACCTCAACCAACTAAAAAGAACTAGCCACGCAGGGCCATAAGAAAATCTAAAGAAGAATTGAAGAACTTGGATGAAGGATTGGATCACTTCTCTACTTACTTTACTCCCTTTTTATATATTAACTCCTCCTAATCGAAGTAGGAGTGTTTCTAGCTCAAATCCTGGCCCATCGGGCTTCAATTGGAGTTAAGAAGCCCTAAAAATCGTGAATTCAGCGAACTGGTATGGCGGCGAGTGCTGCGCCGCGCTACACGGGCGTCGCGGTGCTCCGAAAACCTTCTGATGGGGCGCCACAGTGCCTAGGCTAGCTCTGGTGAACTTTGGATTCTGACGCTCGGGCGTCGCGGCGCCCGGTTCTTCTGGGCAACAAATGCCGCGGCGCGCTAGGGATCACTGCAGCCTTCCGAACCTGCAGCGACGCAGTGCCACAGTGATCTATTGCGAGGGCCACGGCGCCTAGAAAACGCCAGAATTTGCCAAAGTTCCGAACATAAAAGTTGTAACTATAGGTCTCTTATTTCAACAGCCGTTGGAATCACCTTAATCCAATCTAAATTGAAGGAAATATACTAAAATTAGTGACCAAAGGTCAGAATTCACCTTGCTGCACTATGATTCTGATTTGCAAGCTCTATAACGCTATGAAATCCCCTGAATTTGACCAATTGTTCAACATAAACGTTGTAGAGGATTTTGTTGTCGTTTCACAGCCACTTGAATCACTTTTATTGGAGTTCATAAGAGGGAGATATGCTCAAAACAGTTCTAAAGGGTCTGAAATCGCTGCAATGTAGCATTTTTCCATGAATTTCTTATCTTTTTCTTCTCTTTTCTA
Organism: Gleditsia sinensis; assembly: GCA_037074535.1. Taxonomy (NCBI): domain Eukaryota; kingdom Viridiplantae; phylum Streptophyta; class Magnoliopsida; order Fabales; family Fabaceae; genus Gleditsia; species Gleditsia sinensis. Next base: position 43,173,923 of record CM073465.1, on the reverse strand, counting down.
CTTCCTTTGTTCCTACAACAAAAAACAAAAAACTAAGATAATTCCTAATTATATTTTACTAAAATCAAACAAAAAGTAAGTTTAAAGGTATTAATATCATGCTTAATTAAGATCACATCAAATACCCCCACACTCAACCTTTTGCTTGTCCTCAAGCAAAATAATCCCTAAAGACAAAAAAAAACAACAATCAATAATGTCGCGAGTGTTAAGCTTACCAAACGTTTGCCTCATAACATAAAAATATACTCTAGAAAAATTTTGGAAGGTCATAATTATGCACAAGATTAACACAAATGCAATCTATTATTTTATCCTTCTGAATCCTTAGTGTGTGTGTGTTTTTGGGTCAATAAATTTTCTTTTACCCGGATGAGTTTATATATCCCAAACTTTTGATTGTAGATCTCTAATTAGTTTAGGATTTCCATATGCTTATTCTTCATGCCACTCTCCACTAATGTAGGCCAAAACTATCTCTAGGATCAATAGGACTTTATTTAGCTTGTAACGTGGCCAAAGTATAAGGTAAGATAAAAGATACAAATTTAGGTTCAAACACCTAGCACCACATGATTAAATTTGATCTCTTGATCTTTTCTAAATTTGGGGTGATTTCTCCCCCCACACTCATTTTCTTGTTTCAATTGAATTTAATCTATCATTTTCCTCAATTCTCTAATTTTTTTTTCACAACATTCGAATTTTTCTTCTATTTCCTTTGCATAATTCTTTTTTTTTCATAATTCTTTTCTTTTCCTTGCTCCACCCTTCCACCCTTTTGTACATAAAGCTCTACAAAACAAGTATTCAGAAAAATAATCATGGAGTGAGTGAATAGGATAAAAAATAAGGATATTCATACAAAATTTAGCTTTTGGCTTATTTGTAGTTTTTAGAAGGAAAAGTTCATTAAGCTCAAGATAGAGGAACTAAGGATATTTCATTGCTTAGGTTAGGCTAAAAAGACTCAATCTATCAAATAATTCCTAAATCATCTGCTAAAGAATAGTATTAACCTAGGATTTCGCCTCAAGTAGCATTCGAATAAGTTCTAGAATCCTGTGGAGATCATGAAATATGTTTGAATTATATAAACCTTCTCTAAGCAAAAGATAAAATTGAATGCCCAAAGTTATTGTGCAAAAAAATTTCAGGATTCTAAAATAAAAAGTAATAAATTGCCAAAGGGATAAAATTGCATATAACCATGAATTTTCTATATTTTTCAAGAGCTAAAATTTTTTTTGAATAGTCATATCATTGGCTGTTGGTTGTGCCTAACATCCCAAAACATAAATTGAAACACTCACACAATCACTCAATTTGCTAAACGCAATAAAAGTGCATTAATAGTGAAAAATCAAAAAATTGATGCTCGTCACAATGATTCAGACAAATAAACTTCCACCCCCACACTTAAACTTTACATTGTCCTCAATGTAAAAGAAAGATAAGAATTAGGGAAAGATATAGAAAAACATATGAGTTAAGTGAACTTCCTTGAATTTATTTAGAGTAGAATGAGCATGTTTTATTACTGGACCATGAATATTTCTGATTCCCACTCTTGTTTTTATGTTGGGTTGCCTCCCAATAAGTGCCTTTGTTTAATGTCGTTGGCTCAACCCAGCTCCCTATCTTTGTTCATGGAGGCTCTTTGATGTTCACTTTAAATTTCTGGGACTGATTCAATCCTTGAAATTCAACTGCATAACCAGAAGCCACATTAGTAATAACAAGTGGTCCTAACCAAGGGAGAGATTTCTTACCTTTAAAGGGTTTAACCCCTTTGATTTCTAGAATTTGGTTTAACTCTACAGTCGGGTCTATGCCTTTAAGGTTTGCAATTGTTTTTGTAATGTCATTTCTTTTTTCTTGAAGAATATGCATCAATTCCTCTTCTTTTGTAACACCTAAATTTTTTACAACTATAATAGGTGATGCATCTCTTACTCCCAAGTATTTCAGGTGATTAGGAAGAGGTGACAAAATTGATCTACGGTCCTGCAAAACAGAAGGTGCAAGAGTAGTATCAGAATTTGATAATTCCTTATAAGCAACCTTACCTTTTTGTGGCCCTTCGGAAAAATCATTGAGTGCAGCCAGTTTCTCCTTTGTTTCTTCATCAAAGTCTATCTCACCATCATCTGCTGCTATAGATTTGTTCACACTTTCCTCCACTTTATCCTTTTCATCTAATTCAAACACATTGTATGCCAAAGAATCAAGTACATCAATGGAATAAACAGGAGTATCATCACCTGGGTGTTTCATGGCTTCATACATATTGAATTTTATTACTTCACCATCAAATTCCATAGTGAGTGTACCATTGTGAACATCTATCTTGGTTTTGGAGGTTTTCAAGAATGGTCTCACTAATAATATTGGAGAAGTAAAATCCCCATTGTCCATGTCAAGCACATAAAAATTTGCAGGGAACACCAAATCATCTACCTGCACCAAGACATCCTCAATTATTCCCTTAGGATATGCAGTGGACCTGTCTGTTAAATTTGGTGCGTACTGTCGGAGGTACACCCAAATTGATACTGTTGTTGTTTTAATTAAAACTCGCAAGTGCACGAATCTATTGGAGTATAGATTTAGTGGTATGCAAGGTCAATCCCACAGAGATTGCCAATTGAGAGAAAATTCTAATATAGATCCGAAATAAATATTTCTAACCTAGTTCCCGATGTCTTGTTTTGTGAGAGGAATATTCAAAAAATTACACAAAGAACTAATATACGGAAATTAAATGAAGATGTATTCAAAGTAAAGAAGCATGCTAAGGTTAGGGGATCCACTCTTGGTATATCGAATAAAAATAAATTTAACTCTTTTATTACTCAATTGGAATCTTTACACGAATAAAGTTCTAATCGGATAATATGTTAATTTCAGCTCAACTTTGTTTATACATGAATTATATTGACCTCCTTTCTAATAATTAAAACATTCTTGTAAAATGGATTCAAGCGTACATTGTGCCAATCACCATATTGTCTACAATAAATCAAGAGTGATTCAAGTATTTATTGTGCCAAAAATTGTCTACAATGTATCAAGGTTCACACTTCACAAGATTAGAAATACAAAGATGCAAAAGATAACTTGTAAATGGATTCAAGCATAAATTGTGCCAATCATTATATTGTCTACAATATATCAAAATTCACATTTTACAAGATTAACTTATGCAAAAAAGAATGAAAGGTAGAAAATTAATTAACATAACAAAATAAAATGAAATAGAATAGGTGGCAAAGCCAAACAATAGTAAAATAAAATAAAGTAGGTGGTAAACCCAACCATGAAAATAATAAGAGATAGGCGGTCTAATAAAACCAGCCAATAACATAATAAGAAATCGGCGGTATGATAAAACCAGCCATTAAGAAATAATTATGAGAAAAGAAATAGGAAGGTAAATACAATATCAAAGATAAACATTAAGATTAAGAGTTAGATAAATTATTATTCTCATACCAAGAGTTTCACCCTTTCACCTTAGCATTAGGAGATTAGTTCTCCATAATCAAGGCAAGAAAGTGAAATGAAAGATGAAAACACATGATAATATTACGAAAGAAAATGAAAAATACAAGATGTCTAAAGAGAGAATAACATTACAAGTTCGTAGAATTCCAACAAAGCTTTCCCAAGCTCTATCCAAAGCTCTGCAAAAACTCCCTAACTCACCCCTCAAGCCCTCTATTTATAGATACAATTAAGTGTGGTTGGTGTGGTAATTGTCAAAATTGTTAGGTAGGAAGTTGTACAAAGTTGACAATTTGAATTCCATATGTGCACCAAAATTGATCCTTGAATATCGTCTTGAAAACCGCCGAATTTTCTGACTTCATCAACACGAAAGTTGTAGACAATTTCATTAGCTTTCCGTCAAGACAAATGGTGGACAAATTGGATACATAATGTGTGAGTTATGGTCAAAATACTAGAGCAAAGTTGGGCTGGACTGTAGCAGTAGTCAGATTCTCTTCTAGCCCACTTTTGGCCCTTTTAATGTCCGTATTTTCTGACCACTTGAACATGAAAGTTGTACCCAATTGTGTCAGCTACACTCCTACCAAATTGCATACATATTGGATATGTATTTTCAGAGATATGGCCCAAGTACTACAGCAAGGTTGGGCTAGACTGCAACCAGCAAACATATTCTCAACATTGGGTGCTTTGCCTTGAATCTTTATGTTTTAGTTCTTTTGGAAATGTGATCATAAATCAAGAATAAATTTGTGCATATATCCATTAGGATGCGTCTCAAGAGACAATATGATAATGCTCCTTACTCAGCCATCCTTAATGAATTTGTTTTATCTGCTTGATTTATAGACATCATTTCCAAAGAACCACAATTTAACTCTGATTCCTCCAATTAAGTCCATTTTCTACTCTTCTCTCCATCTGTAAGAAAGACACAAAACTAAACACAAGTAAGGGAGATTTATGCTTAATTATGGCAAAAGACAAGATGAAAATATTTAATTTATGAGTATAAAACTCACTCATCAGATACCTTACCTCAAAACTAACCTATAGTAGTGGGAGTAAGGGTCAATCCCACAGAGACTGGTATTACCTTGTGTGATTAGAAAAAAGGGGGATTGATAGTTGCAAATAAAAGTAAGTAAACAATAACAAAAGTAATTAAGAGAGTGTGATTAATGATAAAAACATTGGTTTCGGTTGATATCCACTGTCAAGGGATTGCATTGATCATTGATAACATAATCAATCAGAAATTGAACATCTATCATTGGGGTTCTAACCCTATTTCTCCTTAAGTTTAGTAAATTAATGACAATTGCACTAATTAAACCCTAATTAACAAGCAATCCTTTAGTACATCAGTAAAACATAACTTGTTAACCGCATGAAGAACTAGAGAAACTAACAGAGCTAAACAAATATAAACACATCGGCTATATCTAATTTAGTTCATCATTCATCATAGGTTCAATGATTTATAATCCAAAATCCTCAAACCTATTTGCCTCAGGAATCGCAGAATTGAATACTTTTTTCAAAACACAATTCAGCAGTAGATTAAGACAAACAATATATTAGTAGGCCTCCTAGCAATCATATGAATAATCATTAAGAAGAAGAACAGATAAATAATCATTACTCAATTCAAATTGAAACAATAAAATCAAATCCAAATCTCACAATGTATGAAAATCCTTTGAGGTTTCAATCTACCTCAATCAACTAAAAAGAACTAGCCACGCAGGGCCATAAGAAAATCTAAAGAAGAATTGAAGAACTTGGATGAAGGATTGGATTACTTCTCTGCTTACTTTACTCCCTTTTTATAGATTAACTCCTCCTAATCAAAGTAGGAGTGTTTCTAGGTCAAATCTCGGCCCATCGGGCTTTAATTGGAGTCAAGAAACCCTAAAAATCGCGAATTTAGCGAACTGGTACGGCGGCGGGCACCGCGGCGCTCTGAAAAAATTTTAACGGGGCGCCGCAGCGCCTAGGCTAGCTCTGGTGAACTTTGGATTCTCACGCTCGGGCGCCGCGGCGCCCGGTGTAACATCCCTAATTTTGTTTCATGTATTAATAAAAGTACATAAATATTTAGTTAAGGAAATAAAATTTATTAGACAATATTTTAGATATCTAAGGAAATATAATCCTTAGAAATTTTTCACCTTATGTATATGCATTGAAAATCTTTCTAACATTAAGAGAACAAATAAAGAGGGAAAACCTAATAGGAAAAAAATTAGAAATAACATACTAAAGAGATGCAAAATTTTTAGAAACAAGTAAATGTCTTAAAATTTCAAGAACATTGGATTAGGGTAATTTTTCCTAATTCAAGAACTAGAGTTACTAAGTTTAATATCTTTACCCATATATTGGGCTTTTACCTATGGACACTTCATATAGAGTTTTTCCACTTCACATAAGTTTCTAGCAAGCCCATTGGATAACCTAAGCAAGAATTAAAACATAGACTTGGACTAGGATATAGTAATTGGACCGATAGCCCAAAAATGATGAAAATGTGACCAAGCCCTCCAAGAAAGGTAGAATTTTATCCAAAACAAAGAAAATGGGTAGGAATAAGCCCAAATCCAAGAGGAAAAATAAAATAAAATAAATTAGGTGATGATATAATAATGTAATAATAATAAAGATTAGGTTACATGGCATTAAGACAAAAATTTAGCAAGTGGTGTGATTCTACATTCATCATTTTGGCAAGTGGCATGATAATACAAGGCTTTAGGACAAAAACATCTATATCCTACACTCATAATTTTAGCAAGTGGTATGATAATACATGGCATTAGGACAAAACATTCCTATCCCACACAAATAATATCAACCAAATAATGGAGATTTAAGGGCTAGAAATTTGCCACCTAAAAAGGAAAACCTATCATACTTGTTTAAGACAAAAGAAAATGGAAATGAATCCCTAAATCAAAGGGACCTTGTCCCTTATCTTAAGAACATATCATCATAATTTTCAAAATACAAATCTCCTTTTCCTATGCGTATCTTGACTAAGGAAGAGGAAGACAAGAACATAAGTTGTTTGTTTTTCAAAAATTCAACAAAGTGTATCCTAATTGTGATAAGGTAGACCCATGATCATGAAAGGTGTATTATTTGGTGGTCTATTTAAGCAAAACCCACCCCTACAACATTTTAATTTCGTCCAAGTGAGGAAGAGAGAGAAATAGAAGCAAGTTAGAGTGAGGAAAGGAGAGAAAGAGAGGAGAAAAAAGGAAGGAAGAAGAAGGAGAAGTTTAGAAGGCTAAGTACTCAAGGTAAGTTACCTTAATCTCCACTTGAATCCATTTTTCTTCTTCATCCTTGAGGTTTAAAAACTCACCCTCCTTCTCTTACCTAAGCTACTATAAAATCTAAGGGAAGGGAGGAATCTTGCTACTTCTTTCAAGAGGAAACAAGAAAACCAATTCACTAAGTGAGCTAGGGAGATTCTTAGGTAAGTTTAACAATATTTCTTTTCGAAGAAAAGCTTTGAAATTTGTAACAACTATATGGGAATTTGATCTTAGAACTTTGATGATTGGTCATAGATGTTGCTTTATCATGTTATATATTGATCTTGCATGTGATGTATGTTTGAATACTTAGGCTGGTTTAGATAGTTCTGCATAGGTATGGCTACGGGTGGTACAACTTTAAGTTTCTGTTTTTAAAATTCTGGGAAGAATCAGTAAGGAATTAAAATAAATGGTTAACATGAATAATGTAGATATATGTATCAAGGATATTTAGCCACTGAAGTTACTCAATTTGGAGTCCACATGAGGCAGATATGTGTCGATTAGTAAGAAGAGGTCAGAAAATGGTTAATCAGGGAAGAATCTGTTAGGAAAGCTTCTGTTTTTGAATTTTTGGGACCATTATGTAAGGAATTAAAATAACTTGTTAACAAAAAACTTATAGATATATGTCTCACGGATTTGTAGCAACTGGAATCACTCCATTTGGAGTCCATATGAGGTAGATATGGTCTGATTAGTAAGTAGTGTTCAGAAAATGATTAATCAGGGAAGAATCTGTTAGGAAAGCTTCTGTTTTTGAATTTCTTGGACCATTCTGTAAGGAATTAAAATAACTTGTTAACATAAAAATTATTTATATATGTCGTACGGATTTGTGGCAACTGGAATCACTCAATGTGGAGTCCATATAAGGTAGATATGGTCTGATTAGTAAGTAGTGTTCAAAAAATGGTTAATCAGTGAAGAATCTATTAGAAAAACTTCTGTTTTTGAATTTTTGGGACCAGTCTGTAAGGAATTAAAATAATTTGTTAACATAACAATTATAGATATATGTCTCACGGATTTGTATCAGTTGGAATCACTCAATTTGGAGTCCATATGAGGTAGATATGGTCTGATTAGTTAGCAAAGGTCAGAAAATGATTAATCAGGGAAGAATATGTTAGGATAGCTTTTGTGTTTGAATTTTTGGGAACATTCTGTAGGGAATTAAAATAAATGATTAACATAAAACTTATTGCTATATGTGTCAAGGAGTTTTAGCCACTAGAATAACTTAATTTGGAATTCATATGAGGGAGATATGGACAGATTAGTAGGTAAAGGTCAGAACCTATCCGAGAGGAAATAATCTTTAATTTGAGGGAGTAATATCACCTTGAGTTCTTAATATTTCACTACATTGTTCAACATAATAGTTTTAGATAATTGTTTTATCTTAAAATTGATACCAAGATCACCTACATCGGAGTTCAATTCAGGGAGTTATGCTCTGATTTGTAAGAGAATGTTAGATATGATGAAAACCTGCATCAAGAAAATAAAGAAATAAAATTAATATTTAAAAAGGAAGACGAATCTTATAAATGAAAATAATAAATGACTAGTATATGCCATAGTCATTGCCATTGTATGAACTTCTTACCATCTTAAGTGTGAAATTTTGACATGGAAATATTTTATAAAGTGATATTTGAAATGGTTATGTTCATGGCATGATTACCAATTATTTTTGGTAATAGTTATATTTTGATGAACATACTTGTTATTGAAAGCATATTTTTGGCTATCATTGTGAAAAGAAAAGAAATGAGCACGGTCACATGGCAATCCGTGTGGTGCACCAATAAGGGACACCCTACCAACGGTTATGATCATATTAATAAGAAAAGAAAGAGAAAGTAAGCCATGTCAGACGGAGCGAGAAAGCCCCGTACCGGAGATTAGAAAATACTCACCCTGACCGGGATAGCTTTATATGAGAATAAATTGATAGTCATCATATGATATCCTAAAAAAATAGTACTTATGCCATACTTGTCATAATTGTACAATTTTCATGTGCATGGATAAAGTGCATTCATGTGACCTAAAGATATTTTCTGTAGTTTATACAGATGGACATGGCATGATGAACTATATTGATGGTAAATTATGATTTATTGTTGAACCTACTAGGATTTAATTCTCACTATATTTACATATCATTTTTAGAAGAATAATTATGCAAATTTTCTCAATGACACTTATTATTTCCGTACGTTGGATCGAGGAGGCCTACCTTAGGCAACTACTAGTTATATCAGATGTATCTATAGTAGATGTGACTGAGATTCCGGTGGAGGTGCCACCCGCACCAGTGTCCTCGGAAGTAGTCGACATAGATGATTAGAGCTAATATGTATCTTTGTACAAATATTTGTAAAATAATGGTGTATATGGAAACTCAGTATTGTATCACTGTTAATAACAATTATGCTTGGTTAAAGTGATTATTATTATGAGTTAAGTAGTTAGAATTAAAGTAGTAATAACTTCATGTAATTTTACAAATATAAAAAAAAATTTGTTACATTTTCATAAATGGAGTTGTTACACCCGGTGCTTCTAGGCAACAAATGCCCTGGCACGCTAGGGACCGCAGCGGCCTTCCAAACCTGCAATGACGTAGCACCGCGGCGCCTAGAAAACTCTAGAATTTGCCAAAGTGCCAAACATGAAAGTTGTAACTCTATATCTCTTCTTTCCAAAGCCATTGGAATCCTCTTAATCCAATCTAAATTGAAGGAGATATGTTACAATTAGTGACCAAAGATCAAAATTTACCCTGCTGCACTATGATTCTGATTTGCAAGCTCTATAACGCTATGACATCTCCCGAATTTGACCAATTGTTCAACATAAAAGTGCTGAAATAGTGCTGAAAGGTCTGGAATCACTTTGATTGGAGTTCATAAGAGGGAGATATGCTCAAAATAGTGCTGAAAGGTCTGGAATCGCTGCAATGTAGCATTTTTCCATGAATTTCATATCTTTTTCTTCTCTTTTCTTCTTCCTTTGTTCCTACAACACAAAACACAAAACTAAGCTAATTCCTAATTATATTTTACTTAAATCAAACAAAAAGTAAGTTTAAAGGTATTAATATCATGCTTAATTAAGATCACATCAATGTTACCCCAATGAAAAGTAATTATTCCCAGAATTACAAACTTATTAGACAAACACACCATTAGACTTCACGGCAACTATGTTTCTCTTTCACATATCCAAAATAATTGGGTATACCAAATACAATACAGTAAGAGTTAATATCTCCATATTATACAAAACTATGACTCAAAATAAAATCTTAATAAAAAAATGTCATTATTGATAATCACAATTTTTGTACAGTTAAACAAATTGCGATAACATGTTCTTAACAAAAGAGATTAAAGATCTTATTAATATGACAATAAAATAAACAACGTAAAAATGAAATTAAATAGAATAAAATAAATTATTTTCTGATAGAAATTTAATGGGAGGATTCTATATTAGAACCATAAATTAATCCAACAAGTATGTAACCCGAAAAAGAAATTACCAAGTCCAACAAACACATAGTTCAAAAGGGAAAAATCACTAAATCTAGGCATTACACCCAAAATATTGACAAGAATTTCACTTGAAAATTTATGAAGTATCCCACAACTCGTAGGTCAAAATGTCCACATGTGTTAGTCTATACATCGGGCTAGCATCATTCTAGCTAGTTGGGTTTTAAAGTACAATAAGGCTAGCATTTACTGCTTCTAGTTAACAGTGTTTATAAAAAGACTCATCCCTAAAGAAACAATATAAGGAGAAAACTTTAAAATTCAAATAAAGAAAAAAGAATACCAATTTGTTACATCTTTATTATTTTAATTCATGTTCCAATTCATATCAAATTCATATCACATTTTTTGAAATAGAACTAAGTTAGTCACACTAATTGCCAAATTTATGAACAAATCACATTTGATCAAAATATAACTTCAATATGAATTCCTTGATCATAAGGCGATATGTATTTCCAAAATAAATCAATAAAACCATATCTCTACTTATCCATTCCAACACTACGGTGATACTAAACCCTAAACCCTTTAACATAAATCAAATTAGAAATACCCCACAATTCACAACTCAATTTCAAACTTAGATGAATTCACAAAAGGTACTTGTCCTATGTTCTAAGAGCTCTAAATGAAAGTCATAATTATTTAGTACCAATACACATAATCAAAAAATATATATAAGGTATATGAAAAGTCTATCCCACTATATATACATTTATAAAGCATATAAAAATAGCTTTTGGATTAAAATGATATTTAAAATATGCTATAGCATAGGATATCTACTCGTAAGGCTATAAGTTCTAAATTAGTTGACTCTTTTGCTAGCTCTTAAAGCTAATCCATCTACTGACAAGGTAAGGCTCTAGGTTGGACAGTCCTAAAATGTACTTTTTCAATCCACATTTGAATAAATAGACCTCAAAAACGAGTTCGAATGATCCAAAAACTTAGGAAATGACTCTAAAAGCGCACAATTTGGCCTCCGGGAGTTTGGACAACTATTAAGTACTATTCACAGTCAAAAAATATTATTCACCACCGAAAAATACTATTTACAATGCATAAAAAGTTGTCAAATGGCCGGAAAATTTCATATCCTAAGGTTTATCTAACTCATGAATCCATCTATGGTGTCAAATTTTCAATTTGAGGTCTCTAAGTAGAAGTTTTAGAACTTTCATTTTTTTTAAGATTTTCTACTTTCGATCTGCAGAGATTTTATGGCTGATTTTAAAAATTGTTCGGTCAAAATCATAATATTCTCTATCCTGAATCTAGTAGTACCCTTAGTTTTAAGATCGAAAGCCAATAGGCACTCTAGATCTAAAGAGAAAAATAGAAGTTACTATTCATACTATTACGGAATCAGGATTTGCATTTCTCTTCAAACTTCCGTCTCCCCCTCCCTCTTTTTCTTTCTTTTTTATTTATTTAATAATGAAATATTTAAAATTTATTATTATTATTTTAAGTATATACATATAAATATTATTTTCCATCCTAAAATATCCCAAAAATTTCTAAAAAATTATATTCTTGCAAAACTTTAGTTGAACTCTTAAATCATGACTTTTCTTGATAAAAATTTTAATAAAAGAAATCACAAAATAAATATCTTTATACATAATAAAAGAATGAATATTTCTATAAATAAAACAAAAATTTATTAAAGGCCAATATAATTATTTTAAGCAAAAAAAATCATTTTAATTGAAAATTTATTTGCTTTTAGCAAAACATAATCATTTAGAATAAAAATATATTTTTTATCATAAAACATTATTATTTAAAAATTACGAGATATTACACGTGCAAAAGGGTTATGCATATCCTATTATTGGCCAATACGTGGGGGAAATAGGATTTACTTGGCACACTTTGGGCACTCCTTAATTCTTGAGAATGCATACATAACATATCTTTAGACCATCATTCATCATAGCATAAAAGTTAGGCAACCAGTGATATTGATAAATTCAAGTTTATAAACATAAAGAGTGTTTTAAAGAAAGGTTAGCTACTTCAATTTCTGCACAATCACTTTGTTTTCAAGGCCGCCAGTGTTACAACCAGCTACTCAAATTAAAACATATAAGAGCTTTTAGTTAATGCATGCATATTAGCACCTAAAATCATAAGTCTCTAGTTTAAGAGCTTCTGATCCCCAAAACAAAACTGTGATTCTGTTCAGATTTAGGGTTCTTATTAAATATGACAAAAGTCCTCTAAAAATTTTAAAATTTTCCATGGGGATTCCTCTACATGTATATTTTATTTCGTGTATCTCTCAGCCCTTAACTATTTCATTCACCCTAAGAAGTACCTCCATAACCCAGAAAAGTGTAGATTGGTTTTGGTTCCATTTCTATTTTGTTTTCCATTCCTTTGGATAGGTAAAACTTCTTCAAAATTAGTGATATTTTATATGGATCATCATAGATATGTCATATAATCACCATAAAAGTTTCAAGTAAAAAATAATTTATTTGACCCCTCAAATATTACACTTTTTATGGATGCTCCTAGTTCTTGTTTGTTCTAACTCACTTCCTGTCCCATAGCATTTCTATATTTTATTATATTCCTTTAACTATCCATAATTCTCTCAAATTTGGTAGGTTCCTTAATTAGGATCCCTATAACTTGGCATAAAATATTCATACAACAATTCAATATGTAACCCCTTCAATGTTTAGTATTTCCATCAATAGCCTAAGCTGTTCAGAAAAGTTTTCTCAGCATTGTTTTGATTGCAAATGGCCTATTTGTAGGTTCTCAAAAATCACAAAAATTTCTAGAATTGATTATAAATATTTCAAGACCTTTATCACCAAATATTAGAGAATTTAAATGCCATTTACATAATCAAACAGTCCAAGAACACAGGGGCTACATACTTTAGGTGTAGGAACAATAACTTGCTAGTGCATAATGTATGGTGCTTCAACATGTTTGTTACTTAGATGGAAAATATTGTTCCCTACCACTAGAGTTCCATGTTTTCAACTTTAACCTCTTGCATCTTATTCTCAAGAATCACCCATGCAAAACCCAAAAATGAGCTCAACTCACTACAAACCAACTTTCCTCAAGAGAAAAAACTCACCTTGTGCAGAAATACTCCTATGGCTTTCAAATTTCAGCTTGCTTCTCCTCTTAGTTTTTGTTGCAACTTAGCTACGTTTTTCTGGTTGCTCTCCGCTTTTGGCTCTAAATTTTCTGGCTGCCTTCTCTCCCTCTTGGGTGCTGATTGCATGATGAATGGTTGGTTTGAATTTGCTGCCCAAAATAATGCCTAGACATCATAATGTTGGCTGTTAGTTTCCACCACTCGAGAAAAAAGAATGTTGTTTTTTGCAGCGATTCCCTTGTGGTTTCTACAAGGAGGGCGTGAGCCTACAGGGGCATGTAGTGGGGTAGCAGCTTTTGTATTATTATTATTTTAATTGTGGGTAAAAGTATGGCTGAAGTGGGTGGCATTTTCTTGGTTGAAATGTGTTTGAAACTTTTGTGGCTATGTGACAGGATTTCCTTGCTGAAAGGTGGCAATTTCTTGGCTAATTTTGGCTAAAGTTTTTGTGGTTATATGGCATGCTTTGGTAGGTGCAAGGTGGCTACCATTTTGTGGCCAATGTAGCATGCTTTGGTAGGTGCAAGGTGGCTACAATTTTGTGGACAATGTGGCATGCTATGTGGATGCAAGTTTGTGGGCAATGTGGCATGCTCTGGTGGCTGCAATTTTGTGGGCAATGTGGCATGCTATGTGGCTGCAACTTTGTGGACAATGTGGCATGTTTTGATAGGTGCAAGTTGGCTACAATTTTGTGGGCAATGTGGCATGCTTTGGTAGGTGCAAGATGGCTACAATTCTGTGGGCAATATGGCTTGCTATGTGGCTACAACTTTATGGACAATATGGCATGCTTTGGTAGGTGCAAGGTGGCTGCAATTTTGCAGCCAATGTGGCATGCTATATGGCTACAACTTTACAGGCAAAGTGGCATGTTTTGGTAAGTGCAAGGAGGCTGCAATTTTGTAGGCAATGTGGCATGCTATGTCTAATGACCAATTTTTTTTATATATAACGACCGATAACACAATCCAAGCAACAAACCATACACATTTATATAAACAGCTAACATTCCATTATCATGATATTCGAACTACATCATAGATTAATATTTACACATAAGCGACACTGAGACACATGACTACATCAACTTAACATTGAACCCTATACCGCATATCTCCCCTGGGTGTAAAGGGTGGAGGAGGTGGTGCTGGCATTGGGATTTGTACAAGGCATCGCCATCGACTGGATCTTCTATGATCAAGTGCATGAAAGTAGCATATCGTTTACTCTTATCTAAACATAACAACAACAATAATGAGAATGGAGATTCCCAATAGGTTTAACATTAAAAGCATCATACAGTAAATAAGGAAAACACAGTGTCATGTCCAGCTGTATAAACTACAGAAAATATTTTCTCTTTGTATATGATAGAATAACAAGAATGTATAGCATGTTTTCATATTCAATAGACAGGTTATACATCAATATCAGGTATGTATAATAACCAGGTTATACTTCAATAATATGCTTGTATATCTATCTTTGCAATGCTTCCATGCAGGGTAACTGATCATTTGTAGCCACATCTCGACATTCAGTGACTAATCATCTGTAGCCACATCTCCACACTCAGTGACTGATCGTCTATAGCCATGAGTTCAACCATGTTGATATGATATAACCATGTATACATTAAACAAATCACCTTTATCATCATGCTTGCCATCCACAATCAACTTCGTCTCTTCATACAAACACTATGTAATAACCCTTCTATTGTCATATAATAATGTACACATCATATTCTTTAATCATCATGACCATCACAACAGGATTATGCATTAACCAAGCACCTCACTAATATCATGCATAATATCATCACCACATCATTTAATAAATATGTATTAATACACTCAACAACAATGCATACCTTATATTATGTAATCCTCATGCATTGATATACTAGCATAGGCATCAAATGAACATGCATTTCATCCATGCATTGCACATCTATCTCATAATAAAAGAATGGAACTAACACTGCAATGCATTATACATATATCTCCTATGCAATTTACTTACATATGTCTCATCAATACATAACAAATTCACTTGCATAGGTCTCATTAATTATGTATTTTTATCCATACATTAAACATACATCTCATCATTATGCAGTATGTGATTTAATTCCTCATAATAAAAGGATAGAATTCACACTACAATGCATCATTAACAAGGTATTTATTTGTATTTTTGTTCCCCTTAACATCATCCATTCATTGAAGTTCATTTAGAGCCTTCAAAATGAAAAATAGAGCAATTCCAGCCTCAAGCACGGCCTGGCCGTGTCACCAAGCACTGCCATGCTTCAAGCTGTTCAAAACATGCTGAAAAATCACACAACAGCCTAAAGCACAACCTTTCCGTGTCTCTAAGAACGGTCGTGCTTCGAGTTTTCCTGCACTCCAAATTTTTGTCTAGCTAGACCTTCCTTCACAAAAAAGACCATAAATCCCTCATTTGAACTTTGATTAAGGTTGTTTTGGTGTCTCTGGAAATCTAAGACAATTATCTACAACTTTTATGTTTACCACTTTAACAAATTAGAAACAGAAATAGGTGAAAAATGTGTACAAAAACATCATCGTGACTTTGTGCGTTAGATTTGACCTTTCTTCACTCATCAGGGGATGTATCTTTCATTGCAAATCCGAACAAGGTGATTCTAGAGGCATTAGAAAGCTAAGAAATAGGGCTACAACTTATATGTTAGACATATTTTAAGATTTGACATAAAACATAACACCCAGAACCAACCATCCAAAGCATCAATTTTCACCCTTTTCAAGCCAATTTCAACAACCACATGTATAATATATGCATCCAACTCTCACTCTTCATGGCTAAACATAAATATACATCATGAATCATCAAAAGAGGATATTTGAAACACTTATAAATCATTCAAAATACATTAAATTCCATGGAAATATGAATAATGTTAAACCTACTAAAACCAGAGATTCTTCATATTCTCAAACCATCCTTGGATTTTCTTCTCTTGATCACTTCTCCTTCTTCCTTTCTCTTGGATGTTCACCTTTGTTGCCTTTCTATCTCCTCTTTCTCTCTCTTTTTTTCCTTCCTCTCCTTTTCTCGGCCTCTCTCTCTTCTCTTCTTTTCCTTGGCCGCCACCTCTCTTCTGCCTTGATCTTTTGGCCTACTTCTCCTCCAAGAGAAGACTTCTCCAAGTCAAGGCTTCTTCTCCAAGCCAAGGATAAGATTATTTAATCCAAGCTTCTCCAATAAGCCATCCCTATCCCACTTTAGTTGATTTCTATTCCAAATCAAGGGAAAATATTATCTTAATTCCAAGCTTTTAGAAGGTTGCCTCTCCTTAACACATGCCTTCTCTTTCTTTAAGAATTACATATTTGCCATTTAGCCACTTTATCATTTTTCTAAGGTTTCATCAATGCTCCATTTCATTCCCTTCCATTCCCTTCACCATTGAGAATTATTTTCCACTTATTAAAATCTGGCATGTTACATTTCTCCACCCCTTACCACTGAATAAATTGATTAGGATGGGAAGTCCCTTCAAATGGACTAATGAGTATGAAGCTAGTTTCTAGGAGCTTAAGACAAGATTGAGCACTCCTCCTATTTTAATTATTCCAGACCCCATAGGACATTTTGAAGTGTATAGTAATGCTTCAAAGAAAGGGCTAAGGTGTGTGTTGATGCAAGAAAAGAGAGTAGTTGTTTATGCCTCTAGGCAACTAAGATCCCATAAAGGAAACTATCCAACCAATGATCTTGAATTGGCAGCGGTGGTGTTTACCTTAAAGATTTGGCGACATTATTTGTACGAAGCAACATTTGAAGTATACTGTGATCATAAGAGTCTTAAGTACCCTTTTATCAAAAGAATTTAAATATGAGGCAACGAAGATGGGTAGAATTTCAATGACCATAAGTTTGAGATAAAGTATCGTCCAGAAAAGGCAAATGTTGTAGGTGATGCCTTCAGTCAAAAATCTCTACACATGGGTCAAATGACGGTGTATAAGATGCAAATACTAGAGGAGTTTAAAAATTTAAAGCTGGTCACTACTCTTACCCCAAAAAAGCTAATCATCAATAGGCTGAGTATAGAGTGTGATCTTAGAGCCATGATTAAAGAGGCTCAAGCTCACGACCAATACTTACAAAATTACAAAGAACACGATGATTTTTCTTTCTCGGAAGATGGAGTAATCATATATCAAGGAAGGGTTTGTGTCCCTTAACAACAAGAGTTGAGGACTAAGATCTTACAGGAAGAACATCAGAGTAAGTACACAGTATATCTTAGATCCCCTAAAATGTATCAGGACTTAAAGAAGATGTACTTGTGACCAAGGATGAAAAAAGACATTATTAAGTTTGTGGCAAAATGTTTAATTTGTCAAAAGGTGAAGGTAGAGCATCAAAAGCCAGTGGGATTTCTACAACCTCTTGAAATCCTTAAATGGAAATGGGATAGTATTTTGATGGAATTTATGGTGGGCTTACCTAAGACTTCAGTTGGACATGACTCTATTTGGGAAATAGTAGATATATTAACAAAATCTGGTCATTTTTTGCTTATAAAAATTAACTATTCACTGGACAAATTGGCCTAGTTATATGTCTAAGAAATAGTTAGACTACATAGAATTTCCTTAAATATCATTTCTAATAGAGATATGAAGTTCATGTCGAGCTTTTGGAAGCCGTTGTAGGAAGATTTTGGAACCCAGTTGCAGTTCAGTACTGCCTACCATCCTCAGACTAATAGGCAAACAGAACAGACCATTCAAACCCTAGAAGATATGTTGAGGGCCTGTGTGATAGAGCAAGGTAAAGGATGGGATAAGTACCTACCTTTAGTGGAGTTTACTTATAGTAATAGCTATCACTCTAGTATTAAGATGGCCCCTACAAAGATTTATATGGTAGGAAGTGCCGATCTCTACTATGTTGGTTTGAGGTAAGAGAAAAAAACTTTCTTAGTCTTGACCTAGTTCAACAAACCACTAAGAAAATCAAGATGATAGGAGACAAAATACTTATAGCTTAGAGCCAGCAAAAGAGTTACTATGATAAGAGACATAGACCTCTGGAGATTGAGGAAAGAGACCATGTATTTCTGAAGGTTTCCCCAATTACTGGAGTTGGTAGGTCTATCAAAACCAAAAAGCTAAGTCCGCGATTTTTGGGATCCTACCAAATTCTAAGGAAAGTGGGGACGTCAGCTTATCAAGTTGCCCTCCCACCTAATTTGTCCAACCATGATAATGTTTTCCATGTATCACAGCTTCGAAAGTTTCTTCCAGATTCTTCACATATAAAACATGATGAACCAATCAAAATAAAGGAGAAGATAACGTACTAGTTAGTACTGGCATCTATATTGGACACCGACTTCAAGCAATTGAGGAATAAGACCATTCTCCTAATTAAGGTGTTATGGGAAGGTTTGCCTCCAGAAGAATGAACTTAGGAGCTGGACAAAGTCAAGAGGAAGAAATATCTACAATTGTTCTTATTAGATAATTTCTAAAATTTTGAGGACAAAATTTCTTTTAGGGGGAGAGAAATGTAACATCCCTAATTTCGTTTCTTTTATTAATAAAGGTACATAAATATTTAATTAAGGAAATAAAACATATAAAACAATTTTTTGATATCTAAGAAAAAAATATAAGCCTTAGATATTCTTCACCTTATGTGTATGCATAGAAAATGTTTCTAACATTAAGGGAATAGGTAAAGAGAGAACACCTAATAGGAAAAATTAGAAATAACATCCTAAAGAGAGGCAAAATTCTTGGATAAGGAAGATGAATTTTTGGAAGTAAGTAAAGGTATTAAAATTTTAAAAATATTGGATTAGGGTAAATTTTTCTAATTCACCTATAGACACTTCATAAATTTTGTTTTTCCACTTCACATGAGTTTTTAGCAAGCCAATTGGATAGCCCAAGCAAGGGATATAACATAGAGTTGGACTAGGATATAGAAGTTGGACCGATAGCCCAAAAATCATGAAAATGTGACCAAGCCCTCTATGATAGGTATAATTTTAACCAAAGCAAAGGAAATGGGCAAGAATGAGCTCAAATCTAAGAGGGAAAAATAAAAAAACAATGTGATGAAATAATAGTATAATAATAATCAAAA
Source organism: Gleditsia sinensis (assembly GCA_037074535.1). Classification (NCBI taxonomy): domain Eukaryota; kingdom Viridiplantae; phylum Streptophyta; class Magnoliopsida; order Fabales; family Fabaceae; genus Gleditsia; species Gleditsia sinensis. The sequence goes on along the minus strand of CM073465.1, from coordinate 43,154,223 downwards.
TTAGGTCACATGGCATTCGGACAAAATATCTATATATTTTACTAATAATTTTAGCAATCTATGTTATGATATAGTAGGTAATAATACATAGCATTAGGACAAAACATCCTTATACTACACAACTAATTTCAGCCAAGAAGGGAGACAAAAAGGCTGGAAAATTTTCACATAGAAAGGCAAACCTATCATACATGATTAAGACAAAAGAAAAAAGAAATGAATCTCTAAATTAAAGGGACCTTGTCCCTTGTCTTAAGAACATTTAATCATTATTTTCAAATACAAATTGCCTTTTGCTATGAATATCTTGACTAAGGGAGAGAAAGACAAGAACATGAGTTGTCTTACTCCAAAAAGTAACTAAGTACATCCTAATTGTGATAAGGTAGACCCATGATTATGAGAGGTGAACCACTTGATAATTTATTTAAGCCAAAATCACCCTTATAATATTATAATTTTGTTCAAGTGAGAGAGAGGAAAAATAGAAGCAAGGTAGAGTAAGGAAAGGAGAGAAAGAGAGGAGAAGAGAAGAAGGAAGAAAAATGAGAACTCTAGAGGACTAAGTACTCAAGGTAAGTTAGCTTAATCTCTACTTGAATCGATCTTTTCTCTTCAATCTTGGGGTTCAAAACTCACCCTCCCTCTCTTATTCAAGCTGTTGGAAAAGATAAGGGAAGGGAAGAATCTTGCCACTTCCTTTAAGAGGAAACAAGAAAAAGAAATAACTAAGTGAGCTAGGAAAATCTTTAGGTAAGTTTAACAATATCTCTTTTTGAAGAAAAGTTTTGAAATTTCTAACATTTATATGGGATTTTGATCTTAGAACTTTGATAAAATTTACAATATTTGCTACCTTGATGAAATGCCATGGATGTTGCTATATCATGTTATGTGATGGATGTTGCATGTGATGGATGATTTTATTTCTATTTTTTTAAGACGTAGAAGATGGAATATGTTAAATTAAGTGTAAGGAATCTAATTAAAATGTTGAAATGAGTAATATTATGGTTAGATATAAATTAGGAGGAAAATAAAAGAGGACGTAATGAAAGAATGAACTAAAAACTTAGGAAAATTTTGGTTAGAAAACAGAATTTTGGAGTAACTAGGGAAGCTTCTATTTTTAAAATTCTGGGAAGAATCTATTAGGTAAGCTATAGTTTTGAATTTCTGGGAAAAATATGCACAGAATTAAAAGCAATGGATAACATGAAAAATATAGATATATGTCTCATGGGTTTTTAGCCACTAGAATCACTCAATTTAGATTCCATATGAGGGAGATATCGTCAGATTAGTAAGCAATGGTCAGAAACTTGTTAACCAGGGACCACCTCAATCGGAGTTCAAATGAGGGAGTTATGCTTTGATTAGCGAGAGAAGGTTAGGCTAGACGAAAACCTGCATCAGGGGACAACACAACACAGAGCATGGTCATGTTCTAGGACACAGCCAGGCTGTGTTCGTTGCAGGAAAGAACTTTTTGAAGCCAAGAACATGGTTGTGTTATAGGAAATGGTCAAGTCGTGTTACAAAATTTGTACAGGCTGTGTTGGGAACTCGTAAAACATATTTTCAACACTTTTCTGCCCTAAATGAACCTCATTAACTATAGGATATGAACATATGTTAGAAATGATGTATGTAGGAGGAAAGTGACTAGAGGTCAAGCATAAAGAAAATAAAGAGATGAAAATAATAAAAGACTAGTGTATGCCATAGCCAATGCCATTGCATGAACTGTTTACCATCTTAAGTGTGTAATTTTGACATGGAAATATTTTCTAAAGTTATATTTGAAAATGATTATGTTAATGGCATAATTCCATTTTACCAATGATTTTTGATAATGATTATACTTTGATGATAAATTATGGCATGTGAGTATAATGAACATAGTTGTTATTGAAATCATATTTTTGGCTATTAAAGTGAAAAGAAAAGAAAAAAGACGAGCACAGTAACATGGTGGTCTGTGTGGTGCACAAGTAGGGGACGCCCTAATTACGGCTACGATTATGCTATTGAGAAAATAAAGACAAAGTGTGCAATCTCAGACAGAGATAGAAAAGCTCATATCGGAGAGTAGAAAGTACTCACCCTAACCGGGGTAGCTTGATATGAAAATAAGTTGATAGCAATCATATGATATTCTGAAAATAGTTATTCATGCTATACATGTCATTACTGTACGATTTGCATATGCATAAATGAAGTGCATTCATGTGACCTAAGACATTTGCTGTAACTTATATAGATGAACATGACATGATGAGCTATATTGATGATAATTATGATTTATTTTTGAACCTACTAGGATTTATTTCTCACTATATTTTCATATCATGTTTAAAAGACTAAATATGTAGATTTTCTTTATGACCAGCTTTTAGCGTGCATTGGGTTGAGTTGGCTAAAGTCCTGGTGAAGCTGCAACCACCCGTACCCGTATCCCCGAAACTGGTCAACATGGATGAATAAGATGTAGACATATATGTGTTTGACTTTTGTATGGACTTTTTTAATTAATGATATGTATGTGAACCCATAATTGTATCAGTGTTAGTGGTATATCATAAACCTTAATTATACTTGGTTAATTTAATAGAATGTTTTTATGAGTTAAATAGTTAGAAGTAAAGAGGTAATGATTTTATGGGATTTTACAAATATATAAATGTATATATGTAAAAAAATTGGAGTTCTTAATTAATAAAAATGGAGTTGTTACACCTTGCCAACTGTTTGGCCCAACACTACACCTAGTGCATGATCACTGGCATCGCACATAATTTTAAAAGGTAGGCTTCAATCTAGTGCTTGGATCACTGATGCAAAAATTAATGATTCTTTCAATTTGTCAAAAGCTTCCTTGCATTCTTCATCAAATTCAAAAGGCATATCTTTTTGAAGCAATTTGCATAAAGTTGTCGCTTTTTTAGAGAACTCATTTATGAATCTTCTATAAAACCTACATGGACAAGAAAATAACGAATTTTCAGCACACGAGTAGGGTAAGGTAGAGTTTGTATAACATCAATCTTAGCTTTGTCTGCCTCTATTCCCCTTGGGGAGACAACATGTCCTAAAACCATACCTTGCTAAACCATAACATGATATTTTAAGAATTTAAAACAAGGTTAGTTTCTTGACATCTTTTCAAAATTAGTGACAGATTATACAACCAATCATTAAATGAATCCTTATAAATTGTGAAATCATCAATGAATACCTCAATAAAAGTTTCAAGGTAATATGAGAATATGCTAATCATACACCTTTGAAAGGTGGTAGGGGCATTACAAAGCCTAAATGGCATGTGTCTATATGTGAATGTCCCAAATGGACAAGTAAACATTGTCTATTCATAGTCTTCAAGAGCAATTGCAATTTGAAAATAGCCTGAATATACATCAAGAAAACAATAGTAAGGTTTATCAACCAACCTCCCAAGCATTTGATCAATAAAAATTAAAGGGAAATGGTCTTTTCTAGTTACAAAATTTAATTTTTTGTAATCTATACAAACCCTCCACTCATTTGGAATACATGTGGGTACCAATTCTTCATTTTGATTTTTTGCCACAGTTATTCTTGTTTTCTTTGGGACCACTTGTGTATCATCCCTAAAAAAATTAGTAATTCTCATTTATATATGGATTAGTAAAAGAAATAAAGGAGTAAGGATGTAATTGAAATGTTTTAAGGATAAAAATGAAAACTTATTAATGTTTTTGGGGTCAAAATGTAATTTCCTAAAAGTTTAGCGGTCAAAATATAAATAATGAAATTTGCAAGGACTTCCTCTAACAATTAGAAAATTGCTAATTGGTCCTCCATTATCATTTTAAAAAAAAAGACGAAAATATTTTCAAGACGAATGAATAGTATGAATAGTAATTTTCTCTCTCTTCATTTTCTTTCTCTAGATCTAGAGAACCTTTGAGCCTCTGATCTCAAAACTAAGGGTACCACTAAATTCAGGACGAAAAGTACTACGATATTAATCGAATAATTTTTTAAATCAGCCGCAAAATTGCCGTAGATCGAAAGTAGAAAATCTTAGAAAAATGTAAGTTCTGAAACTTCTATTTAGAGACCTTAAATTGAAAATCTAACACCGTAGATGGATTCAGGAAATAGATAAACTACAGGATATGAAGTTTCAGTCATCTGACAACTTTTAGTGTCATGAATAGTAAATTCGACCGTTGTGAATAGTGATTTTAGCCAACGTGACAGTAACTCCGGCTGACATGAATATTGATTTTGGCCGATGTGAATAGTATTTTTGGCCGCGAACAGTGAGCACCATTAACCAAGCTTCTAGAGTCATTTCTTAGGTTTTTAGATCCTCAGGACACGTTTTTTAGGTTTATTTGGTCAAATTTAGATTGAAAAAGTGCATTTTAGGGCTATCTAATCTGGAGCCTTACCCTTATTTTTTCTATGACTTACCCTATGCTCTTCTTGAACTTTAAATGTATAATTGGTTCTGTTTACAAATTATTTATGCTATCATAAGTTTCTAAAATATGTTAAAATATCTGTTTTACTTACGAACTGACATATAGTTCAAGAAGAGTCTAGTTTTGTAAATAGATTTTGAAACTCATTGAATATGTGGTTCTAAATGTATTCATCATTATTTGGTAAAGTGAATATTATGTGTATGAGAAATTGATCTGTAAAACTATAAAGTTGTTGATTATGATTGAATGGCAAGCGTAAAGCTTATGGCGAGTTGCTTAATAATTATACATTGCATTTGATGAATATGCATTTATATATATACATATATATATATATATATATATATATATATATATATATATATATATATATATATATATTAGTATGCATGAGTAGGGGATGCCCTATTAACCTGTGTAAGCCAAGAGAGGGTCGCTCCAACTGGGGTGACAGTGGTAATGTGGAGAGACAGAAGGATGATGAACTCACATTCCCTGATCACTTATTGTGACTATAGTCGATCAGTCACTATGTGTATAGAAAATGAGTGAATTAAGTATATTAAGAACTTTGACATGCCTGAGCATTATGTAAAAAGAGTGAATTTTCAGTGCATATTTAGTATGTTAATTATGCATCAACAAAAGTTATGATTTTATCTCAAAAGCTTAATTTTTTACTGTAACTTATACAGTTAAACATAACACCATCCCTTGCTGTGTGCTTGAGATTATTTGATGGTTTTGATATGGGATCCTCCTAATGTTTTCATGTGAAATATTTTGATACATAACAATATTTGTTTAATGATCATACAGTGCAATATATGGTTTTGGATATCTAAATATCCTTTGATTTGAGAATATTTGAAATACGGGTTCTATATGGATGTACTTCCGAACTATAATTTTCTACATAATAAATTTTAAAATATGAGTACATCCATATGTTGACCCAAAAGGTCATAGGAAGTATTATTTGCTCACAAAGTTATTAAACTCACTACATGATATTTTCACATTTTTCATATAAGAATACAAAGTCTAATCTTGCAAATAGGTGATCAGTTAGGTGACATATTCTCTAGGTGAGTCTACATTGCTTCCAAGGCTCACAGTTTTTGAATTATACTATGTTTATATTCTATAGTGTGCTCTGAACGCCACAAGCAGGATCTATGCTTATGTTGTTATTTTGATATTTATAACTTGGTCTGTATAACATGTATACATGAGAGAACCTATTTGTCTCTATTTCCATGACAAAGAATAATACTATGCATGTTATGGTAAATATCTTATTGCAGATTTTTTTTTCACATGCCTGTAAATTAGGAGCGTTACAAGTTGGTATCAGAGGATTAGGTTTCCTTGTGGCTATCGGAGCAAAGAATTCATTAGTAGGACCTTTAGTAAGGAAATGAACTGGACATATTTATACTTTAGGTATTATTGAGGGATTCTATAGGGTTTCAATTTCCTTTCTATTCCAAGTTTGCTAAATTTCCTATTATAAAGTTGATTAAATGTTATGGCATCTTAAAAATTATATATGGGTCAATTACTGCCTGAAAGTGAAAGGGATAGGCATGTTAGAGAATTTAAAGAATTGAGACAAATGCCAAATATGATTGTTCCTGAATATGATATCCATTGTACCGAGTTGTCTAGATATGGTAGACTTTGATGTGATATTAGAAATGGATTGGTTGGTATTATGCCATGCCATTTTGGAATGTCACCTTAAGGTGATTAAATTCAATATTCGTATAGAATTTTCTTTCTTGATACAAGGAGACCATAGTGAAGTACCCAGTAATCTAATCTCTGCCTTAGCATTCCATAAGTTATTACAAAAAGGTGCCAAGGATATTTGGCAATGGTGAGAGATGTTGATATAAAGTATACTAGTGTAAATCAAGTTCTCGTGGTTATGGAATTTCCTGATGTGTTCCCAGAAGAATTGCCTGGATTACCCCCGAAACGAGAAATAGAATTTGATATTGATGTACTTCCTATAACCCAACTAGTATCTATATCACTATATAGAATAATATCATGCCATACCCTACTAACTAGCATCTTCATTTCATACATCCACATCATAATATAATCCACTTAAGGGAATTTGGTATTATACATTTTAATTTTTTTGTTCTTATCTATAAATTTCTAGCAAAGTCTACCTAGCCCATTAATTAACCTATTCCCTTATATCGTTTGTTATCATTCTTGGGAAAGCATAAAAGTGCTTTATGCCATCCCAAGCATTTTCAAATTTCATTTCCTTATAGGCAACTAACTAGGCATGATATGCACTACTTACAGTAAAAAGGATCTTATGCCATAAAGGAAAGGGGTACAGTCCATAACTTATATTACATCACATTATCAGCTGTCAAAAATGGACTTGGCATTCAACTAAGCCATCCCAAAAATATTACACAACCAAAGAAAATATAATCCATTTCCATAATCAGTTGAGTCAACCTTGAGACCCCTGTTGCTCACTTCTTGCTGGAATACGTGGAATGTGATTATGTGGATATAAACAAAATGAGATGGCAATCTCAATAGCTAGCAAATTTTTTATAAAAATAGTACACATTCCATTCCTTAAAACATCAATTTATTTCACTGAAACATAAACACTGACCATACATACATTCATAATCTTGGTCACACTAGGGACCCATAACATTTTGGTCTACTTACCTAATGCAGTCACATACGGCCATACCTACAAAGGGTTATGTATCTCCTATTATTGGCCAATATATGGGGAAAATGGGGCTTACTTGGCACATTTTGGGCACCCCCTTAATTTCTGAAAATTCATACATAAAATATCTTTACACCATCATTCATCATAGCATAAAAGTCAGGCAACCAGTGAAAATTGATAAATTCAAGTTCATAAACATAAAGAGTGTTTTAAGGAAAAGCAAGCTACCTCAATTCCAGCATAATCACTTCCTTTCCAAGGCTGCCAAGGTCATAAATCTCTAGTTTAAGAGCTTTTACTCCCCAAAACAAAACTATGATTTTGTTGAGATTTGGGATTATTATTAAATATGAAAAAAGTCCTCTAAAAATTCTAAAATTTTTTATGAAGGTACCTTTACATGTGTATTTTATTTCTTGATTCTCTCAGCCCTTAACTCTTTCATTCATCCCCAAAAACTACCTCCATAACCCAGAATAGTGCGGATTAGTTTCAGTTCCATTTCTATTATGTTTTGCATTCATTTGGATTAGTAAAACTTCTTCCAAATTCATGATATTTTATATGAATCATCATAGAGATGTTATATAATCGCCAAAAAAATTTCAAGTAACAAATAATTCATTTGTCCCTTCGAATAACCGAAGATTTCAGGCTATCCCCTGTTATGGTCTGTTCTGACTCATTTCCTGCCCTACCAAATTTCTACATTTTATTATATGCCTTAACCTCCCTAGAATTCTCTAAAATTTGGTGCAATCCTTAGCTAATATCCGTCTAAAATTTTATAAAATTTGCATACGAAAATTCAACATATAACCTATTCAATATTTTGTATTTCCAACAACAGTCTAAGTTGTCCAGCAGATTGTTCTCAACACTATTTTAATTGTAAAACGCCTAGTTTTCAGTTCTCAAAATTCACGAAAATTTCCATAATTGATTAAAAACATGTTAAGACTTTTCTCACCAAAAATTATAGAATTTAAATGTCATTTACTAATTTTACTAAGCCAATATTTTCAGGTGCTAAAAGGTTTCTATGGTCTCAACCTAACCCTTTTGTGCTCTATGACCATTACTCACTAATTAGAGCCTAACTCACTTATATGGACTCACAATTGGGTGATTCCAGTGGCTATGTAACCATGAGAAATATATCTACAACTTTCTTATTAACCATGTCTTCATATTCCTTATACATTAGTCCCATAAATTCGAAAACGAAGCTATTTTTCACCAGCTTGAGTTCCAGACTCGCTTCTGACCTCTCATCACTCCCTAGAGTATAACTCTCTCCTTTTAATTCCGATTGATATTATTCCAAATGCTATGGAAATCTAAGACATAGGGCTATAACTTCTATGTTGAATATGTTTTCATAGTTTTGCCAGAAATTCGTCCATACAGAGCCTAAAATTAGCCTAATAAACTCTAAACCGAATTTTTATAAGAAGCCAGACTTACCATGTGTAAACCTACTCCTATGGCTCTCAATTTGCAGCTTGCTTCTCCTCTTGGTTTTTCTTGCAACTCAGTCACATTTTTTGCACAAAATATGGGGTGAGCAAAGCTTCAAACCTCAGCACTCACTCTCACTGCCTTATGGTGAGGGAAGAAATACTCTCCATATTTTTCTAGTTCATTCACTCTCTTCCTCCTCTTTCAAACTGTCTTCTTCTTCTTGGTTACTCTCTCCCTCTTCCTTCCTCTTGCCTCTTCAGTTTTTGATTACCTTCCCTCTCCCATTTCTCCTACTGGCTTGAGGCAAGGCTGGGTGTTTTCTGCTGCACCAGAGATGCAAGTTGCTAGCTGCTTATGGTTGCAGGGATTCCATGGGTTCTGCAGGGCAAAGGAGTAGGTTTTTCTGCTGCTTCTCCACATAGGTGCATGCATGTATATCTATATTATAATATACTCAATAGGAGGTGGGTGTTTAACATGTAAAAGTGACATTTGCTACCACAAAACCTGCATGCATGGGTGCTTCTGCTTGTCTCATAGAGGGTGGCGTTATTCTGCTATTTTTTTTAGCAGGTGGGGGCATGAATTCTACAGATGGGGCCGTGTGTTTCTACTTGTCTCACGGAGCAAAGGTGGCATGAATTTAGCTACCGTGTGGTATGTTTTTCTACTGACTTTGTGGAGCAAGGATGGCGTGAATTCCTGCTGCCATGTGGGCCGTTTTTCTATTTGCTTAATGGAGCAAGGTGAGCGTGTTTCTGCTTGCATTCCAGCACTTATTCCTGCTTGTATTCCAACATTGCATATGTGTTTTTAACCTACCAATCTACTGGTGTTGGTTTCCAATCCTCATGTGCATGCATGGGTAGATATATATATTATGCTATGCATGGTGTAAATGAGGGGAAATAGATATATATATATATATATATATATATATATATATAGATATATATATATATATATATACATATATATACATAATGCCTCTGCTTTTGCATATGTAAATGTATATTATAATATGCATGGTGGAGGTGAGAGGAATTATATATATATATATATATATATATATATATTGCATCACATAATGCTTCTTCCTTCCTTATTGTGTTGGTATTCCTAAATTAGTAGCATCCTAAGGAATATATTTGTATCATATTCCTCTCACTAGAATCACCTAAATTGAAGTCCAAACAAAGGAGATATGACCTTAACAATAATGAAAGGTCTAGGCCCCTAAAATGTAGAATGTCTTTTAGGCCTTAACACTTGAATAAGTGGAAAGTGCTAATCGAATAAGTGTTAAATTCATGAAGATTTGATAGAAAAATGGTAAATGGAGATATAAACAAGATTATAAATAAAAAGGGGTGTCAAAAGAAACTTTTGAAATAATAATTTAAGAGAAAAACAGATAAATAAAGGAAATAAGTGTTTAAGAGCACATGATGAAAAAGAGTAATTTAAGAGGGATTAGTTTAGAAGAAAATTGACTAGAGGTTAAAAAAGGAAGAAAATAAAGAGATAAATGATATTAAGAAAGAAAAAAGAATCACAAAGGTGAAATAATCCCTCTACAAGTTAAAATAAAGGAATTTTGGGAAATATAACTTTACTATGCCCTAACCATAGCCATTGCATGAATTCTTTACCATCCTATGCATGTTCTTTTTGGCATGAATTCAATTATTGATATTCGAAATGATTATATTTTGATGCGTAATTTGTGGCATGTAGGCATATTAGGCATATTTTGTTGTTAAAAATCATATATTGGCTATTAATGTGGGAAAAAAAGAAAATAATCACATGGCTTCCATGTGCATTGCACCAGATAGGGGATGCCCTATTCATGGCTATGATGAGAAAAGAAAGAGAATTGTACCATGTTGGATGGAGCAAGAGAAGCCCATGCCGAACGAGTAGATTATACTCACCTTGACTGGGGTTAACTTTAAATGAACATTTGATAGCAATTATATGATTAAGTTGTGATTTTGACATGCCATGATAATTTGAAAATAGTTGATCAAGCCTGTGACATTTAGAACAATTATACATGCCTATGATGAATATTTATGAAATGATTATTCATGCCCTATATATCATTGCTACATGATTTTCATGTGTGTCGATACATTGCATTCTTGTGGCCTAAGAAATTGTTGTAGTTTATACAACTAAACATAGCATGATGATTTATACTTATGATGATTATGATTTATTGTTGAACCTACTGGGATATAATTCTCACTATATTTCCATGTTATGTTCAAAAAAGTAAATATGCATATTTTCTCTATGACTCTAGTTTTTAGCGTATAATGGATTAAGATCCCCTATTTTAGACAGATTTTGATAATAAATGATGTGTCTGTAGTGGATTTCACAAAGATCCTGGTGGAGGTGCCACCACCTACACCAGTGTCCTCGAATGAGGTTTATATGGTTGTTTAGGTCATATACATGTATATGCTTAACTTTTGTAAGCGGGTATTCTTTTGATTAACCATACCCGGATGTTGATCGTATTCATTTGGACATAGTGTTCGGCTATTCTTATACTTTTGAATTTATATATATTAGGTAACACCTAGGACACTCTGATGTAAATATGTAGACTCATGACAACATTGATGTTTAATGATAGATTACACCTATCTAATCTTAATTATGCTTGCTTAAAGAAAGTAATTATTATGAAGTAAGTGGTTTAGTAAAAGTTGTGGTGACTTCATGAGTAAATAAATACAAAACAAATGGAGTCATTACATGTTACCTATGGTAAGATATGAAAGTGGTGACGTACCCATCCCTTACTATGTGCTGGGGACAAGATAAGGGTTGATTTACTCATCACTTATTGTTTCCTTGGGATAACCTATACTAGAGCCACTCCGTGTGTCATCTTGAATGGTGGTGGGAAAAACCTTAACGAGGGTGTTGAGTCGTTTAAGGGAGTGTATGTAACACTTTAGATAGATCCTACATCAACAAAGCACGGGAGGATCCTAGACTCTAATATGGGACAAGGTAAAAGTGTAGGAAAGACTCTTATGGTTCTGTGGCAAAATTCTATTAAAAACTGCTTAAGTAAAGTAAAATAACATATAAGTAAAAATCTAATTCTTAATCCACATCAATAATAATTAAGGATATTATATATAAATCTTAGGAATATAGTTTGTCTATGCATAAATTAGTATTAAAATTATTTTTAAAAAAACACGTGTGTGTATAGATATACATCTATAAATTTTAGTAGTGCAAATACATCTTAGTTAGCATAAATATATATGTAGGTATAGTAATTAGGAAGACAAATTTTAATTAATTATCGACTAGAATTATTTCCATAGTCAATAAGTTGATTATAGTTAAGCCAAAACATAAGATGGAAAGAAACTTGTACCAAATGCCAATGCCATGTTTGACATATATGAATGACTACATCACGTGCAGTAGATGGGAATTCTAACAAGTATATTTATGCAAGTGAGAATGATAAAAGATGTATATGCAAGTATATGAGAAGATTAATTTTGAAGGGCCTAGTTTTGTGATTAAATATATCTCTTATGATGAAGACACTTTGATGGTTTGGAGTAAAATCAGTTACAATAGCCAAATAGGTAGTTATATATTTACTAATTTAAGTGCTATACTAAGGGATTATAAAGACCTTATTGGATTAAGACTTATGTGTTAGGGAAGATGGAATTAAGTCCGACAAGGCGATGTTTGTCTACATGGGTAATAGACTAATCAAGGATAATTGATCTTATACTTTAGTAGATAATATTTGTTGTGGTATAATTTGCTATGAATAACTTTGTTTTGGATGCTAAGTTTGTATTATTTACTCACTGAGTGGTAAGACTCACACTATTCTTCCACTTGTTTTTTAGTTAGAGAAGAACTCGTGCCACAAGTTTCTAGAAGATTTGTAGTTGCTGGTGAGCCCAAAATTTACTTTTGGGTCCCTTTTTCTTTGAGTATCTATCTGTTTGTTGAAGAATCTAGAGTTGCTCCATTGGCTTGAGCAGGGTATACACTTCTAAGGTGTTTTGGTATAATCTTATATATGGAATATGTTGCATAGTTTGATAATGAATTTTATGTTGTGACTAAGGTTATGAATTGATAAATATGATAAATATTTTGATTCCAATAATAAAAGCTAAGTTATGGTTAAGGTCATGATATCATGAAGTCATAACTCTAATGAATTAGGGATGTTTTAGTGAAAGTAAATGAATTGATCTTTCTAGCTAATTTTTATATTCTTGATATGGAAAAGGAAGATGATAAAACCCATATTCTATTGGGCAAACCATTCTTAAAAGCTTCAAAAAATAAAATTAATATTCATAATGACACATTAACTAGGGAAATTGATAATGAACTTATTGAGTTTAATATTTGTAACCACATGGAACATCCTGGAGATATGGTTAATCTTGTTTATGCTATTAACATTTATGATTACTTAGTGCAAAAATTCTCATGTAAGCTAGATAAATAGCCTACTAAAGAAGAAGATGAGGAGCTAGGCTTAAAGTCATTGTTTGAAGAACATTTTGTAGTTCTAAAACTATAGAAGATAGGTAAAAGAGCCAAATCAATTTCTTTAAAAGCTAAGAAACCTCCATCTTCTATTTTATAAGTCCTTAAAACAAGGTTGGGACCCCTCCCACATAATTTAAAATATTCAAAAATTAGTAAGACACCCCCTATCATAATTTCAAAAAATTTAGGTGCTCAAAAGGAAGAGGATTTGATAAATATTCTCAAGACAAAAGAAATAACCATAGCAAGAACAATTGTTAATCTCAAAGGCATGGACCCTGCTTCCAAACTGCATCAAGCTCTATCTGATAAAGGGACTAAATCTTGTAAAGGTAAGAAAAAGTATCCTTAGTTTACTTCCCTTAATATTACTGACATTTTTGTTTATGGTGCAATGGAATTGTTTCATTCCAAAAAAAATTTGGGTCAAGGTGAATGTTAAAGATCTGGAATATGGAATTTTTAGGTCAAACTAACGAAGTTAAACAAAGGCACTGGTTTGGACGCAACCCAACATGATTTTTTGTTGTATTTTAAAATAAAAATATGGTGAAAAAACATTAAAAAAATTATAGTTTTTCTAGGGTTCAACATCGTGGATGTCTCATCACAACGCAACAACGTTAGCAGCTATCACATAATTTAAAAAACCTTGAGAGATCTAGCACTGCAATATTCACAACATAGCACCACCATACCAGATAGTATTGTAACCAAAATAAAATTCTAAGAGCTAATGCTATTGTATGTGTTTATCTAATAACCACAAGAGCACAGTGTAGCTATAGCTAGTTCGGCGAGTATGGGTCATATCCCATAGAAACCAATGAATAATTACTAATATTCTAAGAAGTAATCTATATAAATCAATATAATACAATCAGAGAGAAGTCACAATTAATTAAACTGGGTAATCAATTATTAGAGGCCTAGGGTTAGGGTTTACCGCACTTATGATATTCAATAATCAAGATATACCTCTAATTGTAATTATTTGAGTAGTCGAGGATGGTTTACCTTAATTCATTAATAACTTATTTCAAGCATTACTAATTGTACCTAGGTTAATCCAATTGCCTACTTTCGTGGTTCCTAGTTTAACCTAAGCCTATTAAGTTATGTGCTAACCATGTGATCTAATTCATAGGGGTTCTCATACCTATCAATTGATTCAATTCCTAGACGACCTTAAACTACTTTCGTGATTAATATACCCCTAATTAACTATTAAGTTTCGACATTAACTTTCAACTTTCAGTCCATTAATGATTAACCTAAGATGTGATAAAACGATGATAAAGCATTCTATCAACTCGTATACATATGCAAAATAGTTAATCCAGATCAACCACAGATAATACAATTATGGTTTCATAATTCAATTCAATCATTAATTATCATCATACCATAAGTGGATTTACCGAAACCCTAGATTAAACTCTACTCAGGCATGAAAGAAAAGTAAAATCAATTCCATTAAGTAAACCATATTGTTCAATACAATCCAAAGAGAAAGGAGTAGAAGTAGAAGTAAAGATAAAGATTGAAAATAAAACTAGTACAGAAGTAGAGATGAAATAGAGATACAATCCTTGCTTCAATGTCCAATCCAATCTCAAATGCAAAAGGAACTAAATTCTTACTCTAAAATCTAACCCTATAGTGTTTCGTAAGCCTAAATTGTGTCTGCAAGCGTCTGGATGGTTCTCCTCTGGTTTCTCCTCGTTTCCCCTCATATATATATATCATCTTGGCTGCTTAAAACACTTAAAAACATAGAATGTATGGATCCACAGCATGGCCATGTCCCAGGACATGGGCTAGACGTCCTTTAGGCTACTTTCTAAAAATTTTCTCTAAGTCTTACATAGAACACAACATGGCCGTGTTTAAGGCTAGCATAGTCCATGCTTGCCTATCTTTTCATGTTTCCTCCTTGGATCCTCCTTAGCTTGTTCCAAGTCTAGATAACTCTTCAAATCAGCATTCTCCCTTGATTCCTAGGCTCTTTTGCTCACAAACAAAAGGAAAACAAAGCCAAGCAATAATCCAGAGCAAGCAAAACAAAATAGAACCAAAATAGGAAAATAATCACAAGTTAACTATGAAATAAAGAATGAAATATAACAATTAAACATATAGTTTTCCCCTTTATCAACTCCTTCATGCTTAAACTTTTGCTTGTCCTCAAGCAAATAATATAACATATTAGTAGGAAGGGGAAAGATGCATTCAAATTCTAGATGACAGTAAAATGCAACACGGGTAATTCTTCAAACAACCAATGTGATGATAATATAATAGATATATGAGCAGAAATTTATCATATAGTCTCTATTTTTCTAAAATTAAACCCAAATTCTCTTATTATACACCTAATTCTATTGTTACCATTGATTGTTGCACCAAATTGATTTTTAAATACTCAAGTAGGTCACCTCATCCTTTATATCTCCCTTTTGTGCCTTATCCATATTTCAACTTTGTCACTCTTTTTCTCACTTAAACGCTTTTACTTCACACTTTTTCTTCTTCTCCTTTTTTTTATATATATAGTGAGTGCATTTTATGCTTCATCTCACTTAGGTATAGGCAGTTAGGTACTCATACTAAAGCATTTTTGGTTCCTTGAAGGGGTACTCATAGTCAAAACTTTTTAAGTTTTACATTCCCTCATTTTCTTCCTCTCCCTACCTTTACAATTTCATCATGTTAAAATAAAAAGGGTTATACAATTCATAGCACAATAGGAGAAATATTTTTTAAACAAATTAGAGGTTCAATACTAGAAGAAAAAGACAAAGATGAAAACTATCTATTTTATATTTTGTTGTGAGTCACATATTCTTAACTTATATTACATTAGTCTATCTCTGGAAAAGCAAACTTTGTGATCATGCAATAAAACAAGAGAGATTCATAAATGAGGTATATATATGCAAGAGGAAACTAATCAGCCAATGAAACCAAAAGCCAAAGGTAACTATTTTCCATGCTTAAATTTGACATTGTCCTCAATGTCACTAACAATTAATATACATTCAAAGGAAGAGAATGAACTTACTTACTTATTGGTCGTCTAGAGGTGGTGGTGGTCGATTCTAGGTTAAGTGCCAATTGTACAAAGTTTGCATCATTCCTTGCATGCTTTGGATTTAGTCATTTATGGCATGCAGGGTGGCCTTCTGAGCTATTTGTTCCTCCTCTATTTGGCAAAGTGGTGAAGAGATAGAGTCATGGACATCTTGTGGTACATATGAAGGACTTGGAGAGTTAGGATAATGGAAAGGAGGTCGGGGTGGTAAAGCTAGGAAAGGCTCATGGAGGAAGTCATCCCCTCAGAGTCAGTATCACCTTTCCTACCCTCTTCTATAGGATAGATCCAATTATCTTCATTAATGACTGTCGTTCTAGTAAGGTTAGGGAGGCTAAAAATGTTATGGCCACAAACATGCAGCCAATAGTCAGCATTTCTTGGAACAATCAATTTTATATATAGACAAGATTTTAAATCAATCCTACTGTTGCTTGCTATTAGTTATAAATCTTGTATATTTATCTTTAATCCTAGCCTTCTAGCAATTACAATCACTAAACCCCCAGTGACCGCCTTGCTGCTCATGGCGTTACCCACCCTTACCATCTGGTGAGCCATAAAGGATTCAGTATCCACCTTAGTATCGTTAAGCATAGCCCATAAAAAATAAAGCTCTATTTTATTTGCAACCTCGTCACTTTCGACCCTACAAAAAATAGTATAGGGCATTAGGTGTTGTACCCTACAAAAATTGAATCCCAAAAATTGTGCAATAAAATTTTGGGGGATTGATCTAGTTCCCTCGAGAGGCAATCTAAACAATGTATTGAATTGAGCTAATGATAAACTATAGGAATAATCAAGTAATCTAAAGTTAATGCTGCCCTAATCGACGTTGGGACCACATTAGCTATACTGAAAAATTCTAAGGTGGTCTGGGCGTAGGCTGGTTAATAAAGCCCAACAATGATGGTTCACCCAATCCTATAAACTAGGTAGCAGACGTAAGTTAAAAGGCCCAACCATTTTAAACATGCCAAATCCATACATCAGGTACTCCGCATTCCCCATTTTATTAAAGTATTATATCATGTCCGTTGATTTTCATCAAGGAACACTATACCGTACTCATTTATTTGATGAGGAAGTTGAGATGATCTTTGGATTCTTCCTCTATGACATTGTTGGGATTGTGAGGATGCTTGGCTAGTTCTAGCTCTTTTTGAGGCCATGGATAATATATGCAATAATGTTCAAAAGAAAATGGGATGAGCAATTACTAAATTTATAAACATAGGCCAACAGCAAAGTAGCAACAAGATATTACCAAAATAATTAACCAGCCATAGTTAGTGTAACATCCTAAGCCTTTAATAAAGTTAGATAAATTTAAGGATGAGTAGAAAACAAATATGACAAGTAATCAAGATGCTTAGTTATATGATTATAAGGCAAGCATAAAATAGGTAACATAGTTAATGTAAATAAAAATTCTTAAGATTATAATGGATGGAGAGAGAACACAAATACATCTTTTTAGACATTACTAGCCTAGGATTAGTGATAAATTAAGACATATAGGAATAATAATTAAAATGTATAGTTGTTTGACAATAAAGACTTTACAAAAACTGTAGTAACATTTGATGCTTAGAAGTAATATAAATAAAATATTTTTGGAGCATAAATTAGAGGAATATGATACGAATATATTCCTTAGGATACTACTAATTTAGGATTAGCAACATAATATGGAAGGAAGAAGCATTATGTGATGCTATATAAATATATATACATATTTTTCTCACCTCCACCATACACATTATTATATATATATATATATATATATATATATATATATGCATTTCTCTCATTTATGCCAGGCACATATTTCTCTCACCTCCACCATACACATTATTATATATATATATATATATATATATATATATACACACATGCAAAAGGAGGAGCTTTACGTGTGTGTGTGTGTATATATATATATATATATATATATATATATATATGCATTTCCTCTCATTTATGCCAGGCATAGCATAATAGATATAGCCACCCATGCATGCACATGAATTGAAACAAAACACAAGCACTTTGTTGGTTAAAAACACATAGGCAACGTTGGAAAAACAAGCTGAAATGTGCACCAAAACCAGCAGAAGATTATGCATCACATGCAGCAGAAAAATGCCCCAACCTTGCTCCTAAACCAAGAAGAAAAACGTCCAACTCTTGCTCCATAAACCAAGCAGCAACACATACACATGGCAGCAGAAAAACAGGCCATCTTGCCTAGCAGAATGCATGCCACGTTTGCTCCATTAGACAGCAGAGTTGGCGACACATGCAAGCAGAGGAAGTGATCCACAAAGCCAGCAAAATCAGCTCCACGACAAGCAGCAAAAACACACTAACATGACAGAATCTTCACACCCACCGTTGCTCCACAAAGACAAGCAGAAACACACACCTTCTGCTGCAGCTTCATGCCAAGAAAACAGAGCTTCATGCAATAGTTTTTTTTGGCAGCCTAGGTCTCTCTTATGTGTAAAACACCCACTCCCTCACTAAGCACATTAGAATGCATGCAAACCCATGTGGAGGCAGCAAAAAAACAAAAACCTCCTCCCTGCCCTGGAAAACCAGGGAATCCTCTGCACCCATGGTAGCCATCTCCTTGCATTCAGAAATAGTGCAGCAGAAAACATTCAAGCTTGCTTCACGCTAGTGGGAGAAATGAGAGAGGGAAGGGGTCCAAAAACAGAAGAGGAAGGAAGGGGGAGAGGGTAGCCAGCAGGAAGAAGAAGGTTGAGAGAGGAGGAAGAGAGTGAAGAAAACCAGGAAAAAAAATGGAGTTTTCTTCCCTCACCATAAGGCAGTGAGAGTGAGATTGATTGCTGAGGTTTGAAGCCTTGATCAACCCATATTTGGTGCAAGAAACGTGGCTAAGTTGCAAAGGAAACCAAGAGGAGAAGGAAGCTGCAAGTTGAGAGCCATAGGAGTAGGTTTACATAAGGTAAGTCTGGCTTCTTACAAAAATCCGATTTTGAGTTTATTAGGATAAATTTCGGGCCTACATGGAGGGCTTTCTGTCTAAACTATGAAAATAATTTCAACATAAAAGTTGTAACCCTATGTCTTAGCTTTCCATATCATTTGGAATCACATCAATCAGACGTAAAATGAGAGATTTATATTCCATGGAGTGATGAGAGGTCAGAATCGGGTTTGGAATCCAGGCTGGTGAATAATATCTTTGGTTCTCGAATTTTTGGGACTAATCCATAATGAATAGGAAGTCATGGTTAAAATGAAAGTTCTAGATACATTTTTCACGGTCACATAGCCACTGGAATCAAAACATTTCGAGTCCTTATTAGTTAGTTAGGGTCTGATTAGTGAGTAAAGGTCATAGAGCATAGGAGAGTTAGGTTGTGAAAATAGAAACCTTTTTGCACCCAAAAATATTGGCTTAGTAAATTTCGTAAATTGCCTTTAAATTCTATCATTTTTGGTGAGATGAGTCTTAAAATGTTCATAATCAATTCTGGAAATTTTCATGATTTTTGAGAACCTACAACTGGGTCTTTTGAAATTAAAACAATGTTGAGGACAATTTACTAGACAGCTTATACTGTTGATTGAAAGATAACATATTGAAGGGGTTAGATGTTGAATTTTTGTATGAAAATTTTATGAATAGTTATAGGGTTCCTATTTAAGTATCCCACCAAATGTTAGAAAATTCTGGTCAGGTTAAGACACATAATAAAATGTAGAAATTAGGTAGATAGGAAATGAGGCAGAACAGGCCATAATCGGGGACAACCTTAACAATTAGGCTATCTAAGGGGTGAAATGAATTAGTTTTTACTTAAAATTTTTATGGTAATTATATAACATATCTAGGATCTTCATATAAAATATCATGAATTTTTAAGTAGTTTTACTAATCTAAATGGATGCAAACATAATAGAAATGGAATCGAAACTAAATTGCACTGTCCTGGGTATGGAGGTAGTTTTTGGTGATGAATGGAAGATTTTAAGGCTGATAGAATTAAGAAATAAAATAAACATGTAAAGGTTCCTCCATAAGAAAATTTAGAAGTTTTAGAGGACTTTTGTCATATTTAATAACAACCCCAAATCTCAGCAAAATCATAGTTTTGTTTTGAGGAGCAAAAGCTCTTAAACTAGGTATTTATGGCTTTAGGACCTAATATGCATGCATTAACCAAGAATTCTTGTATGTTGAGTTGATGGTAGTAACCTTGGCAGCCTTGGAAAGGAAGTGATTGTGCTAGAATTGAGATAGCTAGCCTTTCCATAAAACACTCTTTATGCTTATGAACTTGAAATTATGAATTTTCACTAATTGCTTGACTTTTATGCTATGATGAATGATGGTCTAAAGATATGTTATGTATGCATTCTCAGGAATTAAGGGGATGCACAAAAGGGTACCAAGTAAGCCCCATTTCCCTCACGATTGGCCAATAATGGGAGATGCATAGCCCTTTGCAGGTATGTTCGTATTGACTGCGTTGGGTAAGTAGACCATGATGTTATGGGTCCGTGTGACCAAGATGCCGTATGTATGATGTATGGTTAGTGCTTATGTTTCAGTGAAATAATTTGAGATATTTTAAGGAATAGAATATGTACAATTTTTTCTGAAAAATTTGATAGCTAGCTCTTCCTTAAAACACTCTTTATGTTTATGAACTTGAATTTATCAAATTTCACTGATTGCCTGACTTTTATGCTATGATGAATGAAGATCTAAAATATGTTATGTATGCATTCTCGGGAATTAAGGGGGTTCACAAAAGGGTGCAAAGTAAGCCACATTTCCCTCACGATTGGCCAATAATAGGAGATGCATAGCCCTTTGTAGGTATGGTCGTATTGACTGCATTGGGTAAGTAGACCATGATGTTATGGGTCCCTAGTGTGACCAAGATGTCGTATGTATGTATGTATAGTCAGTGCTTATGTTTTAATGAAATGATTTGAGATGTTTTAAGGAATAGAATGTGCACTATTTTTTTGAAAAATTTGCTTGCTATTGAGATTGTCATCTCACTTTTTATGTCCACATAATAACATTCCAGGTACTATAGACAGAAGTGAGCAACAGGGGTCTCAAGGTTGACTCATATGATCATGAATGTATTTTCCTTGGTTGTGCAATATTTGTGTGGAATGGCTTAGTTAAGTTCCAAGTCCCTGTTAGACAACTTATAATATGATGTAATATAAGTTATGGACTGTTCCCCTTTCCTTTATGGCATGAGATCCTTTATGTTGTAAGTAATGCATAGCATGCCTAGGTAGTTGCCTATATGGAATTGAATTTTTAAAATGCTTGGGATAGCCTGAAGCACTTTTATGCTTATCCAAGAAAGATAATAAACGATATAAGTGAATAGGTTAAATTATGGGCTAGTTAGACATTTTACAAAAATTTATAGATAATAAGGAACATTTTATGATTTAGATATTTGAAAAATGGCACTAGTGAGTCAGGTGTTCCATTTGTTGGTATCAGATCGGTAGTTCTAGGAATTAACTGTGTGATCGAATAAATACTTATTACCTCATATAGATTATCAGTTTGACCAGCTATAGGGTGCTCAACGTTTTGTCAAAAATTAAATTTATTTGATATCTAGATATCATCAATTAAGGATAAGGGTTAAGGATATTCAGAAAATTTCTTTTAGGACTCGTTATGGGCATTATGAGTTCTTGGCAATGTCATTTGGTTTGACAAATGCCCTAGTTGCATTTATAGACTTGATAAATAGTAATTAAACCATACCTAGATCAATTTACTTTTACATTTATTAACAAAATACTAATATGTTTCCAGAATACATAGGATCATAAGCAACATTTAAAGATAATTTTACCAACTCTAAGGGAGTATAGTTGGTAAGGATGGTATCCAAGTTAACCCTAAGAAAGTAGAAGTAGTACAATAATGGCCATGTCCTACTACAGTTACAGATGAAGAACCAAGTCCAATTTACGCTTTCTGCGGTTGTCTGTTGTCCATTCTATTTGAGTCATAGTTGGATCAGGTATATGAACATATGCTTGTAAAGCATCAATCAACTCCTCAGCATTTGAAGCTGAAATGAGAATTCGTCGTGCTAAGTGTGGGATAAACCTTTCTTCCACTGTATGATCAAGAAAAGACAACAAACCATCAAAGAAATGGTTAACATTTAACAAACCTATCGTTTGTGATGCATATTCAGTTGTGCCCAAGAGACTATTTGCAAAATCTCTTCTAAAGTACCAAAACCCCCTGGTAAGGCAATGAAGGCATCAACATTGCTCATCATTCTAGCCATGCGCTCATGCATGGAAGCTACTCTAAATTCTTCCCCAATTGTCTTCCCTATGATTTTTGATGTAGCTAGAGTTGTAGGAATAACACCTAGAACTTGACATCCTCCTACATGTACAATTGTAGACACGCATCCCATTAACCCACGGTTACCTCCACCATAGACAAAATGAATCTTTCTCTTACCCAACACCATACCCAAATTTTGTGCTACTTTTACATACTCTCCATCTTTCCCAAGATTGGAACCACAAAAGACACAAATATTTCGAAATTGATGGAATGTGATTCCTTCCATAGCTGCACACACTTTAACTTTGAGTATGAAGGTAAAGATATTAACGTGTGCATTTATAGTACTTAGAGAAGGGCATACTTATGATAGATATACGAATAGGCTAGGAATAATTAGAACAGCTATATGAGTGATTGGTGGATATAAGCTAAATTGAAGGTGAAATTTTCAAAAATGACGGCAAGAATATATATGTACCGTAGTTGTGATAGTCGCTCATATTAGGCACATAAAGAGAATAAGGTTAAGATATCATCAAAATTTTGTCTTTTCTTTGTTGTCCTTGATGAAGCATTGATGTCTTGATTCTTTAAAGAAAGTTTTAGGTGATAGGCGTAATTGTAAAAAAAAAAGAATGAATATGCAAACCAGTTAGTTGTTGAAGAGGGACAATCAAATGATTTATTTTGTTTTCCCAATATTTTGCCAGTCGACTATTAGTATTATTAAGTCGAGTAGCTATTTTGAAAATTTTTAATTTGGATTGGTTATTTTACAGTTGATTGATTACATCTATTTTGAAGCAATCAACTGCATCCTACCAATTAACTCAATATTCTTTAATTTTCACAGACTTTTATAAGCTCAGAAATTATTTTTTTCATGTGCTATTTTTCCACCGAATACCAACAGCTTTTAAGTAGATTTTGGCACATATATTCAAATCTTGCAGCCACCGATTTTTGCTGAAATAATAGCTAGATTTTGTTTACAGATTTTCAAGAATTACGGCCATCAATTTTAAATGTTCTTTCCATGCTTTGTCTAAACTTCTAACTTTCAATTTTTGCACCATGCTCTATTAAGTATTCTCCTTCTCTACTGGATTTCCCTTATTAATGTTTGGCATTAAATGAAAAGTTCTTTTCCCTCATTACAAGAAAAGTTAAATTTATTCTTTTGAGACTCAATTATTATGATGTTTAAGTGGTTAGTAGGTTAAAATAGTGAAAAGTTTGAAAGGAATAGACAGATGATAGCCTTATGTTGCTTTGACGAATGTAATCAAGAGAATTAGTGGTGTTGAAGTTCTTGGAAAATAAAATAGGGGAACTAGGATTTAAATTAATCTTTGAACTCTTAATTTGGAAATATGGAGAATATTCTGATAATCATGTCTAAAAATAATGTAAGTGATTAAAGATATTTGTGTTAAAGTTTTATACCATGCTAAATTGAGTCTAGTATCTAGGATGTGAATTATGTTGAATTGGAAATTCATGTATGAATAATTGTTGAGAAAAGTCTTCTTAGAATGAACGGGCTAGTTAAATGGAATTGATAAGAACTAGAATGTTATTCTTTTAGAAATGAAAATAAGAAAGGCTTAAGATTCATGAGAGGATGTTGACATGTGAGAATCAAAGATGACTTGATAGAAGTCTAGAGTAGGAACAGATAGTTACCTAATATGGATTCAGAATGATCTAAGGGATAGAATTAAAGATAGTCAAGTTTTTTTTATCCATACCTAAAGAACATTAGAGAATAGATATCCCAGAGCAAGTCTAAAGAGTTTCATATTTCTAAGGATAGGCTTATTAAGTGTGGAGAGAGGCTGTGTGTACCTGAGGTGAAGGAATTAAGAGATAGTATCTTGATTGAAGCTCACAAGAGTAGGTATACCTTGCATCCTAGAGCCACTAAGATGTGTCAGGACTTGAAAAAAAAAATTTGGTGGCCTGGAATGAAAATAGACATAACCTAATATGTGTCTAAGTGCTTAATGTATCAGAAATTCAAAGTAAAACACTAGAAGCCTGCGGGATTGTTTCAACCCTTAGATATTCCTAAGTGGAAATGGGATAGCATCTCAATGGATTTTGGTACGGGTTTGCCTAGGACATCATCTGGCCATGATGCCATTTGGGTAATTATGGATAGACTGACTAAGTCTTCTCACTTCCTAGCCATTAAATCTGTCTATACTTTAGACAAGTTAGCACAGATGTATGTTCATGAGATAGTTAGGCTCCATGGGATACTTAATAGTATTATTTCTCATCGAGACCCTAGGTTTACTTCTAGATTTTGGAGATCCTTACAAATGCTTTAGGTACTAAGATTAGGTTTAACACGGCTTACCATCCACAAACTGATAGGCAGACTCAGAGAACAATTCAAACTTTAGAAGATATGCTTAGAGCTTGTGTGCTAAAAATGAAAGGAAACTAGGAAGTGTACCTACCTTTAGCTGAATTTGCCTATAATAATAGCTATCATTCCAGTATCCATTTGAGACTTTGTATGGAAGAAAGTGTAGGTCAACTTTGTGTTGGGTAGAGCTAGAAGAGAGATGAGTCTTTTAGGCCCTGATTTGGTTGACCAAACCACAAGGCACATTGAGTTTATTAAAGAGAGACTGCTAGCAGCTCAAAGTAGACAAAAGAGCTATGCTGCTAAAAGAAAAAAGGCCTCTAGAATTTGAAATAGGCGACCATGTTTTTCTTAAGGTAACTCCGTTCACGGGGGTGGGGAGGTCTTTGAAAACCAGAAAGCTCAGTCCCAAATACATCGGTCCTTTCCAAATTCTTGATCGGATCGGATTAGTAGTTTATAAACTTGCACTTCCTCCAAAACTTTCTCAGATTCATGATGTATTCCATGTTTCCCAACTCAAAAGTATAACCCAGACCCTTTACATGTCATAGAGCACGAATTAATGCATTTACAAGATAATCTATCATGCATTGTAAGGCCATATTGGATCATTGATGTTAAGACTAAACAAGTGAGAAGTAAGAACATCCCTCTGGTTAAAATGGTCTAGAAGGGACTATGCTCGGAGGAGGCAACTTGGGAGACGGAAGAAGAGATGAAGAGGACCTACCCACATCTATTTGAATAAGGTATGTTAAATTTTGTGGACAAAATTTTTTTAAGGGGGAAAGAAATGTAACATCCTAAACCTTTAATAAAGTTAGATAAATTTAAGGATGAGTAGAAAACACATATGACAAGTAATCAAGATGCTTAGTTATATGATTATAAGGCAAGCATAAAATAGGTAACATAGTTAATGTAAATAAAAATTCTTAAGATTATAATGGATGGAGAGAGAACACAAATACATCTTTTTAGACATTACTAGCCTAGGATTAGTGATAAATTAAGACATATAGGAACAATAATTAAATAGTATAGTTGTTTGACAATAAAGACTTTACAAAAACTGTAGTAACATTTGATGCTTAGAAGTAATATAAATAAAATATTTTTGGAGCATAAATTAGAGGAATATGATACGAATATATTCCTTAGGATACTACTAATTTAGGATTAGCAACATAATATGGAAGGAAGAAGCATTATGTGATGCTATATAAATATATATACATATTTTTCTCACCTCCACCATACACATTATTATATATATATATATATATATACACACACATGCAAAAGGAGGAGCTTTACGTGTGTGTGTGTGTGTGTCTATATATATATATATATATATATATATATATATATATATATATATATATATATATTCCTTAGGATGCTACTAATTTAGGATTAGCAACATAATATGGAAGGAAGAAGCATTATGTGATGCTATATAAATATATATACATATTTCTCTCACCTCCACCATACACATTATTATATATATATATTTGCACATGCAAAAGGAGGAGCTTTACGTGTGTGTATATATATATATATATATATGCATTTCTCTCATTTATGCCAGGCATAGCATAATAGATATAGCCACCCATGCATGCACATGAATTGAAACAAAACACAAGCACTTTGTTGGTTAAAAACACATAGGCAACGTTGGAAAAACAAGCTGAAACGTGCAACAAAACCAGCAGAAGATTATGCATCACATGCAGCAGAAAAATGCCCCACCCTTGCTACTAAACCAAGTAGAAAAACATCCAACTCTTGCTCCATAAACCAAGCAGTAACACATCCACATGGCAGCAGAAAAATAGGCCAACTTGCCCAACATAATGCATGCCACGTTTGCTCCATTAGACAGCAGAGTTGGCGACACATGCAAGCAGAGGAAGTGATCCACAAAGCCAGCAAAATAGCTCCACATCAAGCAGCAAAAACACACTCACATGGCAGAATCTTCACACCCACCGTTGCTCCACAAGGACAAGCAGAAACACACACCTTTTGCTGCAGCTTCACGCCAGGAAAACAAAGCTTCATGCAATAGTTTTTTTTGGCAGCCTAGGTCTCTCTTATGTCTAAAACACCCACTCCCTCATTGAGCACATTCGAATGCATGCAAACCCACGTGGAGGCAGCAGAAAAAAAAAACCTACTCCTTGCCCTACAGAACCAGGGAATCCTCTGCACCCATGGCAGCCACCTCTTTGCATTCAGAAATGGTGTAGCAAAAAACATTCAAGCTTGCTTCACGCTAGTGGGAGAAATGAGAGAGGGAAGCAGTCCAAAAACTGAAGAGGAAGAGGAAGGAAGGGGGAGAGGGTAGCCAGCAGGAAGAACAAGGTTGAGAGAGGAGGAAGACAGTGAAGAAAACTAGGGAAAAAAATGGAGTTTTCTTCCCTTACAATAAGGCAGTGAGAGTGAGAGTGATTGCTGAGGTTTAAAGCCTTGATCAACCCATATTTGGTGCAAGAAACATGGCTAAGTTGCAAAGGAAACCAAGAGGAGATGGAAGCTACAAATGGATAGCCATAGGAGTAGGTTTACACAAGGTAAGTCTGGCTTCTTATAAAAATCCGGCTTTAAGTTTATTAGGTTAATTTCTGGGCCTGCATGGAGGAATTTCTGTCTACACTATGAAAATAATTTCAACATAGAACTTGTATCCCTATGTCTTAGCTTTCCATAACATTTGGAATCACATTAATCAGATGTAAAATGAGAGAGTTATAGTCCATGGAGTGATGAGAGGTCAGAATCGGGTTTGGAATCCAGGCTGGTGAATAATAGCTTCTATTTTCGAATTTTGGGGACTAATCCATAACGAATATGAAGTCGTGGTTAAATTAAAAGTTGTAGATACATTTCTCACGGTCACATAGCCACTGGAATCACAAACGTTCGAGTCCATATGAGTTAGTTAGGGTCTGATTAGTGAGTAAAGATCATAGAGCATAAAAGAGTTAGGTTGAGAAAATAGAAACCTTTTTGCACCTGAAAATATTGACTTAGTAAATTTAGTAAATGGCTTTTAAATTCTATAATTTTTGGTGAGATGAGTCTTAAACTATTTATAATCAATTCTGAAAATTTTCATGATTTTTGAGAACCTACAACTAGGTCTTTTGCAATTAAAACTGTGTTGAGGACAATTTGCTTTACAGCTTGGACTATTGATGGAAAGATAAAATATTGAAGGGGTTAGATGTTGAATTTTTGTATGAAAATTTTATGAATTGTTACAGGAATCCTTTTTAAGTATCTTACCAAATGTGAAAAAATTCAGGGCTGGTTAAGACACATAATAAAATGTAGAAATTAGGTAGACAGGAAATGAGGTAGAACAGGCAATAACCGGGGACAGCCTTAAAAATTAGGCTATTTAAGGGGTAAAATGAATTATTTTTTACTTAAAATTTTTATGGTAATTATATAATATATCTAGTATGCTTCATATAAAATATCATGAATTTTTAAGTAGTTTTACTATTCAAAATGGATGCAAACATAATAGAAATGGAACTGAAACTAAATTGCACTGTCCTAGGTATGGAGGTAGTTTTTGGTGATGAATGGAAGAGTTAAAGGCTGAGAGAATTAAGAAATAAAATAAACATGTAAAGGTTCCTCCATACAAAATTGTAGAAGTTTTAGAGGACTTTTGTCATATTTAATAACAACCCCAAATCTCAGCAAAATCATAGTTTTGTTTTGAGGAGTAGAAGCTCTTAAACTAGGTATTTATGGCTTTTAGGACCTAATTTGCATGCATTAACTAAGAATTCTTGTATGTTTTAGTTTGAGTTGTTGGTAGTAACCTTGGCAGCCTTGGAAAGAAAGTGATTATGCTGGAATTGAGGTAGCTAGCCTTTCCTTAAAACACTCTTTATTCTTATGAACTTAAAATTATGAATTTTCACTGATTGCCGAACTTTTATGCTATGATGAATGATGGTCTAAAGATATGTTATGTATGCATTTTTGGGAATTAAGGGGGTGCACAAAAGGGTGCCAAGTAAGCCTCATTTCCCTCACAATTGGCCAATAATAGGAGATGCATAACCCTTTGCAGGTATGGCCGTATTGACTGCATTAGGTAAGTAGACCATGATGTTATGGGTCCCTAGTGTGACCAAGATGCCGTATGTATGTATGTTTGGTCAGTGCTTCTGTTTTATTGAAACGATTTGAGATGTTTTAAGGAATGGAATGTGCACTATTTTTCTAAAAAATTTGCTAGCTATTGAGATTGTCATCTCACTTTCTATGTCCACATAATCACATTCTAGGTACTCCAGCCAAAAGTGAGCAACAAGGGTCTCAAGGTTGACTCATATGATCATGAATGTATTTTCCTTGGTTGTGCAATATTTGTGTGGAATGGCTTAGTTAAGTTCCAAGTCCCTGTTAGACAGCTTATAATATGATGTAATATAAGTTATGGACGATACCCTTTTCCTTTATGGCATGAGATCCTTTATGTTGTAAGTAATGCATAGCCTGCCTAGGTAGTTGCCTATATGGAATTGAATTTTTAAAATGCTTGGGATAACTTGAAGCACTTTTATGCTTATCCAAGAAAGATAATAAACGATATAAGTGAATGGTTAAATTATGGGCTAGTTAGACATTTTACAAAAAATTATAGATAATAAGGAACATTTTACGATTTAGATATATGAAAAATGGCACTAGTGAGTTAGGTGTTACAGTTAGAGTAATGTAAATATGGGAATGTGCAATGTCACACCAAGGCTTAGTCAAATATTCTAGCAATAAATTGAAAATAGCTCAACAAGTCACAATATATCTCAATAGATTACCACAGCCTTATAATGTAAAATCTCATATAGACAGACAATCTAGCAGTTTAATGCAATTCAAAAGAAATGTAGACCCAAAATGAGTAATGTAAACAAGCAACAAGCAGTCCTAATTTAAGCAATGTAACAATTTTTAATTGGAGCTTAAACCAAGATCAGCAAGTTCAAAATCAATGAGCAAAGGAATTCTAATTCAGCCTAAAACAAATGTAGCAAGAATAATCCCAATGTCGATACCAATGCCAAATATAGTGTAAGATGGTCTAGGCCAACAACCAATCAATAAGTAGCAACAAGTAGAGCAATAACAAGGAATAGTTAGGTTTAAATCAGATTTAGCAAATCATAATTCATCATCAATAATTAGTGCAAGAGGCAACAATATCCAGTGAATACCAGCAAAGCTGAGTAAATTTAACCAATTCAATATTCATAAATCAAAGAATGAGAATTCAAGAAATTCCACAAGCATTTAGTTAAGTTAATTCAGCTAAACATAAACCCAAAGTAGATAAATCATAGCAAAAACTAATGCCAATTTTATACCACAGCTAGTAAAGTGCAAGATAATTCCTAGTGTAAATAGGGGATTTCAAACTCTAAACAATCTAAGAATAATGCACTAATCAAAGAAGGAACTTTTTCCAACCCAGGCAATGTAGGAATCAAAACATTTCGCACATACAAATCCTAAATTCTACAGAAAATGACCAGAAAAACCAATGCAATAATCAAGACAAGCAATGACTAGGGAATTCTAATCCATAAAAATGAAGCACAAGTTTAAAGAATTGGATGTTACTTAAAGGAGGGGGACTAAGAGTTAAAATAGTAGGGGAATGTGTGGAGAAGTACGAATAGATAATGGGAGACTTTGGGGGTCACTAGAAGAAAATGGACAATGGGAGAGGGGTGTGTGTTGTAGAATAGAGGCAAGGTAGGGAGAAATTATGATCGAGAGGGAGGGAGAGAGATGCGTTCAAGAATTGGGTTATGGTGGAATTAGGGAATATTGGTACAGGGGAATAGAGGCTTGGTTAGGCTAGGTTTAAGGGTATACTAAGAAGAAGAAGAGAATTGAACCACACCAATTATCCTATGATTGTAGAATCTTCTTTAGTAAAGATATCCACAACCACTACATCATGGTAGTGGTCAACAAGACAATCATACAATAGCAAAGATTTAACATGGATGATATCATGCTATCCAACTAGGAGAACATTCTATACAAAGGCTAAAAGTTATTCTGTAAGAACCTCGAGGCAAGAGTTTTTCCAGTGGTATAGGAGTTCTACTTTATTTCCAAGGACCAAGAGCACCACATGGCAAATGTTAAAGGGAGATAAGTACCATACACCCTCAGGTAATAAATACCTACACTTCCTTACTCGATAATGAAAATGATGAATATACTACTTTTCTCCAAGAAGTAAATATTACTTAAGTGATTACCGAACTGTGTAACCTTAAGGGATAATGGAAGAAAAATAATAAGAGGGAAGCTAATTGTTTTGAAAAATGTTAGATGAATAAGACTATAACGGCCTAATATTATTTTTCACCTCTCGACTAATGTCGATCTTCCATGTAAGTGAGGTGAAGCTGGACAAAGATCTATTAACTTATGCCTTATTGAAGGGGTATTCTCTAGACGTAGAAGATACACAAGAACATACTGGGTTGCATTTATGTGAAGCCAGGTGTCTTAGCTATATCTAGCCTAATCACTACACTATATGGGTAGGATAGAGTATAGTGGGATCCTAAAGAGGCCTTGATTCAACCTATAAAGCCTATATCCTCTACAGATATATAGAAATACAAAAGGGTCGAGGTAACTTTAAGAACAGTAGTTGTCCCAACACAGATAGAGCTAACAATAGACCAAGCTAGAGTCCTACCTTAGTCTCAAATGGCCATTAATGATTTATAGGAGTAGACTGAGGTGCTAAGTCAGGTAATAAGGGAGTTGACCATGTATTATATCGAGAGCTACACCTCACTTAGCTAGTATTAAGTAGAATGCTTCAATACAATGGCCTAAGCACTTGGAATTTTAGCATAGTTCCTAGTAGCTCCTGCCTTCCCATGTAACATGATAAAGGGAAAATTTGAGTGTTTAATGGTTATATTTTATACCTAATTAGTAGTAAACTTGTGATTATTTCCCCGCATTTGATTATGCTTTGCTCTGGATACTGCTTTGGTTTGTTTTATGTTTTTAGGAGAGCAAAAGAGGCTAAGAAGCAAGGGAAAACACCCATGAGAAGTGCCATATGGATATGGAATATGTTGAGGAGGAAGCCCAAAAAAAATCAGCAAGAAAGAAGCATGGTATCCCTTAACACGGCCAGGCCATGCCTGGTGGCATGCAACACAGCCAGGCCGTGTTCTAGGCAAAAGCTACAGAAACTTCCCAGAATCCAGCCCGAAGCACAGCTGTGCTTCGGGTCCTTACTGAACGTGTTAATTAGGGTTTTGGCTGCCAAAATTGATATATATTGAAGGGGATACGCAGCAAAACAGGGGGGGAACACATTTTCAGACCTTCTCTACTCAGTTTTAGGGTTAGAAAACACCATGAGATTAGGTTTAGAGTAGTATTAATGTTTAATTCATGTTTTTATAGTAGATTTGACAGCAATTCAAGTTTGTATTTCATTCTCCATCTAGGTTTTATCTTTCTATCTCTGCACTCATCTCTATTTCAACTCTTTCTCTTGGTTTGTATTGGATATTGATGATTTACTTAATGATTATGCCTTTGATTTCTGTTTCTATTATGCTTGAGTAGTTTTGATCTAGGGTTTCGGTAAACCCATTATGATATGATGATACTATGTTGAATTGAATTAATGGAACCCTAATTGTGTTATACATGGTTAATTAGGATTAGCTATTAAGTATTGGTTATATGAGTTGATGAATGTTTGGCCAATATTTATTATGTCTTAGGATATTAGTTTATGGACTGAAAGGTGAAAACTAATACCTGAACCTAATAGTTAATTAGGGATATCTTAATCACGAAAGTAGTTTAAGATTCTCTAGGAATGAATCAATTAATGGGCACGAGAAAACCGATTAATTGTATTCCATGGTTGGCATAGAACTTAATGGACCTAGGTTGAACTAAGAACCACAAAAGTAGGCAATTGGATTAACCTAGGTACGATTAGTAACGCTTGAAAGAGGTTGCTAGTTAATTAAGGCTAAACCATCCCCAATAACCAAGATAATTGCAATTAGAGGTATAAATTGGTTGTTGAATATCGTAAGTGTGGTGAACCGTAACGCTAGGTTTATTTAATTGGTTATTTTCATTCGTTTAATTGTGACACTCTCTAATTGGATTACATCAATTTAGATAGCTCGTTTCGTATAATTCTAGTAATTGACATTGTTCTCTGTAGGATACGACCCGTACTCGCTGGACTAACTACAGCTACGCCATGCATTTGCGGTAATTAGTGAAACATACACTCAACAATTTTTTGGCGCCGTTGTCGGGGAACAAAGCCAATATTAGATATTTTACGAAATAGCTAGACTAGATCACCTTTTTTTTCTGCATAATTTTCTTTTTCTGATTTTTTGTTCCTTTTTGTTCCTTTTTAGGTGTGTAGTTGTTTTATGCAAAGAGGCCTTGAACTCTTTGCTAAATTTGACCCAAAGATTAAGTGCACCCTAGAGAGAAGAAGAAGAAGACAGCAGCAAGATCCCGCTGCACCTACCATGGGGGAGAGAGATAATCGTTCATTGAAGGATTTCACTGCCCTGGACACTCGTGGCCTGAACCCCAGCATAGTCAGGCCAGTTGTAGAAGCTAATAACTTTAAGCTGAAACCATCTCTCTTGCAGATGGTTCAGTAGAACTAGTTTGGAGGGTCACCTACTGAAGACCCTAATTTACAACTCTCAGTGTTTTTGGAGTACTACGACACCCTGAATTTGAATGGGGTCTCCTCAGATGCTATCAGGTTGAGATTATTCCCTTTCTCATTGAGGGATAAGGAACGTGCATGGTTTCACTCTCTTCCATCAGGGTCCATTACTACTTGGCAACAGCTTTCTCTAGCTTTCCTAGCCAAGTACTTCCCATCGAGCAAGACGTCCCATCTGAGAAACCAGATTACTACTTTTTCTCAGAAGGATGGAGAATCTTTATATGAGGCTTGGGAGAGATTCAAAGAACTCCTCAAGGTATGCCCACATCATGGGCTGGAAAAATGGTTGATAGTCCATACATTCTACAATGGACTAACTTACAGCACCCGGATGTCTATGGATGCTGTAGCTGGAGGAGCACTGATGAACAAGACAGTTGATGAGGCTTATAAATTAATTGAAGACATGGCTCAAAACCATTACTCTTGGTCTAGTGAGAGGCAGCCCAGAAAACCAGCAGGTATGTTTGAAGTAGATGCATTTGATCATCTTACTTCTAAAGTTGATGCGTTTGATCATCTTACTTCTAAAGTTGATGCGTTGTTTCAGAAGCTAGAAAAGTTGAGCATCAACGCTATTGTCTCTTCTCCATCATCTTCTTGTGAGATTTACGGAGGTGTTGGTCATATGAACAATGAATGCCAGTTTAGAAATCCTCACTGCATTACATACAACCCAGGCTGGAAAAATAACCCGAATCCCCTTTACAAGCAGAATGCAAGTCAGCCTCCTTAGAATAACTTCAGGCAACCTCCTGCATTTCAAAATCAGATGCCATTTAATCCTCCTCCTCCTCCTCAGCCAAAGTCAAATTTGGAGGCTTTGATGGAGAACTTAATCTCCACACAAAGTAAGCAGAATGATGAATTCAGATCCCAGAACCATTCCATGAATGAGACTATTAAAGATTTAGCCTCCAAGATAGACTCGCTTGCTACTCATAGCAAGATGTTGGAAACTCAGATAGCACAACAGGCTAGTCTATCTAACAGGAACTTTGGCAGACTTCCAGGCCAGGCTAAGAACCCTAGAGAGCATTGCAATGCCATTACCTTGAGAAGTGGTAAACAGTTAGCTGAATTTAAGAGAAGTGGGGAGATACAGAAAAATGAACCTCAGACTGCCTCTGAGCAAAAAATAGAAGAGGAACCAGAAGAAGAGGAAAAGAAGGAAGAAGAGCCAAAATATGTAGCTCCTGAACCTTACAAGCAACCAATTCCTTTTCCTCAAAGGTTGGTTAGGGCCAAGTTAGAGAACCAGTTTGGGAGATTTCTGGATGTGCTGAAAAAGCTTAATATCAATATCCCATTTCTAGAAGCCATCTCCGAAATTCCATCCTATGCAAATTTCCTGAAAGAGATCCTCTCAAACAAGAGGAAAATTGAAGAGTATGTTGTGGTGGCATTAACAGAGGGATCCAGTGGTTTAATTCAGAATAAACTTCCTCAAAAGCTTAAGGATCTCGGAAGCTTCTCCATTCCTTGCTCCATAGGAGATATGAAGATTGATAGAGCCCTATGTGACCTTGGAGCAAGTGTTAGCCTCATGCCTCTTTTGGTTTGCAAAAAGCTTCAGATGGGTGACTTAAAACCTACCACCATTTCTCTTCATTTGGTTGATCGATCCATCAAGCACCAGGTAGGTATATTAGAGGATGTTCCTCTAAAGGTAGGTAAATTTAATATACCGGTTGATTTTGTTATTTTAGAGATAGAGGAAGATGATAAAATCCCCATCATTCTTGGAAGGCCTTTCTTAGCTACAGCTGGTGCAAATATAAATGTAAAAGATGGAAAATTTTCTTTGAATGTAGGGGATGAAAAAGTAGAGTTTAATTTGAATGATGATATGAACCCCCCATCTTTAAGTGGATCATGCTGTATGATTGGCTTAAATGAACCTCATGTGAATGATAATGCCATGAATTTTTCTCCTTCTGACCTACTTGAGTTATGCTCTGTGGAAGGTTCTTTGGTTTATGTCAAATAAGGGGAGGAAAAGCAAGACATTGAGGAGGAAGTGAAAGATACAAATTTAAAACCCAAACCACCTCCTCAAAGCTTGGATGGAGCAAGGGAAGAATTGAATGAGCCAAAAAGATCTTTGAAGACCATTAGGAAAAGCCTCATACACCAAACTAAGAGGCAATGGATCAAAAAGAGGGTTATCCAAACTCTCTTCTAGCCTCCTTGAGTAGAAAGCATGAAAAGGGAGTCGAGCTAATGACTATAAACAAGCACTTTGTGGGAGGCAACCCACCTTTTAATTTTTAAGTTTCTTTTTGTTTTGTTTTCTTTCCTTTTGTTCTAGTTTTTATCTTTAATTTTAGTTAATTTCTTAGGTTACAATCTAATGAGTGTTTCCATTTGATTTTTAGGTCTATTCCCATGTTCCCAAGGTTGAATTAATGAGTGAAAATCAAGGGAAATTGAGCAAGGTTGAAAACTATAGCTAAATTCAAAGAATTGGAGAATCCAGCCAACAACACAGGTAGCCTGTGTCACCCAGCATGCCCGTGCTGCAAGCACGGGCCAAATTATGGAAAATTTGTGCAAACCAGCCAGGAACACGGGCAGGCCGTGTCCCAGGACACGGCCGTGCCCCAGGTATTTTCAAAAAAAAAAGAAAAGAAAAGGGGCCATCCAGCCAAAGCATAAGTGGGCCATGTTTTTAACCCAGCTCCAATTCAAAATGCTGCATTGCTTATATCTAATTTACCTATTGCTGATACTATGCACTTGGCACCACAGTCAGAGTCCTCCACCACCTCCTTCAGAAGATCAACAAGCACGTAAGTTCCTTCTCCCTTTGCCTGTACTTTCAGTTATTACTGACATTGAGGACAATGTCAAGTTTAAGCATGGGGGAGTAGATTTAGGCTTGTGGTTTTCTCTGATTAAATTTTGTATCTCCTGTTTCTTTGTATAATCATAAAGTTTTCTATTTCAAAGATTGATTGGCGTAATATAAGTTAATTTTTAGCTCATGAACATGTGATGCACAATAGGATATGAAATAGGTAGTTATTATTTTAGTCTCTCTCTTCTAGGATTAAACCTCTAGTTTTTTGAAAAATATCTCTCTTTTGTGCTGTGAATTGTATGCTATTTTTTTATTTTTAACACTATGAGAGTGTAGAGGTAGGGAGAGGTGAAAAATGAGGGAATATGCACCCCAAAAAGTTTTCACTCTGACTACCCCTTCAGGGCACCAAAAAGGCCTTAGTATGAGTACCTAAATGCATTTACCCTAGTGAGATGGAGCATAAAATACACTCACTGCATATTAAAAAAAATGAAAAAAGAAATGAATGAAAAAGAGAAGAAAAAAATGATGGAAAGTAAAAGAGTTTAAATGAGAAAAAGAGTGATAAAATAGAAATAAGGGTAAGGCAACATAGGGAGATCTAAAGGATGAGGTGGCCTACTTGAGTGTACAAAAATCAATTTTATGCATACAACGTATGGTAACAATAGAAGTAGATATATAATAGAAAAATTATTGGTTTAGTTTTAGAAGAATAGAGACTATTTGATAAATGTCTATTCATACATCTATTGTGTGCACACAAATTGAGTGACAAATTATCTGTATTGCATTTTTCTATCTTCTGAAATCTAATTGCATCTTTCCCCCTTCCTGATATGATATGTTATTTGCTTGAGGACAAGCAAGGGTTTAAGCATGGGGGAGTTGATAAAGGGGAAATTTGAGTGTTTAATGGTTATATTTTATCCCCTAATTAGTAGTAAACTTGTGATTATTTTCCTGCATTTGGTTATGCTTTGCTCTGAATACTGCTTTGGTTTGTTTTATGTTTTCAAGAGAGCAAAATAGGCCAAGAAGCAAGGGAAAACATCCATGAGAAGTGCCATATGGATATGGAGCATGTTGAGGAGGAAACAAGGAGGAAGCCCACCAAAAATCAGCAAGAAAGGAGCATGGCAGCCCCCAACACGGCCAAGCCGTGTTCTGGGAAAAAGCTGTAGAAACTTCCCAGAATCTAGCCCGAAGCACGACCAAGTCGTGTCTTGGAACACGGCCATGCTTTGGGTCCATACTGAACGTGTTAATTAGGGTTTTGGCCGCCAAAATTGATATATTTTGAAGGGGATACGTAGCAAAACGGGGGGAAACATTTTCAGACCTTCTCTACTCAGTTTTAGGGTTAGAAAACACCATGAGATTAGGTTTAGAGTAGGATTAATGTTTAATTCATGTTCTTAGAGTAGATTTGATAGCAATTCAAGTTTGTATTCATTCTCCATCCATGTTTTATCTTTCTATCTCTGCACTCATCTATATTTCAACTCTTTCTCTTGGTTTGTATTGGATATTGATGATTTACTTAATGATTATGCCTTGATTTTTATTTCTATTATGCTTGAGTAGTTTTGATCTAGGGTTTCGGTAAACCCATTTATGATATGATGATACTATGTTGAATTGAATTAATAGAACCCTAATTGTGTTATACATGGTTAATTAGGATTAGCTATGAAGCATTGGTTATATGAGTTGATGAATGTTTGGCCAATATTTATCACGTCTTAGGATATTAGTTGATGGACTGAAAGGTGAAAACTAATACCTGAGCCTAATAGTTAATTAGGGATATCTTAATCACGAAAGTAGTTTAAGATTCTCTAGGAATGAATCAATTAATGGGCACGAGAAAACCGATTAATTGTATTCCATGGTTGGCATAGAACTTAATGGACCTAGGTTGAACTAAGAACCACGAAAGTAGGCAATTGGATTAACCTAGGTACGATTAGTAACGCTTGAAAGAGGTTGCTAGTTAATTATGGATAAACCATCCGCAATAACCTAGATAATTGCAATTAGAGGTATAAATTGGTTGTTGAATATCATAAGTGTGGTGAACCGTAACCCTAGGTTTATTTAATTGGTTATTTTCATTCATTTAATTGTGACACTCTCTAATCGGATTACATCGATTTAGATAGCTTGTTTCGTATAATTCTAGTAATTGACATTGTTCTCTGTGGGATACGACCCGTACTCGCCTAGCTACAGTTACGCTATGTGCTTGCGGTAATTAGTGAAACATACACACAACATAACATAAACAATTTTTTTTATTAAAAAGGCATGAGAAATATTAATTTAAGGAAGTGAGAAAGAGAAGAAAAACAAGGAAAAGAAAATTTATCAAATAATTCTAGAAGAATATTTAATAAAATATGTACATTAGAAATTTCTAATTTAATGTGTAAGCATAAAAATTCTGTATAAAACTAGGGAAAAGGAAGGAAGATTTCTAAGAGGCAAAGTTGGAGGTAATTCTTTATAAGGGGTGAAATTTTGGAAAAGAAAATCAAATTCAAGAAATAATGTGTTAGCCTTGAAAGTTCAAGAAAAATAAATTAAATAAATTTTCTTAATAGGAATCAAATTTTCTTAGCATGACACCTTACCCTACACTTCATAATTAAGCCTCCATATAGGATATCCACATCAAGGGACACCTCATCAAACTTATCACTTCACATTAATGAAGAAAAGCCACCTCACATTAATGAATAGTTAGCCATATAGATGAATAGCATAATTAAGGACACCTCTTAGAGAGATCACTAAGTCAAGAATTTGGTCACATGAATTTGAGGGAAAATATATCATTCCCTTGTGTGAGCTTTGGCCAAGCTATGAAGGGGGAGGGGGAGCTAAAATCACATCAAGGAATGGGTGCCTTACATGATGAAATAATAAGCTAAATTGATATATCATTAAGTGATCCACAAGTAAAGAGATTAAACCACATGTCTTTAAGTATTTGACCACATGGTCTTAAGCATTTTATTACCATCTTAGAAGCACACTTCGGCCAAGATAGAAAATAAGAGAAGACCGAAGCTAGGCATGAGGAAAGGGAAAAGAACAAGGAAGGAAAAAAGAAGAAAAAAGTGTAGAAAAAGTGGGAGTGCAAGGTAATGTAGGATCCCCACCCTAATCTCTTCTTTTCTCTCCATTTCTAGGACTTAGATCTCATATTTTATTCTTGAAAATTCTTTTGGAACAGTAGGAAGATGGGAGCATTTTATGCAATTCAAAGGGAGGAAGAAAGAAGAAATTAATTAGCAAAGTTTAGGAGGTGGTCATAGGTAGGTTTAACAATATCTCTTTTTAAAAAAACTATTTGAAATTTGTAACATTTATATTAGGGTTTTAACCCTAGGACTTTGAAGAAATTTGTAATATTTGGTACTCTTGATGATGGCCATGCTAGCTACATGTGAATCTTGCTTGTGATGCTTGTAAATATTCTTGTTTTGATTATGAATTTCTTGCATGGTATGGCTATGGGTGGTGTGACTTTGGGGCTAGGATTTTTATGAAATCTAAAAAAGTATTCAACATGAAAATTGTGTCCTTATGTCTTATCTTTTCGAATCCTTTAGAAACACCTTAATCAGACTTTATATGATAGAGTTATGCTCGGATTAGTGATGAAAGGTCAAATCCATATCTTGGTGTCGCCATATTGATTTACGGGAACTATGACACCCAATTTTCTAAGGAAATTGCCAAAGTGGTGAACATAAAAGTTGTATATTATTGTCTTATATTTCCATAGAAATTTGATTCATTTCAATTGGAGTTTTTATGAAGGATTTGTGACCTAATTAGTAATGAAAGGTATAGACTCACTGTGAAAAAATATCTTGATGTCTTAAAGTAGTTGACAAATTAAATATATATCACCAAAAGGGATTATTAATAATTAATAAGAATAATATGTAAGAGAATAAGGCATAAGAGTTGATTAAAATGGTAGAAATTTTATATAAGTAAATAAGGATTTAATTAACTTAAGAAAAATTGAAGAAGAATAGAATAGTGGTAAGTGACCTTAATTAATGGACATAGAAGGAATAGGTAAATAAATAGGTTAAAATAGATGAGAAAGGTAAATATTTAATTTGGAAAAAAAATAAATGAGGTGATTAGTTATGAATATGTGGTTAGGGAGCAAATAAAATGTTGAAATTATATCATGAAGTATCATGTTTATAAGTAGTAAATTCGGTTGGATGAAACTTTGAGGTAGTTATGCTTGATGTTTAAATTGAAATTAATAAATGGAAAATCAGTGTAAAAATAAGCTTTTGAGAGCTTATGTTGGAGAAGATATTTAAGCAAGATTAGTTTTAGATGGAATTAACTAGTGACCGAAATTGGAAGACAGTAAAGAAATAAATTGATAAAAATGATACTGAATGCTATTTAGGAAGTACAATTTAGAAGAAATTTACAAGATGAAATATTTCCCTAAGTTGGCCAAAATGATGAT
The DNA here is from genome assembly GCA_037074535.1 of Gleditsia sinensis. Lineage (NCBI taxonomy): Eukaryota > Viridiplantae > Streptophyta > Magnoliopsida > Fabales > Fabaceae > Gleditsia > Gleditsia sinensis. Next base: position 43,113,057 of record CM073465.1, on the reverse strand, counting down.
TCTAGGAAAATATATTCATAAATGTTGAATTTCAATTTAAGTGTAATCTATGCCCTTGCCATAGCTATTGTATAAATTCTTTACTGTCATTAGCATATTATTTGGCATGATTTTTATGAATATTATATGAAATGATGATGATTTGATGTGCAATTTGTGGCATGTGGGAATATTATGTTAATGACATCATATCTTGGCTATTAACGAGAAAAGAAAAGAAAAGAAAAGAGAAAGGTCACATGGATTTTTTTTTTTGGTATATCAGATAGGGGCTGCCCTATTTATGGCTATAAGAAAAAAAGAAAATTATGCCATGTCAGAATGGAGTGAGAGAAGTACATTTAGAAGTGAGTAGAGTGAAAGAAGCATGCTCACATTAACGTCAGAATGTAAAAGAGAAAATATTTGATATGAATGGTTAATAGCCAAAATATGAATATATAGTGGTTTTTGACATACTCGTAATATTGAGACACAGTTACTAATGCCATATCTGTCATAACTGCATGATTTCATGTGCATATATACAATACATGGTTATGGCCTGATAAATTCTATAACTTCTACAGCTAAACATAACATAATGTTGAACCTACTGAGAATATCAATTCTTACTATGTTTTCATGTTATGTTCAAATCAGTAGGGACAACATGCATATATTCTCTATGACTCTAATTTTAGTGTTTGCTAGATAGAGTTGTTGTAACACCCTGAAATTCTGTTAATTATATTCACAAAATGGAATATTAAGAAAGGATTCAAAAGGATTAAATGAGGTAATTATAAGGAATAATTGTGAATATTTAATAAGAGATTTCTCATTTTTGGAAAAGATAATTAAGAAAGAAGTAGTAATTTCTTTATTTGCCGGGCCATATTTAGGCAGTGAGAATAAAGATAAGGAGCTATGAAGAGAGTTGCACCAAAACCCATTGGAATATGTCTCAAGAAGGAATTAAACACTTGGTAATTTTCCCTTCAACCAAACAATGCCTTAGCTAACTAAATGGTTCTAAAGTAATGGAGTGACAGTTTTGAAATTCTTAAGGAATTAAAGGTCTTTTGTTAAGTGAGGAATGGCTTCTTGGAGAAGCTAACATATTTCATTATTTCTTTGTTGACTTGGTGACCAAGTTGCTAAGCATCCAGCAAGAGCAGAAGAGAGCCACGACCAAAGAGAGAAGAGAGAAGAAACAAAAAGGAAGAAAATGAGAGAGAGAGAAGGAAGGTAGAGAGGGAAAGCTAAGATTTCAAGAAGAAAAAGGTAAGTTTGGGACTCTTGATCTTCTCTAACACTATGTGTGTTCTTGAGCTTTCATGGAATCTTATGGTTCGAGGAAAAACCTACAATTTTGGTAGAGGATTCTAGAGAGAAAAACCAGTTGAATTAGTGAAAGAGACATCCTTGGAGGGAGGAAAAAGGTAAGATCAACACCCTTTTTTAGAGTTCTTAGTTGGATGACTTGATGGGTGACTTGTATGTATGTGTTAAAGTATAATGGAAGGGCAGATAGAATCTTTGATGATGCATTTATGACATTGATGACTGTTTTACACCTATATACACAAGGTAGTGATTTAAGGAAAATTTGTCTGGTTAATTTTGAGGTTTAATCCATGTTTTTAGTGGTCATATGCTGTGGAAAAATTGGATTTTTCATACTTAAAATGTTGGTATAATTGTTGGCTAGTTTAGGAGAAAAAGCATAAACTTTTTAGATTTCGCGCCTAGAGCACGACCATGCTTGGAGGCACGGCTAGGCCGTGCTCTGGGCGGGATGTGAAAAAAACATAGAACACGGCCGTGCTTGGTGTAGGTTTGTAAGAAACATAGCCATGCTATGAGGGAAGCGCAAGTATGAAGCACGGCCAGGCCATGCTTCATGCTATCTCACCATTTTTCAGCCATTTATGTTCCCTTTTCAAATCCTAGCTAATCATCAATGTTTATGAAATGATAATGGGAGTTTTATGAGTCATATATGTTAAAAGAAATATGTTAATATCTAATTGATTATATAATGCTTATTGAATTAATTATGAAAGCATGAACCAATGATGCATGAATGCTATAGATCACTTGTATGTGCAGCCATAAGTGAGTAAATGATGTGTGAATATTATGGATGGATGCAAGAGCATGTATGTTTATGATGAGTTATTATGGCATGCATGAGAATGAATTTGCTTTATGCTTATGATGATGATTGATATATATATATATATATATATATATATATATATATATATGCTTCTATTGAAACAAGTGGTTGGAAAAACATGTAAAAGACATAAGCATGGACAAGAGGACCCTCTCTGAAGTTGGGTGGTCTAGCAACAGGTGTCTCCCTTGCTATATTGAGGCGACTGACGGTCAAAATGAACCTCTCTAAAGTAGGGTGTCTTGGCAATAGGTGTCTCCCTTACTATATTGAGAAGACTGATAAGTCTAGGATGACCCTTACCCATTAAGGTGACCCGGCGGCATGCGGCACCTTATAGAGGTAAGGCGACTAAAGGGTCATGATTGTGATATGGTACTAGGATAGGGGATGACCTATAGCCTAGAGTGGTTAATGTGGGATGGACCGCTCCGACCAAAAGCACTCAGTAGTGGGTGAGTATCTATAGGGGTAAGGATCATGTCATATTGAGGTTTGAAAATTGAGAGAAATTATCATATGATGAGCCACTATGAGCAGTTGTATAGGTATCCTATTAATACATATTTCATTTATCATGCGTAATATTGATGCATAACCTATAAAAGGCCTGTATGTATTTTATTGTACCTTTATTGTACGAAAGAGAAAATGTTTTCTATAGTTTATACAGCTGGACATAACACGTAATTTTTTCACTATGCTTGTACTTATTGGATGTTGGCCTTACTGGGATTTTATATCTCACTATGTTATATGATGTTATGTTCAGATCTGTAGAGATGTCATTCGTGGTGCTGACCATCTTATTAGAGCTTCAGACAGTGGATGTCCCCTACTTGGGACAGTTCACTATTATAGTGAACTTGCTGGTCATTAAAATAGAAGAGATTCCTACTCCCAGCCTGCCTCCTCCACTAGCAGTACCCCAAGGGTTATGGCCAAGGGAAGGACAGTAGGATAGTTTTATGTGTATAATCTGATGATGTAAATGGGCTAACCCCAATGTTTTGGTGTAACCCTACGGTACTTTGCCTTTTGGGACGTATGCTTAGTACCTCGGGTTACATGCGTATTTACGTTGTTAATCTTTGATGTACATGAACTTATGTATGTATATGTATATAAGATGCATATCTTTTGAATGAATGTTGGTCTAATGTGTAATAACAAAAAAAAACCAGTCGTTACAAGTTGGTATCTGAGTAGATCAATCCTAATTGGCCATAGGGGTGGATGGTTACCTAGATCAATCTAAGAGCATCTTGAATAAGATATGGATAGATGGAGTAGAGTAGCACATTGAAATTGTTAAAGAAAAATTGTTAGCATTTTTCCTAATATCTATGCTTGATGATGTTGTCACTACTATATCATAAAGTTTTTTCTTTATTGACTATTGAGTTTGATCACGTTAATAGTGACTAATTATTTTGATTTATACAATAGAAAATGGCATCATCAAGGAGAAACTCAGCGCCAAATGTAGAAGTTACTCTGCAAGATCTAGCCACTGCTATTCGAGATCAAGTTTCTGCCACGAATAAGATCCTGCGGCATATTCAGAATAATAGTAATACTAATGGTGAGATAGGTGAGAACCCAAGGAATGCAGGCAATGGATGGGAAAACTTTATAAGAACTCAACCTCCATCTTTTGTCGGAGGATGGTGGCAGATAGATGGCTAACTGAGATAGAGAAAATTTTTGGGGTTCTAGAGTGTTCAAATGAGCAAAAAGTAAATTTTGTTGTGTACATGTTGAAAGAAGAAGTAGAGTTCTGGTGGAGAGAAGCCAGTGAACTGTTAGCTCACCAGGGTCAACAAGTTACCTAGTCTGTCTTCTAAAAGACCTTCTTGGACAAGTATTTTTCTAGAAGTGTGAAGGCTGAGAAGGAAATAGAATTCCTCTAGCTCAGACAAAGAGGGTGATCGATCAACTAGTACATTGCAAGATTCGAGGAGTTAGCCAAGTTTTCGTCTTATCTAAAATACAATTCGAATGAATCTTGGAAAGCGGTCAAGTTTGAAGCTGGTTTGAATCTGAAAATCCATAATGTAGTAATGGCTTTGGAAATTCATGAGTTTGTTCCCTTAATTAACAAGTGTCGGAAGTTGGAGAAAAGTTTACAGGTAGTAAAGGAAGAGAACAACAGACGGGCACCATGGAAGAGAAAGAGAGAATTCTCAGCTCCATACCATTTTGTTAGGGGAAGAAACATAGCTGTAGGCAAGAAATCTTTGGCCATGGGGACTAGACCTTCAATGCAAAGCGCTGTTGGAAACGAATGCAAGACATGTGGACAACATCATGGGAATAAGCCTATCTCCATAACTCGGTTACTTGCCTCCGATGTAGGAAGAAAGGGTATTTAGCTCACTAGTGTCCCTGGAGGATGGAAAAAAGATTGAGCAGACTCAACCAGTTAAGGGAAGAGTTTTTACTTTGAGCGGGACCAAAGCGAAACAAGCTCCTGATTTAATTCAAGGTACGTGCTATCTCCACGGCTATCCTCTGATTGTGCTTTTCGATTATGGTGCCAGTCATTCTTTTATATCATCTACTTGTGTCAGGAGAGAGCTTTGCTCTGTGTCAGAATTAACATTCGAGTTGATAGTGTTAAACCCTGTAGGAAGAAAAGTTAGCACCTCCTTAGTGTGTAAAGACTGTCCAATCGAAGTATATGGTAGATCCTTTATCGTGGATCTAATTTGTTTACCCCTGGAAGATATAGATGTGATTCTGGGGATCGACTAGCTCACTAGTAACCAAATTCTCTTGGACTGTTATGTGAAGACTCTGGTTTTTCCTTCGGAATCTGACAAGGAACCTAAAAGTAAAGACGAACATATCAATGAACTCGAAAAGGAATTAGTTTATGAGGATTCAAGCTGTACTCTTTTATGTACCCTCAACATAGGAGCTGAGCAAGAACTAGTTAAGATTCCGATGGTTCGTGATTTTCCAGAAGTATTTCCTCCCAAAATTACTGAACAACCGCCTCAGCAAGAAGTGAAATTTTCCATTGTTTTGGTCTCAAGAGTGACTCCTATCTCTATTATACCGTATCAGATAGCTCCTATGGAGTTAAAAGAGCTTAAGAAGCATATTAAAGACCTCTTGGAAAAGAATTTTATCCGACCCAGCATTTCTCCTTGGGGAGCTCCAATGCTATTTGTAAAGAAGAAAGATGGAAGTTTACGATTATGTATTGACTATAGACAGCTCAACAAGGTGACTATTAAGAATTAGTATCCATTTCTGAGAATAGATGATTTTTTGGAGGAGCACGAATGTCATCTTCGATTAGTACTTCAAGTTTTAAAGGAAAAGAAATGCTGCTAAATTGGAGAAATGCGAGTTCTGGATGCAAGAAGTAAAGTTTCTGGGGCATGTGGTATCAAAGGATGTTGTGTCAGTAGATCCTAGCAAAACAGAAGCTATACTCTAGTGGGAAACACCAAAGACAGTAACTGAAATTAGAAGCTTTTTGGGTTTGGCTGGATATTACAGAAGGTTCATACAGGGTTTTTCTCAAATAGCATTACCCATGACTAGATTGACTCAGAAAGGAAGTTTGATCAAGTGGACTTCAGAATGTGAGAACAATTTTTTGGAGCTTAAGACTTAGCTTACTACACCTCCGATCTTGATTCTCCCAGATCCTTCAAGAGGTTTTGAAGTTTATACAGATGCTTCCAAGAAGGGACTGAGGTGTGTTTTGATGCAAGAAGGTAGGGTAGTTGCTTATGCCACTAGACAATTGAGGTCACATGAAGAAAATTATCCCACTCATGATTTGGAGTTGGCTGCTATAGTTTTTGCCTTGAAAATTTGGCGACACTATCTATACGGTGCAATTTTTTAAGTATACAGTGGTCACAAATGTTTAAAATATCTTTTCAATCAAAAGGAATTGAATATGAGGGAGAGGAGATGGATGGAATTCATTGATGATTACAAAATTGAACTAAAATACCACCCAGGGAAAGCAAACGTGGTGGCAGATGTGTTAAACCGAAAGTCTCTGCATTTGAGTCATATGCTAATAAAGGAGTTGAACTTGATTGAAAAATTCAAGAATTTGAGGTTTTTGGTGGTAACTACTCCCAAACATTTGCTTATTGGTGAGCTAAGGGTGGAATGTGATTTGAAGATGCAAATTAAGGAAGCGCAAGCACGAGATCCTTTTCTCCAGAATAAACAAAATTCACCAGACTTCACGAAGTCGGAAGAAGGAATCATCCTCTATCAAGGAAGAATGTGTGTGCCTCAGGGGGAAGACCTAAAGACAAAATTTTTGGATAAAGAACATTAGAAGAAATATGTTATCCATCTGGGAGCCACAAAGATGTATCAAGATTTAAAGCGATCTTTTTGGTGGCCAGGAATGAAGAGGGACATAGTAGAATACATAGCAAGATGCTTAACTTGTCATAAAGTTAAGATTGAACATCAGAGGACTTCTGGGACACTACAGTCCTTGGAGATTCCTAAATGGAAATGGGATGACATTACTATAGACTTTATGGTTGGTTTGTCCAGGACTCAGGCTGGTTATGACGTTATATGGGTAATAGTGGATAGATTGACAAAATCTACACACTTTTTACCTATAAGAAGTAATTACTCACTGGATAAATTGGCACATCTTTATGTGAAGGAGGTTGTCTGATTGCATGGAATTCCAAGCAGCATCATTTTGGATCGAGATCCTAAATTTACTTCTAGATTTTGGAATGCTTTATAGAAGTCCTTCGGTACTAAATTACAATTTAGTATTGTGTATCATCCACAAATAGACAATCAAATCGAAAGAACAATATAGACGATGGAAGACATGTTGCAAGCATGGCATGGCACCGTATGAAGCTATGTATGGTAGAAGTTGCAAATTGCCTCTGTGTTGGAATGAAGTAGGTGAAAGGAAGTTCTTGGGTCCTGAGCTAGTTTAGCATACTACATAGCAGATATGAATGATACTAGATAGATTGTGGACTGTCCAGACTCATCAGAAAAGTTACTATGACTAGAGGAAAAAGCCTTTGCATTTTCAGGAAGGGGAACACATATTTTTGAAGATTTCTCCAACCACTGGAATTGGTCGAGCTATGAAAGTTAAGAAATTGAGCCCACGTTATATAAAACCTTACTGGATACTCCAAAAAGTTGGGTCCTCAGCATATCAAATAGCTTTACCCCCAAGACTTTCCAATCTACATAATGTGTTTCATATCTCTTAACTTTACAGATATCTTCCGGATCCGTTGCATGTGATTCAAGAATAGGAAGTAGCAGTGAAGGAGAGCCTGACTTATCAACTGAAGCCTATTATAATTTTGGATTGAAGTATGAAACGGCTACGTAATAAATCTGTACCGCTGGTAAAAGTGTTGTGGAAAGGGCGATCCAAAGATGAAACTACATGGGAAATAGAGGAAGATATGATGCACTCTTATCCACAATTATTTGAGGGCAGGTAAATTCTTGAATTTTGAGGAAAAAATTGCTTTTGATAGGGGAGAAATGTAACACCATAAATTTTTGTTTATCATATTCACAAAATGGAATATTAAGAAAGGATTAAAAAGGATTAAATGGGGGTAATTATAAGAAAATAATTGTGAATATTTAATAAGAGATTTCTCATTTTTGGAAAAGATAATTAAGAAGGAAGTAGTAATTTCTTTATCTGCAGGGCCATATTTGGGCAATGAGAATAGAGATGAGGAGCTATGAAGAGAGTTGCACCAAAACCCATTGGAATATATCTCAAGAAGGAATTAAACACTTGATAAGTTTCCCTTCAACCAAACAGTGCCTTAGCTAACTAAATGGTTCTAAAGTAATGGAGTGACAGTTTTGAAATTCTTAAGGAATTAAAGGTCTTTGGTTAAGTGAGGAAAGGCTTCTTGGAGAAGCTAACATATTTCATTATTTCTTTGTTGACTTGGTGACCAAGTCATCAAGCATCTAGCAAGAGTAGAAGAGAGCTACGGCCAAAGAGAGAAAAGAGAAGAATGAAAATGGAAGAGAAGGAGAGAGAGAGAGAGAAAGCTGAGATTTCAAGAAGCAAAAGGTAAGTTTGAGACTCTTGCTCTTCGCTAACTCTATGTACATTCTTGAGCATCCATGGAATCTTATGGTTAGAGGAAAAACATGCAGTTTTGGTGGAGGGTTCTAGAGAGAGAAACCAATTGAATTAGTGAAAGAGACATCCTTAAAGGGAGGAAAAAGGTAAGATCAACACCCATTTTTAGAGTTCTTGGTTGGATGACTTGATGATGGAAGGGTAGATAGAACCTTTGATGATGCATTTATAGCATTGATGACTATTTTACACTTATGTACATGATGTAGTGATTTAAGGAAAATTTTTGTGGTTAATTTTTGAGGTTTAATCCATGTTTTTAGTGGTCATATGCTATGAAAAAATTGGATTTTTCATACTTAAAATGTTGGTATAATTGTTGGCTAGTTTGGGAGAAAAAACGGAAGCTTTTTGGGTTTCGCGCCCTGAGCACGACCATGCTTGGAGGCACGGCCAGGCCTTGCTCTGGGCTAGATGTGAAAAAAATGCAAAACATATCCGTGCTTGGTGACACGGCCAGGCCGTTCTTGGTGACATGGCTAGGCCGTTCTTGGTGACATGGCCAGGCCGTGCTTGGTGCGGGTTTGTGAGAAACATAGCCATGCTGTGAAAGAAGCACGGGCATGAAGCACAGCTATGATTGGTGACACGGAAGGCCGTGCTTCATGCTACCTCACCTTTTTTTAGCCATTTCTATTCCCTTTTCGAATCCTAGCTAATCATCAATGTTTAAGAAATGATAATGGGAGTTTTATGAGTCATATATGTTAAAAGAAATATGTTAATATCTAATTGATTATGTAATGCTTATTGAATTAATTATGAAAGCAAGAAGGAATTATACATGAATGCTATATTTGAATGCTATAGATCACTTGTATGTGCAGCAATACAAGTGATCTATAGCATTCAAATAGGTGTCTCATTTGTTGTATTGAGGCGATTGACGGTCAGAATGATCTTCTCTGAAGTCATTACCTCTTTACTTCTAACTATTTAACTAATAATAACATTCAATTAAATTAACCAAACATAATTAAGGTTTATGAAATTCCATTAACAATTATACAATTCTGAGTTTACATACACATTATTAATCAAAACATCTATACAAAAATCAAACACATGTATGTCTACATGTTATTTGTCCATATTGACCAGTTCTTGAGATATGGGTGCGAGTGGTTGCACCTTCACTGGGATCTTAGACAACTCGACCCAATGTATGCTAAAAGCCAGTCATAGAGAATATTTGCATAACTTAGTTTTCTGAACATCATATGGAAATATAGTGAGAATTAAATCCCTGTAGGTTCAACAATACATCATAATTATCATCAATATAGCTTATAATGTCATGTTAATCTGTATAAACTATAGCAAATATCTTTAGGTCACATGAATGCACATATCTATGCACATGAAAATCGCACAGTAATGACATGTATGACATGAATAACTATTTTCATAATATTATATAATGGCTATCAACTTATTTTCATATCAAGCTACCCTGGTCAAGGTGAGTACTTTCTACTCTCTAGTACGGGCTTTTTTCGCTTTGTCCAACATGGCATAGTTTCTTTTCTCATTAACATAATCATAGCCATTGGTAAAGCGTCCCCTACTGGTGCACCACAAGGACTGCTATATAACTGTGCTCATTTCTTTTATTTTCTCTTATTTTCACATTAATAGCCAAAAAAATGATTTCAATAACAAGTATGTTCATTATACTCACATGCCATAATTTTTTATCAATAATTTTTCATCAAAATATAATCATTACAAAAAAAATATTATTGGTAATCATGACATGAACTTAATTGTTTCCAATATCACTTTATAAAATATTTCTATATCAAAATTACACACTTAAGAAGGCAAGGAGTTCATGCAATGGCAATATGCTATGGCATGCACTAGTAATTTATTATTTTCATCTATAAGATTCCTCTTCCTTTTTAAATATTATTATCCTCTCCCACTAAACAGTGCATAACACCCTCATTTTAAATTCGATTATGATGATCTTGGTGTCAATTGAAAGATAAGACAATTCTCTAAAATTCTTATGTTGAACATTTAGTGAAATCTTAAACAATCATGGTGTTACTACTCCCTCAAATTCAATGTTATTTCTTCTCGGGTGGGTTCAGACCTCTACTTACTAATCGGACCATATCTCCCTCATACAAACTCCAATTGAGTTGATTCCAAAGCCTATAAAATGCTAAGACTTATTTCTTCATATTCCTTACTAATTACTCCCAGAAAATCAAAAACACAAATGCTTACATTTACCACCCTGGATTCTAGACTGATTCTAACATTTACTCATTAATCAGCCATATCTCTCTTATATAGACTACAAATTAAGTGGTTTCAGAGCCTATAAATCTGTGATACATATATCTCCTTTAAATCCTTTTAGATTTTGCTTAAAAATTCAAACACTGAAGTATACTTAACAGATTCTTCCTTAGTTAGCTAGTTTTTGACCTCTACTTACTAATTAGACTATATCTCCCTCATATTGATTCCAATTTGAATGATTCCAATGGCTAAAGATTCATGCGACATATATCTAGATTTATCATGTTAAGCATTTCTTTTAATTCCCTATAGATTTATCCTATAAATTCAAACACGAAAGCATACCTAACAGATTCTTCCTCGGTTAACCATTTTTTGACCATAACATACATATCGGGCAATATCTCTCTAATCAGGACTCCAAATTAAGTTATTCCAATGGCTAAAAATATGTGAGAAATATATCTACATTTTTTATGTTAACCATTTCTTTTAATTCCTCACTAATTCTTCCCATAATTTCAAAAATAGAAGTTTCCATAGTTACTACGAAATCCAATTTCCTAACCAAACCTTTCCTAAGGTTTTAATTCATCATTATATTACGTCATCTTCCATTTTCTTCCGAGTTTACATCTAATCATATTTCATAAATTTTTCACCACATTCAAATATATAAAATAGCAGTAAAAAAATCCTAAAATTTTACCACCCATAGCCATACCTATGTAGAACTTTCCACACCAATCGAAATGTTCAAAACATCCATCATATGCAAAATAACATGTAACATGATATAGTAACATCCATAACAAATCATCTAAATAGAAAATATTATAAATTTCATCAAAGTTCTAAGATTAAAATCCCATATAAATGTTAAAAATTTCAAAGCTTTTCTTCAAAAAGAGATGTGTTAAACCTACCTAAAGATCTTTCTAACTCACTTAGTGAACTTTTTTTCTTGTTTCCTCTTGAAGGAAGTAGCAAGATTACTCCCTTCCCTTAGCTTTTCTGGCAGCTTAAATAAGAGAAGGAAGTTGAGTTTTTGAATTCCAAGGATGAAGAGAAAAGATGGATTCAAGGGGAGATTAAGCTAACTTACCTTGAGTACTTAGTGCTCTAGACTTCTCCTTCTTCTTCCTTCCTTTCTTCTCCTATCTTTCTCTCATTTCCTCACTCTATCTTGCTTTTATTTTTCCTCTCCCTCACTTGGACGAAATTATAATTTTATAAGGGTGGGTTTTGCTTAAATAAACTATTAAATGGTTCAACTTTCTTGATCATGGGTGTACCTAATCACAATTAGGATGCACTTTGTTGTTTTTTTAGGGAAAGACAACTCATGTTCTCGTCTTACTCTCCCTTAGTCAAGATATGCATAGCAAAAGGAGATTTGTATTTTGAAAATCATGATAAAATGTTCTTAAGAAAAGGGACAAGTCCTTTTGATTTAGGGATTCATTTCTTTTTTCTTTTTTCTCACTCAATTCTGATAGGTTTGCCTTTCTATGTGGCAAATTTTCAGCCCTTGAGTCTCCCTTGCTTGGCTGAAATTATTTATGTAGGATGAGGATATTTTGTCATAATGCTATATATTATTACCCATTTGTTGAAATTATGAATATAGAATATAGATATTTTGTCTTAATTCCATATATTATTACCTACTTGTTGAAATTATGAATGTAGGATGATGTTTTGTCTTAATTCCATGAGACCTAATCTTGATTATTATTACACAACTATTTCCTCACATGATTCTTATTTTTCCTTCTTGGATTTGGGCTCATTCTTACCCATCTCCTTTACTTTGGCTGAAATTCTACCTTTCATGAAGGGCTTAGTCACATTTTCATGATTTTTGGGCTATCGGTCCAACTTCTATATCCTAGTCAAAGTCTATGTTTTATTTCTTACTTGGGATATCCTATTGGCTTGCTAGAAATTCATGTGAAGTGGAAAAACTCTATATGACGTGTCCATAGGTGAAAGCCTAATTTATGGGTGGAGATGTTAAACTTAGTGACTGTAGCTCTTGAATTAGGAAAAATCACCCGAATCCAATCTTCTTGAAAATTTATGACCTTTACTTACTTCAAAAAAATTTATCTTCCTTATCCAAGAATTTTGTCTTTCTTTAGTATCTTATTTCTAATTTTTCTTATTTGGTTTTCTCTCTTTACCTATTCCTTTAATGTTAGAAACATTTTCTATGCATACACATAAGGTGAAGAATTTCTAAGGATTATATTTCCTTAGATATCTAAAAATTGTCTAATAAATTGTATTTCCTTAATTAAATATTTATGTACCTTTATTAATAAATGAAACGAAATTAGGGATGTTACATTTCTCTCCCCCTAAAAGAAATTTTGTCCTCAAAATTTCAAAAATTATCGAATAAGAACAATTACGGATATTTCTTCCTCATGACTTCTTCCAACTCCCATGTTGTTTCTTTTGGAGTTAAACCTTTCCATAAAACCTTAACCATGGGAATGGTCTTATTCCTCAATTGCTTAACGTCGGTGTCCCATATGAATGCTTGGTGCGTACTATCGTAAGTACACCCAAATTGATTCCTTACCTCAAAACTATCTTGTAGTAGTGGAAGTAAGGGTCGATCCCACAGAGACTGGTATTACCTTATGTGATTAGAAAAAGGGGGGATTGATAATCGCAAATTAAGTAAAGTAAACAATAATGAAAATAATTAAGAGAGTAATTAATGAGAAAGGCATTGTTTCGATTGATATCCACCGTCAAGTGATTCCATTGATCATTGACAACATAATCAATCTGTAATTGAATATCTATCATTGGGTTTCCAACCCTGTTCCTCCTGAAGTCTAGTAAATTAATGACAATTGCACCAATTAAACCCTAATTAACAAGCAATCCTTTAGCACATCGGTAAAGCATAACTTATTAATCGCATGAAGAACTAGAGAAACTGACAGAGCTAAACAAATATAAACACATCGGTTATATCTAATTTAGTTAATTATTCATCATAGGTTCAATGATTTATAATCCAAAATCCTCAAACCTATTTGCCTCATGAATCACAGAATTGCAGACTTTGTTCAAAACATAATTCAGCGGTAGATTAAGACAGACAATATACTAGTAGGCCTCCTAGCAATTATATGAATAATCATTGAGAAGAAGAGCAGATGAATAATCATTCCTCAATTAAGATTAGATAATAAAATCAAATCCAAATCTCACAATGCATGACGATCCCTTGAGGTTTCAATTTACCTCTACCAACTAAACAGAACTAGCCACGTAGAGCTATAAGAAAATCTAAAGAAGAATTGAAGAATGTAACTAAGAACTTGGATGAATGATTGAATGCTTCCTCTCTTCCCTTTTTATAGATTGGTTTCTCCTCATTGGTGTAGAACTCTTTTTAGGTTAAATTTCGGCCTATTGGGCTCCAATTGGAGTTGAAAAACCCTAAAAAGCACAAATTCAACGTTCTGGTGCGGCGGTGGGTGCTGCGGCACTACGAATTTGCAAAGACGGGGTGCCACGGTGCCCTTGGGAAGTGTCGATGCGCTCCTTGTTAGGCTCCTCAACACCGCGGCTCTCTCTTGTGAGCGTCGTAGCGCCCAAAAATATCTTGATTCTACCAAAGTACTGAACACAAAAGTTGTAACTCTATGTCTCTTTTTTCCATAGCCACTGGAATCACCTCCATCGGACCTCAATTAGTGATGAAGGGTCAGAAATCAGCATTTTTCATGATTTTCTATCTATTTTCCTCTTCTTTTCTTCTTTCTTCTTCCTAAAACACAAAATACAAAACTCAATTAATTCCTATTTATATTCTACTTAAATCAAACAAAAATTAAGCTTAAAGGCATTAAAATCATGCTTAATTATAAACACATCAAATACCCCCACACTCAACCTTTTGCTTGTCCTCAAACAAAATAATTCCTAAAGACAAAAACAAAAATCAATATATGTAGTGAGTGTCAGGCTTACCAAGCTTTTTGCCTCGTATCTTAAAAGTATGATCAAGAAAATTTTGAAAGATCATAATCATGCACAAGATTAACCCGAACGCAATCCATTATTTTATTATCTTGAATCCCGAGTGTGTGTGTGTTTTGGGCCATTAAAGTTTTTTTTACCCGAATGAGTTTATATATCCCAATATTTTGGTTGTAGATCTCTAAATAGTTTAGGATTTCCATATGCTTATTCTTCATGCCACTCTCCATTAATGTAGGCCAAAACTACCTCTAGGATCAATAGGACTTTATTTAGCTTGTAATGTGGCAAGGGTATAAGGTAGGATAAAGGATACAAATTTAGGCTCAATCACCCAGCACCACATGATTAAATATGATCTCTTGAGCTTTTATAAATTTGGGGAGATTTTCCCCCCACACTCATTTTCTTGTGTCAATTGAGTTTAATCCATCCTTTTCCTTGGTTCTCAAAATAAAAATTTTCTTTCACCCACAAAATTTGCTTTCATCCTCTTTGGATTTTTCTTCTCTCTTCTTTGCATAATTTTCTGTGCATAATTCTTTTATTTTCCATGATCCACCCTTCCACCCTTTCGTAAATAAAGCTCTACAAAACAAGTATTCAGAAAAATAATCATGGAGTAAGTGAATAGGATAAAAAATAGGGATATTCATACAAAATTTGGCTTTCGGCTTGTTTATGGTTTTTCGAGGGAAAAGTTCATTAAGCTCAATATAGAGGAACGAAGGATATTTCATTGCTTAGGTTAGGCTTAAAAGGCCCAATCTATCCAATAATGCCTAAATCATCTCCTACATAGTAGTATTAACCTAGAATTTCGCCTCAAGCATCATTCAAATAAGTTCTAGAATCCTATGGAGATCATGAAATATATTTGAATTATATAAACCTTCTCTAAGTAAAAGATAAATTGAATGCCCAAAATTATTGTAAAAACATATTTCAGGATTCTAAAGTCAAAGGAAATAAATTTCAAAAGGGATACAATTGCACATAATCATGAATTTTCTACATTTTTCAAGAGCTAAAAAAAATTTGGATAGTCATATCATTGGTTATTAGTTGTGCCTAACATCCCAAAACATAAATTGAAACACTCACACGGTCACTCAACTTGCTAAACGCAATAAAAGTACATTAATAGTGAAAATCAGAAAATTGATGTTGAAAATAGGGTCATAATTATTCAGACAAATATACTTCCACCCCCACACTCAAACTTTACATTGTCCTCAATGTAAAAGAAAGATAAGAGTAGGAAAACATATGAGTTAAGTGGACTTCCCTGAATTTGTTTGGGGTGGAATGAGCATGTTGCACTATTGGACCCTGAATTTTTCTGATATCCACCTTTTCTTTTTCTTTTTATGTTGGGTTGCCTCCCAATAAGCGCCTTTGTTTAATGTCGTTGGCTCGACTCAAAGTTTCACATGTCATTCAAGGAGGATCCTTGATGTCAACTTTGAATTGGCTTGCCTTTGAATGTGCAGAATTTTAAGGTTCAGCTGCATTATGAAGAAGGAAGTCAGCATTACTCAAAGGTTTAATTAAATGAAAACTCAACTTACCTAGAAATAATTTATGTCTTGAGTAGCTTTTGGCATCCAATTTAACATCATCTTTTTGAGTTTTTGCCAAAGTAGGGGGCAACTTTCCTCTATCTTTGAGTAGGGTATATTTATTTGAGTTTATCACTGGGGGTGGTTGTCCGCTGTATATGCCCTTTAAGTGGCTAGGAAAGCTCTTTAAGCCTAGGTTAGGATTCTGCAAAATAGAAGGTACATGCATATTATTAGAAATTGGTAACAAAATAGAAATATCTTTACCTGCTTGCTATACTTTTGGTGCTTCCTCTCCTGTAGAAATATTCTCTTCAAATTTGGCAATCAGGGTAGATTCCACTGTCACTTTATTAGTTGTCTTACTATTGTCAACTTTCAAGTCATCTTTTCATTAAGTGCAGAATTTTCCTCTTTTTGCACTAATGATGCTGGAGTTAGACTTTCAATTTCTGAATTCTGAGCCTCTAATCGATTGATTAGTGTTGCAAGTTGCCCAATTTGATTTGTTAAGCTTTGAATGCTGGCCCTTACCTCTTGTTGAAATTGATGAGTATTACGTTTAATAGATTTAAAAATTTCTTCTAAAGAACTACTTACCTGGAAATTCTGAAATGTAGACTGTCTAGGATAATAGGCCTGTTGGGTATGCTGAAAATTTGCAAAATTTTGTTCTGCAGGACTATTTTGTGCATTCCCATAGGTGAAGTTGATATGATCCTTCTATTGGTGCATACTGTCGCAGGTACACCCAAATTGATACCTTACCTCAAAACTAACCTGTAGTAGTGCGAGTAAGGGTTGATCCCACAGAGACTGGTATTACCTTCTGTGATTAGAAAAAGGGGGGAATTGATAATCGCAAATTAAGTGAAGTAAACAATAATGAAAATAATTAAGAGAGTAATTAATGAGAAAGGCATTGGTTTCGGTTGATATCCACCGTCAAGGGAATACATTGATCATGGACAACATAATCAATCTGTAATTGAATATCTATCACTGGGTTTCTAACCCTGTTCCTCCTTAAATCTAGTAAATTAATGACAATCGCACTAATTAAACCCTAATTAACAAACAATCCTTTAGCACATCGGTAAAGCATAGCTTACTAACCGCATGAAGAACTAGAGAAACTGATAGAGCTAAACAAATATAAAAACATCAATTATATCTAATTTAGTTAATTATTCATCATTGGTTCAATGATTCATAATCCAAAATCCTCAAACCTATTTGCCTCATGAATCACATAATTGAAGACTTTGTTCAAAACATAATTCAGCGGTAGATTAAGACACACAATATACTAGTAGGCCTCCATAGCAATCATATGAATAATCATTAAGAAGAAGAGCAGATGAATAATCAATACTCAATTCAAATTGAAATAGTAAAATCAAATCCACATCTCAAAATGCATGAATATCCCTTGAGATTTCAATCTACCTCAACCAACTAAAAAGAACTAGCCACACAGGGCCATAAGAAAATTTAAAGATGAATTGAAGAACTTGGATGAAGAATTTGATCAAGAATTGAATGAATTCTCTGCTTGTTTTGCTCCCTTTTTATAGATTAACTCCTCCTAATTAAAGTAGGATTGTATTTAGGTCAAATCCCATATCATCGAGCTTCAATTGGAGTCAAAAAACCCTAAAAATCGTGAATTTCACGAGCTGTATGGCGGAGGTGCCGCGGCACTACGGACCTGCATGATGCAGCGCCGCTGCGCTCTCTTGCGAGCATTGCGGTGCCCAGAAAACTCTTGAATTTGACAAAGTGCCGAACACAAACGTTGTAACTCTATGTCTCTGCTTTCCATAGCCGCTGTAATGACCTTAATTGGATCTGAATTGAAGGAGATATGACACAATGAGTGACCAAAGGTTAGAATTCATCCTGCTGCACTATGATGCTGATTTGCAAGCTCTGTAACGCCATACAATATCCTGAATTTGACCAAGTGTTCAACATAAAAGTTGTAGATGATTGTGTTAGCTTTTCACGGCCACTTGAAGAACTTTGATTAGAGTTTATAAGAGGGAGATAGGCTTAAAACAGTGCTGAAAGGTCTGGAATCCCTGCAATGTAGCATTTTTCCATGAATTTCTTATCTTTTTCTTCTCTTTTCTTCTTTCTTTGTTCCTACAACACAAAACATAAAATTAAGCTAATTCCTAATTATATTTTACTTAAATCAAACAAAAATTAAGTTTAAAGGTATTAATATCATGCTTAATTAAGATCACATCAAATACCCCCACACTCAACCTTTTGCTTGTCCTCGAGCAAAATAATCCCTAAAGACAGAAAAAACGACAATCAATAATGTAGTGAGTGTTAGGCTTACCAAACGTTTGCCTCAACAAAAAAATATACTCTAGAAAAATTTTGGAAGGTCATAATCATGCACAAGGTTAACACAAATGCAATCTATTATTTTATCCTTTTGAATCCCAAGTGTGTGTGTGTTTTGGGCCATTAAATTTCCTTTTACCCGGATGAGTTTATACATCCCAAAATTTTGGTTGTAGATCTCTAAATAGTTTAGGATTTCCATATGCCTATTCTTCATGCCACTCTCCACTAATGTAGGCCAAAACTACCTCTAGGATTAATAGGACTTTATTTAGCTTGTAATGTGGCCAGGGTATAAGGTAAGATAAAAGATACAAATTTAGGCTCAATCACTCAGCACTACATGATTAAATCTGATCTCTTGAGCTTTCCTAAATTTGGGGAAATTTTCCCCCCACACTCATTTTCTTGTTTCAATTGAGTTTAATCTATCCTTTTCCTTGGTCCTCAAAAATTTTTTTTTCCACCCATAAAATTTGCTTTTATCCTCTTTGTATTTTTCTTCTCTCTTCTTTATGTAATTCTCTTTTTTTTTCTTTGCATAATTCTTTTCTTTTCCTTGCTCCACCCTTCCACCCTTCTGTAAATAAAGCTCTACAAAACAAGTATTCAGCAAAATAATCATGGAGTGTGTGAATAGGATAAAAAATAAGGATATTCATACAAAATTTGACTTTCAGCTCATTTGTGTTTTTTAGAAGAAAAAGTTCATTAAGCTCAAAATAGAGGAACTGCGGATATTTCATTGTTTAGGTTAGGCTAGAAAGGCTCAATCTATCCAATAATGCCTAAATCATCTCCTAAATAATAGTATTAACCTAGGATTTTGCCTCAAGCAGCATTCAAATAAGTTATAGAATCCTGTTGAGATCATGAAATATTTTTGAATTATATAAACCTTCTCTAATTAAAAGATAAAATTGAATGCTCAAAGTTATTGTGCAAAAATATTTCAGGATTCTAAAGTCAAAAGTAATAAATTGCAAAAGGGATAAAATTGCATATAACCATGAATTTTCTATATTTTTCAAGAGCTAAAAAAAATTGAATAGTCATATCATTGGTTGTTGGTTGTGCCTAACATCCCAAAGCATAAATTGAAACACTCACACAATCACTCAACTTGTTAAACGCAATAAAAATGCATTGATAGTGAAAATCAGAAAATTAATGCTCATAATAGGGTCACAATAATTCAGAAAAATATACTTCCACCCCCACACTCAAACTTTACATTGTCCTCAATGTAAAAGAAAGATAAGAATTAGGGAAAGATATAGAAAAACATATAGGTCAAGTGAACTTCCCTGAATTTGTTTGGGGTGGCATGAGCGTGTTGCATTATTAGACCTTGAATTTCTCCAATTTTCACCTTTTTTTTTTAAATGTTGGGTTGCCTCCCAATAAGCGCCTTTGTTTAATGTCGTTGGCTCGACTTAAGGCTCCTTATGTCATTCAAGGAGGATCCTTGATGTCAACTTTGAATTGGCTTGCCTTTGAATGTGCAGAATTATGAGGTTCAGCTGCATTATGAAGAGGGAAGTTAGCATTAGTCAAAGATTTAATTAAATGAGAACTCAACTTACCTGGAAATAACCGATGTCTTGAGTAGCTTTTGACATCCAATTTAATTTCATCCTTTTGAGATTCTACCAAAGCATGCGGTAACTTTCCTCTATCTTTGAGTATGGCATATTTATTTGAGGTTATAATTGCGGGTGGTTCTCCACTGTATATGCCCTTTAAATGGCTAGGGAGGCTCTTTAAGCCTAGGTTAGAATACTGCACAATAGAAGGTACAAGCATCTTATTAGAAATTGGTAACCACATAGAAAGATCCTTACCTGTTTGCTGCACTTCTAGTGCTTCCTCTCTTGCTGAAATATTCTCTTCAAATTTGGCGTTTAAGGTATATTCCATAACCTCTTTCTTAGTAAGCTTACTAGTGTCAACTTCGAAGTCATCTTTTTCATTTAGTGCAGAATTTTCTTCCTTTTGCATTAACGATGCTGGGGCTAGACTTTCAATTTTTGAATTTTGAGCCTTTAGCCTACTGACTGTTGTTGCTAATTGCCCAATTTGATTTGTTAAGCTTTGAATGCTGGCCCTTACCTCTTGTTGAAATTGATGAGTATTTTGTGTAAGAGATTTAACAATATCTTCTAAAGGAGTACTTACCGGGAAATTCTGAGATGTATTCTATCTAGGATAATAGGCCTGTTGGGTATGGTGAAAATTTGCAAAATTTTGTTCTACAAGACTATTTTGTGCATTCTCATACCTAAAGTTGAGATGATCCTTCCATCCAGGATTGTACATGTTTGAATAGGAATCATACCTCACTTGTTGTGGATCATGGAAACCATTAACCATATTTACATGCTTAAATGACTCATCATAGAAAGTTTGGTACCCAATAGACGGATGCTCCATGATAGAATGATTTCCATAGAAATTTTCTCTTTGCATATTTTCTACACGTTGACGAACAAGAGAGGTTAAATTTGCAAGTTGCTATTCAAGGAAAGAACTACATACCTCACCAGCATGTCTTAATGGAGACCCTAGCCAAGTGCCAAATTGTTGAAAATTGGCTGCCATATTCAAAGTTATGAACAAAAAGAAAAAAAACTAAAATAAAATAAAAGCACAAAAGGTAAATAGACACAGTCCACGGCAACGGCGCCAAAATTTGGTGCGTACTGTCACAGGTACACCCAAATTGATACCATACCTCAAAACTAACCTGTAGTAGTGGGAGTAAGAGTTGATCCCACAAAGACTGGTATTACCTTCTGTGATTAGAAAAAGGGGGGAATTGATAATTGCAAATTAAGTGAAGTAAACAATAATGAAAATAATTAAGAGAGTAATTAATAAGAAAGGCATTGGTTTTGGTTGATATCCACCGTCAAGGGATTACATTGATCATTGACAACATAATCAATCTGTAATTGAATATCTATCATTGGGTTTCTAACCTTGTTCCTCCTTAAATATAGTAAATTAATGACAATCGCACTAATTAAACCCTAATTAACAAACAATCCTTTAGCACATCGGTAAAGCATAGCTTACTAACTGCATGAAGAACTAGAGAAACTGACAGAGCTAAACAAATATAAACACATTGGTTATATCTAATTTAGTTAATTATTCATCATAAGTTCAATGATTTATAATCCAAAATCCTCAAACCTATTTGCCTCATGAATCACAGAATTAAAGACTTTGTTCAAAACATAATTCGGCGGTAGATTAAGGCACACAATATACTAGTAGGCCTCCCTAGCAATCATATGAATAATCATTGAGAAGAAGAGCAGATGAATAATCAATACTCAATTCAAATTGAAATAGTAAAATCAAATCCACATCTCACAATGCATGAATATCCCTTGAGGTTTCAATCTACCTCAACCAACTAAAAAGAACTAGCCACGCAGGGCCATAAGAAAATCTAAAGAAGAATTGAAGAACTTGGATGAAGAATTTGATCAAGAATTGAATGAATTCTCTGCTTGTTTTGCTCCCTTTTTATAGATTAACTCCTCCTAATCAATGTAGGATTGTATTTAGGTCAAATCCCAGTCCATCGGGATTTAATTGGAGTCAAAAAACCCTAAAAATCATGAATTTCACGAGCTATACTGCGGCGGCACCGCGTCGCTACGGACCTGCATGACGCAGCGCCGCGACGCCCAAAAAACTGTAGAATTTCACAATGTGCCGAACACGAAAGTTCTTTATGTCTCTTCTTTCTATAGCCGCTGGAATGACCTTAATTGGATCTGAATTAAAGGATATATGACACAATGAGTGACCAAAGGTCAGAATTCATCCTGCTGCACTGTGATGCTGATTTGAAAGCTCTGTAACGCCATGAAATATCCCGAATTTGACCAAGTGTTCAACATAAAAGTTGTAGATGATTGTGTTATCTTTTCACATCCACTTGAATCACTTTGATTGGTGTTCATAAGGGGGTGATATGCTCAAAACAGTGCTGAAAAGTCTGGAATCCCTACAATGTATCATTTTTCCATGAATTTCTTATCTTTTTCTTCTCTTTTCTTCTTTCTTTGTTCCTACAACACAAAACATAAAATTAAGCTAATTCCTAATTATATTTTACTTAAATCAAACAAAAAGTAAGTTTAAAGGTATTAATATCATGCTTAATTAAGATCACATCATCTATCCAGGATTGTACATGTTTAAATAGGAATCAGACTCACTTGTCGTGGTTCAGGGAAACCATTAACCATATTTACCTACTTAAATGACTCGTCACAGAAAGTTGGGTACCCAATAGACGGATGCTCCATGATTGAATGATTTTCATAGAAATTTTCTCTTTACATATTTTCTACACGTTGACGAACAAGAGAGGTTAAATTTGCCACTTACTGTTCAAGGGAGGAACTACATACCTCACCAGCATGTCTTAATGGAGACCATAGCCTAGTACCAAATTGTTGAAAATTAGCAGCCATATTCAAAGTTATAAACAAAAAGAAAAAAAAATCACAAAAGGTAAATAGACACAATCCCTGGCACTAACGCCAAAATTTGGTGCGTACTGTTGTAGGTACACCCAAATTGATTCCTTACCTTAAAACTAACCTGTAGTAGTGGGAGTAAGGGTCGATCCCACATAGATTGGTACCAACTTACGTGATTAGAAAAATGGGGGATTGATAATCGCAAATTAAGTAAAGTAAACAAAAAGGAAAATAATTAAGAGAGTAATTAATGATAAAGGCATTGGTTTCGGTTGATATCCACCGTCAAGGGATTCCATTAATAATTGACAACATAATCAATTTGTAATTGAATATCTATCATTGGGTTTCCAACCCTGTTCCTCCTTAAGTCTAGTAAATTAATGACAATCGCACCAATTAAACCCTAATTAACAAGCAATCCTTTTGCACATCGGTAAAACATAACTTATTAACCGCATGAAGAACTAGAGAAACTGACAAAGATAAACAAATATAAACGCATCGGTTATATCTAATTTAGTTAATTATACATTATAGGTTCAATGATTTATAATCCAAAATCCTCAAACCTATTTTCCTCATGAATCACAGAATTGAAGACTTTGTTCAAAACATAATTCAACAGTAGATTAAGACAGACAATATACTAGTAGGCCTCTTAGAAATTATATGAATAATCATTGAGAAGAAGAGCAGATGAATAATCATTAGTCAATTAAGATTGAAATAATAAAATCAAATCCAAATCTCACAATGCATGAAGATCCCTTGAGGTTTCAATCTACCTTTACCAACTAAAAAGAACTAGCCACGCAGGGCCATAAGAATATCTAAAGAAGAATTGAAGAATGTAACTAAGCACTTCGATGAATGATTGAATGCCTCCTCTCTTCCCTTTTTATAGATTGGCTTCTCCTCATTGGTGTAGAACTCTTTTTAGGCCAAATTTCGGCTTATTGGGATCCAATTGGAGTTGAAAAACCCTAAAAATCGCAAAATCATCTTTTTGGTGCGGCGCTATGGATTTGCAAAGACGGGGCGCCCCAGCACCCTTGGGAAGGACTGCGGCGCTCCTTGCTGGGCTCCTCCACTCCACGGCGCTCTCTTGTGAGCGCCGCGGTGCCCAGAAATATCTTGATTTTGCCAAATTGCTAAACACGAAAGTTGTAGATCCCAAAAATTTCTAAAAATTTACATTCTCATAAACCTTTAGTTAAACTCTTAAATCATGATTTTTCTTGATAAAAATCATAATAAAACAAATCTGAAAATAAATATCTTTTTACTTATTAAAAGAAAGAATATTTCTAAAAATACAACAAAAATTCATTAAAGACCAATATAATTATTTCAAGCAAAACAATAATTATTTTAATTAAAAATAGACTTACTTTTAGTAAAACATAATCATTTTTAAACAAATAATGTGAGGAGGCAGGAGGGTGATGTACTGACATTCCCTGATCACTTATTGTGACTAGGGTCGAGGTCACTATGCGTATAGCAAATGAGTTATATTTTCATTGCATTGACCAGATTGCCGAGTGAGGCAAGTGTATTAAAAGTGATAATTTTATCTCCAAATCTTAATATTTTACTATAGCTTATACAGCTGAGCATAACAACATTTATTTAATGATCATACCGTGCAGCATATGGTTTTGGATATTTGAATATCCTTTGATTTGAGAATATTTGAAATACAGGACTCATATAAATGTACTTCTGAACTGTATTTTCTATGTGACATATTTTAAAACATAAGTACATCCATATGCTGACCTAAGAGGTCATAGGAGGAATTATTTGCTCACTGAGTTGTCAAACTCACTATACGATATTTTCACATTTTTTCAGATAAGAATATCAAAGTCTGATTCGGCAGATAGGTGATATATTCTCTGGGTGAGTCTACGTTACTTCCAAGACTCACGGTCTTTGAGTTATACTATGTTTGTATTCTAGAGTGCTCTGAACGCTACAGGCAGGATTCCCGTTTCTGTTGTATTTTGATGTTTATAGACATGGTCTGTATATTGTGTAGACATGAGAGATCTTATATGGATCTGTTCCCATGATAAAGAATTGAATTATGTATCTTTCTGGAAAATATTTGATTGCGGAAATAAATTAGAAAAAAAATATTTATTTTACGTAACGTAAATTAGGGGCATTACAAGTTGGTATCAAAGCATTAGGTTTCCCTGTGGCTAACAGAGCAAAGAATTCTGTAGTAGGACTTTGAGTATGGGTATGTAACTGCAGACATATTTATACCTTGTGCTCTTCTTGAACTATAAATATATAATTGTTTCTGTTTACAATTATTTATGCTTTCATAAATATTTGAAATGTGTTAAAATATTTATTTTGCTTACGAACTGGCACATAGTTCAAGAAGAGTATGGTTTTCGAAACGAATTTTAGGAACTCATTGAATATGTGGTTCTAAATATATTTATCATTATATGTGATGAATCTGGAAGATACTTCTGGAGTTGTGATACATGGAAACATTATGCAAGTTGGAAAAATTAGGTGGGAGGGCAACTTGATATACTGACGTCCCCACTTTCTACAAATTTTGGTTGGGTCCCAAAAATTGCAAACTTAACTTTTTGGTCTTAAACATCTACCAACTCAAGTAGTCGGGAAAAGTTTCAAAAATACATGGTCTCCTTCCCCAAACTCTAGAGGTCTATGTCTCTTATCATAGTAACTCTTTTGTCAACTCTGAGCTATAAGTATTTTCTCCTGTATCATCCTGATTTGTTCAATGGTTTGTTGAACTAAATCATGACCCAGCAAGTTCTTTTCTCTTACCTAAACCCAACATATTGGAGATCGGCACTTCCTACCATATAAAGTTTCGTAGGAGGCCATCTTAATACTAGAGTGATGGTTATTATTATAAGAAAACTCCACTAAAGGTAGGTACTTATTCCATCCTTTAACTTGCTCTACCACACAAGCCCTCAACATATCTTCTAGGGTTTGAATGGTATGCTCTGTCGGCCGTCAGTTTGAGGATGGTAGGCAGTACTAAATCGCAACTGGGTTCCAAAATCTTCCTGTAACGCCTTCCAAAACCTTGACGTAAACCTTGAACCTCTATTAGAAATGATATTTAAGGGCATTCCATGCACTCTAACTATTTCCTGGACATACAATTGGGCCAATTTGTCCAATGAATAGTTAATTTTTATGGGCAAAAAGTAAGCAAATTTGGTTAATCTGTCAACTATTTCCCAGATAGAGTCATGTCCAACTGAAGTCTTAGGTAAGCCCACCACAAAGTCCATCGAAATATTGTCCCATTTCCATTTAGGGATGTCGAGAGGTTGTAGAAATCCCGGTGGCTTTTGATTCACTACCTTCACCTTCTGACAAATTAGATATTTTGCCACAAACTCAGCAATGTCCTTTTTCATCCCTGGCCACCAATACATCCTCTTTAAATCCTGATACATTTTAGTAGATCCAGGATAAACTGTGTATTTACTCTAATACGCTTCTTGCACGATCTTAGTCCTCAACTCTCATTAGTGTGGAACACAGACCCTTCCTTGATACATGATTACTCCATCTTCTGAGTCAAGAAAATCATCCTGATCATTATGATCCCGTAAGTATTGGTCGTGAACATGAGCCTCTTTAATCTAGGCTCTAAATTTACACTCTATAATTATCCCATTGATTATTAGCTTCTTTGGGGTAAAAGTAGTGTCCAGCTTCAAATTTTAAAACTTTTCTAACATTTGCATCTCATACACCATCATCCGACCTATATGTAGAGATTTTCACCTTTCCTGGATGAAACTTTATTTCAAACTTGTAGTCATTAAGGAATTCTACCCATCTTCGTTGTCTCATATTTAACTCCTTCTGTTAAAAAAGGTACTTAAGACTTTTATGATCATAGTATACTTTAAATGTTGCACCGTACAAATAGTGTTGCCAAATCTTTAAGACAAACACCACCACTGCCAATTCAAGATCATGGGTTGGATAATTTCCTTCATGGGGTCTTAGTTTCCTAGAGGCATAAGAAACTACTCTCTTGTCATGCATTAACACACACCTTAGCCTTTTTTCTGAAGGGTCACTATACACTTCAAAATGTCTTGTAGGGTCTGGAATAATTAAAACAGGAAGAGTAGTCAATCTTGTCTTAAGCTCCTAAAAAATATCTTCGCATTGATCAGTCCATTTGAAAGGACTTCATTTGTTGGTTAATTTAGTCAATGGCAAGGCTATACGAGAAAAGTTTTGTATAAACCTCTTGTAGTATTCTGCCAAACCCAAGAAACTTCTGACTTCTCTAACCGTCTTTGGTCTTTCCCATTGTATCACTGCTTTCGTCTTGCTAGGGTCTACGGCTACCTCATTATTGGAAATGACATGTCATTGAAATTTTACCTCTAACAGCCAAAATTCAAACTTCTCTAATTTGGCATACAACTTTTGCTCTTTCAGCACTTACAGCACAATTCGGAGATGTTGTTCATGTTCTTTCTCATTCTTGGAATATATCAAGATGTCATCAATGAACACTACCACAAATTGATCTTGGTAGGGTCAAAAAATGTGATTCATGTAATCCATGAAATTTTTTGGTGCATTTGTCAACCCGAAGGGCATTACGAGAAACTCATAATATCCATACCTAGTCTTGAAGGCTATTTTTGGTACATCATCCCCCTTCATCCTAATCTGATGGTATCCCGATCTCAAGTTAATTTTAGAAAAGATGGAGGCTCCCTTTAGTTGATCTAATAAATCATCTATCCTAGGGAGGATATTTATTTTTTATATTCACCTTATTCAGTTGTCTGTAGTCTATACATAGTCTCAAGCTCCTGTCTTTCTTCTTAACAAATAACACAAGAGCTCCCCAAGATGATACACTTGGTCTAATGAATTGCTTGTCTAATAGTTATTCATGCCATCCATAGAGATAGGCCCTGTCCTGGGTAAGAGATCAATAGAGAACTCTATCTCTCTCTTGGGAAGTATGTAACAACTCCATTTAAGTATCAAATTTTTTTTTTTAAAATACCATGAAGTTATTACCTCGTTACAACTTAACTCAATATAACATTTATTTAATTTATACAATACAGAGTTCACATACATGTCATTAATCAAAACATACGTACAACATATCAAACACATAAAAATCTAAATCTTATTTATTCTGGTTGACCAATTCCAGAGATACAGGTGCCGGTGGTTGCACCTTCACCGGGATCTAAGCCAACTCGACCACAAACATTTTATTTGCTTCTGGGATCTGCCCAACATAAAGTACTCGATCCAACGTGCACTAAAAGCCAGAGTTATAAAAAAATCTGCATAACTAATTTTCTAAACATGATATGGAAATATAGTGAGAATTAAATCCCAGTAAGTTCAATAATAAATCATCATCAATATAGCTCATCACATCATGTTCAGCTGTATAAACTACAAAAAATATCTTTGGTCACATGAATGCATTATATCTATGCACATAAAAATCATACAGTAATAATATGTATGACAGGAGTAACTATTTTTAGAATATCATATGATGGCCAACAACTTATTCTCATTTCAAGTTACCCCGGTCAGGGTGAGTATCTTCTACTCTCCGATACGGGCTTTTCTCGCTCCGTCCGACATGGCACACTTTCTCTTTCTTTTCTCATAATCATAATCATAACCGTTGGTAGGGCGTCCCCTACTGGTGCACCACACGGATTACTATGTGACCGTGCTCATTTCTTTTCTTTTCACAATGATAGCCAAAAATATGCTTTCAATAACAAGTATGTTCATCAAAATATAATTATCACCAAAAATCATTGGTAATCATGCCATGAACATAACCATTTCAAATATCACTTTATAAAATATTTCCATGTCAAAATTTCACACTTAAGATGGTAAGAAGTTCATACGATGGCAATGGCTATGGCTATACTAGTCATTTATTAAGATTCATCTTCTTTTTTTAAATACTAATTTTATTTCTTTATTTTCTTGATGCAGGTTTTCATCCTATCTAACCTTCTCTTACTAATCAGAGCATAACTCTCTCAATTTAACTCTGATGTAGGTGATCTTGGTGTCAATTTCAAGATAAAACCATTATCTAAAACTATTATGTTGAACATTGTAGTGAAATATTAAGAAATCAAGGTGATATTACTCCCTAAATGTATAGGTTATTTCTTCTCGGATAGGTTCTGACCTCTACCTACTAATTGGACCATATCTACCTCATATGGACTCCAACTTGAGTGATTCCAGTGGCTTCAAATCCATGACACACATATCCATAATTCTTACGTTAACCATTTATTTTAATTCCATACAGATAATTCCCAAAAATTAAAATACAGAAGCTGTCCTAACATATTCTTCCCTAATGAACCATTTTCTGACCTTTGACTACTAATAAGCTCATATCTTACTCATATGGACTCTAAATTGAATGATTCCAGTGGCTTAAAATCTATGACACACATAGATATAATTCTTATGTTAACCATTTATTTTAATTCCATACAGATAATTTCCAAAAATTAAAATACAGAAGCTGTCCTAACATATTCTTCCCTGATGAACCATTTTCTGACCTTTGACTACTAATCAGCTCATATCTTCCTCATATGGACTCCAAATTGAATGATTCCAGTGGCTACAAATCCGTGACACATATATCTTTAATTCTTATGTTAACCATTTAATTTACATCTCTACAGATAATTCCCATAAATTAAAACACAGAAGCTATCCTAACATATTCTTCCCTGATGAACCATTTTCTGACCTTCACTTACTAATCGGACCATATCTACCACATATGGAGTTCAAATTGAATGATTCTAGTGGCTAAAAATCCATGACACACATAGCTATAATTCTTATCTTAACCATTTATTTTAATTCCATACAGATAATTCTCTAAAATTAAAATACAGAAGCTGTCCTAACATATTCTTCCCTGATGAACTATTTTCTGACCTTTGCTTACTAATCGGACCATATCTACCCATGCAGAACTATCTACACCAACCTAAGTATTCAAACATACATCACATGCAAGATCAATATGTAACATGATATAGCAACATCATGACCAATCATAAAAGTTCTAAGATCAAAATCTCATATGAATATTATAAGTTTCAAAAGTTTTCTTCAAAAAGAAATATTGTTAAACTTACCTGGAGCACTTAGTCCCCTAGACTTCTCCTTCCTCTTTCTTCCTTTCTTCCTCTCCTTTCCTCACTCTACCTTGCTTCTATTTTTCCTCTCCCTCACTTGGATGAAATTATAATGTTGTAAGGGTGGGTTTTCTTATATAGACCACCAAATAATTCACCTTTCATGATCATGGGTCTACCTTATCACAATTAGGATACACTTTGTTGAATTTTTGGAAAACAAACAACTTATGTTCTTGTCTTCCTCTTCCTTAGTCAAGATATGCATAGGAAAAGGAGATTTGTATTTTTAAAATTATGATGATATGTTCTTAAGATAAGGGACAAGGTCCCTTTGATTTAGGGATTCTTTTCCATTTTCTTTTGTCTTAAACAAGTATGATAGGTTTGCCTTTTTAGGTGGCAAATTTCTAGCCCTTGAATCTCCATTATTTGGTTGATATTATTTGTGTGGGATAGGAATGTTTTGTCCTAATGCCATGTATTATCATACCACTTGCTAGAATTATGAGTGTAGGATATAGATGTTTTTGTCCTAAAGCGTTGTATTATCATGCCACTTGCCAAAATGATGAATGTAGAATCACACCACTTGCTAAATTTTTGTCTTAATGCCATGTAACCTAATCTTTATTATTACATTATTATATCATCACCTAATTTCTTTTATTTTATTTTTCCTGTTGGATTTGGGCTTATTCCTACCCATTTTCTTTGCTTTGGATAAAATTCTACCTTTCTTGGAGGGCTTGGTCACATTTTCATAATTTTTGGGCTATTGGTCCAATTTCTATATCCTAGTCCAAGTCTATGTTTTATTTCTTGCTTAGGTTATCTAATGGCTTGCTAGAAACTTATGCGAAGTGGAAAAAACTATATGAAGTGTCCATAGGTAAATGCCCAATGTATGGGTAAAGATTTTAAACTTAGTAACTCTAGTTCTTGAATTAGGAAAAATTACCCTAATTCAATGTTCTTGAAATTTTAAGACCTTTACTTGTTTCTAAAAATTTATGTTCCTTATCCAAGAATTTTGCATCTCTTTAGTATGTTATTTCTAATTTCTTTCCTATTAGGTTTTCCCTCTTTATTTGTTCTCTTAATGTTAGAAACATTTTCTATGCATATACATAAGGTGAAGAATTTCTAAGGATTATATTTCCTTAGATATTTAAAATATTGTCTAATAAATTTTATTTCCTTAATTAAATTTTTATGTACTTTTATCAATAAAAGAAACGAAATTAGGGATGTTACAAAGTAAGCTTAGAATATCTTATGGAAATACTTTAGGAAACTCTTTGGCTATTGGGATTTCATCAAGCTTTAGTTCGACTTCTAGGTTTGATAAATACAAGAGAATGTATCCAAGTACTCCATTCTTTAACTCCCTATTGACTTGATTGGCATTAAACATTAATAACTGCATCTTCTCTTCTAAAGTAGAAGGTAGAAATTCAATGGTCTTGGTGCAACAATTTAACAAGACCTGATTTCAAGACATCTAATCTAACCCTAGAATGACATCAATACCTCTTAAAGGTAGACAAACAAGGTCTACATAAATTTTTTTTCTCCTAGATGCTGACCTGATAGTCTTTACATATAAGGGAAGTTAAGACCCTTTCTCCTGTGGGAGTTACTACAGATAGCACATAAGGGGTTTCAGAAATAGGATATTGAATCTCTCTAATACATTCTTCTGATATAAATGAATAACTAGCACCAGAGTCAAACAAGACCATAAGAGAAAATCCATAGATATATCATATACCTTATATCATTTCGAGGGATTGAACAACCTTTTGGTCGCTCAGGGTGAAAACCTTTCCTTTAACCCGAGGCCTTTGTTCTGCCTACTTCCCTAAATTATGTGGCCAGTTCTTTGTAAAATGACCCTACTATCTGCAATTGAAACAAACATCTGATCCCATGTAGTATGGCCGATTACCATGCCTACGTCTGCACTTAGTACACTTAACTGTGGAAAAGTTCTGTTGCAAGGGTCGAGGACTTGCAATCATTGGCCTCTTGCTAGTACCCTGCCCTTTTCCTTTGACATTTCTGCCAAAGTTTTGTGGTTCATTCTTCCTTTTCCAGAAGTTTCATCTTTGTTTCTCATCCGCCACTACCCTTAAGCTCTTCTCTAGGAGTTTTCATTTATTTATCAAAGGTACAAACTCCCTGATCTTCATAGCTACAACAACATTCCATATCTCTGAATTCAATCCCGCTTCGAACTTAACAACTTTCCATGCTTCATTATGGTTAAATTGTAACATCCCTCAATTAATTCTATGTTATAGCATGATTTTCTAGGTTCAAAGGATGGTGGGAAAATATTAATTCTCTTTTTATTAGAAAAACTAGGAAGGATGAAACCCTAATTTTCTAACCTCTTAGAATAGAATTAAGTAGTGAGAGAGGGGCTAGAATTATGAATAAAAGGTATCTCTAAGATCTACTAAGTTTTATTTAGGGAATTGGAGGAAGCCAAACAAGGCTTTAGTCATATGCTAATGGTATGGCAATCTTGTAATAATTAGAGAAATGAGGGGCAAAGTCATATTCTAATGGCATGGCAATCTTGTAATAATTAGAGAAATGAGGGGCAAAGAATAAGAAGGAGTAACTTCTAGAAAGAATGCTATTTTATCAATATATTGGGGATATGACTCAATAATTTGATCAAAAGAGGGATAAGACTCAATAATTTGATCAAAGGGGGAGAGGAATCAGAAAAAAAAACGTAGCCAAGAAGGAGAAGAGGAAGAAGGAAGAATGAGAGAAAGAGAGAAGAGATAAAGGCATCAAGAAGAAGGAATCCAAGGAGTTCTTAAGGTAGGTTTAACATTAATTGACTATGAAGCTTGAAATCTTGATGACATATGTGTGTATGAATACTTGTAAATTTGTGTTGATGGAGGTATCTTATGCATGTATTGGATTGATCATATGAATATCCATGTAGAGCAAAGGTTTGGATGCATATGTATTGCATGTTTTGTGCTGAAAATTGACTTTGGATGGATGAAATTCGATGGTCTGAATGACTAAATCTTTATTTCCTGATTTAAGTTGAATTAGAAGATGTCTTCAACATAAAAGTTGTAGATCTGTGTCTTATGGTTAAAACCCCTTTGCAATCACTTTAATCCGACTTAATATGTGAGAGTTATGCCTCAGGAGTGAAGAAAGGTCAGATTTAATGTGCAGAATCACGATCTTGCGTTTGTAACACTTTTATATTTAAATCTAGTTGTAATCTATAAAATTAGTAAACATAAAAGTTTTAGATAATTCTCTAAGCTTTCCAAAGACACCAAAATCTCCTTAATAGGAGTTGCAATGGGGGCGTTATGGCCTAGAGAGTGAAGGAAGATCAGGTTGATCGCCAAACTACAGGTAGGGCACGTGAAATCCATATACCATACACATATATTTTCCATAAATGTACATAATGCCATTCTTTATCATATAAACCAATACATATAAGTTCCCATACACATATACAATATACAGTTTATGTCTATAAACACCAGAGTAACAGTAGAAGCAAAGATCCTGCCTGTGACATTCAGAACACACTCTAGAATACAAATACAATACAGTACAAATAATGTGAGCCTTGAAAGCAATGTAGGCTCACCCAGAGGGTAAGATCACCTATCCGCAGGACCAGACTCTGTCTCCTTATCTGAAAAATATTTCCACAACGTGTAGTGAGTTTTACAACTCAGTGAGCAGATAAGACCTTCTATAACCTCTAAGGTCAGCATATGGATGACTTATCCTTCAAACTTTATCATATAGAAAGTACAATTCAGAAGTACATCCATATGGAACCCGTATTTCAAACATCCTCATTTAACAATATAACCCAATATTCAAAATCCAAATATAGTACAATACGATAAGAAACAAATACTTTGATGTAATAAAAGATTTCACATGCTTTAGGAGGTTTCCCTATTAGAACCAATACAATAAATAATCCCAAGCACACAGCAAGGGAGGGTAAATCACATATCAATAATAGGAGGCATCATGCTCTCCCCGATAACAATAATTGGAGGCATCCCGCTCTCCCCGATAACAATAACTCCCGTGTGTTAGCCGACACACGAGGCTAGCACCACCCCTGCTAGCTGAGGTATCAAGGTGCACCAGGGCTAACATTTCCTGCTGTTAGCAGACAGTGATTCCAATAGGATTCCTCCACAAATACCATATGCACATATACCATATAATTTAGTATAAACTTTTCAATATAAAACAGACTTTCAGTCTCAGTATATTTCTCTGTCCAAAACTTCCCAATCAGGGAATCACATATACATGCCCATATCCGAAGCAAACATATCACTGTATAGATCAATATCATGTGCATAATATATTTTATTTGCCATATAATAAAACAAATACGTGTAAAAATCACATGTTCAATGCCTTTCAAAATTTATCTATTAAAAATTACCCATTTTGGGTTTATCATATATATATGCCCTCTTTCCAAGGCAATCATATAACTTTATAAACCAATGCGTCATAGACAATATATTTCATTTACCATGCGGTAAGAAATGTATTTGAAATCACGTATTCAATGAGTTCAAAAATCTCATTTTCAGAACCATACTCTTCTTGAATTACATTTCCGATAGAAATCATTTCCAGATACTTTAATCCATTTCAGATACATATAAAAGTATAAATCACTTGTAATCATAATCAATAATTCATTTTAAATTCAAGAAGAGCATGTAATAAGCTATAGAAAGAAATATCTACTCACAAGGTAGGGCTCCAGATTGGACAACCCTAAAATGCACTTTTCTAGTCTGAATTTGACCAAATAAGCTTCAAAAACGTGTCCGGAGGGTCCAAAAACCTTAAATGAGCTCGGATACTGTTCACCGCGAAAATACTATTCACCGCCACTATTCATCGCCGGAATCACTATTCATCCGCCACTATTCACGCCGGAAATTACTATTCACCGCCACATAAAAAGTTACCAAATGACCGAAAAAATTATATATTCTAATGTTTATCAAGCTTCTGAACCCATCTACGGTGTCAGATTTCTAATTTGAGGTCTTTAAGTAAGGTTTTTCAGAACTTACCTTTTACCGAGATTTTCTACTTCAGATCTACGGCGATTCAACGATTGATTTGAAAAACTGATCGGTCAAAATTGAAGTACTCTTCGTCCTGAATCCAATAACAATTTCGGTTTTGAGATTGGAAGCCCTTAAACACTCCAAATCGAAAGGTAAAATTTGAGATTACTATTCACTCACTATGCATGCACTATTTTTTACTATGCATCTTTTCGTTTTTTTTTCTTTCTGATATCTCGTCGCCTCCGTTTCATTTTATCATTCTGTTTTTTTTTTAAATATAATAATATTTATTAAATAATTAATAATAGGATTTTCTTTTATAAAAATTTATATAAATTCCATTTTTCATCATAAAATATCTCAAAAATTTCTAAAAATTTCCTTTCTCCTAAACCTTTAGTTAAACTCTTAAATCATGATTTTTTTTTTATAAAAATCATATTAAAACAAATTTCAAAACAAATTTCTTTATTCATATTAAAAGAAAGAATATTACTAAAAATACCATAAAAATTCAATAGAGACCGATATAATTATTTTAAACAATACAATACTTCTTTTACTTGAAAGTCAACTTACTTTTAACAAATCATAATTATTTCTACATAAATAATAATATTTTTGCTAATAGTGCGCCAAAAATATAAATTCTCATATTTCTTTTGTAATTCTTTCATCCATGTAATAAATATACATATTTTCACTGGTTATTATCTCTATTGTCAAAATTCTCTTTTTTATTCTACATTCCCTTTAATTGGAATTTTTCGTTAAATTTTACAGTTATTACATTAATAAAATGATATTAGAATATGTAAGCTTTATGTAAGAGGTGTTACAAATGTTTTGTTAAATGACTCAGTGGAGTTAGATTTATTATAAGATGTCATTGATAAAGTGAAATTGATTAGAAAAAGAATACTGGAAACTCAATACAAGTCAAAATTTTACAAGGACTATGAATGTTGAGCACTAGGAATTTTCAGTTGGTGATCATATATTTTTTAATGACTCACCAATGAAAGAGGTAATGAGATTTGAAAAGAAAGGGAAGTTACCCTCTTGGTATATAGAATTATTTGAATTCTTGATAAGATCGGTTTACCACTTGCATTGGATAATGTTTATCCAGTTTTTCATATGTCTATGCTACAGAAATATTTACCGGATTCTACACATGTTATACAGTGTCCATAGATACAGTTACAGAAATATTTAAGCTATGAGGAACAACCAGTAGCAATAGTGGATAGATAAATAAAGAAGTTACGGTCAAAAGAAATACCTATAGTAAAGGTGATATGGAAAAAAAAATCACTCTTTTGAGAAAGCTACTTGGGAAAGAGAGGAGCATATACGGGCCAAATATCCGCATTTATTTGAACAATGAGGTTAGTGTTTATCTGCAACTGTGGTGGTGAAATTTGGGGACCGAATTTCTTTAAGGGGGGAAGAATGTAATAACCGTAAAATTTAACGAAAAATTCCAATTAAAGGGAATGTAGAATAAAAAAGAGAATTTTGACAATAGAGATAAGAACCAGTGAAAATATGTATATTTATTACATGGATGAAAGAATTACAAAAGAAATATGAGAATTTATATTTTTGGCGCGCTATTAGCAAAAATATTATTATTTATGTAGAAATAATTATGATTTGTTAAAAGTAAGTTGACTTTTAAGTAAAAGAAGTATTGTATTGTTTAAAATAATTATATCGGCCTCTATTGAATTTTTATGGTACTTTTAGAAATATTCTTTCTTTTAATATGAATAAAGAAATTTGTTTTGAAATTTGTTTTAATATGATTTTTATCAAGAAAAATCATGATTTAAGAGTTTAACTAAAGGTTTAGGAGAAAGGAAATTTTTAGAAATTTTTGAGATATTTTATGATGAAAAATGGAATTTATATAAATTTTTATAAAAGAAAATCCTAGCAGGGGTGGTGCTAGCCTCGTGTGTCGGCTAACACACGGGAGTTATTGTTATCGAGGAGAGCGGGATGCCTCCTATTATTGTTATCGGGGAGAGCATGATGCCTCCTATTATTGATATGTGATTTATCCTCCCTTGCTGTGTGCTTGGGATTATTTATTGTATTGGTTCTAATAGGGAAACCTCCTAAAGCATGTGAAATCTTTTATTGCATCAAAGTATTTGTTTATTATCGTATTGTACTATATTTGGATTTTGAATATTGGGTTATATTGTTAAATGAGGATATTTGAAATACGGGTTCCATATGGATGTACTTCTGAATTGTACTTTCTATATGATAAAGTTTGAAGGATAAGTCATCCATATGCTGACCTTAGAGGTTATAAAAGGTCTTATCTGCTCACTGAGTTGTAAAACTCACTACACGTTGTGGAAATATTTTTCAGATAAGGAGACAGAGTCTGGTCCTGCGGATAGGTGATCTTAACCTCTGGGTGAGCCTACATTGCTTTCAAGGCTCACATTATTTGTACTGTATTGTATTTGTATTCTAGAGTGTGTTCTGAATGTCACAGGCAGGATCCTTGCTTCTACTGTTACTCTGGTGTTTATAGACGTAAACTGTATATTGTATATGTGTATGGGAACTTATATGTATTGGTTTATATGATAAAGAATGGCATTATGTACATTTATGGAAAATATAT
This sequence comes from Gleditsia sinensis, assembly GCA_037074535.1. Classification (NCBI taxonomy): domain Eukaryota; kingdom Viridiplantae; phylum Streptophyta; class Magnoliopsida; order Fabales; family Fabaceae; genus Gleditsia; species Gleditsia sinensis. The sequence continues at coordinate 43,075,057 of CM073465.1, read as the reverse complement.
GTGTATGGTATATGGATTTCACGTGCCCTAAAATTAGGGTCGTGACAAGTTGGTATCAGAGCATTAGGTTTCCCTGTGACAATCAGAGCAAAGGATTCTTTAGTAGGACCTTTAGTATCGATATGAGCCGGACATATTTATACTTCAGGTGCTGCTGAGGGATTCTATAAGGTTTCAAATTCCTTTCTATTCGAAGTTGTCAAAGTTTATAGTATAAGATAGATTGAATATTGTGACATCTTAAGAAATATCTATGGATCAATTACAGCTTGAAAGTAAAAGAGATATGCGTCTTAAAGAATTTAAAGAATTGAGACAGATACCAAATATGATGGTTTCAGAATGTGACATCCGTTGTACCCGGTTGTCTAGATATGGTAGACTGTGATGTGATATTGAGAAATGGATTTATTGGCATTATGTCATGTCATTTCAAAATGTCACTATAAGGTGATTAAATTCAATATTCTTGGGGAATTTTCTTTCTTGATACAAGGGGATCGTAATGAGATACCCAGTAATCTAATTTCTGCTTTAGCAGTCCATAAGTGACTACAAAAAGGTGTCAAGGATAGTTGGCAGTAGTGAGAGATGTTGATATAAAGTATACCACTGTAAATTAAGTTTTAGTGGTTAGAAAATTTTCTGATGTAATTCTTGAAGAATTGCTAGGATTACCTCGAAACGTAAAATATAATTTGGTGTTGATTTACTTCCTGGAATCCAACCAGTGTCTATACCTCTATATATAATAGTACCGACTGAACTCAAGGAATTGATGGATTAGTTGAGACACTTGTTAGACTAGGGATTTATATACCCTAGTACTATTACTTGGAGTGCTTCAGTTCTATCTATGAAAAAGAAAGATGGATCACTATAACTATGCATAGAATAAAGTGACAATGTGGAATAAATACTCATTACCTCATATAGATGATATGTTTGACCAGCTACAAGGAGGCTATTTTTAAGATTTTGCATCACGATTTTATACAATTTTAAGCATGGCCGTGCCAGGGCAACCGTGCTTGAGGCTAAAATTGCCCTATTTTTCATTTTGAAGGCTCTAAATGAACCCTAATGAATGGATGATGCTAAGGGAAACTAAAATACAAATAAATACCTTGTTAATGATGCAATGTAGTGTGAATTATAACCTTTTATTATGAGAAATTAAATCACATATTGCATATAGATAAGATGTATGTGAGATGGATGCATGATGCATTGATGGAATCATACAGATAAGATGTATGTGAGATGGATGCATGATACATTGATGATATTCATATAGATAAGATGTGTGTGAGATGTATACAAGATGCATTGAGGAGATGCATATGAATGAGAAGTGTGTGCATGTGTGAAATACTTGCATGGTAAATGGATGAGGTATATGCAGATGAGGCATGTGTGTGTGTTGTATATATGTTGCAATAATGAAAATATGAGAGTGCATGACCTAGTGAAAGGCATGTATGATATATGGGTAAATTGTATATTCATGAGATGCATGATCTCAAAGGTGTATGTTTGGATGGATGAAATTCGATGGTCTGAATGAATAAATCTTTATTTCCTGATTTAAGTCGAATTAGAAGATGTCTTCAACATAAAAGTTGTAGATCTGTGTCTTATGGTTAAAACCCTTTTGAAATCACTTTAATCCGACCTCATATGAGAGAGTTATGCCTCAATGAGTGAAGAAAAGTCAGATTTAACACGCAGAATCATGATCTTGGGTTTGTAACACTTTTATATTTAAATCTAGTTGAAATTTGTAAAATTAGTAAACATAAAAGTTGTATTAGCTTTCCAAAGACACCAAACTCGCCTTAATCGGAGTTCAAATGGGGGAGTTATGGCTTGGAGAGTGAAGGAAGGTCAGGCTGATCGCCAGACTACAGCCCAAAACACGACTGTGTTTCAAGACACGGCCAGGCTATGTTGGTGGCTGTTTTTAAGATTTTGCAGCACGGTTTTATAAAATTTTAAGCATGGCCATGCCCTGGGACACGGGCAAGCCGTGCTTAAGGCTAAAATTACCCTCTTTTGTATTTTGAAGACTCTAAATGAACCCTAATGAATGGATGATGCTAAGGGAAACTAAAATACAAATAAATACCTTTTTAATGATGTATTGTAGCATGAATTATAACCTTTTATTATGAGAAATTAAATCACATATTGCATATAGATAAGATGTATGTGAGATGGATGCATGATGCATTGATGGAATCATATAGATAAGATGTATGTGAGATGGATGCATGATGCATTGAAGATATTCATATAGATAAGATGTGTGTGAGATGTATACAAGATGCATTGATGAGATGCATATGAATGTGAAGTGTGTGCATGTGTGAAATACTTGCATGGTAAATGGATTAGGTATATGCAGATGAGGCATGTGTGTGTGTTGTATACATGTTGCATTAATGAAAATATGAGAGTGCATGACCTAATGAAAGGCATGTATGATATATGGGTAAATTGTATATTCATGAGATGCATGATCTCAAAGGTGTATGTGATGCATATGAAGTGAATGCTTAAAAGCATAAGTGTCATATGTGATGGTGTGATGTGTGAGTCATACACCTATATCTTAAAATGAAATATTGGGATGACCCTTATGGTGGCAAGGTGACACGGTGACATGTGGTACCTTGTGGTGGTAAGGTGACCTGAGAGGTCATAATGGCTGTGAGACGGTACCGGATAGGGGACGCCCTATTAGCCTTGAGTGAGCCATGGGTTATGGCCACTCCGACCAAGTGACAATGACCTATTAACAATCGAGAAATTTTTGGTGTATGCATGTTGTATGCATTTCAATCATTTTATATTATATGCACTAATTATAACTTTAAATAATGTTTTCTATAGCCTATATAGCTGAACACATCACTTGTTTTACTTTTATTATAAATTGTTAATGTTAGACCTATTGAGATTTCATTCTCATTAATTTTGGAGATGTGTTCAGATAATAGCAATTGAGATGTCTACACTGATGTTAAAGGTACAGGTAGTAGACATGCCCCTCCTAGGCTAGTTCACCGTCTTACAAGATGTAATGATAATGAACGTAGTAGATATATTGGCATCGGCACCACCCCCTTTATCACCCCATGCACCCTAGGGGTGTGGTGCTAGGCTAAGGCCTAGTCAGTAAGATGTACATTATGTAGTGTAATCAGTGTATATTTTTGGAAGAATAATTCCTAGTGTTTTAGTAGTATCTAGTGTTACTCTTGTATAACTCTAATACTGATGTAACCTCTTATGGAGTGATTATATAAATATGTGGTGTTTTATTCTTATGGCTAAGTAAGATTAAGGAAATTCACTTGTAGTATAAACCAAGATAAAACTGAACGCATATATAAGAAAAAAAACCTGGCTCTTACATAAATCACAGATAAGAGGAGAACATAGACAACTCCTCTAACCATGCGATGTATTGGTCTACGGCTATGCTGCCCTGCCTCAGTTAGAGAAATTCAATCTCCTTCTCCGCCCACACAGTACTAGGGAAGTACTTTTCCAAAATGGTGTCTTTGAACAGCTGCCAGGTGATCTGCCTTCTTTCGTAAGCTAAAAGTTCTCTAGCTCCACGCTACCAGCATTCTGCTTCATCTTTTAGCAAATATGCAGTGAAGATAACTTGCTGCTATTCAGTACAACCCATCACTTTAAAGATTTTCTCCAGTTCCCTTATCCAACTTTCAACTACAATCGGGTCAAAGCCACCATGAAAAAAAGGTGGTCTAGTCCGTAGGAACTCGGATATGCCGTTATCATTCCCTGTTATCCGGTTATTAGCACCATTTTAACCATTCTAGTTATTAGTGTAACAACTCCACTTTTTTATATATATATACATATATATACATATATATACATATATATATATGTATATACATATATATATATATGTATATACATATATATATATGTATATACATATATATATATATATATGTATATATATATATATATATATATTTAAAATTTCATGAAATCATTACCTCTTTACTTCTAACTATTTAACTCATAATAACATTTAAGTAAATTAACAAAACATTATTAAGGTTTATGAAATACCATTAATACATACAATTCTGGTTTCCCATACACATATAAGTCTACATTTTATTCATCCATATTGACCAGTTCTGGAGATACGGGTGCACATGGTTGCACCTTCACTGGGATCTTAGCAAACTCGACCCAACGTATGCTAAAAGCCGATCATAAAGAATATCTGCATAACTTAGTTTTCTGAACATGATATGGAAATATAGTGAGAATTAAATCCTAGTAGGTTCAACAATAAATCATAATTATCATCAATATAGTTCATCACATCAAGTTCATCTATATAAATTACAGCAAATATCTTTAGGTCACATAAATGCACTTTATCTATGCACATGAAAATCGTATAGCTATGACATGTATGGTATGAATAACTATTTTCAAAATATCATATACTGGCTATCAACTTATTTTTATATAAAGTTACCCCAATTAGGGTGTGTACTTTTTACTCTCTGGTACATGCTTTTCTCGCTCCGTCCAACATGGCACACTTTCTTTTCTCATTAATATGATCATAGTCGTTGGTAAGGATTCCCTTACTGGTGCACCACATAGATTGCCATGTGACCATGATCATTTCTTTTCTTTTCTTTTCACATTAATAGCCAAAAATATGATTTTAATAACAAGTATGTTCATTATACTCACATGCCATAATTTTTTATCAAAATATAATCATTTCCAAAATTGGTAATCATGACATGAACATAATCGTTTCAATATCACTTTATAAAATATTTTCATGTCAAAATTACACACTTAAGATGGTAAAGAGTTCATGCAATGGCAATGGCTATGGCATACACTAGTCATCTATTATTATTTTCATTTATAAGATTCTTCTTTTTTAAATATTATTTTTATGTCTTCATTTTCTGTATGCTTGGCCTCTAGTAACTTTCCTCCTCCTTATATCGTTTCCAACTGACATGCTATACTTTAAGCATGTTGTTAGCATTATTTTAGTTAGTTTTTATTTAATTTACGTAGAAAATAGACATGAATTAATTGAGTTTTGTGTTTTGTACTTTAGGAATAATAAAGAAGGAAAATAGAGAGAAAATTATGGAAATATGCTAATTTCTGACCCTTCGTCACTAGTTGAGGAATATCTCACTCATTTGGACTCTGATTGACGAGATTCTAGAAGCTATAGAAAAAATAGACATAGAGTTACAAGTTTCATGTTCGGCACTTTGGCAAAATCCAAAAGATTCTAGGCGCCGCGGCGCACACAAGAGAGCGCTGCGACACTGAGCTGCCCAGAAAGGAGCGTCGTGGCACCCGAGTACGTCCGAAGGTGAGCACCGCGGTGCCCCATTTATGAAAGTCTGTAGCGCTGCAGCACCAGCTGCCGCACCAGGTCACTAAATTCGCGATATTTAGGGTTTTTCAACTCCAATTGAAGCCCGATAGGACGAAATTTGACCTAGAAACACTCCTACTTCGATCAAGAGGAGTTAATCTATAAAAAGGGAGGAAAGCAAGCAGAGAATTTATTGAATCATTCATCCAAGTTCTTAGTTACATTCTTTAGTTCTTCTTTTGATTTTCTTATGGACCTGCGTGGCTAGTTCATTTTAGTTGGTTGACGTAGATTGAAACCTCAAGGGATCTTCATGCATTGTGAGATATGGATTTGATTTTATTATTTCAATTTGAATTGAGTATTGATTATTCTTCTGCTCTTCTTCTCAATGATTATTCATATGATTGCTAGGAGGCCTACTAGTATATTGTTTATCTTAATCTACCGCTGAATTATGTTTTGAACAAAGTCTTCAATTCTATGATTCATGAGGCCAATAGGTTTGAGGATTTTGGATTATAAATCATTGAACCTATGACGAATAATTAACTAAATTAGATATAACTGATGTGTTTATATTTGTTTAGCTCTATCAGGTTTTCTAATTCTTCATGCGGTTAATAAGTTTTGCTTTACCGATGTGCTAAAGGATTGCTTGTTAATTAGGGTTTAATTGATGCAATTGTCATTAATTTACTAGACTTAAGGAGGAACAGGGTTAGAAACCCAATGATAGATATTCAATTACAAATTGATTAAGTTGTCAATGATCAATGCAATCCCTTGACGGTGGATATCAACCGAAACCAATGTCTTTATCATTAATCACTCTCTCTTATTTACTTTCATTATTGTTTACTTTACTTAATTTGCGATTATCAATCCCTCCTTTCTCAATCACATAAGGTAATTCCAGTCTCTGTGGGATCGACCCTTACTCCCACTATTACAGGTTAGTTTTGAGGTAAGGTATCAATTTGGGTGTACCTGTGACAGTACGCACCAAATTTGGGCGTCGTTGCCGGGGACTGCATCTATTACTTTTTGTGATTTTATTTTGATTTATGCCTGTGACTCATTCTTCTAATTCTCAAAATTTAGAGTTCAATCTAGATATTGGAAAATCCGTATACAAGCACAGAAGAAAACTTCAAGAGGACATTGATCAAGAAAAGGAGGAAGTAATCATGGCGAGGCACCCCACTCTGAAGGAGCTTGCAGCTCCAGATTTGCATTAGTAACCCTTATGCATTACTTTTCCGAATCTTGATGACAATGTTAATTTTGAATTGAAATCTGGATTAATTCGTCTCTTACTTAATTTTCATGGTCTTGCAGGTGAAGACCCGCATAAACATTTGAAGGAATTTCATATGGTATGTACCAGTATGAAGCCCCCTGGAGTAACTGAGGAACAAATAAAACTCAGGGCTTTTCCTTTTTCATTAAGAGATTCAGCCAAAGATTGGTTGTATTATTTTCCCTCTGGTACTATCACTACCTAGAATGAGATGAAGAGAAAGTTTTTAGAACGTTATTTTCCTGCGTCTAGAGCCGCTACTACCAGAAAAGAAATATGCGGCATTAGGCAATTGCATGGAGAAACACTTTATGAATATTGGGAGAGGTTTAAAAAAGCTTTGTGCAAGCTGCCCATATCATCATATTAGTGGGCAGCTACTAATCCAATATTTCTATGAAGTTTTTTCAGGGAGATAGGAGTATGATAGATGCAGCTAGTGGAGGAGCACTAGTAGATAAGACTCCTAAAGCAGCTAGAATCCTGATATCAAATATGGCTGCTAATTCTCAACAATTTAGCATAAGGCATGATCCTCCTATTAAACATGCCCTTGAGGTAAGTACTACGTCTCTTCAGAATCAAATATCTGAACTTACCTATCTTGTGCGCCAAATGGCTACATGTACACTACAGCAAGTTAAAGTCTGTGAAATATGTCCAGTAACAAGGCACTCCACTGACATGTGTCCTACACTTCAAGAGGAATCTATAGAACAAGCGAATGCTGTAGGAGGTTTTCCTATCCAACCAAAGAGGTATGATCCTTATGCTAATACATACAATCCTGGATGGAAGGATCATCCCAATTTCAGATATGGGAATGCACAAAATAGGCCTACAGGACAAAATTTTCAACAAAACCAGCAAGCCTATTATCCTAGACATAATGCATCCTAGGATCACCAGGTAAGTAATCCATTAGAAGATATTGTGATAACTCTTGTACATAATTCTCATCAATTTCAACAAGAGACAAGAGCCAGCATTCAGAACCTGACAACTCAAGTAGGTTCGTTAGCAACCACAGTGAGTCGATTGGATGCTCAAAACTCAAGTAAGTTACCTTCTCAAACTGTGGTAAATCCTAGAGAAAAATGTTAGTGCAATTATTTCAATGAATGGTAAGGAAGCTGAAGGTCTACCATCCGTTTCTTCTCCTAAAAAGCAAGAGAAATTAAACAAGGAGAAAGAAGCATCTATAGGCAAGTCTCTATTTACTCCGAATTATGAAGTAGTGCCTCCTTTTCCAAAAGCTCTTAAAGAGAATAGGTTACATGAGAAGACTTCTGACTTGTATGAAACTTTTAGAAAATGTAAAGTTAATATTCCCCTTCTAGATGCTATTAAACAGGTGCCAAGATATGTAAAGTTCTTAAAAGAACTATGTACTCAAAAGAGAAGACAAAAATTGAAGGGATTTGAAAAGGTTCAGATGAGTCAGAATGTATCTGCCATGATACAAACAAAACTTCCCACTAAATGCAAGGATCCAGGTGTGTTTACTATTCCATGTAAAATTGGGAACATTCGTGTTGAACAAGCTATGTTAGATTTAGGAGCTTCCATAAATGTCATGCCATATTCTGTATATACTTGTTTGAAATTGGGACCCTTAAACTCAACAAATTTGATAATTCAACTAGCAGACAGGTCCAATACATATCCTAAAGGAGTAATTAAGGATGTCTTGGTACAGGTAGATGATTTGGTTTTCCCTATAGATTTTTATGTGATTGACATGGAAAATGGAGATCCTACTTCTCCAATATTATTAGGGAGACCATTTTTGAAAACCTCTCAAACTAAAATAGATGTTCACAATGGCACGCTCACTATGGAATTTGATGGTGAAGTAATAAAGTTTAATATGTATGAGACCATGAAACACCCAAGTGATGATATTCCTGTTTATTCTATCAATGTCATTAGTTCTTAGACACTTGAAGTAGATGGAAAGGATAAACTAGAAGTAATTGTGAGCAAATCCATAGAGAAAGATAATGGTGAGATAGAGTAGGATATAGAAACAAAAGAAGACTCGGCTGCAGGTAAGGTTGCTTACATAGAATCACCACTTACTGATACTACTCTTTTACCTTTTGTTGTGCAAGTTCTTACTCCTGAATTGAAGCCTCTTCCTGATCCTCTCCAATATGTGTTTTTGGGTAAAGTAGAAATACCCCCTAATAAAATTTCCAGCAAGCTAGAATCTAATCAGGAGGAGAAATCAATTCAAAAATACAAATCTGCAATAGGATGGAATGGGCATATGCTCAAAATTTACAATGAAGGATTTCAACAAGAGGAATCATAATGGACAACTCTTCAAGACCCTCCTTGATTTTTTTTAGTTTATGTCGAGCCAACAACGTAAAACAAAGGCGCTGGTTGGGAGGCAACCCAACAACCATTCTTCTTCTTCTTATTTTTCTATTCATAGTTTAATTTTTCTTTATTTTTGAAAAAAAATTAGCAAAAATGTGGATACACAAGCACCGTGGTGCCCATACCGAGCGCCGCGGTGCTCTGAACCCAGATTAGGCGAGCACTGTGGCGCTCCCCAAGGCACTGCGGCTCCCCACGTTTTAGTAAAGAGCACTGCAGCGCTCTCTATAAGAGGCATGCGGCCTCTTCACACCCTATCCATGTTTTTTCACTATCCGTCACCCCAAATCCCAATTTCTTCCAGCCAATCAACCATCTAAACATCCCATTACGTTTATTTGATTGAATTGAGTGTTTTTTCATCTTCTTTTGTAGGATTAAAAGAATTCTTTCAGCTTTTGGGTTGGATTCAATGGAACTTTTCTAGGGTTCTAAAGCAAGTTTGATCTTGCACTTTCCAGCCACAAATCAAGCTAAATTGGGTACGGTTTGCTTTGTTTCTCCAGCTGAAGTTGATCTCCATACTTAATTGCTACTAGGTTGTACTGAATTGGGACTTCAAGTTAAGAATCCACCATCCATTCTCCTAATTTTTCAAGAGTGCACACCAAGTGTTTGATAAAATGCCCCAGTGAATTTGTTAAGTGAAATGGCTCCAAAAACTTCCAAATTAGGCCTCTCGAAGAGGAAGAACAGAGCAGAGGACCCGCCACCATTTGATAGCATGACCTTTGTGAGTGAAGAAGTCTATCAACATCATAGTAAGGTGGTGGTTCATAAATCAATCGTTCCTCAGAGGGGTTTCATTGTCACCATTGGTTTTCCTCATAGAGACAATATCCTCCACAGGCACTGGGAGATTTTCTGTAAGAGCCCCAAACCAGGAGTCATTCCCGTGGTACAGGAGTTTTACTCCAATGCTATAGTTCATGAACACCACAAAGGACGGATTAGAGGCAAGATGGTGAATTTTAATCCTCATGCTATCAACGAATTCTACTCTCTGCCTGACATTGAAGATGATGAGTACTCTGCCTTCATCCAATCAAACATCGACTTTGAAGAGATTATCTCCACTCTTTGCTTTAGAGGGGCTTCCTGAAAGTTAGATAGCAATGGGCAGCCACTGTATTTTGCCAAGGCCGACATGAATAAAGTGGCTAAAGCTTGGTACTATTTCGTGGCAACACGATTCATGCCTAGTTTGAATATGAGTCAGGTCAGGAGGGACAGAGCCAATCTGATTTTTTCTATACTTAAAGGTTTTTCCATTGATGTGGGAAAACTCATCCACAAACAGATACTTGGCTGCATTCGTTCTAAAAGCGGATCCCTCTTTGCCCCCAGTTTAATCACTGGTCTATGTGGGAAGGCTGGAGTCAGCTGGAATTCTATTGAGGCTCTCATTCAACCAATGAAACCTATTTCCTATGCAGACATTTAGAAATATAAGGGACATGAGGAAGCAGCAGAAGAAGAGTTAGGCATTCAGTCTATAATTACAAAGGAACCTGGTAATAGTTCAGCTCCACCACTAGCCCAGCACACTATTGAAGATCTATGGGAGTGAACAAAGGTCCTCACTCATTAGATGAATGACTTAGCTCTCTATCAATACTCCATAGCACAACACAACAATGCTTGCTTCAGCCAGCTGGCCCATGCCCTGAACCTTCCTATAGCATTCCCGGCAACTCCTGAGTCGCCCTTTAGGCCTACACCTAATCAGGATGAGATGGATGATGATAACTAATTAGGGAAGTTTCACTGGACCCTCCTCTTTTTTATTACTTGTCTCCCTTATTTTATGATTTTCTATTCTACATTGAGGACAATGTAAAATCTTAAGTGTGGGAGGGTCACTTTCTGATTCAGTTGGATGACTGTATAATAACTAATATTTGTGCACTATTTACTTTGCTGTGTACTACAGTAAGCTTCTATGATCTTTGCACTTTTATTCTAGTTATTAAACAGGGTGAGCATGTGAACTTTATCTCAATCTGTGAGTTTGTGTTAGTTGAACCAATAGCCAATGATATAACTGTTTAAATTGCTTATAGCTCTTGAGAGACGTAGGAAAGTCATAATTATGTGTAATTTTAATTTCTTTTCAATTTATTATTACCTATTTTCTAAAAATGCTGAAATTCTTTTGCACAGTAATTTTGGATATTTAATTTGTCTTTTACTTAGAAAAAGATTATATAACTCAAAAATATTTTATGATCTCATTAAAATTTCTAGAACTTATTTAAATGCTACTTGAGGCGAAATCCTAGGCTGATACTAATAATTAGGATATGATTTAGGAATTTTTTTTCATGAGATTGAGCCTTTCAAGCTTAACCCAAGTAAGTAAACATCCTTAGAACCTCTATTTTGAGCTTAATTAACATTTTATTCTATACCCATAAAACAGCCAAAACCAAATTCTGTGATTAATATCTTTATTTTTTACCTGATTCACTCACTCCATGATTAATTTCTGAATGCTTGTTTTGTAGATGAACATTAATAAAAGGGTTGAAGGGTGGAAGGGTGGAGCAAGGACAAAAGAAAAAAAAATTCAAAAGAAAAGAAAAGAAAAAGTCTCAAAAGACTAATGAAAGTCTATTCAGTGATTGAAAGAGAAGAAATAGAGAATCAAGAAAAAGTAGAATGTAGTAAAGCAAGGAAATAAGTGTGGGGGAAAATTCCCCAATCTTGAGAATTAGCTCAAATAAATTAAAGTTAATCATGTGGTGTTGAGTGATTGTGCTTCAAACTATATCTTATATCTCACCCCATAACCTAGCCACATTACAAGCTGAATTTAGTCCTTTTGATCCTAAGAAGTAGTTTTAGCCTACATTAGTGGAGAGTAGCATGAAAAATAAGCCTATGGAAATCTTAAATAGAGATCCATGCTCTAATACTTGAGATATATAAACTCATTTAGGTAAAATAAAATTAAATCATTCAAAGACACATACACACTCAGGATTTTAGAGAATAAAATCATAAATTGCATTTGAATTAAATTTTGCACATGATCATTTTCTAAAATTTCTTTAAGAGCATACAATTTTTACTATGAGGCAGCACATTGGTAAGCCATTCACTCGTATCATATTTTGAATATTGTTCACATGAATTAATGTTTGCTTGAGGACAAGCAAAAGAGTAAGTGTGGGGGTATTTGACATGCTGTAATTTAAGCATGTTGTTAGCATTATTTTAGTTAGTTTTTATTTAATTTAAGTAGAAATTAGACATGAATTAATTGAGTTTTTTTTTTGTATTTTAGGAATAATAAAGAAGGAAAATAGAGGAAAATATAGAGAAAATTATGGAAATATGTTGATTTCTGACACTTCGTCACTAATTGAGGCATATATCACTCATTTCGACTCTGATTAAGGTGATTCTAGTAGCTATAGAAAGAAGAGACATAGAGTTACAAGTTTCATGTTTGGCACTTTGCCAAAATCCAGAATATTCTGGGCACCACGGCGCTACGTGAGGAAAGATCCAAAGTGCCACGGCGCTGAGCTGCCCAGAAAGGAGCGTTGCGGCGCTTACCCAGAGCGCTGTGGCACCTGAGTACATCCGAAGGTGAGCACCGCGGTGCCCTGTTTATGAAAGTCTACAGCGCCATGGCCCTAGCCGCTGTACCAGGTCACTAAATTCGTGATTTTTAGGGTTCAACTCCAATTGAAGCCCGATAGGCCGAAATTTGACCTAGAAACATTCCTACTTCGATTAGGAGGAGTTAATCTATAAAAAGGGAGGAAAGCAAGCAGAGAATTGATTGAATCATTCATCCAAGTTCTTAGTTACATTCTTTAGGTCTTGTTTTGATTTTCTTATGGCCCTGCGTGGCTAGTTCTTTTTAGTTGGTTGAGGTAGATTGAAACCTCAAGGGATCTTCACGCATTGTGAGATATGGATTTGATTTTATTATTTCAATTTGAATTGAGTATTGATTATTCATCTGCTCTTCTTCTCAATGATTATTCATATGATTACTAGGAGGCCTACTAGTATATTGTCTATCTTAATCTATCGCTAAATTATGTTTTGAACAAAGTCTTCAATTCTATGATTCATGAGGCAAATAAGTTTGAGGATTTTGGATTATAAATCATTGAACCTATGATGAATAATTAACTAAATTAGATATAACTGATGTTTTTATATTTGTTTAGCTCTGTCAGTTTCTCTAATTTTTCATGCGGTTAATAAGTTATGCTTTACCGATGTGCTAAAGGATTGCTTGTTAATTAAGGTTTAATTGATGCGATTGTCATTAATTTACTAGACTTAAGGAGGAACAGGGTTGGAAACCCAATGATAGATATTCAATTACAGATTGATTATGTTATCAATGAACAATGCAATCCCTTGACGGTGGATATCAACTGAAACCAACATCTTTATCATTAATCACTCTCTCTTATTTACTTTCATTATTGTTTACTTTACTTAATTTGCGATTATCAATCCCCCTTTTCTCAATCACATAAGGTAATTCCAGTCTTTGTGGGATCGACCCTTACTCCCACTACTCCCACTACTACAGGTTAGTTTTGAGGTAAGGTATCAATTTGGGTGTACCTGCGATAGTACGGACCACCAACACATGTTCTCACAAATTTAATATGCCATTCTTCTTCAATTTGGTTTCTATTATTCTCTTATAGTTAATAAGATTCATTTAGGGTAGAAAAATGTTCAAAATAAGCTTTACCAGCTTCCAACATGGCCTAAACGTGTCTTGTAACATGGCATGCCCATTTCCTGTAAAACAACCATGCTTTAGGCTTCAAATTCCCTTTCTAGCATCGAACATGACCTGGCTAGGCCATGGAACACGACCATGCTCTATGTTGTGTTATTCCTTGATGTAAGCTTTCATCCCACCTAACCATATATAACTAATCAGAGCATAACTCCCTCATTTTAACTCTGACTTAGGTGATCTTGGTGTCAATTTAAAGATAAAACAATTCTCTAAAACTATTATGTTGAATATGTTAGCAAAATCGTAAGGAATCTTGGTGATATTACTCCCTCAATTTAAATGTTATTTCTTCTCGAGTAGGTTCTGATCTTTATTTACTAATCTGACCATATCTCCCTCATATGAACTCCAAATTGAGTGATTCCAGTGGCTAAATTTTCGTGAACCATATATCTAAATTTTTCATGGAACCATTTATTTTAATTACTAACCGATTCTTCCTATAATTTGAAAAATAAAAGCTCCCCTGGTCATTTTGAAATCTAGTTTCCTAACCAACCATTTTCTAAGGTTTTAGTTCATCATTTTATTATGTCCTCTGCCATTTTCTTCCTTATTTACATCTAATCATATTCCATCAAATTTTTTACCATATTTAAATATACAAAATAGCAACATTAAAATTTTAAAATTTTGCTACCCATAGCCATACCTATGCAGAACTTTTCACACCAACCTAAGTATTCAAACATACATCACATGCAAGATTAACAAGTAACATGATATAGCAACAACCATGGCCAATCATCCAAGTAACAAATATAGTAAATTTCATCAAAGTTATAGGATCAAAATCCCATATAAATGTTTCTAATTTCAAATCTTTTCTAAAAAAAATTGTTAAACCTACACGAAGATCTCCCTAGCTCACTTAAAGAATTCTTTTTCTTGTTTCCTCTTAAAGGAAGTAGCATGATTCCTCCCGACCCTTAGCTTTTATAGCAGCTTACATAAGAGAAGGAGTGTCAGTTTTTGAACCCCAAGGATGAAGAGAAAAGACTTATTCAAGTGGAGATTAAGCTAACTTACCTTGAGTACTAAGTTCTCTAGACTTCTCCTTCTTCTTCCTTCCTTTCTTCTCCTCTCTTTCACTCCTTTCCTCACACTACCTTGCTTCAATTTTTCCTCTCCCTCACTTGGACAAAATTATAATGTTATAAGGGTGGGTTTTGCTTAAATAAACTATGAAGTGGTTCAACTTTCATGATAATGGGTCTTTCTTATCACAATTAAGATGCACTTAGTTGTTTTTTAGGGAAAGACAACTCATGTTCTAGTCTTCCTCTCCATTAGTCAAGATATGCATAGCAAAAGGAGATTTGTATTTTTAAAATCATGATAAAATATTCTTAAGACAAGGGACAAGGTCCCTTTGATTTAGGGATTTATTTCCTTTTTTCTTTTGTCTTAATCAAGTTTGATAGGGTTTGCCTTTTTAGTTGGCAATTTCCAACCCTTGAATCTCCCTTCCTTGGCTGAAATTATTTGTGTAGGATAAGGATGTTTTGTTATAATGCTATGTATTATTACCCACTTGTTGAAATTATGAATATAGGATATAGATGTTTTATCCTAAAGCCATGTATTATTACCTACTTGTTGAAATTATGAATGTAGGATACAGATGCTTTGTCTTAATGCCATGTGACATAATCTTGATTATTATTACACTACTATTTCCTCACATGATTTTTATTTTTTCCTTCTTGGATTTGGGCTCATTCTTACCCATTTCCTTTGCTTTGGATGAAATTCTACCTTGCTTGAAGGTCTTAGTTACATTTTCATGATTTTTAGGCTATTAGTCCAACTTCTATATCCTAGTATAAGTCTATGTTTTATTTCTTGCTTGGGATATCCTATTGGCTTGCTAGAAATTCATGTGAAATGGAAAAACTCTATATAAAGTGTCTAAAGATGAAAGTCCAATTTATGGGTGGAGATGTTAAACTTTGCAACTCTAACTCTTGAATTAGGAAATTTTAAGACCTTTACTTACTTAAAAAACATTTATCTTCCTTACCCAAGAATTGCACCTATCTTTTGTTTGTTATTTCTAATTTTTCCTATTAGGCTTTCTCTCTTTACGTATTCCCTTAATGTTAAAAACATTTTCTATGCATACCCATAAGGTGAAGAATTTCTAAAGATTATATTTATTAGATATCTAAAAATGGTCTAATAAATTTTATTTCCTTAATTAAATATTTATGTACCTTTATTAATAAAAGAAACGAAATTATGGATGTTACATTAAATATTTCCCACTAAAAGAAATTTTGTCCTCAAAATTTCAGAAGTTACCTATTAAGAACAATTGCAGATATTTTTTCCTCATAACTTCTTCGAGCTCCCAAGTTGCTTCTTCCGGAGTCAAACCTTCCCATAACACCTTAACCAGGGAATTGGTCTTATTCCTCAATTGCTTCACGTCAGTGTCCAATAGGGATGCCAGTACTAGCTGGTATGTCATGTTCTACTTTATTTGAATTGGTTCATCTCGTATTACATGTGATGAATCTCGAAGATACTTCCGGAGCTGTGATACATGGAAAAGATTATGCAAGTTGGAAAAATTAGGTGGGAGAGCAACTTAATATGCTGATGTCCCTACTTTCTTCAAAATTTGGTAGGGTCCCAAAAATTACAGAAATAGCTTTCTGGTTTTGAGAGACCTACCAACTCTAGTAGTCGGGAAAAATTTCAGAAATACATGGTCTCTTTCCTCAAACTCTAGAGGTCTATGTCTCTTATCATAGTAACTCTTTTGCCGACTCTGAGTTGTAAGTATTTTCTCTCGTATCATCCTGATTTGTTCAGTGGTTTGTTGAACTATATCAGGACTTAGCAAGTTCTTTTCTCTTACCTCAAACCAACATAATGGAGATAAGCACTTCCTACTGTATAAAGCTTCATAGGAGGTCATCTTAATACTTGAGTGATACCTATTATTATTAGCAAACTCCACTAAAGGTAGGTACTTATCACATCATTTACCTTGCTCTATCACACAGGCCCTTAACATATCTTCTAGGGTTTGAATGGTCCGTTCTGTTTGCCCGTTAGCCTGAGGATGGTAGGCAGTACTGAACTGCAATTGGGTTCCAAAAGCTTCCTGCAACGCCTTCCAAAACCTCAACGTTAACCTTGGATCTCTATTAGAAACGATATTTAAGGGAATTTTATGTAGTCTAACTATTTCCTAGACGTACAACTTGGCCAATTTGTCTAATGAAAAGTTAATTTTTATAGGCAAAAAGTGAGCAGATTTGGTTAATCTGTCAACTATTACCCAGATAGAGTCATGTCCAACTAAAATCTTAGGTAAGCCCAACACAAAGTCCATTGAAATATTGTCCCATTTCCATTTAGGGATCTCAAGAGGTTGTAGATATCCCATTGGCTTTTGATTCTCTACCTTCACCTTCTAACAAATTAGACATTTTACCACAAACTCAGTAATGTCCTTTTTCATATCTGGCCACCAATATATCCTCCTTAAATTCTAGTACATTTTAGTAGATCCAGGATGGACTGTGTATTTAGTTTGTTGCGCTTCCTGCAGGATCTTAGTCCTTAACTCTTATTTTTTAGGAACACAGACCCTTCCTTGATACATGATTACTCCATCTTCTAAGATAGAAAAAAGTCATCTTGATCATTATGATCCCATAAGTATTGGTCGTGAACTTGAACCTCTTTAATTTGGGCTCTAAGTTCACACTCTATACTTAACCCATTGATGATTAGCTTCTTTGAGGTAAAAGTAGTGTCCAACTTTGAATTTCAAAGCTCTTCTAGCATCGACATCTTATACACCATCATCCAACCTATTTGCAGAGATTTTTGACTTAAGGCATCATCTACAACATTTGTCTTTCTTAAATGATACTTTATCTCAAACTTGTCATTGAGGAATTCTACCCATCTTTGTTGCCTCATATTTAACTCATTTTGGTCAAAAAGGTACTTAAGACTCTTATGATCACAGTATACATCAAATGTCGCTTCGTATAAATAGTGTCGCCAAATCTTTAAGGCAAACACCACTGCCGCAAATTCAAGATCATGGGTTGGATAGTTTCCTTAGTGGGGTCTCAGTTTCCTAGAAGCATAAGCAACTACTCTCTTGTCTTGCATCAGCACACACCTTAGCCCTTTCTTTGAAGCCTAACTATACACTTTAAAATGTCTTGTGGGGTCTGGAATAATTAAAACAGGAGGAGTAGTCAATCTTGTCTTAAGCTCTTAGAAACTAGCTTCACATTGATCAGTCCATTTGAAAGGACTTCCCTTTCTTGTTAATTTAGTCAATGGCAAGGCTATACAAGAAAAGTTTCGTATAAACCTCCTGTAGTATCCTTCCAAACCTAAGAAAATTCTGACTTCTGTAATCGTCTTTGGTCTTTCCCACAGAATCATTGCTTCTGTCTTGCCAGGGTCTACAGCTATCCCTCTATTAGAGATGATATATCTGAGAAACGTCACCTCTGTCAACCAAAATCCACACTTCTCCAATTTGGCAAAAACCTTTTTTCTCTTTTAGAACTTGTAGCAGGATACGGAGATGTTGTTCATGTTCTTTCTCACTCTTAGAGTATATCAAGATGTCATCAATGAACACTACCACAAATTGATCAGGGTAGGGTCAAAAAATGCAATTCATGTAATCCATAAAAATTATAGGTGCATTTGTCAACCCGAAAGGCATTATAAGAAACTCATAGTACCTATACCTAATCCTGAAAGCTGTTTTTGGTACATCCTCCTCTTTAATCCTAATCTGATGGTATCCTGATCTTAAGTCAATTTTAGAAAAGAATAAGGCTCTCTTCAGTTGATCTAATAAATCATCTATCCTAGGAAGGGCATACTTATTTTTAATAGTCACCTTATTCAGCTGTCTGTAATCTATGCATAGTCTCAAGCTCCCGTCTTTCTTCTTAACAAACAATACAGGAGCTCCCCAAGGTGATACACTCGGTCTAAAGAATTGCTTGTCTAACAATTCCTCCAACTATTTCTTAAATTCTTGTAGTTCCTTCTAGGCCATTCTATAAGTTGTAATAGAGATAGGCCCTGTCTCGAGTAAGAGATCAATAAAGAACTTTGTCTCTCTCTTGGGAGGTAAGCCTAGAATATCTTATGGAAATAGTTCAGGAAACTCATTGGCTATAAGGATTTCATCAAACTTCAGTTTGACTTTTAGGTTTGATATATACAAGAGAATGTATCCAAGTAATCCATTCTTTAACTCCCTATTGACATGATTGGCATTAAGCATTAATAATTGCATCTCCTTTTTTGAAGTATGAGGTGGAAATTCAACGGTCTTGTTGCAACAATTCAGCAAGACCCAATTTCTAGACATCCAGTCTAACCCAAGAATGACATCAATACCTTTTAAAGGTAGACAAACGAGGTGTATAGAAAAGGTTCTCCTGAATGATGACTTGACAGTCTTTACATACAAAGGAAGTTAAGACCTTTTCCCCCATGGGAGTTACTACAGATAGTTCAGAGGGGATTTCAAAAATAGGATACTGAAGCTCCCTAATACATTCTTCTTATATAAATGAATGACTAGCACCAGAGTTAAACAACACCATTAGAGAAAATCCATAGATATAGCATGTACCTTGAATCATTTCGAGAGATTGAGATGCCTCTAGGCCGCTTAGGGTGAAAACCCTTCCTTTCACCTAAGGCCTCTGTTTCGGCTGCTTCCATAAATTATGTGGGAAGGTCTTTGCAAAAGGACACTTTTGTCTGCAATTGAAGTAAACATTTGATCCCATGTAGCATGGCCGGTTACCATGCATATGTAACATCCTAAGTATCTAATAAAGTTAGATAAATCTAAGAAAAAGTAAAAGATACATATGACCTAGAATTAAAATACTTAGTTATGGAACAATAAGGTATTAAAAAAATTAGGTGACATATAATTAATCATGAATCATACAAATAAAATTCTTAGGATCATAATGGATGGGGGAAGGATACAAATACATTTTTAAGACATCATTAATTTAGAATTAGCAGTAAATTAAGGCAAGATAAAACAACTAAGGAGCTGCCAAGTAGCACCACCAAAGGACCTTGCAGCCACCATGCACCTTCCTCATTTTGTTTCTACAAAACATGACAAGAGAGGAAGAAACCATGCACCTTCCTTATTTTGTTTCTATAAACCATCACAATAAAGGAAGAAACTATGCACCTTCCTCATTTTGTTTCTACAAACCATGACAAGAGAGGAAGAAACCATGCACCTTCCTTATTTTGTTTCTAAAATCCATGACAAGAGAGGAAGAAACCATGCACCTTCCTTATTTTGTTTCTACAAACCATGACAAGAAAGAAAGAAACCATGCACCTTCCTTATTTTGTTTCTACAAACCATGACAATAAAGGAAGAAATTATGCACCTTCCTCATTTTGTTTCTACAAACCATGACAAGAGAGGAAGAAAGCATGCACCTTCCTTATTTTGTTTCTACAAACCATGACAATAAAAGAAGAAACTATGCACCTTCCTTATTTTGTTTCTACAAACCATGACAAGAAAGGAAGAAACCATGTACCTTCCTAATTTTGTTTTAATTGTTTCTTTGCTCTATAAATACCATTGAAAAGAGGGAGTCTAAGATAGAAAGAAAGGAAGAGAGAACGAGGGAGAGATAGAGAGAGAGAATAACCAAAAATTTGAGAGAGGAAATGCCTAGAAATTGAGAGAATTCTTCTTCCTTCACCATAAGGCAGTGAGAGTGAGAGTGAGTGCTAAGTTTCGAAGCTTGGTCACCTCATAATTAGTGCAAGAAACGTGGCTAAGTTGCAAAGGAAACCAAGAGGGATAGCAAGCTGCAAATTGAGAGCCATAGGAGTGGGTTTACACAAGGTAAGTCTGGCTTCTTATAAAAAATCTACTTTAGAGTTTATTAGGTTAAATTTTGGCCCTGCATGGACGACCTTTTTGTCTAAAATATGAAAACATGTTCAACATAGAAGTTGTAGCCCTATGTCTTAGCTTTCCATATCATTTGGAATCACATCAATCGGACGTAAAATGAGAGAGTTATACTCTAGGGAGTGATGAGAGGTCAGAATCGGATCTGAAATTTGGGCTGGTGAAGAATAGCTTCTATTTTCGAATTTCTAGGATAAATCCATAAGGAATATGAAGTTATGATTAACATGAACGTTGTAGATATATTTCTCATGGTTACATAGCCACTGGAATAACAATTTCGAGTCCATATGAGTGAGTTAGGGTCTGATGAGTGAGTAAAGATCATAGAGCATAGAAGGGTTAGGTTGAGAAAATATAAACCTTTTAGCACCTTCAAATATTGGCTTAGTAAACTTAGTAAATGGCCTTTAAATTCTATAATTTTTGGTGAGAAGAGTATTAAGATGTTCATAATAAATTCTAGAAATTTTAGTGATTTTTTAGAATCTACAACTAGGCCTTTTGCAATTAAAACAATGTTGAGAACAATTTGCTGGACAACTTAGACTGTTGATGGAAATAGAAACTATTGAAGGGGTTAGATGTTGAAATTTCGTATGAAAATTTTATGAAATGTTAAAGGAATACTAACTAAGTTCAACACAAAATTTTAGAAAATTATGGGTAGTTTAAGACATATAATAAAATATATAAGTTCTGTAGGACAGGAAGTGAGTTAGAATAGACCAGAACTGGGGGCAACTATAAAAATTAGTTTATTTGAGGGGTCAAATGAATTATAATTTACTTGAAATTTTTATGAAGATTATATAACATATCTAGATACTATATATAAAATATCACAAATTTTTAGAAAAGTTTACCCATCTAAAGGAATGGAAAACAAAATAGAAATGGAACCAAAACCAATATGCATTGTTCTGGGTTAATGAGGTACTTCTTGGGGTGAATGGAAGATTTAAGGGTTGAGAGATCCACGAAATCAAATAGACATGTAAAGGAACTTCCATGAAAATTTTTAGAATTTTTAGAGAACTTTTATTATATTTAGTAATAATTCCAAAACATAACAGTATCACAGGTGTTTTAAAGGAGCAGGAGCTCTTAAACTATAGACTTTAGATTTTAGGTGCTCATATGCATGCATTATCCAAAGGCTTTTATATGTTTTAGTTTGAGTAGCTGGTTGTAATCTTGGCAACCTTGGAAAGGAAGTGATTGTGCTGGAATTGAGGTAGTTAGCTTTTCCTTAAAACACTATTTATGCTTATGAACTTAAATTTATGAATTTTCACTGATTGCCTGACTTTTATGCTATGATGAATGATGGTCTAAAGATATGTTATGTATGCATTCTCGGGAATTAAGGGGGTGCACAAAAGGGTGCCAAGTAAGCCTCATTTCCCTCGCGATTGGTCAATAATAGGAGATGCATAACCCTTTGAAGGTATGGGACTGCATTGGGTAAGTAGACCAACATATTATGGGTCCCTAGTGTGACCAAGATGATGTATGTATGTATGGTCAGTGCTTATGTTTCAATGAAATAAATTGAGATGTTTTAATGAATGGAATGTGTACTGTTTTTCTAAAAATTTGCTAGCTATTGAGATTGTCATCTCATCTTTTTATATACAAACACATTCCAAGTACTTCAGCAAGAAGTGAGAAACAAGATTCCCAAGGTTGACTCATCTGAATATAGATATGGATTATATATTTGCTTATAATGCAATATATGAAGAATGATGCTAGTAAGTAGGTTTTACACATACGTCCACACTTAGTACACTTGACTGTGGAAAAGTTCTGTTGGAAGGGTCGGGGACTTACAGTCATTCGCCTCTTGCCAGTACCCTGTCCTTTTCCTCTAACATTTTTGCTAGAGTTTTGTGGCATGTTCCTCCTTTTCTAGAAGTTTTTTCTTTGTTTCTCATATGCCACTACCCTCAAGCTCTTCTCTAGAAGTCTTCATTTATTTATCAAAGGTATAAACTCCCCGATCTCCATAGCTACAACAACATTCCTTATCTCTGAATTCAATCCCGCTTTGAACTTAACAACCTTCCATGCCTCATCGGAGTTAAATTGTAGGTAAGAGGAGAACTTAGACAACTCCTCAAACCTCACGATGTACTGGTCTATGGTCATACTGCCCTTCCTAAGTTGCAGAAATTCAATCTCCTTCTCTGCTCGCATAGTACTTGCGAACTTCTTTTCCAAAATGGTATCTTTGAACAACTGCCAAGTGATCTGCCTTCTTTGGTGACTTAAAAGTTCTCTAACTCCAAGCCAACAACATTCTGCTTCATCTTTCAGCATATATGCAGCGAAGATAACTTGCTGCTCCTCAATACAACCCATCACTTCAAAGATTTTCTCTAGTTCTCTTATCCACCTTTCAGCTACAATCGGATCAAAGCCACCTTGAAAAGAAGGTGGTCTAGTCCTTAGGAACTCAGATACGCCGTTATCATTCCCTACCATTCGGTTATTAGCACCATTCTCACCATTATGGTTATTAGTGTAACACCTAACTTCTAGCGTCAATTTTCTTATATCTAAATCGTAGAATGTTCCTTATTATTTATAACTTTTTTTTTGGCATTGTCTAACTAGCCCATAATTTTACCTATTCATTTATATCATTTGTAATCCTTCTTGCATAAGCATAAATGTGCTTTAGGCTATCCTAAGCACTTTCAAAATTCAATTCCATCTAGGCAATTACCTAAGCATGCTATGTAATACTTACAACATAAAGGATCTCATGCCATAAAGGAAAGGAGTATAGTCCATAGTTTACATTACATCACATTATAAACTGTCTAATAAGAACTTGGCACTTAATTAAGCTGTCCCACATAAATATTACACAACCAAAGCAATTACAATCATAAACATATGAGTCAACCATGAGACCCCTGTTGCTCACTTCAAGCTGGAGTACCTGGAATGTGATTATATGGATATAAAAAGTGAGATGACAATCTCAATAGCTAGCAAAGTTTTCAGAAAAATAGTGCACATTCCATTCCTTAAAACATCTCAAATTATTTCATTGAAATATAAGCACTGACCATACATCATACATACGGCATCTTGGTCACACTAGGGACCCATAACATCATGGTCTACTTACCCAATGCAGTCAATACGGCCATACCTGCAAAGGGCTATGCATCTCCTATTATTGGCCAATCGTGAGGGAAATGGGGCTTACTTGGCACCCTTTTGTGCACCCCCCTTAATTCTCGAGAATGCATACATAACATATCTTTAGACCATCATTCATTATAGCATAAAAGTCAGGCAATCAGTGAAAATTCATAAATTCAAGTTCATAAGCATAAAGAGTGTTTTAAGGAAAAGCTAGCTACCTCAATTCCAGCACAATCAATTCCTTTCCAAGGCTGCCAAGGTTACTACTAGCAACTCAAACTAAAACATACAAGAATTCTTGGTTAATGCATGCACATTAGGTCCTAAAGCCATAAATACCTAGTTTAAGAGCTTCTGTTCCTCCAAATAAAACTATGATTTTGCTTAGATTTGGGGTTATTATTAAATATGACAAAATTCCTCTAAAAATTCTAAACTTTTTCATGGAGGAACCTTTACATGTCTATTGTTTTTTGAAATTCTGTCAGCCCTTAAATCTTCCATTCAACCCCAAAAACTACCTCCATACCCAGGACAGTACAATTTAGTTTCAGTTTCATTTCTATTCGGTTTAACATCCATTTGGATTAGTAAAACTACTTCAAAATTTATGATATTTTTTATGAAGCATTATATACATGTTATATAATCACCATAAAAATTTCAAATAAAAAAGAATTCTTTTGACCCCTCAAATATCCAACGTTTAAAGACTGTCCCCGGTTATGGCCTGTTCTGCCTCATTATCAGACTACCAAATTTATACATTTTATTATCTACTTTAAACTGCCCATAATTTTCTAAAATTTGGCAGGATGATTAATTAGGATCCATTTAACATGTCATAAATTTTTTATACAAATTTACAACATATAATTCCTTCAAAATATTCTCTTTCCATCAGCAGTCTGAGCTGTCTAGGAAATTGTCCTCAACACTATTTTAATTGTACAAGGACTAATTTTAGGTCCTCAAAAATCATGAAACTTTCCAGAATTGATTATGAATATTTGAAGAATCTTCTCACCCAAAATTATACAATGTAAAGGTTATTTACTAAATTTACTAAGGCAATATTTTCGGGTGCAAAAGGTTTCTATTTTCTCAACCTAACTCTTCTATGGTTTATGACCTTTACTCACTAATCAGACCCTAACTCACTCATATGGACTCGAAATTTTGTGATTCCAGTGGCTGTGACCGCGAGAAATATATCTACAACTTTCATTTTAATCACGACTTCATATTCCTTATGTATTAGTCCCAGATAGTCGAAAACTGAAGCTATTCTTCACCAGCCTGGATTCCAGACCCGATTCTGACCTATTTTACTCCATGGACTATAACGCTCGCATTTTACGTCCGATTGATGTGATTCAAAATTCTATGGAACGATAAGACATAGAGCTACAACTTCTATGTTGAACATATTTTCATATTCTCGACAGAAAGTCCTACATGCAGGCCCGAAAATTGACCTAATAAACTCAAAACTAGATTTTTGCAAGAAGCTATACTTACCTTATGTAGACCTACTCCTATGGCTCTCAATTTGTAGCTTCCCTCTCTCTCAACCTTCTTCTCCTTTCTGGCTACTTTCTCCCCCTTCCTTCCTCTTCCTCTTCAGTTTTTGTTTTGGACCTCTTCTCTCTCTTTTCTCCTGCTGGCGTGAAAGCAATAGGGAGGCTGGTGCTGGGCGCTAGAATCCTTTGGATTCAGCAAGGGAGGGAACAGTTTTCTGCTACTCTCCAAGTGAGTGTGTGCATGGGTAGCTCTAGTGTATTGTGGTCAGTGAGAGAATGGATGTGTGACACATCAAAAGAAGAATTTTCTGGCTGTATGAGTGTGAGTGTGAGCTGTAGCTTTCTTGGGCAGAGGGGGACCGTGAGTTTACATGTGGAGGCATGGGTTTCTGCTGCAGTGGTTGGGTGTGTTTTCTGCTGGGTTTATGGAGCACATATGGGTGTGGAGATGTTGTCAAGTGGGATGTTTTCTACTGGTTGAATTTGGCGCTGAACATGCTGGATGTGGGGCATGTTCCAGCTGGAATTTTTTTTCTGGTTGCATGTGGGATCAAGGTTGGCGTGAAATGCTGTCTTGTAGGCCATGTTTCTGCTGGTCTCTTAGAGCAGATGGGGGGTTATTTTTCTGTTGTGTAGGGCAGGTTTTTGCTGGCTGGGTAGAGCAAGAGTGGGTGTGTTTTTGCTGCTTGGTTTAGGAGCAAGTGTGGGGCATTTTTCTCTGCATATGATGCATGATCTTCTGCTGGTTTTGGTGCACGTTTCAGCTTGTATTCCTAGTTGCATTCATGCTTTTTAACCTACCATGGCTATTGTATTTCATTTCAAAATTATGTGCATGCATGGGTGGCTATATCTATTATGCTATGCATGGCATAAATGAGATAAATGCATATATATATATATATATATATATATATATATATATATATATATATATATATACCTACGTAAATCTCCTCCTTTTGCATGTGCAAATATATATATATAATAATGTGTATGGTGGAGGTGAGAGGAAATATGTATATATATATTTATATAGCATCACATAATGCGTCTTCCTTCCTTATTATTTTCCTAATCCTAAATTAGTAGCTTCTTAAGGAATATATTTGTATCATGTTCCTCTAATTTATGCTCCAAAAATATTTTATTTATATTACTTCTAACCATGAAATGATTCTACATTTTATAAAGATTTTTACTATCATCAACTATACATTTTAATCCTTGTTCATGTATATCTTAATTGATCACTAATTCTAAACTAGTAATATCGAAAAAAATGTATTTGTGTCCTCTCTCCATCCATTATGATCCTAAGAATTTTTATTTATGTGATTCAACATTAACTATGTTACATATCTTATGTTTACCTTATAATCATATAACTAAGTATCTTATTCACTTGTCATATGTATTTTCTATTCTTCCTTAAATTTATCTAACTTTATTAAAAGCTTAGGATGTTACATTTCTTTCCCCCCTAAAAAAAATTTTGTCCACAAAATTTAACATACCTTATTCAAATAGATGTGGATAGGTCTTCTTCATCTCTTCTTCAGTCTCCCAAGTTGCTTCCTCCGAGGATAGTCCCTTCTAGACCACTTTAACCAGAGGGATGTTCTTATTCCTCAGTTGTTTAGTCTTAACATCAATGATCCGATCTGGCTTTATAATGTATGATAGATTGTCTTATAAATGCATTGATTCGTGCTCTATGACATGTGAAGGGTCTGGGTTATACTTTTTGAGCTGGGAAACATGGAATACATCATGAATCTGAGAAAGGTTTGGAGGAAGTGCCAGTTTATAAGCTACTGATCCGATCCGATCAAGAATTTGGAAAGGACCGATGTATTTGGGACTGAGCTTTTTGGTTTTCAAAGACCTCCCCACCCCCGTGAATGGAGTTACCTTAAGAAAAACATGGTCGTCTGTTTCAAATTCTAGGGGCCTTCTTCTTTTATCTGCATAGCTCTTTTGTCTACTCTGGGCCGTTAGCAGTTTTTCTCTGATAAGTTCAATGTGCCTTGTGGTTTGGTCAACCAAATCAGGGCCCAATAGACTCCTCTCCCCTAGCTCTACCTAACACAGAGTTGACCTACACTTTCTTCCATACAAAGCTTCAAAGGGAGCCATCTGGATACTGGAATGGTAACTATTATTGTAGGCAAATTCAGCTAAAGGTAGATATACATCCCAGTTTCCTTTCATTTCTAACACACAAGCCCTAAGCATACCTTCTAGAGTCTGAATTGTTCTCTCTGTCTACCCGTCATTTTGTGGATGGTAGGCTGTGCTAAACCTAAGTTTAGTACCTAGGGCATCTTGCAAGGATCTCCAAAATCTAGAAGTAAACCTGGGATCTCGATCAGAAACGATATTGGTAAGTATCCCATGGAGTCTGACAATTTCATGAACATACACCTGTGCCAACTTTTCCAGAGAATAGGTAGACTTAATGGCTAAGAAGTGGGCAGACTTGGTTAGTCTATCCACGTTTACCCAAATTGCATCATAGCCCGATGATGTCCTAGGTAAACCCATGACAAAATCCATAGAGATGCTATCCCATTTCCACTTAGGGATATCTAAGGGTTGAAGTAACCCACCAGGATTTTGGTGTTCTACCTTGACTCTTTGACACACTAAGCACTTAGACAAATAACGAGTTATGTCCATTTTCATCCCACGCCACCAGAAACTCCTCTTTAAGTCTTGATACATCTTAGTGGCTCCAGGATGTAGGGTATACCTACTCTTATGAGCTTCAGCTAGGATACTATCTCTCAATTCCTTCACCTCAGGTACACACAACCGCTCTCCTAACTTGATAACCCCATCCTCAGCAATGTGAAATTATGTGGACTTGCCCAGGGATATCTGTTCTCTAATGTCCTTCAAGTATTGATCAGAAACTTGAGCATCTTTAATTCTATCCCTAAGATCATTATGAATCCTCAATTCACTCATAAGGAGGCTACTAGGATGTGGAGAAATGGAGAGATTCAAATCTCTCATGCCCTCAATTAGTTCCTGCTCCTTAAGCATCAATGATGCCATATGGAAGGATTTCCTACTCAGGGCATCAGCAACCACGTTTGCCTTGCCCGGATGGTAATTAAGGGTGAAGTCATAATCTTTTAGGAATTCCATCTAGCTTTTCTGCCTCATATTTAACTCCTTCTAGTCAAAAAGGTACTTGAGACTCTTGTGATCACGAAAAACTTCAAACTTGACACCATACAAATTATGTCTCCAAATCTTAAGGGCAAACACTATAGCTGCTAGTTCAAGATCATGTGTGGGGTAGTTCTCCTCATGAGGTCTGAGCTATCGAGAAGCATAAGCTATTACTCTACCCTGCTGCATTAAAACACAACCTAAACCCTTCTTAGATGCATCACTATATATTGTAAGGAGTTCACTAGGGTTAGGTATCACTAGCACTAGGGCAGAGGTTAGCCTAGCTTTCAATTCTTGGAAACTACTCTCACATCGACCATCCCATACAAAAGGTTGATCTTTCCTAGTTAACCTAGTAAGAGGCATGGCTATATGAGAGAATCCCTTGATAAATATCCTATAGTATCCTGCTAAGCCTAGGAAGCTCCGTATTTCAGTGACTGTCTTTGGTCTTTCCCAGTTGACCACTGCTTCCACTTTACTAGGGTCCACTGCTATCCCCTCCTTGGAGACAACATGCCCTAAAAATCTCACCTCTGTCAGCCAAAATTCACACTTGCTAAGCTTGGCATACAATTTCCTATCCTTCAGGGTTTGCAACACTATTCGAAGGTGATTCTCATGTTCTTCAGGGCTCTTAGAGTAAATTAAGATGTCATCTATGAAAACCACAACAAACTTATCTAGATATGGCCTAAAAAACCTATTCATAAAATCCATGAAAATGGCTGGGGCATTGGTTAACCCAAAAGGCATGATTAGGAACTCATAATGTTCGTAACGGGTTCGGAAAGCTGTCTTTGGGACATCTTCGACCTTAATTCTCAACTGATGGTAACCTGACCTTAGATCTATCTTAGACAAGACTGATGCTTCAGCTAATTGATCCAAGAGGTCATCTATCCTAGGCAGTGGATATTTATTCTTGATGGTCACTTTGTTTAACTGCCTATAATCTATACACAACCTAAGGCTTCCATCTTTCTTTTTGACAAACAAGACTGGTGCAACCCAAGGGGATACACTAGGTCTGATGAACCCTTTCTTTAAAAGTTCCTCTATCTGTTTCTTAAGCTCTGCTAGCTCTACAGGAGCCATCCTGTAAGGAGCCTTAGATATGGGACCTGCACCAGGCATCAAGTCAATGGAGAACTCAACTTCCCTATCAGGAGGGAGACTGCTAAACTCCTTAGGGAATACTTCTGGGTAATCCCTAACAACAGGTATGTTTTCTATACCCTCTTCTACTTCTACTTGCAAAGAAAAGAAGACTAGGAACCCTTGACAACCCTTCTTAAGGTATATCTCAGCCTGGGTGGTGGATAGGTAAGAAGTTTTAGTGGATTTTTTAGATGTAGAACCACAAACAGGTAAGGAAATAGATTTTCTAGAACAATCAAGAATTGCATTATTAGCCGACAACCAATCCATTCCAAGAATAACATCAATATCAATCAAAGATAGGCATACAAGATCCAAAGTGGTATATCTATGATCAAATTGTACAACACAATTTATACAAGCATCAGAAGTTATGACACGAATCCCAGTAGGTGTGGAAATAGAAAGACTATATGGCAAGGTATCCGCAGTCAAACCCAGACTCTTAGCACAATCATATGATATAAAAGAATGTGTAGCACCAGAATCAAACAATGCATCTACAAGTGAGTTTTGGATCATTAACGTACCTCTGATCAAGTTTGGAGAATGGCTAGCCTCCTGCTGGGAAAGAGCAAACACCTGTCCCTGATTTTGTGGTCTGCCATCAGGAACTAATCCTCTCTTTGCTCAACAATCCCTGGAGTAGTGGCTGGGTT
Organism: Gleditsia sinensis; assembly: GCA_037074535.1. Classification (NCBI taxonomy): domain Eukaryota; kingdom Viridiplantae; phylum Streptophyta; class Magnoliopsida; order Fabales; family Fabaceae; genus Gleditsia; species Gleditsia sinensis. The sequence continues at coordinate 43,044,497 of CM073465.1, read as the reverse complement.
TTCCGCAATTGAAGCAGACATTTTGACCAGCTAAACAGGGTCTATCTCCATGGTTCTTCCCACATTTATTACAAGCAGGCTGGCTGGAGGTTTGGCCATTACGGGTCGGCATTCTCCTACCCTGAGAATTGTTCCCCTTAAACTTTTTGTTCCAGGGTTTCCCTCTTCCTCCAGAGGGCTCACTGTCTCTCAATCTTTTCTCAGCCCTGACACTCATCAGAGTCTCTTCTACTATTCTACATTTACTTGCTAGCTTAGCAAAATTTCGTATCTCCAGGGTAGCCACTCTTTCTCTGATCTCAGGTTTTAATCCTCGCTCAAAATTTGCCACCTTCCATGCATCATCATGGGTATGCTTCAGGTAAGTGGAAAATTTAGAGAGCTCTTCATACTTAGCCTCATATTGAGGTACAGTCATGTTTCCTTGCTTTAATTGTATGAATTCAGCCTCTTTTTGATTCTTCACATTATCTGGGAAATATTTATCATAAAATGTTTCTTTAAAATTATCCCAGGTAATGGAAGTATCATTAGTCTTCCATAGTCTCTGCATACTTTCCCACCAATGCTCTGCCTCACCTTCTAACATGTAAGTGGCTAAAGAAACTTTCTGCTCTGTGTTGCATTCTAAAACTCCAAAAAATTTCTCTAGTTGCATGATCCATCGTTCTGCAATCACTGGATCATACTCTCCCAGAAATTGAGGAGGGTTGGCCTTCCTAAATTGGGCTAAGAGTTTATTCATTTGGCTTGGCCTATTTTCCTCTCCAGCACAATCAGGATTGTTTCCTTGCGGCACTTGTCTAAGGGCCTCTTGAACTTGTTGAAGAATTTGTGCTGTAGCGGCCTGGGCTGCAGCTTGCCCATCAAGCCTGGCAGCTAATGCTTCCATATTCTCAGATATTTCTTTTAAGGACTCAGTCTGGGTTATTTTATATGCCATTTCCCTGTGTGCACATTTATATACAAACATTTTTCATATAATTAGTCACACGTCCATAAACTATGTCTACTTGATTTAACAACCCCTCAAACAAAGCCAATTTCACCATAATTCAACTCTAAATCAATTTAAAATATCCTAGAATAATTCCAAATACATAAATAATTCCCTGAACTATTGCTCTGATACCAACAAATGTAACACCTAACTTCTAGCGTCATTTTTCTTATATCTAAATCGTAGAATGTTCCTTATTATTTATAACTTTTTTTTTGGCATTGTCTAACTAGCCCATAATATTACCTATTCATTTATATCACTTTTAATCCTTCTTGCATAAGCATAAATGTGCTTCAGGCTATCCTAAGCACTTTCAAAATTCAATTCCATCTAGGCAATTACCTAAGCATGCTATGTAATACTTACAACATAAAGGATCTCATGCCATAAAGGAAAGGAGTACAGTCCATAGTTTACATTACATCACATTATAAACTGTCTAATAAGAACTTGGCACTTAATTAAGCTGTCCCACATAAATATTACACAACCAAAGCAATTACAATCATGAACATATGAGTCAACCTTGAAACCCCTGTTGCTCACTTCTGGCTGGAGTACCTGGAATGTGATTATATGAATATAAAAAGTGAGATGACAGTCTCAATAGCTAGCAAAGTTTTCAGAAAAATAGTACACATTCCATTCCTTAAAACATCTCAAATTATTTCATTGAAATATAAGCACTGACCATACATCATACATACGGCATCTTGGTCACACTAGGGACCCATAACATCATGGTCTACTTACCCAATGCAGTCAATACGGCCATATCTACAAAGGGCTATGCATATCCTATTATTGGCCAATCATGAGGGAAATGGGGCTTACTTGGCACCATTTTGTGCACCCCCCTTAATTTCTGAGAATGCATACATAACATATCTTTAGACCATCATTCATCACAGCATAAAAGTCAGGCAGTCAGTGAAAATTCATAAATTCAAGTTCATAAGCATAAAGAGTGTTTTAAGGAAAAGCTAGCTACCTCAATTCCAGCACAATCAATTCCTTTCCAAGGCTGCCAAGGTTACTACCAGCAACTCAAACTAAAACATACAAGAATTCTTGGTTAATGCATGCACATTAGGTCCTAAAGTCATAAATACCTAGTTTAAGAGCTTCTGCTCTTCCAAATAAAACTATGATTTTGCTTAGATTTTGGGTTATTATTAAATATGAAAAAATTCTTCTAAAAATTCTAAAAATTTTCATGGAGGAACCTTTACATGTCTATTGTTCTTCGACATTCTTTCAACCCTCAAATCTTCCATTCAACCCCAAAAACTACCTCCATACCCAGGACAGTACAATTTAGTTTCAGTTTCATTTCTATTTGGTTTATCATCCATTTGGATTAGTAAAAATACTTCACAATTTATGATATTTTATATGAAGCATTATAGACATGTTATATAATCACCATAAAAATTTCAAATAAAAAAGAATTCTTTTGACCCCTCAAATATCCCACGTTTTAAGACTGTCCCTGGTTATAGCCTGTTCTGCCTCATTTTCAGACTACCAAATTTATACATTTTATTATCTACTTTAAACTGCCCAGAATTTTATACACTTTGGTAGAAAGATTAAATAGGATCCCTTTAACATGTCATAAATTTTTTATACAAATTTGCAACATATAATTGCTTAAAAATATTTTCTTTCCATCAGCAGTCTGAGCTGTCTAGGAAATTGTCCTCAACACTATTTTAATTGTACAAGACCTAATTTTAGGTTCTCAAAAATCATGAAACTTTCCATAATTTATTATGAATATTTGACGAATCTTCTCACCAAAAATTATAGAATTTAAAGGTCATTTACTAAATTTAATAAGCCAATATTTTCGGGTGCAAAAGGTTTCTATTTTCTCAACCTAACTCTTCTATGGTCTATGACCTTTACTCACCAATCAGACCCTAACTCACTCATATGGACTCAAACTTTTGTGATTCCAGTGGCTATGTGACCGTGAGAAATATATCTACAACTTTCATTTTAATCACGACTTCATATTCCTTATGTATTAGTTCCAGAAAGTCGAAAACCGAAGCTATTCTTCACCAGCCTGGATTCCAGACTCGATTCTGACCTATTTTACTCCATGGACTATAACGCTCGCATTTTACGTCCGATTGAAGTGATTCAAAATGCTATGGAACGCTACTACAACTTCTATGTTGAACATAATTTCATATTCTCGACAGAAAGTCCTAAATACAGGCCCGAAAATTGACCTAATAAACTCAAAACTGGATTTTTGCAAGAAGCTAGACTTACCTTAGGTAGACCTACTCCTATGGCTCTCAATTTGCAGCTTCCCTCTCTCTCAACCTTCTTCTCCTTTCTGGCTACTCTCTCCCCCTTCCTTCCTCTTCCTCTTCAGTTTTTGTTTTGGACCTCTTCTCTCTCTTTTCTCCTGCTGGCGTGAAAGCAATAGGGAGGCTGGTTGCTGGGCGCTGGAATCCTTTGGATTCAGCAAGGGAGGGAATGGTTTTCTGCTACTCTCCAAGTGAGTGTGTGCATGGGTAGCTCTAGTGTATTGTGGTCAGTGAGAGAATGGTTGTGTGACACATCAAAAGAAGAATTTTCTGGCTGTATGAGTGTGAGTGTGAGCTGTAGCTTTCTTGGGCAGACGGGGAGCGTGAGTTTGCATGTGGAGGCATGGGTTTCTGCTACAGTAGATGGGTGTGTTTTCTGCTGGGTTTATAGAGCACATATGGGTGTGGAGATGTTGTCAAGTGGGATGTTTTCTACTGGTTGAATTTGGCGCTGAACATGCTGGATGTGGGGCATGTTCCAGCTGGAATTTTTTTTCTGGTTGCATGTGGGATCAAGGTTGGCGTGAAATGCTGTCTTGTAGGCCATGTTTCTACTAGTCTCTTAGAGCAGATGGGAGGTTATTTTTCTGTTGTGTAGGGCAGGTTTCTGCTGGCTGGGTGGAGCAAGTGTGGGTGTGTTTTTGCTGCTTGGTTTAGGAGCAAGTGTGGGGCATTTTTCTCTGCATGTGATGCATGATCTTCTGCTGGTTTTGGTGCACGTTTCAGCTTGTATTCCTAGTTGCATTCATGCTTTTTAACCTACCATGGCTATTGTATTTCATTTCAAAATTATGTGCATGCATGGGTGGCTATATCTATTATGCTATGCATGGCATAAATGAGATAAATGCATATATATATATATATATATATATATATATATATATATATACCTACATAAATCTCCTCCTTTTGCATGTGCAAATATATATATATATATATATATATATATATATATATATATATATATATATATATAATAATGTGTATGGTGGAGGTGAGAGGAAATATGTATATATATATTTATATAGCATCACATAATGCTTCTTCCTTCCTTATTATTTTCCTAATCCTAAATTAGTAGCATCTTAAGGAATATATTTGTATCATGTTCCTCTAATTTATGCTCCAAAAATATTTTATTTATATTACTTCTAACCATGAAATGATTCTACATTTTATAAAGATTTTTACTATCATCAACTATACATTTTAATCATTGTTCATGTATATCTTAATTGATCACTAATCCTAGACTAGTAATATCTAAAAAAATGTATTTGTGTCCTCTCTCCATCCATTATGATCCTAAGAATTTTTATTTATGTGATTCAACATTAACTATGTTACCTATCTTATGTTTACCTTATAATCATATAACTAAGTATCTTAATCACTTGTCATATGTATTTTCTATTCATCCTTAAATTTATCTAACTTTATTAAAAGCTTAGGATGTTACAATTAGCAGTCTGGAGGTATTGTAAAATTTGGTTGGTGGTGGTGACTTGGTCTCAAATTGTGGTGGCAAGGTTGTGCAGGGTTTCCTCCGCATTGTTTACCAGATTCCTTATTGTTGGTGCCATTTGTAACAACTTTTTTTATTATTATTATTATACAATATAGATTTTACATACATGTCATAAATCAAAACATACGTACAACAAATCAAACACATAAAAATCTACATCTTATTTATTCTGGTTGACCAATTCCGGAGATACAGGTGCGGGTGGTTGCACCTTCACCGGGATCTAAGCCAACTCGACCACAAACATTTTATTTACTTCTAGGATCTACCCAACATAAAGTACTCAATCCAACGTGCACTAAAAGCCAAAGCCATAGAAAAATCTGCATATCTAATTTTTTAAACATAATATGGAAATATAGTGAGAATTAAATCTCAGTAAGTTCAACAATAAATCATATCAATATAGCTCATCACGTCATGTTCAGCTGTATAAACTACAGCAAATATCTTTAGTCACATGAATGCACTATATCTATGCACAAGAGAATCGTACAGTAATGACATGTATGACATGATTAATTATTTTCAGAATATCATATGATGACTATCAATTTATTCTTATATCAAGCTACCCCGGTGGTGCATACTGTCGTTGGTACACCTAAATTGATACCTTACCTCAAAACTAACTTGTAGTAGTGGGAGTAAGGGTTGATCCCACAGAGACTGGTATTACCTTATGTGATTAGAAAAAGGGGGGATTGATAATTGTGAATAAAGTAAATTAAACAATAATGAAAATAGTGAAAAGAGTAATTAATGAGAAAAGCGTTGGTTTCGGTCAATATTCACCATCAAGGGATTGCATCGATCATTGACAAAATCATCAATATTAAACCAAATATCTATCATTGGGACTCTATCCCAGTTCCCCCTTAAGCCTAGTGAATTGATAACAATCGTACCAATTAAACTCTAATTGATAAAAAATCCTTTAACACATCGGCAAAGTCTAACTTATCAACTGCATTAAGAACAAGAGAAACTGATAGAGCCAAATGAATATAAGCAAATCGATTATATTTAATTTAGTTGATCATTCATCATAGGGTTAATGATTTATAATCCAAAATCCTTAATCCTATTTGCTTCATGAATCAAGTAATGAAAACTTTGTTCAAAACCTAATTCAGCAGTAGACTTAGACATACAATATACTAGTAGGCCTCCTAGCAATCACATGAAAAATCATTTAGAAAAGAAAAGCAGATGAATAAACAATACCTAGTTAAGATTGAAATATTGAAAACAATTCCAAATCTCACAATGCATAAGGGTCCCTTGAGGTTTCAATCTACCTTAACCAACTAAAAAGAATTAGCCACACAGGGCCATAAGAAAATCTAAAGAAGAATTGAAGAACTTGGATGAAGAATTGGATCTTCTCTGCTTGCTTACCTCTCTTTTTATAGATTCCCCACTCTTAATCGAAGAAGGAATGTATTTAGGTCAAAATCTCCGTCCATCGGCCTTCAATTTGAGTGAAAAAGACCTAAAATCGCAAAATCAGCAAGTCTGTACGACGACGGGCACCACGGTACGACGAAAAACATGTCATGGGGCGCCACGGCGCCTATGACCAGCGCCGTGACGCTACGGACTAGCCACGACGGGCCGCCGCGGCGCTAACTTGTGAGCACCACGGCGCCCAAAAAACTCTGGATTTTGCCAAAGTGCCGAACACGAAAGTTGTGGTTCTATGTTTCTTCTTTCCAAAACCACTGGAATCACCTCGATCGGAGCTCAAATGAGCGAGATATGCCTCCATTAATTATGAAAGGTCAGAAATCAGTATTTTTCATGATTTTCTCTCTATTTTTCTCCTCTTTTCTTCTTTATTATTCCTAAAACATAAAACAAAAAAATTAATTAAATCCTATTTATTCACTATTTAAATAAAATAAAAAGTAACATAAAATATGCTAAATACATGCTAAAATTATAGCATGTCAAATACCCCCACACTTACTCTTTTGCTTGTCCTCAAGCAAATTAATTTATGTGAACAATATTCAATAAATAAGATGAGTAAAAGACTTACCAATATGTAGCCTCATAGTGAAAATTGTATGCTCTTAAAGAAATTTCAAAAAATTTAATGACTATATGCAATATTCAATTCAAAAGCAATTCAGAATTTATTTTCTAGAGCCCTGAGTGTGTGTGTGTCTTTGAGCAGTTCAACCATCTTTCATTCAAATGAGTTTATATATCTCAAGAAATCAAGTATGGATCTCTTTGTAGGATTTCCATATGCTTATTTTTCATGCTACTCTCCACTAATGTAGGTCAAAACTACTTTTTAGGATCAAAATGACTTTATTTAGCTTGTAATGTGGCCAGGGTATAAGGTGGGATAAAGGATATAAATGTAGGCTCAATCACCCAGCACCACATGATTAAATATGATCTCTTCATCTCTTTGCTTTTCTTTTCTTTCTTTTTTTTTCAATAATAATTTTGGAGAAATTTTCTCCCCACACTCCTTTTCTTACTTCAATTTAATCCATCATTTTCCTCTTTTTCTTTCACCCACAACATTTGTTCTTATACTTTTTGGATTTCCACCCTTCCACCCTTTTTGTAAATAAAGCTCTACAATACAAATAATTAGCAAAATAATCATGGAGTGAGTGAATAGGGTAAAGAAGAATAAGGATATTCATACAAATTTTTGCTTTAGGCTCATTTGTGGTTTTTAGAAGGAAGAGTTCATTAAGCTAAAAAAAATGTACTAAGGATATTTCATTGTTTAGGTTAGGCTAGAAAGGCTCAATCTATCCAATAATACCTAAATTATCTCCTAAAAAATAGTATTAACCTAGGATTTCGCCTCAAGCAGCATTCAAATAAGTTCTAGAATCCTGTTGAGATCATGAAATATTTTTGAATTATATAAACCTTCTCTAAGTAAAAGATAAAATTGAATGCCCAAAGTTATTGTGCAAAATAGTTTCAAGATTCTAAAAAATGGGTAATAAATTGCAAATAAATTAAAATTACACATAATTATGATTTTCCCACATTTCTCAGGAGCTATTAGCAATTTAAACATTTATATCATTGGCTCTTGGTTTCACTAACACACTCATAAATTGAAATTTTGTTCACATGCTCACCCCATGACAGGATTAAAAGTGCACATATCATAAAATTATAGTTATGCATCAGAGTAGGAAAGTGCACAAGTGTATGATTTATTATACATTCATCTAGCTAAATCATAAAGTGACCCACCCACACTTAAAAACATACATTGTCCCCAATGTAAGAATATAAAAGAGAATATAATAGGGACAAGTAATAACATAAGGAGGGGTTCAGTGAAACTTCCCTGATTAGTGATCACCATCCATCTCATCATGCTCAGCTGCAGGCCTAAAGGGTGGCTCAGGAGGTGCTGGGAAAGTAATTGGGAGGTTCAGGGCATGAGCTAACTGGCTAAAACATGCATGATGATGCTATGCAATAGAGTACTGGTAGAGGGCCAGATCGTTCATTTGATGGTTCAGACACTCTGTGCTCTCCCATAAATCTTCAATGGTATGCTGGGATGGTGGTGGAACTGAGCTGTTGCCCGGTTCCTCTGTAGGTACTGGCTGAATCCCTAGCTCCTCCTCTGCTGCTTCTTCATGGCCTTTGTATTTTTGTATGTCTGCATAGGAAATAGGTCTCATTTGGTGAATGAGAGCCTCAGTGGAATCCCAGCTTACTCCCACCTTCTGACATAGACCAGTAATTAAACTAGGGGCAAAGAGGGATCCGCCTCTAGCACTAAGATAGCTGAGCATCTGCCTATGAATAATCTTGCCTACATCAATAGAAAGGCCCTTTAGTATTTCATAAAGTAAAATGGCCTTGTCCCTCCTGACTTGACTCATGTTGAAGCTGGGCATGAATCTTGCGGACACGAAATAGTACCACGCTTTAGCCACTTTATTCATATCAACCCTAGCAAAGTATACTGGTTGGCCATTGCTATCCAATTTCCAAGAGGCTCCCCTGTAGCAAAGAGTGCATATAATGTCTTCAAAGTCAATGTATGATTGAAGAAGCGCCGTATATTCATCATCCTCAATATCAGGCAATGAATAGAATTCATTAATGGCATGCGGAGTGAATGGCACCATCTTGCCTCTAACCCGTGCTTTATGACGTTCGTGAACTGTAGCATTGGAGTAGAACTCCTGTACCACGGGAATAACTCCTGGTTCTGGGTTCTTGCAAAAAATCTCCCCATGCCTATGGAGGATATTGTCTCTATAAGGTACCCCCTCAGTGATCATAAATCCACGTTCTGGAACGATAGGCTTATGCACCACCACTTTGATGTGGTGTTGATAAACCTCTTTAGTCACAAATGCCACGGTGTCAAATGCTGGAGGGTCCTCAGCTCTAGTCTTCCTTTTTGAGATACTCAACTTAGAAGTTTTTGGAGCCATTTGCTTGGAAAGTTCACTAAGGCGTTTTATTAAACACCTTTTGGGTGCTCTTAAAAACTTGGAAGAATGAGTGGTTGATGCTCAACTAGAATTCCCAATTCAGTGCAAACCAGTAGCAATTAAGTATGGGAATCAATTGCAGCAGGAAAAATGAAGAGACCCATACCCAATTTAGCTTGAATGGTGGCTGGAGATTGCAAGATCAAATATGCCTTTGAACCCTAGAAAATTGTCTTGGAATCCAACTTAAATGCTGAAAGGGGTGTATAATCCTGCAAAAGAAGATGAAAAATCATGTAATGTAAGCAAGATAACATAATGGGAGGTGGGTATGGTTGATTTAAGGCAAGAAAACGGATTTGGAGGTGAAGAGGATGCAAAACTGGAGGGGAAAAACGAAGAGACGTGCGACCCTCTTATAGAGAGCGCCGCGGCGCTCACCCATTCTGGGTTAGTAGCGCCGCGGCGCATGTGCATCCGCAGTTCTACAAATTTTTTTTTTTTGAAAATAAAGAAAAACTAAACTATGAATAGAAAAACAAAAAGAAGAAGAAGAATGGTTGTTGGGTTACCTCCCAACCAGCCCCTTTGTTTTACGTCGTTGGCTCGACATAGATTCAAAGAAAATCAATGAGGGTCTTGAAAAGTTATCCATTGTGCTTCCTCTTGCTAAAATCCTTTATAGTAAGGTTTAAGCCTGTGCCCGTTGACTTTGAAGCTATGCTTGTTATTCATGCTCTTTATTTCAACTACACCATGAGGAAAAATATCAATAACAATAAATGGTCCCTCCCATCTAGAACGAAATTTACCTGAAAACAATCAGAGCCCAGAATTGTAGAGGAGAACTTTCTGTCCTTTGCTAAACTCCTTACGTGAAATCAAGCGATCATGTAGGAGTTTAGTTTTGGCCTTATAAATATTTGCATTGTCATAAGCCTCGTTTCTAATTTCCTCTAATTCTTAAAGCTGTAATTTCCTGTGTTCTCCACTTTCTTCCAGATTCATGTTAAATTTTTCTATGGCCCAAAATGCTTTATGTTCCAATTCAACTGGAAGATGACAAGTTTTTCCAAATACTAAGCTGTATGGAGACATACCAATTGGAGTCTTATAGGTTGTTCTGTATGCCCATAGAGCATCATCTAATCTGAGACTCCAATACCTGCAGTTGGGATTTATTGTCTTACTAATGATATTTTTTATTTTTCTGTTGGATACCTCAGCTTGCCCATTGGTCTGGGGGTGATATGGAGTTGACAATTTATAAGTGACATTATATTTCTTTAATAGGGCTTCAATAGTCCTATTGCAAAAATGTGTTCCCCTGTCACTTATCAAAGCTCTTAGAATCCTAAATCTTGAAAAAATATGGGATTTAATGAAATCTGCAACAACTTTAGAATCATCAGTCCTAGTGGGTTTAGCTTCCACCCACTTTGAGACATAATCCACAGCCAGCAAAATATAATTATATCCATATGACAAGGGAAAAGGTCCCATGAAATCAATGCCCCAAACATCAAAAATTTCACAAAATAATACTAGTGTTTGAGGCATCTCATTTTTTCTAGATATATTACCTATTTTTTGACAGTTAGTACACGACTTACAAAAATGATATGAATCTTTGAATAGAGTAGGCCAGTAAAAACCGCAATCCAACACTTTCTTTGCTATCCTCTTTGCTCCAAAGTGTCCTCCACATGCATAAGAATGACAAAAAGTTAGAATTGATAAAACTTCAGAATCAGGAATACACCTTCTTATAATTTGATCTGAGCATTGCTTCCAAAGGTAAGGATCGTCCCATATGTAGTATTTGGCCTCACTCTTGATCCTATTTTTAGCTGCCCTGGTCAAAAGAGGAGGTAACTGAATAGTAGCCAGATAATTTACAATATTTGCATACCATGGCATATGAATTGAAACTGAAAATAAATTTTCATCTGGGAATGATTCTTTAATTTTCAATTTTTCTTCCACATGTGTCAGGCGGCTTAAGTGATCTGCTACATTGTTTTCAGACCCTTTCTTGTCTCTAATCTCTAAATCAAATTCTGTAAGCAGTAGCACCCATCTGATTATCCTAGGTTTAGCCTCCTTTTTCATCACCAAATACCTCAAAGCTACATGATCAGTAAAAACAATAATTTTAGTACATATTAAATATGATCTAAATTTTTCTAATGCAAAGACTACAACTAACAGTTCTTTTTCAGTGGTGGTATAGTTCTTCTGGGCATCATTCAGTATTCTGGAGGCATAATATATCACATGGGATGTGTTTCCAATCCTTTGGCCTAGTACTGCTCCAACTGCATGGTCACTGGCATCACACATAATTTCAAAAGGGATGTTCCAGTCTGGTGCTTGGATGATTAGAGCTGAAATCAAGGACTCTTTCAATTTGTCAAAAGCTTCCCTGCATTCTCCATCAAATTCAAAAGACACATCCTTCTGAAGCAATTTGCACATAGATGCTGCTTTCTTAGAAAAGTCATTTATGAATCTCCTATAAAAACCTGCATGGCCAATAAAAGAACGAACTTCCCGCACACAAGTGGGATAAGGTAGAGTTTGTATAATATCAATCTTTGCTTTATCTACCTCTATTCCTCTTTTTGAGACAACATAGTCTAAAACTATACCTTGTTCAACCATAAAATGACACTTTTCAGAATTTAAAACAAGGTTAGTTTCTTGACATCTATTCAAAATTAGTGAAAGGTTATGCAAACAATCATCGAATGAATTCCCATAAACTGAAAAATCATCCATAAATACCTCAATAAATTTTTCAAGGTAATTTGAGAATATGCTAACCATACACCTTTGAAAAGTGGCAGGGGCATTACAAAGCCCAAATGGCATGCACCTATATGCGAATGTCCCAAATGGACAAGTGAAGGTTGTCTTTTCCTGGTCTTCAGGAGCAATTACAATTTGGAAATAGCCTGAATAACCATCAAGAAAACAGCAGTAAGGTTTACCAGATAATCTTTCAAGCATTTGATCAATAAAAGGTAAAGGAAAATGATCTTTTCGGGTTACAGAATTTAATTTTCTATAATCTATACAAACCCTCCACCCATTTTGAATCCGGGTGGCTACCAATTCCTCCTTTTGATTTTTTATCACAGTTATTCCTATTTTCTTGGGAACCACTTGCACTGGGCTCACCTAATGACTGTCTGAAATAGGGTATATTACCATAACCTCCAATAATTTAAGAATTTCTTTCTTTACTACATCCATCATAGGTGGATTTAGCCTTCTTTGGGGCTGTCTAGATTGTTTAGTTCCTTCTTCCATCAATATTCTGTGCATACATGTAGAAGGGCTTATTCCCTTTAGATCAGCTATGGTTCAACCTATTGCAGCTTTGTGTTCTTTAAGAACTTGGATTAGTTTTGCCTCTTGATCATTTTCAAGCTTGTTAGAGATAATAACAAGAAGTGTTTCTCCCTCTCCTAAGAATACATATTTGAGGTGATCAGGGAGTGGCTTCAGTTTAGGAGTAGGAGCCTGCACAACAGAAGGTAGAAGAGAAGTATCAGAAATTGGTAATTCTATATAAGAAACATTACCTGTTGGTGGTTCTTCTGAAAAACCATTTAGTGCGGCCAGTTCCTCTTTTGTTTCTTCATCAAATTCTATCTTACCATCATCCTCTTTTATGGATTTGCTCACAATCACTTCCAACTTATCCTATCCATCTAATTCAAATACTTCATGTGCTAGGGAATTAAAGATATCTATAGAATAAACAGGAGTATCATCACCTGGATGTTTCATGGCTTCATACATATTAAAATTTATTACTTCACCATCAAATTCCATAGTGAGTGTGCCATTGTGAACATCTATCTTGGTTTTTGAGGTTTTCAAAAATGGTCTCCCTAATAATATTGGGGATGTAAACTTCCCATTTTCCATGTCTAGTACATAAAAGTCTGCAAGGAAAACCAAATCATCTACCTATACCAAAACATCCTTAATTACTCCCTTAAGGTATGCAGTGGACCTGTCAGCTAATTGAATGACCACATTAGTAGAGTTCAATGGTCCTAATTTTAAGGAAGCATATATAGAATATGGCATGACATTTATGGAAGCTCCTAAATCCAACATAGCTTTTTCAACATGAGTGTCCCCAATTTTACATGGAATAGTAAACATACCTAGATCCTTACATTTAGTGGGCAGTTTTGTTTGTATCATGGAAGATACGTTCTAACTCATTTGAACCTTTTCAAACCCCTTCAATTTTTGCTTTCTTTTTTGAGTGCATGATTCTTTCAAGAACTGTGCATATCTTGGTACCTGCTTAATAGCATCTAGGAGGGGAATATTAACTTCACATTTTCTAAAGATATCATACAATTTAGAAGTTTTCTCATTTAGCCCATTCTCTTTAAGAGCTTCTGGAAAAGGAGGCACCACTTCATAATTTAAATTAGAAGGAGACTTACCTGTAGGTGCTTCATTCTCCTCAATTGATTTTTCAGTTTTCTTAAGAGAATATGGTACTGGTGGGCTTTCAATTTCCTTACCATTCCTTAAAACAATTGCACTAGCATTTTCTCTAGGATTCACCACAGTTTGAGAAGGTAACTTACCTGAGTTCTGAGCATCCAATCGACTCACTGTAGTTGCTAACTGACCTATTTGAGTTGTCAGATTCTGAATGCTAGCTCTTGTCTCTTACTGAAATTGATGAGAATTATGTACAAGAGTTTTCACAATATCTTCCAACGGATTACTTACCTGTTGATCCTGGGATGCATTCTGTCTAGGATAATAGGCTTGCTGATTTTGTTGAAAATTTTGTCCTGCAGACCTATTTTGTGCATTCCCATATCTGAAATTGGGATGATCCTTCCATCCAGGATTGTATGTATTAGCATATGGATCATACCTTTTTGGTTGGCCAGGAAAACCTCCTACAGCATTCGCTTGTTCTGTGGATTCTTCTTGAAGTGTAGGACACATGTCAGTTAGGTGCCCTGTGGCTGAGCATATTCCACATACTTTAACTTGTTGTAGTGTACCTGTAGCCATTTGGCGCACAAGAGAAGTAAGTTCAGATATTTGATTCTGAAGAGAAGTAGTACTTACCTCATGGGTATGCCTAATAGGAGGATCATACCTAACGCCAAATTGTTGTGAATTGGCGGCCATATTTGATATCAGGATTCCGGCTGCCTCAGAAGTTTTATCTACTAGTGCTCCTCCACTAGCTGCATCTATCATGCTCCTATCTCCCTGCAAAAGACCTTCATAAAAATATTGGATTAGTAGCTGCTCACTAATCTGATGATGTGGGCAGCTTGCACAAAGTTTCTTAAACCTCTCCCAATATTCATAAAGCGTTTCACCATGCAATTGCCTAATGCCGCATATTTCTTTTCTAATAGTAGCTGCTCTAGATGCAGGAAAATAACGTTCTAAAAACATTCTCTTCATCTCATTCCAGGTAGTGATAGTACCAGAGGGCAAATAATACAATCAATCTTTGGCTGAATCTTTTAAGGAAAAAGGAAAAGCCCTGGGTTTTATTTGTTCCTTAGTTACTCCAGGGGGCTTCATACTGGTACATACCACATGGAACTCCTTCAGATGTTTATGCGGGTCTTCACCTGCAAGACCATGAAAACTTGGTAAGAGATGAATTAATCCAGATTTCAACTCAAAATTAACATTGTCATCAAGATTAGGAAAAGTAATGCATAAGGGTTGCTGATGCAAAATAGGAGCTGCAAGCTCCTTCAAAGTGGGGGGTCTGGCCTTGATCACTTCCTCCCTATCCTGATGAACGTCTTCTTGAATTTCTCTTCTGTGCCAGTATACTGATTTTCCAATCTCTGGATTGAACTGTAAATCTTGAGAATTAGAAGAACGAGTTACAGGCATAAATAAAAAAAATCACAAAAACTAATGATGCAGTCCCCAGCAACGGCACCAAAATTTGGTGCCTACTGTCGCAGGTACACCCAAATTGATACCTTACCTCAAAACTAACCTGTAGTAGTGGGAGTAAGGGTCGATCCCACAGAGACTGGTGACCAGCGCCGCGGCACTATGGATTAGCCACGACGATCCGTCGCGACGCTAACTTGCGAGAGCCGTGGCACCCAGAAAACACCATGAAAGTTTTAGCTCTATGTTTCTTCTTTCCATAGCCACTGGAATCACCTCGATCGGAGCTCAAATGAGCGAGATATGCCTCCATTAGTGATGAAAGGTCAGAAATCAGCATTTTTCATGATTTTCTCTCTATTTTCTCTTCTTTTCCTCTTTATTATTCCTAAAACATAAAACACAAAAATTAATTAAATCCTATTTATTCACTATTTAAATAAAATAAAAAGTAACATAAAATATGCTAAATACATGCTAAAATTATAGCATGTCACCCAGTCAGGGTGAGTATTATCTACTCTCTGGTATGGGCTTTTCTCACTCCGTCCGACATGGCCCACTTTTATTTCTTTTCTCATTAACATGATCATAACCGTTGGTAGGACGTGCCTTACTGGTGCACCACACGGATTGCCATATGACCGTGCTCATTTCTTTTCTTTTCACAATGATAGCCAAAAATATGCTTTCAATAACAAGTATGTTCAACAAAATATAACTATTACCAAAAATCATTGGTAATCATGCCATGAACATAACAATTTCAAATATCACTTTATAAAATATTTCCATGTCAAAATTTCACACTTAAGATGGTAAGAAGTTCATACAATGGAAATGGCTACGTTATATACTAGTCATTTATTATTTTCATTTATAAGATTCTTCTTCTTTTTTAAATATTAATTTTATTTCTTTATTTTCTTTATGCAAGTTTTCATCCTATCTAACCTTCTCTTACTAATCAGAGCATAACTCACTCAATTTAACTCCGATTTAGGTGATCTTTATATCATGTTAAAGACAAAACAATTATCTAAAACTCTTATGTTGAATAGTTGAACGAAATATTAAGAAATCATGGTGATATTACTCCCTAAAAGAATATGTTATTTCTTCTCGGGTAGGTTCTGACCTCTACCTACTAATCTATCCATATCTCCCACATATTAATTCCAAATTAAGTGATTCCAATGGCTAAAAATTCGTGACACATATATTTATAATTCTTATGTTAACCATTTATTTTAATTCCTTACAGAATGTTTCCAGCAATTAAAACACAGAAGCTATCCTAACATATTCTTTCCTAATTAACCATTTCTGACCATTGCTTACTAATCGGACCATATCTACTTCATATGGACTCCAAATTGCGTGATTCCAGTGGCTAAAAATCCGTGACACATATAGCTAAAATTATGTTAACCATTTATTTTAATTCCCTACAAAATGTTCCCAAAAATTAAAATACAGAAGCTATCCTAACATATTCTTCCCTGATTAACCAATTTCTGACCTTTGCTTACTAATCGGACCATATCTACCTCATATGGACTCCAAATTGAGTGATTCCAGTGGCTAAAAATCCGTGAATATACATTTACATTTTTTATGTTAACCATTTTTTTATTTCCTAACCAATTCTTCCCAGAATTTTAAAAACAGAAGCATAAAAGTTTGCCACCCATAGCAATACCTATGAAGAACTATCTACACCCACCTAAGTATTCAAACATACATAATATGTAACATGATATAGCAACATCCATGACCAATCATTAAAGTTCTAAGATCAAAATCTAATATAAATATTACAAGTTTCAAAACGTTTCTTCAAAAATAAATATTGTTAAACTTACCTGGAGCACATAGTCCTTTAGACTTCTCCTCCCTCTTTCTTCCTTTCTTCCTCTCCATTCCTCACTCTACCTTGCTTCTATTTTTCCTCTCCCTCACTCGAACGAAAATTCTAATGTTGTAAGGGTGGGTTTTGCTTAAATAGACGATCAAATAATTCACCTTTCATGATCATGGGTCTACCTTATCACAATTAGGATACACTTGGTTGAATTTTTGGAAAACAAACAACTTATGTTCTTGTCTTCCTCTTCCTTAGTCAAGATATGCATAACAAAAGGAGATTTGTAATTTGAAAATTATGATAATATGTTTCTAAGATAAGGGACAAGGTCCCTTTGATTTAGGGATTCATTTCCTTTTTCTTTTGTCTTAATCAAGTATGATAAGTTTTCCTTTTTAGGTGGCAAATTTCTAGCTTTTGAATCTCCATTATTTGGTTGAAATTATTTGTGTGGGATAGGAAATGTTTTGTCCTAATGCCATGTATTATCATACCACTTGATAAAATTATGAGTGTAGGATATAGATGTTTTGTCCTAAAGCCTTGTATTATCATACCACTTGCTAAAATTATGAATGTAGGATATCACACCACTTGCTAAATTTTTGTCTTAATGTCATGTCACTTAATCTTTATTACACCATTATTTCATCACTTTATTTTTATTTTTATTTTTTCTCTTGGGTTTGTGCTCATTCTTGCCCATTTTCTTTACTTTGGTTAAAATTCTACCTTTCATAATGGGCTTGGTCACATTTTCTTGATTTTTGGGCTACCAGTCCAATTCCTATATCCTAGTCCAAGTTTATGTTTTATTTCTTCATTGGGCTATCCTATTGGCTTGCTAAAAATTCATGTGAAGTAGAAAAACTCTATATGAAGTGTCCGTAGGTGAAAGCCCAATTTATGGGTGGAGATACTAAACTTAGTAACTTTTGCTCTTAAATTAAGAAAAATTACCTTAATCCAATCTTCTTGAAATTTTAAGACCTTTACTTACCTCACAAAAATTTATCTTCCTTGCCTAAGAATTTCACCTTTCTTTAGCATGCTTCTTTCTAATATTTCCTCTTAGGTTTTCTTTCTTTACCTATTCCATTAATATTAGAACATTTCTATGCATACACGTAAGGTGAAGAATTTTTAAAGATTATATTTCCTTAGATATCTAAAAATTTCTAATAAATTTTATTTCCTTAATTAAATATTTATGTACCTTTATCAATAAAAGAAATGAAATTATGGATGTTACTTTGAATACTCTTGTACTTTTATTAATACACGAAACAAAATTATGGATGTTACACCATTTTCTATTGTGGTAAAAAGAAATTTATGCTGCTATTGAGGTGATTAATCCCAATAGATAATTTCAAAAATATTTAACAACAGTCATATCACTACTTCGGCATTTAGATAGGAAACACTTGTAATTTCTTACCTCTATAAAATCACTTATCTCCTACACAGCACAACCACAACATACTCAAGACACTATAAGATCGATTCAGATAACCATCCATACACTGGCCATTTAAGATCGACCCGCTTTGATACCAATTGTAACAGCTCCATTTATGTAACAAATTTTTTTTTATTTAACATCATGAAGTTATTACCTCAACTTAACTCACAATAACATTTATTTAATTATACAATACTAAGTTTACACTCACATCATTAATACAAACATTTGTACAAGACATACATGTACATATAAGCCCTAATCTTCCACATAGACTATTTCCGGGGCCACTGGTTCAGGTGGTGGCACCTCCGCCGGAATCTCAGTCACTTCAACAACTGATATATCCGCAATAATAGGTATTTGCCCAAGATAGGGCACCTCGATCATACGTACGGCAATAATAAGTCTCATTGAAAACAACTGCATAGCTAATTTTCTGAACATGATATGGAATATAGTGAGAATTAAATCTCAGTATGTTCAACAATAATTCATTATCAATATAGTTCATCACGTCATGTTCAGTTGTATAAACTACAGAAAATATCTTTAGATCACATGAATGCACTTTATCATGCACATGAAAATTATACAGTTATGACATGTATGACATGAATAACTATTTTTCGAATTTCATATGATGGCTATCAACTTATTCTTACTTCAAGCTACCCCGGTCAGGGTGAGTATTCTCTACTTTTCAGTACGGGCTTATCTCGCTCCGTCCGACATGGCACACTTTCTCTTTCTTTTCTCATGAATATAATCATAACCGTTGGTAGGGCGTCCCCTACTGGTGCACCACACGGATTGCCATGTGACCGTGCTCATTTCTTTTCTTTTCATATTAATAGCCGAAAATATGATTCTAATAACAAGTATGTTCATTATATTCTCATGTCATAATGTATCAAAACATAATCATTCTCAAAATTCATTCTAATTTTCACTTTATAAAATATTTCCATGTCAAAATTCCACACTAATACCTCGGTAACTGGATAGTAATTGTAGTCTGTAAACAGCGCACCAGGAAAGTTCCCAGAAAAGAGAGGTGGGTCACTAATGGACACGCTTAAGTACCAAGTCTTTCCTTGCCAGAGCTTTCCTTAGACATGCACTTTTCACAAATCACAATTTTTTTTCCAGTAACTAGAATAATTCTTTTCTGATGTGGAAATACTGCAACCACGGAGCATACTAAGATTTTTCAAATAAAACCGGCACTTTCAAAACTTCTTGGAAATTTATATGAGTACTAGGGTAAATTCTATGTTAAAAAGTACACACTTAAAATGGTAGTAAGTTCATGCAATGGCAATAACTAGGGCATACACTAGGCATTTATTATTTTCATTTATAAAATTCCTCTTCTTTCTTGAATATTATTTTCATCTTTTCATTTTCTTTATGTCTAGGCATTTAGTCATTTTATTTCTACTTATATCATTTCCAACACATGTTCTTACAAATTTTATAGAGCATTTTTCCTCAAATTGATTTCTACTATTACCTTAAAAATTCATCTAGGGTAAAAAAATATTGAAAATAGGTTTTACTAACTTTTAACACAGCCTTTGCTTACAAATCAGAGCATAACTCTCTCATTTTAACTCCGATTAAGATGATCTTAGTGTCTATGAAAAGCTAAGACAATTATCTAAAACTATTATGTTAATCATATCAACAAAATAATATGATATCATGGTGTTATTACTCCTTTAAATTTAGTATTTTTTTTCTTCTCGTGTAGGTTCTGACCTTTACTGACTAATTAGACCATATCTCTCAAATTTGAACTCCAAATTGAGTTATTCCAGTTGGTAAAATTCCATGAGCCATATATCTACAATTGTTATGTTGGCGCACTATTTTAATTCCCTATAGAATATTCCTAGAAATTCAAAAACTAAAGCTTTAATAACATACTCTTCCGTGAATAAACATTTTTTGACCTCTGCTTACTAATCGGATCATATATACCTCATATGAACTCCAAATTGAGTTATTCCAGTTGGTAAAATTCCATGAGCCATATATCTATAATTGTTATGTTGGCGCGCTATTTTAATTCCTTACAGATACTTCCCAGAAATTAAAATACCGAAGCTATCCTAACATATTTTTCCCTAATGACCCATTTTCTGACCTTTTTCTACTAATCGGCTCATATCTCCCTTATATGGACTCCAAATTGTATGATTCCAGTGCCTAAATATCCATGACACATATTTCTTTAATTCTTATGTTAACCATTTATTTTATTTTCTTATAGATTGTTCCCAGAAATTAAAATACCAAAGCAATCCTAACATATTTTTCCATGACGACCCATTTTCTGACTTTTGTCTACTAATCGGCTCATATCTCCCTTATATGGACTCCAAATTGAATGATTCTAGTGCCTAATTATCCATGACACATATATCTTTAATTCTTATGTTAACCATTTATTTTAATTCCTTATAGATTGTTCCCAGAAATTAAAATACCGAAACTTAAAATTCTGCCACCCATAGCCATAACCATGCAGAACTATCTACACCAACCTAAGTATTCAAACATACATCACATGCAAGATCAATATGTAACATGATATAGCAACATCATGACCAATCATAAAAGTTCTAAGATCAAAATCTCATATAAATATTATAAGTTTCAAAAGTTTCCTTCAAAAAGAAATATTGTTAAACTTACCTGGAGCACTTAGTCCCCTAGACTTCTCCTTCCTCTTTCTTCCTTTCTTCCTCTCCTTTCCTCACTCTACCTTGCTTCTATTTTTCCTCTCCCTCACTTGGAAGAAATTCTAATGTTGTAAGGGTGGGTTTTCTTATATAGACCATCAAATAATTCACCTTTCATGATCATGGGTCTACCTTATCACAATTAAGATACACTTTGTTGAATTTTTGGAAAACAAACAACTTATGTTCTTGTCTTCCTCTTCCTTAGTCAAGATATGCATAGGAAAAGGAGATTTGTATTTTGAAAATTATGATGATATGTTCTTAAGATAAGGGACAAGGTCCCTTTGATTTAGGGATTCATTTCCATTTTCTTTTGTCTTAAACAAGTATGATAGGTTTTCCTTTCTAGGTGGCAAATTTCTAGCCCTTGAATCTCCATTATTTGGTTGATATTATTTGTGTGGGCTATGAATGTTTTGTCCTAATACCATGTATTATCATACCACTTGCTAAAATTATGAGTGTAGGATATAGATGTTTTTGTCCTAAAGCCTTGTATTATCATGCCACTTGCCTAAATGATGAATGTAGAATCACACCACTTGCTAAATTTTTGTCTTAATGCCATGTAACCTAATCTTTATTCTTATTATTATATCATCATCTAATTTATTTTATTTTATTTTTCCTCTTGGATTTGGGCTTATTCCTACCCATTATGGGCTTGTCCTACCCATTTTCTTTGCTTTGGATAAAATTCTTCCTTTCTTTGTGGGCTTGGTCACATTTTCATAATTTTTGGGCTATTGGTGCAATTACTATATCCTAGTCCAAGTCTATGTTTTATTTCTTATTTAGGTTATCCAATGGGCTTGTTAGAAACTTATGTGAAGTGGAAAAACTCTATATGAAGTGTCCATAGGTAAAAGCCCAATGTATGGGTAAAGATTTTAAACTTAGTAACTATAGTTCTTGAATTAGTAAAAATTACCCTAATTCAATGTTCTTGAAATTTTAAGACCTTTACTTGTTTCTAAAAATTTATCTTCCTTATCCAAGAATTTTGCATCTCTTTAGTATGTTATTTCTAATTTCTTTCCTATTAGATTTTCCTTCTTTATTTGTTCTCTTAATGTTAAAAACATTTTCTATGCATATACATAAGGTGAAGAATTTCGAAGGACTATATTTCCTTATATATCTATAATATTGTCTAATAAATTTTATTTCCTTAATTAAATTTTTTATGTACCTTTATCAATAAAAGAAATGAAATTAAGGATGTTACACCAATTATGTAACAACTCCATTTTTTTACATATATATATATATATATATATATATATATATATATATATATTAAATTCCATGAAGTCATTACCTCTTTATTTCTAACTATTTAACTCATAATAACATTCAAATAAATTAATCAAACATAATTAAGGTATATAAAATACCATTAACACATACAATTCTGGGTTCACATACACATTATTAATCAAAACATCTATACAAAAACCAAACACATATAAGTTTATATTTTATTCATCCATATTAACTAGTTCTGGAGATACGGGTGCGGGTGGTTACACCTTCAACGGGATCTTAGCCAACTCGACCCAACGTACGTTAAAGCCAGTTATAGAGAATATATGCATAAGTTAGTTTTCTAAACATGATATGGAAATATAGTGAGAATTAAATCCCAGTAGGTTCAGTAATAAATCATAATTATCATAGCTCATCATGTCATGTTCATTGGTATAAACTACAGCAAATATTTTTAGGTCACATGAATACACTTTATCCATACAAATGAAAATCATACATTTATGACATGTATGGCATGAATAACTATTTTTAGAATATCATATGATGGCTATCAACTTATTTTCATATAAAGCTACCCTGGGTGAGTACTTTCTACTCTCCGGTATGAGCTTTTTTCGCTCCGTCCGATATGCCACACTTTCTTTTCTCATTAACATGATCATAGTTGTTGGTAGGGTGTCTGCTACTAGTGCACCACACGGACCACCATGTGACCGTGATCATTTCTTTTCTTTTCTTTTCTTTTCACATAAATAGCCAAAAATATGATTTCAATAACAAGTATATTCATTATACTCACATGGTATAATTTTTCATCAAAATATAATAATTTCCAAAAATCATTGGTAATCATGACATGAGCATAATCGTTTCAAATATCACTTTATGAAATATTTTCATGTCAAAATTACACACTTAAGATGGTAAGGATTTCATGCAATGGCAATGGCTATGGCATACACTAGTCA
This sequence comes from Gleditsia sinensis, assembly GCA_037074535.1. Taxonomy (NCBI): domain Eukaryota; kingdom Viridiplantae; phylum Streptophyta; class Magnoliopsida; order Fabales; family Fabaceae; genus Gleditsia; species Gleditsia sinensis. The sequence goes on along the minus strand of CM073465.1, from coordinate 43,020,944 downwards.
ACTATTATTTTCATTTATAACATTCTTCTTTTTTAAATATTATTTTTAACTTTTCATTTTCTGTATGCTTGGCCTCTAGTCACTTTCCTCCTACTTATATCATTTCCAACACATGTTCTCACAAATTTAATATGCCATTCTTCTTCTATTTGGTTTCTATTATAATCCTATAGTTAAAGAGATTCATTTAAGGTAGAAAAATGTTGAAAATAAGATTTACCAATTTCCAACACGGCCTAAACGTATCCTGTAACACAACTTGCCCATTTCATATAAAATAGCCATGCTTTAGGCTTCAAAATGCCCTTTCTAGCACTGAACACGGCCTGGCCGTGCCTTGAAACATGGCCAAGCTCTATGTTGTGTTATTCCTGATGCAGGATTTCCTCCTGTCTAACCTTCTCTCACTAATCATAGTATAACTCCCTCATTTTAACTCTGACTTAAGTGATCTTGGTGTCCATTTAAAGATAAAACAATTCTCTAAAACTATTATGTTGAATATTTTTCAAAATCTTAAGGAATCTTGGTGATATTACAACCTCAATTTAAACGTTATTTCTTCTCGGGTAGATTCTGACCTTTACTTACTAATCAGACCATATCTCCCTCATATGAACTCCAAATTGAGCGATTCCAATGGCTAACTTTCCATGATATATATATCTATATTTTTATGTTAATCATTTCTTTTAATTTCTAACCAATTCCTCCCATAATTTGAAAAACAAAAGCACCCATGGTTATTCTGAAATCTAGTTTCCTAACCAAACCTTTTCTAAGGTTTTAGTTCATCATATTATTATGTCATCTTCTATTTTCTTACTTATTTACATCTAATCATATTCCATCAATTTTTCACCACATTTAAATATACAAAATAGTAGCATAAAAATCTTAAATTTTCCCACCCATAGCCATACCTATGCAAAACTTTCCACACCAACCTAAGTATTCAAACATGCATCACATGAAAGATCAACATGTAACATGATATAGCAACATCCATGGCCAATCATCCAAGTAAAAAATATAGTAAATTTTATCAAAGTTCTAGGATCAAAATCCCATATAAATTTTTCTAATTTCAAAGCTTTTCTAAAAGAAACATTGTTAAACCTGCCTAAAGATCTCCCTAGCTCACTTAGTGAATTCTTTTTCTTGTTTCCTCTAGAAGGAGGTAGCAAGATTCCTCCCTTCCCTTAGCTTTTCTAGCTACTTAAATAAGAAAAGGAGGGTGAGCTTTAGAACCCCAAGAATAAAGTGAAAATATGGATTCAAGTGGAGATTAACCTAACTTACCTTGAGTACTTAGTTCTTCAGACTTCTCCTTCTTCTTCCTTCCTTTCTTCTCCTCTCTTTCTCACCTTTCCTCACTCCACCTTGCTTATACTTTTCCTCTCCCTCACTTGGATGAAATTATAATGTTCTAAGGGTGGGTTTTACTTAAATAAACTATCAAGTGGTTCACCTTTAATGATCATGGGTCTACCTTATCACAATTAGGATGCACTTTGTTATTTGTTGGGGAAAGACAACTAATGTTCTTATCTTCCCCACCATTAGTCAATATATGCATAGCAAAAGGATATTTGTATTTTGAAAATCATGATAAAATGTCCTTAAGACAAGGGACAAGGTCCCTTTGATTTAGGGATTCGTTTCCTTTTTCTTTTGTCTCACTTAAGTATGATAGGTTTTCCTTTCTATGTGGCAAATTCTTAGCCCTTGAGTCTCCCTTGCTTGGCTGAAATTATTTATGTAGGATAAGGATGTTTTGTTATAATGCTATGTATTATAATCCACTTGTTGAATTAATGAATATAGGATATAGATGTTTTGTCCTAAAGCCATGTATTATTACCTACTTGTTGAAATTACGAATGTAGGATATAGATGTTTTGTCTTAAGGCCATGTGACCTAATCTTGATTATTATTACACTACTATTTTCTCACATGATTCTTATTTTTTCCTTCTTGGATTTGGGCTCATTCTTACCCATTTCCTTTGCTTTGGCTGAAATTCTACCGTTCATGAAGGGTTTGGTCATATTTTCATGATTTTTGGGCTATCGGTCCAACTTTTATATCCTAGTCCAAGTCTATGTTTTATTTCTTGCTTGGGCTATCTTATTGGATTGCTAGAAATTCATATGAAGTGGAAAAACTCTATATGAAGTGTCCATAGGTGAAAGCCCAATTTATGGGTGGAAATTTTAAAGTTAGTTACTCTAGCTCTTGAATTAGGAAAAATTATCCGAATCCAATCTTCTTGAAATTTTAAGACCTTTACTTCACAAAATTTTATCTTCCTTACCCAATAATTTTGCCTCTCTTTAGTATGTTATTTCTAATTTTTTTTCTATTAGGTTTTCTCTCTTTACCTATTCCCTTAATGTTATAAACATTTTCTATTCATACACATAAGGTGAAGAATTTCTAAAGATTATATTTCTTAGATATCTAAAAATTGTCTAATAAATTTTATTTCCTTAATTAAATATTTATGTACCTTTATTAATAAAGGAAACTAAATTATGGATGTTACATTAAATATTTATGTACCTTTATTAATAAATGAAATGAAATTATGGATTTTACAATTAGCATTCTAGAGGTATTGTAAAATTTGGTTGGTGGTCGTGACTTGATTTTGAATTGCTGTGGCAAGGTTGTGCATGGTTTCCTCCACATTGTTTTCTGAATTCCTCTTTGGTGGTGTCATTTCCTACTATGGAAACAAAAAAAGTTATGTTGTTATTGAGGTGATCAATCCCAATAGTTAATTTCAAAAATATTTAATAGTAGTCATAACACCACATCAGCATATAGATAGGATACACTAGTAATTTCTTACTAATATAAAATCATTGATCCCCTACATAGCACAACCACAACGTATTCAAGACACTATAAGATTGATTCAGATAACCATCCACCCACGGCCATCTAGGATCGACCTCCTCTGATACCAATTATGTAACAACTCTATATTTTTTTTTCCATATATATATATATATTTCTAAAATTCTATGAAGTCATTACCTCTTCACTTCTAACTATTTAACACACAATAACATTCAATTAAATTAACCAAACGTAATTAAAGTTTATGAAATACCATTAACACTTATACAATTTTGGGTTTACATACATATTATTCATCAAAAAATCTGTACAAAAATAAACACATATAAGTCTATATTTTATTTGTCCATATTGACCAATTCTGGAGATATGGGTGTGGAAGGTTACACCTTCACTCGGATCTTAGCCAACTCGACCCAACGTACGCTAAAAGCCGGTCATAAAGAATATTTGCATAACTTAGTTTTCTGAACATGATATGGAAATATAGTAAGAATTAAATCCCAGTAGGTTCAACAATAAATTATAATTATCATCAATATAGCTCATCATGTCATGTTCATTTGTATAAACTACAACAAATATCTTTAGGTCACATGAATGCAATTTATCTATACATATAAAAATCGTACAGTTATGACATATAGCATGAATAACTATTTTCAGAATATCATATGATGGCTATCAACTTATTTTCATATCAAGATACCTCCGTATGGGCTTTTCTCGCTCCGTTCGACATGGCACACTTTCTTTTTTCATTAACATAATCATAGCTATTGGTTAAGCGTCCTCTACTAGTGTACCACACAAACCACCATATAACTATACTCATTTCTTTTCTTTTCTTTCTTTTTCACATTAATATCCAAAAATATCATTTCAATAACAAGTATGTTCATTATACTCACATGCCATAATTTTTCATCAAAATGTAATAATTACAAAAAAAATCATTGGTAATCATGCCATGAACATAATCGCTTCAAATATCACTTTATAAAATATTTTCATAACAAAATTACACACTTAAGATGGTAAGGAGTTCATGAAATGGCAAATATTGTAAATTTCATCAAAGTTCTAAGATCAAAATCCCATATAAATGTTACAAATTTCAAAGTTTTTCTTCAAAAAGAGATATTGTTATAGTGAATTCTTTTCCTTGTTTCCTCTTGAAGGAAGTAGCAAGATTCCTCCCTTCCCTTAGCTTATCTAGCAGCTTAAATAAGAGAAGGAGGGTGAGTTTTTGAACCCCAAGGATGAAGAGAAAAGATGGATTCAAGTGGAGATTAAGCTAACTTACCTTGAGTACTTAGTGCTCTAGACTTCTCTTTTTTCTTCCTTTCTTTCTTCTCCTCTCTTTCTCACCTTTCCTCACTCTACCTTGCTTCTATTTTTCCACTCCCTCACTTGGACGAAATTATAATGTTATAAGGGTGGGTTTTGCTTAAATAAACTATCAAGTGGTTCACCTTTCATGATTATGGGTCTACCTTATCACAATTAGGATGCACTTGGTTGTTTTTTTGGGGAAAGACAACTTATGTTCTTGTTTTCCTCTCCCTTAATCAAGATATGCATAGCAAAAGGAGATTTGTATTTTGAAAATAATAATAAAATGTTTTTAATACAAGGGACAAGGTCCCTTTGATTTAGAGATTCATTTCTTTTTTCTTTTGTCTCACTCAATTACAATTGGTTTGCCTTTCTAGGTGGCAAATTTTTATCCCTTAAGTCTCCCTTGCTTGGCTGAAATTATTTATGTAGAATAAGGATGTTTTGTCATAATGCTATGTATTATTACCCATTTGTTGAAATGATGAATATAGGATATAGATGTTTTGTCCTAATGCCATGCATTATTACCTACTTGTTGAAATTATGAATGCAGGATATAGATGTTTTGTCTTATTACCATGTGCCCTAATCTTGATTATTATTACACTATTATTTCCTCACATGATTCTTATTTTTCCTTCTTGGATTTAGGCTCGTTCTTACCCTTTTCTTTTGCTTTGGCTGAAATTCTACCTTTCATGAAGGGCTTGGTCACATTTTCAAGATTTTTAGGCTATTGGTCCAACTTATATATCCTAGTATAAGTCTATGTTTTATTTCTTACTTGGGCTGTCCTATTGGCTTGCTAGAAATTCATGTGAAGTGAAAAAACTATATATGAATTGTCCTGAGGTGAAAGCCTAATTTATGGGTAGAGATGTTAAACTTAGTAACTCTAACTCTTGAATTAATAAAAATTATCCGAACCCAATCTTCTTAAAATTTTAAGACCCTTACTTACTTCACAAAAATTTATTTTCCTTACCCAAGAATTTTGCCTTTCTTTAGTATGTTATTTCTAGTTTTTTCTATTAGGTTTTCTCTCTTTACCTATTCCCTTAATGTTAGAAACATTTTCTATGCATACACATAAGGTGAAGAATTTATAAGGATTATATTTCCTTAAATATCTAAAAATTGTCTAATAAATTTTATTTCCTTAATTAAATATTTATGTACCTTTATTAATACACGAAACGAAATTAGGGATGTTACATTAAATATTTATGTACCTTTATTAATAAATGAAACGAAATTAGGGATGTTACACAGGGTTTCCTGGCAACAGGTGTCTCCCTTGCTGTATTGAGGAGACTAACAAGTTCAGGATGACCCTTACCCACTAAGGTGACCCGGCGGGATGCAGCACCTTATGGAGGTAAGGCGACTGAAGGGTCGTGGCTATGATACGGTACTGGGATAGAGGACGCCCTATAGCCTAGAGTGGTTAATGTGGGAAGAACCGCTCCGAGCAAAGGCACTCAGCAGTAGGTGAGTAGTTGTAGGCTCACGCCTCACTGAGGTTTGAAAATTGAGAGAAATTATTAGATAATAAGCCACTTTGAGCAATGTATGAGCCTATGAGTAGTTGTACAAGTATCCTTTTAATACATATTTCATTTATCATGTGTGATATTAATGCATAACCTATAAAAGGCCTGTATGTATTTTACTATACCTTTATTGTACAAAAGAGAAAATAGTTTCTATAGTTTATACAGCTAGACATAACACGTAAGTTTTTCCTTATGCTTGTATTTATTGGATGTTGACCTTACTGAGATTTTATATCTCACTATGTTATATGATGTTATATTCAGATATATAGAGATGTCGTTCGTGGTGCTGACCATCTTATTAGAGCTTCAGACAGTAGATGTCCCTTACCTGGGACAATTCACTATTATAGTGAACTTGCTGGTCATTAATATGGTGGAGATTCCTGCTCCCAGCCCGCCTCCTCCACCAGCAGTATCCCAGGGGTGATGGCCAGGGGAAGGACAGTAAGATAGTTTTATGTGTATAATCTGATTATGTAAATTGGCTAACCCTATTGTTTTGGTGTAACCCCACGGTACTTTGTCTTTTGGGATGTATGCTTAGTATCTTGGGTTACATGCGTATTTACGTTTTTAATCTTTGATGTACATGAACTTCTGTATGTATATATATATAAGATGCATATCTTTTGAATGAATGTTGGTGTAATGCTTAATAACAAAAAAAAAGTTGGTTGTTACAGTTGTCATATTTTGGGTAGATCCTAATGATATAGGATTTGTCTGTGGTCTAGCTAGCCGAAATTCTGATGGAGGTGCCACCATGTGCACCTATTTCCCTAAACGAGGCTAGCATAAATGACTAGAGTATGATGTATATGTATGTATGAATCTTTCTCTATATGGGTATTCTTTTGATAAACTATACCATGATGATTATTTATTTTTCGACATAGTGATTGGGTGTCCTCCTACTTTTCGTACTACAGGTAACACCCAAGACATTGTGACGTTTATATAAACTCATGACAGCATTAATGTTAACTAATGAAAAATCACACCTTCTGATCTTATTTGTGTCTTATTTGACTTTAGAGTTTAATTATTATGATTTAATTAAAGTGTGCATTTCAATGGTAAGT